>OU342454.1:947079-3347079 GCA_910589575.2 Carcina quercana | reverse complement strand
TTCTTCTCTGAGCGCGTGCTACAGTTCAAGAAGGCCACGGCCAAGTTGAACGCTGACGAGCTGCTGGAAATGGTGCACGAACCGCTGGGTGAGAGGCTTGTGTTTTTTAGTAGTACTAGTAAAGGAGGCACTCCTGAAACTACTAGTATAGTAGTAGTAGTAGTATACAAACGTTATCCGATAGGAACCGATAACACGACTAGGGCTGGTGAAATATTTTTTTAGGGTAATGTATCTTAAAAGGAAAAAATAACCCTTTTAGTCCGCCTGTCTGTCTTTATGTCAAGACCCGTTTTCTTTGGAGGTATCAAGTTACAATTAATATTGAATACTCAAGTCTGCTGTCCCTTGAATCTGTGAAAAAATTAAACTTATAGATCAACGCAATAAAAAGATATAGCTGTATTTTAGATCATTTCCATACAAAATGCAAGGGAACCAAAACCTATAAGGTAGTTCCTGTTGACCTGGAATCCTGAAATTTGGCAAGAAGCAAGGTCTTACAGCGTAGCTTCGGTGGCGCATTGTAATAGCCGCGGAATCTCAATCTGAGGGTTCCGGGTTCGAATCCAGCCGTGTACCTATGAGTTGTTTTTCAATTCAAGTACATTATCCGAGTGCTTAACGGTGAAGGAAAACATCGTGAGGAAACCTGCATGTCTTGAACAGACATGTGAAGTCCGTCAATCCGCACTGATCCCGCGTGTCCATACACTCTCTGTAGGAGAGTAGGCCTGAGACCTGCAGTGGGGACGTATGTAGGCTGTTGATGATGATGAAGGTCTCACAGCACAACCATATGAATAAATCTGAAAACCAGGATGGTTGAAATAACACAGTAAAATAGATTATATGTTTACAAACTTAACTTTGTAGTTGAAAGCCATACATCAGGTATGTAATTTAGCTGCAAAGTTAAGTTAGTTTTTCTATTGAACTTACATTTTCCGTAGAGTATATTATCTTACCTATTATTAATGATTTTCATTGTGGTAATTATTCATATTTTGTTCTGAAATATCAATGGGTAATTTTTAGAAATGACAGTCCCGACGTCGCACACAATGAGCGCGTCGATAGCGGCTGCCGAGGCCGAAGAGTCCCCCGACGAGGACGACAAAGAACCGACGCCCAAGAAGAAACCATTAGGTACGGGTTTATAAGATATATCTTACAATACGATTACAGACTTGGGAGTCCAGTGGCTGGCACTCACTGTCAGGAGGACGCGGGTTCGATTCCCAGGCAAAAATCAAAGTGAAGTTTTATTATTCAAAGTATATTACTGGTCTCAGGTATTCCTAATGTACATATGTTGTCTTAGTTACATAGTACCGTTCAAGTATTATGCAAGCAGATTTACTACAATTATTTACCCTCCCTTCCCCCTTGTCAGCAAAAGTAATCAAAGCTCTTACTCCCTCCCCCGCATGCTTACGTAAACATTGGTATATGCATTTTTCTTTTAATGTATTCTGTTTATACAATAAATTGACGTCTTCTTCTTTCGTGTAAAGGTGATCAGCAACCCAATTGGTCTTGTCAAATTCTACCTACATAGTGCCTTGCGACCTTTATACCTCGTGGAGTAGCCAGTGCCAGGTCTTCTTGGCTGCATGGAGCTGGACACAGCGAACACTGTAGGAGATGTACGGTTGTCTGTCTCTGGCCGCAGACACAGTTCCCGCTAGTTCCCAGAGGCAGAAATCCCCATTTCTCCATGTTGGCTTTCGTTCGCCCGGCTCCCACTCTAAGCCGATTTAATGTCTTCCAAACTGCCATTTCTCCGAACTACCCGCAGATGTATTGATTGACGTAAATAATTTAGACAAGTGAATAGCGTGTTGTAATTCCCCTACTTGGTTTTAAGTACCTAAACGTGTTTATTATTTGTGGGAATCCCCGAAAATGCGTTTCGTTTTCAAGCATAGACAATGGGTGGGTTGCCATATGTGTAAAAGAGTAAATAACTACTGCTGACGTAATCACATCTAGGACCCCCCCCCCCCCCCCCCATGTCATCAAAAATAAGCAAAGCAAAAACTCCGCTACCCCTTTTTAGTGCTTACGTAATACTTTAATATTATTTATTTTTTTACTTTGTATATTATTTCAATTAAAAGTATAAAGAAACCTAACTTAGATCTAATTTACCATGTACCATGGTAAAATCAAAGTACTTTAAATGTATAAATGAAAAACGCCGAACACCAATGTCAATAGTAGTGTTGTGTTCCGGTAGGTAAGCCCGCTTTCAGTCTAACTTCCTTATTGTCAGTTACCATCAGGAGAGTTTAAGACCTAGTTTAAACACTTTTGTCACTAAATTAATTAACTATTTGTGTAAATACAGCAAATAATTATCCGCTTACAGCAAAACCAAAAAAGACAAACACTCCAGCCAAACCTCCAACTAAGAGGCAGAACTCGAAGAAACAAGCACAAGACGAGAAAGAAAAAGAACCAGAGAAGATAGCAGAAGAAGGAACGGATAAAAGTGACAAACCTACAGATAAACCCGAAGAAGCGGAACAAAACGACATCGATCACGCTGACAAACCAACCGATGACCCTGAACCTGTAGAAAACACAGATAAACCTGAAGAGAATGAGAAACTTGAAGAAAATCAAGAGAAACCCGTCGAGAACTCAGAGAAGACGGAGGGAAACGATTCTGGAGTGACTAACGATGGTGACACGACGGATATTGCAGAGACGGAGAAGACAGAAGACGCAGTTGCTAATGACACGTCGAAAGAAGGTGGCGAGAGTAATAAAGAGAGTGACAGCAGTGAAAAGGAGGGGAAGGAAGCGAAGGACAAGGATAAAGAAGAAGAGCCTAGAGCGAAGAGGTCGCGGGGAGAGGTGAGTGGTAGACATTAAGAAGGTGTTGCACGAAATTTTGTAAATTAAAGTCACACAGTCAAAGGGGGGACGCTCTTGTTGAAATTTGATCCAAATAAATAAATACTGAAACAATACATGCCGTTATGCAAGCGTCGGTGTCGCAATGGATAAGGCGTAGGCTCTCAATCTTAGGGTTCCGGGTTCGAATCCAGACGTGTACCTATGAGTTGTTTTTCAATTCAAGTACATTATCCGATTGCTTAACGGTGAAGGAAAACATCGTGAGGAAACCTGCATGTCTTGAACAGGCATGTGAAGTCTACCAATCCGTACTGGTCCCGCGTGTCCATACACTCTGTAGGAGAGTAGGCCTAAGCCCCTGCAGTTGGGACATATAGGCTGTTGATGACATTCCGTACATATAAAAATAATAATTACAAAGACAATTATATCTAAAATTGTATAATTACAGTTGCCTATCCCTAACGAGAGATTTCTCCCGGCACTCACTCTGGAGCTGTCAAAAAATAAATATACTGAAAGTAGACCTACATACATGCACATAAACAAAAAAGTATATATTACAGAAGAAGATAATGTATATGGAAAAGAAAAAAAACAACAATAAATAAAAACACGATTTACATAATATATAAACTATAAATAAATAAATATATACATACATATAAACTGCCTATTTTTTTTAAAAATATGATATTTATTGAGATCTCATAAACGTTATGTATTGTTTTTAGAGGAAAGCCGAGGGCTTAGGGCAATATACAGCGGTCTTAGTAGATAATATATGTTAAACATTAATTATTTAATTTTTTCAGACTAAGAAGACTGATTCTTCAAAAGAAACTTCAAAAACATCATCCAAAAGAAAGTCGAAAGTTTAAAGGTAAATACTAAGTAAAAAGCCACTAACTGTGGTCTAGGTTGGTCTAACTAGTTTCTTAAAGTTAGTGCGAGAAAGACGGTCTTATCTGTATAAAAGTATGAAGATTTAAGTCGATCCACTTCCGTCAAAATTTCATACTAAATTTCTGTTGCCATAATCTTTTAAAATATAACAGCTGGATTTGTGCAGTAACTATCTAAAAATAGTACATCAGATTGTGATGTCGCGAAATGAGTATCATTAACATACAACTTCACAGTGAATCACAATTGTCATTTTAAACACTTTCTCGATTATTGTTTAAAGCGCCATCTATGAACCATTAGCTGAGTAACTGCTATTGTAGCTAACTATAAAGTTGTAAATTAATGATATTTATTTCGCGACACTACAATTACATCTCCTATTTTCAGGTAACTACTTATCAAAGCCAGCTATTCTATTTTAAAAGATTATGGCAACAGAAATTTAGTATGGAAGCCTGATTTGAGAGTAAAAATGTAAGAGCGCACAATTTTTTATATACAAATTCATGCATCTAATTAAAATCATTGATTCTAAGTTTATCGAAAGTTAAAGCATCACATAATAAACTTTTTATGTTAAACATTAACAATAGATTTGATTTGAAATTATAAATTATAAGAAATTGCGCGCCAAAGCAGTGCTCGGCGAAGTTCGTATGAAAGTCGACAGTGAAATTGATATCTTTAAAACTTTTGTGAAACTCTACTGACAAAAAAAAATATTATTTTCTAAAAAATGCTTCAACATAAGGAAAGGAAATTAAAGTTCAGGAAAGAAATGTACACGGTTTCGGTAATCTATATTTATGGTCTCTGTATCGGTTAAGGTTCAAGTTGGATTCTTGCAATTTTGATTTTATGGATACGTAACTTAGGTTATTAAAAAAATTGTTACTCTTTTTTTAAGTCAGAGATTCAAATCCGGCCTGCACTTGTAAACTATTTAAAAAAGTCTGATAATAATCTAAAGATATACCGAAAATACTAGAATTGCACGTTTGTACTAGGTCCTACTTTTTGTACTAAGTGAAAACGACAAGGTCGGCCTGGACGGCTTGGTTTTTAATATTGTATAATGAGGCATTTTCTGACGTCTGTCAGTTGAGTTCTCAAAGGTGTCAATAGATGGTGTTGAAGAAACCATCAGGGCAGTCCACCTACAAACCCCTCAAAGTCTTGGTAACAACTTTGTCAGATTTACGTGTACGGCTTAATAGTTTTGCATCAATGCTCGTTGCTTTCAATTCATACGAAAACATATGCAAATACCCGCAAAATATTGAAGCAATTATACGGTCTTGATTCTTAACATTTTGTTTCGTACGTTTGTACCAGCTCCCTACATCATACAGTCCACGAGGGGGATCCCCAACAATAGCGATTTACATTGTTGCCAACCGTGAATAATAATTATAAATAAATAATTTGTGCATGCAAATATGATTGACTATTGTTAGACGCGTCAAGGCAACGCGTTTTTATCAAATTAATGTGTAAGCTACTATTAAAGTACATATTTTTTTAGATATAACATTTATCTACTTTGATTTGGAATTGCGATGGCAAACTCTTTTTTTTAAACGTATGCATTTCATTATTGGTTTAAAAATGAACGAATGAATGAATGAATCCCATTGCTGAAAAATAGGCATGTCAGGCAACCAACTCCTAGTTGAATTATTGCTACGTAAATACATTTTAAATAACTATTTACTAAATTCACAATGATAAAAATCCAACAGCTAAGTTTTTCTTTAAAAAATTCCATCTATGTTTACAATTAAGGATTTTGCTACCGCATGCTTTAAAATTGAAAATGTATATATAATTAAGTAGCTATGTAGGTTAAATTTACAATGAACTTGATTCAAATATGTGTATAAAATATTAGATCTAAAAATGACGTGTTTAATTTAAACTCTTCATTTTCAGCTAAAATTAACTTTTCGTGTACTGTTTGTATGCAACCTGGGTGATGTGAAAAGAATAACAGGACATTGAAACTTACAGGGGACCGTTTAGAATCTTGCTTGACAAAGAATATAAAAATTTGGGAATTTTTCTGATGTTTTATATATAAATGTTATTAAAAAAATAGTGTGAAGAACGGTGGATAATTAATTTAATTATACCGTTACAATAAATATTTTGCTCACGCCGAGTTGTGCAAATTCTTGGTAAAAATGTATGTAGTCTTGACTTGCAATTACGTATTCTTTAGTCTCTTTAGTTTTAAAATGTGTAAGAACAATGTTTTTATGTTAGAAAAGAATAAACATTTTTTCAAATTGTTTGCTGTTTTTATTTATCTTTTTTTTAGTAGCTGGGTCGCTGACAAGCCTTAATCCTCTACGTATAAAATTGCATGGTTTGCGTTTGTTTGACGAGTTTAGTCCATCAATAGTGGTACACTTGGTGATAAAGGGTCTGATGATGAAGCTAGAGAAGTAGAAAGTTGAAGCCAAGGATACCAGCGCTGTGGCCTCGCTGCAGCACATGCTGAGACCAGTCCATTTTAAGAACAAAGTAATTTTATGTAAATAATTTATCTATTATCTGTGTAGTTTTTCATTTAGTTTATTCAGTTGTTATTGTTGCTTTTTGTATGTGGATTGTGTTGTGTGTTTATAGGCATAATTAAATATACTTCTCATCAGAAAAATCTAAACACCTTGCAAGTTTATGTCTTGTTAGGATTATTAGAAAATAACCTATGAAAATTAAATTTGAATTTAGAACATTAACATTAGGATTTGTAAACCTCATATTATTCACTATTAACCGACATTTGACAATTATTCCTAAATATACACATTTTCCTGATAATCCTTACAAAACAAACTTGCAAGGTGTTTCGATTTTTCTGATGAGAAATATATGTATCTGTCTACATTTTCAAGAGATACTTGGCTCATTTGTTTGGTTTGATATTACAGTTAGTGAAGGGTGTTTGATGATGGAACCAGGATGTGTTTCAAGTTAAAACACCAATGTGCCATATCCCATAACTATTCCAAATTTCAAGTCGATATCATTAGTAGTTGCTGAGATAATCAGCTGTGACAGACGGACAGACACACCCCAGAGTAAGATTATAAGGCTTCGGATCTTTTATCGAATGTAACCGATTGGCAAATTAAATCACTTGAGAATTAAATGTAAGTCCATGCCAACTCCATAAATTCTCGGAACTTGTATTTTAAATACAATATCGCTAATAAACCCCGCCACCATTTTCTATGTCCGCCTGGCTGGCTACCACCATGACTACCGCCAAACAGTAGTGCTAATTGTGTTGGTCTATCTTCAATAAATAAAAAAAAAAACAATTTGATTGATGCTTCTGGGAGCGCTCATTTACCATCAGGCGAGATTAACGCCAAGTGCATTATACATTTAAAAAATCTTATCTAAATATATATTTGAGCAAGAATGAAACAAAAATAATCCAAAAATAATTTAATATGAAAAAATAAATTAAGATTTCTCATCAAAAACCATAAAACACTCTCATAGACGTCGTTTTCTTTTTGTAGCATTTTCTACTGGATACCTGGACAAGATATTCTGTTCTGTTATGTCAGCTAAACGTACTGTCTCCAAGTTCTCTGGAATATTAATATATATTTTTGCATACTTTATTTTAGGTTCACTTGTGTGTAACGATCTTTCTATGTATATAAACAAATCATGCAAGTCAATTTTAATCTTTAAACTGTCGTATCGGATTGAAACTTTGCAAGTGTACTGTAAGTCGGATTACAATACAATAATTTGGCACGTTTGAGCAAATCTGAAGTCAGGAGGTGGATGGAATAACTCCTCAATAGTGGTACACTTGGTGAAAAGGGATGTTGAAGACAGGAAAGAGGAACTTTTTAAGAGATACTACAAATTATCTAGAGTTTGGGCTCATTTGGTTTGGTCCGACACATTACAAGTGGGACACGTTTTTTTATAATAATTTTTAAACAGTTTATTGTACACGGAAACATTACATAACACACAAAAAAAACAGAAAAAATATATACAAAAGGAACAGCTTATTTATAAAAGAAATTTCTTCCAGCAGTTGGTGATAAGGGTCTGATAATGAAGACAGGGAAGTAGATAGTGACACTTACAAAAGCATGGCTGTATTTTATTGAATTATTAAGGCGATTTCGCTAACCAAAGTTTCATACTAAACTTTTCCTTTTTTACCACCTCCGTGGGAAAACCTTTAAGGCGATTTCACTGACAAAAGTTTCATTTTCTTACTACTCAAAAATTACAGCATGAACACTACAAAAGAAAACATACCTTCATCATCAGATCCATGGGTAGAGACCGGCTTATCAAAACTATCATGTCCAGATCTTGTACTCATTGCAGCCACTCTATCTGGTCTATTAAATGGTATATCACATATTTTATTATGAAAATCTCGTACATTCTCAAACCTAGGGTCGTAGTACCCTGAAAAACAGAATATTTATTAATTTTTTGGCATATATCATGCCTATATATAGCAATGGTCATCAACTATAAAAAAAATTAGTCAAATATGTATCGCAATATGATGTTGACAGAGAGTAGATACCGCAGCTTATCTCCTGAAACTTTATCTCAGTCACCTTTTACATACATACATATATATGGACATTTATCCATGATATGGATAACATGAGGTGAACCAGTACCGAACAGGGTTTTGTGACCCACTCTTAAAATAGTAAAACTAATGAATTATGTATTTTTAAGTTTGGCACTTGGGTCTTCATGTCACCTGATGGTAGACCTTTTTATGAAAGGATTGCTCACCCAGAAGTCTCAATCCAACGTCACATTGGCTCTGTTATGTTTCTTACGTAACATAGCAGTGCTATTAAGACATGGTTGGCAGTACATAGGTAACATGGTATTGGCTAGCAATGCAGAAATTTCCATGTCCGCCTGGCTAGCTACCCTGCCATATATAATTAAAAGAGGATGAGAAGTTATTTACTTCTTTCTTCTTTTCAGTGTGTAGGCTCATACTAAGAGTGATAGTCGATCTGTTCTTCCCCTTCTATATCTAATATTTATTTATTACAATCTACCCTACAGCTAATAAGTAATTTTAATTTAACTTAAACTTCTAAAGATAATTATGGTCGAATGCATCACTCCATTGACAATTCTTGAACGATAGTAAGGCCAAGACAAAGCTCGAACCACTATGATTATATATTTTTTTAAATAGTAGATGAATCGATAACCAGTATGCATGGACTTTTTAGGTATCATTACTATGTGAATAGATTTGAACAAGTAATGAGCAATTCTTGTCTCATGAAACTTATCATCTTAGTTTAGCTTTACATAGTATCCCTGTTTATACAAGTTATGCAAACTTGGGCATTTTTAAAGAGCTATTACATACCTTGAAACAGATTTAGGTATGCTTCTCCTCGTGTTACATATTGCTGCCTGTAGTCTACACTCTCTTCGAACATTGGGTTTCTGAATGTCCTGCCATTGTCATATGTAAGCATTCCCATAATCAATGGTTCCCTTTCAGCAAATTTCCTGGAACTTGCAGTGTTTAAGTCAACATTTTCTGGTTTTATTTTTGGTGACGTTTTTCTTCCATTGTCATTTATAATTAAACCTTCTTTCACGGCTTCACTTTCAGTAATAAACTCAAAATCTGACGAGTGGTAGCCATCAGAGTTATCCGAAGTATTCCCCAAATCGTCACATTCTGTTGAACTTTTATAAATAGTATCTAAATTGTCTTTCTCACGTTTAGGCTGAAGACCATCTTCCTTGAATGAAGTTAAGTAATTGATAGAACCACATTCAACTGTCGTGGAATTTTGGTCAGTCATTTCATTAGAACTTTTAACACTGTTTTCATGTTGTTTGAAATCTGTATCATTCATAGCTTCTGTATATTCACTTTCATTAAAATTAGCTTCTGTCTTGCTTGAACAACTTACTTCAGAATTAGAACATGTAATTGTTTCAGAATTTTTTACTTCCATTTCGGAATTGTAAACCACAACATTACTTTCGAGTAAGGTAATATCAGTCAAGTCAGTCTTTGGTATATTATCAATTAAGTTGCTACAAAGTTTATCATATCTTTGAATGTCAGCAGTGTTTTGAGAAACATCATTCATCACATTAAGGTCTTTGTTGCTATTTGTTGTGACTATATAGCCTCCTCCATCATCAAAAATATTAACAAAGTTGATAAGTTTTTCAAAATCAATGAGTTTTTCATCTTCATTGTTTGACAATAGAGCATCATCAGTCATTTTACTAGATTCATCAATATTATCTACCTTCGCATCAGTATTTTCACATTTATCACAGCGTTCTTGAATAGGAAGAGTAAAATCGTCCAGTACGTCTAAATTTTTAGCATTGTTTTGGCATACTTGAGAAAAGTCGTCAAGATTTACTAATGTATTTAACTCTGCATCAGTGTTCTTAATTATATCTTCAATATCATCTAAGTTGAAAATGAGATCATTTACTTTGTCCTTATTTAATATTTTTTCAGTGCTTTGTTGATAAATGTTTATTTCATCAGGAATCAGACTAGGTAAATCTAATGTTGACATATCTTCTGAGCTGAGAATGTTCTGTTCATTTTCATCCATTTTGTAAGAATTTCTAAAATTGTTGATGAAATTAGGTTTGTAATTTTCAATTTTCAGAACTGAAATTGTAATAATTAATAATTGAAACATATTTGTTAAGATAAAGTATCTGTTATCTTATTCCCTCACAGCTCATGTTGACTGTAATATTACTGTTAAACCCGTTTAAATGAGTCCTCGCCCGCGCGGTACAGGGGCGATACAGCAACAAAGGGGATCAGGAGAGGAGCGGGAGCCAGGGCACGATGCGCGCCTGCCGCCCACTCTTCGCTAGATCCCCTTTGGTGACAAAGGGAATTGAATAAAGCTTTCCAAGTTTAGTTCTAAACACAAATCAGCTTATGCTTTGCATTCATCTCACCTGATAGTAACAAGAGAGAATTTAAAAGCAAGCACCCAGAAGTGTTCAGTGAATGTGACATTGAATATTGCACTGTAATACAAATCTGACTTTAAAACTTTTATTTGGCAGAATATTTTGGTATAAGATGACAGCTACTGAGGGGGTCATTGAAAAATGCTTAACCACTAAAAATTTTTAGTGTATATTGAAATAATAGTTTTAATTTTCTAAATGGGTAAAACTTTATTTAGATTAAAAACCAACAGGTTTTATTGAGAACAACCGTCGACTTTAATAGTCAGTATGATTACTAAACTATTTTTGGCTCCCTACATTTTACAGACAAGTAAGTTCCACCCCGCGCCGAACCAGCCGCGGAATTGAGGGGCATCCGTACATGAACGCATCTGCCGTACAATATTGGCTGTACATAATTTGGCTGTGTATTATCAACACGATTCAATAATGTTCAACCCGTCTGTACAGCCCAGGAATTGGTGTCCAATATTTTTACAACCTTGTATTAAACAATCAAAGTTTGTACAGCCAAATAATTACACGCCAAGTACTTAATGTACGGTGGCACAAAATTCCGCGGCTGTGACGGCGCGGGTCGACATTTCCGCCGCGTACATTTTTTGTACGGGCAGGAATTGATGATCCACGATAAACACGCGCGTGGAATTACTGTACACGGAAATAAGTGTCAAAGAATGTTCAGCCAAGGCAAACAAGGTCAATTTTGTACATTAATTCCGCTCCTGTGCAAAAAGTGGCTGTAAAACTACGTGGCGGTCAATTATTAACACGATCAAATATTGCACAGCCCGATTTGTACAGCCAGGAATTTCTGTACCTTCTTCTGTTTACGTTTCGTTTCAAGCAAACTTTTGAAAGAAATTCAATGTTGTGATTGTTGATGCGTTTTTATCGCTTCCTGGTAGCGTAATTGCTAACACAGATTATAATTTAAAAAAAATGAATTGTGATTATGACTGACTATTTAGTAGTATGTATTAGTAAACTTAGTTAATAATTACTTGCTCACAGTGTACTTGGCAGTGTTGCCAACTTAGTGGATTTTGCACTAGATCTGGTGGTTTAGGCATGCCTTACAACGAGATTTTTTTGGTTTTAGTGGTTAGTGGATTTTATAGTGGATTAGATTGTTCCAGTTAGTGGTAATTTACGTAATTTAACCACTAGTTTGATTCATAAAATGCTCTGTATACGTTATAGTTAAAAATGAGCATTTAGGCCCGGAACTTCTTCTCTCTTACATGCTCTTAAATCTATATAACAATCATGATTTATGCATATCTAATTATAGGTAACCACAACTTATATAAGTGTCCACCTGTGAACAATAGTGAACATGCAGTAAACTTATGGTGGCTATATGAATTAAATTGCTGGTCCATTTACATTACATTAACTGATGCTATTATTTGACATCTTGACAATTAGAATGATGTTAAATACATAGTTGATAACAATTATTAACTACTTATATACAAATATTTCCTATAAATATGTTATTAAGTGTCTGCTACCCTAAGGTTTTCTGGAAGAGATCGCTTTTTAGCGATAAGACTGCCTGTTGTTGTTATCTATATTGTTTTCCTTACATATGTTTACGTTAAGACTCTGTGGTGCACAATAAAGAATACTTACTTACTTAAGTACCCTATGTATACTATCAAAGCAATATACATATTTGCTGTGTTTTTTTATCATTTGATATGAAACTTTGCAGAATTTACTGATACAATTTATAAGATTAGTCCTAGTCAATACTTTGGAGTTCGTCAATATCTGAGCAAAGTGTGAACATTTCAACCATATAATTACTTCAATACAAAACTAGAGTGGTGTTCACTTAATTGAAATTTTGCTTAGACATAGAGAGTGAGAGAGAGCTAGAACTGCAACATATAAATATTTACTACTACATTGTATGATTAGTATTCATGAAAGAATTAAAAGTCGTGCATTCTAGATTATTCAAATAATGATTTAATCGAACTTTTTAATAATGAAATGACAATTACAGTACAGTATTTTATTGTCATAGCAAATCAAAATCTAAGTACTCTATTTTATTATTTTTAATTATTCCTACTCTGTTTTAAATTTAAAATCTAATATTTTCCCGCTTTCCTTTACCACACCGCGAGTTGAACGCCCTACCGCGTTCCAACGGGCGAATTAAAGAACCTAGTGATTTTACTATAGCGAGTTTGCAGCTATATAACACTACGCTACTAACACTACTACTAACACTAAGCACGCGACATTTCACAAGTATCGCAGATGGTTGTCGCTCATGAATAAGTAATATTTTGTGTCGCACTGTAATTTCTAGTGGAATTCTGGTGGTTTGAGAGCCCGACAAAGTTTAGTGGTTTTCTGGTGGTTAATACGGCCTTATTTGGTGGGTTGATAAAAATAAAGTTGGCAACACTGGTACTTGGTCTTCAGCTCACTGACTGATGCTGTAGCGATGAGGTCATAAATATCTAGTGATCACTAGTGATTACTTGCTCAGTGTCTAGTACTTAACCTGTGATTAATATAGTATGTCATAGATAGATTATTTATCAGGATCCAAACAACAAATAGTCTGTGATATAGTTTGTGCGCCCCAGCCATCATCTAAATATGTTTCAATTCAAATGTGGACGTTCCGCTGAGATTTCATTATGTCGCTTTTCCTATAAAGTTTTTTTGTATATACAGACTTTCACAACCCTGGAAAAACAAACTAAATTCGGTTAGTGATATTACCTATAATATTATCTTGGGTACGAGAACACATCGGCTCTACATCGACTAGCTTTATATCCTGACATCGTTTTCACAGTTTAAACGCCATAAGTAAAAGCCCTAGTGCCAGTGCCAGCCCTAGCCCGGAATACCATAGAATACCAATCCTTGCAAGTACTTAGTACCAGAGCGGGGGTTTGGAACAAAAGCTTGGATGTAGGCTCACTGGTTTGCCCCTAACCCGTTCAAAATCTTCAATCGGTGTGCCGAGTGGTCAAGCTCGAAGGCAGCATAGCCCTACCAAACAAGGAACCTGGGTTTTGAACAGTTAAAGAACTGCCTCCTGTAGGTTGGTGATTCTGCACTTTTAATACCCACCAGGTCACCACCATTTAATCTAAGTGAACTACTAAACTGCATTAGTTTATTTATTTGTTAATAGATATTAATTAAATTCAGGTTCATCTAATTTCGTATCCTGAAACACCTTTTTTATGTGCTAGTTTTTGTTGTTCCTTTTATTTAGTAGTTCAGTGTGCTTCATTTTATCATGAAGAGAAATTCTGACCATGGATATGAATATTTTTCTGTTGCCTTTATAATAAATCATCCCTGTCTCTCTGATAATATCCCACGTCCTTGAATCTTAAATCTCTTCTTTGTTATGTTTATTTTTGTTTTGTATATACTCTTTCATTTCAACAATACGAGTATAAAGTTGGAACCTCTCTTCTCCTTTTTGCTTTAGTCCTCACACAGTGAATCGAGTCTGACTATTGACTATAAGAATATTTTTTTTTACATCTAGTTACTTACATTTAAATATTATAACATTCCAGATGTGGCCACACCCAGTAACATAAAAAAAACTGCAAGCTACATCAATCTGTCTCCTGTGGCAATGGTAGCTGAAGCAAAACCAGCATTACTAGCACAAACAACAATGACAGGAGGCATTAAATGACACAGAAAACTATTTCTCGACAATGCAAGAGAAGCAAGAAACAGAATAACAAGACTTTTTACATGAAATAGAAACTAGTGGTTTCTATTGGTACATTAATCATAAAAAATTACACCTATGTTAGCGACGGAAACCACTGAAGCAAAATCACGTCGCGGTGATTCGGCTTCTTTGTGTCCAGCAGCAAGCTGTTTCACTGGAGGCTGAGGAGGCTGGTGACGTCGACATGGTCACGGTGACGGGAGGCAGCTTGTGCAACTCCTTCGCTACAAACGTAGGCACGTCGTCAGGATCGGTCTCTTTAAGCACAGTGATGATATCCTGCAGGCTCTTCGGTGTCCCTTCACGTCTGTGTGACATCATCTGGTCGCTCTTATTGAGTGCCGCGTACTGCAGCTTCCTCGCCGCAGCTATGTCAGCCTCGCTGAAGCTTGACTTACATATCTGCAACGCTCTGACTTCGTCCATCACATCCAGCTTCTGTTGCAGGAACACGAGGAGTTCGCCACGAGTTTTTCCTCGCCCATGATGCTGACGTCGCAGCGGCTAGCGCCGCGCTTCGCAATTTATAATAAAACTAGCAGCCCGTCCCGGCTTCGCACGGGGTAGACAATTATTTATTTTTGGATATAAAACACTTTTTTTATGTGTGGGTCGTCAGCTTCCTCATAGAGCTATGAGAATTCTACGCATGCCAAATTTTAAAGCAATTTAGGTGCAATCAAACTTTAGCATTCATAATTTAGCAGCAATCATGACTCAGTTACAGCGAGTTGTTTTTAGTGTGTCAGCTGGAGACATGGGTCTCCAGCTGACACATGCCAGGAAGGCAAACCAGTGAGGTTAGGGCTTTAGACTATAGTCAGGCATTTAAAGCACAATGAGAGCAATGAGAGCCAAAAAAATTAACGATCACATTGATAAACTGTTGGATCTACGAACGAAATACCGTGTGTAAGCTGGCGACCCGTGTCACCAGCTTACACATCTGGATCTTCGTAATTATTCAAGTTACGATTATGTATTGTACCTCATATTTTAGAGCAAAATAGAAGCGCCAGGCTTCAAAATTTTCGAATCTCTAGTGCTAAAACTGTTTGAGCTACGAGCCGATATGTGTGTGTAAGCTGGTGACATGGGTCGCCAGCTGACACATGTTGTATCTCTGAAAGTACATAAGTGAGAACTTCGTTTTAAAGATCAGATGAGACCATACAATAGAAGCGTTCACGAGTCAAAATTTCAAATCTCCTGGCTGTCTAGATTCAAAGTTATAAGCAAAAAACTATTTTCCCGCCAAAAAATTCAAAATAATCGCACGGACGCCGCTGAGCGGGCCGTTGCCGTTCCGTGCGCTACGCTATTACAATAGAGTTTCAACTTAGCCGTCATTGTTTTAAAATTCATTTTAACCTGCACTTTCGTATCGATTCAATTGGTATATTGAGCGTGTTAGACCAGGAGCCGACAGAAATAAGCAATGGTATACTACCGATTAACTTTATAGAGAGACTACGAACGACCTTCACCAAATTTGAGGTCAAGTGATAATATAACCCTTCATCGTTGGTGCATAATTCAAGTCTACTAATTTAACTAATAGGAAGTCAAGATTTAGTTTAGTAAAAGTAAAAAGTGTTTATTTCTTAAATAACTTTTACAGAGTTTTGCAGGGGCCTTCCAGAAAGTAGTCTTTCGACACTTGTGTTGGAAGTGCACCGCGTCTTCCAGACGGATTTACACAGTATTATTTAAAATCTTAGTTCCTATTTTAAGTTTGCTATGCTCATATGTGTGTGTGCGTGCGTGTGTGTGTGTGTATGTGTATGTGTTTGTGTACATTCATATTTATTATGTACATAAACGGTTAATTTTGTGACTAAATAATATATTTAGGCGAACCCTAGATTGGATCTCTTTGTTGTTCTTCGGTCTGTCAAGACCCCTTTTTTAAGGAATGCGTGAATGCATCAAGTTGAAATTGATATCAAATACTCAGGTGTGCAATCCCTTATATCAAAGCCGTGCATGACGCATATTTTTGATTGATCTATAATCCTGAAATTTGGCAAAAAACAAAGTCTTATGGGACAAATATAGGAACCCTCGGTGCGCAAGTCTGACTCGCACATGTCCCGTTTTTGATATTATGAAAATCAGACAAAGCAATGTTAGTCGACTTTTATAATAAAAATATATCAAATCATAAGATTTTTATTCATTTGCAAATCTAAATTTCTGAGTATAAGCAATAATTTTTATTAAAATGTGCCAATATTGTTTGCAATTTCCATGAAAATAGCTATGAATAAAAGTTTAAGAAATACAGCCTATGTCATTTTCCATCCTTTTCCAAACTACCCCTATACAAAAAATCATCATTCTGACTCTACGTTACGACGATAATAAAGGACAAACAAACAAAATCACTTTTGCATTCATAATATTATTTTATAAATAATATTAGTATGGATTGCTATTGAAAATACACTAAATACCGAGCTCAACAATTATTGATCATAGTGATATAAACTGTATATATTGAACATATACCTCTTATACTATGTTATATCACACCGTAAATTGTTATTTCTGATAAGTTGATTCATTACTAAACTAAATCTTGACTTCCTATTAGTTAAATTAGTAGACTTGAATTATGCACCAACGATGAAGGGTTATATTATCACTTGACCTCAAATTTGGTGAAGGTCGTTCGTAGTCTCTCTATAAAGTTAATCGGTAGTATACCATTGCTTATTTCTGTCGGCTCCTGGTCTAACACGCTCAATATACCAATTGAATCGATACGAAAGTGCAGGTTAAAATGAATTTTAAAACAATGACGGCTAAGTTGAAACTCTATTGTAATAGCGTAGCGCACGGAACGGCAACGGCCCGCTCAGCGGCGTCCGTGCGATTATTTTGAATTTTTTGGCGGGAAAATAGTTTTTTGCTTATAACTTTGAATCTAGACAGCCAGGAGATTTGAAATTTTGACTCGTGAACGCTTCTATTGTATGGTCTCATCTGATCTTTAAAACGAAGTTCTCACTTATGTAGTTTCAGAGATACAACATGTGTCAGCTGGCGACCCATGTCACCAGCTTACACACACATATCGGCTCGTAGCTCAAACAGTTTTAGCACTAGAGATTCGAAAATTTTGAAGCCTGGCGCTTCTATTTTGCTCTAAAATATGAGGTACAATACATAATCGTAACTTGAATAATTACGAAGATCCAGATGTGTAAGCTGGTGACACGGGTCGCCAGCTTACACACGGTATTTCGTTCGTAGATCCAACAGTTTATCAATGTGATCGTTAATTTTTTTGGCTCTCATTGCTCTCATTGTGCTTTAAATGCCTGACTATAGTCTAAAGCCCTAACCTCACTGGTTTGCCTTCCTGGCATGTGTCAGCTGGAGACCCATGTCTCCAGCTGACACACTAAAAACAACTCGCTGTAACTGAGTCATGATTGCTGCTAAATTATGAATGCTAAAGTTTGATTGCACCTAAATTGCTTTAAAATTTGGCATGCGTAGAATTCTCATAGCTCTATGAGGAAGCTGACGACCCACACATCTTTTTTTCACAAATATTTTTATTTATTAAAAAATTATTATTTATTAATTATATATTAAAAAAAATTATTTCAGTGCACCCTCCACCCCGCCCGCCGCGATGCCCGGCGCGCTTTTCAGACTGCATCGCAAACAACGGCCACGGCGCTATGGCGGTTTTGTTTACTGTTTGAATTTTTTAATTCGTAATATCTTTTGAATGGAAAGTCCAATTTAAATGATTTAAAAACTATTTTATAGGTAGTTAAATGGTCTTGACCATAAAATAATTTATTTGGATAAGG
Organism: Carcina quercana; assembly: GCA_910589575.2. Lineage (NCBI taxonomy): Eukaryota > Metazoa > Arthropoda > Insecta > Lepidoptera > Depressariidae > Carcina > Carcina quercana. The sequence goes on along the minus strand of OU342454.1, from coordinate 3,328,725 downwards.
ATTAATATAAACACATAAATAGCATGGTTTGAATTTGGTTAGCATTTTCATTAATGTTTAAAATGAAAAAAGTTCTTGTAGTGACATAACTACAATAGTTGGACATATGCTACCGCGGAGTTTTTTGTAGACATTATGATGTTCTTCAATATTGTTGTACATTATTTTGTTCTATCGCTAATAGTTTCGGCAGCGCATTCGACGAAAGACATTTTAAGACTCAATTTTACAAAGGATCCCTAATTTTTTTCAAAATGAAATGTAACCTATGTCAAATTGGAAGAATGTAGCATTCTATTGGTGAAAGAATTTTTTAAATCGGCCCAGTACTTTTTGAGCCTATTCATTACAAACATACAAAAATAGTTACAAATCTTTCCTCTTTATAATATTAGTGTAGATAAACGTAGTCACGTCCGTCCACACGAAACCACGCATGACTCGAGACGAATAATCGTTGATATAATTTTCGATATATAGGACTAATAAAGGACGAAAGTTAAGGACGATATTCCTCACGATAGCATAAACTATAGCTCAATTTTAATATTCGATTCACAGATTCGATTGAGAGAATAAAATTAACCTGTAGCGATGAGCGTTGAATGAACGAACTAGTTAATTCAACCGTTGACGTACAATCAACGATTCAACGGTCTACGGTTCAACGATGGACTAGTTGAATTCGTAGACGGCTAAACAAAAAGTCCGTTTCGACGCGCAACGCGACGAGACGACACGCTAACACGGTCGGATTACTTAAATTCGTACAGTCGTTTGCTATCCACTGAATAACGCCGTAAATGGCTTGACTTCTAACCTAATTAGAACTTTAAGTGCAAAAGAAGTACGTCGAAATTGTAATGCGCGATTTAGAGGGAGTTAGACCTATTACACTTAAGTTGATTCTAGTCGAAGGATGGCAATAGGATAATTTCGCGAGCACAAATGAAACAGCGTACTAGACTGGCTGAGAGAAACCGGTTTATTTGAGTAGATGCGCGCCGTGATAGTTGTCCCGCGTATTTCATATTTATGTAGCGGAAATAAGAGTTTTAACATGAAATTTTCATGTCACAAAGTATAATTTATAATTTGTTTACTTTCTTTTGTTTTGATATTTTATTAGGATTAGTATTGTGTTAATTATTATTATTAAATGTAAATAATGATAAAATTGGAAATAAATAATTTCATTAACTGTTTTGTAAATAAAACTGAAAAATACTGCAAAATACGTGCTGTAAAAGAAAATGTAGGATGAATTAATAATAAATAAAAATGTTTATTTGTAAGCCTTAAAGCAATCAATAATTAAAAAACAAAAACCTATCTTAAAATTTACTCGTTGAAACGCATAGTGCGCAGTACACCGCGTCGCGTGTCGACGGCATTTCAACTATCCACACCGTCTAATCTACTTAGACCGTCGCGTCGTCGTCGCGAAGACTACAGTTGACACATCAACTAGTCGAAGAATTCAACTAGTTGATCGACTAGTTGACGAACGGAAATTAACGGTCTAGTTTCGTCCACGACAAAAACGTCGACGACCCATCGCTATTAACCTGACACTGACCTCATGTCAGTGAAAATCACGTTCCATTGGATGTATAAAATTGTTTATTTAAAAAGTTTAGCATTGTCAATCCACCAAATGTATGGCAACAAAAGCAAGCGTGCGTTTATATATCACATAAAGTATATATTTCGTATATTTTTATAATGTAGAAATTACTGAATCAAATCAATTTGATAAATAAAAATTATGTTAAATTAAAAAAAAATGCTTTCAATGAAACGTTTTCTAGAGGTGCCAACATAAAATAAAGATACGTCAAGATAAATCGTGCCTAAGTAAACAAACGTTGGATATGGTTTTGTGGTAAACAAAATAAAACAATTGTCTATGAAACAGAAAACAGAAACTAATCTCAGCATCTGCTATGGCAGTAGCCATAGCGCTGGTTTTCAGAAAAGCCCTATACAGGGTGGTCCAAAATGTGACGTCCAAAAATTTTTTTTAGATTCCTTACACCTGGGTGTATCCGAAAATACCCCATGTATGTTCCGCGATTTTTTGTAGTTTAGAAGTTATGATTTTTTAAATGTATATTTCGAATTTTCTGCCGGAGCGACTTAAAATAATCGTAACTTGTTTAATAGTAAGGTTTTTTTATTTATTTTTTCTCGAAAGTGATCGTCTTGAATCACCCTTTCTACTTTATTATCAACTACACAACGTTATTCATTACAAGTTACCGAAAAAAGGGACGAAAGTAAAAATTTTAGGTTTGAGTTGAACGGAGCCAAATTTTCAAAAATTTCTTAATAATACAAAATTAATGTTTCATTGGTTCAAACTAATTTTAAAAACTCCAGCAGTTTGTCAGCTTACCAAATAATAATAAAAAAGTTGTTCTTAATAGGCGATTTTACGACGAAATTGGCTTCAGAACTTAGTTAGGTGAGAATTCATAAAGAAAAAATTTTGTCAAAAAAAAATATTAAGCTTATTTTGTTTTCATTTTTATGGCCTACATTAGCAAGGCATCATCAAAAGCATTCAAATAATTTCAAATTGAACGATCAGTGACACATTAGAAAACATTTTATTTTAAAAAAGCTTAGTTTAGTTTTTATTAATACGGTTATTTTGGTTTATTTTTAGCATCAATAAAAGAAAACACAAATTAAGTTCAACTACTTTATTAAAGAAGATTTTCAAAATGACGCCCTTCAACTTCGATACACAATCGGCAACGTCTTAAAAAGTTATCTTTTAGTCTGCGGAAAGCGCTTGAATTTTGTCTGACTTTCGTCGCTGCTTCTCTCAATTTTCGTCTCAGTTCTTCTTCGGAGTTAGTTTGCTGAGCATAGACAACTTCTTTGTAGTAACCCCAAATAAAAAAATCTATTGGGTTCAAGTCCGGTGAACGTGCAGGCCATTCGATTGGGCCGCCACGCCCAATCCATCTGCCCGGGTATGTTTCATTAAGGTGCCCCCTCACTTGGCGTGCGTAATGGCAAGGAGCACCATCATTTTGGAATATCATGTGCCTTCTTGTTTCCAAGTTTACATCTTCCAGCAATTCAAAAAGGTTGTTCTGCAAAAAGTTTAGATATGTGTCTCCATCCAACCTAGACGGCAGCTCGAAAGGCCCAATCAGTTCTCCATTTACAATTCCCGACCACATGTTTACGCTGTATCGATGTTGAAAATTTGATGCTCTTGCAAGGTGTGGGTTTTCAATTTCCCAGCTGTGATAGTTATGGATATTAAATACTCCAGTGTTTTCAAAACGGGATTCATCGGTCCATAAGATCTTATTAAAAAAATCTGGGTCTTCCTGACACCTTTGTATCATTGTTTCGCAGAAAGCAACTCTTCTAGGGTAATCTGAAGCTTGTAGCTCCTGAACGCGCTGAATGTGGTAAGCGTGGTAGCCTTCTGAAAAAAGAAAAGGACTATTACTCACCACCTAGGCAGGAAGAAGTCTAATACCTGGCATTGTATCTGTGATTTATGTTTTGTGTAAATAAAAAACAAAACGACATACCATTTTTCAATATCCTTAGAACTGAGGTCCGTGGTATTCCAGTCCTTCTGGTTATTGCTCTGGAACTCGTAGAAGAGTCTCTTTCTACAGCTGCGATGACTTCATCTCTTCTGTCCGGATCTACTCTGGGTACTCCTTCGTGCCTTTGGCTACGACCGGGGATACGCCCGGCCATCAGCGTATTATGAGTATTAATAAATACCCTATGGTCCGGGTAATGGTCCAGTATTTCTCCTCGCCGGTCCAGTTGTTGACGATATAGCCTTGCGGCTAAATGACCGTTTCCTTTGGCCATACCATAGTAAAAGTGCATTTCTGCGTACTGGCTTAGACTAAAATTACTCATGTTGCCGTCAGTAACACAAGCACAAGTCAGTCGTAAGGCAAATCGGAGTCCGTAACACAAGCACAAGTCAGTCGTAAGGCAAATCGGAGTCCGTAACACAAGCACAAGTTAGTCGTAAGGCAAATCGGAGTCCAGTAACAAAGCGAAAGTAGGTTCAAAATATCGGTATCGGAAAGAAGCAACGTCAAGTAGTATCACACGCGATGGAAGTGAGTGAACGACTAGCGGACGGACGATACAGTGAGATGCTACGGAGAATGTATGGGGAGAGGGGGGAGAGGGAAGTGCAGGTAAAAAACCCCTAGCGCGCACGGCTGACTTTTGTGGCCAAGACAGTAGGTCTTTCTCTTTCGTACTTCTACGCAACCATAACAGTGCGAAAGAGAAAGACCTTACTGGCCTGGCGCCTTTTGAAACGTGTTATTTATTGCTTTGTGTCATTGTGTGTGATTGGCCTTGAAGTAGATTTTGGTTTAATTCTAGCTTTCATAATTTCATGTCTAAAAACAGAAAATGAAATGTGTCACTGATCGTTCAATTTGAGATTATTTGAATGCTTTTGATGCCTTGCTAATGTAGGCCATAAAAATGAAAAAAAAAATAAGCTTAAACATTTTTTACGACAACATTTTTTTTTTATGCATTCTCACCTAACTAAGTTCTGAAGCCAATTTCGTCGTAAAATCGCCTATTAAGAACAACTTTTTTATTATTATTTGGTAAGCTGACAAACTGCTGGAGTTTTTAAAATTAGTTTGAACCAATGAAACATTAATTTTGTATTATTAAGAAATTTTTGAAAATTTTGCTCCGTTCAACTCAAACCTAAAATTTTTACTTTCATCCCTTTTTTCGGTAACTTGTAATGAATAACGTTGTGTAGTTGATAATAAAGTAGAAAGGGTGATTCAAGACGATCACTTTCGAGAAAAAATAAATAAAAAAACCTTACTATTAAACAAGTTACGATTATTTTAAGTCGCTCCGGCAGAAAATTCGAAATATACATTTAAAAAATCATAACTTCTAAACTACAAAAAATCGCGGAACATACATGGGGTATTTTCGGATACACCCAGGTGTAAGGAATCTAAAAAAATTTTTTGGACGTCACATTTTGGACCACGCTGTATAGTATGTAAGGCATTAAATATATGTGTAAAAGAAGTGTATGTGCGACTATGCAATGTTTATCTTTTTAATACTGTCTAACTAAACTGGTATTTAACTATGAGTTAAAATATTTTTTGTGGTAAGACTGTTATGTTTAAAAATATTTTGATCATGATAATAACTTTTTAAGCTGAGCAATATAAGATACATATTTTATATATTAACAAAATGATTTAATTAATGCACAAAGACACAATTTAACATTTTGTATTCAGTAAACAATGGACGCTGCTGACGAAGCTTCTAGGGCCTTTTTAATGAGGGAAAAATATATTTTAGTGATTATTCTTCGCCAATGTCTATCTGCAAAATTATAACAACTGTGTTACTCAACTTATTATAAGTATAATATTTTAATTAATACAAATGTCTCATAAAATTTTATATATTAAAGGATCGTAATTTTGTACATAAATTAAGATATTTAAATATTCGTGTATTTTTATTGTAAATTTTACTACAACATCAATCCTGCAGCTATACTACTATAATACGAAGACTTTGTACTTAAGGATTAATGAGCATTTGAATTATCAACCATCCATGGACGTAACACACCTAAGGACTTATAGTTTTAAATAACGTATAATAGCTCACAATAAAAACTACGCAACTTCTTGATTTATATTTTGGTTAAAATAAGAAGACAGAGTTGGTGGTGACGTCTGCTATTATATCGCCCTGCAGAGACACTCCCATACAGTTAGATGTGATGGCACGACGAGACTACCCGCGATTCTCTCGTCCATGAATATTGTGTAATTTCTCTTTCGAAGACTACAATAAACGTAACGTTTAGCCGAAGTATAAAAATAAAAAGGTTGTATGATTTTAGGGAGGAAGGTGCTGTTAGCCACTGTCTTGAGTTATAACAAAGCCTGTGTCGCACTTTGTAAACTTTATAAATGGCGTGTTTTTATCTAGGTACTTTACTATAAAAATTATACAATCACACTTTAACGGGATCCGTCTCCGAATGCCCATACTAAATTTCTGTTGCCATAATCTTTTAAAATAGAATAGGCTTTGGTGCGTAATTACCTAAAAAATAAGATGAAATTATAGTGTCACGAAATATATATCATTAATTTACAACTTTATATTCAGCTACAATAGCAGTTAAGCAGCTAATGGTTCATAGATGGCGATTTGAACAATAATTAAAAAAAATGTTTAGAATGAAAATTGTGATTCTCTGTGAAGTTGTATGTTAATGATACTCATTTCGCGACATCACAATCCGACGTCCTATATTTAGATAGTTACTACACAAATCCAGCTGTTATATTTGAAAAGATCATGGCAACATAAATATAGTATGAAACTTTAGTATGAGGTGGATCGCCTTAAATAAAATTCAAGAACAAAGACATACATATGTATATAATTAAATCGCTTTATTTTTGAATTATGCTGAATGATTCATGTCATTGCAAAATCACCTTTAATGCAACAGAAAGAAACGTTCCATTACAGTTGTAATTCCCTGCTGTGGTTGGCCAATTTTATTGAACCTTTACCATAATCCCATAATATTAAAGATTTATTTTAGATACTACGTAACATGTAATGCAACCATCCATGAGTTTTCCGCGTGTTGTCGTGTTATTCCGTTTTGGTGTCTCTGGCTGTAGTGGCTATTTTTATTTTTACTCTGTAACTACAGTTGTCCAAGTACCAACAGGTAGTGTTGCGCAGATTTTAAACTTGATATCGATCGCATTAGGCATGTTCTTACTTTATCGATAACTATACACATAGGGTAAATAATAAATTTTGTATAAAATAAAACCAAAATTCATGTCCAGATTTATTTATTTAAAGCTCGTAATTTGCTTTTCGTCGCACTGCCATGGAAGCTATTGAAAAGTACATATGTCTAAAATTCAACTAGTTCTGCTGTTGTTACGACATTGATTGTGCATTGAGGTCCAGTGTGAAAGCTTTTATAAAATTAGTAAAGTTGCACTTCATTTTCTTTAAACTATGTAAAATAGTTGCCAGTGTACCAACACATAGTGTATTATTAAGAGGGTATGCTGTTGTCAAAGCGCCCATACAAACGTAGTCCAGTCATATTTTGAGTATTAAGCTATGAAAATCTATTGTCTGAATATCTGTGTCGGTGGTGAGTCAGATTTTCGTTTAAATATATACTTCCAGAGTTACAGGGCGTCAAAGTATTGTATTTTTCGGTACTAAAAAGCCCCAACTTTGAACCTGATTTACAAGAGTATGAATCTATCGGGAAGCGCTTTGTAGGGGCTCCCCGCGTGTTCGTTTAAATGATAAACTGTTTGTTATATTACTGAGTTTAATTGGAGACACAAGGATTTCATTACGACAATATTTTACATTATTTATCTACGACGTGTACATCCAGAAGCTTAAAACAAAAACACAACCATAGGAATAAATCTGAATTTTTTAATTGTAACACAGTAAAATTGATTTTTTAATGTTTACAAACTTAACTTCGTAGTATGTAATTTAGCTTAGAATTTGATTTTCGGTAGAGCATTGTTGGGTGCATATTACCGTACCTATTATTTATGATTTTCAATATGTCATTAATTCATATTCTGTACGGAATCCTCGGTGCACGAGTCCGACTTGCACTTGACCGGTTTTTGAGTTGTTGGAGAGCAATTTCAAGCTCTTGCTGGCTGATTTCCGGGATATCTTCAGTAAAGTGTCGGGTCATATAGTCTCCGTAGCAATTTGTAGAGCTGTCCATATAACTTATCGTTCTCTCTCAAAACTTTCAATAATAAGAAATAACAAATAATAGTAAAAAAGTTATAAATAAACGTTTGTCCATGCAATAAATGTTATGTTTTTTCGGTGTTTTTTCTGTTAAAATATTTTACAGTGGTACGGAACCCTTTGTATGCAAGTCCGACTCGAACTTTAACATTTTAAAAAATATTTGAAAAATAAGTCACTTATTCATAAATCATATTTAATTATTCACACGTAACAAAACTTGAAATCATTTTAATTTTAGTGTTTACCGCAACAACTCTAAGAATTTCAGGGAAATATATTCTGTAGTGCTATTCTATAAGGTAAAAGTTGGTTCTCATCGATGTCTCACTTGGTGAGAATGAAATTTGCGATTCCATACGCAAGTGAAAACTATGTCGGTGAAAACTTTTGTGAAAACTCAAATGAGTGAAAACTTTGACATTTTTACAGGCGTTGACGTTTGAAATGCGATTCCATACCGTGTTTTACGATATTTTGCTACTAATCTCGAAAGTCATCGGTGAAATCTTATGTTAAATTAAATATTCTTGGTGAAAACTTGATGTAATATCGTTTTGATTGGTTTAGTAAGTGTTTTAAACTTGATTGACTGGTTTTAGTCTGATTTAATAGTAAAAATGTCTGTTTAGCCAAGGAGACTAATAAAAGCTCTCGAAAAATTGTATATAAGACATATTTAAACGCTAAGCCACATGCAAATCAAAAAATATCCACCTCCGTTGCCTAATGGCTAAATATTGCATTCACGATCTTGAGGTCCCGGGTTTGATTCCCAGTGGGGGACCTATTGGTACTAAGTGTGGTCGGTGGTAGGGCATTTTCTGAGTCCATGTTACCTAAGTCTGCTGCCAAATAGCAGTGTTAATAGCTTTGTTCCGGTATGAAAGGTAGCATAGCCAGCTACTCATTAGGTTGAGGCTTCTAGGTGCGCACACTTACCATCCAACGGCCTTATCGTAACTTACCATCAGGTGAGATGAAGGCCGAGTGTAAACCTATCACACTTCAGTCAAAATCTTCATGTAAAGGTTATTTTCACACAGAGAGATTTAAATATAGTAATAGGTTATAGAGCGGGCATTGGAAAACTTTTCATATAAAAACTTTGATCTTGAAAGTCAGTGGTACGTTAAATGTCTTGTATGGCCGCGTGACGTGACGTGAGACTGAGTGAGTCACTTATTACCAATTGGTAATAAGTTTGAGATCATAATTTAGTTTGCTTTGTCCGTTCTATAACTATAATGTTAAATGTCATAGTTTTCGCATCACAAAAGTTTTCATAAAATGAAATTTGCGATGCTATACCGAAATACAAGTCCGAGTGAAGAGTAATGAGATGTCAGAAAGGAAATGAGATGAGTAGTGATGTACCATGACCATACAATCTAAATCTATATCATCGACTTAGGTTTTAGAATCAAAATACAGCATCATAACTAGTAAACAATAATGAAATGTGTATTTTATTGAACAATTTTTATGGTTCCGCGTTGGTTTAACGTTTTTAACTACGAAAATCAATAAAACCTGCAAAAATATCATATACCAAGGCTCTACAGCGAACTATCTTTGCCCGCATTCATAGACGATATAAAACTGACATAATTGTGTTCTAAGTAATCTGTGGTCATAAATCATAAAAATGAAAAAGAAATTGAATCGAATTCTTGGATATTATAGTCTTTCTCCATAAAATAAGGATAAGGGACTCTTCTATTTGCGAATGTGGCTTAGACGAGGGTACACCGGATCATATTTTTTTCAGTTGCCCTAATAATAAATCGTCACTTTACAATTTTCTCCCCGATAATATCCCCCGTCCTTCTAATCTCAAATCTCTTCTTTCTTTAGTCTTCTCTCGTTTTGTTTATACTCTTTCTAATTTTATTCATTCCAACAATATAAAGTTGTAATCCCTCCAGTAACTGAACTACGTTTCGTGTCGTGTGTTTTCTCCTTTTTGCTTTAGTCCTCTCAAAGTGTATCGCGTGTCTGGCTAACCGATTATTTCCTATTACACGTTGCCTCTTTGGTCACCAGATTTTGGCAGAATTACCATGAAGTTGGTAGTTGCCATAAATGTCAAGAATTGAATTGAATTGGATATTATACACTAAATACTATATTACTAAATATTTAACTAAATTACTTCTATATTAATTAATAAAAAACATTATTTGACAATGTTAAAATGAAGTAGACATTTTTTATAATATTCGCATAGAATAAGTCGAATGATGTCAGAATTGAAGGAATATCATCAGGGACGATTCAGCTAGATTTTAGACTTATTGGAGACGAAGCCAGACTTGTCTAAAGGGTTCTCCAAGATTGGTACAGCAAGGTTCAGAGTATTGTGTTTTTGTGCGTTTGGAAGTTACGATATACTTTTAAAAACGGCTGTTTTTTCGCAACTTAAGCCAAGTCCATGCATGAGACTGACTCGCTCACCGAAGGTTCCGTACAGAATATGAAGAATTTGCCACTAATTTAAAAAGCTGGACATGAGCCTCCCTCATAGGTCGTCATGTCACACTTCCTGTGAGTTGATTTGCCTAAATCACAATCCTTAGCAGACGGATTGGTGGTCGCAGTTAGAAGTTGTTATGTTTTTTTCCATTCTTGTTTGATTAATTACCATACTTGTGCGGTAAGGTCTTGCTTCTTGACAAATTTGATAGGATTCTAGGTCAACGGGAAGTACCCTATAGGTTTTGATTCCCTTGCATGGCAAAAGAAATAGTCAAAAAATGCTGCTTAAACATCAAAATGTGTTTATTGCGTTGACCTAGTAGTGTAATTTTTTCACAGCTCTAATAGATTGCAGACTCGAGAGAAACGTCCACTGCTGGGCATAGGCCTCCTCCATGGTACGCTACATTGACCGGTACTGAGACACTTGCATCCAATGACTCCCCACAAATTTAACTAGGTCTTCGGCCCATCTAGTAGAGGGACGGCCCAGTACACGCTTCCCGGTATACTCTCCATCGGTTATTGGAATCAGACTTGAGTATTTTATATTAATTTCAACTTGATGCCTACATGAGTTCCTGGGGAAAAGGGTCTGACAGAGAGTCAGACGGACAACGAGTGATCTTATAAGGGTTATTTATTTCCTTTAAAGGCATTAATAGTGCAGTCCTAACGAAGCTTCCCAGCGAGTGGGTCTGCGCATGAACATGGAAAAGACAAAGGTTATGCACAATGAACACGTAGATGCCACACCTGTCATTGTTGAAAGCACGATTTTGGAATATGTGGAGAGCTATGTCTATCTCGGCCAGTCTGTCCAGGTTGGTAGGCAAAACTTCAGTAAAGGAGCAGACCGCGGAATCCAGCTAGGTTGGGCTGCGTTTGAAAAACTCCACCATATCCTCAAGTCCAGTATACCGCAATGCCTTAAGACCAAGGTGTATAACCAATGCGTTCTCCCGGTCATGATTTATGCAGCAGAGACACGGACGCTCACATTGGGGCTTGTTCACCGCTTCAAATTTGCACAGCGAGCGATGGAGAGGGCTATGCTTGGAATATCCTTGCGCGACAAAGTCAGGAATTATGAAATCCGCCGACGTACAAAGGTGACTGACATAGCTACTCGAATAAGCAAGCTGAAGTAGCAATGGGCAGGCCACATTTGTCGACGAACAGACAAGCGATGGAGCAAAAAGATTCTCGAGTGGAGACCTCGGACCGGGAGACGCGGGGTGGGACGGCCTCCAGCCCGCTGGTCTGTCGACCTCAAGAGGATAGCGGGAAGCGAGTGGATGAAGACGACGGAGGACCGGAAGGAGAGGCGCACGTTGGGAGAGGCCTATCTTCAGCAGTGAAGAGACACGGGCTGATAACTGAACATCCGAAACTGGAACATTAAGAATGAAAATACGCAGAATACATTTTTTCATTAATTTCTCTCTATTTCAGGAGACCATACCTACTAGAAAAATGTTTCCAGCAGGCTGCCGAGATATACATGGAGAAGCGATGAAGGCTGTACCTGAAACTGTACCCAAACAAATATCTGTTTTATTAAGTTGTTATTAGTTGTTGTTCTTTATTGACAAATATATTTTCTTTATTCATTCATTCAATGACCACTTATAGTAAATCAGTTGATCTTATTTATTATCAGCTTTCCACTGTTACTCGAGTGGCTCTCATTGACCACCACGTCAGAGTTATCCCAACCCCTGATTTGACATAATCACCACGATAGGAAGCGGTACATACGTACTAAATAACTGTGATATTTGGTCTTTGATATATACATATCATTTCTAAATTCGTTTAAAAAATCTACATTTCTTGTTACAAGTTACAAGAAACAGTAATTGTTTCTTACGTTAAATAATTCCTTAAAAAGTGAGCATTTCTACTTTCATTATCCACATTAAAGTCAGATAAGAGATCGGCTCAAGGACACATAGCTGATAATGATGAACGCGAATGCAACTAAATCGTTCCTTTCATCAACGTTATGTCCCCACAGCAGGGGCTCAGGCTCAGCTCAGGCTACAGAGAGTGTATGAGCCATAGTTCACCACGCGGGCCCAGTGTGGATTGGTAGATTTCACACACACCTTTTAATTTCTTCTCAGGAGTGTGCAGGTTTCCTCACGATGTTTTCCTTCACCGAAAAGCCAATGGTAATGATTTTTATCATTCGTACATAAATTCCAATTAACAAATTGGAACTTATCGGTATGAACCAGGATGGAACCCAGACCTCGATCGTTTAAAAACTGATGCTCTGTCCTAGCGAGCTCCTGACGAGCTACCATGGCTATCGTTCCTTTAGTACCCCAATAGTGTATGTCTCTGTACTGTAGTTCTTGCAGTAGCATTTATAAACTTTTATTACGGAATGTGTAAATAAAACGGGTACTTCTTCCTTTGGCTCGTTTACTATACAATCTGCCATTTCAGGCGCGTAACAAATACAGTGTCGCGAGTTGAGGACCACGTTCTAACGTGCTCTCGGTAGTTTAAAAAAGAATACAGTTAAACACTCGTTTAAATGATGTGTAACAATTGTAACATCTTGTTACAGTGAACCATACTGCCGCTGAGAATAACCAGAGTCCCCTGAAAATAAAGGATAAACTTATTAAATAATACCAACAAAACCGTAACTTAGTATATTAGATTTTAATCTCCTCCGTGGCCTAACGTCTATATCTTGGACTCACAATCCAGAGGTCCCGGATTCAATTCCAAGTGTGGTGCCTGACTTGTTTTTTGTCCGCCTGGGTAGCCTGCTATCTAAGTCTAACGCCAAACAGCATTGTTGTGTTCCGGTATGAAAGGTAGCAGAGCTAGCGTCACATGAGCAAACTAGCGCCTCATTAGCTTATGTACTGAGTGCGCACGCTTACCACCTTATCGTCTTACCATCATGTGAGATGAATGCCAAGTGTAAATCCATCATGTACACAGGTAATAAAAATCAACGGATCTTGTTATCAAAAATTGATACAAATATTTTAAATACTTATAGTAAGTTTTTCTGTTTGTTGCTTTTTCACGACTTGGCCGATCTTGATGAAATTTAGCACGCGCAATGTAACCTATAGAGTGTAAAGAGACGTTATATAGTTTCTGACGACGTACATTCTCCACCCCGAGAAAACAAGCGTCTTTAAAAGCTTTGAGCTTTTTGAAAAGTAGCGGCAATGTCCAACTCATGAGTACGAGTAACATCGCAGATTGAGCCATCTCTTACAGTATTCTATGTAAAAAAACATTAAAAACATTGTTATTAAGAATCCGACTTGCACTAAATTTACAATTAAATTTAAAGCTAAAACCTTTTCAAAGCCTTCTCATACAAAATTGTCACCAAAGTTTTCATTTACGGGGGCCATGTCTTATATGAAAAACTGTTTGAATATATACACAATATTTACACTTTATTTTATACTACCTACTATGTAAAAACTATTAGAGGCACTGTTATTTTCAATTTTATACACAAACCACGACTCAAACCTTATAAATATCAAGAAAAACTAGTCATTGATATGTCATTAAGTTCTCACCAAGGTTTTCACCAAGGTTGGAGTAACCGAGTATTTTGACATTAGTTTTCACCGATGACTTTCGAGATGAGCATCAAAATGACGGCAAAACACGTTATGGAATCGTAGTTCAAACGTCAACGCCTGTAAAAATGTCAAAAGTTTTCACCACGCAATACTGACGCAGTAGTTCTCACGCGGTGGTAGTCATGACAACCGTCTCTATTTTTGCTTAACTACGGCGAATTCAAAGAAGGAATTGAACGCTAGTAGAGGCAATCAAGCGTTGTCCAAAATAATATAAGTTGATAATACAATGTTTTTGAACAAATGAAAGATATTTATGACTACCGAAATATATGTATATATTTTATGCATAAAACATTATTATTATTATTATATCGGTTATATAAGTACAAATAATAATAAAGTACCTATATATATAAACAGTACAATCGAAGTTGTAGATGAATATGACAAAGAGATCAACCGAAGAATCCGACTCGGCTGGGCAGCTTTTGGGGAAGCTACGGCATATCTTCCCGTCCAAAATACCTAAGCGTCTAAAGACAAAAGTCTATAATCAGTGCGTGTTGTCAGTGCCGAAACGCGGTCCTTTACTTTATTTTACTTAAGAAATATGTACTGTTAGTATCTTATAACAAGAGAACACAAAAGTTTTTTATTTTTCAAAGAAATGTTATGTATATATCAAAGACCAAATAGCACAGTTATTTAGTACATATTTATCGCTTCCTATCGTGGTGATTATATCAAATCAGGGGTTGGGATAACTCTGACGTGGTGGTCAATGAGAGACACACAAGTACAGTAGTATACAGCTGATAATAATTAATCAACTGATTTACTATCAGTGGTCATTGAATGAAGAAATCAAAAAAATATATTTATTTGTCAATAATAAATAACAACTTAATACAACAGATATTTGTTTGGGTACAGTTTCAGGTACAGCCTTCATCGCTTCTCCATGGCCAGCGTAATCTGCAACATCATAATGTGTCTCTCGGCAGCCTGCTGGAAATATTTTCCGAGAAAATATGGTCCTAGCTCTTCACATATTACACTCAGGAAATTCTTAATCACTGATCAACTGCGGCCCCCGGCGTTCGACTCATCTCAAATTCTTTAGTAGTACCTCAATAGTGCCTGTTTCAACTTGATAGTCTGATGTGAAGAAGAAATTTATGACTTTTGTCGTAGAGAAATGATCATGTACATCCTCAGTATCCTGAAATGTAATGTAATAATAAAGTATATTCTGAGTAATGTTCTAGTTTTAGTTTAAATTAAATATTCTAATAAAATTGAATTGATAAAGTTGGCTATGACATCTCTATGAAAAATGCAGAACTTGAACTTGTTAAGCACACAAAAAACACTGTACTCTAGTAACAATCTTGGATAATTCCCTAGCCAAGTCTGGTTTGGTCTCCAACATATCTAAAAGCGTACCATCAGTCTGCGGCAAGGGGCAAGGACATCCGACTTATTCTATATGAATATATTATTGATGAAACCACTACTTCATTTGAATACTGTTTTATATTTAATTTAATTTAGCATTTAGTAATATCGAAGCGTTTTTGCAATCCAATTCCAATTGACTTTTTGTTTACTTTCTGTTATTATGACTTTTTATATCTTCTATGTATGTGGGCGAAGACAATTTTCGGTGCAGCCGGCCTTGCAATAATTTTGCAGGTTTCATAGTTTTCGTTAGTTTAGAAACGCGAAACCGTGAAATTGATCGAAAAATACATATTCTCACAGTCTTTAATAATTATTTCGTCGTATTTTATTAGTAAAACATTAGTCGATGATATCGATTTAGATTGCAAGGGCATGGAACCACCACTGTCTCATTTTACTTCCTATTTGACATCTCATCGAGCATCACGCGGACTTGATTGTCGGTACCGCATCGGTAAAAATTTTTTGTGAAAAGTTTTATGAAACGAAAATGACTTTCGTAATGAGAAATGAGAAAAAAATGTTTCTTATGGAATAGCACTACTGTTCTAGAGTTAATATAAATTTCCTTAGAATTATTTGTCTTTGTATTTGTTTATTTAGATCAATCTAAACATTAAAACTACCAGGTAAAACCATTACAGGTCGATAAAGAGGTAACTATCGATATATTTTTCCCACCACAATTAGTCGAAAAAATCGATAAAGCTTATTGACATCACTAATGCATGCTGACTTTATTATTATACATATAATACACAGTATATAGTTGTGATATAGTGTACCCTGCCTCCCGAACCGAACTGTGCGAGAAGGACAGTTGAAGCTTTTTTGGTATTTGCCTAGTTTTGCCGTGAAATTAAGGGTTTGGGATATAGCTGTTTTCTTAACGAAACGTTAGCCAAATTCAATCATTTTGATCTTATTCTCTTTATCAAAGAATAATCTAGGTCCGTTGGTTTTGCTTTTTCTGAAAATGTTACGTTTACTCTAAATAATGAGTACCATAACTTGAAAGAATTTTTTTATGAAATTTTGAGTTTTGAGGTGCCTATAATTCTAATTGTAGACAAAATATTGAAAAAAGCAAAACCAACGGACTTAGTTTTCGGTAAGATCTTGCATGTGTCCAAAAATCGTCACAAATGGTGGAGGTTTAGGGGTAGCAAATAGCTATGCCTTTTTGAATGAAATTTTTTACCTGCCTTTGCCTCTTAACATCGGATGATATGAAGACGAAAGTACCTGGGGCTCTATTTTTGATTCGCTCGTGTGACATAGCTTCGTCGCACACGACTTAAGTCACGATCGACTACAAGTCGCATGAAAACAGGTTTGACCGTGTTTTTGAATCGTTCGCCTCAGGTGTTGTCTATATCTCTTAAAATTATTAATTTTATCCGTTTTACGCAGAAAAATAAAACCGGTAATTCATGCAAGGAAAACGGAATGCAAAGTACATAGAAGTTCAATGTCAATAAGTGGTAATGTCAGTGTTCGACGATGGCGTTTAGTCTATCGCTCGCCTCCGCAAAGAGTGGTCCCGACCACTCGTTGCAGAAGAGCGATTCAAAAATACAAAATTTCGTAAGTCGTACGAAAATCAGTAGAAAACGAGCGCTCGCGGCGCGTAGAGCGAATCAAAAATAGAGCCCCAGGACCTCATACCTAAGGTGGAGTCTAACTACAACTTCAAAGAGAGAAAAAGAGATATATAATATCTTGGCATAAGGTCTCTGTCATCCCCATAAAATTAAATTAAATCATTATCAACATTCGAATTTACATATATATTTAAAAAGCGAAGGCCCCCGTTCTATTTAAAAAATACTCGAAATGAAGCCAATCCTCTTGTAACATGTCAATGCAGCAAAAAGCAAAAAAGTATATAATTAAACAGACAGTGATCTTTGTGCGGAGGTTAGTGCGGAACAGTTATCTTACACGCTCTCTGACACTTATGTCAACCTGGTAGTCTGTAATTGAGACTGTGGCCAAGAGTTGTTGCAAATACTGCCCAGTGACTAGGCAAAAATACTAGTTTCCATTTTTGAATGAAAAACATTCCTTCAGTTAATAAGAAAAAAGCACTAGTGCTTTTGGCTTTTTAACTAGTTAATAAGAAAAACGCACGCTTGCCTTGCGTTTTTAAGACAACCTTCTGAAATCACGAACTTTTAGCACGCCAAACAGCTATGAAACGTATCACTTTCTGAGCACAAGTATTAGAAAAACTATATATATATTATCCCCATATCCCCAAGTTACGTGTATGGGAGCCACCCTGAAAAATATATTTTGCAAGATTTTATTCTACCACTTTGTCGGCGTGATTAATAAGTATACCCGTACTAAATTACACCTTTCTAGTAGTAAGGGTCTCTAAGCAAAGCCGCGGACAGACAGACGGACCGACTAACAGAGCGAAACTAAAAGGGTTCGTATTTTGACTGCGGAACCCTAAAAACAGAAGTGACAGAAGTTGAGCGTTCTCATTTCAAAATATTAGTTTTACTCAAACCCGCGCGGAATATGTCATTAACTTCTTCTGTTTCTGATAACCTGGTAGTTCAAATGATTTTTCAATAGTTTGGTAGGAAATTAACCTGCGCTACAAAAACGATATTGCACGCTCCGGTGCCCTTATGTCAACGTGGTATTCTGGAATTAAGATGAGCCCGAATTTGAGGGACCATTGAAAGGTTCTTCTTTATTTCTCCTGACTCCAGCATCAGACCAGGACCGATGACCTAGTTAAGCTCGCGAGTAGTCACTGGATGCAAGTGGCTCGGCCCTATCACCGTGCATGTGTGAGCGCGCCATAACAGGGAGACTCATGTCCAACAGTGGACTTCTGCAGCCGATGATTATTGCATACGCTGCCTTGTCCAGCCTCAATTGAGTGTGTGGCGTGTCGCCTCCTTGGTGCGCGAGGAGGTAGCTGGCTGGACAAAATGATGTCAACACTTTTGAATTTAAAAAAGATGCGTTTTTGTTTTAAGCTTCTGCATGTACACGTCGTAGATAAATAATGTAAAATATTGTCGTAATGAAATCCTTGTGTCTCCAATTAAACTCTGCGCCCCACGTTTTTCACCGCATGTCGCGCTCTATCTTTGCGCGCTGCGGGCCTTCGCGGGCTACATCACCGCGCGCCCATTGCTACGCATCGTATTTCCGAGTGCTGTAACGCCGTGCGCCGATTGCCCATCGCCTTCATCACCGCGTGCCACATAGCCACCCTTCGCTGCGTGCCTTCCATTAGTGCTTTGCCATCGAACGCCGTGTCGCGCGCTAATACGCCGACGAGACGCCGTGCACCAGGAGCTTGAGATTGCGACGAGGACATCCGAAGAGCAGGCAGCATTCAGTGCATCTGTACACCCGTCCTACGAACTCCGCCGTCGCTGGATTCGTCCATCTTCGAACATTTGACGCGTTTTTATATATATAATGTATATAATGTAAATAGAGTAGGTTGTGAATAACTTTTATAAGGTATGTAAACACACCACAGTTAGGTTGCATTACACAATACATATTATACCCACCCGTTGTATCATGAGATACAACCCACCCATGCCGTAACATGCACATTTTTCGTTACATGCTGACGTCACAGTTACACCGCACGGCCGCATCTGATGCCGCTCATACACATATATACCTCTCATACTGAATGACAACTACGCATGTATCATACTACACACCACTTACAAACTGTAAAATGTATTTTATATAGCAGTTAACCTGCATATGTCTGCAACGTTTGGATCTTGTAAAATCAGTTTAAGAATTTCACGCTATATTGCACAAAATGTCTGTAGATAGTCCAGCGCCACCACTTAAACCAGCCGAGGTTGTAGGTGAGTCTACCGCGTTTGAAAATCCTTCCATTCTCGGTCTTTCGGTGAAGCTCCCTCCTTTCTGGCCTGATCGTCCGTCGTTATGGTTCGCTCGTGCAGAATCTCAGTTTGCAATAGCAGGGATAAGATTGGACAGTACTAAATTTGATTATATCGTCTCACAATTAGATTCAAATATCATCGGTGAGGTCGAGGATATAATAATCAAGCCCCCCCTTCAGAACAAGTTCGATAAGCTGAAGGAAGAGTTGATCCGTAGGTTGTCCGTTTCGGAGGAGCAGAGGGTCAGGCAGTTACTCGGAGACGAGGAAATCGGCGACCGACGCCCATCCCAGTTTCTTCGGCACCTTAAGTCTTTGGCAGGTGGATCTTTCTCTGACGAGAGCCTAATAAGACAGCTTTGGATGCGCAAGTTGCCCCATAACATTCAGGCCATTCTCGCCGTTCAATCGGAGCTGCCGCTAGACAGGATCGCTGCGTTAGCTGATAAAATTTTAGAGGTCTCACCGTCCTTCATTTCACCAGGCATTCGACCTCATGAGGTCGCATCAACCTCAGAGCAGCCCAGCCTGGAGTTACGCTCGCGGGTGGATCAATTAACTAAACAGGTCGCCTCGTTAACATGCGCTCTCGAGAATAATTTTATGGATCGGCGGCGCAGACCGAGATCTCGGAGCGCTGACCGATATTGTCGCAAACAGTCACCCAATCGAGCCCCTAAGACCACGTTATGCTTTTACCATGAGCGTTTTAAAGATAGGGCACATCGTTGTTCTTCTCCATGTTCATGGATGCCCCATGGTAGTCAGGGAAACCAGCCCGGCAGTCAGTAGGGACGGTTCCTGATTGCCATATGATCGGCCGTCGTTTATTTGTGACCGACTTCTTTACAAAACGTCGTTTCCTGGTCGATACAGGTTCGGACATTTGTTGTTTCCCGCGTAACTGGTTACATGGACGTCATTTTGCTAGCGGTCTGAATTTGTGCGCAGCAAACGGAAGTCCAATTAAATCCTATGGAACAATTAACATTTCGTTAAATCTAGGATTACGTAGAGATTTTTCCTGGCAGTTCGTGGTTGCAGATGTCAGTATGGCAATTTTAGGAGCCGATTTCTTGTCACATTACAACTTGTTGCCGGATTTACATGGCAAGCGTTTGGTAGATGGAAAGACCGGATTAACTGTTACTGCGCATCTGTTCGCAGTCAGTCATGACAGTGTAAAGGTCGAGATCGTTAGTGATGACTCCCCGGAAACTCAGGCAAAATGCGACCAAAAGGTCGCATTTTGCCTGAGTTTCCGGAGATCACTCGTCCTCCGGGAATCAACCGCGAGATAAAACATTCAACTGTACATTTTATTAGAACCACCGACGGTCCACCTGTAGTCTCGCGCCCTCGTCGCCTTGGACCTGATAAGTTACGCGCTGCTAAGCAGGAATTTGACGATTTGCTTCGGGCAGGTACTGCCAGACCATCAGAGAGCCCTTGGTCATCTCCCTTGCATATGGTTCCTAAGAAGGATGAAACCTGGCGTCCTTGTGGCGATTTCCGAGCGTTGAATGCTCGTACGATTCCTGATCGCTATCCCGTCAGGCAGTTAGGAGATTTCAGCTACAACTTAGCTGGTTCCACTATATTCAGCACCATCGACCTGGTCAAAGCCTACCAGCAGATACCCGTCAATCCCGACGATATTTGCAAAACAGCGATTATAACTCCGTTCGGATTGTTCGAATTTCCATTCATGACCTTCGGTCTTCGAAATGCAGGTCAAACCTTTCAAAGATTCGTTGATGAGGTCGTACGTGGCCTAGATTTTTGCTATGCTTACATGGATGACATTTTGGTGTTTTCCAAGGATAGAGCTCAGCATGAGGAGCATCTTAGACAGCTTTTCCAGAGATTAAAAGATTATGGTGTCGTTATTAACACTTCCAAGTGTGTCTTTGGCGCGGAAGAGGTTACCTTTTTAGGTTATCGTATCAATTCTGTGGGCATTCGTCCTCCCGAAGAGAGAATTAAAGCTCTAGTTGATTTCCCTCCCCCTCAAACCGTTAAAGGTATACGCCGATTTCTCGGCATGATAAACTATTACAGACAATGCCTACCTAGCTCTGCCCGCTTCCAAGCGCCTCTCATAGACGCAGTCGCAGCCTCCAAAGGTAAAGGTGCAAAGCCATTTGAATGGACACCTGAACTGCATGGTTGTTTTGAGGCTTGCAAAAAGCATCTTGCTTCTGCAACTCTTTTGGTACATTTGGACAGTCAAGCCCCATTGGGATTATTCACTGATGCCTCTTCTACTCATGTTGGTTCTTGCCTTCAGCAACGTGTAGATAATGCTTGGCAGCCACTTGCCTTCTTTAGTAAGAAGTTGTCTAGTAAGCAGGAGGTCCTCCCAACTTATTATAGGGAACTTCTAGCTGTTTACGAGAGCGTTCAGCATTTCAGGCATATTTTAGAAATGCAACATGCAACGATCTTTACTGATCACAAGCCTCTTTTGCATGCTTTTTCGCAAAGAAAAGACAAATTGCCTCCTGCCCAGCTTAATCAGTTGACTTTCATCAGTCAGTTCACTACCGACGTTCAGTTTGTAAAAGGTGCAGACAACGTCGTGGATGATTCCTTTTCTCGTGTAGATGCCATTTCTATGCTTGAGGATTTCCATGCCCTTGCTAAGGCACAAAGTGAAGAATTTGAAGGGATGAACCTATCAGATTCATCTTTGAAATTAGAAAAGGTTTGTATTCCTGGCACTGATACTTCAGTTCTTTGTGACGTATCGACTGGCAAACCTCGCCCCTTTCTTCCCTCGTCTTGTCGACGAGCTGCGTTTGATAAATTGCATAATCTTAGTCACCCCGGTGTAAGACACTCTGTACGCTTGGTGACTGAGCGTTTCGTTTGGCCTAATGTTAATAGGGATTGTGCAAATTGGGCTCGTGCCTGTATTCCTTGTCAGCGTAGTAAGGTTTCGCGACATATTTCTTCCCCTCTTGGGAATTTTAGCACTCCCTCAGGACGGTTCCGTCATGTTCATTTGAACATTATTGGCCCCCTGCCATCTTCATGTGGTTTTAATTATTGTTTGACAGCGATTGATAGATACTCACGCTGGCCTGAGGTGTTGCCAATGGTCACTAGCACTGCTGAGGAGGTAGCCCATACATTTATCAACGGTTGGATTTCAAGATTCGGTGTTCCCTTGAGGATAACGACTGATCAGGGTCGTCAGTTCGAGTCCGACTTGTTTAGAAAACTCTTGGATTTCTGTGCAACCGATAGAATCCGCACTACTAGCTACCATCCTCAGGCAAATGGTATGGTAGAAAGACTTCACCGTCAGTTAAAGGCATCCTTGATGTGCCATGGCAATTCTTGGTGCAAGGCTTTGCCACTCGTACTTTTAGGTTTACGTTCTTCTTTTAAGGAAGATCTTAATTGTTCTGTATCGGAACTACTGTATGGAGAGCCATTACGACTCCCTGGTGAATTCTTTTCACCGGCATTTTCTAGAATAGCTAAGGAACCTTGTGATTTTGTTGTTCAGCTTAGGAATATTATGTCTTCAATTAGACCTGTGCAAGCATCAAGACACGGTCTAAAATCAGTTTTTGTTTTTAAAGATTTGTCATCTGTTTCTCACGTTTTTCTTCGTGATGATACCGTTAGGCGTTCCTTGCAACAGCCATACACTGGACCTTATAAAATTTTAGACAGGGGTGATAAAACTATCACTTTGGAAATCAAAGGTAAAAGGCAGGTCGTTAGTATTGATCGTATTAAGCCTGCTTATTTGGACATTGATTCGAGTTGTCCACCCCCTTTGAATCGTTCCGTTTCTTTTTCTTCACGTCCAGCTGTCGCTTCTGACGTTCCTGTTAAATCGTCATCGCCTTGTTCTACCCAACGAATAACTTCGGATGGAACTGCTACTACCCCCGTATTTACAAGGTCAGGCAGAAGAGTCCGCTTCAGAGAAGTGTTGAACCTTTAATTATGAACTTTTGTACATAAGTTGTAATTTTTTAGTTTTTCTTCTGAAAGACCTTTGGCCTTTCAGTTTCCCTGGGAGGGTAGTGTGGCGTGTCGCCTCCTTGGTGCGCGAGGAGGTAGCTGGCTGGACAAAATGATGTCAACACTTTTGAATTTAAAAAAGATGCGTTTTTGTTTTAAGCTTCTGCATGTACACGTCGTAGATAAATAATGTAAAATATTGTCGTAATGAAATCCTTGTGTCTCCAATTAAACTCAGTAATATAACAAACAGTTTTCTCATTTAAACGAACACGCGGGGAGCCCCTACTAAGCGCTTCCCGATAAGTGACACTATCTTGTCTTAAATTTATTTAGACAACCATTGCCAAACGAACATAAACACACGCTTTTTAGTTGTATTTTTGACATTTATGCATAACATTCAGCATTTGCACAGAGGATATAATCACCAGTCTAGTGAAAGTACGAAGAAAACAACCTATTCTATGGGATTCACATGAATGAATAACTGTTTCCTTTTGATACTCTTTGATTATGTCAGAAAAAGATACATATCTGTGGTACAAAATGCCGGATACTGATATAGAACTCATTTGTGCATTTCCTCTTTCTTTTCAATATTGTGTCAGCCGTCTGCCATATTGGTTGTTAATATTTATATGTCAGTTTAATTTTGCAGTTTTTTCACAGTTACTATTTGATTTTATGCTTATTTTGTTACCTAAATAAGTGAGAAGCATCTAATATTGTTCAGTAAATAAGTTTAATAAAAATGCCACCGAAGAATAGTTGATAACTTGTGAAATTAGTGGACATCGAGCTAGTCGCAAAAATTTTATGAAAAATAATATAATATGAAAATAAAAAATAAAATTAAAAATTTTGAAAATACCCGCGACAAATGTTAATGTTGTAATGGGAAAAGGGTTAAATAATTTTTTGAGAAACCCTCGACTAAATGGAAGTAAGTAACGAGAAAAAAAGAAGCTTACATATTATTACAATAAGTCCGAAAAAATCCGTCGGGGGCTGCCATTGCCTAATCTGTTGTCGTTTCCAATTAAAATGTAGGAGTAAGAAAATAATTTTATATCTCGTATAGATGCAGTCATTTTTTAAATGTATGATGGGTTTGCACTTGGCCTTCATTTCATTCATTGGATGGTAAGTGTGCGCACCCAGAATCCTCAATGTAATGTTTCCTTTCATACCGGAACACAAAAGTGCTATTAACGCTGCTGTTGGGCGGCAGATTTAAGTAACATGGTGGTAGCTAGCCAGGCAGACATAGAAAATGCCACCTATACTTATACCACCAACCAAACCGAGTACCTATAGATACTGGGAATCGAATCCGTTAAGTCCAAGTGTGTAGCCATTAGAAAATGGAGATGGTTAATAAGGCGGTATCAATTCAAGACTACATAAAAAAAATTAGGTACGCAACGTAATTTCAACTAGTGACATATTTATAAAACTCCATATTTTAGTTCCTTCAGGAACGGGAATGGCAGCCCCGGACGGATTTTTTCGGACTTATTATTGTAATAACATGTAAGCTTCTTTTTATCTAGTTACTTACTTCCATTTAGTCGAGGGTTTCTCAAAAAATTATTGAACCCTTTTCCCATTACAACATTTACATTTGTCGAGGTTTTCTTTTCAAAATTATTAATTTTATTTTTTATTCGCAATATTCGATAATGTATTTAGTCTGGCAATTAGCCTGTAATAATAATAATAATAAAAAATTTATTTATTAATTTTAACGAAATGCAATGAGTCCTAAGTAATACTGTAAGAAGGTTTTTTCTTCTTATCTTTCTTATATATTTTGCGAGCTTATGTGTGTGTGTACATTTGTCGCGGGTATTTTCAAAATTTTTATTTTTATTTTTTATAAAGTGAATTTATCCCATGTGTGCCCATGTTTTAATATAGTTATTCTGCTATTTAGGGCAAAGACCAATTCGCAGATGTCACGTTTTCAAGATTAAAACCATGTTAAGAAATCAAGAGATAGTTCTATGAAAACCGCTGCCTTAAAAACAGCCATGTGCACGTCGGGCCGTGCGCAGTGTAGGATTCCGTAGTTGCCCTTCACAATAACTTCAAACATCTATACGAACATAAATTTTGAAAGGAATTGTACGAAATTTTCATTTTAACATCTACAAGTATGTTATACTTTGGTCGACTACTACTCGTTAAACTGTAAAACCAACTTAGTCTGATAGTTTACCTTTAAAGTTCAGTGTGCATACTACTACTGTGAATTTTAAAATAATTTAGAAGATAGAGGAGGGTTTACGCTCGAATCTGTCGAAATCTATCACTTTAAAGTGTAGTATTTTGCAAATGGATCCTTGAATCCAAAAGTTATGCTCCTAGTTTCAAAATATTTTTGAAAGACCTACTAAATGATACTTCACACGATGGGGTAGACGCGAAAATAATAAGTCATCCCCAAGTCATGCGTATGAGAGCAACCCTAAACAATATATTTTTCAAAATTTTCTTCTACCACTTCGTCGGCGTGATTAATAACTGTATAACCATCATCAGTCGGGAAACATCCACTGCTGGACAGAGGCCTCCCTCATGGCACGCCACATCGACCGGTCCCGAGCCACTTGCATCCAGCGACTCCCTGAGACTCAAATTCAATTCAAATTCAAATAAACTTTATTGCACACACACACAAAATAAAAAAACAGAAAAGAAAAGAGAAGAACATAAAAGGTACAATGAAGGCGGCCTTATCGCTAAAAGCGATCTCTTCCAGGCAACCTTGGGGCAGAAGAATCGTGTGATTAAGAAGGGGTAAGTAGGTGGTGCTAAATATATATTAATAAATAAATAATAATATATATATATATACAATACATACACGATTATGAATAATGATATGATAATGAATAAACAAACAGAAATCAAAGGAGAAGAAGGGAAGAGGAAGGAAGGAGACTCTAACCAGATCGTCGGTCCATCTAGTAGGGGGACGGCCTGGTAGACGTTTCCCGGTGGCCGTGTGCCGTGTGGTTCCGGCTTAGAATTAACCACCACATCTCTTCCTGTGGGTGTCGTAAGAGGCGACTAAGGGAATACCTACACCGGGGGGATGACAGCAGCTTCCTCCTGAAGAACTAAATCGAATACTGCGATCACCAAACCGTCTAGCAAGCGTGGTGATTATGCTAAAACCCCTTATGGCAGTACGCCCATTACTACGGCCCCCAGTCCCCGGCGGCCCCGCTATTCCTGGCTACGGTAGCAATCACGGTTACGGCGGGGCAGGGGGTGCGATGAATCTCCGGAATTGTATAATACCCGTATCAAATTACAGCGTTCTAGTAGTGAGAGTCACTGAGCTACGCCGCGGACTCAGACGGACTTGTTTGACTACGGAATCCTAAAAACTCACGAGCCCCCACACAAAGCTGCTCTTTTTGCCAATTTGCTAGTTTTGTTATTTGACAGGTGACGTATATGACAAATTTATTATACAGCATAAGGTACAAAATAGTGTTTATTCTGTTACGTAGTCTAATAGTTTAAAGAAACAAAATAAATTTCAATATCTGACGTAGTACATTCAAATAGTCTTCACACTGATATTATAAACGCGAAAATTTGTATATACAATTTACATATTCTATGGTCGGTTGCTAGGCAACGCGTTTTTGTTATGCCTAAATTGCGCATGTAATCCCACTAATATTATAAGTGTGATTTTGGACAATTTACACAATATGTCTTTATAAATTATAGCCTATATGTTATTCTGATGTATAAGCTATATTATTGTAAAGTTTCATTCAAATCCATTCAATAGTTTTTCCGTGAAAGCGTCACAAACATCCAAACTTTCACACTTATAATATTAGTAGAATAGAATATACAATTATACATGCCTGATGGATTGAATCAACTCAGAGTTTTATTACTGAAAATACTGATGCACACACAATGTCTCTCTATGTAAAAGGGTGGAATTTCGAAAAATCCTTTCTTAAACGATGCCTACACTTTACATAGAATACGCCCTCAAAATTTCATGTCTCTAGTCAGTGGTTTAGGCTTGTTGATATCTCAGTCAGTCAGTCAGGACTTTGAATTTTATATGTATAGATTGGCTTTTGGCATTGGCTTTTCGGTGAAGGTAAACATCGTGAGGAAACCTGCACACTCTTGAGAAGAAATTCAAAGGTGCGTGTGAAGTCTACAAATCCGCACAGCGCCCGCGTGTTGGACCATGGCCCATACACTTTCTGTAGTAGAGTAGGCCTAAGCCCCTGCAGTGAAGCATATATATGTACAGGCTGTTGATGATGATTTGTTCTTATAGCGGCCGGCCACAGTACACACTCTGAAAATTTGGTCTAGTCTCCGTAATTAGGTACTTGACAATTAGTTTGGGGTTAAATTGTATTTTATACTATGACGGACATTAAAAGAAAGCCCCAAATCTCAAAAATTTGAAGATTCATTGCATTTTGAAGATTTTTTATAGGGGCATATAATACATTTATCACGCCAATATAGTAATGTGACGTCACAAAACACGCCCGATTTATATGGAGCGTTTTATCACCGCGTGACTAGAATCACTTTTCGGCGAGTTGTGCTAAAAATCTATTAGTCGTATCGAAAAAAAATTGATAGAGCTATTTATCTTTTTACATGCACTATCGAGTGAGACGAAATAATAAGTTATTTTGTCAAACCGAACTGTTGAGTTACTGATGTGTTACCTTATAGTTACCTATTAGTATACTCTTAACATCCGGTGCAAGGGATACCAGCGACATCTTTAAATTATTAAATTAAAAATTAAATAATTACTGCTTTTGTATTTTGATATTTTATATGTGAATCTATGATTGATGATTCTCTGATCTATTTATTAACAAGAAAGATTATAATTGTATAATATGTCGTCGCGTCGGCATTTAGTTCCGGTGAGGTGCTGCCGGCGTCGCAAGCGACGCTTATTTTCGGCACGCTGCCTCAACCAGCTCTGGTTATCTAATTTTTAGGAATAATTATGTATTTAAACAATATGAGCATTTAGTAACAAATATTGAATATAATTATCCATTTTGTAATTTCAGTTTTAACGTAATTGGTCATAGGGATTAATTAATATTGTATAATTGCGTCTGTTTTAATTCACGAAGTTGTTGTTTTCGAAGTAGAAACTGACGATGGTGGGAGTTATGAAGATCGTATTATAAAACTGATGAACATTAATTTTGTAAAAAATTCCTGATGTGAATTCTGTTGAAATAGTACTAATAAACGTTACTCTGCCCAACTGTGTGTTGAGAATATATTGAAGAATATTCATGCCTGATGGATTGAATCAACTAAGAGTTTTATTACTAAAAATACTGCACACATTTTACAAAATAAACAAAGTATTGTAGATTATTTTAAACCATTTTTAAGTATCATAGCAAGCATGTGTATTATAAGAAAATGTACACTCTTTTGTTTAAAACAAATATTACGCTATGTTTATATTAATTGATAGTGGATACTTTAGTACCAGTAGTCCGGGGTTAGGAACGTAAACATAAAAGTATAGAGAACAAAGATACAATTATTTATCTTACGTACTATGTGGTAATAATAATAACAGGGTATGTAACTATTTACAAAATACTAAGATAATACATCTAGATTAGCGGTACGATTAACATTTTCATGATAAAAGCTTTAAAAAAATTCTTTTTTCATTTAATATTTTTTTCATTTTTTTTTCATTTTTTTTAAATATGTACATTACATTTATTACATAACATTACATTAAAATAAGTACATTAAAGTGTATACATTTTGTTAATTAATTTATTTCAAATATCTCGATAGTGTTAGTTACAATAAATCGTCTTACATACTCTTAATGGTAATAATAATAACAGGGTATTTAACTATTTACAAAATACCAAGATAATACATCTAGATTAGCGGTACGATTAACATTTTCATGATAAAAGCTTTAAAAAAATTCTTTTTTCATTTAATATTTTTTCTTTCTTTTTTCTTTTTTTTTCATTTTTTTCATTTTTTCCTTTTTTTTCATTTTTTCTTTTTTTTTTCTTCTTTTTTCTTCTTTTTTCTTCATTTTTTTTCTTTTTTTTTAATATGTACATTACATTTATTACATTACATTACATTAAAATAAGTACATTAAAGTGTATACATTTTGTTAATTAATTTATTTCAAATATCTCGATAGTGTTAGTTACAATAAATCGTCTTACATACTCTTAATGGTAATAATAATAACAGGGTATTTAACTTCTTACAAAATACCAAGATTCGTCTAGATTAGCGGTACGGTTGGATGGAAACACGTGCATTTTGGTATAACTCCCTTTGACGGGGCCGTCCACCCGGTCCGACACTGTGTTCAGGAGGCTGTTGGTCTGGTTGGTTTCATCATCATCATCATCAAAAGCCTATATATGTCCCCACTGCAGGGGCTCAGGCCTACTCTCCTCCTGGTTGGTTTACTGGCTGCCAATGCCCTTCCCTTTTAATGTCTACGTCATCCTTGAGCGAGTCAGTAACCCAACACCCCAGGTATTTGAACTCCGACACCACTTGAAGGAGTATCTTTGAGAGTGCCAAAGGGTATATCTATGTAGGACTAGGACTACTTGTTGTCCGCCTTGTAAAATAGCAACTCACTCTCTTGGTGTAATACCTGACGTTGTGGACCTTAAAATACCACTCGCGGGTATCTGCGAGTGGTATGCAACAGCTTCTTTAGGGCACTTGAGGGGCACAGCGACACAGTGTCGTCACCGTAACTAATGTTATTTACAAATTGACCGTCAATGGAGCATACTACCATCGCGTTACTGAGCTCTTCAACCATCTGATTCACGTACACACTGAAGAACTTGGATGAAGATTCTTTTTCTTAGTCAGTCCTGTCGTCAGTCAGTCCTTAGTACACTCCTGTCGGAGTGGTCGGAGTTATGGATTGTCTGGTATGTGGCTTTTGCGAGAGTTCTTCGAAGATGTCTCTCTATTTGTAGCATTCCGTTTGCACTGAAGATCTTGGGTGAAGATTCTTCTTCTTAGTCGTACACTCCTGTCGGAGTGGTCGGAGTTATGGATTGTCTGCTATGTTGGTCGCGGCTTTTGCAAGAGTTCTTCATCTCTCTCTATTTGTGGCATTTCGTGTGCACTCAGAAAGGGAACACATTCGGTGAAGATTTAACTGCTTCTTTTATATATAATATAGAAAAAAAATTAACATAATTTTTTACATTAAAGAACAGGTTTTTTTCATAACGATTTTATTGTATAAATTTTTTTAGCTAATTTTTTTTCTTTTTGTACATAACGCTTTTTTTGCACATTTTTTACAATTTTTTTTTCTTTTTACACATTTTTTAAATGTATTTTTCTTATTTATTATATTATTTTTTAATTTCTTTTTCCTTTTTTTCTTTAAACTTTTTTCTACGATAAATCGTCTTACATACTGTTAATGGTAATAATAATAATAACAGGGTATGTAACTATTTACAAAATACAAAGATAATACATCTAGATTAGCGGTACGGTTGGCCGGCACCACGTGCATTTTGGTGAAATGCCCTTTGACGGGGCCGTCCACCCGGTCCGCCACTGTGTTCAGGAAGGGAGGGCAACAAAGTTGTAAAAAAAAAACGTCATCTCGACATTCTCGAGCGTAGCTAATTTTTATTTTATTTTGAAGGAAATAATTCAAGAATAATGAAAAATATATAATCTGACGATTTCCGCAAGCCGAAATAACAAAAATTCGTCGATAAGGTTAAATGCGTGCAGCTGCGTGATGCCTACATTTCCTTCTCCGTTTCTATTCCTCTCTCACTCTTTCTCTATCTATTACTCTCTCACTCCGTCCCCACTCTGGTTTCTGTTGCCATGACGCCATATGATCATAATGACTCGTTCGTGGCATACTGT
Source organism: Carcina quercana (assembly GCA_910589575.2). NCBI lineage: Eukaryota > Metazoa > Arthropoda > Insecta > Lepidoptera > Depressariidae > Carcina > Carcina quercana. The sequence goes on along the minus strand of OU342454.1, from coordinate 3,297,513 downwards.
TTACAAACGTTTTGACTTTTTTTGCTATTTTAATATTATTTGTGTGAATTAAAGTTTATAAATATTTAATATGAGTGATATTAATTTGAAATGTGTATTTTGTGGTGAAAGTACCTTACTCAAATGCATAGAAATATTATTTCTTTGAACTTAGCGAGCTCAAAATATCACATAAATTATATTTTGAGCTCAAAAATGTCATAAGTACAATTTTAAGCACCCAGGAATGGAATTAGCGGGAAGTTGCAGGGATGGCCTTTAAGGTGAACGGTTTTTCTAATTTTTTTTTTGTCAGATCAGGCAAATCCCTCTAGATAATCGTCAGATTATGAGACAGTACGTTTAGAACATAAAGATGAACCATATATATCTTAATCTGACGCGCTTGAGTATTTCAAAATGGCGAATTTTTTTTGCACATTATGAAAATGGCCGCGAGTTTGCGTCCCATCGAAATCGTCAGATTAGTGACTGAGAGCTTTTTTTTGGTGCACTTAACACTCCCTTAGAAAATCTGACGCGCTCGATTAATTTTTTATTTTTTTCATTTTCAACCCTTAAATAAAACCACCCCCATCATGCAAACGATCAGATTAACATACGTACATTATTAAAAATACGTAGGACATTGATGCTATCAATATCTGACGCGCTCGAGGATGTCCATGCAACAGTTTTTTTTTACATATTTAAAAATCTATAGCCGCTTCCCCCACCGATGTAAAGGTATATATCATATAACATTTTTTTCTTCTTATCATCTAAGCTTTGCATCCCAATAGGTCTCTACGACGCTCGAGTAAATCCCCATTTAGCCTCGTGGGCTCCCCTACTATATAGTTTGATATTGTATAGCTGATTCTATGATTTATTAACAAGATTAATATTGTATAATATGTCGTCGGCAATTACTTCCGGTGAGAAAGCGATGCACGCTGCCTCAACCAGCTCTGTTTATCTAATTTTAAGGAATAACTATGTATTTAAACAATGTGAGCATATAGTAACAAATATTGAATATAATTATCCATTTTGGAATTTCAGTATTGACGTAATTGGTTATAGGGATTTATTAATCCTACTAATATTATAAGTGTGAAAGTTTGGATGTTTGTGACGCTTTCACGGAAAAACTATTGAATGGATTTGAATGAAACTTTACAATAATATAGCTTATACATCAGAATAACATATAGGCTATAATTCATAAAGACATATTGTGTAAATTGTCCAAAATCACACTTATAATATTAGTGGGATTACATGGGCAATTTGGGCATAACAAAAACGCGTTGCCTAGCAACCGACCATAGAATATGTAAATTGTATATACAAATTTTCGCGTTTATAATATCAGTGTGAAGACTATTTGAATGTACTACGTCAGATATTGAAATTTATTTTGTTTCTTTAAACTATTAGACTACGTAACAGAATAAACACTATTTTGTACCTTATGCTGTATAATAAATTTGTCATATACGTCACCTGTCAAATAACAAAACTAGCAAATTGGCAAAAAGAGCAGCTTTGTGTGGGGGCTCGTGAGTTTTTAGGGTTCCGTAGTCAAACAAGTCCGTCTGAGTCCGCGGCGTAGCTCAGTGACTCTCACTACTAGAACGCTGTAATTTGGTACGGGTATTATACAATTCCGGAGATTCATCGCACCCCCTGCCCCGCCGTAACCGTGATTGCTACCGTAGCCAGGAATAGCGGGGCCGCCGGGGACTGGGGGCCGTAGTAATGGGCGTACTGCCATAAGGGGTTTTAGCATAGTCACCACGCTTGCTAGACGGGTTGGTGATCGCAGTATTCGATTTAGTTCTTCAGGAGGAAGCTGCTGTCCCTCCCCCCGTTGTAGGTTTTCCCTTAGTCGCCTCTTACGACACCCACAGGAAGAGATGTGGTGGTTACATTCTAAGCCGGAACCACACGGCACACGGCCACCGGGAAACGTCTACCAGGCCGTCCCCCTACTAGATGGACCGACGATCTGGTTAGAGTCTCAGGGAGTCGCTGGATGCAGGTGATGAAGGGTTGCCTAGCAGCAGCCTATTCACTCTGGCCTTAAAGACATCCAGGTTGTAGCGCTTGGGAAACATAGAATCTGGCAGGGAATACTACTCCTTAGTGTGCATAATAAATGAAAAAGTGAAAGGCTTCGTGTGAAATATAATGACTTTATCCATAAACTACTTTTCAATAATGATACAAACCTTTGTGATCAATGACTGCAACAGGAGAACAAGACTTGAATTCCGAATATGAGCAACCGGGCTGATTACAAAGTTGAACATCGCCTGAAACAAAAATCTAGTTAAATATAAAGTTATAAAAATTTACACTTAGTATACACCAATATTAATTTTTTTTATTGAACATGGCTTTCACATGAATGATTTATAAAACTTGAGGTAACCAACTGGGCTGGCATGAGATGCTTAAGATTGGTGAGAGTGAAAATTCAGAATTTTAGCATTACAATTTGGTTACTTTTAAACAAAGCCCTGGTTTCTGGAGATGTTGTTAAACTGTTTATTTTACCTGTTTGTTGAGGAGCATCTTCATTAGTGACTGTATGAGTGCATGAGAAATGATCCATAAAGTAACTGTTATCTGAAAATAATACAAAAAAAATCCTTACATAGATGTATAAACTTAATAACAAAATGATTGTCAGAATTTTGTTCTTGAAATATATACATTGAATGACTAAAAAACTCAATTTTATATTATGACTCCCTATTTCAGGGATGGTGTACCAATGGCATATGCCATTAATGGCACATCACATAATATTTTGGGCATGTAACTGATCACAAAATGTTCCTATCTTTGGAGTTAATAATGATTTTTGAGTTGATAGTATTTATTATTATTATTTCCCAATATTCAGAAAGTCAAAATTATTTGATAGCACTTCTATGACCTCATTAAACATTTCTTTAGAAAAATGGCATGTTGATACATAAATGTTCAAATTACCATCCCTACCCTATTCCTTCTGGATTAGCCACAGAGTCTCAAGCACCAAGAGTCATGATCCTGACTTTAAAAACTTTATATGATATCGGTATCTTCACACAAGTCTGACAGGAGATGAACATCATGGCGATAGCCTATGGCATAGAATCAGAATATTTTATTGTGAATATAGGTGGTACAGTGATGTTGGGTGTAAAACATAGCATCTCTTTATCCTACCCAAAGGCGTACAACATATTTGTGAATCCAAAAATTAAATTAATAAACAAAAATCCTCAATAAAGCTAAATTAACACTAATACAGATAAATTGTCATGGTAACTTAGGCAATTACAATTCAAATGTCAAGATATACTAACTATACATATAAATTTTAAAATTACATAGGCCTGCCACTTACTAATTTTGTGCCAGTTTGTCTCTAAAGAACTCGTCAAGATAGTTAGATATCATAAACTACTTTTTATCACAATACATCTAGTGATTCCCATAAGATAATTAGTGAAGTCCACATAAATAAAGTAACAGGCATAATAAGATTAAAAATAAACTACAATCAACAACATACCTGCATTACTAGTAACCTCTAGTAACCACCAATGATGATTCATCTGGATTTATATCATCCTCCACTTGTGTACCACAGTAATTGTGTTCATTCATAATATTCCATTCTGCAAACATAAGGTTCAACGTCAATTCAATTAAATATATCTTTATTGTACACCAAAAACATGGAACATTAAACTAAAAATAATGTACAACCGGCGGTCTTATCGCTAACAGTGATAACTTCATTAATTAATTTGAGAATTAAAATGAAGCCTGAAATGTATAGAATCATTACCATAGGATGGGAATCATCTCTACTGCTGAACATAGGCCTATTCCATCCGGTCCATCAGTCCAGGCTACTTGCATCCAGTGACTCTTTGTGATTATTTGTCTAAAACTTTATGTGTGTGTGTTTCCACAACTTACACTTTTAGGAGTTATTATAAATTAAAAAATTATCACCACTGTGCTACATTTACATTTTGTTTCACACATTTTGAAGATCTTCGCCTCACATGTTGGGGATTTATTTTTTAATTAGGTTTAATTGATTAAAATGTTAGTCTGGGGTACCTCGGCCAATGTATAGAATAACATTCAACCTATAGTTTAAGTACTAACTGATTTTTAACAACAGGAAGGTGAATGTGGTGCAATTATACAGGTTTGCCTTATAAGTATATAACTCACTGTGAAATAATGCCCTAAATATTTTGTGTGAGTTATTAGTTATATGTATTGTCCTAAGAGGATATTACGACTACACCGATACTTTCACTGGTAAAATAAATGTTAAATCGTAAAATTTTTTTCTTGACTTACCTTCTTTCGAAAGAGGAACACCGTGGATTATTTCTTTTTCAGTAATGAGGCACGGATATGAATATCTTAGTCTCTTGCCCTCTGCATCAAACTGCCATTTATCAAAGTGCTTCTCACATACGCGTTTACCTCTCAATTGTGTTTGTGACAGTCCAATGAGACGAGGTGTTGAAGGGGCTAAGAAAGAGAGCCACAAGTTTCTCAAGTTATCGTTTTTAGGGAAACTAAATAGCTGGTGAGTTGCACTAGTTGCATCGCAACCATCAACACAACACCTTAGTTGCCCCATGGCGAAAGTCACTCACTTCTGGCACTTTAGTGTCCAAGAATGGTATAAATTGTGTAAATCACTAAACGAGGAGGTTTTGGCGTCACGAGGATAGGAAATCACAGGTTAGCCGGCACCGTATCACACAGTAATAGCAGTGAAAAAGTCTTAATAAAATTAAATGTTACCTTTAGAATTTGGGCAGCGTGACAGACTGAAGGGTTTGGACGACTTGTCCTCACGGCTCGCCTGAAGCCTGAACAGAATGGAGAGAATGGCCGATGGCGTTCCCTCCTGGAGTCGAATGTATTGAAATGTAGCAGCGTCATCTAAGTAGGATACGGAAACTCAAGGATCATTCCACATACTTATGAATTGTTAAACTACCGTAAGGCCGGTAGTTGCTGTAAAACTATCTTAGCTTATTATAAAACTATTTTGGCAAGTTAGGTTTGGACTTCACAAGGTATTTCGTCAAACACTCAATTTGTTTTGTATTATAGGTACATATATTAGTCTGTGTTTTGTATAATCGAAAAAGTAGGTCAGCTATTGGGTAGGTTGGCTATTCTGCTAGCACCTTATGTGACTACAGCAATATTTTTAAATCCTTTTACTTTCTTTTCACCGTAGAGTAGGACAATAAGGTTCTCATTACTGTCAGTATTAGTCTAACGGATTTAGAAGTATTGACCATTCTTAATATGCTTAAGTTGATCTTTAATTCTACAAAAGATTAACGTCGTAACTGGACATGTTTTGACCGATTAGTTGTTCCCGACTATGGCGAATTTTAGCAACCTTTGTATGTATACATGTGTTCCCTCATATCTGCACATATAACCACTCGTTGTTTTCTGACAAATGAGGTCTTCAATAGTACATTGGGGGCGTCCATAAATTACGTGAGGTGTTTTTTTAAATTTTCTGTCCCTCCCTCCCCCTTGGTGAGATGTCGTGAGGTTTTATTCAACCCCCTCCCCCGTCCCCCAATCTTACGTGAGATTTTTCAGAATGTGGGTTTATTAATATTAACTTAGTGTAGTGTTACTTTATTGATAAAAAAACTTTGGTGAGACAGAAATGTCTTCACGGAAAAGAAGTGCTGTTTGGTACCACTTTTCAGAAGTGGATCCAAAAAAGGCGAAATGTACATATTGTTCAAATATCCTTGTTATTACCGGTGGTAACGTCGGTAATTTGAATAGACATTTAAAAACTAAACATCACACATGTCTAGTTTTAATCAGAAAAAAATTGCGTGATATTTGTCGAGACAACCCCCCCCCCCCCCCCCCCCCCCCCCCTCCCCCAACGTGAGATTAGATGATATTTGACTCGACCCCCTCCCACCCTTAATCATCTCAGGTAATTTATGGACGCCCCCATTTCCAAAAATAAATAGAGTACATAAAAGCATGTATAAACGAAACCCCAGAGAAATAAATTTCATTTGTATACTGCGTCTAATGATTTTTTGCAGTAGTCGGGTTTCAGTTAATAACTTTGTACTCATTAAGTATTTTGGTTAACTGTGTCCCCCGCGTCTCAGGATAACAAACTATTCTAAACTGAGTAAAAGATTAACACATACCTGCCATGAATCCAAGTGCAACACCAACACTCCTGCTGAATACTCGAGTGCAATGTTTCACCCTCATTTTTGTAATTAAATTTGGATGTCATGCCAATGTCATGTCGTGCGGTTAATTTAGACACTAGTCGCACACCTTTAATTGCAGGTCCCCCTTTAAATAACAATAATATGTGTGCCCAGTTAGCAACTTTCTTCTTCCCATCTATAATGAATTCCTTATTCAAAAGATTGTTCCTAATACCCTTCATCAGATGTGGAGGGGTCAAATATAGGATAGGATTGCCGTTTATTTTGTAAAAATTGCCAGGCCATTCCTTATCATTCCTTAAATCCTCGGCTTTTGTTTCATTCAAAAGCATGTTTATGGCCGCCATATTTGATGTACCTTACTCACAAACAGTCCCAATAACTTTTAAGGCTGTCTTCTGGACTTTCTGACAGTGTAACTTCAACTGTGCTGCAAGATTGTGTGACTTGGTCGACCCTGCACAAAAGCTATATGCTATTGGCTGTTTGTATTTTTTGAAAATGCCACGTACCATAAACACTAAGGCATGGTCGCAAATTTGCGATGTTGATTGACTTCCGTCATCACAAAAGCCCTAAGAAGAGGTATATAAACAACCTTCTTTTTGGGTGTTAGTGTCTGGTTGCATCCTACAAACTTTATTGCTTTGAAATACACCTTTTCCCAATTACATCCACAGTTACAGCAACTTCTGAAGCCAAAAATGTTCCATTGATCTGAAAATTTGAACATAATTCATGTTTATGACACATAAATCAAATAACTTTTTCAATTTTTTAAAGCTGTCATTGAGTACTTCCTACAGTTGTTTTTAAGGTTCCGCACTTCAAAAGGAAAACTTATTCATTACACTTTGATGTATGTCTGTTTGTCAAGAGCTTTTTTCACACGAACTCGTGGAGGTATCAAGTTGAAATTAATATCGAATACTCAAGTATGCTGTCTCTTGAATCTGTGAAAATATCAAACTTATAGGTCAACACAATAAAAAGATATAGCTGTATTTTAGAATATTTCCATACAAAATGCAAGGGAACCAAAACTATATAGAATACACTTTTGTGTAAATATTATCTCGTGAGGTGTCTATCTAGTATCATCATCAACAGCCTATATACGTCCCCACTGCAGAGGCTCAGGTCTACTCTCCTACAGAGAGTGTATTGGCCGTAGTTCACAACGCGGGCCCAGTGCGGATACGCGGACTTCACATGCCTGTTCAAGACATGCAGGTTTCCTCACGATGTTTTCCTTCACCGTTAAGCACTCGGATAATGTACTTGAATTGAAAAACAACTCATAGGTACACGTCTGGATTCGAACCCGGAACCCTCAGATTGAGAGTCCGCGCCTTATCCATTGCGACACCGACGCCTATCTAGTATAGTTTCTGTGAAATCATAAAAAACCTTGACAATCTTTGTTGACCGAGTGAGCGAAGCTAACTACTTTTTTTTTTAAGCTAACAGGCATCCGATTATTGGTAGTTACTTGAAATCGTGAGTTATAATAATGACATACGCTGGGTGTATCAACCAATTTATTCTCATTGGCATCAAGGTTAATTCATAAAGATTATAAATCTTTATGATTTTTCAGATTTTTAAAAGCAATAGTTTAGCAGATAAAAGGGGGCATGGGAGCATGACGCTCGACTCTGACAAAAATTATAACTTTAAAGCTTAATATTTCGCAAACAGATCTCTGAATCGAGAAGTGGTAGTCATAGACCCTCAATGTTTTTGAAAGACCTATTAAACGATATCCCACACAATGGGGTGGACGCGAAAAAAATATTTCATAGGAGCTACCCTAAAATATATTTTTTTCAAGATTTTATTCTATCACTTTGTAGGCGTGATTAATATGTATACCCGTATCAAATTACAGCTTGCTAGTAGTAAGAGTGTCTGAGCTAAGCTGCAGACGGACAGAGCGAGACTATGAGGGTTCCTTGTTTGACTACGGAACCCTAAAAAGGTTCAACAGTTCTATGCCGTCACAATCCCATAAAATTAATGAGGCTACCTCAGTTGACACCAGCTGAGTGTTGTCATGCGAATGCCTATATACAAGGTAGGGTATCGTCTCACCGGAACTTGGTAGCTATCTCCTGCACCTCCATGGCGGCGGCGAGCAGGCCCGTCGCGTAGCACTGCAGCGGCTCGCTACAGATAGTCGCCCACGCGACCAGACGGGCGGATCAACGCCTCTTTGTCCTGGAAACATTATAAATCATGCTGCATAATAGACATGTGCTAGTGGTGCGTGATATTAAATGGCCACGTACTGTTGCAGCACACGTAACTCGACCATCTCAAACATTACGCATTACCTCCGCATTACTCATGCCATTCCGCGCGCAGGTATACGTTACCTAGCGCGGCGCGAGCGAGAGGGCGCGCTGCGCAGGCTCGGATTCTCCGACAAAACCATAAAGACGGATAGAACGCGCGTATGGTACTGAAATGCAACCGGCACATAATTAATATAGTATTACGTACAGAACAGACGTTCACCACCTCCTACCGATCCGTGATACCTCACCTCCCCGCAACAAGCCGACTCAGAAAATGACCGTTACGTATGGCGCGTGCTACTTACTCACACATGCGCGTCAATCGATGCGAACGTCATCCGTTCGATGTATCGAACGATATCACGACATTTGTTCCAGTCCGGCCTGTGCCTATGGGTAGATATTACCGTACATGTACCGCGCTGAATATTTTCCTTTAGTCGCCTTCTACTCCCGCAGGAACCATTTAATGGACCGCGATATAAATTAGCGTATATCCTGCTCCATAGTGTCGGCTACATTTCATCATGTTCAACCGTTCAACCGTTTAGCCTTGAAAAGGCAACACAACAACAACCCTCATGTGGACCCTAATTGGGCACTGCAAGCCACCAGCTACATGGGCCTGAGTGACAACACAGTCTGCAGATGTTGTTAGGAGGACGAGGAAACGCCCAGCCACATTATCTGTCACTGTGACGCCCTAAATCAGAGCAGAAACAGACCTCAGAGTGCACACTGCCGCAACGGAAAGGTCCTCCAAACCCAGACCTATCTAGGTATAGGGGAAGTACTCTATAGGTTCTGATTACTTCTACGTCGAAAAATAGGGCTTAAACAACCGTATCTTTTTAATGCGTTGATCTAGAAGATTGTTTTTTTTTCACAACTCCAAGGGAGTGCAGTGCAGATTTGCGTAATCGATATTAATTTTAACTTGATGCCTCCTCAAGTTCCTGATAAAATCTTGACAGACAGACGGACGGACGGACAACAAAGTGATCCTATAAGGGTTCCTTTTTCTTTTTGAGGTATGGAAACTTAAAACCAATGCTTCCAAGAATTTTTTAAACCTCACCTGGAACACTAGACTCATCTCGAGTCCTGGCATGAGGTCTGGCGTGAGTCTACACGTGCACACGTTGAGCTTGTGCATGTCGCGGCCAGTGATGTTCTGACGAGAGTAGTATGTGTCTCACAGGTACTCATTCACCAGCTGAAACAAAAAACACACCCCAGTCAAAGGTTGTTGCTCACTTAGCACTACTATGGGACACATATTTAATTTGGGTTTTATTTAATTGGGTTTTACTTTAAAAAACTGTCAAATGCGAGTCGGACTCCGCACTGAGGGTTCCATACAGAATATGAATAATTAACATACTGAAAATCATATATTAATAGACACAGTAATATGCACCCGACAATGCTTTACCAAAAATGTAATTGAAGAACCAACTTTGCCTTGCAGTTAAATAACATACCTGATGTATGGCTTTCAACTGCAAAGGTAAGTTTAGAGATAAAGAAGCTATTTTTTACTATGTTATAACTAGAAAATTCTGGTTTTCATATTTATTCCTACAGTTGTCCTGCAAGACCTTGCTTCTTGCCAAAGTTCAGGATTGTAGGTCAACAGGAAGAACCCTATAGGTTTTGATTCCCTTGCATGCGGCTTGAACAGCCGTATCTTTTAATACTAAGTAGATTGATTTCTTCAAACATCAAAGGTATTGCAAACTGGAGTGTTTTATATTAATTTCAATTTTATATCTACACATGTTCCTGCATTCAATTCTCTGTAGCTTAGCTTTTGCCAGTGAGTATTTAGGATCTCAAATAAATGTTGTAGGAACACTAGGTTCCAAAAGAGCTATTCACCTTGGTCATGAAGTTGTCCTTCTTGAACATGACCTTGAGGGTCCGTCATGTCCGAGCGCGCACTCCGGGTCGGTGCGCGCCGGGTGACGCTCATAGAACGGGTCGGGGTCCTTTTTCATGAAATTCTCCGCTATCCTGAAATTTATTGACAGTTCATCATCAGCTACAAGCGAGCGCCGTAGCCTAGTGTTTAAGTCACAATTGGACGGACTATCTTACTGTCTATTATAATAATAAATTAACCGTCTCCATGGCCTAATTGCTACACCCTTGGACTTACAATCTGGAAGTCTCAAGTATGATTCCCAGTGGGGGTACCTATTGGTACTGGGTTTGATTGGTGGTAGGCCGTTTTCTACGACAATTCCCGGCTAGTTACCACCATGTTACCTCAGACCACTGCCAAACAGCACTGTTAATAGCACTAATGTGTTCCAGTATGAAAAGTAGCAGAGCCAGCGCCTCATTAGCTTGAGGCTGGTGGGTAAGCACACTTACAGTGCGAGATAAAGGGCAAGTGCAAACCCATTCTTATAAATACTGACTGTGTGCCACAGTGAATATGCAGGCAAGTGGGTACCATCCTTGACAACAGAATCAGGTGAGATTGTGGTCAGATCCTGAAACTTTTGAAAACAAAGATTGAAAGTAGTTTGTTAATACTATAGCGCTGATAATAAATAACATTGCATAATACTATGACATCGTTATGAAATGACATGTCGATACATGTTTAATTTATATTTTTTGAGTCACTTGATCAGAAGCACGCCATGGAATCTCCATACTAAAACGTAGTGATTAAATGCTCCTAGATAATCACAGTCAAAATCACAGACTTTGCACAGATTAGGTACTGACATAATGCACCTACTATCCGCCCGTTCACGTTTATCACGCCTTGATTTGATTATGTGGTTACTCTTTCATTCCCTTGGGTCAAAAAGAGACAAATAACATGTTGAATCTAAAACACTCTTCAACTAAAAAGTCTAAAGTTAATGAATCTATTTAGATTTAAAAAAAGACGTGACAGAAGCTACGCGTTCTCAATAGTAGAATAACCCGCGCCGTAACATCGCATGTGAGCTAAATAAAAACATCTTCTGTTTCTGATAACCTGGTACTTCAAATGATTTTTAGTAGTTTGTTATGAATTAACCTGCGCTACGATACGATATTTGTACGATATATATAGAAACGATATAGCACGCTCCCCTGCACTTGTGTCAGCCTGGTATTCTGATTTTGAGATGAGCCCGAATTCGAGGGGCCCATTGAAGAGTTTCTCTTTGTTCCTCCTGACTCCAGCATCAGACCAGCTCGATAGAACCAAAAAAACGCATTGTCATCGGGACTGAACCAACGTAAAAAATTTCAACTCCCTAGGATAAGAAGTGCTTCTAATTCAGCTTGCAAGATTTGACCCGAACATACATACATACATACAAACATTGCAAGTTAAATAAAAGCTTTTAAAAAGTACACAAATCACCACAAACATTGACATCTTTCAAACACCGATGGACTATATTGGCTAGATAGCAGTAGCTACATCTGGAAAAGCGGTCATGAAGCGTGCTGCTATTAATATGAAAATAAAAAATAAAATTAAAAATTTTGAAAATACCAGCGACAAATGTTAATGTTGTAATGGGAAAAGGGTTAAATAATTTTTTGAGAAACCCTCGACTAAATGGAAGTAAGTAACGAGAAAAAAAGAAGCTTACATATTATTACAATAAGTCCGAAAAAATCCGTCGGGGGCTGCCATTGCCTAATCTGTTGTCGTTTCCAATTAAAATGTAGGAGTAAGAAAATAATTTTATATCTCGTATAGATGCAGTCATTTTTTAAATGTATGATGGGTTTGCACTTGGCCTTCATTTCATTCATTGGATGGTAAGTGTGCGCACCCAGAATCCTCAATGTAATGTTTCCTTTCATACCGGAACACAACAGTGCTATTAACGCTGCTGTTGGGCGGCAGATTTAAGTAACATGGTGGTAGCTAGCCAGGCAGACATAGAAAATGCCACCTATACTTATACCACCAACCAAACCGAGTACCTATAGATACTGGGAATCGAATCCGTTAAGTCCAAGTGTGTAGCCATTAGAAAATGGAGATGGTTAATAAGGCGGTATCAATTCAAGACTACATAAAAAAAATTAGGTACGCAACGTAATTTCAACTAGTGACATATTTATAAAACTCCATATTTTAGTTCCTTCAGGAACGGGAATGGCAGCCCCGGACGGATTTTTTCGGACTTATTATTGTAATAACATGTAAGCTTCTTTTTATCTAGTTACTTACTTCCATTTAGTCGAGGGTTTCTCAAAAAATTATTGAACCCTTTTCCCATTACAACATTTACATTTGTCGAGGTTTTCTTTTCAAAATTATTAATTTTATTTTTTATTCGCAATATTCGATAATGTATTTAGTCTGGCAATTAGCCTGTAATAATAATAATAATAAAAAATTTATTTATTAATTTTAACGAAATGCAATGAGTCCTAAGTAATACTGTAAGAAGGTTTTTTCTTCTTATCTTTCTTATATATTTTGCGAGCTTATGTGTGTGTGTACATTTGTCGCGGGTATTTTCAAAATTTTTAATTTTATTTTTTATAAAGTGAATTTATCCCATGTGTGCCCATGTTTTAATATAGTTATTCTGCTATTTAGGGCAAAGACCAATTCGCAGATGTCACGTTTTCAAGATTAAAACCATGTTAAGAAATCAAGAGATAGTTCTATGAAAACCGCTGCCTTAAAAACAGCCATGTGCACGTCGGGCCGTGCGCAGTGTAGGATTCCGTAGTTGCCCTTCACAATAACTTCAAACATCTATACGAACACAAATTTTGAAAGGAATTGTACGAAATTTTCATTTTAACATCTACTTTGTTATATGTTATGTTTGTTATACTTTGGTCGACTACTACTCGTTAAACTGTAAAACCAACTTAGTCTGATAGTTTACCTTTAAAGTTCAGTGTGCATACTACTACTGTGAATTTTAAAATAATTTAGAAGATAGAGGAGGGTTTACGCTCGAATCTGTCGAAATCTATCACTTTAAAGTGTAGTATTTTGCAAATGGATCCTTGAATCCAAAAGTTATGCTCCTAGTTTCAAAATATTTTTGAAAGACCTACTAAATGATACTTCACACGATGGGGTAGACGCGAAAATAATAAGTCATCCCCAAGTCATGCGTATGAGAGCAACCCTAAACAATATATTTTTCAAAATTTTCTTCTACCACTTCGTCGGCGTGATTAATAACTGTATAACCATCATCAGTCGGGAAACATCCACTGCTGGACAGAGGCCTCCCTCATGGCACGCCACATCGACCGGTCCCGAGCCACTTGCATCCAGCGACTCCCTGAGACTCAAATTCAATTCAAATTCAAATAAACTTTATTGCACACACACACAAAATAAAAAAACAGAAAAGAAAAGAGAAGAACATAAAAGGTACAATGAAGGCGGCCTTATCGCTAAAAGCGATCTCTTCCAGGCAACCTTGGGGCAGAAGAATCGTGTGATTAAGAAGGGGTAAGTAGGTGGTGCTAAATATATATTAATAAATAAATAAATAATATATATATATATATATATATATATATATATATACACACAATACATACACGATTATGAATAATGATATGATAATGAATAAACAAACAGAAATCAAAGGAGAAGAAGGGAAGAGGAAGGAAGGAGACTCTAACCAGATCGTCGGTCCATCTAGTAGGGGGACGGCCTGGTAGACGTTTCCCGGTGGCCGTGTGCCGTGTGGTTCCGGCTTAGAATGTAACCACCACATCTCTTCCTGTGGGTGTCGTAAGAGGCGACTAAGGGAAAACCTACAACGGGGGGAGGGACAGCAGCTTCCTCCTGAAGAACTAAATCGAATACTGCGATCACCAACCCGTCTAGCAAGCGTGGTGACTATGCTAAAACCCCTTATGGCAGTACGCCCATTACTACGGCCCCCAGTCCCCGGCGGCCCCGCTATTCCTGGCTACGGTAGCAATCACGGTTACGGCGGGGCAGGGGGTGCGATGAATCTCCGGAATTGTATAATACCCGTATCAAATTACAGCGTTCTAGTAGTGAGAGTCACTGAGCTACGCCGCGGACGCAGACGGACTTGTTTGACTACGGAATCCTAAAAACTCACGAGCCCCCACACAAAGCTGCTCTTTTTGCCAATTTGCTAGTTTTGTTATTTGACAGGTGACGTATATGACAAATTTATTATACAGCATAAGGTACAAAATAGTGTTTATTCTGTTACGTAGTCTAATAGTTTAAAGAAACAAAATAAATTTCAATATCTGACGTAGTACATTTAAATAGTCTTCACACTGATATTATAAACGCGAAAATTTGTATATACAATTTACATATTCTATGGTCGGTTGCTAGGCAACGCGTTTTTGTTATGCCTAAATTGCGCATGTAATCCCACTAATATTATAAGTGTGATTTTGGACAATTTACACAATATGTCTTTATAAATTATAGCCTATATGTTATTCTGATGTATAAGCTATATTATTGTAAAGTTTCATTCAAATCCATTCAATAGTTTTTCCGTGAAAGCGTCACAAACATCCAAACTTTCACACTTATAATATTAGTAGAATAGAATATACAATTATACATGCCTGATGGATTGAATCAACTCAGAGTTTTATTACTGAAAATACTGATGCACACACAATGTCTCTCTATGTAAAAGGGTGGAATTTCGAAAAATCCTTTCTTAAACGATGCCTACACTTTACATAGAATACGCCCTCAAAATTTCATGTCTCTAGTCAGTGGTTTAGGCTTGTTGATATCTCAGTCAGTCAGTCAGGACTTTGAATTTTATATGTATAGATTGGCTTTTGGCATTGGCTTTTCGGTGAAGGTAAACATCGTGAGGAAACCTGCACACTCTTGAGAAGAAATTCAAAGGTGCGTGTGAAGTCTACAAATCCGCACAGCGCCCGCGTGTTGGACCATGGCCCATACACTTTCTGTAGTAGAGTAGGCCTAAGCCCCTGCAGTGAAGCATATATATGTACAGGCTGTTGATGATGATTTGTTCTTATAGCGGCCGGCCACAGTACACACTCTGAAAATTTGGTCTAGTCTCCGTAATTAGGTACTTGACAATTAGTTTGGGGTTAAATTGTATTTTATACTATGACGGACATTAAAAGAAAGCCCCAAATCTCAAAAATTTGAAGATTCATTGCATTTTGAAGATTTTTTATAGGGGCATATAATACATTTATCACGCCAATATAGTAATGTGACGTCACAAAACACGCCCGATTTATATGGAGCGTTTTATCACCGCGTGACTAGAATCACTTTTCGGCGAGTTGTGCTAAAAATCTATTAGTCGTATCGAAAAAAAATTGATAGAGCTATTTATCTTTTTACATGCACTATCGAGTGAGACGAAATAATAAGTTATTTTGTCAAACCGAACTGTTGAGTTACTGATGTGTTACCTTATAGTTACCTATTAGTATACTCTTAACATCCGGTGCAAGGGATACCAGCGACATCTTTAAATTATTAAATTAAAAATTAAATAATTACTGCTTTTGTATTTTGATATTTTATATGTGAATCTATGATTGATGATTCTCTGATCTATTTATTAACAAGAAAGATTATAATTGTATAATATGTCGTCGCGTCGGCATTTAGTTCCGGTGAGGTGCTGCCGGCGTCGCAAGCGACGCTTATTTTCGGCACGCTGCCTCAACCAGCTCTGGTTATCTAATTTTTAGGAATAATTATGTATTTAAACAATATGAGCATTTAGTAACAAATATTGAATATAATTATCCATTTTGTAATTTCAGTTTTAACGTAATTGGTCATAGGGATTAATTAATATTGTATAATTGCGTCTGTTTTAATTCACGAAGTTGTTGTTTTCGAAGTAGAAACTGACGATGGTGGGAGTTATGAAGATCGTATTATAAAACTGATGAACATTAATTTTGTAAAAAATTCCTGATGTGAATTCTGTTGAAATAGTACTAATAAACGTTACTCTGCCCAACTGTGTGTTGAGAATATATTGAAGAATATTCATGCCTGATGGATTGAATCAACTAAGAGTTTTATTACTAAAAATACTGCACACATTTTACAAAATAAACAAAGTATTGTAGATTATTTTAAACCATTTTTAAGTATCATAGCAAGCATGTGTATTATAAGAAAATGTACACTCTTTTGTTTAAAACAAATATTACGCTATGTTTATATTAATTGATAGTGGATACTTTAGTACCAGTAGTCCGGGGTTAGGAACGTAAACATAAAAGTATAGAGAACAAAGATACAATTATTTATCTTACGTACTATGTGGTAATAATAATAACAGGGTATGTAACTATTTACAAAATACTAAGATAATACATCTAGATTAGCGGTACGATTAACATTTTCATGATAAAAGCTTTAAAAAAATTCTTTTTTCATTTAATATTTTTTTCATTTTTTTTCATTTTTTTTTTCATTTTTTTTTCATTTTTTTTAAATATGTACATTACATTTATTACATAACATTACATTAAAATAAGTACATTAAAGTGTATACATTTTGTTAATTAATTTATTTCAAATATCTCGATAGTGTTAGTTACAATAAATCGTCTTACATACTCTTAATGGTAATAATAATAACAGGGTATTTAACTATTTACAAAATACCAAGATAATACATCTAGATTAGCGGTACGATTAACATTTTCATGATAAAAGCTTTAAAAAAATTCTTTTTTCATTTAATATTTTTTCTTTCTTTTTTCATTTTTTTTCATTTTCTTCATTTTTTCCTTTTTTTTCATTTTTTCTTTTTTTTTTCTTCTTTTTTTTTCTTTTTTCTTCATTTTTTTTCTTTTTTTTTAATATGTACATTACATTTATTACATTACATTACATTAAAATAAGTACATTAAAGTGTATACATTTTGTTAATTAATTTATTTC
This sequence comes from Carcina quercana, assembly GCA_910589575.2. Classification (NCBI taxonomy): domain Eukaryota; kingdom Metazoa; phylum Arthropoda; class Insecta; order Lepidoptera; family Depressariidae; genus Carcina; species Carcina quercana. The sequence continues at coordinate 3,280,048 of OU342454.1, read as the reverse complement.
AAATATCTCGATAGTGTTAGTTACAATAAATCGTCTTACATACTCTTAATGGTAATAATAATAACAGGGTATTTAACTTCTTACAAAATACCAAGATTCGTCTAGATTAGCGGTACGGTTGGATGGAAACACGTGCATTTTGGTATAACTCCCTTTGACGGGGCCGTCCACCCGGTCCGACACTGTGTTCAGGAGGCTGTTGGTCTGGTTGGTTTCATCATCATCATCATCAAAAGCCTATATATGTCCCCACTGCAGGGGCTCAGGCCTACTCTCCTCCTGGTTGGTTTACTGGCTGCCAATGCCCTTCCCTTTTAATGTCTACGTCATCCTTGAGCGAGTCAGTAACCCAACACCCCAGGTATTTGAACTCCGACACCACTTGAAGGAGTATCTTTGAGAGTGCCAAAGGGTATATCTATGTAGGACTAGGACTACTTGTTGTCCGCCTTGTAAAATAGCAACTCACTCTCTTGGTGTAATACCTGACGTTGTGGACCTTAAAATACCACTCGCGGGTATCTGCGAGTGGTATGCAACAGCTTCTTTAGGGCACTTGAGGGGCACAGCGACACAGTGTCGTCACCGTAACTAATGTTATTTACAAATTGACCGTCAATGGAGCATACTACCATCGCGTTACTGAGCTCTTCAACCATCTGATTCACGTACACACTGAAGAACTTGGATGAAGATTATTTTTCTTAGTCAGTCCTGTCGTCAGTCAGTCCTTAGTACACTCCTGTCGGAGTGGTCGGAGTTATGGATTGTCTGGTATGTGGCTTTTGCGAGAGTTCTTCGAAGATGTCTCTCTATTTGTAGCATTCCGTTTGCACTGAAGATCTTGGGTGAAGATTCTTCTTCTTAGTCGTACACTCCTGTCGGAGTGGTCGGAGTTATGGATTGTCTGCTATGTTGGTCGCGGCTTTTGCAAGAGTTCTTCATCTCTCTCTATTTGTGGCATTTCGTGTGCACTCAGAAAGGGAACACATTCGGTGAAGATTTAACTGCTTCTTTTATGTATAATATAGAAAAAAAATTAACATAATTTTTTACATTAAAGAACAGGTTTTTTTCATAACGATTTTATTGTATAAATTTTTTTTTAGCTAATTTTTTTTCTTTTTGTACATAACGCTTTTTTTGCACATTTTTTAAAATTTTTTTTTCTTTTTACACATTTTTTAAATGTATTTTTCTTATTTATTATATTATTTTTTAATTTCTTTTTCCTTTTTTTCTTTAAACTTTTTTCTACGATTAATCGTCTTACATACTGTTAATGGTAATAATAATAATAACAACAGGGTATGTAACTATTTACAAAATACAAAGATAATACATCTAGATTAGCGGTACGGTTGGCCGGCACCACGTGCATTTTGGTGAAATGCCCTTTGACGGGGCCGTCCACCCGGTCCGCCACTGTGTTCAGGAAGCGGTTGGTCTGGTTGGTTTACTGGCTGCCAATGTCTACGTCATCCTTGAGCGAGTCAGTAACCCAACACCCCAGGTATTTGAACTCCGAAACCACTTGACGACGAGTATCTTTGAGTGCCAAAGGGTATACTCGTATCTATGTAGGATTAATTGTTGCCCGCATTGTAAAATAGCAACTCACCCTCTTGGCGTAATACCTGACCTGACCAACAGCTTCCTGAAGGCACTTATTGAGGTAACTAATATTATTTACAAATTGACCGTCAATGGAGCATACTACTATCGCGCTACTGAGCTCCTCAATCAGCCGATTCACGTAATACTAAAAAGCTTGAGTGGAGATATATTAATATAAACATATTATTGGTTAAAACATAGTGTTTGTTATTGTCTTTTAATATATTAGGTACATTTACTTAATACAAACATACTTGCTATGATACTTTAATAGTAGAAGAGGTGTTCATAGGCATGCATGAGCCGAATCAGAGTGCATATTAAACAGATCGCTACAATATCCAGCTTGCTGAGTACGAGCATCATACCACGTTTTTCAATCAATTTGCGATTACCATAAAATAAAACTACATAAGAAAATTATTTCAGTTAAGAATTAAAGCAGTTGGTAAAAGTAGAATATTATACTAATCGGGTATATTAATTTAGTTTTTTAAATCACTCGCGTTCAGCATGTTTTTTTTTCTTCTCTGTTTCGATGAAAAACGTTTCAATTTTGTATCTGTACAATGGCTAATGATCAATTGTGATTGGTGTAAGTAAAGAAAATGGCCTAGTCTCAACTCAACAGTTAGATTTGACGTGATAACTAATCCAATGAAACAAAAGTGGTCTCAGTTGTTACCGACGATAACATCCGGTGCAAGGGCTACCAGCGACATCTATATGAAGAGGCATGACAAGCATCTACAGCAGGTGCCCGCAACGCGCGTCACATCAAATTAAGTTATTACAAGTTACTCGGATACGTGACAACGATATTTATATTTAGTCATAAATGTTTAAACAATAACTACTTTTATAGTTTGATATTGTATAGCTGATTCTATGATTTATTAACAAGATTAATATTGTATAATATGTCGTCGGCAATTACTTCCGGTGAGAAAGCGATGCACGCTGCCTCAACCAGCTCTGTTTATCTAATTTTAAGGAATAACTATGTATTTAAACAATGTGAGCATATAGTAACAAATATTGAATATAATTATCCATTTTGGAATTTCAGTATTGACGTAATTGGTTATAGGGATTTATTAATCCTACTAATATTATAAGTGTGAAAGTTTGGATGTTTGTGACGCTTTCACGGAAAAACTACTGAATGGATTTGAATGAAACTTTACAATAATATAGCTTATACATCAGAATAACATATAGGCTATAATTTATAAAGACATATTGTGTAAATTGTCCAAAATCACACTTATAATATTAGTGGGATTACATGGGCAATTTGGGCATAACAAAAACGCGTTGCCTAGCAACCGACCATAGAATATGTAAATTGTATATACAAATTTTCGCGTTTATAATATCAGTGTGAAGACTATTTGAATGTACTACGTCAGATATTGAAATTTATTTTGTTTCTTTAAACTATTAGACTACGTAACAGAATAAACACTATTTTGTACCTTATGCTGTATAATAAATTTGTCATATACGTCACCTGTCAAATAACAAAACTAGCAAATTGGCAAAAAGAGCAGCTTTGTGTGGGGGCTCGTGAGTTTTTAGGGTTCCGTAGTCAAACAAGTCCGTCTGAGTCCGCGGCGTAGCTCAGTGACTCTCACTACTAGAACGCTGTAATTTGGTACGGGTATTATACAATTCCGGAGATTCATCGCACCCCCTGCCCCGCCGTAACCGTGATTGCTACCGTAGCCAGGAATAGCGGGGCCGCCGGGGACTGGGGGCCGTAGTAATGGGCGTACTGCCATAAGGGGTTTTAGCATAGTCACCACGCTTGCTAGACGGGTTGGTGATCGCAGTATTCGATTTAGTTCTTCAGGAGGAAGCTGCTGTCCCTCCCCCCGTTGTAGGTTTTCCCTTAGTCGCCTCTTACGACACCCACAGGAAGAGATGTGGTGGTTACATTCTAAGCCGGAACCACACGGCACACGGCCACCGGGAAACGTCTACCAGGCCGTCCCCCTACTAGATGGACCGACGATCTGGTTAGAGTCTCAGGGAGTCGCTGGATGCAGGTGATGAAGGGTTGCCTAGCAGCAGCCTATTCACTCTGGCCTTAAAGACATCCAGGTTGTAGCGCTTGGGAAACATAGAATCTGGCAGGGAATACTACTCCTTAGTGTGCATAATAAATGAAAAAGTGAAAGGCTTCGTGTGAAATATAATGACTTTATCCATAAACTACTTTTCAATAATGATACAAACCTTTGTGATCAATGACTGCAACAGGAGAACAAGACTTGAATTCCGAATATGAGCAACCGGGCTGATTACAAAGTTGAACATCGCCTGAAACAAAAATCTAGTTAAATATAAAGTTATAAAAATTTACACTTAGTATACACCAATATTAATTTTTTTTATTGAACATGGCTTTCACATGAATGATTTATAAAACTTGAGGTAACCAACTGGGCTGGCATGAGATGCTTAAGAGTGGTGAGAGTGAAAATTCAGAATTTTAGCATTACAATTTGGTTACTTTTAAACAAAGCCCTGGTTTCTGGAGATGTTGTTAAACTGTTTATTTTACCTGTTTGTTGAGGAGCATCTTCATTAGTGACTGTATGAGTGCATGAGAAATGATCCATAAAGTAACTGTTATCTGAAAATAATACAAAAAAAATCCTTACATAGATGTATAAACTTAATAACAAAATGATTGTCAGAATTTTGTTCTTGAAATATATACATTGAATGACTAAAAAACTCAATTTTATATTATGACTCCCTATTTCAGGGATGGTGTACCAATGGCATATGCCATTAATGGCACATCACATAATATTTTGGTCATGTAACTGATCACAAAATGTTCCTATCTTTGGAGTTAATAATGATTTTTGAGTTGATAGTATTTATTATTATTATTTCCCAATATTCAGAAAGTCAAAATTATTTGATAGCACTTCTATGACCTCATTAAACATTTCTTTAGAAAAATGGCATGTTGATACATAAATGTTCAAATTACCATCCCTACCCTATTCCTTCTGGATTAGCCACAGAGTCTCAAGCACCAAGAGTCATGATCCTGACTTTAAAAACTTTATATGATATCGGTATCTTCACACAAGTCTGACAGGAGATGAACATCATGGCGATAGCCTATGGCATAGAATCAGAATATTTTATTGTGAATATAGGTGGTACAGTGATGTTGGGTGTAAAACATAGCATCTCTTTATCCTACCCAAAGGCGTACAACATTTGTGAATCCAAAAATTAAATTAATAAACAAAAATCCTCAATAAAGCTAAATTAACACTAATACAGATAAATTGTCATGGTAACTTAGGCAATTACAATTCAAATGTCAAGATATACTAACTATACATATAAATTTTAAAATTACATAGGCCTGCCACTTACTAATTTTGTGCCAGTTTGTCTCTAAAGAACTCGTCGAGATAGTTAGATATCATAAACTACTTTTTATCACAATACATCTTGTGATTCCCATAAGATAATTAGTGAAGTCCACATAAATAAAGTAACAGGCATAATAAGATTAAAAATAAACTACAATCAACAACATACCTGCATTACTAGTAACCTCTAGTAACCACCAATGATGATTCATCTGGATTTATATCATCCTCCACTTGTGTACCACAGTAATTGTGTTCATTCATAATATTCCATTCTGCAAACATAAGGTTCAACGTCAATTCAATTAAATATATCTTTATTGTACACCAAAAACATGGAACATTAAACTAAAAATAATGTACAACCGGCGGTCTTATCGCTAACAGTGATAACTTCATTAATTAATTTGAGAATTAAAATGAAGCCTGAAATGTATAGAATCATCACCATAGGATGGGAATCATCTCTACTGCTGAACATAGGCCTATTCCATCCGGTCCATCAGTCCAGGCTACTTGCATCCAGTGACTCTTTGTGATTATTTGTCTAAAACTTTATGTGTGTGTGTTTCCACAACTTACACTTTTAGGAGTTATTATAAATTAAAAAATTATCACCACTGTGCTACATTTACATTTTGTTTCACACATTTTGAAGATCTTCGCCTCACATGCTGGGGATTTATTTTTTAATTAGGTTTAATTGATTAAAATGTTAGTCTGGGGTACCTCGGCCAATGTATAGAATAACATTCAACCTATAGTTTAAGTACTAACTGATTTTTAACAACAGGAAGGTGAATGTGGTGCAATTATACAGGTTTGCCTTATAAGTATATAACTCACTGTGAAATAATGCCCTAAATATTTTGTGTGAGTTATCAGTTATATTGTCCTAAGAGGATATTACGACTACACCGATACTTTCACTGGTAAAATAAATGTTAAATCGTAAAATTTTTTTCTTGACTTACCTTCTTTCGAAAGAGGAACACCGTGGATTATTTCTTTTTCCGTAATGAGGCACGGATATGAATATCTTAGTCTCTTGCCCTCTGCATCAAACTGCCATTTATCAAAGTGCTTCTCACATACGCGTTTACCTCTCAATTGTGTTTGTGACAGTCCAATGAGACGAGGTGTTGAAGGGGCTAAGAAAGAGAGCCACAAGTTTCTCAAGTTATCGTTTTTAGGGAAACTAAATAGCTGGTGAGTTGCACTAGTTGCATCGCAACCATCAACACAACACCTTAGTTGCCCCATGGCGAAAGTCACTCACTTCTGGCACTTTAGTGTCCAAGAATGGTATAAATTGTGTAAATCACTAAACGAGGAGGTTTTGGCGTCACGAGGATAGGAAATCACAGGTTAGCCGGCACCGTATCACACAGTAATAGCAGTGAAAAAGTCTTAATAAAATTAAATGTTACCTTTAGAATTTGGGCAGCGTGACAGACTGAAGGGTTTGGACGACTTGTCCTCACGGCTCGCCTGAAGCCTGAACAGAATGGAGAGAATGGCCGATGGCGTTCCCTCCTGGAGTCGAATGTATTGAAATGTAGCAGCGTCATCTAAGTAGGATACGGAAACTCAAGGATCATTCCACATACTTATGAATTGTTAAACTACCGTAAGGCCGGTAGTTGCTGTAAAACTATCTTAGCTTATTATAAAACTATTTTGGCAAGTTAGGTTTGGACTTCACAAGGTATTTCGTCAAACACTCAATTTGTTTTGTATTATAGGTACATATATTAGTCTGTGTTTTGTATAATCGAAAAAGTAGGTCAGCTATTGGGTAGGTTGGCTATTCTGCTAGCACCTTATGTGACTACAGCAATATTTTTAAATCCTTTTACTTTCTTTTCACCGTAGAGTAGGACAATAAGGTTCTCATTACTGTCAGTATTAGTCTAACGGATTTAGAAGTATTGACCATTCTTAATATGCTTAAGTTGATCTTTAATTCTACAAAAGATTAACGTCGTAACTGGACATGTTTTGACCGATTAGTTGTTTCCGACTATGGCGAATTTTAGCAACCTTTGTATGTATACATGTGTTCCCTCATATCTGCACATATAACCAGTCGTTGTTTTCTGACAAATGAGGTCTTCAATAGTACATTGGGGGCGTCCATAAATTACGTGAGGTGTTTTTTTAAATTTTCTGTCCCTCCCTCCCCCTTGGTGAGATGTCGTGAGGTTTTATTCAACCCCCTCCCCCGTCCCCCAATCTTACGTGAGATTTTTCAGAATGTGGGTTTATTAATATTAACTTAGTGTAGTGTTACTTTATTGATAAAAAACTTTGGTGAGACAGAAATGTCTTCACGGAAAAGAAGTGCTGTTTGGTACCACTTTGCAGAAGTGGATCCAAAAAAGGCGAAATGTACATATTGTTCAAATATCCTTGTTATTACCGGTGGTAACGTCGGTAATTTGAATAGACATTTAAAAACTAAACATCACACATGTCTAGTTTTAATCAGAAAAAAAATTGCGTGATATTTGTCGAGACACCCCCCCCCCCCCCCCCCCCCCCCCCCTCCCCAACGTGAGATTAGATGATATTTGACTCGACCCCCTCCCACCCTTAATCATCTCAGGTAATTTATGGACGCCCCCATTTCCAAAAATAAATAGAGTACATAAAAGCATGTATAAACGAAACCCCAGAGTTTTCAAAATAACAACAACAACAATAAAATAAAAACAAATTTCATTTGTATACTGCGTCTAATGATTTTTTGCAGTAGTCGGGTTTCAGTTAATAACTTTGTACTCATTAAGTATTTTGGTTAACTGTGTCCCCCGCGTCTCAGGATAACAAACTATTCTAAACTGAGTAAAAGATTAACACATACCTGCCATGAATCCAAGTGCAACACCAACACTCCTGCTGAATACTCGAGTGCAATGTTTCACCCTCATTTTTGTAATTAAATTTGGATGTCATGCCAATGTCATGTCGTGCGGTTAATTTAGACACTAGTCGCACACCTTTAATTGCAGGTCCCCCTTTAAATAACAATAATATGTGTGCCCAGTTAGCAACTTTCTTCTTCCCATCTATAATGAATTCCTTATTCAAAAGATTGTTCCTAATACCCTTCATCAGATGTGGAGGGGTCAAATATAGGATAGGATTGCCGTTTATTTTGTAAAAATTGCCAGGCCATTCCTTATCATTCCTTAAATCCTCGGCTTTTGTTTCATTCAAAAGCATGTTTATGGCCGCCATATTTGATGTACCTTACTCACAAACAGTCCCAATAACTTTTAAGGCTGTCTTCTGGACTTTCTGACAGTGTAACTTCAACTGTGCTGCAAGATTGTGTGACTTGGTCGACCCTGCACAAAAGCTATATGCTATTGGCTGTTTGTATTTTTTGAAAATGCCACGTACCATAAACACTAAGGCATGGTCGCAAATTTGCGATGTTGATTGACTTCCGTCATCACAAAAGCCCTAAGAAGAGGTATATAAACAACCTTCTTTTTGGGTGTTAGTGTCTGGTTGCATCCTACAAACTTTAATGCTTTGAAATACACCTTTTCCCAATTACATCCACAGTTACAGCAACTTCTGAAGCCAAAAATGTTCCATTGATCTGAAAATTTGAACATAATTCATGTTTATGACACATAAATCAAATAACTTTTTCAATTTTTTAAAGCTGTCATTGAGTACTTCCTACAGTTGTTTTTAAGGTTCCGCACTTCAAAAGGAAAACTTATTCATTACACTTTGATGTATGTCTGTTTGTCAAGAGCTTTTTTCACACGAACTCGTGGAGGTATCAAGTTGAAATTAATATCGAATACTCAAGTATGCTGTCTCTTGAATCAATAAAAAGATGTAGCTGTATTTTAGAATATTTCCATACAAAATGCAAGGGAACCAAAACTATATAGAATACACTTTTGTGTAAATATTATCTCGTGAGGTGTCTATCTAGTATCATCATCAACAGCCTATATACGTCCCCACTGCAGAGGCTCAGGTCTACTCTCCTACAGAGAGTGTATTGGCCGTAGTTCACAACGCGGGCCCAGTGCGGATACGCGGACTTCACATGCCTGTTCAAGACATGCAGGTTTCCTCACGATGTTTTCCTTCACCGTTAAGCACTCGGATAATGTACTTGAATTGAAAAACAACTCATAGGTACACGTCTGGATTCGAACCCGGAACCCTCAGATTGAGAGTCCGCGCCTTATCCATTGCGACACCGACGCCTATCTAGTATAGTTTCTGTGAAATCATAAAAAACCTTGACAATCTTTGTTGACCGAGTGAGCGAAGCTAACTACTTTTTTTTTAAGCTAACAGGCATCCGATTATTGGTAGTTACTTGAAATCGTGAGTTATAATAATGACATACGCTGGGTGTATCAACCAATTTATTCTCATTGGCATCAAGGTTAATTCATAAAGATTATAAATCTTTATGATTTTTCAGATTTTTAAAAGCAATAGTTTAGCAGATAAAAGGGGGCATGGGAGCATGACGCTCGACTCTGACAAAAATTATAACTTTAAAGCTTAATATTTCGCAAACAGATCTCTGAATCGAGAAGTGGTAGTCATAGACCCTCAATGTTTTTGAAAGACCTATTAAACGATATCCCACACAATGGGGTGGACGCGAAAAAAATATTTCATAGGAGCTACCCTAAAATATATTTTTTTCAAGATTTTATTCTATCACTTTGTAGGCGTGATTAATATGTATACCCGTATCAAATTACAGCTTGCTAGTAGTAAGAGTGTCTGAGCTAAGCTGCAGACGGACAGAGCGAGACTATGAGGGTTCCTTGTTTGACTACGGAACCCTAAAAAGGTTCAACAGTTCTATGCTGTCACAATCCCATAAAATTAATGAGGCTACCTCAGTTGACACCAGCTGAGTGTTGTCATGCGAATGCCTATATACAAGGTAGGGTATCGTCTCACCGGAAGTTGGTAGCTATCTCCTGCACCTCCATGGCGGCGGCGAGCAGGCCCGTCGCGTAGCACTGCAGCGGCTCGCTACAGATAGTCGCCCACGCGACCAGACGGGCGGATCAACGCCTCTTTGTCCTGGAAACATTATAAATCATGCTGCATAATAGACATGTGCTAGTGGTGCGTGATATTAAATGGCCACGTACTGTTGCAGCACACGTAACTCGACCATCTCAAACATTACGCATTACCTCCGCATTACTCATGCCATTCCGCGCGCAGGTATACGTTACCTAGCGCGGCGCGAGCGAGAGGGCGCGCTGCGCAGGCTCGGATTCTCCGACAAAACCATAAAGACGGATAGAACGCGCGTATGGTACTGAAATGCAACCGGCACATAATTAATATAGTACTACGTACAGAACAGACGTTCACCACCTCCTACCGATCCGTGATACCTCACCTCCCCGCAACAAGCCGACTCAGAAAATGACCGTTACGTATGGCGCGTGCTACTTACTCACACATGCGCGTCAATCGATGCGAACGTCATCCGTTCGATGTATCGAACGATATCACGACATTTGTTCCAGTCCGGCCTGTGCCTATGGGTAGATATTACCGTACATGTACCGCGCTGAATATTTTCCTTTAGTCGCCTTCTACTCCCGCAGGAACCATTTAATGGACCGCGATATAAATTAGCGTATATCCTGCTCCATAGTGTCGGCTACATTTCATCATGTTCAACCGTTCAACCGTTTAGCCTTGAAAAGGCAACACAACAACAACCCTCATGTGGACCCTAATTGGGCACTGCAAGCTAACCAAGCACCAGCTACATGGGCCTGAGTGACAACACAGTCTGCAGATGTTGTTAGGAGGACGAGGAAACGCCCAGCCACATTATCTGTCACTGTGACGCCCTAAATCAGAGCAGAAACAGACCTCAGAGTGCACACTGCCGCAACGGAAAGGTCCTCCAAACCCAGACCTATCTAGGTATAGGGGAAGTACTCTATAGGTTCTGATTACTTCTACGTCGAAAAATAGGGCTTAAACAACCGTATCTTTTTAATGCGTTGATCTAGAAGATTGTTTTTTTTTCACAACTCCAAGGGAGTGCAGTGCAGATTTGCGTAATCGATATTAATTTTAACTTGATGCCTCCTCAAGTTCCTGATAAAATCTTGACAGACAGACGGACGGACGGACAACAAAGTGATCCTATAAGGGTTCCTTTTTCTTTTTGAGGTATGGAAACTTAAAACCAATGCTTCCAAGAATTTTTTAAACCTCACCTGGAACACTAGACTCATCTCGAGTCCTGGCATGAGGTCTGGCGTGAGTCTACACGTGCACACGTTGAGCTTGTGCATGTCGCGGCCAGTGATGTTCTGACGAGAGTAGTATGTGTCTCACAGGTACTCATTCACCAGCTGAAACAAAAAACACACCCCAGTCAAAGGTTGTTGCTCACTTAGCACTACTATGGGACACATATTTAATTTGGGTTTTATTTAATTGGGTTTTACTTTAAAAAACTGTCAAATGCGAGTCGGACTCCGCACTGAGGGTTCCATACAGAATATGAATAATTAACATACTGAAAATCATATATTAATAGACACAGTAATATGCACCCGACAATGCTTTACCAAAAATGTAATTGAAGAACCAACTTTGCCTTGCAGTTAAATAACATACCTGATGTATGGCTTTCAACTGCAAAGGTAAGTTTAGAGATAAAGAAGCTATTTTTTACTATGTTATAACTAGAAAATTCTGGTTTTCATATTTATTCCTACAGTTGTCCTGCAAGACCTTGCTTCTTGCCAAAGTTCAGGATTGTAGGTCAACAGGAAGAACCCTATAGGTTTTGATTCCCTTGCATGCGGCTTGAACAGCCGTATCTTTTAATACTAAGTAGATTGATTTCTTCAAACATCAAAGGTATTGCAAACTGGAGTGTTTTATATTAATTTCAATTTTATATCTACACATGTTCCTGCATTCAATTCTCTGTAGCTTAGCTTTTGCCAGTGAGTATTTAGGATCTCAAATAAATGTTGTAGGAACACTAGGTTCCAAAAGAGCTATTCACCTTGGTCATGAAGTTGTCCTTCTTGAACATGACCTTGAGGGTCCATCATGTCCGAGCGCGCACTCCGGGTCGGTGCGCGCCGGGTGACGCTCATAGAACGGGTCGGGGTCCTTTTTCATGAAATTCTCCGCTATCCTGAAATTTATTGACAGTTCATCATCAGCTACAAGCGAGCGCCGTAGCCTAGTGTTTAAGTCACAATTGGACGGACTATCTTACTGTCTATTATTGTTACAGATGTGGTTCCGCCTTCTTGCTCGCTGGCCACTTGTAAATATTTCAAATATTTTTAGAATAAGTATTTTGATGTTTCTTTTGTTTTATAATTTTTCTCGCCTTCGTGTGTGGTAAATTGATTTGATTCATTGTTGTTGTTGTATATATTCTTAGAATTAAACGTTTTCATTTAAATTGAACTCGTTTGCTTGCAATTGCCCTGGTCCCGGCTCCACCGCCAACATTTTTGGTCCTTCGTTTGTGAACTAGTGACAGTGTACCTACTAAATTCAAAATTTCTCAGTCTATTTTAATTATGGTGGAAACCAGGGCGCAGGCCGCCTCTAGTAAAGGTGTTCAGAGTGAGATCAGTGCCCCGTCGGGGGCCACCTCGGCCCAGCCCGCGCTGGCGCCGTCGACGTCCGCTCAGTCCGAGCGTCCGCCGCGGCCATCTGCTGCTTCCTCATCGCGTCGTTCTTCCACGTCGGCGAAAGCAGCTCAAAAGCTAGCTCTTCAGGCGCAGCACGCGCGCCGCCTCGCTGACATCGAGCGTGACGTCACGGAACGCGTCATAGCCTGCGAGCGTGAAAGCGCAGCCCGCGAGCGTGAGGTACTAGAGCTACAACTGCAAGCTAGCCTAGCAGATATTGAGGCGCAATCTCAGGTAAGTAGCCGTAGGTCATCATACAGCTCTGTAACCACCTGGTTGGCGAATATTAATATAGACAACGATGATGATGTATTGCCACAGAAACCTACAGTCTCAGCCCCTACAGGCCCGGACCTAGGCTCGAGACCACAAGTGGGACCAGATGAGCGAGAATATATATCAAAATGTGCACATACATTTTCTTCCCTTCCCCGCGCCCCATCAGAGTCGATGGGCGCCTGTCGTGATCGTGCTCAGTCGAATTTTAAGTGCTTACAGCAACCGTGTACTACCACATGGACGGAGACCGCGGGCGTGTCGCTCGGCTTACCCCCCGTGTCTATCGCGGAGCCGATAGTGGCCCCTCAACCCGAGGCCTCTCAGTTCATTGCCCCTCGCCCTTTACCGGCAGAACCTGCCGCCCTTACAGGCTTGGGATATCAGCACGGGAACTTAGCAACCACCAACGCTAGCACGTCACTGATGTTTAAAAAACCTTTTAATCCGCAGATGAACACATTAAAGAAAGAAAGTTATTGCCTTAACACAGCTAACATTGATAATAATCAGACTGCACAGACAAACGGCGCAATTCAAGAGCTCGCTCGCGCCATTACCAGTCTTTCAAAACGTCCCCAGGTGAGTGACATTAATTTACCAGTTTTTGATGGACGGGCGGTCGACTGGCTTGTCTTTCATCGAATGTATGAGGACACTAAAGGTTCATTTACTGCCTCGGAGAACCTAGCGCGCCTCAATGAAGCGGTGCGGGGGCTGGCCCGCGAGGCGGTGAGCAGTCTGTTGTTGGTCTGCAGGGATCCCGAACAGGTGATAGAGGCTCTTCACATAAGGTTCGGTCAATGCGAACAGATCGTGATAGCAGAGCTTGAAAAGCTACGAGCTCTACCTAGGATTAGCTTCTTAGAATCTACCCATGAAATCAGCCACTTCGCGTGTAGCGTGAACAACTGCATCGCCACGGTGAAGCTACTAAACCGACGTGAGTATTTGTCTTCCCCAGAGCTTTTTAGTGCTATTCTGGTTAAACTAACTCCATCCCTACGTACGCAGTGGGGATATTTCGCCAGCAATCGAGTTGCAGGTCTGGAGTCGAGATTAGAAATTTTGTGCGAATTTTTAAATCACGAAGCTAATATTCGAATCCGTTATAACCTAATTCCGACCCCAGACGTTTATACCAAACGTGACATACGTCGTGACGTAAGTAAGAAAGAAAGTGTACATGTCACGGAATGTCATGTGCGCAATGCTGAAAATACTAGCTACTCTTCCGAAGCCAAACAAATTAACTCGGAAGAGGCCTATATCGATAAATGTCAATACTGTCGGTCAAATAAACATAGAGTGGATTGTTGTGCACAGTTCATACAGCTTTCTCCTGAGGATAGGTGGCGATGGGTGAAAGAGAATAAAATTTGCTGTAAATGCTTTAAAAAGGGGTCACATAGATATCGTACATGTAAAGCTCGCTGTACAATCGAAAGCTGCAAACGTAAACTCCATCACCCTCTACTGCACCGTGTTCCAGAGGTGGTATCGCACGCCACTGATGTCACGGGTGTACGTTCTTCACCAGAAACTGAGATACAGTCAGCACACACTGTTATAGAAAAAGATCCGGTATTAATCGCTCACAGTTCGTCTACCCCTGAAAATCGTAGACCACGTCCGTTATTAAAGGTAATACCTGTGACCGTATCCGGACCTACGAAGTCTGTAGACACCTACGCTTTACTCGATGACGGCTCTACTGCAACCCTTATAGATCTCGAGCTTGTAAAAGCTGTAGGAGCCGAAGGCCCTATGTCAAGTATGCGGATGGATTGCGTAGGAGGAATGTCGACTGAAACAGAGGCAATGCTAGTGTGCGTCAGTATTAAAGGTCGACACTGTGAGCAAAATTATGACCTTGATGCACGCGCTATTCCCAATCTAGGCCTTCATTCGCAGTCCGTGCCTCCAACAGACATCTCCGAGTATCGCTATTTAGACGAGATTCGTGACGATTTAACTTACGATGATGGTAAGCCGATGATTTTAATAGGGGCAGATAACTGGGAGCTCATAGTTGCCCGGTCAACTCGGAGCGGGACCCGCTCGCAGCCCGTAGCTGTATTAACTTTGCTCGGGTGGGTTCTTTTCGGTTTCACATCGTCAAAGACTAGGCCTATAAATTTCATAAATGAGTGTATCAATCATAATTACGTACACGAACCCGTATTAGACGACCTACTTAAACAACATTATAAAATTGATTCCATTGGCATCTCCGTACATCATCATACAAAAGACGAAGATCACGCTATCAAAACTCTAGAGAACACAACTTGTAGACTCCCTTCAGGTCGTTTTGAGACTGGACTCTTATGGCGACCTGGTGTTCATACAGCACCTAATAATAAAAATCTTGCCCTCTCTCGATTCCACAGTCTTGAGACGAAAATGGCCAAAGACCGTGTTTATGGAGCTCTATATCGTCAAAATATGAAAGCTATAATTGATAAAGGTTACGCGGAGGAGTGTAGCACCCCTCCTGACCCTGACGGTATTACGTGGTACCTCCCGCACTTCGGGGTTATGCACGCACATAAAAATAAACTACGCATAGTTCACGACGCTGCAGCTGAAATTGCCGGGACGAGCCTGAATTCTATGCTATTACCCGGTCCCGACTTACTTCAACCACTACTCGCGATACTAATGCGTTTTCGTGAAGGAAAGATAGGTTTAAACGCTGACATACGTGAGATGTTCCCACAAACAAAAATTCGTACGAAAGATAGGGATGCACAAAGATTCTTTTGGCGCGATTCACCCAACTTACCTATCAAAGAGTATCGCATGAGCTCTATGATTTTCGGAGCAACGTCTAGCCCATGTACTGCGATCTTTCTAAAAAACAAAAATGCGTTAGAGTTCAGTGCTCGCTACCCTAACGCCGTTGAGGCTATCGTTCGCGACCACTACATGGACGACTACCTGGGTAGTGTTGATGACGTCGCAGCGGCGTCACAAATTGCTAAGGAAGTAGTGATGATTCACAGCGCTGCTTGTCTCGAAATGGTATCGTGGGTTAGCAATGACGCCGATGCTTTAAAATCGCTACCGTTAGAATTGTGCGCGAATAAGACTGCTGAGGTTAGTTTGGGCCCTTCTACAAATGACTGCGTTCGCGTGTTAGGTTTGTCTTGGGATCTCTCGAGGGACTCTTTACGATTTTTAATTGCAGTACCTCAGCAGCTTCCTGCAAAATTAACCAAACGTACTGTACTATCAATATTGATGAGAATTTACGATCCCCTTGGTTTAGCATTGCCGTTAGTCATGCGCGGTCGCATCCTTTTTCAAGAGACGTGGAGATCCATTTTGAGCTGGGATGACGAGCTATCATTGGAGTCTGCGATAAACTGGACTAACTGGTTTCACGATGTATTAAAAGTAGCAGGTGGTTTGATCCCTCGTCACTACCAACACACACTGGACAATAGTGTACCTTGCGAAAGGGAGCTTCACTTATTCGCTGACGCCAGTGAGCGTGCGTACGCGTGCGTAGCCTACTGGCGCTTCGTGTACCCTGATGGTAGCGTAAAACTTTCTTTAATTGCTGGAAAAGGACGTGTGGCACCGGTTAAGCCGACTACTATTCCTAGGCTGGAATTACAAGCAGCCTTGATAGCGGCCAGGCTTGCGGCTTACATAGTTGAAGCACATAAGCACAAGCCCGACCGCATATATTATTGGACAGACTCAATGACCGTACTCGGGTGGCTTCGTTGTGATACTCGAACTTTTAAGACCTTTGTCGCCAATAGAATCGGCGAAATTAGTGAGACAACCGACGTTTCTGCTTGGCATTACGTTCCAACAAGACTCAATATCGCAGACGATGCCACCCGAGACTCCAAATTTGACACAAGTTGTCGTTGGCTCACTGGACCTTCTTTTTTAAAACTCCCTTGTACAGAATGGCCTAGCGAACCAACAGACAATTTTCCGTCTGCCTCAGAGGAGAAAGAGTTAAAACGTAAACCTGAAATTGTGGGGTTAATAGTTGACAGAGACCACACTCTACCTTCTCCTTTGGTCGCAGATTGCGCGCGCGTTAATCGTTGGAACCGTTTAGTCCGCGCCACGGCTCGAGTACACGTGGCGGTAAAAACTTTTCGGATGCTTTTGGTACGAAGTCAAAATTCTAAGTCAAATAGCGTAAAGGCCTCTCATCCTACGCCAACCCTTTCGGCTACCGACATATCTATGGCTGAACTACAACTTTTCCGACGTGTTCAAGAGGACTCATTTCCTGAAGAGATTGTCAACACAAGAAAGAACCAGCATGTAGACAAGAAGAGTCGTCTGAAAGACATAACCCTGGTTCTTGGCGAGGATGGACTGCTTCGTCTGGCTGGTCGGACCGCCGCCGCTAGAGATGTGACTGTTGATCCTTTTCCCATTGTTCTTGACGGCCGCCACCCTATAGTTCGATCGTTAATCCAGCACTATCACGAACGCTATGGACATGCACTTAACGAACTTGTCGTGAACCAACTAAGACAGAAATTCTTTATTGTTCCCCTGAGAAGTGCAGTAAAGAGCATCACCATCAACTGCCGAACGTGTATGCTGAGAAAAGCAACGCCAGTTACGCCACCACAAGGCGATTTGCCAGAAGCCCGCCTTGCTCACCACGTCCGGCCTTTTAGTTACACTGGACTTGATTACTTTGGGCCGATTAATGTAGCTGTTGGTCGGCGTACTGTGAAACATTGGGTAGCTCTCTTCACTTGCCTCACTGTAAGAGCTATTCACCTGGAGATTGTAGAGAGTCTGTCTGCAGACAGTACAATCATGGCACTTCGAAGATTCATCGCACGCCGAGGTTGTCCAGTTGAACTTTTGTCGGACAATGGTACCAACTTTCACGGAGCGGCAAATTTGTTCCCTCGAGTTTTCGATTTTGCCGCAGACCAAAAGATAAGATGGAATTTTATAGCGCCATCTGCTCCATTCATGGGTGGAGCATGGGAACGGCTGGTGCGTTCGGTCAAAGTAGCTCTAACCGCTACTCTAAAGGAGAGAGTTCCGCGACTCGAAACATTGACTACCCTCCTCGCTGAAGCTGAAGCGGTGGTCAATTCACGGCCATTGACGCATGTGCCAGTTGACCCGACCACAGAAAGCGCCATTACCCCATTTCACTTCCTACTGGGAACATCATCTAACGACCAGCCTACCAGAGAACTAGAAGATGGAGATATGGTCGGTCGCGCGCAGTGGCGGAAAAGTATGCGTCTGGCGGATTACTTCTGGCGGCGGTGGGTAAACGAGTACCTGCCCGACCTTGTTCCACGTCGGAGGACGCCAGCAGAGAAGGATATCCAACCATCTGTTGGAGACTTGGTATTGATCGCAGACGGAAATTTGCCACGAGCGGTTTGGCCGAGGGGGCGCGTCAATAAACTTTGGCCTGGGAGGGACGGTGTGGTCAGAGTGGTAGACGTACAAACAAAAAGTGGTGTACTCCGTCGACCTGTACGCAAACTCTGCCCTCTGATCACATCGTAGCTTCTCGATGAGCCAGCGAGTAAGAAGGCCTTACTTACCATTGGTGTTGCACACCGGGGCCCACCATGTTACAGATGTGGTTCCGCCTTCTTGCTCGCTGGCCACTTGTAAATATTTCAAATATTTTTAGAATAAGTATTTTGATGTTTCTTTTGTTTTATAATTTTTCTCGCCTTCGTGTGTGGTAAATTGATTTGATTCATTGTTGTTGTTGTATATATTCTTAGAATTCAACGTTTTCATTTAAATTGAACTCGTTTGCCTTGAAATTGCCCTGGTCCCGGCTCCACCGTCAACAATTATAATAATAAATTAACCGTCTCCATGGCCTAATTGCTACACCCTTGGACTTACAATCTGGAAGTCTCAAGTATGATTCCCAGTGGGGGTACCTATTGGTACTGGGTTTGATTGGTGGTAGGCCGTTTTCTACGACAATTCCCGGCTAGTTACCACCATGTTACCTCAGACCACTGCCAAACAGCACTGTTAATAGCACTAATGTGTTCCAGTATGAAAAGTAGCAGAGCCAGCGCCTCATTAGCTTGAGGCTGGTGGGTAAGCACACTTACAGTGCGAGATAAAGGGCAAGTGCAAACCCATTCTTATAAATACTGACTGTGTGCCACAGTGAATATGCAGGCAAGTGGGTACCATCCTTGACAACAGAATCAGGTGAGATTGTGGTCAGATCCTGAAACTTTTGAAAACAAAGATTGAAAGTAGTTTGTTAATACTATAGCGCTGATAATAAATAACATTGCATAATACTATGACATCGTTATGAAATGACATGTCAATACATGTTTAATTTATATTTTTTGAGTCACTTGATCAGAAGCACGCCATGGAATCTCCATACTAAAACGTAGTGATTAAATGCTCCTAGATAATCACAGTCAAAATCACAGACTTTGCACAGATTAGGTACTGACATAATGCACCTACTATCCGCCCGTTCACGTTTATCACGCCTTGATTTGATTATGTGGTTACTCTTTCATTCCCTTGGGTCAAAAAGAGACAAATAACATGTTGAATCTAAAACACTCTTCAACTAAAAAGTCTAAAGTTAATGAATCTATTTAGATTTAAAAAAAGACGTGACAGAAGCTACGCGTTCTCAATAGTAGAATAACCCGCGCCGTAACATCGCATGTGAGCTAAATAAAAACATCTTCTGTTTCTGATAACCTGGTACTTCAAATGATTTTTAGTAGTTTGTTATGAATTAACCTGCGCTACGATACGATATTTGTACGATATATAGAAACGATATAGCACGCTCCCCTGCACTTGTGTCAGCCTGGTATTCTGATTTTGAGATGAGCCCGAATTCGAGGGGCCCATTGAAGAGTTTCTCTTTGTTCCTCCTGACTCCAGCATCAGACCAGCTCGATAGTACCAAAAAAACGCATTGTCATCGGGACTGAACCAACGTACAAAATTTCAACTCCCTAGGATAAGAAGTGCTTCTAATTCAGCTTGCAAGATTTGACCCGAACATACATACATACATACAAACATTGCAAGTTAAATAAAAGCTTTTAAAAAGTACACAAATCACCACAAACATTGACATCTTTCAAACACCGATGGACTATATTGGCTAGATAGCAGTAGCTACATCTGGAAAAGCGGTCATGAAGCGTGCTGCTATTAATATGAAAATAAAAAATAAAATTAAAAATTTTGAAAATACCAGCGACAAATGTTAATGTTGTAATGGGAAAAGGGTTAAATAATTTTTTGAGAAACCCTCGACTAAATGGAAGTAAGTAACGAGAAAAAAAGAAGCTTACATATTATTACAATAAGTCCGAAAAAATCCGTCGGGGGCTGCCATTGCCTAATCTGTTGTCGTTTCCAATTAAAATGTAGGAGTAAGAAAATAATTTTATATCTCGTATAGATGCAGTCATTTTTTAAATGTATGATGGGTTTGCACTTGGCCTTCATTTCATTCATTGGATGGTAAGTGTGCGCACCCAGAATCCTCAATGTAATGTTTCCTTTCATACCGGAACACAACAGTGCTATTAACGCTGCTGTTGGGCGGCAGATTTAAGTAACATGGTGGTAGCTAGCCAGGCAGACATAGAAAATGCCACCTATACTTATACCACCAACCAAACCGAGTACCTATAGATACTGGGAATCGAATCCGTTAAGTCCAAGTGTGTAGCCATTAGAAAATGGAGATGGTTAATAAGGCGGTATCAATTCAAGACTACATAAAAAAAATTAGGTACGCAACGTAATTTCAACTAGTGACATATTTATAAAACTCCATATTTTAGTTCCTTCAGGAACGGGAATGGCAGCCCCGGACGGATTTTTTCGGACTTATTATTGTAATAACATGTAAGCTTCTTTTTATCTAGTTACTTACTTCCATTTAGTCGAGGGTTTCTCAAAAAATTATTGAACCCTTTTCCCATTACAACATTTACATTTGTCGAGGTTTTCTTTTCAAAATTATTAATTTTATTTTTTATTCGCAATATTCGATAATGTATTTAGTCTGGCAATTAGCCTGTAATAATAATAATAATAAAAAATTTATTTATTAATTTTAACGAAATGCAATGAGTCCTAAGTAATACTGTAAGAAGGTTTTTTCTTCTTATCTTTCTTATATATTTTGCGAGCTTATGTGTGTGTGTACATTTGTCGCGGGTATTTTCAAAATTTTTAATTTTATTTTTTATAAAGTGAATTTATCCCATGTGTGCCCATGTTTTAATATAGTTATTCTGCTATTTAGGGCAAAGACCAATTCGCAGATGTCACGTTTTCAAGATTAAAACCATGTTAAGAAATCAAGAGATAGTTCTATGAAAACCGCTGCCTTAAAAACAGCCATGTGCACGTCGGGCCGTGCGCAGTGTAGGATTCCGTAGTTGCCCTTCACAATAACTTCAAACATCTATACGAACATAAATTTTGAAAGGAATTGTACGAAATTTTCATTTTAACATCTACAAGTATGTTATACTTTGGTCGACTACTACTCGTTAAACTGTAAAACCAACTTAGTCTGATAGTTTACCTTTAAAGTTCAGTGTGCATACTACTACTGTGAATTTTAAAATAATTTAGAAGATAGAGGAGGGTTTACGCTCGAATCTGTCGAAATCTATCACTTTAAAGTGTAGTATTTTGCAAATGGATCCTTGAATCCAAAAGTTATGCTCCTAGTTTCAAAATATTTTTGAAAGACCTACTAAATGATACTTCACACGATGGGGTAGACGCGAAAATAATAAGTCATCCCCAAGTCATGCGTATGAGAGCAACCCTAAACAATATATTTTTCAAAATTTTCTTCTACCACTTCGTCGGCGTGATTAATAACTGTATAACCATCATCAGTCGGGAAACATCCACTGCTGGACAGAGGCCTCCCTCATGGCACGCCACATCGACCGGTCCCGAGCCACTTGCATCCAGCGACTCCCTGAGACTCAAATTCAATTCAAATTCAAATAAACTTTATTGCACACACACACAAAATAAAAAAACAGAAAAGAAAAGAGAAGAACATAAAAGGTACAATGAAGGCGGCCTTATCGCTAAAAGCGATCTCTTCCAGGCAACCTTGGGGCAGAAGAATCGTGTGATTAAGAAGGGGTAAGTAGGTGGTGCTAAATATATATTAATAAATAAATAATAATATATATATATATACACAATACATACACGATTATGAATAATGATATGATAATGAATAAACAAACAGAAATCAAAGGAGAAGAAAGGAAGAGGAAGGAAGGAGACTCTAACCAGATCGTCGGTCCATCTAGTAGGGGGACGGCCTGGTAGACGTTTCCCGGTGGCCGTGTGCCGTGTGGTTCCGGCTTAGAATGTAACCACCACATCTCTTCCTGTGGGTGTCGTAAGAGGCGACTAAGGGAAAACCTACAACGGGGGGAGGGACAGCAGCTTCCTCCTGAAGAACTAAATCGAATACTGCGATCACCAACCCGTCTAGCAAGCGTGGTGACTATGCTAAAACCCCTTATGGCAGTACGCCCATTACTACGGCCCCCAGTCCCCGGCGGCCCCGCTATTCCTGGCTACGGTAGCAATCACGGTTACGGCGGGGCAGGGGGTGCGATGAATCTCCGGAATTGTATAATACCCGTATCAAATTACAGCGTTCTAGTAGTGAGAGTCACTGAGCTACGCCGCGGACGCAGACGGACTTGTTTGACTACGGAATCCTAAAAACTCACGAGCCCCCACACAAAGCTGCTCTTTTTGCCAATTTGCTAGTTTTGTTATTTGACAGGTGACGTATATGACAAATTTATTATACAGCATAAGGTACAAAATAGTGTTTATTCTGTTACGTAGTCTAATAGTTTAAAGAAACAAAATAAATTTCAATATCTGACGTAGTACATTCAAATAGTCTTCACACTGATATTATAAACGCGAAAATTTGTATATACAATTTACATATTCTATGGTCGGTTGCTAGGCAACGCGTTTTTGTTATGCCTAAATTGCGCATGTAATCCCACTAATATTATAAGTGTGATTTTGGACAATTTACACAATATGTCTTTATAAATTATAGCCTATATGTTATTCTGATGTATAAGCTATATTATTGTAAAGTTTCATTCAAATCCATTCAATAGTTTTTCCGTGAAAGCGTCACAAACATCCAAACTTTCACACTTATAATATTAGTAGAATAGAATATACAATTATACATGCCTGATGGATTGAATCAACTCAGAGTTTTATTACTGAAAATACTGATGCACACACAATGTCTCTCTATGTAAAAGGGTGGAATTTCGAAAAATCCTTTCTTAAACGATGCCTACACTTTACATAGAATACGCCCTCAAAATTTCATGTCTCTAGTCAGTGGTTTAGGCTTGTTGATATCTCAGTCAGTCAGTCAGGACTTTGAATTTTATATGTATAGATTGGCTTTTGGCATTGGCTTTTCGGTGAAGGTAAACATCGTGAGGAAACCTGCACACTCTTGAGAAGAAATTCAAAGGTGCGTGTGAAGTCTACAAATCCGCACAGCGCCCGCGTGTTGGACCATGGCCCATACACTTTCTGTAGTAGAGTAGGCCTAAGCCCCTGCAGTGAAGCATATATATGTACAGGCTGTTGATGATGATTTGTTCTTATAGCGGCCGGCCACAGTACACACTCTGAAAATTTGGTCTAGTCTCCGTAATTAGGTACTTGACAATTAGTTTGGGGTTAAATTGTATTTTATACTATGACGGACATTAAAAGAAAGCCCCAAATCTCAAAAATTTGAAGATTCATTGCATTTTGAAGATTTTTTATAGGGGCATATAATACATTTATCACGCCAATATAGTAATGTGACGTCACAAAACACGCCCGATTTATATGGAGCGTTTTATCACCGCGTGACTAGAATCACTTTTCGGCGAGTTGTGCTAAAAATCTATTAGTCGTATCGAAAAAAAATTGATAGAGCTATTTATCTTTTTACATGCACTATCGAGTGAGACGAAATAATAAGTTATTTTGTCAAACCGAACTGTTGAGTTACTGATGTGTTACCTTATAGTTACCTATTAGTATACTCTTAACATCCGGTGCAAGGGATACCAGCGACATCTTTAAATTATTAAATTAAAAATTAAATAATTACTGCTTTTGTATTTTGATATTTTATATGTGAATCTATGATTGATGATTCTCTGATCTATTTATTAACAAGAAAGATTATAATTGTATAATATGTCGTCGCGTCGGCATTTAGTTCCGGTGAGGTGCTGCCGGCGTCGCAAGCGACGCTTATTTTCGGCACGCTGCCTCAACCAGCTCTGGTTATCTAATTTTTAGGAATAATTATGTATTTAAACAATATGAGCATTTAGTAACAAATATTGAATATAATTATCCATTTTGTAATTTCAGTTTTAACGTAATTGGTCATAGGGATTAATTAATATTGTATAATTGCGTCTGTTTTAATTCACGAAGTTGTTGTTTTCGAAGTAGAAACTGACGATGGTGGGAGTTATGAAGATCGTATTATAAAACTGATGAACATTAATTTTGTAAAAAATTCCTGATGTGAATTCTGTTGAAATAGTACTAATAAACGTTACTCTGCCCAACTGTGTGTTGAGAATATATTGAAGAATATTCATGCCTGATGGATTGAATCAACTAAGAGTTTTATTACTAAAAATACTGCACACATTTTACAAAATAAACAAAGTATTGTAGATTATTTTAAACCATTTTTAAGTATCATAGCAAGAATGTGTATTATAAGAAAATGTACACTCTTTTGTTTAAAACAAATATTACGCTATGTTTATATTAATTGATAGTGGATACTTTAGTACCAGTAGTCCGGGGTTAGGAACGTAAACATAAAAGTATAGAGAACAAAGATACAATTATTTATCTTACGTACTATGTGGTAATAATAATAACAGGGTATGTAACTATTTACAAAATACTAAGATAATACATCTAGATTAGCGGTACGATTAACATTTTCATGATAAAAGCTTTAAAAAAATTCTTTTTTCATTTAATATTTTTTTCATTTTTTTTTCATTTTTTTTCATTTTTTTTTTCATTTTTTTTTTCATTTTTTTTTTAAATATGTACATTACATTTATTACATAACATTACATTAAAATAAGTACATTAAAGTGTATACATTTTGTTAATTAATTTATTTCAAATATCTCGATAGTGTTAGTTACAATAAATCGTCTTACATACTCTTAATGGTAATAATAATAACAGGGTATTTAACTATTTACAAAATACCAAGATAATACATCTAGATTAGCGGTACGATTAACATTTTCATGATAAAAGCTTTAAAAAAATTCTTTTTTCATTTAATATTTTTTCTTTCTTTTTTCTTTTTTTCTTTTTTTTTCTTTTTTTTTTCTTCTTTTTTTTTCTTTTTTCTTCATTTTTTTTCTTTTTTTTTAATATGTACATTACATTTATTACATTACATTACATTAAAATAAGTACATTAAAGTGTATACATTTTGTTAATTAATTTATTTCAAATATCTCGATAGTGTTAGTTACAATAAATCGTCTTACATACTCTTAATGGTAATAATAATAACAGGGTATTTAACTTCTTACAAAATACCAAGATTCGTCTAGATTAGCGGTACGGTTGGATGGAAACACGTGCATTTTGGTGAAACTCCCTTTGACGGGGCCGTCCACCCGGTCCGACACTGTGTTCAGGAGGCTGTTGGTCTGGTTGGTTTCATCATCATCATCATCAAAAGCCTATATATGTCCCCACTGCAGGGGCTCAGGCCTACTCTCCTCCTGGTTGGTTTACTGGCTGCCAATGCCCTTCCCTTTTAATGTCTACGTCATCCTTGAGCGAGTCAGTAACCCAACACCCCAGGTATTTGAACTCCGACACCACTTGAAGGAGTATCTTTGAGAGTGCCAAAGGGTATATCTATGTAGGACTAGGACTACTTGTTGTCCGCCTTGTAAAATAGCAACTCACTCTCTTGGTGTAATACCTGACGTTGTGGACCTTAAAATACCACTCGCGGGTATCTGCGAGTGGTATGCAACAGCTTCTTTAGAGCACTTGAGGGGCACAGCGACACAGTGTCGTCACCGTAACTAATGTTATTTACAAATTGACCGTCAATGGAGCATACTACCATCGCGTTACTGAGCTCTTCAACCATCTGATTCACGTACACACTGAAGAACTTGGATGAAGATTCTTTTTCTTAGTCAGTCCTGTCGTCAGTCAGTCCTTAGTACACTCCTGTCGGAGTGGTCGGAGTTATGGATTGTCTGGTATGTGGCTTTTGCGAGAGTTCTTCGAAGATGTCTCTCTATTTGTAGCATTCCGTTTGCACTGAAGATCTTGGGTGAAGATTCTTCTTCTTAGTCGTACACTCCTGTCGGAGTGGTCGGAGTTATGGATTGTCTGCTATGTTGGTCGCGGCTTTTGCAAGAGTTCTTCATCTCTCTCTATTTGTGGCATTCCGTTTGCACTGAAGATCTTGGGTGAAGATTCTTCTTCTTAGTCGTACACTCCTGTCGGAGTGGTCGGAGTTATGGATTGTCTGCTATGTTGGTCGCGGCTTTTGCAAGAGTTCTTCATCTCTCTCTATTTGTAGCATTCCGTTTGCACTGAAGATCTTGGGTGAAGATTCTTCTTCTTAGTCGTACACTCCTGTCGGAGTGGTCGGAGTTATGGATTGTCTGCTATGTTGGTCGCGGCTTTTGCAAGAGTTCTTCATCTCTCTCTATTTGTGGCATTCCGTTTGCACTGAAGATCTTGGGTGAAGATTCTTCTTCTTAGTCGTACACTCCTGTCGGAGTGGTCGGAGTTATGGATTGTCTGCTATGTTGGTCGCGGCTTTTGCAAGAGTTCTTCATCTCTCTCTATTTGTAGCATTCCGTTTGCACTGAAGATCTTGGGTGAAGATTCTTCTTCTTAGTCGTACACTCCTGTCGGAGTGGTCGGAGTTATGGATTGTCTGCTATGTTGGTCGCGGCTTTTGCAGTTCTTCATCTCTCTCTATTTGTGGCATTTCGTGTGCACTCAGAAAGGGAACACATTCGGTGAAGATTTAACTGCTTCTTTTATATATAATATAGAAAAAAAATTAACATAATTTTTTACATTAAAGAACAGGTTTTTTTCATAACGATTTTATTGTATAAATTTTTTTTAGCTAATTTTTTTTCTTTTTGTACATAACGCTTTTTTTGCACATTTTTTACAATTTTTTTTTCTTTTTACACATTTTTTAAATGTATTTTTCTTATTTATTATATTATTTTTTAATTTCTTTTTCCTTTTTTTCTTTAAACTTTTTTCTACGATAAATCGTCTTACATACTGTTAATGGTAATAATAATAATAACAGGGTATGTAACTATTTACAAAATACAAAGATAATACATCTAGATTAGCGGTACGGTTGGCCGGCACCACGTGCATTTTGGTGAAATGCCCTTTAACGGGGCCGTCCACCCGGTCCGCCACTGTGTTCAGGAAGCGGTTGGTCTGGTTGGTTTACTGGCTGCCAATGTCTACGTCATCCTTGAGCGAGTCAGTAACCCAACACCCCAGGTATTTGAACTCCGAAACCACTTGACGACGAGTATCTTTGAGTGCCAAAGGGTATATCTATGTAGGATTAATTGTTGCCCGCATTGTAAAATAGCAACTCACCCTCTTGGCGTAATACCTGACCTGACCAACAGCTTCCTGAAGGCACTTATTGAGGTAACTAATATTATTTACAAATTGACCGTCAATGGAGCATACTACTATCGCGCTACTGAGCTCCTCAATAAGCCGATTCACGTAATACTAAAAAGCTTGGGTGGAGATATATTAATATAAACATATTATTGGTTAAAACATAGTGTTTGTTATTGTCTTTTAATATATTAGGTACATTTACTTAATACAAACATACTTGCTATGATACTTTAATAGTAGAAGAGGTGTTCATAGGCATGCATGAGCCGAATCAGAGTGCATATTAAACAGATCGCTACAATATCCAGCTTGCTGAGTACGAGCATCATACCACGTTTTTCAATCAATTTGCGATTACCATAAAATAAAACTACATAAGAAAATTATTTCAGTTAAGAATTAAAGCAGTTGGTAAAAGTAGAATATTATACTAATCGGGTATATTAATTTAGTTTTTTAAATCACTCGCGTTCAGCATGTTTTTTTTTCTCTGTTTCGATGAAAAACGTTTCAATTTTGTATCTGTACAATGGCTAATGATCAATTGTGATTGGTGTAAGTAAAGAAAATGGCCTAGTCTCAACTCAACAGTTAGATTTGACGTGATAACTAATCCAATGAAACAAAAGTGGTCTCAGTTGTTACCGACGATAACATCCGGTGCAAGGGCTACCAGCGACATCTATATGAAGAGGCATGACAAGCATCTACAGCAGGTGCCCGCAACGCGCGTCACATCAAATTAAGTTATTACAAGTTACTCGGATACGTGAGAACGATATTTATATTTAGTCATAAATGTTTAAACAATAACTACTTTTATAGTTTGATATTGTATAGCTGATTCTATGATTTATTAACAAGATTAATATTGTATAATATGTCGTCGGCAATTACTTCCGGTGAGAAAGCGATGCACGCTGCCTCAACCAGCTCTGTTTATCTAATTTTAAGGAATAACTATGTATTTAAACAATGTGAGCATATAGTAACAAATATTGAATATAATTATCCATTTTGGAATTTCAGTATTGACGTAATTGGTTATAGGGATTTATTAATCCTACTAATATTATAAGTGTGAAAGTTTGGATGTTTGTGACGCTTTCACGGAAAAACTACTGAATGGATTTGAATGAAACTTTACAATAATATAGCTTATACATCAGAATAACATATAGGCTATAATTTATAAAGACATATTGTGTAAATTGTCCAAAATCACACTTATAATATTAGTGGGATTACATGGGCAATTTGGGCATAACAAAAACGCGTTGCCTAGCAACCGACCATAGAATATGTAAATTGTATATACAAATTTTCGCGTTTTTAATATCAGTGTGAAGACTATTTGAATGTACTACGTCAGATATTGAAATTTATTTTGTTTCTTTAAACTATTAGACTACGTAACAGAATAAACACTATTTTGTACCTTATGCTGTATAATAAATTTGTCATATACGTCACCTGTCAAATAACAAAACTAGCAAATTGGCAAAAAGAGCAGCTTTGTGTGGGGGCTCGTGAGTTTTTAGGGTTCCGTAGTCAAACAAGTCCGTCTGAGTCCGCGGCGTAGCTCAGTGACTCTCACTACTAGAACGCTGTAATTTGGTACGGGTATTATACAATTCCGGAGATTCATCGCACCCCCTGCCCCGCCGTAACCGTGATTGCTACCGTAGCCAGGAATAGCGGGGCCGCCGGGGACTGGGGGCCGTAGTAATGGGCGTACTGCCATAAGGGGTTTTAGCATAGTCACCACGCTTGCTAGACGGGTTGGTGATCGCAGTATTCGATTTAGTTCTTCAGGAGGAAGCTGCTGTCCCTCCCCCCGTTGTAGGTTTTCCCTTAGTCGCCTCTTACGACACCCACAGGAAGAGATGTGGTGGTTACATTCTAAGCCGGAACCACACGGCACACGGCCACCGGGAAACGTCTACCAGGCCGTCCCCCTACTAGATGGACCGACGATCTGGTTAGAGTCTCAGGGAGTCGCTGGATGCAGGTGATGAAGGGTTGCCTAGCAGCAGCCTATTCACTCTGGCCTTAAAGACATCCAGGTTGTAGCGCTTGGGAAACATAGAATCTGGCAGGGAATACTACTCCTTAGTGTGCATAATAAATGAAAAAGTGAAAGGCTTCGTGTGAAATATAATGACTTTATCCATAAACTACTTTTCAATAATGATACAAACCTTTGTGATCAATGACTGCAACAGGAGAACAAGACTTGAATTCCGAATATGAGCAACCGGGCTGATTACAAAGTTGAACATCGCCTGAAACAAAAATCTAGTTAAATATAAAGTTATAAAAATTTACACTTAGTATACACCAATATTAATTTTTTTTATTGAACATGGCTTTCACATGAATGATTTATAAAACTTGAGGTAACCAACTGGGCTGGCATGAGATGCTTAAGAGTGGTGAGAGTGAAAATTCAGAATTTTAGCATTACAATTTGGTTACTTTTAAACAAAGCCCTGGTTTCTGGAGATGTTGTTAAACTGTTTATTTTACCTGTTTGTTGAGGAGCATCTTCATTAGTGACTGTATGAGTGCATGAGAAATGATCCATAAAGTAACTGTTATCTGAAAATAATACAAAAAAAATCCTTACATAGATGTATAAACTTAATAACAAAATGATTGTCAGAATTTTGTTCTTGAAATATATACATTGAATGACTAAAAAACTCAATTTTATATTATGACTCTCTATTTCAGGGATGGTGTACCAATGGCATATGCCATTAATGGCACATCACATAATATTTTGGTCATGTAACTGATCACAAAATGTTCCTATCTTTGGAGTTAATAATGATTTTTGAGTTGATAGTATTTATTATTATTATTTCCCAATATTCAGAAAGTCAAAATTATTTGATAGCACTTCTATGACCTCATTAAACATTTCTTTAGAAAAATGGCATGTTGATACATAAATGTTCAAATTACCATCCCTACCCTATTCCTTCTGGATTAGCCACAGAGTCTCAAGCACCAAGAGTCATGATCCTGACTTTAAAAACTTTATATGATATCGGTATCTTCACACAAGTCTGACAGGAGATGAACATCATGGCGATAGTCTATGGCATAGAATCAGAATATTTTATTGTGAATATAGGTGGTACAGTGATGTTGGGTGTAAAACATAGCATCTCTTTATCCTACCCAAAGGCGTACAACATTTGTGAATCCAAAAATTAAATTAATAAACAAAAATCCTCAATAAAGCTAAATTAACACTAATACAGATAAATTGTCATGGTAACTTAGGCAATTACAATTCAAATATCAAGATATACTAACTATACATATAAATTTTAAAATTACATAGGCCTGCCACTTACTAATTTTGTGCCAGTTTGTCTCTAAAGAACTCGTCGAGATAGTTAGATATCATAAACTACTTTTTATCACAATATATTATAAATTTCTTTCTAAGTTGTTTCATCCTAGCCAGATATGAAGGTAGTGTACTTACTTATACTTGTAGTACAAGTTTATTATATTCAGCCAATTAAGTACTCGCTTTTTAATTTAGATCTTTTGCAGCAATTATACCTGTTTCAATAAACATAAGAGTATGAATTAGTGACCAGGCCTGTATAGGTTTCCCATGGATAACACGAGCTGAGTCATAAATTTCTTACTCAAAATGAGTAACCTTATCCATTCCTTGGAGTATGGCCACAAACGTATGATATTACCTTATTATGATCCAATGACAAGTGATATCTATGCTAAACTTCAATAACAATAATAAAACCCTTTGAAAATACCTAAAATATGAAAGGTTTGCAATTTACTACCCAGATTGTGTAGTATATAAATTATGTACAAGTATATAAAGACTTCGAATTTAATAATATATACATTAATTAAAATGTAATAATAATCACCTCATTTAAACTGTTCGTAGGGTTTACTTTTAATGAAATATATGTCTATAATCTATAAATAATCATTTAATAATAATCCGCTCATGTTGTAAAAAACTGTAACTACTCGTATCACGATACTCTCGCACAGGCCAGAAGGCTTGTCGTAATAGAATTTAGTAAGTACACTTCCAAATACATCACTGGCATATAGGCGCACGTATTCACCCTCATCGTTAATATTTATCCTTAGATATTTAAATTTAAAAAATATATATATATATATATATAATAAAGAGGAATAATTAACATTCCATTTTTATTGTAAATACATTAGGATTTGGGACTGATGGGTCATGATTTCAAGATATTATGCGTTCAAATTTTAATCGAATGTTATGGTAACTGAAACAATATTAGGTATGCCAGCTACAATTAATAATTAAACCTGTGTTCCCATATACACTTACTATTTAATATGAGGGGCCAAAATAAATAACATTTATTGTTGTTATCCAATTCAAATTGTTCCTCGCTTCCAAGTTCAAGTAATCAAATCAAATCAGTTTATGTGTATCATGTACATAGAGTCATTAGATTTTAAATAGTATTTGGATCTACATACATGAACCCTGTCAGGGCACAGAAAAAATTTCAAATTTTATACAATAATAATAATAAACAAGAGTAAACAAACTGTATGGTACCCATTCTATGTTTGATATGATCGTTTATAGTAAAGTTTCAGTTTCTTCATACCTGATGATTCAAGGCCAAGATAGGCTATTAGAAATACTAACAACAATAACATAATATACATGTCTATTATATAATATATCAATGACTATTATGATTTTTCCTATATGCTCTCCAAATCAAAAGAAGTGTACTCTATATAAAAAAAGATATATATTTCACAATGAACTCTATAAATTTGGTTATTAGTACACAAAGCTACGTTTCTACAACCAAAATCTATTTTAATGGTTCCATTCAAATTTATGTGCTATATGATAGTTATCCCCGTGTCTCAAGGAAGTGAGGTACTTTTGGACCTTAGACCACTTTGTGTAACCAGGATGTATCTTACAAGCAGACATGCTGCTGAAGTAAGCTTTTAATATTTTTCTGGCTTCATTAGTGGTAGTTTATTATTTATAAATCCTGATATTATAGAATGCTGACTGACAATGAATGCAGTCGTTCATACAAGCTAAATTTGTATGTAGTGTGTGACATTGTTCAAATATGTATACCACTAATCTATGTATAACTTTACAATTAGTTTTTAGGTTTCAAAAGATTTGAAAATACACATGTACACATATTATCTACCTTGTACCACATTTGTGGTAAGTCATCTTATATGAACAGAACCTATTTCAACTATATCATATAGACTGACAAATAAGAATGTAATGAACACTGACTTATTATTTCTTGTGTGACAAGTATGTTAGCACAAATCGTGATACCTTGAAATATAAACAAATATTAATGTTAAACATTTTCCAATATTTCTCCAATACAAACCGACATCAATTTACAACAAAAATTCAGAAATTTTATGATATCAGTTGCCTAGTGTATTATTTCACAAGATTGCCATGAGTAATAAGAACCGTGCTGGTTTAACTTTAGCTCATAAAATATGACAAAGCCAGGACGGCTGTGGAAATTCAAGTCAATTGCCAGTCATGTAGATTATTAATAATTATATTGGCATGAAATACCTTTAAAGACAGTTGCTTGACGGGCGCCCAGTGGCCGGGTAGCTGGCAGGTACACTGCTGTAGATCTCTCAGCGTTGTCTGGGCTGCTGGAAGTAGCAGCGGGCACCAAACGAGATGGCGCTACGCGCACAATAGATAGCGCTTGGCATCCCCTGTTAGCGCGGGGTGCAATAACTTTCCTTGTCTTGCAATAGTTGGCAGTCACTGTAAGCTACTTTAAATGTATATAAATTTTGACTTGACTTTTTCAGATTTCTACATACCTATGTTTGCAATCTGGATCTCATCAAACAAATATATCTCCTTGATGTCCTCGAATATGTCCCAACTTTTTAGAAACTCCATTTTGACCAACCTGTGTCTCCAATGTGCAGTTGCAATAAGCCTTGATAAATTTCAGATAGTTGACTGATAGGTATTACAAAATCAAACTGATTTTGGCTCACATATATTTGTAAAGGTTTCCAGATGGTTCAATCAATAAACTTTTCAACATCGACCCCTTCAAGTCGGAAGTTCACCAGAACAAATCCTCGTTGACTTTTATGCATGGAGTATGATTGTTCCCAAAGTTCAGAGATACACTGGGGAATCTTTTCCAATATTAATTATGGTTAAATTGGTAGCGACTGCCATTCCATAAATTAGCAAAACTGGTCAATTGATTTAATTTAAATAACAATTTGAAAAGAGTTTGAAAAGTAATAAAAAGCAAAGAGTGACAGTGACACACTTCCTCTGTGAGCTCAGCTAGGAGTATTTAATCACTACTCAGTAGTTTAATTCTCCCGAATGGGAAGGCAAAGGAACAAAGCCATACAGCCTACTCTGAATATATATTTTCTTCAGTTTTCTCAATAAGGTAAACAAACAGTCAAAGAGGAGCTGTTTTTGGCGGTAGACAAGTGTCTTTTTAGTCTATTAAAATTTATAACAGCTACTTTCCTCTGGATATACAGTTCCCTTTGTGGATAGATAGTATCTTGGGTGGATAAATTACATTTATCATATCATCAGCTTGCACCACCTCTGGAATCAGCTGGTGCCGACGCAAACATCTTTTGCGTAGTAATTTGTTCATAATATCACTGTTTGGTAATGTAGGAATCATAGGAATCCACATCATATTTCCAATTAACTTATACAGCCTCCAGTTCTGTAGATAAACCTCGTGGGGGTTTATTTTGCTATTCTCGGAATAATATCGCGTATTATTGCATCAGGAGAATAAAAAAAAGATGTTCTCGTATAGGATCCAGGTCCTAAGTAAAGAAAACATAAAATATGAATGCTTTCGGGTAACATCGCGTGTTATCACTAAGAAAGCATGTTTGTAATAGGCATATACTCTTGAGTTAAAGGTTCTCGTGCCCACAGGTTACTATATATGTCGAACTCGTGACTCACTAAGTAAAGATGCCTGATAGGTTACTTTTGTCTGAACTGGTGCAGAAATTTGATAATTTAGGCCACAATTGATATTTGAGCCTACTTACTTTGTCCTGTAGCATCCTATATCTGCAATTCTTCGGCGGTCAGGCCGCCACCATTGCCGCCACCAATAATAAAATAGGTCACCACTGCAAATTGACCGTGTGACACGTATGTTTTTACAGAAAACACCTTTTTTCCGCGTGAATTTATGTTTAATCCATTATTGGGATGCACAACTCTAAACCTACTTCACTATAACCACTATAATTTACAATATTTCACTATTTAAATAAAGACGTGTTAACGGTGCGACACAAGAAAAACCAATGACAGTACTGACAACTCTAGTATATATAGCGGCCTACAAGATATTCATAAGAATGTTTGGAAAATTCTTTTTATTTGATTGTTTGATTTTTAAAGAATCTAAACAGTGTGACGGTGCGGTACGTAGAAATAACGGACTACATGGTATTAAATCTCGAGGATGCAGCACAGAAGTATAATTAGTTTAATGTTCCATGTTTTTGGTGTACAATAAAGATATATTTAATTGAATTGACGTTGAACCTTATGTTTGCAGAATGGAATATTATGAATGAACACAATTACTGTGGTACACAAGTGGAGGATGATATAAATCCAGATGAATCATCATTGGTGGTTACTAGAGGTTACTAGTAATGCAGGTATGTTGTTGATTGTAGTTTATTTTTAATCTTATTATGCCTGTTACTTTATTTATGTGGACTTCACTAATTATCTTATGGGAATCACAAGATGTATTGTGATAAAAAGTAGTTTATGATATCTAACTATCTCGACGAGTTCTTTAGAGACAAACTGGCACAAAATTAGTAAGTGGCAGGCCTATGTAATTTTAAAATTTATATGTATAGTTAGTATATCTTGACATTTGAATTGTAATTGCCTAAGTTACCATGACAATTTATCTGTATTAGTGTTAATTTAGCTTTATTGAGGATTTTTGTTTATTAATTTAATTTTTGGATTCACAAATGTTGTACGCCTTTGGGTAGGATAAAGAGATGCTATGTTTTACACCCAACATCACTGTACCACCTATATTCACAATAAAATATTCTGATTCTATGCCATAGGCTATCACCATGATGTTCATCTCCTGTCAGACTTGTGTGAAGATACCGATATCATATAAAGTTTTTAAAGTCAGGATCATGACTCTTGGTGCTTGAGACTCTGTGGCTAATCCAGAAGGAATAGGGTAGGGATGGTAATTTGAACATTTATGTATCAACATGCCATTTTTCTAAAGAAATGTTTAATGAGGTCATAGAAGTGCTATCAAATAATTTTGACTTTCTGAATATTGGGAAATAATAATAATAAATACTATCAACTCAAAAATCATTATTAACTCCAAAGATAGGAACATTTTGTGATCAGTTACATGCCCAAAATATTATGTGATGTGCCATTAATGGCATATGCCATTGGTACACCATCCCTGAAATAGGGAGTCATAATATAAAATTGAGTTTTTTAGTCATTCAATGTATATATTTCAAGAACAAAATTCTGACAATCATTTTGTTATTAAGTTTATACATCTATGTAAGGATTTTTTTTGTATTATTTTCAGATAACAGTTACTTTATGGATCATTTCTCATGCACTCATACAGTCACTAATGAAGATGCTCCTCAACAAACAGGTAAAATAAACAGTTTAACAACATCTCCAGAAACCAGGGCTTTGTTTAAAAGTAACCAAATTGTAATGCTAAAATTCTGAATTTTCACTCTCACCAATCTTAAGCATCTCATGCCAGCCCAGTTGGTTACCTCAAGTTTTATAAATCATTCATGTGAAAGCCATGTTCAATAAAAAAAATTAATATTGGTGTATACTAAGTGTAAATTTTTATAACTTTATATTTAACTAGATTTTTGTTTCAGGCGATGTTCAACTTTGTAATCAGCCCGGTTGCTCATATTCGGAATTCAAGTCTTGTTCTCCTGTTGCAGTCATTGATCACAAAGGTTTGTATCATTATTGAAAAGTAGTTTATGGATAAAGTCATTATATTTCACACGAAGCCTTTCACTTTTTCATTTATTATGCACACTAAGGAGTAGTATTCCCTGCCAGATTCTATGTTTCCCAAGCGCTACAACCTGGATGTCTTTAAGGCCAGAGTGAATAGGCTGCTGCTAGGCAACCCTTCATCATCATCAGCCAGGAAACGTCCACTACTGGACATAGGCCTTTACTAACCTTTACTCCCCACCGGTTATCGGTTCTTCGAGCAATCTGGCCTGCCCATTGCCACTTCAGCTCGCTGACTCGTCGAGCTATGTCGGTGACCTTCGTTCGTCTACGGATTTCCTCATTCCGTATCTTATCACGTAGAGAAATTCCGAGCATAGCTGGTTCCATTGCTCGCTGAGTGACTTTGAGCTTGTTTATTCGGCCCACAGTAAACGACCACGTTTCGGTTCCATATGTCATCACTGGCAACACGCACTGATTAAAGACTTTTGTCTTTAGACGCTGAGGTATTTTGGACGAGAAGCCGTAACTTCCCGAACGCTCAGCTCATCGCCGTTCCTCCTGCTTAGTTTCGCGTTAAAGTCTCCCATGACCACAGTGTAGTGTGTCTTTGAGGAGTGTATGGCTCTAGAGATGTCCTCATACATGGCCTCTACCTCGTCCACACCACGTACCACATTGGGGAACCAGACCATTTGGGTAAAGATGACCTTGTATAAACAAGATTATGTTTTTCTTTCAGTCGATGATCCAGCTTCCCATCAACCGTCTTGTTCATACACAAATACGAAACCTGAATCCCCTGCTGTAGTTATCCGACGCAAAGGTATGTATAATGTGTATTATATGTGTATAAATAAAAAAAGCTTTTAAAAAAAATACGTTTGTTCATCAATCAAGCATAAATAATTTACAAAAACAACATTGTATGAAGATAATGCAGCTAGCTCATTCTTCCATATTACTATTTTAAGTGCGAAAGTGAGTGTGTTTGTTTATTTGTCCTTCCTTGACGTCGTAACGGAGAGTCGTCGTACGTCCCTATCGAGCATGTAGTTTCCGATGAAGTCGCAAGCAAAAGCTCATAACTATCACAATTGTCTGCCTTTCCATTGTTTGACATAAGACTCTCTCATAGTTTTGTCTTAATTACCACACTTGGCAGGTGGAATACTGATCACAGTAAAATGTGGTTGTTCCCTTAATTGTAAATGTATACTTGTTATTACTATAATTATTTATTTTTTACAGCATCACTGTCAAGGAAAATGTCTTCAAAGAAACGCCGAATTATTAAAGAAATAAAAGAAATTGCTACCAAAAGTTTAGGAGCCAGTGCCACGCAAAGGCTAGAGCAAAGTCAAAATTTGATCAATAGTACTCAATATTTACAACATTTTGAGTCATTAAACAAACAAGCAAAAACATTCCTGCTAATGCAGTTAAAACAAGTAAGGAAAAGTAAAATGGCAAGACGGTATACCTTGGATGAGAAATTAGTCGCACTGACTCTCTACAAACAAAGTCCCAAGGGTTACAAGCTTTTAGAGAAAATGTTTGCATTACCCACCAAAAGGACACTAACATCACTATCAGCCAAAATTTCACTTGAACCTGGACTGAATGAACAGATTTTTGGGCAGATTGCCAAAAATATCAAAGACTGGGAATCCAATAAGAAGCTTTGTACAGTAGTTTTTGATGAAATAGCGTTAACTCCTCACATTACTTATGATGAAAAAAACGATGTAATTGAGGGATTTGTTGATATAGCTGGAGAAAGAAAACTGAAATTTTGTGACCATGCTTTAGTGTTTATGATACGAGGAATATGTTCATCATGGCGTCAGTGTGTAGCCTACTACTTCTGTGAAGGCACTGTATCAGCAGTACAACTGAAAAGTATACTATCCAAGATTATTGCCAAGATTGCTGAAACTGGTCTTGTACCTCTGGGACTGGTTTGTGACCAGGGTTCAACTTTCAGAACCACTCTTCGGAATTTACGCGAAGAAACAATTCGTGTACGGATTAATAAAGGACTACAAGATGGTATGTATGCAAATTATCATACAATAGTAGGTTATTTGTTAAAGAGCTCAAACTGTGTCTTGTAACATTTGCCAAATATTGTCATCCATATGTGTACATGGAAGGGGGATTAAGCAAACTTTTATTTGCAATAAATGTGGTACATTTCAGATATTGAACATCTATAATATATATATGTTACGGTAAATGTAATTAGTGTGGTTATTATTAATAATAACCGGTCATTATTCATAGTTACCTTATGATTCGGCAAATGTGATAAAAAATAATAAATTCATCATATTTACTGGTTATTATTAATAATTCACTACTGTCTTCGGTAAAAGTAATAAAACAAACAAGAAACGACCTTTTGTGGTAATATTTATTGGTAAAAAATTAAAAAATTAAAATTATACAACCTTACTCATTGGTAACGAAAAGAAAGTAATGTGCTGAATAATTATCAGGTTTACTAAAATCTAAAATAAAATAACTGACAATATTAAATTATACAATCATAGAATCAACATTAAATCGTTTTAATCTTTTTAATTAACAGTAATATAAATTTTTCTTTATTTTTGCAAGAACGGCTCTTGTGGCACTTTGAATTACAAAGAACGCGCATCTTTTTGCATTTACAGCGATTAGAGTTGCATTCGCCAGTACAATTGCAGTGTTGAAAGCCTTGTCCACCCACATTTGAATCCTTGCGGGCACATTCTGGTAGACTACAAGTTGTATTGGGAACCTCGTCAACAGAAATAAACTTTTCCTTGCAAATAGTAAATTCGTTCCGTGAATAGAGTTGGTTTAAAATGCCATGCTTTGTCCCCAGCTTGTATAAGTTATTTTCAGGTACGGACATAACGAAACCAATTATGTTTAGGCCATCTACCTTGGCTCGATCCACTTCTGGTACCCGTATCCTAACACTGTCTCCTATTTCTGCCACTGGAAATTTTGCATTAGATAGTTTTAACATTTTTTCAGCTTGCTTTTCGAGTGAATCTTTTACTAAACCTCGCACTTCCCGAATTCTTTTGGTAGTGGCGGCGATTGCTGAGGAGGCCTTTTCATCGATATTTTGGCTTTCCTGTTCAATTTCTTCGTCATTGGCGTTGATACCAGAATTTTCCTTAGAAAAGTCCTGGCTAGTGGTAGTATTTTTTTCATTTTGGGATGTAGATTCAATTTGCACAGAATCAGTACCAACCAAGTGCACTTCCGAAGTATGTTCTGAAGAGTCAATATGCAACGGGAATTAAACTTTGAAGTTCTCTGTCAGAAGCGTGTAGAAGTGACTCTAGATCCTCTTCACCTTCTCTTCATGTTTGATAAAATCTCAACAGCAGGTAGGAAAGTTTTTAAGCCTATTTTAGGTTTACAACCAAACATAGCTTCATACGGGCTTCTATTTATGCCTGAGTGGAAGGCTTTGTTTTTCATAAATTGTTTGAACCTCAGACCCTCAGACCACTTTGTGGTTTTGTTGGTTTCTAACCATGTGGCTAACATTTTTTCTATGTCTTGATTTGCTCTTTCAACTGAACCTTGAGATTGGCTGTGTCGTGGCTTTCCGTGAACAATTTTTGGTTCATCCCACATTTTGCAGACCTCATTGATTACATTATTAGTCACTCCAAACATAACAACAGAAAAACTGACGCGAGGCGCGCCGCGCGCGTTGCTGCCGTGCCGTGCCCCCCGCAAGTTGCCGCAACCCCCGCAACCCTCCCCTGCCTCTATTGCTCGAAACAGACGCTTGGCGTACGTTATTTTTAAAAATTTATTACATTTACCAAAAGTAAGGTGTAATTATTAATACAAACCGTCAAAAGTAAATAATTCATTACTTTTACCTTCAATATTGGTAATTATTAATAATGATTGGTAATTATTAATAATTTTAAATTAATCACACTTACCGTAACATATATATAAATAATTCTAGATCACAAATTTAACCAATGTCACAAATTTAACCAATGTCACAAATTTAACATGCAAACAGTCATTAACAGTAATAATATTGAACATTTAAATTATACAATTCTATGATGTCAAGACACGTACCTAATTGATATCTATGTCAATTAATATTAGTCAAATGTTATACATAATAAAATTATATTCGTAAACCAAATTAAAATTAAATCCTATCTATTTTGTCATTGCTCGAAAAATTCCTTTACAGAATAAAAATTGTTAAGAAAAAGCCACTCATGTAACACCCTTTTGAATTTGTTAATAGGCTGCTCTTTTATCATTTTAGGTATTTTATTATATATATATTAAAGGGTTTTAAGGCAATTTTAATGTACATATTTAGTTACAGTAGGAGGAGGATGAGAATGATGACTTACTGTACCGTCGATGTGTGTACATATCTTATTATAATGTTAAGTGCAAGGTTTAAAGTTTTAATACAACTTAATCACATATTTCTCTCTTTGTTACAGATGGTACGGTACACATATCGGGACACGATTTGTGTATTTTTTATGATCCTCCACATTTATTAAAAGGGATAAGAAACAATTTTCTAAACAAAGATATCATATGGAAAGGAAAATTAGCGACATGGAAAGATATTGAAATTTTTTTTGATATAGACAGCAAGTTGGGCCACACCAGAGCACTTCCTAAGTAGTTAACAATTCATCATATCGACCCTCAAAAAATGAGAAAGATGAAAGTTAGTGTGGCTGCTCAGGTTCTTAGTGCTCGAACAGCTGCGATGCTCAGATACACCGAAGCTGTCAGTAAGTTATTGTAACAATTAGACCTCTTTTTGCTTGCTTTACATAAGATTCACTTGTATGTAAGTAAGAAACTAACTATGTATGTAAACAAATCTTGCAAGTCAATTCTAAACTATTTGTGCCTATCTTTGTCTAACTGTACTATTGAATTG
This sequence comes from Carcina quercana, assembly GCA_910589575.2. NCBI lineage: Eukaryota > Metazoa > Arthropoda > Insecta > Lepidoptera > Depressariidae > Carcina > Carcina quercana. The sequence goes on along the minus strand of OU342454.1, from coordinate 3,238,221 downwards.
AAATTTTGCAATTCTATGTAAGTCGGATGACAATAAAATAATTTTACACCATCGAGTTGATCTGACCCTGAAGTCAGGAGGTGGACAGAAGAACTCTTCAATGGGTAATAGTAAACCCATCGAATTTGGGCTCGTTTGGTTTGGCGAGTCTTATCCATCAACAGTGGTACACTTGGTGACAAGGGTCTGATGATGAAGTCAGGAAGTAGAAATTTAAATGAAAGAAACGTATATTTTACTAAGTCTGTATTTATTACTTATGTGCTTAATTTAATTGTAATGTATTTATTACTATTTTCTGTTACACCTCCACACAAAATATTATGTCTTATTGTCTCTACCTAAAGGTTGTCTGGTAGAGATCGCTGTTAGTGATCGCCTTTTGTACATTTATTTTAAGTTTAATGTTCCATTTTTATTATGCATTTGGTGTACAATATAGATATGTATATTGAATTGAAAGTGAAATTCTTAAAGGGATAACTAGTAAGCACCCAGAGCTTTGGCTGGCTCGTTTGGTTTGACGAACCCAACACATTGGATTAGAAGTAGACTGTTACAAAAGCATAGTTTTAGTTCTTTTAACTATAATTTTTAACTACTAGCCGCAAATAACTAATAAACACTGTTGTCTAAATTTCAGATAATCTGCATTCTGCTGCATCATCCTCGCAATCTACAATGTCAACAACAGCAGAAGTTGTAAAGTTTATTGACAATCTTTTTGACAGTGTAAACGGCTGTCCTGGGAATGCAGTTAGAGGGAAATTGAGGAATGCCGTGAAACCCTCATCATCTCATGTCTTGTTTTGGACAGAATCCATTAAGAAATTAAAAGAAATGAAGTTTAAAGATGCCTCTAGTAAAAGAGCAGTTCAGACAGGAAAATCTCGAATTGTGCGTGTACCAACTGTAGATGGCTGGATAACAACTTTAGAAAGTTTTATTAGGATATCTAAATTGCTATTCAGAAAATATAATTTAGAGTATTTTTATCCCAGATATATTAACCAAGACCCACTGGAGAACTTTTTCGGTCGAATAAGAGCAATGAACTTTAGGAATAATAATCCAAATTCATATATGTTCAAATACTCTTTTAAATCGCTAGTAATATCAAACATATTGAGTGTGCACTCGAAGTTCGCCAATTGCGAAGAGGACAATGGGGAAGCAGTATTGAATTTGTATTCCCTTTTTACAAACGAAAAAGAAGATAAAGAAAATATATCCCCAAACTTAATGTCCTCTTCAAATCAACTTCCATTACAACTTAAAGATTTAAGTCAGGAGTCCGATTTAAAGGCTCAAGTTGTAATGGAGAAAATCAAAGTTCATTGCTCAGCCTTCACAGCTGGGTATGTATGTAGAAGCCTATCTAAAACTAATAATTGTAGAAAATGCTCCAACACTTTTACAACTAAAAATATTCTTGATATACACAAATATATTCAGCACAGAGAATACAAAAGCCTGAAGAATAACAATTTGGTTTATCCTACTGAAAAATGTTTAAGGCTGTATAGAGATGCTTCTCAGCATATTCACAATTATTTAAACTTGTACGCACATAGAAAAGGAGTTGGCAGTTTTCTCGAAATGCATTTAAAAAAGTCATTGAGTTTGTCCGGTCTGGGTTGCTTTCATCATAGGGACGTAATGCCGTCACGTTTTATAAAAATTGTGAAGAGGTTGCAAACTCATAATTGGTCAACATCATCAACAAAATATTAAGAGGGGCCATTGAAAAAAAATACGTCGAAAAAATGACGCAAGTGCATAAAATTGCTTATAAAAAATATGAAAGTCATAGATTAAGAAAAAAGTCTAAATAAGACATTCTTGAGAGGAGTTCACAGGGAACTGGAAAAAATAAACGATCATAACGTCAGTTACAGAACATTAAGAGGATTGTCTGTTTAGAGCACGTGGCCGCTTTCAAGGTTGCATTGTTTTGTAGCGAGCCCTATCCTACCCGAGCGCGTACGGTGAGACAGCATACACTACGCGAAGTTATCCACCCGTTATTTGGATGTTTCGTAGTCCAGGGATCATTTGAAGGATACAGTATATTATGTAACCATTTTTTTAATACAGTATACTAATGAAATTTCAGATGTCGGTGGTTTTTCCAAATTGTTCTAAATTGATTCATACTCTTGTAAAACAGGTTCAAAGTTGGAGCTTTCTATTACCGTAAAATACAATTCTTTGATGCCCTGTAACTCTGGAAGTATATATTTAAACGAAAATCTGACTCACCACCGACACAGATATTTGTTTCTAAATTGTGTCTTGAAAATTTCATAGATTTTCATAGCTTAATACTCAACATATGACTGGACTACGTTTGTATGGGCGCTTTGACACCAGCATACCCTCTTAACTGTTCTGGCGTCTGAGGCGATACATTTTGGTATGTAGCTTAGAAAATGCTTTTACAAATTCGAAAATGTACACAGTATGTACGCACACAGCTCCTCTAGCGGTTATGCTTACAAACTGAAAATCAGCGCTTGTTCCCACGGGAGCAAGCATAAGCTGAGTTTGCGGCCTGTTTTTGCAGCTGCAACATATGTTTATATAAAATCATAGATTAACTAACACCTGTAAATCTAGTAATAAGTAAATATGTGTTGATAATGTAAAAATAAATCGATCTATCTATCAAAAATCGGTTTTACAAATGTTTTACAACTTTTGCTAAACGTTGCAGTAATTTATCAAAGATTCGCCATATGGTCCCCAAACACATAGGTATCAATAAATTAATTATAAAGGTATAATAGAAAATATCTGACTCAACTCATAATAAGTCATTTTATTTCATTAACGAATAGCGAGGTTTCGTGACTATGAAATCGTAAATTCAGGCAACTAGATGTTGCAACTCACTTTGCATAATGTTGTGACGTTGCACGGTTGAAAATAAATGTTATGTGATAATAGGAAGAAAATTGCAAATATATTGACAGAGTGTGTACCTATAGTACCTAGCATAATTCCTTCTTCGTCGAAAATTGTGTCCGTCCACCTGGTGTAGGAGTTGAAATAGGTTGAATTCACGATGTGACATGAAATAAATATTATTATAATAAAATAGTAATGTAACTGTGCCTATGTCCAGCAGTGGACGTTTCCCGGCTGATGATGATGAATGTAACTGAATATTTTTGTTTTATTTTTACTTAAATATAAATAAGTTCAAGACACTACGATGTTTTCTATCGAATTAAAAGGCGCATCACTACTATCGATATTCAGCGTAGCTTTACGCTCGTCACTACCGCAAAATGTCAACGACAGCGACTTTTTATTTATTTATATTTATTTATTAATTAAACATACATTTTTACAAAATTTGCTTACAGTGTACTTAATCCTAGAAAAGGTTTGTCTGTACACCAAGTGACTCGTCTATTTTATTTTACAATAATCACATTCCATCGCATTCCAATGCAGCGCTCAAACGGACATGTTAGTAATACAGCTTAATTAAAGTCACTTTCGCCAACTTTCGCATCTGTCTTTAGACATTTAAAGTAATCTGTGATATTGAATCAGCTGTAACGGAGACCTCTGATTGGTCGAAAGGGAAGTTGCTGTTTTTGCATTAAACAACCGAGTTTGTTGCTGTATTTGCTACCAACCTGAACTTTAAATTACGTTTTTGTATGGGAAATTGCTTGTTTTGAAAGGATCTAATAAGTTCCATCGATAAAGATGGCGTTGAAGTGTTAGTTTGCATATAAAGTTGCCATTTTGAAAAAAATGGAAGTGCTGTTTTTGCTTTTATATGACTCATATATTAGTCTGTGTTTTGTATAATCGAAAAAGTAGGTTAGCTATTGGGTAGGTTGGCTATACTGCTAGCACCTTATGTGACTACAGCAATATTTTTAAATAGGCTTGTGCGTGCTCGTTCACTGAGCGGATCGCTCCGTACTAGTACAATTGCTCAAATGTACTAGTTCGGACTTTTAGTACAACTAGTACAGTAGTACACGGAAACTCTTTAATAGTATGGCTTGTTCCCGGTCCCGACGGTTCATGCTCCGTTGTTGTTTGCGATCTTCAGAAGGAAGGACCGACAGGCATGCAAGTAATAAGTACTATTGTACACTGGAATGAGCTCATATCATTAAATCTGTGCCAAGTGGGGGAGCTCTCACGATGAACGGTTGATTATTGATCAATACCAAAATCATATTACTTACTACTGACTAATGGCGTCTCTATAACATCGATCTCGACGAGATGTACATTTTTAGGGTTCCGTAGCCAAATTGCAAAAAAACGGAACCCTTATGGATTCGTCATGTCTGTCTGTCCGTCCGTATGTCACAGACACTTTGTTGAATCTTGGTAAGTAGATGTATTCTGTGAACTGAATTAAGATTTTCAGAAAAAAATTAGAAAAGCCCCTAAATTTTTAGGGTTCCGCATACTTAAAGCTGAAACTCAAAATATATGATGTGCATTACCATGCAAACTTCCACCGAAAATTGGACTCGCCCATGAAGGGTTCCGTAGCAGCAAGTAACATAATATAAAAGTTCTTGTATTTCATTGTATTTGAGTTGATTGAATAATTCTCTTATTTTAGAAGTAACATTGGGGCACACATTTTTCGTTCCGTTTTTTTGACATTTGGCAACGGAACCCTAAAAAGTAATATCTTGGAAACTACTGACCGGTAGACTTGACTTTGCGAATTTCATAGATCTCATCGATCTGCCTGTCGAATCACGTTTTGTAAAGAAGTAAAAATCTGAAAACTCGTCATCTTGCTTACTCCCGTGTTTAAGAACGAAACCTTTCACTCACGCGAGCCGTGAGACTGCGTGAGACGTTCGGTCAACTTCGGTCTCGGTCGCTTCGGCTCGGCTGGCGGCTGGTTGACGTTTCGTTCGGACGCTCGCTCGCTCGCGGCTCGGATGTCCGAGTGTACTAAATGTACTAAGAGCAGAAAATTTACGGAATAGTTCGCTCTAGTACAGTATTGGGAATTAGGTCTTTTTAGTTCTTAGTACATGTACTACACAAGACTATTTTTAAATCCTTTTACTTTCTTTTCACCGTAGAGTAGGACAATAAGGTTCTCATTACTGTCAGTATTAGTCTAACGGATTTAGAAGTATTGACCATTCGTTGATCTTTAATTCTACAAAAGATTAACGTCGTAACTGGACATGTTTTGACCGATTAGTTGTAAAAGCAGGCTCAGCCAATCAGAGCTTGTTATTTTGTAACGTATCAGACTTGAAAAATATGAAATACGAACCGTGTTGGGCGTAGATAAGTATGTTATTATGACTAGGTAGATGCGACTCACTATAGATAAGTATAATATATCGTGTGAAAGATTCGCTTCTCAATGATAGATGATGATATGGTTCGAATTTCTCGAAACTCAGGGACAGAAGGGAGGTACGGGAAGGGGGGGGGGGGGGGGGGGCATGGTCATACTGGCGCCTTTTTAAAACCGTTTCAGTATAAAGGGATCTACATAACATGTTCTGAAGCTTCTTTTTAACCAGATAATTAAATAGAAATCGAAAAGACTTGTTTCATCTATAGAAAAAGTTATACAATATTACAAACAAAACAAAAGTTTGCTGTATATAAAACATTTTTTATTTACTTAACTTGTTGTGCATGTCACACATTTATTACCATAAATCACAGTTTGCTGATTTGTTGAACATTTTTGTTTCTGAACTTACTATGCCTGATAACATATTCTTTAGCTTGGATCATTATGGGATCGCATTGGTCAAATTCCTTACTCTTTCCAGACAATATTAAGTTTACTTCTGTGCACCAATTATCAATATTGAAATTTACTCCTCTGTTGAGCAGAAATTCAATTACTTTTTGCCGATGTTCCACAAAAGTTATAAGTTCAAAGCTCAAAATGCATGTCGCCACAAATTTTATATAGTTCCGAATGCCTTCCTTGTGCGAAATTGTTTGATTAAATATGTTCCCGATTAACAACAAACCATAGTAAGTCTTTACTGGGTGAATGTAGGGCTGACTTTTCTTCATATATTCTCAGTTTTGTATAATTATTATATTCTTCCTCACCTTCACTTTATAAGTCATGTTTACATGTTTGACGATTTTTTGTATACCTTTTTTAAGTATTTTTATCAACCATCCACTACAAAGGCTGAAGCTGCACTTTTTTCCACGTCATTTCACTCTCGGCTTTCAGTCAATTCGTTGGCGTCAATTATGTCGATATTTAAATGCTCCGCGTCCAGCTCAACAATTTTTGGTAGCAGAGTATTGACTTGATATGTTAATAAAAAACTTGAGAGGTGTCAAGGGACACCCGGGTGGAACGAAGTTCCTTTCGATTAATTTTTATGTACGTGATACGTTTTGTTTTTAGCGACATCTGTCATTGAGTAGCGGCAACTAATCAGAGCCATCTGTCGTCACATAGCTGTACTGTTGGTATCGTCTTACTACTACGTACGTCGTACTAACAGATGACGCTAACTTACTATAGCAAAAAGTGTCGTGACAACTTTTCGTAAGCATTTTTTCCGTCTAGTTAAAGATTGGAGGCAGCATGTGTTGTCGGCCTCACAATTTTCACCTACTGATTTCGGCGACACGACGTTGTTCCCTTACAGGATCACTTTGTTGTCCGTCTGTCTGTCAAGGCCCTTTTTTCAGGAACGCTTGGAGATATCAAGTTGAAATTGATAAGAAATCAAGTCAACTCAAGTCTGCGGTCCCTTGGATCTGTGGAAAAATCAATCTTATAGGTCAACGCAATAAAAAGATATAGCTTCAAGGCAACCAAAACCTAAAAGTTTGATATAAAATACTTTTTCATCCATGAACCAGCTCGGTGAAAATCGTGGTATACTGGGATCCTATACTATTAAAACTAGTGTTAAGTAAAGCTAGTCTGACTTATGAGGAGTTGAGTACACTTTGTACACTCTAGTACAAAAATATTTATACACTTTTGTACTATGTCACATTCACTCTTGCTTGTTCCTAAGTAGTGTTGAGGGAAATATCAATTAAATGTGAATGTGACATGGTTCACAAGTGGATACATTATTTTTGTACTCGAGTGTACCATAAATTAAAGCTGTCCTCAATGTAACCCCAACGACTTTTCTCCCTTGACCCCAGGGCACTTCCTGATTGGACAGCCGCAGACGTCACTGCCGGCACATCCAGCGAGAATATCCAGAGAGAAAATACATAACAAGTTATATATATACCACCACGAGGAGTGGATGACAGTTGGTGGTCATAAAGAAAACCCTGTCTTCAACTATATTTCTATGGTCTTCAATAAAGCAAGTGTTAGTATGTGAAGACAGGATTTTGAAGTAACTGAGAAGTTTTATTATTGTTTTCAGCTATGGAGAAAACCGGAGTACAGGGTTAAACTTAGCCAAATTATAATAATCCATCATTTTTTAAGAAAAATACTATTAATTTTTAGCTTAAAAGCCACATGACTATAGTCGTTCATAAACAAATTTCTATGTTGTATCTAAATATAGCTCTATGTACTTACAATGATGTGGTAACAGCAAATCCAATGTATATCAAATAAAATAGTTCACAAAAAACAGAACTAATGTATAAGTTTGTAAAAAGAAATACCATACCACTGCATACTTTGTTCATATAAATTATGTAAGTAAAGTTTATTTCACTAATTTCTAGTCACCTTCACAGAATAGAGCTCGGTGAATTAGTAGTATCACAGAAATGTAAATAAATACACTTCTTATAGATATTGGTATAAATAAAACTATAAGTTTTCAGTTTAATAAGGATATCACATATGTACACATATCAATAAATAAAATGCAATTTTAGTAATTAATGGAATTTTATTTTAACATGTCTTTTTCATAAATAAAAATGAAATTAGTTGTTGGATTAATACAGAAAATCCCAGAAAAGTCTAACTAATTTAATATGTATTGAACTTGACAAACTCTCAACAATTAGTAACAGCTGTGTTGTTGCCTTTTGGGTTGTTGTACAACAATCACATAAATAGTCAACACATCCCTCCAGACAGAGTTCTCAAAAATACTTTGAAAAACCCTACTCCAAACCCTACTCCCCATGTCACGTTACTATCTGCCGCTATGGGCTTGAGTTCCAATTCCTTTATGTCAAAAAAATAATTGTAAAACTAAATCCACCAACACTGCATTATATTTATGCAATTTTGAAATTCAATCTTAATGCATAAAACTTGCAACCACTGACTGTGTGAAATCAGTTTTCTCATCACACTGACACACATTCAATTCAGTAGTCCGGACCTGCATAATTCTGCATAGTTTGTAGATGAGCTTAAGTTTTTGTTTCCACAAGTAGATTCCAACTGCATAACTAATCTTGGTAAACTGAAATAAAAATATAGTGTCTGAGGTCAAGCATCTCTTTACAAAGAACAATGGAAAATGACTAGCAGAGCCTTGTTGGGTGCAGGCGATTATCCGTTATACCAACTGCTTGCCTGGTATAATAATAATAGTCCGGTTTAACCACCTAACAGGCATATAAGACTTATTGTTTTACTAGTATATATGTTTATAATTTGCCAGCTAGCCAATAGGACTTTCAACTTGGTTGGTAGCAGGTTCGATTTCTAATGGGGTACATATCGATACTCAATTGTATTAATAGGTCACCTGGCTAGCTATTAAAGTTTAGCGTCAAACAAGTGTTTATTGTTTAATGAAAATAACACAGCAGACAGTTTTCGCCTCATCTTGAGAATTCTGGGTGAGCACAGCTGAACAAAAACTATTACTTTGCAAGAAGAATAAAGTACATAGTTTATTTACAAGTGTTTCAAAGTAAAACTATACTTAGTGTCCACTGGACAAAATCTTTCTTACCTAATAATTTTTCTACAAAGGCACGTATGTTTTATTTAATTTTTCATCAACCACAGCAATATTCTTAAAGACTAATTGAATACGATACATAACCATCAACTAACTAACAGAAATAAAACCACTTAAAATGTTTCTCATTTTGAGGTTACCTACTAGCGATGAGCGTTGAATGAACGAACTAGTTAATTCAACCGTTGACGTAGAATCAACGATTCAACGGTCTACAGTTGAACGATGGACTAGTTGAATTCGTAGACGGCTAAACAAAAAGTCCGTGTCGACGCGCAACGCAAGAGACGACACGTTAACACGGTCGGATTACTTAAATTCAACCGTTGACGTAGAATCAACGATTCAACGGTCTACAGTTGAACGATGGACTAGTTGAATTCGTAGACGGCTAAACAAAAAGTCCGTGTCGACGCGCAACGCGACGAGACGACACGTTAACACGGTCGGATTACTTAAATTCGTACAGTCGTTTGCTATCCACTCAATAACGTCGTAAATGGCTCGACTTCTAACCTAATTTGAACTTTAAATGCAGAATCAGTACGTCGAAATTTTAATGCGCGATTTAGAGGGAGTTAGACCTATTACACTTAAGTTGATTCTAGTCGAAGGATGGCAATAGGATAATTTCGCGAGCACAAATGAAACAGCGTGCTGGACTGGCTGAGAGAAACCGGTTTATTTGAGTAGATGCGCGCCGTGATAGTTGTCCCGCGAATTTCATATTTATGTAGCGGGAATAAGAGTTTTAACATGAAATTTTCATGTCACAAAGTATAATTTATAATTTGTTTACTTTCTTTTGTTTTGATATTTTCAGTAGTGGGTTTTTTAAAATTTTAAATATCATATTGTAACGAATTATGTGCAAGACTAGAAATCAATTTTGGTAGAGTTCATAGTTCTAAAATTATATTCGTAACCAGGATTAGTATTGTGTTAATTATTATTATTAAATGTAAATAATGATAAAATTTGAAATACATAATTTAATATTAATTAACTGTTTTGTAAATAAAACTGTAAAATACGTGCTGTAAAAGAAAATGTAGAATGAATTAATAATAAATAAAAATGTTTATTTGTAAGCCTTAAAGCAATCAATAATTAAAAAACAAAAACCTATCTTAAAATTTACTTGTTGAAACGCATAGTGCGCAGTACACCGCGTCGCGTGTCGACGGCATTTCAACTATCCACACCGTCTAATCTACTTAGACCGTCGCGTCGTCGTCGCGAAGACTACAGTTGACGCATCAACTAGTCGAAGAATTTAACTAGTTGATCGACTAGTTGACGAACGGAAAGTAACGGTCTAGTTTCGTCCACGACAAAATCGTCAACGACCCATCGCTATTACCTACTGATTGTCATTTGACTCTATTGACGTATAGGTCGGCGTGACTGACAATGACATACTATCTCTTTCTACCTTTCATTTTAATGTAAGGTCTCATTCTTTGCCATAACATGTACTGTACATTACAAAAAAATCGCACCGTGAAATGCATAATCGGAACGAGTCACTCAGGCACGTACCTCAATTGCATGTACAGTAATTCCTGCCCGTACAAAAAATGTACGCGGCGGAAATACCGACCCACGCCGTCACAGCCGCGGAATTTTGTGCCACCGTACATTAAGTACTTGGTGTGTAATTATTTGGCTGTACAAACTTTGACTGTTTAATACATGGTCGTAAAAATATTGGACACCAATTCCTGGGCTGTACAAAGACGGGTTGAACATTATTGAATCGTGTTGATAATTCAACGCCATATATTTTACAGGCATTTTTGCACATCAGCGGAATTAATGTACAAAATTGTCATTGTTCGCCTTGGCTGAACATTCTTTGGCACAAATTTCCATGTACAGGAGTTCCACGCGTGTGTCTGTCCCAGGTCGTCTAATATTAGCCTGAAACAATAAATGTTCGCAGCGGAAATTCCGACCCGCGCCGACACAGCCTGATACTTCATGACGGTACACAAAGTACGCCGGCGTACATTCCTGGCTGTATTTTTCTTTGGATGAAAAAAGTTTGGCTGAGAAATCCGTTCACCCCTATTTTTAAGACTTTATTGCATGACATAGCTCTAAAATGACGTGTGTGAGAGCCTGGCGCCAGGTAAGACAGGGTCACACCTATCTCTTACTACTTTGAATATTTAAGTTGAAACATGTATAGAAATTCAGATTACATGCTGAGAGAAGAAAATAATACACTTTTATTTTTTATCATTATTTAGAAGTACTGTATAATAATTTAATCATTTTTGGCGGGCAGATAAAATTATTTGTTCTTGATACTTAAGTACATATTAGATAGGCTATTGCTGTGGCTCACCATTAGATAACGGACGTACTCTGTCCATTGAATAACCCAAAACCCGTTAAACTAACAAAATATAGATAGAATCGTATAAAAGTGCATAACCAAAAAACTTACTTAGATTATAATCCTAGCATCAGTTATATTCACGCTATATTAAATATATTGAAACTGAACTAACCTTTAACGTTAACAATGTTTTGTTTCAGTATCTTTCATTCAACAAAATATTAAAAAATAAAGTAAAGCAATACAGACGCATATAAACAAATTATATCCTCTTTCTTTGCAAACATCCTGACAGTTGACATGAACAGACAGTGCTGCCATGTCAAAAATACTGATTGCGATATTGTTAAATAATATCTTCCGTTAAAAATTAATTTTTTAATTTCGTTGAAACGCTGCGCCCGAGAAAAAAGAGTATTATAAAAATTGAGAAAGATCGGCAAGGTTTTACTCATAACGATAAAAAAGAAGTTTTAAATCTGGCCCTAGCCTTCACTTGTGTTCACTTTGTGAGCTTTACATACGGAGAGGCTTTACCTACGTACACTATTTGTTTTGAATTAGAGTGTCGAAGTGCGTAATCGACCGACATTGTGGACATGGCCGATTTTTTATGCCCGATGATCGCAGCGATTATATCATTATTACTCTACTCTTTGATTATATCCGATCGTGTAATCGCTCCTTCTTAGTTAAGATTAAAGACTCCATAGAGCGCCTCCGCACGTTCGTTTTCTAAGTTGACAACACAAACCCACTCACATGCAAGCATGGTTCATCAGAACATGAAGCTGTGCTTCGATTTGTAAAAAAAACGGCCAAGTGCGAGTCAGACTCGAGCACCGAGGGCTCCTTACAGAATATGAATAAATAAATAACTAATAGGTAAAAATGTCTGAATTAAATGAGCAATTGTAAAAAAAACAACTGTTAAGGGTAAGAATAAACAGACAGGCGCTGAAACAGTTTGTAATCGTAAAATTTGAATGAGATATACTTAATTATAACAATTATACTTTTCAGATTTATTCATATACTTGTGCTGTAAGACCTTGCCTGTTGCCAAATTTTATCTGGAAGCTTGGAAAGTACCCTGTAGGTTTTGATTCCTTCTACGTCAAAAATGCAGCTACAGAAGCATCTACTAAACAGACGCATATTTTTATTACGTTGACCTAGAAGTTTGATTTTCACAACTCCCAGGAAATGCAGACGACTTGCGTATTCGATATTAATTTCAACTCGTTACCTCCACTCTTTCCTCAGAAAAAGAGTCTTGACAGACGGACAACGAAGTGATCTTACGGGTTACTTTTCAGGTACAGAACCCTAAAAATGTGGTAATAGTTGTACACACGGCTACACATTAAGCTATAATTTCCAGTATACGCTGACCTCGCATTAAATGGACTCCCGCACGATGCTAGTTCAGCTTATACTGGAAATGAATAGCTAGACCTATAGCTGTGCGTACACCCATCACATTAATTTCTGGCGAACACACCATCTTATTTTATCAGGAACTTTCTGTGTAGAGAAATAAATAAATATTATTATTATTATTATTTTTATAACAAACGCGTTCAAAAATAAATAGAAACCGACTGTCCTAAAAGTCTACAGAATTCATCCCCTAAATTTTTTACCCTTAGAGGTAGAATTATCTGTGTACATATTTGGTTTTGTTGATTTTGAATCAATCAATTCGATCAATCAGCGCTGAAACAATTTCGATAAAAATTATATATGGGACCACCTCTGAAGTATGCTTTACCAAACAAAAAAGTCATCACACCTCGTAATAATGGCGAAGTTATCGCATAACATTATAAAAAACAAAGTCGAATTGAGAACCTTCTCTTTTTTGAAGTCGGTTGAAGTTAGAATTTCTTTGAAGTGTTATATTGTATTTTGTTTTACACACACTTGTTGGAGTCTTCATAATTATGAAAATATCAAAATTACAATCGCCGATGGGACTCTACACCACATCTTCTCGCTTTCAGCGAATCATTAAAATTTAAAACATGGGAATGTGAGTGTAACATGGATACGTACGTTTTACTCGAGAGCACGGAGACATTCGCTGTTCTCTTCTGACCAGGAGATAGACTGGTTTCTTTATATTCCACTCACTTCACAGCACGTATCACAAGTAAATATACTTCTCATTAGAAAAATATAAACACCTTGCAAGTTTATGTTTTGTTAGGATTATCAGCAAAATGTGTATATTTAGGAATATATGTCGTTTAATAGTGAATAATATGAGGTTTTCAAATCCTAATGTTAATGTTCTAAATTCAAATTAAATTTTCATAAGTTTTTCTGTTAATCCTTTCAAAGCAAACTTGCAAGGTTTTTGCAAACTCGATTTTTCTGATGAGAAGTATAGTTGGTAGTATGTTTCACGTTATATATATTAATTTTACACCAAAAACATAAATACTCAGGTACAACATTTATCTTTCACACGATTTGTACGTGCGTCGCGGCGATATCGTCTCGAACTGACAGCTCGTTCAAACGACGCGGGTAGTTGAAAAAAGGTAGGTAATGTGGGTAGGAAGTTAACATTGGCGTAGACAAGTGCACACATACAATGACTTGTTGGTGTTCAGTTTATCGAGTCATCGTAGACTCATATTTAGTTATTACAAATTGACCTGCTTAACGGGATTCCACTCCGAACACTTCCATACTAAATGTTGACATAATCTTTTAAAATAGAATAGCTGGCTTTGATAAGTAATTACTTTATAGTTAACTGCAATACCGTTACGCAGCTAATGGTCCCTAGATGGCGCTTTTAACAATTATCGAAAAATAGTGTACAAATGAAAATTGTGATTTCCTAGGAAGTTGGACGTTAGTGATACTCATTTCTATTAAAATAGTTCTATTAAAATCAGTTGGCTTAAAGTGATCTGAACATATTCTAGAATACCATTAGGAGCTTGCTTGTGTTTAGTTTGTTAATCATTGTGCATTGTTAACTTACTCGTATTAGCCGATCTCATAATTATGTCCTAGGATTTCTAGGGTTTTAATCTACTCACATATATAAATACAACAAAGTCCGTTTAGTTACACCATTTATAAATCAAGAATGTCTGGACTTATTTTTATGATCTTGGATAGTTGACAGGCCAAGGAAGGACATTAGGCTTTTTCCCATGGGATAAATCCTAAAGTTCATTCAGGGGAAACCGCGGTCAGAATCTAGTAGGTAAGAAATGCAAAAGTTAGTTTGTAATCATTATCACTGTAAGCCTCAACGTCAGAAACAATCGTGATGAAATTTGGCGTGTGCGAGGCATATACACATTGTCTATTTGCTATCCTTGAAATCGTTCTAGTGGTCTTAAGTCCACGCATATGAAGTCGCGGGCGAAATATTATAGAAAAAAACAACCAAATAATAATTGGAAAGTTCACAGCTTTATTGTTTCAAAAATGCATCGAGGCTGAGCCTCATTAATTGAAACTAAATTTATACAAGTGACAGTCATTTAACTTATGCCATCAAATACATGTATCTTGGTTTAGTGTTGCCAGTATTTTAGAATAAATATCAAAGATCTTAGTCATTCTTAAAATAGTTGTAACCTATAAATTAAGTGGATATATGGGTTTTCTGTCACTTTTTTCCTGATTTCTTTATTCCACCTTGGGTTAACGGTCCTTTTTGAGTGGCCTTCGCTTTCGCCTCCTGGAAAATACATTATTTTACTTGTTTATTATAGCTTGAATAGCTGAAAGGCCTTCTTACATAATAGCTGATACATGTATGATGTATATACACCGTATGATAATATTTTTTAATGCATGATGGGTTTGCACTTGGACTTCATTTCACCTGATTGTGAGTGACGATAAGACCGTTGTATGGTATAAGAATCATAAACACTTGTTGTAATATTTGTAAATTTTTATCTAGTCTGTTTTTGAAACATTTCGCTGAAGTAGCACTTATTACACTTTCAGGGATAGCATTCCAAGAATTCACTACACAGTTAGGCAAGAAGTGTTTTAGCTTATAAATTATTTCAGAACTTGGTGGTACACATGGCTACAGGTCGAGATATACATTTCCAATATAAGTTGAACTAGCAGAAATGTATAGCTTGATGTTTAACCGTGTGTACAATGGTCTTAGGTGTAATACTACTACACAGGTTCTGTAATTCTTACCCGACGGCATACAATATTGGAAATATCAAAAGCAATTAATGCAATATTAATAAATAGTAATAAAAAATGACACAAGCGTGCGCAGCTAGAAGTCTCAATGTAATGAGATGCTGGCTCTGCTACCTTACCTACCGGAACACGACAGTGCTATTTGGTTCTAATCGGCCTTACAGTTTCGTTAACCAAAAGTCTCACCTGCAAAGCCTTCTGCTGTTCCTTTAGCTTTTGTTTTAGAGCTACATCATCTTCGTCCATCTCTTTGGAGTCCTTTTTGGGCTGCTTTAGTGGTTTCTTCTTGCCTCCTTCACGGCCTGACATCTGTAATTTAAAAATAAGAAGTAAATACAAATTATAACTTTATTATTACTACTGGGGAAAATACCTCTGGTTTCCCTGTCAAGATATTCCTAGTTGGTTATTTAAAATATATGTTAGATATTTAATTTCTACGAGTATTTTGTCTCTGAGGCTTCTGCATTTAAATAAGTATTTGCCCTTATATGTTTACAGTCAGCCAATCTCCTCTTTCTTGAATTGTCTAAGACCATCGCCTATTCCTTTGAGAGTTGCCAACACATCAATGTTAAATATGACTTAAAAACAGGTTGACTTCAAAATGTTATTCTAATCTGAAAGAATTTTTTAATTTAGCTTAGACTATCTAATTTTTAACCGACTTCAAAAAAGGAGAAGTTTATTAATTACACAGGTATGTTTGTTACCTCAGAACTTGTTTGTTTGTTTGAATACTCTTTATTCATCTTAAGTGGAACATAATTTATAAGTGTATCAATACTAATATATATTTTGCATGCCAAATTTTGGTAAAATATATGATCTAACATTATATGTAATTTTAACATCCTGTACTATATTATATGCAAATACAGACTTCATTTCATATTGTAAGCAGTCAAATCACTCAATAACCTTTTAAATAACTTTGACGATTTATTTACGAATTAACATTGCCATTATGAAATGGACTGAAGAAATCGACAGCCATTTTTTTATGATGAAAATATTACTTCATTGCAAAGTCTTTGGTGGGATTGATCCTGCAAAATATAAAAGAAGACTAAGGTACATACATAGTTCCAAAAGGCACATTATATGCTAAATAAAAATAATTAATAAATATTAACCTCTGAATCCATTATTTCAAATACTAAAAACTTTTGCCTCTCTAACTTTACTGTAAAATTCATATAAACAAATTCATTGGTACTACTCTTGTCATGATCATAATTGAGACTGGCAACTGAGAAAACTGGGACAGTTCTTTTAATACCTAAATCTAACAAAAGAGATTTCATTGTCACTGATAATGATAACTGTTATTATTGCTAACAATAATATATCCAATGTGACTTTACAAGGTATTTAAATAGAGCATGATTTAGTAGTTAAGTTTTCAATGTAAACCATATTGGCACATTTAAAATGACCTTGTTATATGCTAAGCATGTGACCACAAGCAATGTGCAAGGATGCATGACTGTGCAAGTCATTATTACGTTTAAGTTCATCGTAGAAGTATTTCAACATGTATCAATACTAGTGTACTAGATCTCATGAAAGGTCGACCTACCTTCATTCGTTTTACTGATTTAAATATTTTATAAATGCTAAGGTTAACACCCCATATCCTGGCAAGGCTATTCTTAATTGAACTTTGGTTAGTGGAAGCACATATTCTACGTCCACCTGGCTAGCTTCCACCATGTTGCACTTGGCCTTCATCTTATCTGATGTTGAGTGATGATAAGTCCGTTTGATGCTAAGCATGTGCACCCAACAGTCTCAATCTAATAAGGTTCTGTCACTGCTTCCTTTCATACCAGAACACAACAGTGCTATTAACACTGCTTTTTGGTGGCAGACTTAGGTAAAGTGGTGGTAGCTAGCCAGGCAGTCATAGAAAATGCACTACCATCAACCGAGTACCGATAGATACACCCACTGGGAATCGAATCCTGGATATCAGATCAAGAGTGTAGTTTTTTTTTATTGAAGATAGACCAACACTTGACCTCAATCTCACCTGATGGTAAGTGACGATGAGGTCGAAGATGTTACGTGTTGGTCTAGAAGGTGCCTAAGTTACTGGGCCACAGAGGCTGTTGAAACATAAATGATTTATGGTAACTTAAAGTTATTTATTTTTGTAACAGATCAATATTTCTTAAGAGCTGCAATAACATTTTATTAAGGTCTAAGTCTAACATACAGACTGCCTATAGCTAGTAAAATTATTTGATTATTAATGTACGATATAGGATTATTAAACATGGACAGTACTATAATCCATGTAAGTAGGTAGTAAAAATAAAAATAGAATCCTTATTCAAATTTCTTTAGCAACCGGCTTTAATCAACGTATTTGGGTTTCTAAATACGCCGCTCTGTTCGATTGCACACTGTTTACAAATATATCTCCGTTAATTATTGTAATTAAAAGGCTAATCTGAAGTCAATCACAGATAACCTCAACTTTGTACCAATAAACAAAAATAAATTAAATATTATTGGAAATTTGTTTGGATTACTTACTGTGATTGGGATGGAGTAGAATTTAGGTAAATTAAAATGATATTTTGTTTTTCTTGAACGAAGCACACCCAAATAGCGAAAAACCACGCAACGCAAATTCTTTTGAATGGAATGACAAATTGACAATGACAGCACAGTACATTATATACTTTTTGGTAGTTAGTTTGACAGCAGTCAACCAACCATAGACAAACTATGATTCGTTCTCGACCAAGGCTTTGTTATACATACAATACCTGTAAAATGGCGGCTAAGGAAAATAGGCTAGTTGACTAAATTTGAAAACTTGGCTAATTATATACTTTAATATCTATTTTATCCCAAAAAAACTATATTTTAAAGAAAAATCAATATTTACATTACGTATTTTGTATTTTAAAAAAGCCATTTAGATTTCCCTCGAAAACGCTGAATAGTGTCATGGCGTCTTGAATGACGTCACAGCCCGCGAAATAACCTGCTCTGTGGTATGAAAACGTCAACAACAACAATGATGTTTTGCGAGGCGTGACGTCACACTTTCTTGCGCCGCGTTCTTCGTGTTCGTTGTCACGTGACCTAATGCCTATTTTTTTCGAATTCATTTTCTAAAAATATTAATAATCTTTAACTTTTTTGAGAAATATACTAGTTTTTTCTTATCTTCGTCTCCTCATTTATAATTAGAAACTATAAACCAAGCAATTTGTTATTAGTGGAAACAGGCCTATTACGTTGCCAAAACATTTTGGATTCATTAGAGTTCCGTAGTAGTTGATAAGGGGAATAAAGTATTCAAACTTCAAACCCGTATTTTACCTAGTTCATGGGATGATCCCACCCAGAGATCCAGTAACCAGCTTACTTCTCTCCCACTATTCACGCGCGACCAAGTCGTCTTTCTACCCGAATTTTATTCGGCCTTCCTTTATGTCGTACCGGAGAGTCAAATTTTTGTATAGGGATATTTGTGTGTGTCAGAAAACGAAACAGGCTACTTTTTATCCCGATCGAGTAGGTAGCTCCTGAGGGAAAAATTCGGAGTTCCACGCGGACGAGGTCTCATACTGTAACTCTCATACTGGTACTATAGTTTAAAAAAATTGAAAAAGTTTGTGTACTGATGGTGAAAACGTCCACCACCACTTCTATCCACAGACTAATTATATATGTACCTATTTCTATCATCGTCTGTAGGTACATAAAGTTATAATATATCTCTATTTCAAAAAATGAAATTCCTATGATTTTCGCCTTCTTTTATTGTTCTTTTATATTTATTTATTGTTTTATTCCAAGCAGAACCGTACTCGCAGATGCATGCTTTGGTCTTGGCTATTTTTGTAACAGGTTTTGTGCCTGTGCTAAAATTCAAAACGAAAGACTGGCCACTAAACAACTATTTAAAAAACGAATGAAATTTTAAATTTAGTTTGAAAATAATCTCTGCGTTCGATTTTTGTCAGTTTGGTTTTTGTTGTCAACGAGTAAGTCGGGTTATTAAGCTATTAATCAATAATCAATTTCTTGTTAGCCTGTTATTTTAGTCGTTATTATAATAATATAACAAAATGCGTGAGTGCATTTCTATTCATGGTGGGCAAGCCGGTGTTCAGATCGGGAACGCATGCTGGGAGCTGTACTGCCTGGAGCATGGCATCCAGCCCGATGGTCAGATGCCTTCAGACAAAACCGTTGGCGGCGGCGACGACTCCTTCAACACATTCTTCAGCGAGACTGGCGCCGGCAAGCACGTTCCTAGAGCAGTCTTCATAGATCTAGAGCCAACGGTGGTAGACGAAGTGCGGACAGGCACCTACCGTCAACTGTTCCATCCGGAGCAACTCATCACCGGCAAAGAGGACGCCGCCAACAACTACGCCAGAGGACATTACACAATTGGAAAGGAAATCGTAGATTTAGTACTTGACAGGATTAGGAAACTGGCAGATCAATGCACGGGGCTGCAGGGGTTCTTAATTTTCCACTCTTTTGGCGGCGGCACTGGATCAGGGTTTGCGTCTCTACTCATGGAACGCCTCTCTGTGGATTACGGCAAGAAATCCAAGCTGGAGTTCGCTATTTATCCCGCTCCCCAAATTTCCACAGCCGTAGTCGAGCCCTACAACTCAATTTTAACAACCCACACAACTTTGGAACATTCTGACGCAGCCTTCATGGTCGACAACGAAGCTATCTACGACATCTGCAGGAGGAACCTGGACATCGAGCGACCCACATACACCAACTTGAACAGGCTGATTGGACAGATCGTGTCTTCGATCACCGCGTCGTTGAGGTTCGACGGAGCTCTGAATGTGGACCTGACCGAGTTCCAGACGAACCTGGTGCCATACCCACGAATACACTTTCCGCTAGCGACGTACGCCCCCGTCATTTCAGCAGAGAAGGCGTACCACGAGCAGCTGTCAGTAGCCGAAATTACGAACGCGTGTTTCGAACCCGCAAACCAGATGGTGAAATGTGATCCTAGGCACGGGAAATATATGGCTTGCTGCATGCTGTACCGTGGCGACGTGGTGCCTAAGGATGTGAACGCTGCAATCGGGACTATCAAAACGAAGCGGACAATTCAGTTCGTGGACTGGTGCCCCACCGGTTTCAAGGTAGGCATTAACTACCAGCCGCCCACGGTGGTGCCTGGCGGAGACTTAGCCAAGGTCCAGCGGGCGGTCTGCATGCTGTCCAACACCACAGCTATCGCGGAGGCCTGGTCGCGACTGAACCACAAGTTTGATCTGATGTACGCGAAGCGCGCTTTCGTGCATTGGTACGTGGGCGAGGGCATGGAGGAGGGGGAGTTCTCTGAAGCCCGCGAGGACCTGGCAGCGCTGGAGAAGGACTATGAGGAAGTAGGAATGGACTCTGGGGAAGGCGAGGGTGAGGGTGGAGAAGAGTACTAGAAAGAACGATGAGACATCCTGTCACTCTTTTTTTCTTATCGGTGGTAGTCTTGTAGTTGTTTTAGAAACATCTCGCGCGTCTTAATGTGGATTTTTGATATTTTATTGGTAACATGAAGTTAAAGGCTTTTGCTCATCAGAAAACAAAACAAAGATTAGGTTAAAATTTTGAATAAACGTTGCTTATTTTTTAGTTCGACTTTTTAATTATTATCCAACTGATACTTTGTTAGCTTTGGATTGTTTGGATTCCATACGCTAGAAGTACCTGCTAGCCGTTTTGCGTTTTATATATTGTGAGAGTCATGTACATTTTGCTTTTTGTAACATTATTCTCGAAAGGGGACGCAACGAGGCCCCAAACAGGCTATGCGACTGATAATGGGTAACGGGGCGGGTAAAATAACCGGGGAAGTACAGATATTTAGAGCCGTTACATAGTCCTTCTCTTGGCTTTGCCGTAGTATGGTAAAAAGCCTTTCCCAAGATATTGAATTCACAAAGACATATTTCCACTACGTACGTGTATGTCTATAGTCCCCTAGCACCTAGCTCATGTGTGCATCTAGGGGTGTACGACTTGTGAAGAGCTTGCGTGTGCCTGTAATGGGAGTTTAGCGCGCCTGTTCGCATAATGCCCCAGCCTGCCTGCTATCTGGGACTCCGGCCCTCGTGTCCCACTTGTCCCAGTTGTTATGGGTGATGTGATTTTTGCTGCAAGTTTCACGGTAGGCTTTGTCTTTGTTATGATCGTAAAGGTCTTTAATCTGAGGTTGGTTGGGAATGATTGAATGAATGAACGATAATTTTCCTTTTAACTTTAGTATATTTATTTCAATTTAGTTATTGATACATGCTAAACTTATTTACTTGCTTTACTACTGTATGCTGAATTTTTAAAAGCAATAGTTTAGCTGATAAAGGAGATAGAGGAAGGACGCTCATCTCTGACCCAAAAATTTATCACTTAAAAGCTTATTATTTCGCAAACCGATCCTTGAATCGAAAAGTAGTTTTCCTAGACCCTAAATATTTTGAAATACCTATTCAACGATACCCCACACAATGGAGTAGACGCAATAAATATATTTTATACCCAAGTTACGTGTATGGGAGTTACCTACCCTAAAAAGCACTAGACGGTAGCACATATTATATGCACGTTCACCGCTCCCCACCGACCGCGCTTCCTCACCTCTACCCGCAAGAAACGGACCCGTTCAGGGGTCAGTAGGTATTGCGCGCGCGTATACAAACGTCATTCGTTCGATGTATGGGAATGTCACGACATTTTTATGCAGTGTCCGGCGCGTGCCATGGAGGCGGACGGCCGGCTGATGACGATAATCATCTATTCGGGTCTGAACTGATGTCATGAAGTATATACTCGTTTCTATTTTAAGTACTTCCAATTAGTATCCACCCGCAGTTCCTTGACGCAGAACAAACCTAGGCCATTCGGATTCCGTTTTAGGTCTAATTGAATTATTTCCAGATTTCCTCACCACCACTATAAAACGCTAAACTTTGCATTGCCCATTTAACTCCATCGACGGAGCTAATATATTGGCAATTAATGAGATCTGTTCAGGTGGTTTAAGTCATAACAGTTAAACTTAACTAACTTACAGGGATTTTTTTAAATCATAGTATTTGTATTTAACTGGAATTCTCTAAGAATGATTACATAGTTCCATAAAATATGTATTTTACGATAATCTTTCAAAATCCGGAACCCGTACACTATCAAGGGTGACCGACATAGCTCGACGAGTGGAAATGGGCAGGCCAAATCGCTCGAAGAAAATATAGCCGATGGGGAGAAAACTCAGGGAGAAAATGTTCTAGCGTCGACCACGTACCGGGAAGCGTATACCGGGCCGTTCCCCTACAGATGGACCGACGATCTATTGGATTCAAGTGTCTCGGCACCTATGTGGCATGCAATGGAGGAGGCCTACGTCCAGCAGTGGACGTTTCCCGGCTGAAGATGATGATTTAACACAAAAGCAGCTGTACCGATTTTTATAATCTAGATTTTTTAAATTGTCTTCGCCTCGAATAGCAGAATAACAAAAACATAAGATAAATTCTAAGAAAAAAATATTTTCACATATATTTTGTATGGAACGACTTTTTGATGATGTCTCAAGAACGGATAACGTTAATTTGTGTGTGTCAGGTATGTATCATAGATTGCGTTGTTTATGTAAATTTTTGTTCGTCCTTCCTTCACGGCGTAACTGACCGTCAGAATGACTGCATTTTTGTATAGTAATAGTTGAGGTAGTTCGCATGGGATACAGAATCTTATTATGAATAAAGGATATGATTTTCAATAATATATTTCCATAATTTGACTCAGATACTTACAAACACTTTCACACACTTTCTATATCCTCCCATACACAAATTATCCTTCACAATTCTAATATAAATACATAAATTAAATTACTTTTCCTCCTCACCATTCTACGAAACAGTGAATTATTGTTATAATATAAAATATGTATTTTCAGCATTTTAGCATACGTACACATTTCTTTAAATATAATAAACACTAGTTTTGTTATGGAAGAGTGAGACCTTCTGTTACTGGTATTTTTATACTTACAAGATCTTTATACTCAACCTGGTATGTGTAAAAACTTTATGAAAAGAAATAAAACATTTTTGAATTTGAATAATAAAGCTGTAACCACACGTGCGAATATTTAACATTGTTGTATCCCGCTGGCTCTCATGTCGCGTCCACGAATCCACTTTTCCACTTGGATCGCGGTGTTCAACTAATTAATTACCTCTCTATAGCAGTGACGGGCGCAAAATGGCCGCCGAAGCCAGACTGGTTGTATTTTTATCTGTGCGGGTAGACTGCAATGTAATTGAGACTGAGATAAGTTAGAAATGGAGGGTACAATTACATTTGAACGTTACTTAATCAAACAAATAAATTTCTACTACCTACATCAGAATATAAATACTGTACAGTCCGCTTGCTTTACAGTGCCAGGTACACCCGAACGGTATATGTGGTTATTGTAATAAAAACCGGTCAAGTACGAGTCGGACTCGCACCCTGAGGGTTCCGTACGGAATATGAATATTTAATATGCTAAAACATTAATAATATGCAACGAATGCTCTAAGGAATGTCCCTAAATACTATTTTCGCTTTATAGTTTTGCTCCGCGTCACTAGACGGCGTCACTAGTACTTTAAAACGCATGTCTCTCAAGCAAAACACACTTATACTTTGCAGTTAAACTCGATACCCGATGTATGGCTTTCAACTGCAAAGTTACGTTTGTAATCATAAAAAAAAACACAATTTCTAGTTTCTTAATACATCATCTGTGAAAATTTCAACTGTCTATCACAGTTCAACAGCTTAGTGACAGACGGACAGCGGAGTCTTAGTAATAGGGTCCCGTTGGTCGACGATAAACATTTCACTCTAAATTTATAATTTAAAAAAAAATAGGATAGCTAACTTTGTGCAGTAACTATCTAAAAATAGGACATCAGATTGTGATGTCGCGAAATGAGTATCATTAACATACAACTTCACAGTGAATCACAATTTACATTTTAAACACTTTGATTATTGTTCAAAGCGCCATCTATGAACCATCAGCTGCGTAACTGCTATTGCAGCTAACTATAAAGTTGTAAATTAATGATATTTATTACGCGACAATATAATTCCATCTCCTATTTTCAGGTAACTACTTACGAGTATCAAAGCCAGCTATTTTATTTTAAAGATTATGGCAACAGAAATTTAGTATGTAAGCAATACGAGAGGGATAACGTTAGCATAACTTACAGCACATTAGCCAGCTATCCTTATTTAGGCGATAGTCACAACTCAGAGAAGAAGTTGTATTCGTAAATATTCGTAATTGCGTTTTTGCGGCAGAACTATTTTACAAACTTTTAAACTCAACAGGTATTGAAATTGGAAGCCATTCACCAGAGATTCCATGTTTGAAATAATAGGGGCGCACTATTCCATAGAGGCGTCGGAGCGGAACAAATTCTATTGTCTATGGGTACCCCAGGTCTTTGTTTTAGTCTAGACTTGAACCTAGGACAAAACTAGGGAGCTACCAGCATTCATGGTCCATTTGTAATTCGAGTGGGCAGACTAGAAAGTCGTAAACTACAAAGGGAGTGTTTTCATTTAAATTTGATTTTTCATTTTTATTGAATTATAAACCTTTTACCGCCTCTGTGGCATAGTGGCTACCCGGTTTTACTGACAATATAGAAGTAGCGGCTTCGATTCATAACAGAGTGTCTGTGATACTCTGGATGGTGGTAGAGCATTTTCTATGTCTGGCTAGTTCATCAGCCGGGAAACGTCCACTGCTGGACATAGGCCTCCCTCATGGTACGCCACATCAACCGGTCCCGAGCCACCTGCATCCAGCGACTCCCCGCGACTCTAACCAGGTCGTCGGTCCATCTAGTAGGGGGACGGCCTGGTAGACGTTTCCCGGTACGGGGTCGCCACTCCAAAACCTTTGCTCCCCACCTGATATCGGTTCATTGAGCGATGTGGCCTGCCCATTGCCACTTCAGCTCACTGACTCGTCGAGCTATGTCAGTGACCTTCGTTCGTATCGAATGTTATCTCAGTCTGCCGCCAAATACTATTATACTATAGCTATATACAAAAAATACAAAAGTAATTATTATTATCATGGTCAAAGAATAACAATATCATGTTGAATTATTTAACTATTCCTACGTAGAATTGGATAGATTACTCCTACTACTCTATTTTATGAAGTCGGTTAAAAAGGAAGATCAATAAAAAGAAAACAAGCTTTTTTCTCGAAGTACCCACATACGTACTTGCAAAGATCTTATCTTGACCTTTTTTCATTGGACCCTATCCTCGGTGGACGTTAAAATATAAAGAGGTCTTGAAAAAGTTGAGGGCAGGGCCTCCGAGAGTTAAGAAACATTGGATACGGTATTTTATGAAAGACGCAAACCACTGGTATTATGTGTACCAAATATCTACAAGTATTAAATTGGAATTTTTAAAACCTCCAGCATTTTTACTGATATACGCAATCAGCATGGGAAAAAATTCACATTTTATGCCGAAAATCGTCTCGATCGACTTCAAACTGCTGAATGAATAAAGATGCCCGCCGGTTTCCGTGTTCCCTGAAGAATACTTCTTAGGAGTCTTAAAACGAAAAGTAAATTGTTACTTTATTGACCAATGCGTAACGTCGTCGACCTCATCATCAGGTGAAAATATAGCCATGATCTGCACTTGACTTTCTATGATCACCAATCCGCCTGGGATTGTTGATCGCAGTAAGATGTTGTTGCTGCCCATCTCCTAAATATGTTTTCCTCTCAAAATATGTATTCTTTTACGCTAACAATAAAATTAATACCCGATCCAAAAATTTTGTGAATCACCGACGCAAAGATCTTCAACTGAGGGAATATTATGTATTGCATATTCAGAGCAAAATAAAGCATCGCTGGGGGCGCCATCTTGTTTTCATTTCGCCATCTTGGTTTTATTCCGCCATATTCTTTTTATTGTCGATGAGTGTCGGCAGCTTGACAGTTAGGTAGCTCCACGATGGGGGCTCTTAAAAATTTGAATTCATCGGCGTTAGACCGAATTTGAGAGACTTAGAGATATATATTTAAAGAGAGTTCTGAGAATTTACGAATGATTTTCAACAGACTTCAGAAAAGGATGAGGAAAATTCGACGGGTATGTTTTAAAAAATGTTTGTTACCTCAGAACTTTCGACTGGATGAACCGATTTTGATGATTCTTTATTTCTTTGAAAGCTGGCACTTTCCGTGTGGTGCCATTTCAGGTCCAGTTCTGACAAAGGCACCCGTGAGGAAACCATATAAGTCTTAAATTTGCTGTAGAATATTAGGGCAGTGGAAGTCAGTTTCTAGTTCTTTTGTGTGAATCTTTTTAGATATTTCAGCCAATGAACTGATTCTCACGAAATTCGGCATGCATTTACAAACGGGGATAACCATTAATTTATATGTTTTACTCCGATTTGGAAATAGGTTTACGTGTCTACAGCCACGGGACGGATACTAGTACAAAGCAATAATAATAACGAACCAATTATTAACAATTTGAGTACAATTATGAAGTCGGTGAGTACCTGCGTTGTCAACCACTTGTGATTGTTGCTTTCTAATTACGCACTAGCTGTGGTACTGGGTGGTACTAGCGTGAGCCCAGGGGCACTATCCATAGTGCAGTCCTCACTTTATACTCTCTTTAATTTCATATCTTCTTCGTAGTGGTACACTCCTGTAAGGGGTCGTGATTACGGATCGTCTGCTATGTTGGTCGCGGCGAGAGTTCTCCATCTCCCTCTATTTGTGGCACTCCGTGTGTACTTAAAGAGGGAACACTTCGTCTCGATTTGTCTGTGTGAGAGATTATACATGTCGCAGTTGAATTGCTTCATAAGCTGTTTTACTAAACAACTTCAACTACAATGTTATTGCGTTGCGTTTAACAAAACAGCTACCCATGTTCAGACGTTTTGCAGAATGGATTATCTGCAACCGCAAAAGGTTGCAAGGCGACCATTAGAATCACTGTTTCTACTTCACACATTTTTCGTTACTTTTGATGGACTACATTCTGCTTTGAACTTCATTTTTATCATACAGAGCAACGAACGACAAAATTTAGAACTAAACATTTACAATCTGACGTTTCATTTCAAGCTGTTTTACAAAACTGTTCATCATTCACCCTTAAATCGATGTACATATGCAAAACGCAAATGCAATTCCTCAATTTATAGTTCAGCTATTGTGAAAAATCGCATCTGTTTAGTGAAACAGTTAGCATTTATGTAAAACGGCTTTTTAAACAGTTCAACTGCGACATACATATACCTAGTTTTTTATTCGCGACGTCCGAGTGATTTTCAAAAACATCCCAAAGGAATTACTTGTTCGATTGCAATGCCAATTGCCTATGTCTATTTCCAACCCTTCAACTATCCGTATAGAAAATCAAATCGAGTTTGTTTGTTTGTATTTCCTTCCCGTCATACCAGAGAGTCCGAATAACTAGATTTTTTTATATACAGTTGAAGGTCAGGAAAAGTACATAGGCAGTTTGATAATTTCTGAAGTACACGCGGACTAAGTCGCGGGTAAAAGCGAGCAGTCTATAATACAAAGTTAAGATATTTTTGTAAATATAAAAATATTCCGTCTCTGTCTGATTCACTATTAACGCCCAGAACAGACTGTATGGGCTAAAAGCCTGAAATGCCAGAACATCTATATTTTGATGACGTACAACAAAGATATGATTTCCATGCGGATACAGCTGCAGAGAGTTTACTAGTATATTATCTCACTATGATCTAACTATGAATATGACCTCAGTGCGTATTTCTGTACCGCCCAGCTCTCCAGCGAACCCCTAGTTCGATATCGTATGACGGTCAGGGCTGCCACAAAAAAAATGTTGCGAGCTCGTGGGTTGCGATTGAAGAAAACACGTGTCCAGTTCCGGAGTTTATTCGTAACACAGGTCCACAAACCAATCTTCAAAATCCGACAGTGTGCGTCCCTGTCTCACTGGGTCCAAGTCTTCTGCTCTGAGTCCGTCCCTGGATTCTGCGTACAGAGTCCTTGGGCACTACAGACGCCACTCTGTCGCTACTGACACCACGTGACACACTAGTACACTAACACTTTTCCACCTCGACTGTACTTTCGCTCTACAATTTCTTCTGGTTTCTGTTTCTTCACTTTAAATCGCTGTTTACTTAGAACTGAACTCAACTGTCGTCGAAGCTCGGCCCGCGCCCGATTGTTTCTAGATCCTTCGCAGTGATCGTCAATTTGTCTTCGCTACTTGACACGAAGGAGATAGATGATTTGGTGTCCCTTTCACACTTGTCAATCCTTATGAGGTTATTCGAGAGCCTTCCTCGCTATCTTTTGTTGCTGTCCGACAAGAAGGTTATAGATGGATCCGCCTCGCTCTTTCACACTCGTTCGAGAAGTTTCCATGCTACTCAACACGAAGGAGATGGGAGATCCACCTCTCTTTTCATTATCTCTAGACTGTTCGAGAAGCTCCGGGGCAATATTATGTTTCACAATAAGATATAAATGCGAAATATCCCAATATCTTTGTCTGTCCTTTCACGGCTGAGCCAGCGTACCGATCTTCATGAAGTTTGGAGAGAAACAGAGACTTTTAAAAATATACCGATTAGCTTTTGAACTTCTGAAAGCATCTCACTAGTAACTACATGCTCGATTGGGATAAAAAGGCGCCTATGTCCTATTCCAGACCTTCAATTATCCCTTAACTTAGTAACTTAATTATGGGTGAGCACGTTTCCATCCTACACCCTTCATCATCATCAGCCGGGAAACGTCCACTGCTGGACATAGGCCTCCCTCATGGTACGCCACATCGACCGGTCTCGAGCCACCTGCATCCAGCGACTCCCCGCGACTCTAACCAGGTCGTCGGTCCATCTAGTGGGGGGACGGCCTGGTAGACGTTTCCCGGTACGTGGTCGCCACTCGAGAACCTTTACTCCCCACCGGTTATCGGTTCTTCGAGCGATGTGGCCTGCCCATTGCCACTTCAGCTCACTGACTCGTCGAGCTATGTCGGTGACCTTCGTTCGTCTACGGATTTCCTCATTCCGGACCTTATCACGTAGAGAAATTCCGAGCATAGCTCGTTCCATTGCTCGCTGAGTGACTTTGAGCTTGTTTATTCGGCCCACAGTAAAAGACCACGTTTCGGTTCCGTATGTCATCACTGGCAACATGCACTGATCAAAGACTTTTGTCTTTAGACGCCTGTTTTTGTTCATTTTCAAACCTACCTACCTACTCTGTTGAGGTCATTGAGCATTGCGTTCAGATCCTCCAAGGATTCTGCCGTTATGACTATGTCATCGGCAAATCGAAGGTGAGTGATGTAGTCGCCGTTGATGTTGATGCCCAGTCCTTTCCTGTTCAGAAGCTTGAAAACATCTTCCAGTGCAGTGGTGAAGAGTTTCGGGGATATAACGTCACCCTGTCTTACACCTTTCTGCACTTGGATCGGTTTCGTGCATTCATCCTGTACTCGGACGGACATTGTGGCTTTATTGTATAAACATTTCAACACTTCGATATAGCGATAGTCAATGTGGCACCTTTGGAGAGACTGAAGCACTGCACAAGTCTCGATTGAATCAAAGGCTTTCTCGTAGTCCACAAACGCCAAGCATAATAGCCGATTATACTCCTCGGTCTTCTGTATAATCTGCCGGAGCGTATGTATGTGGTCTACGGTGCTGAAGCCTTTTCGGAACACACCCTTATCCTCACTTAACGGGATACCTATCTGAATACTTCCATACTAAATTTCTGTTACCGTAATCTTTTAATAAAGCTAGCACGATAAGTAATTGAATGAACAGGACAACAAAATAATTTAAAACAACGGCTAGCCAACCCTACGACGTTCTCCAACTAGGGTTGTACGACAATAGCGCCGCGGGGTCGTAATTAAAAAAAGTGAAAACCCGCGTGAGGGCGTGAATTTTCACGCGTTCAAACTGAATGCGTGCGACGTGTGAAGTGAAAGCATGCTTTAGTGTGCGTGGGCGGGCGGGCGTGATGCTTGGGTCAGGGGATGGAAATAAATGTAATGAGAACACTTTGAAAATATATGTAGAGGTAGTTGTGTCAACCCTACATGACCGTGTTATATTTACTCTGTGTATAAAAGATTAAATCCGTCCGCCACGTTTGCACTATTTAAAACAAGTAAATTCGTTCAAAAAGAACTGGAAACCGACTTAATTGCCTTAAAAGTCCACTTTTACTAAGGCAAATTTAAGATTTATACCGTTTTCTCATGGATGCCGTTGTCAGAACTGGACCAAATTGAAATTGGACCACACGGACCTTTCAAATAAAAAATAATCATTCAAATCGGTTCACCCAGTCAAAAGTTCCGAGGTAACAAACATTTTAAAAAAGCCATACCCGCCGAATGGATAGCCTTCTCATTTTTTGAAGTTGGTTAAAAATCAAGGAATAGTCTAAAAATATCTCTATAAAATAAATACAATACAACTTTGTGACCCTTTTTACCAAAATTGCGCGGACGTAGGAGTTTGAAATTTCGCTCACTTATAGTTTTATATATAGGAGTGCAGAATGATAATATTGTTTTAACTTAACTTAAATTTAAATTAACTGGGCGACCACTAGTACATATAGAAAGATACTAGAATTGGGTATTTGACTGAAAAAATATTATGATATAATTCGATAGTCAATGTAAAATATAAGCTCTATCAATTTTATTTCGATACGACAAATAGTTTTTTTAGCTAAAACGGAGCGTTTTAGCAAATATAAATCGGGTGAGTTTTGTGACGTCACATTACTATATTGGAGCGTTAAATCTATGAAGCTTGTTCGATATTTTGAGTTATCTCGTAAAATAATCTTTTTATGCCTATATACCCTGTACGAAAGCGTTCAAAATTCAATGAAAAAAACTAAATCTAATAATATTCGAGGAACTATATTTTTCGTAAGTCTTGCAAAATCAAAAATATGACAATTATTCCTTTTTTTTAATTTTGAGGGTCTTTCTTTTAATTTCCTTTACGGTATAAAATACAATTCAACCCCAAACTAATTAGGTGTCGAGTACGTAATTAAATTTTTGTTTTTATTTTGTTTTACAAAATCATTTTTTGAAATAAATTACAATTTAAAATGCCACGTGCCTAAAACTCGCTCTGCATTTCTAACGTGTTTGTTCAAATATATAAAAATACTTTAAGTTGGTATGGAACTCTTCGTGTGTGAAACCGATTCGTTCTAGTCTGGGGTTTTATTTATCTAATTATAGAAGCATCGGTCATAGAACATACGAAGACTCTTTTCAATTAAAAATGCGTAATTTCATGCGTTGCAGCCGGCGGGGGGCGGGGGCAGGGGTGCGCTGCGGGCTCGTTACTGTGGGACGGGTGAACGTCTCCACTACACCACGACACACGAGAAAATTACATGACATTCGGACGTCATTGTCATGTCTGCATAATTGCATATATAAAAAAAAGTCGGGTTAGTTGCGCCCTTTATAACACAAGTAAGGCTGAACCGATTTTTATGATATTTGTTTTGTTATAGAATAAGTATTAAAACATTGGATAAATACGCCAAAAAAATCGTCATTAATTTTGTATAGAACGGTACAGACGAAGTTGCGGACAAAAAGCTAGTGACATATAAATTTAAACAGGATAAAGTGCAAAAGTGGTTTTAAGATAATTGTACAAAAAGTTTTTTTAATATAACTTAGTAAATTTCTATTAGGGGCTCTAGGACTCTTGTTTTAGACCCAACGGCTCTTCGCGCAAATTGAGACGGTTGAACTGGTCCGAGGCCGGTTAGACTTATGTATGAGGCATTTCTTTGTTTGCTGGACTGGCGTGAGCAACTCCCACGTCCACGGCTGTTTGCCTAGCGTCGTGCGCGTGCGCAGGCGTGTCGGTACTCTCCCATGTTCCGTACTTTAATCACGCTCACCGCTAAATATCCCGTCACATAAAATAGAGGCTTGTGTGTGGGCAGGCTTACATTCTACGGTCTTTTATCCATTAAAGGCTTCCGTAAAAATTTGCTTTTAAAATTGGAGTACACTTTTGTACACTCGAGTAAAACAATATGTATCCACTTTTGAACCATGTCACATTCACTCTTGCTTGTGCTATGTAGTGTGTTAGAGGAACTGTCAATTAAAAGACTGATACATATTTTTGTACTGGAATGTACCTTGTCATATTCACCCTTTTTTGTTCTTATACAGTATGTTGAGGGAGATATCATTTATAGGTGAACATGATATGTAGAAAAACGGCTACATAATTTTTTACTCGAATGTACATTGGACACGCGCACTCGTCTTGTAAAGTGCGTGCTATGAAGACTACTGTGAAGGGAGACGTTTGTGTGTGTGTGTGTGTGCTCTGTATGAGGCCTTATACATACATACAAACGAGAACATACACATATATACAAGTACACACCTACTCTTATATATACAGTGCTACACATGTTTTAAAAAATTAGCACATTAACAAACAGAACCAATCGAAATCGACTTTACAGACAAGCAATTTTTTAGGGTTCCGTAGTCAAACAAGGAACCCTTATAGTTTCGCTCTGACTGTTTGCCCGTCCGCTGCTTAGCTCAGATACCCTTACTACTAGAAAGCTGTAATTTGGTACGATAATACATATTAATCACGCCGACAAAATGGTAGAAAATCTTAAAAATAATTTTTTTAAGTTTGGCCCCCGTACACGTAACTTGGGGATGAAATATTTTTTTCACGTCTACCCCATTGTGTGGGGTATCGTTGCATAGGTCTTTTAAAAACATTGAGGGTCTAGAAACACCACTTTTTGATTGAGGGATCCGTTTGCGAAATATTAAGCTTTAATTTGCTTTTAGAAATCTGGAAAATTGTTCTACTGTATCTAACTGTAGTAGTAAATATGCTAAACTTTAAAGGAAAACTATCACCAAGTTAGCTTCACAGGTTAACGAGTAATAGGCGACCAAATTATAAAATATACTTGGAGTGGTCAAAATGGAAATTTCGTACCAATTTCACTCAAAATTACTGTTTATGCAACCAGTAAACTACGGAACCCTACACTGCGCGTGGCCCAACACGCACTTGAGCAGTTTTTACCTATAACTCGCCACAAATAAAATGCACTGTACCACAGATTATATACACGAACATATCTATCATCAGTAGTAGTAGTAGTAGTTTAATTCTCCCGAATGGGAAGGCAATGGAACAAAGCCTTACAGCCTACTCTGAATATGTATCTTATTTCTCATTTTCTTCTGCAGTTTTCTCAATAAAATGTATAATGTACATTTTATCGGTTTTTTCACGATTCTTGACGAGAATTTCAAAGGTCAGCCTTGGTTTTTAAACATAATTAGAAAGAATCCATATGCCGAATGTACTCGACATGGTAAACCTTTTCGATCGCGTCGAAACCCTTGCAATTTTGCGTAATTGATACTATAACACCGTCTGTGACACTTTTTGCACTATATTACACGACTATAACACAAAAACACACATAACAGTATTATTAACGAATTACTAAAATTGCAATGAACCACCATTTTTCAAGTTCGCGCCAAGAATCCCATATCCATCATCATCATTGACAATCTATATAATATTAAATCCCCACTGCAGGGACACCCCTACTCTCTTACAGAGTATATATCTTAGGTAAATTAAAAAGCATTAAAAGTAGCTTTTCCCGCCAAACAATCCAAGCGTCAAAAAGCAAAGCATTCTCCGTTCCTTCCGCATAAAGATAAGTCAAAGGCTGTGTTCGCATACAGCCTACTCTTGAAACTTACATAAAAATAATATGTGGAAACTCTTCACAGCGAAGTACACTTCAAATATAAAGTCATTCAGTGCAAATGCGAGTGAAAAAAAGAAAAAGGAAATTTTCCTCTTTTCCCCGCATAGGAACGCGCGTAAGCCAAGTAAAGGCTTCTCTATGAAAATAAAAAGAGATTGAATGTGTCTTTAGGCAAAATGGCGGGAATTGCTTTGTATTTTTAGTTCAATGTTTTACAATTTTACTCAAGTACTTTGGTAGGCAAATATGAGTAAACTACCGCATATTTGCAAAGAGTGCTAATTATTACTGAAGATTTATTTTTCTATGAGTCGCTGTTAAACAAAAACCAACTTTTTAAATACACTTTAATCAACAACTCTTATAAGCAAAATGTATTCAAAGTTCAATATTCGAACAGCAAATTGAGGTTTGTTTATTTATTAAAGTGACCTAAACAAACCCAACCCTACCCATCGAGCATAGACAATGAGCCATTACTTTTTCTGTTCAACACGCACTGGCCACTATTACATACAGTTCCAGAATAAATTAAAAGAGTCGTGGAAGTAGGTAAAATAACATAATGTTGCCTAATCAACTGCCTAACTTGTTATATTTCGCCGATCAATGTCTATTAATCCTAGTATGAATATACAAGGTGCACCCATGGTAATTTTGGCAATCTGACGAGGCAGCATGTAAAATAAATAGTAGTAGACATTCTTCCACTAAAATGTTCACCCTTAGAGGTAGAATTAGCATATTTTGTTTTTGTTGATTATCTCAAAAATCGCCAAATCGATTTCAATAAAACTTATATAGAACCATCTTTGAAGTATTTTCTACAAAAAAAAGAATCATCAAAATCGGTTCATAATTGGCGGCGCTATCGCATAACATACATAAAGAAAAATTGACAACCTCCTCCTTTTTGAAGTCGGTTGAAAATTATCCTTTTAAATTTCAGAAACATTTAAGAGGCTATGTTGGTTAGACCACGTGGCCGCGTTAAAATGTGGATTGTTTTGTAGCTGTCCCTATCCGAGCCCTATCCTACCCGAGCGCGTACGGTGAGACAGCATACACTACGCGATGTTATCCACCCGTTATTTGGATGTTTCGTAGTCCAGGGATCATTTGAAGGATACAGTATATTATGTAACCATTTTTAATACAGTATACTAATGAAATTTCAGATGACGGTGGTTTTTCCAAATTGTTCTAAATTGATTCATACTCTTGCAAATCAGGATCAAAGTTGGGGCTTTTTACTACCGTAAAATACAATTCTTTGACGCCCTGTAACTCTGGAAGTATATATTTAAACGAAAATCTGACTCACCACCGATACAGATATTTGCTTCTAGATTGTGTTTTGAAAATTTCATAGATTTTCATAGCTTAATACTCAAAATATGACTGGACTACGTTTGTATGGGCGCTTTGACACCAGCATACCCTCTTAATTGATGATTGAAAAACCGTGATGACATTGTTTGTATTGCTTTGTCTGACATTAAAGCTGCAATAAAGCACAGCAGTGTCCAAAAAGTAGTTACGTCTTACGAAACCGACGTACTGATGGAAAAGCTGCCGTCTTGTTGTTTAATTCGGCGGCTGACATATGCGAAAGCGGGATAGATTTATAGACGCATGTTTATGCTAAATTATATTTTATATGTAGCGGAATGGAGCTCTTTAATCTAAAATATTCTTTTTAGAATATTCAATTCAATTCAATTCAATTCAAATAATCTTTATTGCACACACACACAAAATAAAAAACAGAAAAGAAAAGAGAAGAACATAAAAGGTACAATGAAGGCGGCCTTATCGCTAAAAGCGATCTCTTCCAGGCAACCTTGGGGCAGAAGAATCGTGTGATTAAGAAGGGGTAAGTAGGTGGTGCTAAATATATATTAATAAATAAATAAATAATAATATATAATATATATGTCAAATATTATAAGAAATTTTATAGAATTTAAAATATTATAAGAAGTTTCTTATAATATTTGACAGCGTGAAATTTCCCATCATATTTTGCTTCGAATAATGCGAAGGAAAAAGCGCATTAAAACTCGAAAACGCGCATTTTCCCTGACATGAGACTAATCTTGATCGATTTTTCGCCCCGAAACGCCCAAATACAAAATTTCAGCGAAATTGCTGGAGTCGTTTCCGACATCCGAATTATATATATACAAGAATTGCTCGTTTAAAGGTATAAGATATAAGATACTGGAATACTCAACTAAAAAATTAATGCAAATCATCTTCTTCTATATTCTACATTAAACCCAGAAAATGTGACTGTGAACTGTGACAGCATTCCGCTGTGCTGTCACAGTAGTCCGTGGAATTATCGCGTCGACTGTAGTTACCGGTGGTTCTGTCTACGTTCCAGTGCGTAATCTATGTCGGACCGGACTTCAAACAATCACCAGCCAGGGGTGGACCCATCAATTATTAAAGGTTCATTCACGACTGCCGTGCCCTAATAGTGCACTCAGCTGGACCCAGCTGCTCTCAGAATTTATTATTAGTTCGTACGAGCTGGATATGACGTCATTATAAAAGTGTGACGCAAGCAATGCTTTTTAAAAGTGTACAAAGAGAAATTTGTTACGAGATCGACTAGAATCTCTTCATGAACGTTGCGGCATCCAGAGAATGCACTCTTTTTTTGCTAAATTTCGAATGCCGTCCGAAAAACCGTTGAGATTTAAGGCTGATTCTGTTACTCTATAGAGCGCTAGTGACGTCGTCATTCGTTTTCTCTGCGCATTTATAGAACAATTCCAGAAACCACGCCGGACTTTTTGTAGTCTGATCTACGGTTTATCGATACATAATCGATTAATGGTTAGATTCTGGGTAGTTATTATTAATTTAACCGCCAGAAGTGGTCACTTTTAACTGTGTTATTGATAGTAAACACAATATATATATCACATCATGATGTATCGATAAACCGTGCTATCGGTATACCGTAAACCAGCAATGACTACAAAAAGTCCGGTTTGGTTTTTAAAATTGTTGTATAAATGCGGAGAAATGTAGAAAAGACCGACTGAGGGCGCCACTGTCGCTCTGTGGGTCTTAAGAGGGTATGCTGTTGTCAAAGCGCCTATACAAACGTAGTCCAGTCATATTTTGAGTATTAAGCTATGAAAATCTATGAAATTTTCAAGACACAATCTAGAAACAAATATCTGTGTCGGTGGTGAGTCAGATTTTCGTTTAAATATACACTTCCAGAGTTACAGGGCGTCAAAGTATTGTATTTTTCGGTAATAAAAAGCCCCAACTTTGAACCTGTTTTACAAGAGTATGAATCAATTTAGAACAATTTGGAAAAACCACCGACATCTGAAATTTCATTAGTATACTGTATTAAAAAATGGTTACATAATATACTGTATCCTTCAAATGATCCCTGGACTACGAAACATCCAAATTACGGGAGGATAACTTCGCGTACTGTATGCTGTCTCACCGTACGCGGTCGGGTAGGATAGTGCTCGGAGAGGGACAGCTACAAAACAATGCGACCTTGAACGCGGCCACGTGGTCTTACCAACATAGCCTCTTAACAGTAGATATACAATTTAAAAACACCGTCAGGTGCGACTCGGACTCGCGCACGAAGGTTTTAAAAAAGCTCCCTTAAATAATTATTTTATTCTGTTTTACAGTATTTGTTGTTATAGCGGCAACAGAAATACATAACCTGTGACAATTTCAACTGTCTAACTATCACGGTTTATGAGATACAGCCTGGTGACAGACGGACAGACAGACAGCGGAGTTTTAGTAATAGGGTCCCGTTTTTACACTTTGGGCACGGAACCCTAAAAATTTGTTTAGGTACCATTGCATTGTTGGAGATAAAGCCTGGAATATATTTTATTTTTAACTGGATTTACAATCCGGAGGTTCTATTTGTGATATATAGTATATAGTAGGTTGGCGGTAGGAAATTTTCTATACCCGCCTGGCTAGATTACCATGTTACGTAAATCTTCCTACAATCAGCAATGTTAAAAGCACAGTTGTGTTCCAGTGGTATGAAAGTTTAGCAGAGCCACCGCATGCTTACCATGCCACGCCTTTACCGTCATTTACCATCAGGTAAGATGAAGGCCAGGTGCAAACCACACATAAATAAATATAAAAAAGACACTGATATTCTTTTTTAAGATAATCTCTAGAAAGTTCTTTTAACTTTGGAATCAAACGAAACGCAGGAGCCATAAGTTTGTGCTAATACCTTTTACATTTGTAATATTGTCCTTCTGGTTTGCCGCGATAGGGTAGGGTAGGGTAGGGTAGCACAAGTATAACCTAACTATAAATCCCCCTAGGCTAGAGATCTAAGCTAGACTTACCTATGCTTATGTAACACCTAGAACCAAGGGAAGAGGGGGTGCCACCCCTATGAAAAGACTGTGCTCCTTTGATCTAAATGACTGGAAATATGTCAAGAGTTATGCGTAGAGGCGTCTTCCCTTCGCGTGAAGGTATGTTTGAGGAGATGGAGGAGCTGTTTAGATAATACTAGCTTTTCTTCGCGACTTCATCTGCGTTGACTTTAGAAATTATGCCACGGTAATACTTTTTAAAAGCCTCCGTGGCTACACGCTTACATTCCGAAGAAAAAGGGTCTTGACAGACTGACAGACGGACGGTCATCCTATAAGGATTCCTTTTTACCTTTTGCCCTAAAACAGCAACGATGTGAACATGTCGTCTGCTTTCTTCTTAATAACACATTCTTTGATAACAGAATCAGAATTATTTATTGCAGAACTGGGTGGTACAGTGATCTTAGGTGTATAATTAACTATTACAGAGTTTCTCCAATTCTTACCCGAAGGCTTACAATATTTGAAACGTCAAAAGAAATTAATACAATATAATAA
Organism: Carcina quercana; assembly: GCA_910589575.2. NCBI lineage: Eukaryota > Metazoa > Arthropoda > Insecta > Lepidoptera > Depressariidae > Carcina > Carcina quercana. The sequence continues at coordinate 3,198,920 of OU342454.1, read as the reverse complement.
TAAATTTGTTGAAGAAATAATAAAATATACATGTTTTGCCATTATAAATACAGTCTTAATTGTATCTTATGCTCAACTCTAAAAGTCGTCACTCAATTATAATAGCATTTGTCAATAAGTACATTGTTTAATTTCATTTTAATTTTTTTCAATGTCAATTCTTTTAAGCAGTCAGGTAATTTATTAAATAATTTTGAAATATAAACAAAATTAGGAATACGTAAAGAATGAGAACAGAGCAAGCTATCTTCGAGACAGTATCACAGCATCCCCGCATGACATACCCCTCCCCTCATATATTCCAGGCTGTTATTCAAATATTTCATATATAACCGGATTATGTAAAGTGTATATCTCTCCGGCGAGCTTCCGTGGATTCTGTCAACGGTTTGACGTGAATATATAGGTCACACTTCAGTTTATGGTTGTGATTATTGTGTTCCAGCAATAAGGTTTATGCTTTAGGTATTGGGTGTTCCTATTCTAAAGCTGAGAGCACACAGCGACTTAAAGCGACATGAAGGCGACTAACGAAAAATGGGAGCATGTATGTACCTATATTATATTCTTCATTTATTTTTGCCATAATCAATTTCAATCAAATCAAATCAAGACATTGACAGTTACCCTAAAATCGGATTATAGTGCCGCGAAATGAATATCTTTAACTTACAACTTGTCAGCTACAATAGCCGCGATGCAGCTAATGCTCACTAGATGGCGCTTTGAACAATAATCCGAAATAGTGTGCAAAAATGTAAATTATGAACTAATTAACTCTATTTACAGGTCTAAGGCATAACTGAGTCTGTTCCTGAGGTATAAGAGCAGTACGAGAGCGTGTGACCGTCAAACGACGCCTAACTGAAGTTATGCGTACCCACCAGTACCGCTCCCATACCTCGGAATAGACTCAGTTATGCGTTAGACATGTGATTCGCATTTTCCGACATCGCACTCCGATGTCCAATTTTCAATCAACTTAAAAAAGGAGCAGTTTCTCAATTCGACTGTATGTTTTTTTAACACTTGACAATACGAAATCAAAAAATCTACAGCTATGCCTTTGGTACACAAATGCTATCGATATGCTAGCTCTTTCTCGTCCCCTTTGAAAGCGACTTTTTCTTTTGCATCTCTACTTCTATGTTTGAACCTGTAATAGAGCTTCGTAGGACGGTTTTTATTTGCGAAGGGTTAATATTTCATCCCTTTCATCGAGACGGGATGATTGTAAGAATTAATTGAGAGCGCGTCCCACAGTTCTCAGGTTATGTTAGGTGTGAAGTTTAGAGTTGAGATTCGGATAGAAGAGACTTGATTTTGATGAAAGAAGGAAAGGATAGGTGATAAAAAAGGTGTATTAAGTAATGAAGAAGGGAAGAAGAGATAAAGGAAGGAGATAGCGTAGGGATAGGAAGAAAGGAGGAAATTAGGAAAGTGCGTAAGGTAAATAAAGATAATGAAGGATCACAAGCCAGTGCTTCAGCAGCTTGTGACTTCTGGCTCAGCATGCTTATATTTATCACACAGAACAACACGAATTTTCGGTCTGGGATATTAAATTTTGAATCCTCCTACGTTAAAAATAAGGAAGATTTTTTTTTATCAAAGCCTGCTTTTTTAAAGAAAAAGGACATATTTATACAGATTTTTCCATTATTTTATTTTAAACTAGCGACCCACGGCTTCACACGGGTGGATATTTATTTTGGCATAAACGTAGAGTAAATGTGATCTTTCTAGATCATTACAGAAATTTTCAGAACATTCCAGAAGTTCTCATGTGAAGTTCACATGAGTTAGACGAGGACAGATATATATTTTAGCCACCCACAACCACCCACTTCCACCCATCGCGACCAAACTCCCTTACTTTCAGCAGGAGACCAAGGGGTATTCACTACCCCAACGGGAAGTTCATTGGAGTAGGTGGTGATAGAGAAAACCCTGTCTTAACGTACTAACATTAGCTTTATATATATATAGATATATAAGATTATAATTAATACTTTGACCTTGAATGATACGATGTCAGCTCTAAATTTAACAAGTACCTAACTCTGTTAACCACAGTGGGATTCAAAAGCTGAGGTGTGAAAGAGGGGTCCGCACCTCTTTGTGCCTCATAATAGCCATTGTAGAACTCAACACGATCGCTGCCTCGCAACCAGTCTCACTCAACCATAATACGACGCGCAGAGATTCTAGCTCAACTTGCATATTCTATGTTCTATAAAAAAGCGGCCAAGTGCGAGTCGGACTCGCGCATGAAGGGCTCCGTAGCAGCAAGTAACATGACATAAAAGTTCTTGTAGTTCGTTGTAACTTTGATCGATGTTGTAATAATAGTATATTTTTTATATATATTTGACTCTACTAAATGAATGGTAAATTGCGGTTTACGATTTATGACGTATTAAAAAAACTACTTACTAGATCTCGATCAAATCAATTTTCGATCGAAGTTTGCATGGTACAAAATGTAACGATCGAGACACACCTGCCTATCCGCACCGTCAAGCACGCGGTCAGCAAGCAACCGGCCAGCGTCCCCGGAGAATGTGCTGGCCGGTCAGAAAGAGGCGCGAGATACATACAAACTACATATATCTGAGAGAGAGAAATAGATTTTGCACAGTACCGGTCAGTGTGACGTCATCAACTCGAATTCTTTTCTGGTGTATCAAAAAGAGATGACAATAGCCACATTTGCACTTTTTAACCCATGGTTTTTGACAACTGAATTATATGTTAGTTGTGAATACCTTTTCCCGAAAAGTATTAAAACAAATGGCGCCATTCGCTTAATTTTGAGACATAATTTGCGACAGAGAATGTATATTTATCTCATTCTGTCTTATGTCAATTCAATGATGTTAGAAAAGCTAAAATATAATTATTTTGATCCTGCTCATATTAAACATTGTTTACTCGCCTGACTCGACAAGTAACCGTGTCATCGCGCCATAGCCTACTTGCATACCAATGTGTCCTCCGTCATCATCCAACATTATTTTTAATTTTGTGATTTGGCAGTTGGTAGTTTTTTCTTGGCAACCTAAATTCAAATAAAAAATTCGAATAAAGAAAAAAATTGACACTCGATTTTCTTCAGTTTGAGTTTTACAGTAGGACATTAAGGTCACGCTTCTTAAATTTATTAACTAGTTTTTGTTTTAAGCACTGTACTATATCAAAATGCGCGAGTGTATATCTATCCACGGTGGGCAAGCCGGTGTTCAGATCGGGAACGCATGCTGGGAGCTGTACTGCCTGGAGCATGGCATCCAGCCCGATGGTCAGATGCCTTCAGACAAAACCGTCGGTGGCGGCGACGACTCCTTCAACACATTCTTCAGCGAGACTGGCGCCGGCAAGCACGTTCCTAGAGCAGTCTTCATAGATCTAGAGCCAACGGTGGTAGATGAAGTGCGGACAGGCACCTACCGTCAACTGTTCCATCCGGAGCAACTCATCACCGGCAAAGAGGACGCCGCCAACAACTATGCCAGAGGACATTACACAATTGGAAAGGAAATCGTCGATTTAGTACTTGACAGGATTAGGAAACTGGCAGATCAATGCACGGGGCTACAGGGGTTCTTAATTTTCCACTCTTTCGGGGGCGGCACTGGGTCAGGGTTTGCGTCTCTACTCATGGAACGCCTCTCTGTGGATTACGGCAAGAAATCCAAGCTGGAATTCGCCATTTATCCCTCTCCTCAAATTTCCACAGCTGTAGTCGAGCCCTACAACTCAATTTTAACAACCCACACGACTTTGGAACATTCTGACGCAGCCTTCATGGTCGACAACGAAGCCATCTACGACATCTGCAGGAGAAACCTGGACATCGAGAGACCCACGTACACCAACTTGAACAGGCTGATTGGACAGATCGTGTCTTCGATCACCGCGTCGTTGAGGTTCGATGGAGCTCTGAATGTGGACCTGACCGAGTTCCAGACGAACCTGGTGCCATATCCACGAATACACTTTCCGCTAGTGACATACGCCCCCGTCATTTCTGCAGAGAAGGCGTACCACGAGTTGCTGTCAGTAGCCGAAATTACGAACGCTTGCTTCGAACCCGCAAACCAGATGGTGAAATGTGATCCTAGGCACGGGAAATATATGGCTTGCTGCATGCTGTACCGTGGCGACGTGGTGCCTAAGGATGTGAACGCTGCAATCGGGACCATCAAAACGAAGCGGACAATTCAGTTCGTGGACTGGTGCCCCACCGGTTTCAAGGTAGGCATCAACTACCAGCCGCCCACGGTGGTACCCGGCGGAGACTTGGCCAAGGTCCAGCGGGCGGTCTGCATGCTGTCCAACACCACAGCTATCGCGGAGGCCTGGTCGCGACTGAACCACAAGTTTGATCTGATGTACGCGAAGCGCGCTTTCGTGCATTGGTACGTGGGCGAGGGCATGGAGGAGGGGGAGTTCTCTGAAGCCCGCGAGGACCTGGCAGCGCTGGAGAAGGACTATGAGGAAGTAGGAATGGACTCTGGGGAAGGCGAGGGCGAGGGTGGAGAAGAGTACTAAATCGAGGCACGAGTGGATATATAGATTTTTCCTTTCCTGAATTATTTTATGGTATACTGTGTCGTATAGAATTTGAACTAATCAACTGATCATTATTAATCATGTATCGTATTGAAAGATTTATCACGTATTGAAATTAGTTATTGTTTTTAGTTATTGATACTCGTATGTATTTTTAATTGTTGATATTAAATTTGAAGGCATTTTTGGAAACGTGTATGGTAATAACTGTTAAGTATTGTATAACACATTGTTAAGGATTTATGACTGTATATCTACAATGTTATCGAAGTAAAAGTTTAATTAAAATCTGTGTTAATGATGAAGTATTTTTCTTTTAGAAAGAAACGTTTCAGGTTTATAATGGGTATCGGTAATTTTTTGAATTAAGTTCATGAGAAGTATTTCAACGTTTCAGTGTGTTAGGTTTACAAGTTTCCCAAATATAGTGAATGCGTGTGAACTTGTACATTTCTTCTTCTTGTACATTTTGCGTTTAGTATTTGAGTCGTGCATATTTTCTACAATATATACATTTTAAAATAGTGAATCAACAAAATTAAAATTCATGAAAAAATACAACCCGCGATAATTCTACCACCCATATATTTTATCACCAATTATTGTTATAATTGGAAGTGGCCGTTCAGGGAAGTGGTCTTCATGGGAAGTAGTCGTTCAGGGAAGTGGTCGTTCAGGGAAGTGGCCGTTTAGGGAAGTGGTTGTTCAGGAACGTGGCCGTTCAGGGAAGTGGCCGTTCAGGGAACTGGCCGTTCATGGGAATTGGCCCTAAGTGAACGGAACCCTTGTACAGAATGTTCCGAAAAGTAAAGTCTCTTTAATATATTACGTCAGTTCAAATAAAGGGGTCGTCTACTCTTGCTTTTGAAATGAAATAACTCTCGAACACGTTTCAGGTTCAATTCAGTTAGGCCTGGTTCAGCATGAGTGTTATCACTGGCTATCAATTGTGTGATTTAGAGAAAAAAAATCACTTGCTCCTGAAGTCTTTCCATCAGGAATGACAGTAATATTTTGAAGTATGATTCGATAATCATACTTTGCAGCAACTCTTATTCCACGGTGTTGGCCACGTGAAGCTGTGGTGACATTAAATTCCAAGGCAGAAACGCGCGCAAGGAAATGTTAATGGACTTTAGACTTCATCTACTAAGAGTTAGGTGCCATAATCCTATTATGTAACCAATTTTAAGCAATTTGCCGCGGCGGCGTGCCTCCCGCCTTAATGAAGTGTGAGAGTGCCTTAAACGATTTAAGTTTAAGTTAATCTGAGCTTATTATTCTTAAATTTCTTAAAATTTTATTTCGTTAAATTCAAATAATCAATTATGTTACGATACAGCTTATCTTCATCTGCGTAACCTTCAGAATTATCCCATAGGAACATGTAATGGGGATAAAATGTATTCTTGGTATATGTCTCTGCATAGGGACGCTGTAGTGCCGAATTTCAAGACGATTTGTTGTGCCGTTGACGAATATACATAGACACATATTTATTCGACATTTTCACAACACGACACACACAACAACAAACACACAGAAATATATTATAAACTATAAACATGGAACAATACACTAATTAAAACGATAATAATAGAACAAGTAATTTAGATAAACAATTATACACAAAATTCAATAAATAAAGAATGAAGAGATATAACGAAAACCGTCCAAGTGGGGCCATAGTTACGTGAAAATTTCAAGTGTCTGTCTATTAAAGTCAAAAAGATACAGTCCCGTGACAGACGGACAGACGCACGTTCTATTAACGCAAGTGGGTCCCACGATCACACTTTGGTCACGGAGCCCGAAAAACTATCTCCGAGACACCTCAAACTGATGAGGCATTGTCTAGCTAATAATGTTCCACTAAGAACACAAAAGTGCTAATAATACTGCTGTTTGTCGGCAGACTTAGATAGTATAGCCGAATAGCGGTAGATCCAGGCAAGCCTTAGATTAATCCCCGCTCCGCTAAATAGATGCAATCTAATTTGTCGTAAACCTGCGTCTGTATATCTTTCCTGCTTTCGCACACGTATTACGCCAAATGATAAAACAAGATAGCAACATTTTTATCAGTACGTCAGTAGCGACTGAAAAAAAGAAGCTCGTTGTCAAATTAGTTTTTTAATGTAGGATAGGTTTGCACTTGGCCTTATCTCACCTGATGGTAAGTGACGATACGGCCGTTGGATGGTAAGTGTGAGCTTCCAGAAGCCTCAGGCTGTTGAGGCGCTGGCTCTGCTACCTTTCATACCGGAACACAACAGTGCTATTAACACTGCTGTTTGGCAGAAGACTTAGGTAACATGGAGGTATCTAGCCAGGACATAGACAATGCCTTACCACCAACCAAAGTATACTTTACGTCGTAAAGTTTTTATCTGCTGTATATATAATCTATTATTTTAATCGCCTACTCGCTTAAACTTCTAATTGACTTTTTAGACCTCTTTACTGAAATTTTTATTTACTTGTATTTATATTTACATTCGCATTTTTCCTTGTATTTATTTATGCTCCATATGTTATTACTTGCAGTGAAAACTTTTTCTGCTATCAGCCAGTTAACTGTCAAACAATAAACTTGAAAACAGAAAGAAAAACCAAGATGTCACTGTCACCAAAATACTGAAATAGTCATGATTTTTATATAAAAAATTCGGGAATTTATCCCAAAAATCAATATACATCCAACACACCCAAATTTCCATTAAGTACTGAAAAATGAACAACAAAACAACAGAAATTTATGAATATGAAGAAGTGTAAAATTACCCCGGAACATTAAAATATTATAATTTAGTTTTTAGCAATTAGTTCTTCAAGAAACACTAAAAAATGTCTCAGGATGACGATGGTTTGTATATTTGAATTGAACTTATTTGTTAATGTAAAAAGTATTTAGAACTCAGTTTGCGTTCGACCACAAACTCATTTAATAAGTGATGTGGTCAAAAATGGTATACGCTTCATTAACAGCTTATATGTGTCCCCACTGCAGGGGCTCTGTGCGGATTGGTAGACTTCACACACACCTTTGAATTTCTTCTCAGGAGTGTGCAGGTTTCCTTACGATGTTTTCCTTCACCGAAAAGCCAATTGTAATGATTGTTATCATTCGTACAGAAACTCCAAATAACAAAATGGAACTCATTGGTATGAGTCTGGATCGAACCCAGAGCTCGATTGTTCAAAGACTGACGTTTTACCCAATCGAGCCATGGCTTTTTCACGCGCTTACCTCAAAGCAACCTTATTCACTTTTTGACGAAAAACAGATTGTAATGATCAGAAAACACTGAAACCGACAGGGAATGCAATCAGAACTGGTCAAATCCATTGAAAGAGTAAAACTAGAACAAAGTCAAACAGCCACAAGCGTAATTTGGTATTTTGCTACCAATTTTATGAAAGCGTGTCTTTTTTCGAGAGCAAATCTTTCTGGATTTCTTAAAGGTCTCAGCAGTACTTCTCCAGCTTCGATAAAAAGATGATAGTTTTGCTTGTCCAAACTACAATCATAGATGAACCTCCAAATTTTTAAATCTTCTTTTTAATCTACTTCAATCTTTTTAAACATTAATCAGATATGGAGGACACGTCGACCCTGAATGTAGGTCGGTACAATGTGATGCCGTCGTTGGTCGCGCTGCAGCAGATGAAGAACCGTCAACACCTGGCAACCCTCGGCAAGAAGTTGATGAAATGGACAGTGGTCGCAACCAACAAGGAATTGAGGAGATTGAGCGAAGAGCTCATTAAGTGAGAGTTAAACACATATATTTCTCTCACACACACATGGCACGCAACTCTTCTGTGTCGACAGTACGACATTATTCACTACATACAACTACAATACAATTTTCTCCTCCAAAACTAAGCCGATTTAAATGTAATATCAGTATCAAAATGTAAAGAAAGAGTAAATCTATGCTTCTATTTTTTTTAAAAAAAACCTTTCAGATTTGTCTGATAGTCCTCTGATCGCGACGTTAAAAACGGGGAATTTTTCTAGGTTTTTGAGAGGTCATATTTTTTTTAATAATGAATTTTTGGAAAAAATTGAATAATACAGGCATGCCTACAGTAGACATTGATTTTATGAAAAAAAAAAAAACGATTGCTATAGAGGCATTATCCTGGATGAAAATAGGGGAATACGTTTGTATGGAGAAAATGCAGCTAGGACACGCTCTTAATGCTTAAATTTGATGTCATTGCTCGGCACGCACAAGATGGTTCTGACAGAATGTCAGCGCTGTAGGACCTCAGCACATGATGAGCCAGTACCGTTTCGGTGTCACCACTCACGACCCATGAAAGAAAGAAAAAATTTATTGGCCAAGTACATAGTTTGTTTACACGGTGTTTATATAGTAATTTCAATTAGTTCGATGTACTTAACCTGTCCACAGGTGTGCAAATATTATAAACATATCTAATAAGGAATTTAATTGTTAAAAAATTAGTTTACATCGCATGTCAATTAGTACAATGTTAATAATTTTGTGATTAAATAATTCACAAATCATCTCATTAATTTATGTTAAACTATAATTCCAGGTATATTTAAAATGATTAATGTTACCATGGTACCTTATATCCTAAACTTGTAATGTTAATATTTAAGTTTCCTTTTGTTTATAAATGTGACGGCCTCCGTGGCCTGATGGCTAAATGTTGGATTCACAATCCGCAGTGTCAGTCAGTTTGTGAAACTTTATGTTCCAGTTGCCTCGAAGGCTATCCAGAGGAATTTCGGGACTGTTACCTGCTGCTGGCGAGGTGCCGATATCATAACCCCGAAATGAATGAAATGGTCATGGAGAACCAACCCAAGCAGGTTAATAATAATATGTTATGTAACAGAAATGTAATTTATTTTTTAAAGGAAGAATTTGGTAACATTGTGTTGGTGGTACAAAAAATGCCCCACAGTGAATCGAACCCGGGACCTACGGGTTGTGAGTCCAAGCGTTTAGCCGCTAGAACACGGAGGAGAAAACATCGGTTCGTGTCCAACAGTGAATTTAGTGATATAAACAATTGGTGGTAAGAAAAGAGTCCGCCCCCGGGTGGGCTCGAACCACCAACCTTTCGGTTAAGAGGGTATGCTGTTGTCAAAGCGCCCATACAAACGTAGTCCAGTCATATTTTGAGTATTAAGCTATGAAAATCTATGAAATTTTCAAGACACAATCTAGAAACAAATATCTGTGTCGGTGGTGAGTCAGATTTTCGTTTAAATATATACTTCCAGAGTTACAGCGCGACAAAGTATTGTAGTTTTCGGTAATAAAAAGCCCCAACTTTGAACCTGATTTACAAGAGTATGAATCAATTTAGAACAATTTGGAAAAACCACCGACATCTGAAATTTCATTAGTATACTGTATTAAAAAAATGGTTACATAATATAATGTATCCTTCAAATGATCCCTGGACTACGAAACATCCAAAAAACGGGTGGATAACATCGCGTAATGTATGCTGTCTCACCGTACGCGCTCGGGTAGGATAGGGCTCGGAGATGGACAGCTACAGAACAATGCAACCTTGAAACCGACCTCGTGGTCTTACCAACATAGCCTCTTAACAGCCGGATGTGCAGCCAATTGCGCCACGGAGGCGACACTCCGCGGCAAAAATGGCCCAAGTACTCAGTATATAGATTTTTGGCAAAATTCCACTCGACAGACTGTCAAGGAGGTGGCGCCTGAATGAATTTGCTTCAGTCTTTTTAAAATAACTTTTGGTAAGCATGGTAATTGATAAGTGCCGATAAAGCTGCCTAATCTCATCTCGAAAGAGTATGGTTCAAGTAAGCAGCTATTTGTAGAGTCAATCTGTAAGGTAAATTTATCGTAGGATTACCACAGTTTTTAGCCCCCGACGCAAAAAGAGGGGTGTTACAAATTTGACGTCAAAGTCTGTGTCTCTGTCCGTCTGTCTGCGGCATCCTAGCTCTCGAAGGATGGACAGATTTTAATGCGTTTTTACGTGAAAGCAAGTTAAAGGTAAAAATCGATTCAGCTCGTCATAAAATGGATTTAAAAAAGTATTTATTATTTTTTGTGTAGGTTTCTTAAATTTTAAATTTAATACTTGACAATTAGGAAGCACCGAAATTGACAATGAAACTGACTTTAGCTAACCAATACAGGGACTCACGAGACAGCGTATATATGCTACATCGCATGCACTATAAAAACATTCCAATGTTAAATTTAAATTTCGGTCGTGGTAGCCGTGGTAGCTTAGTTGTGTAGAGCATCAGTCCTTGCACAATCGAGGTCTGGGTTCGATCCTGGCTCGTACCAATGAGTTACAATTTGTTATTTGGAATTTATGAACGAATGATAAAAATCATTAACATTGGCTTTGCGGTGAAGGAAAACATCGTGAGGAAACCTGCACACTCATCAGAATAAATTCAAAGGTGTGTGTGAAGTCTACCAATGCGCACTGGTCCCGCGTGGTGTACTATGTCCCATACACTCTCTGTAGGAGAGTAGGACTGAGCTCCTGCAGTGGGGACGTATATAGACTGTTGATTATGAAGATTTGTTTCAGCCTTGCGTTGTTCTTACCACGAGAGTCAAATACGTTTCCGCAGTCAGAGAAACCGTCTATGACATCAATGAGGTATGAGTCCATTTTTTCAACCGACTTCAAATAAAGAGGAGGTTCTCAATTCACCGCGTATGTTTGTTTTAAATGTATGTTTGTTACGCGATAACTCCGTCAATAGTGAACCGATTTTGATAATTCTTTTTTTGCTTACTTTTGAGGTGGTTCCATATAAATTGTATCAAAATTGATTGATGGCTCTTCGAATAAATCAAGTAGCTACGAGTAGCTAGGCGGATATAGAAAATGTTCTATTACCAACCAAATGTAGTACCGATAGTCTCTGGGAATCGAAACCGAGACTTTCAGATCGTTTGTCCAATATTTAGCCATTAGGCCACGGAGGCGGTACTAAGCAATTTGACAAGGAACGTCTATGACTAGCCTCTTAACTTCTCTTGTTATTATTTTTTACTGGATACCTGATCTAAATCTCTAAATCAGCTGTTGACGACGATCTCACCTGATGTGAAGTGACGATGTGGTCGACGAGGTTACGACATCTAACGTACGGACTTTGTTCTTGAAATGGGAGATTCTTGGAACGGCAGATTCTCCAAAACGACCATATTCCTAAAGACATCACTTGCCTAAATGCTGTGGCAACTTTTTTTTTCGGCCACGTTCGAAACTAAGCTCCGAAACCAGTTTCGAAAGAAGAGACATGTTTCCGAAACTGTTTACGAAACTTGGTTTCGAACCTGGCTGAAGGTCTTGTATACGTGATCTTTTGTATGAGAACCAACGTAAACAATGTGTTTTTAATCCACCAGCGTTGTGACGATGCATACCCATTCCTGGGGTTGCAGAAAGGGGGTGAGTTGATAAGGGAAGCCAAGAAGAGGTGGCGCGCTCTGCTGAAGCGGCTCGTGTTGCTGTCACAGCTGCGGTGTACCTTCACACAGGTGGATATTGCTAACAAGACTGCCACTAAGTGAGTTACACGTTTATACACTCGTAAGTAGCTTAATCATCAACAGCCTATATATATGTCCCCACTGGAGGGGCTCAGGCCTACTCTCCTACAGAGAGTGTATGGGCCATAGTCCACCACGCGGGCCCAGTGCGGATCGGCGGACTTCACATGCCTGTTCAAGACATGCAGGTTTCCTCACGATGTTTGATGATGATGATGAAGCGTCGGTGGCGCAGTGGATAAGGCGCGGACTCTCAATCTGAGGGTACCGGGTTCGAATCCAGCCGTGTACCTATGAGTTGTTTTTCAATTCAAGTACATTATCCGATTGCTTAACGGTGAAGGAAAACATCGTGAGTAGCTTAATAACACATAGCAAGTCAAATAACACCTGTCAAATTCATTATACGTGGGTTTTTGTAAAGCCGCCCAAAACCAAACAGTATTTTATAGAAAAAATCCTTTAAAGCGGTTTGAAGATTTTGTCGTTTGTGACCTGAATTCAAGTATTAACAACAAATGTAGTATTACAATGATATAATAATATGTCTTCTAAATTAAGAGGGAACGGAAGCTCCAAATTTTCATACAAAAATCGAAAACGTTTTTCTACCCCTAAACCTCCACCGTTTTTGACGATTTTTGGACACATTTAAGATCTTACAGAAAATGATGTTCGTAGGTTTTGATTTTTTTCCATATTTTCTCTACAATTAAAATTGTTGGCACCTCAAAACTCCAAATTTAGCATTCGAATTTTCTAATACTTTCGCATATAGCCTAACGGAATTTCTGACGGGAAATACACTTGTAGCTGATGGGTTTGTACTTGGCCTACATCTCACCTGATGGTAAGTGACGATAAGGTAGTTAGATGGTAAGTATGTTCACCCAGAATCCTAACCAGGCGCTGGCTCTGCTATCTTTCATACCGGAACACAACTGTGCTATTAACGCTGCTGTTTGTCGGCGGACTTAGGTGACATGGTGGTAGCTAGCCAGGCATAAAATGCCCCACCATCAACCAAACCGAATACCTCTAGGTAACCCCACTATGAATCGAACCAGGGATCTTTAAAATCATATCTCTCCTTTTTTGCCGTTGTCAAGTAAATAAAACCTCACTTCTCGATGTGTTATTCCTTCTTCTGTATTTTAATCGCATATCCGAACACTTTTTATTTGAGCATAATTTATTAAATTAAATAATTTACGTTATCCCTCTTAATGCTTCCATACTAAATTTCTGTTGCCATAATCTTTTAAAATAGAATAGCTAGTTTTGATAAGTAATTACTTAAAATTGAAGATTAAACTAAAGTTAGTTAGTTAGCTACAATAGCAGTTACGCAGCTAATAGTTCATAGATGGCGCTTTGAAATATAATAGAAAAAAGTGTTTAAAATTACAATTGTGATTTACTGTAAAGTTGTATGTTAATGATACTCATTTCGCGACATCACAATCCGATGTCCGATAGTTACTACACAAATCCAGATATTATATTTTAAAAGATTAAGACAACAGAAATTTAGTATGAAAATTTGATGGAGGTGTATAGCCTTAAGCTTGGCCACAGAACTCTAATAAATCTAACTAAAGCTCGTATAGTATATCATTTAACTAGTTCAATTACTAAAGAACTTTTTACGAACGAATATGACAAGGTTTTAATGCAAGCAGTGTTTTCTTTGACCAAACGTAATTTTAGTAAGTAGCAATACAATCAGTACAAATAGACTGTTCCTATAAAGTAAACTATCGCGTCTAATCACGGCAATGGCGGCTGCTGAAAACAGAAATAATTTTCAACGAGTCATTAAAAGACTCAGTAAAAAGTTACGCGATCAAAAATAACTACGAAACCGACTTCTCCACCCTTCGACATAAAATTATCTGGGTACATATTCGGATTTGTTGAAGCGCTGAATCAATTTCGATAAAAATGTGAAGTATGCTCAACCAAACAAAAAAAGAATCATCAAATTCGATTTATAATTGGCGGGGTTAGCACGTAGCATAAATAAAAAACATACAGTCGAATGGAGCACCTCCTTTTTTAAATTCGGTTAAAACAGAAATAATGCTATTCTAATAGCTAATTTTTGTGTCGATTCATAAAAGTTTACATTTTGGGAATAATGTATTTGAATTGATTAATAGTTACTTTAGCTGCTGACGACTCAGCCTTAAGGCCATAAAAGGACTGGACGACCTTTTCTGTGTTTGCTTTCATTATTTCTGATCGATAAATTTTTATGAATATTTTCCTTTTAATGTGAGTCAGGTACATTTTTGGGGTGACAGATCATTTAATTTTATAAGCAAGTTGCCTTCTAGGTATTTTTCACAAAAACATATTTTTCTTATTGACAGTAAGCGTCAAATGTAGCTACACAACATTGACTAGAAAGACAAAATGACTCGATATCATTGAGTGTACACTCCAGCACAAAAATATGTATCCACTTTTGCACCATGTCACATTCGATCATTCTTGTTCCTATCACTATGTCAATTAAAATTGAATGTGACAATGTTCAAAAGTGGATACATATTTTTGTACTCGAGTGTACCAATAGAAATATCATTAGTATGTGAAAACGACATGGTGTAAAGCTTCACAGATACATACGGCGTTGTATTCAAATAAAAAAAGTCGTGGATGTGTATATATTTATTGCCTAGGGAATACAACTGAGAAGGTGACAATTGTATCTAGTAAGCCCTTATTGTCATAATGTATAGATTGTTTCGTCTTTTAGATACCAGATCAGTCCATCTTAAAGTAGGTCTACTACGTATTTGATTTGTAGATATTCATTAATGACAAAGGTTTATTATACACACACTAAAACAATTTAAAACGTTCAAGGAAGAGTCCAAAGAAAAAAAAAAACAAATTAAAAAATTCATCAAAGTAACTTGAGCTGTTATTCCAAAAAAATTCTCCAATACTTGTAAATAGAATATAAAGAATCCCGAACAGTCCTTGTCAGAAGCAGCTGAAGTGACAAAATACACAAATATTTACCTGTGAACGTGCCTAAAACTCATGATTTGAAAAGGCACAAACAGCAAGGGATGCTTAGAATAAAAAAGTAAACTCAATTTTTCCATTTCAACAGAAAAATGAACGTTTTGGGAAAAATCGTTATACCGAGAACGGTGGACACAATAAAGTACTTGCTGTCTGCTCTGGAGGAGAGGGATAGAGAGGAATTCTTCAGACTGAAGAAGATATTAGAAGTCAAATACAGAAATAAGGAGAAGATAGGTGTTCAACAACCGAAACATACTATTACAGATAGGAAGTCAGTCTGTGATATCAAGTCACAGATAGAAATTGTTAGATCAAGATCTAGACTGTTAATGGAAGTTGATCGTAAAATCGCAGAGCAAGCGAGATTAGAATCGTTAAGGTCGGAGGCTAAGACAGTAATTCAAGAAGAAGAAGGAGAAGAAGAACCAGGCCTTTCAGAAGGAGAAACAAAAGAAGCAATTGTAACGCACGTCCCTCCACCAATAAAATCATGTACAATTTGTAAGAGACAAATTTCACCTTGTGCTAGTTGGACAAATGTAGCCAAATTTACGGCGAAATTATCAGATTTGCTTCAAAATACCAGAGATGTTAAAAAATTAGCAACAGACAATAATATGACAAATCTCTATGAAATAGCTGACAACTTAGAGAATGCTCTTCAAGGAAAAATGTCGCAAGGTGGTGATTCATGTACTGACATTTGCGAAATATGCAGTAAGAATAAAGAAGCAGAGGATAAAATAAAACTTGAACAAGAAGCAGAAAGAAAAGCCCCTGACATGTGTAGCATGTGTAGCAAAATTCTAGAACAATCCTCCCTAAATCCAGAAATATCAATTAATACTGACTATAGCTTAGCCACGAATGCGGAATTATTTATAACTGAAACTGAAGAGATAACCACTATAACACGCGTTCAAAATGACGACGGAACTGTAACAGAAACAAAAACGGTAAAAATAAGGCAAATTGTTACAGATCCAAGCACAAGAACGGGTGAAGAAAGCCAAATTACATCTCACTTCAGCAGTACAGGAACTCAAAGTCACAACGAAGATGACTCTAACGCTGACAAATCGCCAAATACTAAATTTAGTAATTCAAAACAGGTAGGAAGGGTAGCAGTGATTACTCCAAGTTCTGGTGCTAATCCGTTCTTTCAAAAGGCAAAATCGGACGTTGCTATGTATCCAGAGTCTATGTGCGACCCTATATGCCGTTTTTGTGTTTCATCAGCAAACTTGTGCGATCAAAACTCTGAATTAGAAGAAATCACCAGCTCTGTCCTATATTCTAATCAATCAAACCGCAGTGCCCTATTTGGTTACGCCTTACGTGGTACAGAACAACAATCTTACATGAATTCCTTGTCACAATCAGAACAGGAAAGCGTTTTGATGCCACCTGTGCCACTGGATTGCAAAGAAAATATTCGTGGTGATTCTGATGTTTTGAGTTCTCGTAATCTTACAATAGTGGCACTAAACCTAACTGAAACAATTATGAAATCAAACTTATCCAATGAGTCGGAGTCCGATAAATCGTAGACTTAGTTTACAGCTCTTGCAATTTTCATTATTTACTCAATCGATAGTGGCTATGATAATTAGCTACCTTAAGCTGACAAAGGAGTTTGTATAGAAAAGTTTAAGGAGGCAGGAGAAGCAAGTTTAACATATAAAAAGACGATGAAGTACATAAGGGTAGAGATGGAAAGCAATGGTGGATTGGCCAGAAATCTGGACCGAAGAATGAAAGTCAAACGGCAATTGAAAAGATTGACTTGTGAACCAGTGTATCTCGAATTATCAATTGGCTGTGAATCCATACAATCAGGTAATGTAAGTTCTGTGACAATTGGCAACACGTATACACACACATACGTTGTTTCAAGACCATTGACAATAGTTGTAACAAAATCGGAACAAAAACTTAATTTACGCAAGAAAATAAAGCCTGTTCCTGTTAATATATGCAAGCTTCAACAAAGTTCTACTCAAGCTGAACTACCGAAAAAAATGCATACAATATTTTATACAGCTACAATATCAAAAAAAGTAATAAATTCTGAACAAGAGTCAAAAATTGCGTCTGGATTTGATGGAGTTAGTTCAGAGTCTTGTGCGGTAGCTTTACCGTCCCAATATACATGTGACTTGGATTCAAGTGAGTATTCGAAAGAATCAGATTCAAAACCGATTGAAATGATTAAATACTTGCAAGATTTAATAAAAATTAGCAAATATGTCATGGAGAATAAATGTGATACCCTTCAATTAAGTATATTTTTCATGTATTGCGAGTTCATTCGGACAAAGATGGATAACATCTTTGAAAGCCATAGTTCAAACAATGACCAATCGCCTAAGAGATATGTGCCTCCTCACAACAGTGATATTAATATTGAATCACTAAAGGCACAAATGCTTGATATAATAAATAAGACAAAAAGAATTCATCATGAAAAAGTCACACCTAGCTTGAATAAGTTTATAAAAGCGTTCTACGAAATCAGTGAACTAGGTATCGATGGTAAATCCATGCAGAGATCATTAGAAGCCAAAGAGCTCTTAGCACTCGATAACACTATTCATGAAAATATAAAAACGGATATATCATCAAAAGACAAACAAGCAATGAATAAGGATTTAATTGACTGTCTGGCAAGACAAAAAAATACTTCTCATATACAAAAAGGTAAAATGAAATCAACATGCGACAAATTTATTAATAAAGCTATTGAAACTGGCGATTCATTAATATACAATAATAAGTCTGTTGATAGAGGCGCTGGAACAGAAGATAAAATTATGTACCGCAAATTAATTAAAGCCTTACAAACAGAAGATACTGCATTTGATAATTTTAATAATGAAGAAACTGAAACTGTTGTTATAATACAGAATAAACATGTAGATAAGAGACTGGAAACTGAAGACAGGTTAAGATGTAATAAATCAAATGATGGCACACGAGAAACGTTTGGATCATGCGATAAATTCATTGGTACAGCAGAAATGCATATTGATAGAGCAATACAAATTAATGAAACTATGTTAATTAATGAACATATTGAGAGAGCTGCAAAAACAAATGGTATTTTAAAAACAGACGCATCTCTTAATGCTGTATTAGGGATTGGATACTGTGATAAACTAGTAGCTAAAACAATAAAAATCCACCATCCCAAACTCTTTAAAAGAATTGACGATCACTTTACTAGGTACTTCGGTAGATTTTATAAGTCAAGAAAACAAACTTTAAAAAGGCAAGGAAAAAGACAATTTGTTAAGAACTAAATAGGTATGTATGACTTGTGTCTTGCCTTTAAATATTTTTTTAATGTATGGAGCTTAATTTGTCTATACAACAAAATCAATCGTACTGTGAAAGCTAAAACATTAAAAATTAATAGTTACTCAATAATGATAAGCAACTAAGAAGCAATGCAAAAGATTAAAACTAATGATTGTAAGAATAGAAAAAAGAAACACTTAAAATCAGTACTCATATATTGAAAAAGATATTCAGAGGATCATATTATAGAACACAAAATAAGCAAATCACCATAATGAATACCACCAAGCTGTAAGGAAATACCTGAAGGCTCTACTGTGAGGTATATATTTCACAATGGGTGAAAAAACTGATACAGTTCAAGTATATGAAACTAAACTCACACAGCTATGATGGTTTCAAAATTTTGTACATTTAATATTTAAAAAATGCAAATTTACAAAATTTATAATCATTAAAGAAAAATATGTTTACCGACGTGTCGGTTTTAATTGCTTCCAATAACCAGTTTAAGATCAAACATTTGTGGAATGATTATACAACCGAAGAAGAGTCCTAATATGATTGGTATGATTTTAGTATAATGACTGAAGAGAAAATCCAAAATAGTTTATTGGTAGATAAAGAGCGTGAATTCGTAAAGTTAGAACCAAATTTCACTTGACCATTTTGGAAACACAACAAAAGCATTTACATTAAAAACAAATACAGTCTATATCAATGTATTATTTACTGCTTGTAAAATAAAATGATAAATGTACGCTTGTACCTTAAATTATGTATACACAAATAGCGATGTTTAGGTGAGTTTTTGGTCCATTTTGTGTTTGTAATTCGTGTGTAATATTATCAATGTTATTTTGTTTCTTTCTACAGATCATTCGAAACATTTTCAGAAGGGTCAAATTATCTGCTCGTACCTTCGCCAAATACGTCCAATACAGCAGAAGTTAAAGAGTTTGGAAACAATAACAAAATATCGATATCATCTCCAGAAATCATTTCTGTGGAAAGCTTTAATCTTATAAACTATAATGTTATTAGTCAAATTTGCAATGCCTACGTTTGTGTAATTGACTTAAATAATAATTTTGAGTGTCAGTGTTTGTTTGCTGAAAATAATTTAAATACAACAAGGAACATTTCCGACTCAATTGATACGAATACTAAATGTAAACTATGTTACCGTAATGAAACAAATGAAGGGTTTGGATTGACAAATTTGTTTAACAAATTAATATTTTCTTCAGCAGTATTTCCGGTAATGTTATTTCATTTCCCAGTTTTTAATAGTAACATTTCAACTGAACCAAATTTATTTAAATCATTAAACTTAGTTCGATTCACTCCAGTAGTAATGTGGCTCCCGTTTCTGTTATCACCATCACATACATCTCCGTCTTTAGCTTCAGTCATAATTATTTCTCTTATAATTATTATCGAAAGAATAATAGAATATAAAATAATTAATTCGTTTTATTTTTGTGTGGCAATGAGAAAATTAGTAATATTATTAAGAGCTCGCTATTTACATAGAAGCTTTTTTCGTGAACGAAAATTTATTGTTATGAATTCAGTGAACACGAAAAATAAAAATATAGATTTTAATGTAAGTCCATTGGCGGATAAATCTTTAGAGAGTGCAGAAAGCGAGATTTTCACACATTTGTATGATTTTAGCTCTTATGCAAACTTAGTCAATAGTAGTCAAATTAATAGAACAGACTTTGCTTCATCTACAACAGATTTCGTAAAATTCTGTACTACAAAAACAGACATTGATTTTATTATGGAAAGCAACAACTTGAAAGTAGAAAATACTATTTGCGTATCATCTCATTATCAGTGCGGTAAGTTTAATAGCAATAATTTGGGAAAGGAAATGCCAAAGAACATGCATCTGAATAATGTAACGGGGCAACAATGCAACGAGAAACAATCTGTATGCAAACGAGTTTTTGTATGCAGTGAATCCAGCATTTTGTTTTCAAAAGATGGATCCAATATTACTGTGGAACACGGTTCGTTCGAAACCGAGTCAAAAATAAGGATAAACAGTGGCAGTTTATGTCAAGAAATAAGAATATTTTTGACAAACATGCGAAACAACTCAACAGTTTCAACGACAGTTGATAAGAGTTTCGTCGGTCTTCATAAAAAAAGTTTTGATGTAGCAGAAGGGTCGAAAAAAGATCTAAATTATTATTTTAATAAAACTTCTGTACCACCGTTACTTTCGAGGAAAAGAAAAAAACGTGACATTGAATATGAAAATGATGATTTTGTATGTCACTGTATAGATGATAACATTAATAGAAAATCACACAGCGCCAGTATATTTGATCGAAACAAACACAAACATAATACATTTGAAGAAAATATTCTTTCGAGAAATTCCGATAAAATGAATAAAAACAAAGTTATTTGTAAAGATTGTTTGTTAAAAATTAAGAATTTTATCCCCTCGAAAATCATTCATAAATCAACACAGAAATTATTAGAATGTAACTTGTGTCAAACAAAAGAATCCTCACATATATATTGTATTTATTGTCAACTTTTATCTGTGAAATCCTCGCGCTTGAGCGGCTCTGCATGCAACTCCACTGATGTTACTTCTGAAACAGAAAAGCAGAGAAATATTAATAATTTCAAAACTAGTTCGCAAACGGCTTCGAATAAATCAGAAACAAGTTTATATTTAGATAACAATTATAAAATGAGCAATCTAGAGAACACAAGCAATAACATTTGAAAAATTATAGCTTTTATTCTTTGATAATAATTATTTATATTAGTTATAGCGAAAATTTTAGCCATGTCTGGAGAACAATCAAGGATTCGCCGATTTAACTTAGCAAATCGACACTTAAATGAACTGAGAATTAATTTATGTGACTTCCGAAAACGTTTTGGTGAAATTCCGATTTGCCTTGAAAAATCTCTAGCAGTTGGTGAAGAACTTAAAATTATTTGGCTGTCCAATATTTACATGAAGAAAGTAGGTGAAAGATCAGCTGTGAAAGCTACACGACATTTACTTGAAAACTTAGAATATATAATCCGGAACCTTGTTGAAGTTTATCGGTCGCAATGTTTTCAAACTCCTACGCTAGATGAATTTTTAGTCACGTGCTATCACACGAAAAAATGTTTTGATCGAGAGGTTACAGACGAAAACAATGATACCAAAAATAAAGTCCTTTCTAAAGATGTTATACGAAATTACAATGATACAAAAGGTAATGAAGATAAGAGAAATAAAAATGATGCAAAACATGAGATTGAAAATTACGAAAAAAACAAATCAGTTACAATTATCGACGAACAGAAAGAGAAATTTGGAGACGACAAAGATTTTGAACAGAATGTAACAGATGAAAAACATGACAATAATGAAAAAGTCGAAAACTATGAAAACGACTGTATTGAAGATGAGAAAGTTTTTAGCGTCATTGCTTCTATTGGTGTTTATGGGATTTTGGCAATATGTATAGAATCTAGAAATAAAATAGACTATTTTAAAAAGCAGCATAAAATGGAACGGGCCAGAAATACTATTTTTCATGTTTTAAAAGAAAAAGGATTGTGCACTCCGAGCATGGAAGAGTTTGTAGCTGTATGTGGTATGGAAAAAAATAGCTCACAGTGTTGCTTAAACAACACAGAACCTATAGGGAGCCGCCTTAAATACGAAAATCAAAACTATGATTGTTCACCAAAGGAAAATAGCTTCAAGACACCGAATACAACAACGCCTTGTCCAACAGCTGAAACGGTTGGTGTACGAACTTGTACAGCACCTTATGAGGCACAAGACACCACTAAAGACATTCCTGCTTGTTGTCAAGGTGTAGCAGTCGATAATACTAAGAACATGAATTCAAAAGCAAATCAGACGCATTGCCACACCGCGGAACTTTGCAACAGTTTGTTTGCACAGCTGGGATTGTCATGCAATCGATCATGTCCTGCGGCTAAATTGGACTCTAGTCGAAAATTGATAAATAAAACAATAGCTGAAGAAGGTAACACAAAACCATCGTACTTAGTTGTAGATAATACCGAAAACCAATGCTTGACAGAAAGTAAGTCATTGGATCAAAATACGGAAAACAATGCATTATTAAAGACAACAAATAAAGAACGTCAAACATCTGATGTAGCTACTGGAGTTTGTTGTAAGCCAGTGGGTCATTATAATAAGAGACGGAACGAAGCTGGAATTAAAGCAACGAGTCCAACAGAATATAAAGCGTTGAATAAAAAAACAGGATTAAGTTGTAGTACATTGTGTCCCACTTTAGAGTCAAATAAAGGAAGAAAGACAGCGGAATGCCCGCCTTTATGCGAATCAGAAAAGCCACATAAGAAATTGAATGCAACAGCTGATCAAGGCAGATGCCCACTGTCTACTGTTGCAGATTTAGAAAATAATTCTGCTGGAAACAAACCAATATGTCCCACGGAAGAACTTTGCAAAAAGTTTGCGTTTCCTAAAAGTGAACCAATGGGTTCCGAACTTGAAAAGTCTAACAAGTCTAAAAACCCCACATTAAATGAATACAATCCATGGTGTCATTCAAAAAATCATATTAGAAAACCCGCACAAACTTCTGAAATCTGCAACGACCCAACAATAGTGAAAGCTAACGGTACAGAATTAAATGGATGTACAATAAATATACAGACTAATAATAGAGGTTTGAATCCAACATCAGAACTGTCAAATGAACTAAATTGCCCAGCACAGGACGGTGGTAATCCAATGCGTCCAGAAGCAGCAGTTACCAGCAGTGCACAAAGAAATAACACTTGTCTTTCATCAGACCTCTTTCAACCATGTCATACAATAGAAAATGGCAAATTGGAGCCAAATAAAGAAATAAACAATAGACCCGCATTGGGTGAACCAGTTTGCCCTAAATTAATTACTGAAATGTTGAAAACTCACAGCAAGTTTTTGAGTCCAACTGGAGACCGGAGCGAAAAGACAAATGATTCTGGGAGTTTACAAGACCCTAGTTCCCATACGGTGGTTGAATATGAAATTCACGTACCGCAAAAGACTAAAGACACGAATCCACCCGGATTTTTCCAAAAGAAGATACATAAGAAAGTTGTTCTTTCAAAAAACAGAGATGAATCTGGTATGATAAAAGAAGAGAAGAGAGTTGAGACAGTTACAATTATAACTAGAAATCCCACAGATGCAGAATATAAAATGTTTAGGAAAGCATCAGACATTGATAATTTTAAGCTTAAATGATATTTATTATTACATGAAAAATAATCCGAACAAAGACGAAACAACGATACATCCGAAATAATTTAAGATTTAAATAATAAAAATAACTGTTTGTCAGGTCGAGTATAACACAAGGTCAAAAACGATTTCAGTTATGTCAGGAGAGGAATCAAAACTTCGACGATTCAATTTAGCCAACCGACACCTGAATGAATTAAGAAATAACGTACATGAGTTTCAAAAGCGTTTCGACAAGGTTCCAATATGCCTTGAAAGATCACTTGCTGCCGCCGAAAATATTAAAATTATTTGGCTTTCCAATATTTATATGAAAGAAGTTGGTGGCAAATCTGCTGTTAAAGCAACAAAATGTTTATTTACAAACTTCGAATTTACTATCCACAACTTAGTTAAAGTTTACAGGGAGGAAGGCTTTCAAACTCCATCGCTGGATGAATTTCTGATTACATGTAGAAATACGAAAAACTGTTTTGATGCTAAAGTGAAATGTAATGAAAGCAGTGTAGATGAAAACGAGAAAAAGGAAAACAATGTTCAAGATGAAACAGTCTCTGAAATGTTCACCTCCATTAGTGTTTTGGGGATTTTAGCAGTTTGCTTAGAATCAAGATATATAATAGCCCACTACAAGAAGCTAAGTAAAACTGAGAATGAAAGAGTTTTTTCTGTTTTTATAGAAAAAGGATTGTACACACCGAGTATGGAGGAATTTGTCACTGGAAGCGGTAACAATCAGGACATGTCCAAAAATTGTAGCGTTAACAATGTGAAACCTGTAGAAACCAATGTTAAGAACTCAACACACAAGGATAATTTTTTAACCAAAACAATGAATCCATTAAGAGATGATAGAATCAAACCATCCTGCGCTACAGTTAAATTAGTTAATAAAATTATTGGTTCATTACTGGGTATACAAATTAGTTGGAAATCTGACTTAAACACTAAAGCAATTGCAGCAGAAGATTTGATTAGTAAAGGAAGTCAAACGCAGTGTCCAGACAATATTTGTAAAACACCGGTTTCACACCGGAAGTCTTCCTGTAATCAGATGTGTGCAGGCACAAACAAACAAGTTTGTTCTGAAATAAATGATAGTAAAAGAGTACATACATTATTTCCAGCAAACGAGAATTTAAGGCTTTCATTCAGGCCTGATAGAATTTGTGAGAAATCAGACGTTGCAACATGTTGCAAATTACTGACAAAAACGAATGGAAGTTCAACTGGGCGTAACCATTTATGTTCTTCCATGGAATTATTCAGCAAATCAAAAGCTTATACAAAAGTTTGCAGCAGTAACTTTTGTCCAGCTGCAGAACATATGAGGGAAAATTCAATCAATTGCCGGTCATTGGACAAATGTCGACTGCTTTATGTAGAACGTATTGATAATGCAAGTAAACCAGCATGCAATTCAGAAGGATTAATAAAGAATTTAAATGCAGGTGACAAAATCACAACAAACCATCCGTGTGCAAATACAGAATCATATAAAATAAGTTCGAGTTCGTGCCAGCCAAACGGTAAATGTATATTTTCTAGAGGAAAAAAACATAATTTTTGCAAGTCGTTAAATGAAACAGCAGAAGTTAGCAGTAATGTAATGTGTCAGGAAATAGACTCCAACAAAATTTTAAAATCATGGAATCCCATTAGCTCTTACCAACCATCGAATCATAATGAAAATTCAAGAAACTTAGATTGTCCTTTTGAAGAACTATGTAATGTAAAAACTTCAGCTGTTAAGTCGGAAAACAAAAGTAAAGAAAATAAACTACTATGTCAGACAGATATTTGCGATAATTTACATTCCAAAATGAGAGGTGGACAGTTCTCAGTACGGTCAACTACAGAAAATTGTACAATAAAGAAAATAGCGTGTCCTTCTAAAGTTTGCACGAAGGTGAATCGAAAAACAGGAGTTTCCCAAAATAATCAAACCTCTCCTACAGGAGAAATGTACAAGAACTTTTATAGAAACTCAGCGGCTAGCAGCAATCATATATATCAAGATATAGAATCGAACAATAAAAATAAGGTAAATGCAGTCAAGCAATTTTCAACACAAGAACTTTGCAAACAATTGAAAGTTCCGGTTGAGATACGTTCATCATTAATGAAACAGGTTTGTCCTTCTGGGGAAATGTGCAAAAAGTTGAATGCAGCAAAAGGGATCGGTGGAGATTTCTTGTGTTCAGATAAGGAATTAAAAGATTTAACATGTGAGTTAGGGTGTCCAATTGGAGAACATTGTAAAAAATTCAACAAATCAACAGATGTAGGCAGATGCCCATCACAATTAGCAGGAGATAACGATAAAAGTATATTAAACAAACCGGTGTGTCCATCAGAAGAAACTAGCAAGAAATTAACTGTAGAAACAGAAATCAGTAATGATATTCTAATTTCTACAGTAGAATTTAACAAGAAAACAGGCGTAAAATCAAGCAGTCAATGTCCAGCAGAAAAACTTTGCAACCAAACCAATGCAAATGTAAACGAATGCTCGTTGGGATTGGCAGAAGATATAGGCAATAGATCAATATCAAACGACCCAGTTTGTCTCTCAGAAAACTTATACACGATGCTTAATGCAACAACAGAAGTAAGCAATGACGTATGCCCAGCTGTGAGAACAAGTACACGAAATAACTTGGTAGGAAACAAGGCTGAAGAATTTTGTGAGAAATGTAAAGAAACAA
Organism: Carcina quercana; assembly: GCA_910589575.2. Classification (NCBI taxonomy): domain Eukaryota; kingdom Metazoa; phylum Arthropoda; class Insecta; order Lepidoptera; family Depressariidae; genus Carcina; species Carcina quercana. The sequence continues at coordinate 3,172,473 of OU342454.1, read as the reverse complement.
CAACTGTTTTTGATAAATTTGATTGTTCCACTCAGGATGTTTGTGAAAGCAATGCAATCTGCAAGGCAACTGAGCCCTTAAAGGAATGTGGAGTCACCACAGCAGAAAATAAGATCAAAGAGTGTTCAGTTAAAGAAAAGAATAAAAAAAGCTTATTAGGTACAACTAATCATCAGGAATTATTTTGCGATTTGTCAAATCCTGAAAACAAGAATATCAGTCAGACGAATATTAGTGAAAACACGCTAAAATTTAAGTTCATTGAGGATAACGCCAAAGTATTTCCAGGTGAGGAAATGAAGAAAACAAGCCTATCATGCACAACAAATCGTCCCAAATTAGTCAGCGATATGTTGGATTCTCAAAGCAAAGAAATTAGTCAAGATGAGATGAGCGAAACGATGACATACAAAGGCATAGACTCTGTAGTGTCTCAAGACACCGGCTCTCACACAGTAACTGAATGCGAGATTATTGAACCGCAAAAAATTGGCGACAAGATCCCATCTGAGTTCTTTCATAAGAAGGTACGTAAAAAAGTAGTTGTTTCCAAGAAAAAAGATGATGTCACTGGTATGATAAATGTGAAAAGGAAAGTGAAAATAGTTACAACAATAACTAGAAGTCCGACTGATGATGATACGAGCACGATTTTGAGTGTAAAGGCATCAGAATCCAATCCTTCATTAGATTGTTAATGGTATGAATCTATTGCTGATCTGTTCATTTGTCTCATAGCCTCTCAATGTCATCGACAAGTAATAAGTCTGTAGCTAAGGCAGTTAAAGATAGATTAAAAATTATGGTGCTCTGAAAACACTTGGATGACCCGTTAAGTATGTACCTTAAATAAGAGAAAACTTTGAAATTGTAAAAGATGAGTTTAAAAAAAAGGATTTCAAAGTTAATTTCATCTAATCGCTAGATATTAATCCTACTGAATAGCCTAAGATTAATGAGAAGCATTGCCTAAGGAACGTTCTTTCGAAGATGCTAAACGCTCCAACCATTGTTACGAAAACTATGAATTTCTTATCCATCCTGTTACCAATACCAGATCCTTGATGTGATTCGAGAGAGACAATAGCTGATTCGTGACGTATTTTCACTCCAAAGAAAACGCTTTGTGGTAAAATAAAATAATCGACCTTTTCGTGAAAATATTTATAACCGAAAAGGGAAATAAATAATGATTTTACGATGTTATTAGTTTCATTTGGCGTGAGGATACGAGTACGATAATGTATAAATTAAGGTATTGTGTTTTTGGGTAAACTCGTTCAAATATTCTTATTGTGTATAAGGTTTCAAAATTGAGCTATCAGTTTGAAATTTATTTCTCTGTTTTGTCTTTTAGAATTGTTACGTTACATATTTCAAACAGTTAAATCTTGAGTTTAGCTCCGTTTTGGAATTAATGTTTAGATAAGTGTTTCTTAGTTAAAAATAATATAGGTACGACTGACATTTATATCTAAGTGTGGAACCGTTCGAAAACAAATTATGTACTGGCTTTATTATTTTCTTACAACTTCAAAAAGATAAATTGTCTGTGAAAGTTTATTTTCTTCAATAAAACAATCACTAATACAATTGAAGATTTATTATTACAAATCCCATTTTTATATGTTATTTTTGGGGGGTATTACATGCCATAACTCCGATAAATTTTTTGTATACCTCGGTTCGGAAAGTACCTCCTTACTTGTTTGAAACCGAGGTGGAATATAAGTCATTACTGTCGTTCAAATATGGCGGAGGAAAAAGTGTAAACATTGTTATCCATGTGATCCAGCTATGTCCTCCGGCACTTCGACTAACCTACACAATTTTTTTTGTAATTATGGCCTCTGAAATTTAATAAAGTCTACTACTATGCACTGAATTAGATGTTCAAAGATCGGACTAACCGAAACAAATGATTTCTATGTATTTGACTAATTCTGCGCATAATAGTAGTAAATTTAATTTTCAAAATTTCGTGCAGTACATTCTTAAAGAAAGCACCCAAATGACACATTCCGCGAATGTATGGCGCCAAGGCCCGGTCTTGTACACTTATAATTTTAAAAGTCCATTATCAAATATAAGTGATTTAGTTACCATTTTTGTATATTTTGGTTTAGTTTATTTGTACAAAAACATATAAGCGCACGAAACAGGTAAGATTTGACGTTGAAAACAAAGATGGCGTCAATAAAACGACATTTGGCGCTGTCACTTAGTACAAAAAGAATGATTTTGTACAATTAAAATGAATGCAAAAATGTAATTCTAGTTTTTTTCTATACATACGAGTTAAATACATTATTATATGATTTTTTAAATAGTGTACAAGTGCAGGCCGAATTTGAAACATCTATTTTTCACATTTATTACATTAGTGTGGACCTATTTAGCAGTGTACTTTTCTGGTTGTTAAAATAAAACTTCGTAAACGTTAAATTAACGTTACCCTTTTCGTTCGCCGTGGTCGGATAAAAGCGAACATCAGTATAATCTATTTTAATCTATAAAAGAATACCTACTATCGAAATGGTTGCAATACTTGGCAAGCGCAGTCGGATAATTAGCCGATGTTAAAAAGAGAACCGTCACTCGAAACTCTTCTTGTTTCTGTGTCGGTTAGACGCGCGTGTTAGACATTTGTTTGTAGGGCTGCCCAAAGCTCGTAAAGTTTTTTGAACAATACGCTAGATTTACCAAAAAAAATGATACATTGATGTATGTACTAAAATATAAAACAAAGTCGAGTTGGTTACACGAATTATAACTTCAGAACGGCTAAATCAATTTTTATAATCTATGATTTTTGTGAAATTGTTTTGCCCCGAGTAAGCAGAACTATTAAGAAAACATGGTAAATTCTTACCTTTTCTCATACATTTACGAACAGAAATAAAGTTCGTGTGCCTTGTTTTTTTGTAGAGTGATGGTCAAAAGTAGAAGGCTACTGTTTAGGCCGATCATCGAACAAGTAGTAAACATGACATAAATTCTAAAGTCAAACGAAGTCGCAGCGACGCAACGAAATGACGTCATCAGTTGGAAAAAGTCATGCTGAATGCATACCTCTTTCCAAAGCATATTTTGTGTGCTGAAGTACTGGTAAGTAATTTATATATTTTCTGTTTTAATTCTCCCGCTGTTACCGGCGTCAGAGGATTCAGACGGCGTAGCATGACTCGACTTACAGATATTGGACGATTTCTGAGTATAACTTAGTACGTCGTACTGATAAAAATATTGTAGTCGCATTTTTTAAAAAAATTACCCTTATAGGATCACTTTGTTGTCCGTCTGTCTGTCAAGACCCTTTTTCTCAGGAACGCGTAAAGATAACAAGCTGAAATTAATTATGAATACTCAAGTTTGCTGTCCCTTTGGGTGTGTGAAAAATCAAAATTATAGATCAACGCAATAGAAAGATATAGCTGTATGTTAGACAATTTTCATACAAAATGCAAGGGAACCAAAACCTATAGGGCACTTCCCGTTGACCTAGAATCATGAAATTTGGCAACAAGCAAGGTGTTACAGTACAACTGTAGGAATTAATCTGAAAACTATGATTTTAAAAAATAACACTGTAAAAATAGCTTTTTTATGTTTACAAACTTAACTTTGTAGTTAAAAGCCATACATCGGATATGTAATTTAGCTGCAAAGTAAAGTTGGTTTTTTAATCAGACCTACATTTTCGGTAGAGCATGATTTTAAGTATGTTAATTATTCATATTCTGTTCGGAACCCTGAGTACCCGAAACCGACTCGCACTTGACCGGTTTTTATTTCATTGGGAGATACCGTGTGCGAAAGCGGGATAGGTTTACAGACGGAGATGCATGCTAAATTTGATGTTATCTGTAGCGTAGTTCTGTGATCTGCGTACTATCACGCAAGTGGACACCCCTGCGTGTCTTGGCACGCATGCTGTCTCGTGTACTCTGTAGTACGCATCCCAGACGTGACGTCACAGACATGCGTACCAACCATATACCTACATACCTACTGTATGTATATATAGCTTGAGGAATGAGAGCACTGCATTGTAGTCTGGTGTGATTGGCATAGCGACATCGCTACACTCGTAGCGAAGGTGTTGTGTGAAGGAGACAACAAGTGTCTTATGTCCTTCTCTCACTAAGTTCAAAGTTGAATGTTGGAAGCGCTGTTTGTCAAAATCGAATCGTCTAACGTGAAATACTTGGTGGTGATATGAAGGCCAAGTAAAAACCGATTATGCATTTTAAATATTTAATCCAGCCTTAACGTTTTGAATGCGAAAGTAACCGCTGAAATTTTGATGAAATGTAGCCCAGGAATTGCGGAATGATGTAGGGTACTTTTCAACCGACTTCAAAAAGGAGGAGGTTCTTAAATCCACAGGTATGGATTTTTAAATGTTTGTTACCTCAGAACTTTCGACTGGGTGAACCGATTTTGATGCTTCTTTTTTAATTTGAAAACTGTGGCATTCATGAGAAACCATATAAGTATTAAAAGAGTTGTTTCAAGTTCGTCCTGCACTTGTACACTATTTAAAAAATCAAGTAATAATCTAAACATGTACAGAAAAATACTAGAATTACATTTTTGCATTTATTTTAATTGTACAAAATCATTATTTAGCTAAACTACATGAGCCATGTCAGAGGACTATGGCGGATCAACTCTGACACTAGGGTGTGTGAGGACGGTCATAGACCTTACAATCTCCACGATAAGATGAAGATATTTTTAGTTACAGCTGGAAGTAATTACATTTAATTGTATAATATCTGGGCAACCGAGTTTTGCTCGTAGTTCTTTAAAAACAAACAAAAACTTTATTTCTGCCCCTGGTTAGCCAAAAATTTGCCACTAAAATAATAATAATTACAACCTTAAATAAATAAATAAAAACATACAAAAAACAAAAATAATAGCAATTTTCCAACCGGGATTTGAACGCGGATATCTCGGAAGTAATGACACGTGTGAACCACTCGGCTAAAGTGATTATGTTTGACAGCGTGAAATTTCCCATCATATTTAGCGTCAAATAATACGAAAGAAAAAGCGCATGAAAACTCGAAAACGCGCGTTTTCCCAGACATAAGACTAATCTAGATCGATTTTTCGCCCCCAAAACCCCCTGGAGCCGTTTCGGAAATCCGAATTATATATATATATTTACAAGAATTGCTCGTTTAAAAGTATTGGATTATATTATAATATATGTACTACAACAATTTCTCCTTTGAATCAATGTCGCCAAGATCTCAATAGCTAATATAATGTAATCTAACAATAACAAACAGTCACAGCTCGTGACTGCTGTATTATGGTTCACAATGCAATGACGCAATGGTAACAAGTAAATAGTTAATTATAACTGGTTAGTGTATGGTGCGACCACTGTATGTGGGGAGCAAACCACCGTTATATTTTATATTGTTTATTTATGATGGGTTTGCATTTGGCCTCCATCTCTTCAGTAAGATAGAACATGCCAACAAATCCAATCTCCGGTTGGTGGGGGAAGATTAACAGATTTATCAATAACTGTAAATTGTTTAAGTATGAGTTACTAGTTTTTATAACTAACTAGCTTCTGCCCGCGGCTTCGCCCGCGTGGACTTTAGGTTTGATCCCGTGAGAACTACGTCATAACAAACCCTTAAAACCCTTTTTTCGCATTAAAAAGTAGCCTATGTCCTTTCTCAGGGTCTAAAGATTGTCTGTGCCAAATTCCATCAACATCGATTGAGAGGTTTAAGCGGGAAAGCGTAACAGATAGACAGAGTTACTTTCGCATTTATAATATTATATATAAATATAATATATATATAGTAGGGATACTGCGCATGCAAAGCAGTTTATCAGATAAAACAAAAATATATAAAAATTAGACATACTTACAGGAAGAGGGTATATTTACAAGCGGAGGATTATCGCTCATTAGGCCGCGTATTGTTCACAGTGCTATGCAGTGTACTACCAACCGAACTAAGTAAAAATTGCAAAAAAAAACCATGACGATTTTTTTGTGTTTTTTAATTCGGTTGGAAGACAATTATACAATGTTGCTCCTTCGTACAAAATGTTCAATGTAATGTCATAGTTCAATGTAATTAATTAGTAAGTCAAAGGTCAAACCACTTCTTTACATTGCGTCAAACAACTCCTTTATAAAAAACCTATTTTTAGTGACTGTCAGAAAACTATGTTAGTTTTACCTTGGTCTTACTCCATTTCCCCTTATATTTTTTAATATATATGATGGGTTTGCACTTGGCCTTCATCTAACCTGATTATAAGTGACGATAAGGCCATAGGATGGTAAACATGTACACCCAGAAGCCTCAACCAAATGAGGGACTGGCTGTGTTACCTTTCATACAGGTACACAACAGTGCTATTAACACCGCTGTTTGGCGGCAGATTTAGGTAACGTGGTGGTAGCCCCCACTGGTATCGAATCCGAGACCTCCAGATTGTGAATCCAGCATTTAGCCATTTGGCGGTTGAGTTATTAGTTTTTCGAAATTCGGCGGTATTCGATTTTAAATAAGATTGAAAGGTCCTAACTCAACAGTTTATGTGGTTACTGCATTTGTCGCAAACCAACTAATCGATAAGACAACGATCATAGCTGGCTGGATTATTGCAGCGCCTTGTTAAGGGTTATGTGCGGAAAAGAAATTTAACACTGTTTAGAAACAAAGAAAGAAAAACGAATTTATTGCTGATAAGAGAGAACAGAAATAAAGAAACAAACTAAACGATAAAATGAAGCAAAATGGTTATCTAAGTTTATGCTATAACCACAGAGTAATTGCAGCGCTGGTTTTCAGATGGGCCTTGACTAATACGAAACTAAGCTAATCTTAGTATATAAACTAAGGCATCAACTACTAAATACAACCACAATGAATATACTACGACACACTAAACTTAAAATATATAAAAGGATTATATAAAATAAATCACAGAAAACAGTAGTTGTAAATACATAACAAATAGACTAAACAAAAACAAAAGATGTTTAGAAAATAATAACAAGAGATTTCTACATGCATCAAAGTTTCTGTAATGACTGTCAAAAGCCTATATTGAAATAAATTAATTCAGATCGGCTTTCGTTTGCCCTTGAAGCCTTATAAATTTTATATTTACAAGTTCAATTGGTTAAAGAAAAGTGGTTTATAAATATACAATCTAAACCAGAGGCATAGAATTACTTCCTACCACCGGAGGTGATACTTATGGTTTAAGAAGGTACGGCACGAAATTTCGTAAATTAAAGTCACTACATAATTTTTTTCAAAATGTAATAAAAAATTACTATTTATCGCAATTTTTGATACTTTAAATTCTTTCAAAATCCAAATAAAAATGAAAATTATTGTGTATTTTTAGTTTAGTGGGATTTATTTTAATGGTCTTTTTGTAATAAAACACAAATAAACTCCAATCTAATTTGATGTGAAGTACCATATTGTCACGGTTAATTTAAAATGAATTAATTGTCAAACAAGCCACGCCCATTCGGGTTTTAATACAGCGCCTTAAGCCGTGTCCAGTGATCGACAGGAAATGACCGCTTACTCACAGTAACAACGTTCACTTCACAGAGATATAATATATCTAATACCTATAAATAAATTATATTTGCCTCAGAATATGAGCATAGAAAGTGACTCAGCGCGCGAAGCAAGTAAAACTGAATTTTTTGACAGGTTCCCTAATGGCCCGTCAGTGCTCTTGGTTTAATGTTGGTATCATATCGAAATTATAAAACAAAGTCCTCGCTGCGGCTGTCTGTACGCGATAAACTCAAAAACTACTGAACGGATTTTGATGCGGTTTTCATATATCAACACAGTGATTTCAGAGGAAGTTTTAAGTTTATTATAAGCTAAAGTTTTTTGTGAAGCCTTCTGGCAGCGTTCATTGAAAACGCTGCCTAAACAAAACATTTATTGTTTATTGCACATAATAATTACACAGTAAATTATAACTAAAATTGTACAATTAGAGTGGCCTGTCCCTAACAATGTGTGGATTGTTTATCTAGGTCTACAAAAAAGTTATCATTGGCATATGTCTATATTTTAAGGATAGCTTATTAATTGCGTGGTAATACATACTGATGCAAAAAATATAGGCATAGGTCGTGCGAAGCCGGGCGGGTCGTAATGCAATAAATGTTTGTCTTTTGATACGTCAAAGAAAAATGTTTTAGAGCTGCATGTACGGTGTCTCTGATATTTACTAAGAGGTTGCTAGTAAAAGTAAGTTCATTAGTTAATTGTGTTTTTTTTTCATACAAAATAATTATTGAGCACAGCACGCAATGTATTACTCATTCAGATGTACCGCCATGGTAAAGTCCGCAAGAATAGTCTCTATGTCAAATCTAAAGTTATCTACTGATTGACGGTTCTTCTTACACGTCACATCATGACAGTACAATACACCGTTTATCCTATGTCAAGTCAATTTGGACGCAATACATTGCTGCTCGGTCGTACTTTTAAAAAGGGACAACCCTTTATTAAATTAAGCTGTTTGATAAAATTGCTTTCACATATGATTTGTACGGTTGTGAACTATATCTGGATAAATTATACGCTCGAATGAAATACACACGCTGTATAACTGCATAGTGCTGTCTCATCGTATCGATAAAAGTCCGGAAGTGGCTCGCCCATTCGCTCGCGCCCCGGAAGTGTGTTTTGTTTCTGTCCATCACTATAAATTCTTGCCCATTCTTTTTATCGTAACGGAAATAGTTTGAATTCACTGCAGAATCTGCGTCTTTAACCTAGTGGCTACATATTTGACGCATTTTGAGGTAGCGGCACACGCCGGTCACATGGAACAAATGTCGTGATATCGGCACGCTTGCTACGGCTTTCAACTGCAAAGCTAAGTTTGTAATCATAATAAAGCTATTTTACTGTGTTATAATTTAAAATTCTAGTTTTCAGATTTATTACTATGGTTGTGCTGTAAGACCTGGCTTCTTGCGAAATTTCAGGATTCTATATCAACGGGAAGTACCCTATAGGTTTTGGTTCCCTTGCATTTTGTATGGAAATTATATAAAATACAGCTATATCTTTTTATTGCGTTGACCTATAAGTTTGATTTTTTCACAGATCGAAAGGACGGCTGACTTGAGTATTCAGTATTAATTTCAACTGGATATCTTCATGAGTTACTGAGAAAGAAGGTCTTGACCGACAGGCGGACGGACAACAAAGTGATCCAATAAGGGTAAATTTTTCCTTTTGAGGCACGGAACCCTAAAAAAGTATCACTAAGTTTAGTCTGGCGGGCTTCTGCGTGAGCACTCTTCCATTCAGCATTCGATAAAGTGTGTAAACTCATTATACGTAAAATGCGTTCAAAAAGAACTGGAAATCGACTTCAATTACCCGAGAACTGGACCGAATTGAAATGGTACCACACGGGAAGCCACCTTTCAAATAAAACAAGAATCATCCAAATCGGTTCACCCAGTCAAAACTACTGAGGTAACAAACATAAAAAAACATGCCCGTCAAATTGATAACCTCCTCCTTTTTTGAAGTCAGTTAAAACAGCTATTGACGCATCTAAAAAGGATTTGCCGTCCCTTTCTTGACTATATTTCATAGCAAGTAAAAAAATGACAAAGCTATCGAGATTCATGATTCATCTTAAACAATTTTGCACGTAACTTGTGTTTAAAAAAGGATATCAGATAAAGTTTATTAATCGCATGCAATTTCGTATAAAAATTGAAAAGTTGAGATTACATCTCAAGTTTAAATGCGAAGGGTCCATATTTTTCCAAGCGTGTGTTCGATTGAGATATAAAAATCGGCTAGGTGAGAGTTGGACTCGCTTAAGTCCCATCACATACCTACCGATTCTTCTCACTTGTTCGGATCGGCAGGTATGCGATGATCGGTACATTTTGAAATCTGGCATTCCGGTTTCAATTATAATTTAATTAATAATAATACATTCGAATAAGATGAGCTGGGAAACGTCCACTGCTGGACATAGTCCGCCCCCAATGACCAGTCCCGAGCCACTTGCATCCAGCTACTAGCCGTGACCTTGAGGTCGTCGATCCACCTAGTGGGGGGACGGCTCGGTATACGTTTCCCGGTACGTGGTCGCCACTCGAGAACTCTTCACGTTCTTCGAGCGATATGGCCTGCACATTGCCACTTCACGTCACTGACTCGTCGAGCTATGTCGGTTGTCTTAGTTGATGACAAATGACAAAAAGCGATCCCAATCTAAAGACAAGACCACACTGTCTATAACTTTCTTAATCAATTTTAAATGTAATTTGAACTGCTTATAAATAAGTTATTTCATATTGTGACACGTTGACTGACATAACAGGTATGGACAGACGCGTTCAGGAGTAGCTTGGTGGTCGACACGCGATGGTGATCACTTGGCCGTGGTGGTCAAGTTACTGCAGTACTATTGGCTCTCGATCCATTATAGAATAAGAACGAGATGCGATCGAGTTTCGTTCGAGTTGGAAATTATATGTCATTGAAAAAGTTATTGTATACTAAATAAAATACGATGTAAAATTGAATAAAATGAATATCTCCTCCGTGGCCTAATGGCTACACGCTTCCCAGTGGAGGTACCAGTCGATACTCGGTTTGGTTGATGGTATATCATTTCCTACGTCCGCCTGGATAGTTACCAAACTGCAGTGTTAATAGTTTAGCTAAAGACTAGACTAGGTTTTTTTCTAGTTGTAGTATTTAGTTTTATTTTTTTATTATTATTATTTGTATCGTTTTATGGTTGTATATTTTTTGGGGGTTTTTATGCCTTTTAATTTGAATTTTTGTGTATTTTGTTTCTGTTTATTGTTGTTGTATATTAATGTATTTTGTTTGTGTATTCTTGTTTATCTAAATTACTTGTTCTGTTATTATCGTTTTAATTAGTTTATTTTTCCTTGTTTATAGTATATAATATTTTTCTGTGTGTTTGTTGTTGTGTGTGTCGTGTTGTGAAAATGTCGAATAAATATCTGTCTATGTCTATGTCTAATAAAAAAATATTATTATTATAGTACAGTCGATCTCTATGAAAGGTAACAGAGCCAGTTGCTTACGGGTGCGCACGCTTACCATTCAACGGGCTTAACGTCATTTACCATCAGATGAGATGAAGGCATAGTGACACCTCATAAAACTAAAAATATTTTCAAATGGGATAGCGTGTTTGTTACTAATTGCCTCGGCCATAGCCTAGGCGTGACGTGGTACAGAGAATACTTTTAGCCCGGTAAAGTGTTACCGTCAAAACCAAAGCAATGACATGTATTATTCATTAATAACTATACCAACGCAACGCCATTCTCACAGACCTTTACCTAAAGTAGTTTATAAAGATTTTCGTGTTTGCATTGCATTGTATGCCTTTCACAAAATTTGGAGCCGATTTCATCAATAACACACTTTCTTGTCTAGTCAATTTCCGCCTCTGGAATAATAATTTTAAAAGCGAGAATCTTCTGACAACCCATGGTAGTGGTAAAACTGATATGTCAGTCATTCAAGCGTGTTTATACAAAACGTTACATGCGAGAGGTGGTGACGAAATAGAGTAGAAAAAAAAACACTACCTCAGGAGCTGTGTTAGAATACACACACTCCATACATAGATAAGTACATATATACTTTACTTTACTCTACTTAATAATTGCAGATTTACAAAAAAATTACACTAGCATGTAATATTAGATATTCTTATGCTACAACATGAAAATTACGATCTGACATTTTATTCATAATCTACGTAAAGATACATATGTATAATTTAATATATTGAAAATCATAAACAATATTCACCGAACAAAGTCTAACAAATACAACCAAACATTTTCACTTTAGTTTTGCTCCGCGTCACCAGATGGCGCCTCTAGTACTATAAATGGCGCAAGTGACCCGTCAATCAAGCAAGACCAACTTTACTTTGCAGCTAACTTACCGGATTTCAACTGCAAAGTTAAGTTTGTAACCATAAAACATGTTTCTAGTAGGAGAGCCCCCTTTTATTTTTAACTTATTATCATTTTTATTATATTTGTTGTTATAGCGGCAATAGAAATACACATTATGTACCGTCTACCTATTCGTGAGATACAGCAGCTGATAGACAGATGGACGGACGGACAGCGGAGGCTTGGTAATAGGTTATATAGCTACATTTGTTGTAAGGAACCCTAAAATGTTCAGTTTGATGTGGCAACGGATGTTACAACGCGGTTAGAAGCAGATGGTATACAGGGTTTAGTTGCAGAAGTTGGTCGATGATACTCCATAAGTGAAGTTGGTGTTAGGACATTAATTTTATCCATTATTGCTTAACATTCAAGTGTTATTCTTATCACCTGAAGGTGACCAGCTCTTTAACCTTCTAATGCCCAGCCAAATGAATATGACACAGTGGTACAGCGTGAGGGTAAAGTTGCGAACGCGTTTTTAATCGTGTTTATTTTTTATGCTTGCCTACTTTTGCAAGAACACTGGAGTACAAAAATATATGCACACTTTGGTGCCATGTCACATTTACCTAAAAAGTGAATACATATTTTTGTGTTCGAGTGATAAAAAGTCACTTCGATAAATATATTTATTTTGAGTCTTCAAATAATTTTAACTGATATTTTCGTTACATAGGTAGGTGATGACTCCAAGAGTAGATATTCCAATTAGGTTGCTTTTCATTGGAGCACTGTTAGCCTGACTAGCCGGGATAGCATGAGGCGCATGTATCGCTCTCATTACGTCTCATGCTACCGTAGCCTAGTGGGAACACAGACTGTCAAGAGGTCCTGGATGGTCAATTAAGTCATTTAGCATAGTCAGCTATTTTATATATATTTCATTTCATATTTTAAAAGATTATGCAAAAAAGAATTTTGTATGGAAGCATTCTGAGCGTATTCCTGTTAAAAGAAATGACAAACGGTTACTAAAATAATAAATTAATTAAAAGTGACTTCATAAGATATTCCTAAAGCAACAGCGGACATTACTTCACTTGAGCCAGCCCGTCTCTGCGAGTTTTCCGCGCGACTTGTGACGAGTTAATCGCACATGCGAGTTTTGCGTGAGATGTGGTAAGTATCGAGTAACAGTGGTAACGCTATATGGGTAATTAAAAACTGTGGCATATTTTCACGCTATCTTAGTTTAGGGTTACTTTGAGGTTCAAATGTATTTTACGATTATTTTTTTCAAAATGACTATACATAGTAGATTCTACGAAAACTTTTTTAAATAATTGAGATCAAGCTTGTTTTTCGAAGTTAGTTGAGAAGCAGGATTCAGCTTGATTTCTTCTGTTTTCTCCGGAGCAATTTGACCCGAAAAATGTGTAAACTGGGGTACCGTTACAGTTTTAATGTAATAATAATAAATACGATGCAAATGTAGCGGTAGGCGGTGCCGCGACTGTGCGTACAAAAACTCACGGATAAAGCTGTTAACACAAGGTTGCTACAAGTCCACGGTTGGACATTTTCAATCGACTTCAAAAAAGAAGGAAGTTCTCAATTCAGCGGGTATGTTTTTTCTTTTATTTATGTTTGTTACCTCAGAACATTGGACTGGGTGAACCGATTTGAATGATTCTTTTGAATAAAACCTGTACTGGTGCTTTCCGTGTGGTCCCATTTCAATTTGGTCCAGTTCTGACCCATGAGAAAACGATATAAGTCTCAAGTTTGCCTTACTAAAAGTCGATTTCTAGTTCTTTTGAATGCGTTAACTTTGTTATATAAAACATAGACACACACTTGACTTCGATCTCACATGATGGTAAGTGACGATGAGGCCGACGATGTTACGTGTTGCTCGTTTGAAGATTCCCAAGTTGTAGTTTTTGGGGAACACGGAAACCGGTAGTGCGTGCCATATTTAAGCTGAACGCATGATGAATGTGGAAAAACGCTTGGTGGGAGCTACTGACACTGCTATTTGGCGGCAGATGGTGGTAAACCGCCCGTCGAAAATAGAAACTCTTCTCTGCCAACCAAACCGAGCACATTCTCTGATAATCGAACCTAGGACCTCTGGATTGAAAATGTGAACCAACCCTAACAGTGTGACGTCACGTTTCGCATTTTAATAAAGGCTCTACGGGCGTAGCAGTCTGGCAGCGTCCGTCGATTTACCACTAACGACGCTCAGAGACCTCTTTATAGACAATTTATGTGTAACATTCTATCTAGGGCACTGCAAGATATGCCTAAACTTTTGGTTCCTTTAGGAATCTAGAAAACGGTAATTTAATTCTTCTTTGATCGAACATATTTGTTATTTTTAGGTCTTACGGCTTTTATTTTTTGGCGAAAACACGTGTAAAATTCAATCGCCTGTATGTATGTTCAATGTAAATTCAATTATTTAGTGCGATGGCCAAGTCTCAATATATTTATATAAAACATTAAAGAATTTTAATATTGATATGCGTCACTATAAGATGCTGTTAATTATTACGTAACAACTTAATGCTTCGAGTACGGAGATTCCAGACACAATTGATTTTCAATTGTTATGGACTACGATCGTGGTCTTAGAGACTGGACGTATTAAGACAGAAAGTCGCTTAAGTAGAGACTGAATAAATTAATAACCGACTTGGTATTACATGGATCTCACAACTTTTTACCGCAGAACAACTGAGTTGCGAGACTTGGTTTTTTTGACAAGTATTGATTTTGATGGGATTACACATTTTCTAGTTCAGTCCTACAGACCTGCTTTTCATCCCACGCCTCTGACCAATACCTTGGATCTTATTGTGTATTAAACCAAAGCAATTGCCTGTGACATGTTTCGTTTGATTCTTATACCTATATAAGTATTACACGAGTATATATCAAGAGATTAATTATATGTACAATCTCTCAAGAGTATAATGTAAATTGGAATGGAGGATTTGCTCGTTTGCGCGTATGGAGTGCGTGGCGTGGCGACACAACTCTCAGAGGTCTCGTGCTAGCGGTGCGCTCGGCTTCACTCCCCATATTTCTAATCAGGGCCTGTAAAACAGCAGCCGGGTCATTGACCTCTGCTGCGACGGGGGTTGCAAGCCACGCCCATTTTCCTATGCTACAGTACCCTGGATTCTAGGGATATTTCGGACAAATATTTCATGCAGTTGCGCGTTGATTCGATTCGTGGATAAATACGACTAAGGCTTAGTATGGATCGTAATTTAACGGGATCTCTATCCGAATTCTTCCATAATAAATTTTTGTTGCCATAATTTTTTAAAATTAGAATAGCTGGTTGATAAGCAATTATCTAAAAATAGGAGATGAAATTATAGTGTCGCGAAATGAATATCATTAATTTACAACTTTACAGTTAGCTACAATAGCAGTTACGCAGCTAATGGGTCATAGATGGCGCTTTGAACAAGAATAATAAAAAGTGTGTAAAAATAAAAATTGTGATTCACTGTGAAGTTGTATGGTAACGCAATGTTTATAGCACTATTGTGCTATAAGAAAATTTAACGTTAAGCTTGAGGCTTATGTGTAAACACTTTTTCCATTCAATGGTGAGATGAAGCCCATCAGCTATCCTATTGTATTGTACAACATAAAAAATAAATTTGGGACTGTCCTATTTTAAACTCAATTTATGGTCACACTATTGAAACTAGACGAGACTTTGAATAGTGCAGAAGTGCTATTTATAAAATTGGATCGATCCAACCTGAATGTCCATCTGTATGAATTGTGAAGGCAGGTTCGTGAAGTTTACTACCTTAACATTTATAGTAGCTAATTAGAATATTTGCCGTGTAAGATATCTTGATATTTATATACATGTATGGGTTTGCAATTGGCCGACATCTCACCTGATGGTAAGTGTGGATAAGACCTTTGGATAGTACCCTAAGCGTGCGCACCCAGAAGCCTCAAGCTGATAACGTGCTGGATTTGCTGCATTTCATACCGGATCACAAAAGTGCTGTTAAAACTGCTGTTTGGTGGCAGACTTTGGTAACGTGGTGGTCGTCGACCGGGTACCGATAAGTACCCCCATGGGGAATCGAACCTGGGACCTTCGGATTGTGAGTCCAAGCAGCCTTTAGTTCACGGAGGCTGTTACATTTAATGCTTTATGTTTCATACAAAATAATTGAACACGCAATGTATCTAAAGTTTTCTAAAGTTCTCTAAAGTTCTCTAAAGTTCTCTAAAGTTCTCTAAAGTTCTCTAAAGTTCTCTAAAGTTCTCTAAAGTTCTCTAAAGTTCTCTAAAGTTCTCTAAAGTTCTCTAAAGTTCATCTAAAGCTATCGACTGATTGACGGTTCTTCTTACACGTCACATCATGGCAGTACAATACACCGTTTATCCTTTGTCAAGTCAATTTGTACGCAGTACACTTCTGCTCGGTAGTACTTTAAAAAATGATTAACTCTTTATTAATTAAGCTATTTAACAAAATTGCTTTCACATATGATTAGTACGGTCGTAAACTATATCTGGATAATTTATACGCCCATATGAAATATACACTCTGTATATTATTATATGTTATCTACGCTAGATGTCGCCTCTTGTAGCGAATAAATCTCTCGTTATCTCCAGTAACACCAGTGTTGGTGGCCGCGTAACTTTCCTTGATTTAATGCAAGCGGTCCCGCAATCAGACAATCTACTGCGATCGATGTACCCTCGAATATTAGATAAGTTTAATTTGTTGTAGTTTAGCGATAGGGTTATACAGGGTGTAATCGTTAAGAGGGTATGCTGTTGTCAAAGCGCCCATACAAACGTAGTCCAGTCATATTTTGAGTATTAAGCTATGAAAATCTATGAAATTTTCAAGACACAATCTAGAAACAAATATCTGTGTCGGTGGTGAGTCAGATTTTCGTTTAAATATATACTTCCAGAGTTACAGGGCGTCAAAGTATTGTATTTTTGGTAATAAAAAGCCCCAACTTTGAACCTGATTTACAAGAGTATGAATCAATTTAGAACAATTTGGAAAAACCACCGACATCTGAAATTTCATTAATATACTGTATTAAAAAAATGGTTACATAATATACTGTATCCTTCAAATGATCCCTGGACTACGAAACATCCAAATAACGGGTGGATAACTTCGCGTAATGTATGCTGTCTCATCGTACGCCCTCGGGTAGGATAGGGCTCGGAGAGGGACAGCTACAAAACAATGTAACCTTGAACGTGGCCACGTGGTCTTACCAACA
The DNA here is from genome assembly GCA_910589575.2 of Carcina quercana. Classification (NCBI taxonomy): domain Eukaryota; kingdom Metazoa; phylum Arthropoda; class Insecta; order Lepidoptera; family Depressariidae; genus Carcina; species Carcina quercana. The sequence continues at coordinate 3,155,208 of OU342454.1, read as the reverse complement.
TAGCCTCTTAAGTGTGCACTGGCGATTATTTCGTAACTATTACATATATCCAAAACTTTAAATATAGAAATTATGTTACTTAATTAGGAAAATGACATCAATAACTTGTAATAAAAAATACATGAGTAATATCCAAAATTTTGAAACTAAACACTTCCATACATTTAGTGCTAGCAAGAGCGTCGGTGGCGCAGTGGATAAGGCGCGGACTCTCAATCTGAGGGTTCCCGGTTCGAATCCAGCCGTGTACCTATGAGTTGTTTTCCAATTCAAGTACATTATCCGATTGCTTAACGGTGAAGGAAAACATCGTGAGGAAACCTGCATGTGGACTATGTCCCATACACTCTCTGTAGGAGTGTAGGGCTGAGACCCTGCAGTGGGGGATATAGGCTGTTGTTGATGATGATGATTTTTAGTGGCATTTGAATGTTCTTTCAATTCAATTCCATTCTTAATATTTATGGCAACTACCACCTTAATGGTGAACCTGCCAAAATCTGGTGTCCAAAGAGGTAACGTGAAAAAGGAAATCGGTTAACCAGACACGCGATACACTTTGAGAGGACTAAACCAAAAAGGATAAAACTAACACGAAACATAGTTAAGTTACTAGAGGGATTACAACTTTATATTGTTGGAATGAATATAAATTAGAAAGAGTATAAACAAAACGAGAATAGACATAAAAAAGAAGATTTTTGAGATTAGAAGGACGGGGATTGAATGTTCTTTATCTACGCATTTACTATCAATTTACATAGTTGTATGTTGACATACGTTTTATGTGAAACTGATATTTGGTACTTTTTAATAAATTAAACGAATCTTATACAGCAGATTATCCGGTCAAATACAAATCAAAACCAAGAAAATTTAGTTTTAGTAACTGCAGCAAAGTCACTTAGCCAAAATTCTCAGAATAAACCTGGTACTTCCTATCTTCAGTTTGGAAATCCCGACAAACGGCCAGCTTTAGCCTCTTCTGGCCTTACGCTCAGCTTCTCTATCATGTTTATCTGGAGGATTTTAAAAGAATTTAGGAGTGCATTTCCTATCTATTTAAGTTCCCCAGTTGTGGTACACACAAATCACATAATACATTTTGAGGTATAAAGGACAGATCACATTTATTTGGGCACCCCAATAGTCAGGGCCAAACAATAGAGACTCCGGAAAATTTTTGTTTCAAATTCCAACTAGTAAACATATTTTCCTTTGATATATATATTTTTTGCTCTTTTACCTTTACCTACAGCCGACAGTACTTTGTACATACATGATTATTTAATTATATTTTTTTCCGTTTCTATTTATATGTGATTGTTCAATATTAAAGGAATCTACTTGGTTTCACAATAAATTATTTATTGAAAAACTCGAGTAAAAAAAAATGGTTTACTTTATTTGGAAAATAATTTGGGGCGAGGGGGCCTCCGCTCCTTTATTGCCCCGAGGCCTCTGTACCTCTAAATCCGGCCCTGCCAATAGTCCGTGTGTCCTGCATGTCACTGCGATCTTTGTAAAGCAATAGCTACCACCACCATGCTACTAGTTCAGAGAAACAGCACAAAGCAATTAGTCGTAATGTCACAAGTGATTATGTAAATATAAGAGCGGACTGAGAGATGAAAATAAAAATAACGCGAGGCATTTATACAGAATCGTAAATAAAGTCGGGGTGAGATACCAGTCTAAGGAGGAGTCCTCGAGGCGATATATATCAATGGCATTCACGATTCCCGGGGAAAGTGTGGGCATCGAAGACTGGCTTGTCGTTAGAATATTCAGTAAATGGCGTTTGCGCGCGACATCAGAAAATCCGGGAAAATCGAAACTGATTTTCAGTGTGACCAAATAGTTACGAAAGTTTTATTTTATTTATTTTATTTTCTTCGGAAAGCTAACAGCTTTATTTACAATATTTGTAGTAATATAGACAAACATTGGCCAATTACTAGCTTCCACATATAAAAGATTCATCTGAAGAGGAAAAAGAATACTAAAAAATAAATAATAACTATATAAAACAAATCAGTTAAAAGAGAGAAGAACTAAACAGAGAATAAAAACTAAATAAATACGAAGGAAGTTTAGAGGAGCTTAACTAATCAAGTAATAAACTTTGTATGACGCTTGTCTTAAAATTCACGATACTACTATAAAAAAGATTTCTGTTGATATTTTGACTAATTGTCTTACTCTCTTATTGTAAATATTAATTGACTTACAACTTCGTGGCAAATAAATATTAATTCTGTAATTAACGTGACTACGTTGGACATGCAGGAGAACATTATTACGCAGACGCTTGGTCCTTTAGATACAGAACCCTAGAAAGATTAAATGCTGTCTAGCATTCATGTCAATGTAAGAATTTATCTAGGTTTTTTTTTGGAGAAAGGAAGACAAGTCCTTTCATGTCATTCTGTATTGGATTCTGTCTTTGAACCAATCATAGAAATATTCGATTGAATTTCCTTACGCAGCTGTCCTCTCTATTCACTACTGAAGCAATACAGGCGAAGTGCCGTTTCAGGACGTAAACCTCTATATACCTATCCACATATATATATCCTGTACATAAATGTATTTTTAGGGCTCCGCAGTCAAACAAGGAACCCTTATAGTTTCGGTCTGTGCGTCCGCGGCTTAGCTCAGAGACTCTTACTACTAGAACGCTGTCATTTGGTACGGATATACATACAAATCACGTCGAGAATGTGGTAGAATAAAATCTTGAAATATATTTTTTAAGGGTGGCTAATACACGTAACTAGGGAATGAGTTATTTTTGGGCGTCTAATCCACTAACCCATTGTGCGGGGTATTGTTGGATAGGTCTTTCAAAAATATTTAGGGTCTAGGAGCAACACTTTTCTTTTCAAGGATCCGTTTGCGAAGTATTACGTTTTAAAGTGTTAATTTTTGTCCGAGTCGAGCGTCCCTCCCTATCATGTAAGCTACTCGTATTACTTTTAAAAATCGGAAAAAATTCACAGTAGTAGTATTTATACTGAACTTGATAGGAAAACTATCACGACTAAGGTGGCTTTACAGGTTAATTGACGAGTAATATGCGACCAAATAATAAAATATACTAGGACATGTCATAATGCAAATTTCGCACAAATTCCATTCAAAATTACTTTACATCGTCCTGTGCGGGCCCAACTACGGAACCCCACACTGTGCGTGGCCCGACACTCGCTGTTTTGCTTTTTTAATGTATGATGGTTTGTACTTGGCCTTCATCTCACCTGATGGTACGTGACCTATGGATTGTTATTACAACTTCTAGCCATTAGGCCACAGAGGCGGTTAAAAATTGCTACAGTGAGTCGGGCTTTAGTTTTTTCCCGACTATGGTAAAGCAAACAGAAGGGCTATTATTATAATTTTCGTCTTGTCTTTTTATTGTTTCATTTGACTGAAAAATAAATCAAAATTGACATAAAATTCATGGATATTTCTGCAAGAATTTATTAACAACTCATATGCGGCAGTATATTGAGTAATGTACAGTCGAGTACAAAAATATGTATCCACTTTTGATTTTGAACCATGTCACATTCACTCTTGCTTGTTACTATGTAGTGAGTTGAGGGAAATGTCAACTAAAGGTGAATTTGACATGGTTCAAAAGTGGATACATATTTTTGTACTCGACTGTACCCCACAGAAAAGTCGCGATGAAATGAGTTTCAGTGATACCTTCCTTCAGGAAATTGAGTTTGCCGGGAGTTGCGTTAAATTTTCTCGTCTGGCAACCCCGAGGTTATTTATTGCTTTACATTGGGCTTATTTATATGAAATATCGTAAGTTAGTAGTTAATATTATTGGTTGAGCTGTATGCATTAGGTATCGATATTCGAATAGAACCATCCATGTAACAGATGACTAAAGAAAAGTTTCAGGAGGTGGGCGGTAGTTACTGTCGGCTGGATAACTGCTGTTGTGATTCTAGTGAAGTCTAGGTTGGGTTTTATACTTACATGCATTTAATTAAATTTAAAAAAATTACATTTTCAGCTGAAATCACCTAATATCAGCTATCAGCAAATTTCTAAATCGATTTTTACCAAATACGGTAGCTGAAAACCACCGCAAGGAAATTTGCTTTCACGTAAAAAACCCGCATCAATATCGGTCCATCCATTCAAGAGCTACGATGCTACACACATACATTGTCGTCAAACTTATAACACCCCTCTTTATGCGTCGGGGGCTAAAACAAACAACAAAATGCTTTATATATGCTTGAAATCATGTTTTCTTCTGATGTTTCAAAATTTATCTCAAATGTTGCCGTCTTTATTATACCTGACTGCTTCAGAATGAGCGTATTTTTTCGAGAGTATAATTGTTGGCACGCTCTGCGGCCTGAACGGCTCGATGGATTTTAGCTTGAGAGGTGTCGTTAGATTCGTATTTACTGTGAGAGTGACACTGGGTATATCAAAATCAAAAAAAATTAAAAAAATTACTTTTCATTCACTTGTTAAAATTTTTAAATTTAAGTAGGTAGTGGTATTTGTATAGTCTTCTTTGACTATGTCCCCACTGGGAATCCAACCCAGGACTTTCCACGAGTGTCGTGAAGTTATAATGTTTTAATTTTCCAGTATTAGTGAGAATAGTGTTGAGGCTAATTATTAAAATATTAAAAATGCATATACAGGTCACTAGAAGTCTTCAAACCCGCAGTTTTCCGTGAATTTAAATTTTTCACATGGCAATGTTAGCATAATTCAATTAGGTAGAATAATAATATATATTCCAGTCTAATGGATAATTGGAAACACTGTCATCATTATTATTGCAGGAAAATGCGAGTATGTCACAAAACCCATTTACAATTCAACGGGATTGTATCCACGATAAGCGTCGTGGCGTAGTCGATACGGCGCGGACTCTCTATCTGAGTGTTCCGGGTTCGAATCCACCGGTGTACCTATGAGTTGTTTTTCAATTCAAGTACAATATCCGATTGCTTAAGAGGGTATGCTGTTGTCAAAGCGCCCATACAAACGTAGTCGAGTCATATTTTGAGTATTAAGCTATGAAAATCTATAAAATTTTCAAGACACAATCTAGAAACAAATATCTGTGTCGGTGGTGAGTCTGATTTTCGTTTAAATATATACTTCCAGAGTTACAGGGCGTCAAAGTATTGTATTTTTCGGTAATAAAAAGCCCCAACTTTGAACCTGATTTACAAGAGTATGAATCAATTTAGAACAATTTGGAAAAACCACCTACATCTGAAATTTCATTAGTATACTGTATTAAAAAATGGTTACATAATATACTGTATCCTTCAAATGATCCCTGGACTACGAAACATCCAAATAACGGGTGGATAACATCGCGTAATGTTGTCTCACCGTACGCGCTCGGGTAGGATAGGGCTCGGAGAGGGACAGCTACAAAACAATGCAACCTTGAACGCAACCACGTGGTCTTACCAACATAGCCTCTTAACGGTGAAGGAAAACATCGTGAGGAAACCTGCATGTCTTGAACAGGCATGTGAAGTCCGCCGATCCGCACTGGGCCCGCGTGGTGGACTATGTCCCATACACTCTCTGTAGGAGAGTAGGACTGAGCCCCTCCAGTGGGGACGTATGTAGGCTGTTATAAATGCTAAATTGAGTTGATAATAAACTAGCTTCTGCCCGCGGCTTCGCCTGCGTAGGATTTATCCCATGGAGCTAATTCACAACAAATGTCGAACTGACGTGACACTTCCCGCCAACTTCACGTCAACAATTTGGAAACCAAAATTCTACAATCGCAATTTAAATATTTTAAAAGGGTAAAAGTTATCACGTATATCTTTAACCACAAAAGTTATCACGTCATACCTACCAAATATACCATAAGAATATCATAAAAACACCGTGACACCAAATTTTTAATATTTTAGATTGCATCTCTTACTTAATCCTATTTAGGAGATTGTTATTTTAAATCCTCGCTAAACGGACTAATTCACAATTTTAATCCATAAGACTAAAGGCTTACAATCAATTTTCATGCTATTGACTTCAAAAATAACTTTCCATATAAACGTGCATCCCCTTTTCAGCCCCGTTAAAAACTTGTTTAAAATATTTCTTTGTTTTTAATCTAGCCACCTTTCAAATTTTCATGGAATTATCTTCAAAAATGACGGACTTTCATATAATTTTGCATACTCGTATTTGCAAATCTATGGCCACATTCAAATTTCACCTCAAGTCGCATCTTCTCAGTAACTTGTAGTAGTATTGTATCCATAAAATAACGTATATTTAATTTTTCTGTATTTGTTATTATTGTACCTTATGTCTGGGGAAACGCGCGTTTTCGAGTTTTCATGCGCTTTTTCCTTCGCATTATTCGACGCAAAATATGATGGGAAAGTTCACGCTGTCAAACATAATCACTTTAGCCGAGTGGTTCACACGTGTCATTCCGTCCGAGATATCCGCGTTCAAATCCCGGTTGGAAAATTGCTTTTATTTTTGTTTTTTGTGTGTTTAGGGGCAGAAATAAAGTTTTTGTTTGTTTTTAAAGAACTACGAGCAAAGCTCGGTCGCCCAGATATTATGTGTTTATTCAAGTATTTAATTATAATCTATCAATATCTGTTGCACCTCCACACAAAATATTGTGTCTTATTTCCTCTACCCAAAGGTAGAGATCGCTGTAAGCTATAAGACCGCCTTTTGTAAAAATTTTAAGGTTTAAAGTTATATTTGTTATAGGGGAGGGAGGGTATCTAAATTTCGAAGTGGAGTTACTAAGTCAAATGGGGTATCACATGAGGCATCGTTCAACTAATTAACAATATAATGCTATTTTTCTTTAAAATTAACTGCACCGGATCGTGGTGTGTAAAAAGCAAAGCTCGCTTTAAAATTCAAAGAAAATGGCGGGAAAATACCGTCCGCCATCGTTGATCGCCCGACGACAGTTCCACGTTTAAATATTTAAACTTGGAACTTCGAAGAATCTTTTGATCGGTTTGTACTTTCTGTAGGCAGCTGTAATTTTAAATGGCGATTGAATAGTCAATTTATGTTTCAAAATAACTGGCCTAGATAGCTCGCAGTGATTTGAATTTCGAAATATATTATGAGAAGGGAAGAATTATTTTTTATATATAAATAATGCGGTTGCATTTGTCCTTCATCTCACCTGATGGTAAGTGACGATAAGGCCGTTGGATGGTAAGCGTGCGCACCCAAAAGCAACACTTCTGTTTGGCAGCAGACTTAGGTAACATGGTGGTAGCTACCCAGCTACCACCAAACAATGTAGAATTAATCACGAGCGTAGCGAGTGATTCTTATATAGACTACTGAGCACATCTAGGTAAACAAATAGTGAAAAGGTATTGATGAAAATCACAGGACTGAAAATTATTACTCCTCGTAATAACCGATCTACCAAAAAGAAGGAAATTGTATTACATATAAAACAGTCTCTCTAACCTCTTTGGGGTGTCCCATAAATAAAAATTTCTTAAATACGTGTCAATGGCCGATTTAAGGCCTGTTACTACTCTATAGGTGATGCTAATGTGGTATGGAATTTCTTCCAAGCTTTGTTACCTGGGGTTTTCAAGACTAGAGTGAAAAACTGGCCGGTGCGAGTCAGTCTCGTGTACCGAGTTCAAACTATGTGAAAGATACGTAAACATATTTATTACCTTGAAATGAAGGTCATTTTCCCGACCGCATAACTATATTTGTGTGTTTAGGTTTAACTATACTAATATATATATATCACTTAGGTTTTCCTATAATATTTCTGTGATTTTTGGACTTTGGTAACATCGGAGATGAGGGTAAGGATGTGTTTTGTGCATACATTTTTGACGATGAGTAAAAAACTATGCTGCAAAGAAAAATCGAAAAATATGTTTTAAAATGTATAAACAAAGTTCTTTTATGTGATACCCCCCTTCACTAACTTTTCGGCAACTGTGATTTACAATTTACGAAATCTGTTCCGAATTTCGCGTTAGGGGGCGTCCATAAATTACGTGAGGTGTTTTTTTAAATTTTCTGACCCTCCCTCCCCCCTGGTGAGATGTCATGAGATTTTATTCAACCCCATCCCCCAATCTCACGTGAGATTTTTCAAAATGTGTGTTTTTTATGTAATTATTATTTAAGTATTTGGTACGAATGAAATTATTTTATTTCGAACGAATTAGTGAATGATCTTAATCGTATTACGATTACACTTAAGCATGTACAATCTGGATTAAATGGACCAAATTAGTATTTTTTAATCAGAAAAAAATTACGTGATATTTGCCGAGACTCGCCCTCTCTCCAACGTAAGATTAGATCAGATTTGACTCGACCCCCTCCTCCCCTTAAACATCTCACGTAATTTATGGACGCCCCCTTAGTAGTTTCTGAGATATTCAGCTGAGACCGATGGATGTACAGACACACGCCAGAGTGGTTTTATAAGGGTTTCGTTTTACATCAGATGTTCATCATCATCATCAGTCAGGAAACGTCCACTGCTGGACATAGACCTCCTTCATGGCACGCCACATTGACCGGGTCCCAAGCCACTTGCATCCAGCGACTCCCTGCGACTCTAACCAGGTCGTCGGCCTATCTAGTAGGGGGACGGCCTGGTAGATGTTTCCAGGTACGTGGTCGCCACTCGAGAACCTTTACTCCCCATCGGTTATCGGTTCTTCGAGCGATGTGGCCTGCCCATTGCCACTTCAGCTCACTGACTCGTCGATCTATGTCGGTGACCTTAGTTCGTCTACAGACTTCCTCATTCCGGATGTTATAACTTAGATAAATTCCTAGCATATCTCGTTCCATTGCTCGCTGAGTGTCTTTGAGCTTGTTTATTCGTTCCACAGTAAAGGACCACGTTTCGGTTCCGTATGTCATCACTGGCAACACGCACTGATTGAAGACTTTTGTCTTTAAATGCTGAGGTATTTTGGATGAGAAGATATGCCGTAACTTCCCGAACGCTGCCCAGCCGAGTTGGATTCTTCGGTTGACCTCTTCGTCGAAGTTGGACCTACCTAGTTGAACGATCTGTCCCAGGTATACATATTCGTCTACAACTTCAATCGTAGTGTTCTCAGATACCGGTCGGATGTTAGGAACACTAAAAAGAATGAAAATTAGTTTTGACGTTTTTCTCTGCTAATATCCGGGCTAATACATGCTAATACTCAGACATTGTGACGTTTTTTTTACGACTTGGCAACGATCGTGTGTCGACAGCGTTACGATTATGTTGTTTTAATGATTATGTCACTGTAAATAACATTTTAGTTATTTAACAAGCGTTTAAACGTTGACTGTTTGTTTTGGCAGCCACCGAAGTCTGTCAATGACGCGATGGGTCAATATTCGGGATGTAAATTGGAGGAAATTGTGCGGTCCCGGCTTTACAATAAGGACAATGTGAGTCGTATTTGACTACGATTTTTTTAGGTAATGGGTAACATTGCAAAACTTTAAATCCATCTAATTCGAATACCATTACGAGATTTAGCTCCAATAAACCTGGAAAAAAAATTCAGAATTTTCTCGATAGCGATTTTGGAGAAAACTGTTGTGTTATAAAAATTCGCAGATGACGTCACACATGTGATACTACAAATCTATCAAACGGCAACCCACCACATTATCCCGAACCCATGGGATAGACTAGATGAAACAAATTCATCCCAATTTACATGTATGGGTAATAGTGTATACTTTTCAAGATTTCAAGATTTATGTGTGTGTAATACTTTTTGAGATACACGAGCTACGTCATTTTCGTCGAAAAATATCGTTATGTTTGTATCAAAATCATGAATGAAAATTAAATTATTTTAGTAAAAAATGACTAATTTTTTTTGTCATTTTCTACCAAAAATCAAATAACATCTGCATCTTAACGAAACACATGCTTCAAGGCGTCTGCATTAAAGGGTACATTTGGTTACGGAGTCCGAAAATACCAGTTCCTTGATCTTCTCATGTGTTTTCAGATTCATCTTGAGATATGTCTCCACTTACACCGACCTGTCTGGCGTGTACTACAAATCCGTGTAATGTCTGGCGACCTAGAAACGAGCAAATAGCTCAGCAAATTAGCGATGGTAGTCGATGGTGACACTTGAGCTGTGACAGGCAGACGGATTGACACGTGTCGCGGATTGTCTTGTTGAGAACGAGGTTTTGTGTGCTCTTAATTTATACCATACGAGAAAGTGGAACACTACCACCGCATTAATAATAGTGTAGTCTATTTCAGTCAAATATAAATAATAAGTAAATACATAGGACACACTAGATTTTGGACATTGGATTAACAATCCCGAACTCCCAGGTTCGACTTTCAGCTGATTCTACCTATCGGACTCGGTTTGGATGGTGGTAGGTCATTTTTAACCAACTTCAAAAAAGGAGGAGGCTATCATTGCGACGTTTTTTTCAGTTTTCAGTTCTAACAACGGCATCCATGAGAAAACGATATAAATCTTAAATTTGCCTTAGTAAAAGTAGAGTGTTAGGGCTATTGAAGTCGGTTTCCAGTTCTTTTGAACGCATTTACTTGTCTATTACCGTCTGGCTAGTTACCTGCCACCAAGTTACCTAAGCCGACAAACTGTAGTGTTAATAGCTCTGTTGAGTTCCGGTACGAAAGGTAGCAGAGTCAGCGCCTTATTAGCTTACGGCTTTCTGGGTACACACCCTTACCATTCAATGGCCTCATCGTCACTTACCATTAGGCGGTATCATCAATTTTCTTGGTTATCTTTTAGTTTAAAAAAAAGTTTCTCGGCAAAAACATCTAGAACTATTTGATAATTAATGAGAAGTCATTAACGCTACGTATTGTTTATTAACATTGTGAACCACTCGGCTAAAGTGATTATGTATGACAGTGTGAAATTTCCCATCATATTTTGCGTCGAATAATGCGAAGGAAAAAGCGTATGAAAACTCGAAAACGCGCATTTTCCCAGACATGAGACTAATCTAGATCGATTTTTCGCCCCCGAATACCCCCAAATACCAAATTTCAGCGAAATTGCTGGAGCCGTTTCGGAGATCCGAATTATATATTTATACTCGTATACAAGAATTGCTAGTTTAAAGGTATAAGAAAGATATATTTGTATCACAACAAGAGCTTGCCCTTGTTCAAGGATCGGGTTTACGTAAATAAGTCATTTCAATGTTTATGACTAATTCAATGCATAGTATTTTTTCACTAGACTTTAATTTACAAAATTTTCTGCATTGCCTTCTAAAGGGAAAACTACAAGTCATAAAGGAAAACATAAACCGCTAAAGGGCACTACAAACTGGAAACGTTTTCCCGTCCGGTGCCGTCCGGACAGTAACTGTCAAGTTTCCATCATTGTCCGGATATTTTCCGATAGCCGCCCCACAATGGATGATTATGATTGATATCGGCCACGTTATACGTTGCTAATGGCTTCGGTTTAGGGATGGGACGCGCTCAAAATATGGACTTATCGAGCGGTTTCTTTCGAATCGACTTTCATAATCATGCCCTTCATTTCTCTCAAAATATGGTAAATAAGTTCTAGTACGTATTTTACCATAGGAGGCATGTAAAGTTAGAAAAACCGTCCAAGAGCAAGTTGGACTTGCGCACCAAGGGTTTCTTCTAACCATGAAAAGAAACGACAAATATTTACCTATTTCAAAAAAATAATAATTATAATATAATAATTGCTTCCGTAACTGTACACACTACAGACTAAATATAAAATTATGGACCCTGTTTTGAGGGCACTGCAAATATAATTTTATGAGAGGTTAGAGTATTTTTAAAAAATTTCAACTTTTTTATTTAATAATTTAGTTATTTCTTATCATGTAGGTACTCGTTTATAAAATAATAACTTTTATTTTGTAATATTTCTTTGAGTTTTTCGAGGAAAGTGTTGTAATTGTTTGTGTTCATCTTTTAATGAGTTTGGTGGGTTATTGTAAATTTTTAGGGACTAGACGAGTGCATTTTAAATTTGGATATTGGAAAAATATATCTATTTGTGTGGCGTAGAAAATGGTATGATTTAACATCTTTGTGGTTTTTATAGACGTTTGGGTGTGTTTTTACAAATTTACAGGTTTCAAATATATGTAGCGGATGGTAGGGCTAGAATTTTAAGTTTATGGAAATTTCTTAAAAATCATTATCTAAGTTTGTTTGTCGAGTTTTTTTACGATTTCTCAAGAAATATATTAGTTATAAAAATCGCTTAGGTTCTTATGTAATATTTACACAAGTTCCTGTTTATTTATGGTTTCTTTGTATGCATTATTGTCACGGTTAATGAAAGTTACTGGAAAAATATATTATTCAACTACAATTATTTTTAAAACCCTTTTTAACTTAAAAACCATCTCACAGGCACTCTTTATTAAGATAAAACGTAGCTTATGATCCATGACATAGTATGCGTACCAAAATTCCAAACATATTCCAGGGATCTTCTGTGATAAGCTGATAACATCCTAATGCCAATCGAAGAAACCGATCATTTCTTTGTTTATAATATGAAATGAGTTTTTGTAGATAAGATAAGATAAGATACGATAAACCTTTATTTGCAATAAATGTGGTACATTTCAGATGTTCAAGAAAATTATTCTAGATCACACATTTAGCCAATGTTTTGACATGCAAACAGTAATTAAAAGTAATAATATCGAGCATTTAAATTATACAATTCTATGATGTCAAGACACGTACCTAATTGATATCTATAACTATGTCAAATAATATTAGTCAAATGTTATACATAATAAAATTATATTCATAAACCAAATTAAAATCCTATCTATTTTGTCCTAGCTCGAAAAATTCCTTAACAGAATAAAAGTTGTTGTTGTAAAACAAATTCCATCGACTTCACTAAACCACCGGCAGTGTCACAGCACTAGTCAATTTTTTACGCCTATAACATTCACAAAAGAGAAATTGGGCAACCTTCTTAACTACGCAATGACATTTCAATATTTAAAAAAGTCGCTGAGTGTAATAAATTCTTTTTAAACTTTCATCTCTTTTGTGTAAGTTTGTTTGGTTACATTAAAATTTATTATATTTACAGTAATATTTGTGAAAAGGGTTACGTTTTTTAACTGTATATTATCACGTTAATGCTTCTTAGAAAGATTTGTTGATTTTAACGCATAATTTCGGCTATCTATCAGGTTTTAATGCTTGCAACACTTCATTTTCTTCTTCTTTGTTAGTCAGAAGAGTTTCCATTATCAAGCATAAGAACTTTTTCCAGTTTTAGTTCAGACCGTTGAATGTATTAGATTAGGGAATGGAGCGTTGTATAAGACGTCTGTCAGTTGAGTTTTCAAATGTGTCAATAGATGGCGTGGAAGAGATAGAAATCTGTCGTAAAACATCACGGCTGTCTGTCTACACATCCCAAAAAAGTCTAGCTAACGGGATATCGCTCTGAATCCTTTCATTCGAATTTTCTATAACCATAATCTTTTAAAATGGAATAGCCGGCTTTGTGCAGTAATTACCAGAAAATTAATTAAAATATGGAGCGAATAACCTGCAATTAATATCAACTCTACTGCGATTAAGAAAGTACTCCAAACAGAGTACTTTACAAAAATTTAGAACCGCAGTGACGCAGTTCCGATTATGCATTTAACTAACTTACATCATCAAGGTATCCATAGCTCCGTAATAAACGAAGTGGAAGCGCGATGTATACGACTACTGGCGACATCTTTTAACGAGACAACCGTAACAATGAAAAATTACCGAAATAATTTTTATTTTCATTACATTAAGTTCGCTTACAAATATAGGTTGGGGGTCATCTTTAAACTATAAAAACACCTGTGTCCGATGGTCTTCAATAATTTAATTAAAAAGCTAAACTGCGTTCTCGTGGACTTCTGTTAGATTTTGATAAAAGGCACGTGTTTTGCTTTCCTTCACTGAAAAGCGCAACGACAAGGATTTATTTAACTATAAATAAGGGAGGGATAGCTCGACGAGTCAGTGAGCTAAAGTGGCAATGGGCAGGTCACAGGTGTCGTGGCGCGACTCCAGCTGGTCCGGTCCACCCTGGAGGTAGTTTGCCTTCCCTGCTGCTGCTGATGAAATAAAAATATTTAATCAATTGTTACAGTTGCGGCACATGTGAGTCACAATATCCAGTGACGTTACAAAATTTCAAGTCGATAACTTTAGTAGTAGGTAATAATAATATAATAATAATGTTTTTATTGGCAGGCATAAAAAACCCATAACAAATATTAAAAATACAATAAGGCTAACTTAAGAGTAAGTTCAAGTATGTACACGATGATAATGATATAACCAGCTGAGACAGACGGCTACCAAACTGAGATTACATAGGTTATGTCTTCCCATAGCATGTTCGGAATCCTGTTAAATACCAAAGCAAAATACAAGGCCAGTGATGGAGGAAGTTCCTGGTATTATAGGAGCCCTCGTGTGCAGCTATCTCCAAGTCGTGTAAACAAAAGACCGACAAATAATAGTTGAGAAATCACTCCCCGCTTCCACAAAAACTGCAGTAAACAGTTTTATTATCAACTCAAACATTATTACTTCAATGCTTCGCTTCAAAAGCGATAAAAACCCGTTAGGGAAAGTGTTAGCGAAAAGGCGTAAATGCTGCTCTATCATATAAACAATAGGTTTAGAGTTTGGGGTAATAAACTGACGTCCATGCTGTTACTATTGTTAACGGATAACTGTTTGTTTATTGTTTCCGTTCTATAATGTTGGTATTTGTTATTACAGCGAAACCTGGATGACTGGGACATTAAAGGACCCGTAAATTTGTCTCACTTAACGGGATTCCGCTCAGAATGATTCCATACTACATTTCTGTTGCTATAATCTTTTAGAATAGAATAGCTGGCTTTGATAAATCATTACCTAACAAGTAAACGCCAACTGCATCCAGCGCCTCCCCGCGGCCTTAGCCAGGTCGTCGGACGGCCCGGTAGACGTTTCCCGGTACGTGGTCGCTACTAGAGAACCTTTTCTCCCCATCGGCTATCGGTTCTTCGAGCGATGTGGCCTTCACTTTGCCACTTCAACTCACTGACTCGTCGAGCTATGTCGGTGACTTTAGTTCGTCTACAGATTTCCTCATTCCGGATGTTATCGTGTAGAGAAATCCCGAACATACCTCGTTCCATTGCTCGCTGAGTGACTTTGAGCTTGTTTATTCGTCCCACAGTAAAAGACCACGTTTCGGTTCGACTATTCTGTCTGAAACCATACATGTTTAGCAAACATTATTTCTCAGCAACGCATTTACGCATGATTCCCACGTACACTTGCTGTTTACGCGTCTGTTTACGCGCGTAATAACACACCATGTTTCAGAAGTTTACTAAACAGTGACTGAGAAGTATTGGCTGATTCAGGTAGGTAAGAAAACCTGTCAGAGTTTCCTTGAAGGTGATGGAAAACAAATCGCAATCAAACAATCATTTTTGCCACTAGTTTGGTGCCACTTTGGCAAAAGGTGGGAGACGTAAACTCGTCAAATCAAACCAAATTAACCCAAAGTCGAGGTGCTTACTAGTATCCTTCGACGAGTTCCTCTTTCCACTTCCTGGCTTCATCATCAGACCCTTATCACCAAGTGTATCACTATGAATGAACTAAACTCGTCAAACCAAACCACATGAGCCCAAACTCGAGGGGTTTACCAGTACCTATTGAAGAGTTATTATATCCACCTCCAGACTGGTCAGATCAGCTCGGTGGTGCCAAATTATTGTATTATCATCCGATTTAGACACAATCACAAAGTTTTAACTCGATACGACAGTTAGGAATAGGTTAAAATTGACTTCCATTGTTTACATACATACATACATAGATTGATAGATAGATAGATACATTCCGGGGTGGGATTCCTCTTGCCAAAGTGGTACCAACTAGTAGGAAAATTTTCATTGTGACGAAATTTTGCAGATATGTAACGTATGGCACGAACAAGGATATAGGCTAGATTTTATCTTGTTTTATTAAGTGGTTCCCGTGAAGTAAGTAAGTCCACGCATACGAGAAGTCATATATATATAACTAGCTTCCGCCCGCGACTTTGTCCGCGTGTAATTCATGATTTATTCTTCTTGTTCGATAGGCATAGAAGGCATCTATCTCCATTTCCAGCATAAGGTACAAAATAGTTTTTATTCTGTTACGTAGGCTAATAGTTTAAAGAAACAAAATAAATTTCAATATCTGACGTAGTACATTCAAATAGTCTTCACACTAATATTATAAACGCGAAAGTTTGTATATACGAATTACATATTCTATGGTCGGTTGCTAGGCAACGCGTTTTTGTTATGCCCAAATTGCCCATGTAATCCCACTAATATTATAAGTGTGATTTTGTACAATTTACACAATATGTCTTTAGAAATTATAGTCTATATGTTATTCTGATGTTTATGCTATGTTATTGTAAAGTTCCATTCAAATCCATTCAGTAGTTTTCCCGTGAAAGCGTCACAAACATCCAAACATCTAAACATCCAAACATCCAAACTTTCACACTTATAATATTAGTAGGATCTAGTGGTCGCCCAGCTGTCGAAATTCAACCATAGTTTATTGTAAAATTTCAAAAAATTTAGCACTATGAACTCCAAATTTCATACTCCTAACATTTTCGTAAAAAGGAGTACAAAGTTTTTGCTTTACGTATAAAAAAGATATGTCTGTCTTCTCGTGTATATTTTATACAGTAAAGTAGATGATAAAATAATAATAATACATATGAATAAATTTGAACTGCTCGTAAACTTTCAGTTTTTCTTCAATGCGTATTTTAGTGAGGCACTGGGAAATTACGAACGCACTTCGCACGTTCTTGCTAAAGCAAATATCGAATCATACTGAGGCTAAAGAGTGCTAAAAGCATTGCCTTTAGCTAGGTTTCGTTAGGTTTTGGACACACTGGATGGGTACCCTAGCTACAGTCTGAGTTGTTCGTAAGGATTGATTGTGATTTTACATTATTAATGGTATACATCTTGCTTGACTTCGGCGAATTCAAAAGGAGGGTCATGAGTTTGAGCAACCTTTTATCGTATATGTTCACCCGTTATGACTCTTAAACTACTCATAGTACTTTGACAAATAGAATGGAATTTGGAAGCTTCGTGTTTGTACGAGAGTTGTCGGATATATGATGGCACATAAAATCCAAAATGGCGTTTTGTAGGGGACATATAGTCATCAACATCAACAGCCTATATACGTCCCCAGTGCCGGGGTTCAGGCCTACTCTCCTACAGAGAGTGTATCGGATTGGCGGACTTCACATGCCTGTTCAAGACATGTGAAGTCACATGTGAAGCAGGTTTCCTCACGATGTTTTCCTTCACCGTTAAGCAATCGGATAATGTACTTGAATTGAAAAACAACTCATATGTACACGGCTGAATTTGAACCCGCAACCCTCAGATTGAGACATAGTGCTACCCAAAAATAGTAACATGTATGTAATGCGGGCGTGGATAAGGGTACAGTTTTATATGTCCAAACCCCTTGCGCTAGAACTTTTAAAGAAACATCAGTATATTTAATAGTTTTGATGGATTGGCTAAGAAATGAATTTTCACTTCAGCAAAGCAGTGGGTGAAGCTTGTAAACTAATACATAGCTGTAGTGCGTACATAGCTTTAGGCTTCTGGGTAAGCGCGCTTATCATGCGGCCGTGTCGTCATTTACTGTTGCTTCATTGATTAGTGGATTTGCTGGGATACAATTATCTGGGTCTCTAGGAAGATAGGGATTAGTTAAAGTTAGTAAAATTAAAAAAAAAGTTATTAAAATAAATCCAATTAAATCCTTAAAAGTAAATTATGGGCGAAAGGGAATTTTATCTAAATTTCTGTTAATACCTAATGGATTATTTGATTCTGTTTGATGTAAAAATAATAAGTGAATTAAACATTAGTGTTCCTAACACATCGAAAATAACATACCCTTTTTGCTAGAATTTTTTCTTTAGTCACGTTTTATGACCCTTACGGGACGTTTTAGAGGCACTGAGATATTATTAACCAAAATATCTCAGTGTGTCTCATACCTGAGCAACTTAGGGTATGTACTGCCAACTTAACAAACAAACTGTGAGATTGCAGTTCTCAGGTTACTAATGCATTGTGAAATTTTAAAACATTTGCTTTTTAACCGACTCGTAAACTGAAAAGGGTTTTGATACTATTTTGAATTGGTTTGCATTTGGCCTTCGTCTCAGTGAATGAGAAATGACACCGCCGATTCATAATTTGGTCGGTTCAAAACTTATTTATATTTTTATACTAGCGACACGTCCCTTCTTCGCACGGGCAGTATATTATGTCTATGCCTAAAAGAGAAGTTTAAAATTCGGCCCGCACTTGTACACTATTTACAAAGTCAAGTAATAATCTAAATATGTACAGAAAAATACTAGAATTACATTTTTGCGTTTATTTTAATTGTACAAAATAATTATTTTTGTACTGACAGCGCCACTTGTCATTTTATTGACGCCATCTTTGTTTTCAACGTTAAGTCTTACAAATTTCGTGCGTTTTATACCTTTTGTACAAATAAACTAAACCAAAATATTCAAAAATGTTAACTAAATCACTTTTATTTGATAATGGCCTTTTAAAATTATAAGTGTACAAGACCGGGCATTGGCGCCATACATTCGCGGAACGTGTCATTTATTCCATCAAAATGTTGAATTTTCTCACACAATTAAATAGCAAAATTGGAGTAATCATATCCTTTATGTAAGTATTTGTGAATGTAATGAACGATATACATAAAAGTAAAAACAAACTCTTCGAGTATTTATCAATATTTATTTATTTATCTGTCTATTAATAGATCTATCAGTATTATTAATTTCATGTAAATAAGCGTCGGTGGCGCAGTGGATAAGGCGCAGACTCTCAATCTGAGGGTACCGGGTTCGAATCCAGCCGTGTACCTATGAGTTGTTTTTCAATTCAAGTACATTATCCGATTGCTTAACGGTGAAGGAAAACATCGTGAGGAAACCTGCATGTCTTGAACAGGCATGTGAAGTTCGCCGATCCGCACTGGGCCCGCGTGGTGTACTATGTCCCATACACTCTCTGTAAGAGAGTAGGACTGAGCCCCTCCAGTAGGGACATATATAGGCTGTTGATGGTGATGAAATAAATGCTATAGAAAACAAATTAAAAAATAACATATGCCTCAGTCACGTGGCTGCATCGAGACGCCCCCCAAAGGCTCTTGTAGAAGTCGGATTTGGGTTCTTTGTACCATGTCTGGACTTTACAATAGTACCACCCTATATCACTCCGCGTGTGTCGCAAAAGGCGACTAAGGGAAAATTATTCAAATCTACCTATAACAACAGCATCTTACTGCGATCACCAATCCGCCTGACAAGCGTCAGCGGAAGTACGTCGTGGTTGCTGATGTATGCTCATGTCCAACAGTGGACTACGAACGTTCCTTGACCTTGTTCCACTTATATCCACGAATGGAAATAATCCAAGAGATTTTTTTCTTCGAGATATTTTTGGAGGCAAGCCTCAATCATTGAAATATATTGACTTTTAGATAAGTAAATACATACGTGTAAACATGTAACAATTTATCGGATCAAAAATAAACATGTCCGACGAAGTGCATACATGTTCTTGTCGCCATAATAATGTATCGCTGTTTTTAGGGTTCCGTACCCGAAGGGTAACCAACGGGACCCTATAACTAAGACTCCGCTGTCCGTCTGTCACCAGGCTGTATCTCATGAACCGTGATAGTTACACAGTTGAAATTTTCACAGATGATGTATTTCTGTTGCCGCTATAACAACAAATACTAAAAACCAGAATAAAATAAATATTTAAGGGGGCTCCCATACAACTAACGAGATTTGAGATTTGCGTTTTAACTTATTTGTAACGCCACCTAGTGACGAGTAGCAAAACTAATTTGTACGGAACCCTCGGTGTGTGAGTCTAACTCGCACTTGGCCGGTTTTTAGGGGTCCGTATTCCGCGAGAAAAAAACATTATACTATCATTTTGTTATTTCTTGGTTTTGTATATTTTGCTTTAAGCGCAGTTTGCCACAAGCATTTTGAAATCGTGATACATTTTTTGACACGAGCGGGATTCGAACCTGCGGCTCTCGCCTCTATCTCTCGTTTTTATAACCCACGTCAAAAAAGGAGGTTTCTCAACAAAAAAGGACGAGAAACTGCCCAGTTTTCGTATATATGTCAGTCTATATCAGCTTCTAAACATGTGTGCCAAATTTCAAAACTGTATGTAATTGTATGTTTGTCCTCGCATATCTCCGGAACTACAAGTTCGATTTAAATAATTCTTTTTTTGTTGAACTAGGTATTGTTCAACTTGGGAAGACTGCAAGTTTAATCAAAATCGGCTCTGTACTTTTTGAGATAGGGAATGTCAAGTGTGTATTAGACAGCTAACTTACGAGTACAAGCATTGCCTTAATAAAAGTAGACTTCGGTAGAAAGTCGATTTCTAGTTCTTTTTAAACGCATTTACTTGTTTGATTCCGCGAGTCTTGCTCAATACTGTATTAAATAATTCGACTAAACCTCAGATAACTTATCTAAGTTACAGTGATCTGTTTCAGAGAGATTTAAATATAGTAAAGGCTTATACCATTGGGAAACTTTTCATAGAAACATTTTGATCTCAATAGTCAATGATATGTGGAATGTCGTGTACGGCGGGACTGCGTAACTTATTACCAATTGGTAATCATGGATCAATTTTTTTGTTTGCTATTTTTTTATTTATTTATTTGCAACAATGACAAATTAGTAACGCTTGTTAACACCTAAGTTTAAACGGACCAAAGTGACGACCAAAAACGTGTTTTTGTTATAGCAGCCCCAATATGTCAAGCCTGTAGCAGGGCGAGCTATTTAATTATAGTTGTTCAATTTTTAAATGATGATGATAGGCGATCAACTGAGGATGAGAGACTACAGGATAATAAAGAAGAACATGCAAAACATATAAATATATATATATTTATATGTTTTGCATATATATATATCTGTTTTGCAATATAAATAAATATAAATAACATAATAAATATATTTATTTTGTTAATTTAGATATTCGATACCATAAATTCAGTCATAAAATAAAATCAGTCAGCTATGTCCTGTCTATTACTATTAATGTTTAATGTCTTTGCTCGTCAAAATTATACACAAATAATTCGAGAGTGTAAGGTATTCAGGTATATATATATTGGTATATATATCACGTTACACAACCCGGGCCGGAGCTGGGGCGGAGCACCCGCTATAATGGGATTTGTTGAAACGTTACGTTTAAATAGCTTTAGTTTGTGACATATTTTGAAGGTGAAACGACGTTGGTGACCATAAAGTTTGACGGACATATGTTTGTTGACATATATATTTGACAACTTTTGTCTTAAATTATAACAGTCTTACCACAAAAAAGGTAAACAAGCTTTAGACACACGTTTCACAAGTGTTTTGAAAAAATGTTACCACAAATGCATGTTTAGCCGATGTCAGCTTAGACACTGCTTAAAAGAGGGTATGCTGTTGTCAAAGCGCCCATACAAACGTAGTCCAGTCATATTTTGAGTATTAAGCTATGAAAATCTATGAAATTTTCAAGACACAATCTAGAAACAAATATCTGTGTCGGTGGTGAGTCAGATTTTCGTGTAAATATCTTCCAGAGTTACAGGGCGTCAAAGTATTGTATTTTTCGGTAATAAAAAGCCCCAACTTTGAACCTGTTTTACAAGAGTCTGAATCAATTTAGAACAATTTGGAAAAACCACCGACATCTGAAATTTTATTAATATACTGTATTGAAAAAATGGCTACATAATATACTGTATACTTCAAATGATCACTGGACTACGAAACATCCAAATAACGGGTTGATAACTTCGCGTAGTGTATGCTGTCTCACCGTACCAGCTCGGGTAGGATAGGGCTCGGAGAGGGACAGCTACAAAACAATGCAACCTTGAACGCGGCCACGTGGTCTTACCAACATAGCCTATTAACATAAAACTTTAATTTGAATTGTAGCCTGTCATAACATTCTCTGCCGGAATTCGCAATAGATTTCGTAGACTTTGTTGATTTTAATGATTTTGAAGACGTGGAATTAATGGACAACTATTGTGACCGTTTTAACAGTGCGAATAAATACATTTGAACATTACAACGAGCGCAACTTTCGAAAACGCTACAGTAAATCTGTAGAACTTTCGGGGAAATTATTATTATTATTCATTTATTTCAGGTAACAATGACCCATAAGTATATATACAATACAATAAAATACATTAAGTTAAACTACTACACACTACAAAAATATTCTGCACACTTATTTACTATGGCACGTTGGTGCCGCTCTGGTGGTGTAGGTCGCTATCTTTCCTCTGAAGCGACGGGTCAGCTTGCAGGTCGGGACTCGAACCACGAACGACTTGAATGATGTACCGTGGCGTGACTCCAGCTGCGCCATCCTCACGGTGTAGTTGGACCTCTGCTATATATATTCTGTGACGTCCTGCATGGTGGTGATGAAATGTAGGCGTGACAGATACGTGGCCGTGGTTGGAACTTCAGCGCGCAGAAGGTAGTTGGGCCCTGTGGGTGCGGTTCCGCAGCGGTTCCGAGTCACTCGTTTACGGTACGCCTTTTTCGTCTTGACTTTCTGAAATACATCCTCGTCCGTGTCATCAAATCGGACGCGCGTCCGCTGCTGGCTCGTGGTCGTCTGCGCCTTCGGTAACACCGGCTGCTGGGCTTGAACAGTTCGTTTGTTAGCGACGGAAACGACTGAAGCAAAATCACGTCGCGGTGATTCAGCTTTTTTGTGTCCAGCAGCAAGCTGTTTCACTGGAGGCTGAGGAGGCTGGTGACGTCGACATGGTCACGGTGACGGGAGGCAGCTTGTGCAACTCCTTCCCTACAAACGTAGGCACGTCGTCAGGATCGGTCTTTTTAAGCACAGTGATGATATCCTGCAGGCTCTTCGGTGTCCCTTCACGTCTGTGTGACATCATCTGGTCGCTCTTATTGAGTGCCGCGTACTGCAGCTTCCTCGTCGCAGCTATGTCAGCCTCGCTGAAGCTTGACTTACATATCTGCAACGCTCTGACTTCGTCCATCACATCCAGCTTCTGTTGCAGGAACACGAGGAGTTCGCCACGAGTTTTTCCTCGCCCATGACGCTGACGTCGCAGCGGCTAGCGCCGCGCTTCGCAATTTATAATAAAATAAACGTAGTCACGTCCACACGAAAACACGCATGACTCGAGACGAATAATCGTTGATATAATTAAGGACGATATTCCTCACGATAGCATAAACTATAGCTCAATTTTAATATTCGATTCACAGATTCGATTGAGAGAATAAAATTAACCTGACACTGACCTCATGTCAGTGAAAATCACGTTCCATTGGATGTATAAAATTGTTTATTTAAAAAGTTTAGCATTGTCAATCCACCAAATGTATGGCAACAAAAGCAAGCGTGCGTTTATATATTACATAAAGTATATATTTCGTATATTTTTATAATGTAGAAATTACTGAATCAAATCAATTTGATAAATAAAAATTATGTTAAATTAAAAAAAAATGCTTTCAATGAAACGTTTTCTAGAGGTGCCAACATAAAATAAAGATACGTCAAGATAAATCGTGCCTAAGTAAACAAACGTTGGATATGGTTTTGTGGTAAACAAAATAAAACAATTGTCTATGAAACAGAAAACAGAAACAGAAACTAATCTCAGCATCTGCTATGGCAGTAGCCATAGCGCTGGTTTTCAGAAAAGCCCTATATAGTATGTAAGGCATTAAATATATGTGTAAAAGAAGTGTATGTGTGACTATGCAGTGTTTATCTTTTTAATACTGTCTAACTAAACTGGTATTTAACTATGAGTTAAAATATTTTTTGTGGTAAGACTGTAAGTGTTTTCATTAATGCGCGTTTTATTATTATTTTCCGCACACCCCCAGCCCCATGAATTTTGTGCGTCTTAATAGGGGTAAACATTTGTGAAATTTTTTTTCTCGAAAAAAAAAAACTTTGCCATTATGAAAAATTCCAAAAATATTAATCGACACAAAATTACGTATAATTATCGAACTGGATGACTTTTTAATGTAAATACCAAATTGGCTACGATAAGAATAAACAATACATTATACAAAAAGCATACAATTTTAATTAACATCCTTCTAGAAATCGGTTGACAAGTCTATATCGCACTGCGATTCGTAAACAACCCTCGAAAGAATAACGTAAGATTATTATTTATGACGTGTAGTCTCGGCTTTAGAATACAATACTACAGATGTTTCATTTCACTTTGTTACAGCGATCACCAAACTGCCTGGCCAAGCGTGGTCATCGCTGCGGACTTATGGACGTGATTTCAGTAAGTACTATTATTATTTAAATTATTGATTTGGTTTTGCACATCACCTGTGCATCTACCATGAGCTTACGCAGTCGATAACGTGTATCGTTAACTATCGCTCTGTCCTTGTCATCCGCATTTCGACTGAGCAGCATTTCCGATAGTATTCGAAATACGTTACCGCCTGCGTAAACTCATCTATGTATAAATCCGCATTACCTGCACTACATACCAAGCATGAGGATTTAGCAAATATCCGAAAAAATCAAATTTTTCGTGGCAAACGAGAAAGAAAAATTTTTTTTGTGTGTGGAATGCGTTGTCACCCTACTCGAGAAACCATAGGGCTGCTAATTATGTAGGATTTCCTTACGAACTAATTAGTTGTATAGAAAATAATTTAGGCTACCGAAATACAATATCTATATGTATTTAGAAATACTAAAATTACGTCTGTCTCTCGCATTCTAAAACTTAATAAAAATATATTTGAAGAGTTAAAGGTCTAATTCCGCCATATTTCAAAATGTCTAATAATGAATTTCCTCTAGATCTGACATGGACTGTCTTTGAAGACATATGCGGAGGCGTTAAATTAAATACGATTGTTATTTTTCCGTATATTTAAACAAATAAATTTTGGGTCAATTTTATTATGGTAGTATACATGGCGTCATTGCTTTAGTACCTTACAATTGGGCTGAGTATGGCATCCAATATAAAGCTTAGGTCAAAGTCATGTAAAAAAAGTCAACTACAATTATTTATACTATAACAAGAATTACAAATACATATGTTTACACATTGTCCTCTACGCGCTGGCTTGCATTGTAATAGGACTTGTCTACTAGCAACAAAAATAACATATTTTCCAACGTGTTGAGGTTTAGATCTTGCATGGTTATAGTTAGTTTATTATATATATATATTTTATAACAAACTAAACTATGGCGTAACAGATTCCTGTGTGAAGGTGCTAGACAAAGAATACATGTATGGCGTAGAATTCGCCTACGGCCATCTTATACCTTTTTAAACGTTTGGGTATTTTCAAGAATATTGCAATACAATAGAATACTTAACCTTTTTAAAATTAAATAGACTCTAAAACTGTCGGTAACATTCAAATGGCATATTGACTGAATCGATCGTACATCTTTTTGGAGCTTTTATAATCATATTTGTTGATAAAACATTCATACAATTTTACCACCATATGTGACTCGGCCTTCATGATACCTAGTATAGTAAGTTACACACAATACACGAAACCTAGCCCAGACCTAGCCTATATTTGTCAAAGCCTACCTTTCAGCACTTAATATATAATTAATGGCATTTAGATCGAGCTCTAGTATCTAATTGTCTTATTCATAATTGGACTGTGATAGTCTTAGTAATAATTAGTAGTAGTAATAATTCTAATAGAATATAAACAATAAAATTTAATCTGAAAGTTTATCACCTAGCGCCGCAATGGCAAAACTGGTCATGATTAAATTAGGCATACATGGGGCCCAATGTGGCTATTGGACGGAAAAGAACATGGGCTACTTTCATCTCAGGATATGGGAAGTAGTTGCTGAAGAAAAATGTCTAGTCTTATAATTTATGAAATCTAAGCAAATGAAATCACGCGCAAAAACACTAGTATGCAAAAACTTCTAACACAAACCTAAGTTTTATTATTTCAGTAAATGTAAACAAGAGTAATTCAGTAACCAACAAATAAATACAACAATGGATACTTCATAGAAGAAAAAATGTAGACGACTTTAGTTAGACAATATGTCTACCACAAACTTATTATTTTACGGCGTAAAGCGCAGCTAGAGTCATTCCACTCAGCAGCTTTATTGAAGCGTTTATAGATAGAGCATACATATGCATTGTTAAAAACTCGCTAAACAGCAGGTAAAGACTGTCTGTGCGTCTATTTTGTATAAGTAAGGCGTCGTCACAGCTTCGCGAGCTTGTTTCGGTGGTCGTACCTTTTTTCTTTGACCTGTTTGGATGCGTTCACAAATGCTTATATGTAAAAGCTTGATTTAAATGTTGGCTTGAGCTTTTGGGTTTACATATCCGAAGGTCTTACCATAAATTGAAACGAAGACCAAGTGCAAATCCATCACAAAAAAAGATTTTTAAAATCCTAAAAATTTTTAATTACAAATTATTACGAAAACGTTTCAATTCATATGAAGCTGAGATTATTTAAAGTCACATAATTATTCATCATTAATTATAATAAAAAATACATTTCATTTTTACATTTTGTACAATAATCAAGATTTTAAAGCAACAAGTATTTCTTGTTTTAAATTATACATTAGATATAAGCGCGTAATATGCTGAAACAATATTTCAA
The DNA here is from genome assembly GCA_910589575.2 of Carcina quercana. Lineage (NCBI taxonomy): Eukaryota > Metazoa > Arthropoda > Insecta > Lepidoptera > Depressariidae > Carcina > Carcina quercana. Next base: position 3,128,311 of record OU342454.1, on the reverse strand, counting down.
AAATATAGTTTTTTTCTGCTTCAGAAAATGCATGTATTTCACATAATGAAAAACAATTATCAAATTGTATCAATGCCATTATTGGCTTCTTTGACAATTAATATAAAGATATTGATATGTTTAATCTACATATCTAACTTCTTTTTTGCTGCAATTTTTTGAATGAAGTTAAGAATAAAATTAGAGCCTGCACAATTGTGTTGTATTTTTAAACCTTGCTTAAAAATGACAATCTTTGCCTCTTAATATTGTAAGAAGACCAAAGAAACAACTTTACTAAGTTACAGTAAAATAAATAAACAGTCAATTGTTTAAAAACTGTGAAAGCGTCAAATTCAAAATGGCGTCGCCTCAAAAGCTCCGGCAAGCTTGAACGCGACGGTAACACGAGCGGGGGCCGCAAGGGGCGGGGAGGCGGCGGGCGCATGCGTACTGGGGCTAGGGTCGCATTCCAGTAGTTCGGTGGACCGCCGCGCCGCGTTTACGTGCAGACAAACCTCTGCGCGACGCGCCCCAATACAAAGAAGACTCTATTGTAAAAAATCTGTGATGTATTGATTAAATCCAACACAGAAACATCAGTTAAACTAATATCCTAACGAATCAACGCGATTGTGATCAGTGACAGTGTAAAGGATAGTTTTAAATACGAGCTAAGCCGAGCCACGTCCCATGGAATTCCACAATTATCGATGAATAGAATCTGGTGTGTGGACAGGGAAACATGGTGGACAACATTCTGTGTAATAGTGCTGTGTTTTAAACGTGAATTTCTCATTTGAACACAATGGATTACGTTTCGAAATGGATGGTTTCATACTGAATATGGATTGGTGGAAACGTTGCAACAAAAGGTGCGTCGAATAGGAGACTTTCTGAGTCTGTTGAGTTTGGTCGGCTATGAGATAAAAGGTACGCCAGAATGGTTACTCTAGCGTACTTCGGCCTACGTCAAACGCCCTGGACGATCCTCGTACTCATATTCTTCATCGAAAGCGTGATGGGGAACTACGCTAAATCCTTCTACATACATTGGAATACAACAAATAGCATATTTAGAATAGACAATACAGATCACGTATTCGACTTGAACAAGGGCAACGCTCAGTTCGAGTACGACCAAGTCAATATTATTTGTCCGGTTTACGCTCCAGGAACGTTTGAAGAAGACACGGAGAAGTATATAATTTATAATGTGAGCAAAGAAGAATACGATACGTGTAGAATAACGAATCCTAATCCACGGATTATAGCTATATGTGACAAGCCCCATAAGCTGATGTTTTTCACTATAACATTCAGACCGTTTACGCCTCAGCCTGGGGGGCTAGAGTTCCTTCCGGGGAAAGACTACTACTTCATATCTACGTCGAGCAAAGACGATTTGCACAGACGCATCGGCGGGAGATGTCTAAGCGATAATATGAAGCTAGTTTTTCGTGTTTGCTGTAAGCCTGAAGAGCAATCGCCTGCTCCACCCCCGCAGCCTACCCTCCCGCCGCCGCCACCGCCGCCTACCACATCGACCACTACCACAACGACGACTACCATCAAACCCGTCACCAAAAAGACGCACAAGTACGACAAAACGCCCAATGAGGTCGTGAAAAGCGAGGAGCTGTCTTATTCGCGCGGGGCTGCGTTGGCATCTTCGCTGGCTTTAGCTTTGGCCGCTAGTGCAGTTTTAGCGCCCCTAGCTCGGTGAATGTGCGCCCGAGCGGCTCGGCCTCAGCGCCCAGATCTGTTGGCCAAGCCGTGTCCAGCTCATACGCAGACCCTGCAATCTCTCCACCAATCCTCGATACACCTGCGCCCAGACACTTTGGTCTTCACGTGAAGTGCAGTGCTAGTGTAAGCCTTAACGGCTAGTGCCCCAATGGATTGTGGATTATTATTATTGGATTTTGGATGTGTAAGTACTATATAGTCAATAAGTGACTCAAGAATGGTCCGAAATTTGGTGCCGAATGGAGTTCATAGAAGTGCGATCCTAGTTAGCTCAGGGTTTTTGCAGGTTTCGATTGTGAGATGTTTTAATTTTTAGCCTAGAAGCCGGAATTGTCTAGATACTCAATGAGAGCATAAAATTAATGATGAAGAACAAATGAAAATTTCGAATTTAGACAGAGCATTTATCCCAAACACCAACTTTTGCGAATTCGCTGTTGAATCTTCAGTAAATCGCTCGAACCTACTGCAGAATAAAGTGGTCTGACAAGTTATTGAATGAATAGAAGTAGAGATTGTGCATCTAGACAAGAGAAAGCTTGTAAGGGACGTAAGAAGAGCCTAATTTTTACTTGTAAAGTCTTAAGGGCCTATTGGTTTATCGACTATTAATAATATGGTAAAGTTCTGGCAGCTGACTCTGCTAAGTAGTGAACTCAAGTAAAATTATTATTATTATATATATAATAAAAAATGTTAACATGTATATGGTAAATATAGGTTTCTTAAACCATTTAGGAATTACAGTTTTTTATATTTTTCATTAAATACGCAATGAACGATATTATTAAGGTTTAGTATTCACAGACGGATCGAAGTAAGAAATAGGTGATTTATTAATACTTATGAAAATCTATATAGATTTTTTTAATTTTTAAAAAGACATTTTCCTTATTTCCTCCCTACGGCTTATGTATCTTAGGATTTATTTGTGTCACGGATTTTTATTGCGAAAAACGACTATTTTTAAAAGGTCTAACTTACGAATGAAACTGAGTGAGCTTAGGCGCTACGGCCTTATCCTGATAAGTGTATAGTGCTATATTAAAAAGCATTCACAGGTATAAACAAATATAGCACTAATCAGATTTAAAACTATTTTATCTAAACTGGCTAAAACAAATGCAATCTTTTTAGTCAACCGAAATGAGTAACAAAATAGATTATATATGTTTTAAAACGTCAACAAACGTATTCACCATGAATAGTTCACGAAAGCAATCAAGAGAGGGCGCCACGTCCCCGTTTTGACACACTAGCGTTGTCATCTAGTCTTTTTCCAAATTGTCGTTTTTCGCAAATTTACTGTGACATTTGTATCTAAAAACGGGCAAGTTATTAACTAACCCGAAAACACTGTGATTTTGGTTTTATTTAGGATGTAAATATTTCTTTTGTATGCTTTTTTTACTATGTGATATGTAAAACGTATTATGATATTAAATACGCAATTTCGCCTCATTTGAGAACTTTTGCAATGACTGATTTTTGCATTTCAGCTTTTTCGCATTCTAATTTTGAAATGAACGAGAAATAATTATATTCGTTTTAATAGTTTTCAATTTTAAACCGTTATATTTTTGACATCGCAAAACTAGTAATTTCAAAATGCATCATAATATTTTAGTCAATAAGTCAATAAATTGATAAATTATGATCTTTTATCAGACTGTTTATAACTTTGACTGTCTTTAATTATTAGAAATTACTTTACAGAAATACCATTTTAAAAGTAATAAAGTTTACTAGTTACATATATCTTTATCTATGCTATGTCAAATTATTTGACAAACTTCCTAACCTAACTTTTTGAAATTGAAAAAATATTAAAACGAATTAACAATACACATGAAATAAAATATAACCTACACCTAATAATACAGAATCGCAAAACAAACGATTCAACTTTCAAAATAGTAGGACTCAATCAACTTGATACTTTATGTAACGCAAGTATTATTTCTACGTAATAATTTATTATTACATACAATATAAGCACTAAACAGTGCCATCTGGTGAGTGAAGCCACGAAATAGAACTTAATAGTCAAATAGTATAATAGTAGAAACATAGAACCGGTTTCAGTTAGCGATTAATGCATTTAGACAGAATAACTTAGTTAGCATTAAGAATCTGATGCGATTTGGTTTCAAACTTTTGTAGGGCACTGAAGTACATAGTATAAAGCTTTACGTACGTTTTTATTATGTAAAATGACACGATACTGTTGGTTCTTCGAATCAACGCGAAAGTCTTATAACCAGATAATTTACTAGCAATTGTAACTAGCCTAAAGGTACCCTTGCGGCGTGAATTTGCGATGTGCAGATGTTGAGAAGATATAGACTTTAAGGAACGAATTAAAAGCAATCTGTTCTTAACGTTGAGTCCATCACCAAATTACAAAGATGACAGTTCTGTGGAACTGAGGAATTTGCACTGGGAACACCTGGGTCTTTACTTCTGGAAACGTAGCGGTGGGAATCGTCCACGCAATATTTCGATCTTTATCCGCATGTTTCTCGTAGCAAGGACCCATAATCCAACTTTCTAACGTTTGCCAATTACACAAAATATAATACTACCGCCTTTTCAAGAACCTTTTGCATCGCAATCCCCAATTTAATGACAGCTTTTTTGATATCTTACTCGACTATGACGAAAACAAAAGTAATATGTATGATCCCAAATATCATTGAGATATTGATGAAGAAATGAGATATTTTTATATTCCTGTGATAATCAGTAGTGCCACAGGTGATATGACGTCATAGTAAAACCAGTATGGTGGATATTAGGGGTGAACTTTTTTTTAAATATGTTTATTTCTTTATAAAAGAATACAATTTTTACATATATATACATTAATCGCCAAACTGTAGAACAGTTTGTTGGCGATAGGCGCTCTATATATTACTTATTCTATATTCATAAACTAAATCTTTTAATATCATATTTATCTATCTACTGTTTTATCATTAAAGGTATCCAACAACCATGCCTTTAATTTTTTCTTAAATTCTCTTTTATTTTTGCAGTCATCTTCGTATTGAAAATCATTGTAAAGGCGTGGCGTCAGATACCTTACTGTTCTCTCTCCGTAATAATTAGTGACACAGGGCTCAATATATTGCGTTCGAACATTTTTCCTGAGGTTGAAGAACGGGGTGTTACTGATCCTTTAGCTTGAATCTTTTAGCTTGTTCTATGTTAACGGGAGCGTCCCGCGTCCCGTCCCGGAGCGAGCGAGTTAGGTATAATAGTTTTGCTCGTAACTTCATCTGCGTGGATTTAATATTAAATAATACTCGTTTGAAGGTGAGGAATATAGCATGTTACATCTTCTAGGTGTTTTACGGTTCAAAATATACAGCCGGACAGGGGAAGCTTATGGTAATCGGAATCTATTGGAAACCCTTGGGGTAAAGAGCTCTAAAAGGCTGTTTGGTGATCGTGAACATTTTGTAATGGAATCAGAATATTTTATTGTAGAAATAGGTGGTACAACGGTCTTGGGTGTGACATATAGGATCTCCGTTTCTTACCCGAAGGCGTACAATATAATTATTCAATGTATGCACATGTTTGCACTTGTAAATTGCATATTAAGCAAACAGCAGGTGTGATTATCAGTTCTGTGAAGCCAGTGGGTGTAGTAACGACTGAAGAATTTGATGAGTTTGTTGAACAGTCTTGCTGAGAGGATCTTCGACGATTTAAGTCATTTATTTCACAGGAATTGATGTTTTGTACTAGATTTTGATCGCTACTTCGGCTGATGAGGAATACATGTATTTGCCGCTGTGTTGCAGAATTTCGCTGGAACAAACTGACTTAAAAATTCTTGATCAGACTTTATGCATTAGTTAGACCATAATTCTGTGTGCTTCACCTGGATCTGTTCATATGTTCGAGTTAAGGAGATACAAACATCAAAACTTTAACATTTATTCGTGTTAATATTATGAGATTTCAGAATCCTACAAGGATTACTTACTCATCTTCAGTAGTTTCAATATTCCTAAACTCAGATCTATCGTATGGTTCATGATCGAGATCGGTCTTGCGGAGGTGATTTGATCGGCTTGTTCCCAGAGGTCCACGATTCTATTGTTCTCTTTTTCCTACCTTCATATGGGACTAGATAGAGGTCGCAGTGGCATGCAGGACACACGGATACCCTCCTCTCACTCTTATTTCCTCCCAATCTTTAATAGGATACCAGTTCAGCACCTTTTGTCTCTTTCTGCCTTAGAGCGTTAGTAGCACCAGAAATACCTCGTAATGATATTACGTCGTTCGAATAACTTTGAGTAACTTTAAACATTTGATAGGGTCATCGTCCCAAGTCTAAAACTTTTATAATTATTAAACGACTTTCAACACTGACAGTGATATGAAACATTTATTTGTACAAACAGTAGATAAATAACAAAATTATGCTAATTATTTTCACGCTCTTCAAACATGAGGTGATTTAGACAAGAATAGAGATTAAACGGAGCATTGAATTTTTTCAACACACAACTCTAAGTCGCACTAAATCAATCTTTTCCTTCGATGATTCTAACATAAAATTAAAAGGCACCAGACAAGATTAGATACCCCTAACAAAGAATAAGCTTGGGAATATAAACATGTCCATTTTTAAACACGCTGTAATGCTTTGCTCTATCGCTTTGTTGTCAAAACAAATGTTTAAAAATTAAGCTGGGCTGGTATATTTTAACAATACTGTATCAATATTTATCTTACGCTAGTAGGTAGCCCATGGCTATACATCTTATGAATTCTCGTATCAAGGTTCAACTCAAGTGGTTTGCCAATACATCTTTTAACCTCTTTTCGAAAAATAATTTCTTAATGGCTTTTAATATGATCGAATCAATATTCCTGGGTCCAAATTTTTAGATCTTGTCATTGATTTGTCTGTCAAAGGCAACTGCTTCCCGTAGATCGCTACAGGAGCGAATAAGACGAGATTAACCATAATCACTACGGTTGGCATGTGATGGCGGTCAAGCCTTTAGTCTATTGACCTTGCCGAAAGACATGACCATTTGATTACATTCTTATCATGGTCCCTCTTCGGACACCAGATTTTTGCAGAATTACCATGAATTTGAATTGAGCCTTTTCTAAATCCCAACATAGTTTTCAGACGCATCCAAAACATTCAATATCTCTGAGATTGCTATGACCAACGGGTTTTTCTTGAGAAGATTTCATGATATCGGTTCTAGAAATGTTACTGAAATATATGTTGATTGTTTAAATCAAAAAATACATACAAATAGTAGTAAGCAGCAACTATAAGATTATGTATGCCATTTTAGTTTCTGAAATTCCACTTTTTGAGGCATGATGGTTTAGTTTTTTATATTTTGTATGGCTAGTTTGGTGATGTGTATGAAATATGTGGATTTAAATAAAGAAACCATTGGGAATTTTTTTAAATAAAAGCGACGTTGAATTACAAATACTAGGCCGTGGAAATTGTCTACTCTGTCTAGAACATCTGACCTGAAAAGGTAATGGGATTAGATAAGTGTGCCATTCACCCAACAAAAACTGGTTTGAAATATTACCTCTAGAAGGCACTGGTCAACAAAAACCTAGCCTGGGTTTAGAATTACAGATCATAACACAAGATATTGTCATTTACTCGCCGAAAAAAATCACGCAAAGAACCTACACGGTATAAATTCGTATAACTTGGTACCGGACTCACATTCTTCACTGACTTTTCCCCGCGGTTTTTCATTCATCATTTCATTTCATGTCACTCATGAGCACTTTTATTACTTCACATCATGATCTATTGGATATGTCTACCTCACAGTCACGTAAGACTTTCATGGGTGGATTTGCCGTTGTCACTACGCTACGCAGACGGGTCAGTGATCGCTTAGATGTTGTTGTTACATAGAGAGTTGATAATCCTAATATTTTTCATTTAGTCGCTTTTTACATCTGCGGGACGTTGGTGTGGTCTTATTCTAAAGCAGAGACCATACTACGTCGTGTCAATACTCCAGGGATTACCATAGCCAATGACCATCAACTCTCGATGCCAGCTGCGCGCGTGGCAAATTCCGTTACGATTGGTTGTGCCATCGAGGCATCAGGAGGTAGCAAACAAACTAATTTCCACATTTATAAAATTACTCTGGTTTTGGCCATCTCGAAGTGACATTTTGTTTAGTCTCTAATGGCACAAGTGAAAATTAAATTGAGTTTGTTCTTCTGCTGCATTAATGAAAGAAAAAATGGGTTGGTTTCGTTTCATCTGAAACAGCTCACATTCCGTCAGGTATTATGAAAGCCAAGTGCAAATACGTGCATAAAAGATAATTTAATTATATCGTACTATAAATACAGCAAGTATCAAAACGGTCGATTCGCGCTCGCTTTTGGCGATGTCAATTTAATTAGGGCTGTCACGAAAAGGACATTTTGATAGTGTACTGCCCAGCTGCTTACCTTGCTTGAGTGCATCTATTTTTACGTTTTTCTTAACGGCTCTGGAGTCTATTTTAAAGCTAAACAGTTAACCGTTAAGCGGTTCTAGGTACACGATGTTTGAGCATGTCTCTAGGTTATTTTTAACTGTGAAGGGATTGAAATGAAAACCTGTAGGTGATGGTTTGGAGGACATGTTTTTAAGATCTGAGACTGTGGTTTTCAATAAAATTATAAACGAAATTCATTGGGAAATTTAATTGAGAAAATTGTGTATTCTTCCCTTCATGCCGTAGGGTATGTTTTTGTTTAATTTCATCAAGATCGGTACGGCCATGTAGTCGTGAAAAGGTAACAAATAAATAAAATTACTTACGAAATTATTATTGTTAATAATTTATTTTTACAATACAATATAACTTTATTGTACACTAATATAAACTTAAAATAGAATATTAAACTTAAAAAAATGTACAACAGGCGGTCTTATCGCTTACAGCGATCTCTACCAGGCAACCTTTGGGTAGAGAAAATAAGACACAATATTTTGGGTGGAGGTGTAACAGATATTCATAGATTATCATTAAAAAAATTTAAGTAGACCGATAGGTACGGAATTTTTCACTGCGCCTGATTCAACACAAACTTGACGGTTTTTAAATGAAAATATTTCAACGACTATTTCAAAAGTTGAGTCATCTGCGGTTCACCTTTTCCATTTAGCTATTCAAAAAGTAGATAGTATTAATTCCTGAGATATTCGGCTGTGACACGGACGGACAGACACCAGAGTGAAATATTAAATGCAACGTTTTTTCATAGAACGGTCAGAACTCTAAAAACGGCTATTATTATCATTGGATACGTCACAAGTACAGAAAAAAATCATCTTCAATTATTGAATTGGAGTCCTAAAACCGTTCCATTGCATTTATTTTCCTTATTCCGCCTAAGTACGTCGTTTATAGGAATTTCCAAGCGCGCTCCGAGAATCGTGAGTCCGACCAAGCCGTAACTAGGCTTTCGTTTCTAACCATATAAGTCATTGCCTTTTTATAGAGGAAAAGTACAAGGAGGGCTCTCGTATTGAAAATAGTCACGAAATAGAATTATTTACGTCCGTAATGGTTCCGTTTATTTGTTTTGAAGAACTCTATATTTGCACGCAATTTGCTACCACAACCTCAGCTGATGTTAAGTGACGATTTCGTCGACAATGTTACCTACATAATCAAGATGGCTATTTTTACTCTTCGCTTGAAATCTAAAATAGACCTATGCTATGAAATATTTTTTAAAAAAATTGCTGCGCATTGAGTATAAGTAAATGCTTTCAAATGGAACTGGAAACCGATTTCAATTGAATAAAAGTCTACTTTGTTAAGCAAATTTAAGATTTATATAGTTTTCTCATGGATGCCGTTGTCAGAACTGGACCAAATTGAAATGGGACCACACGGAAAGCACCAGCTTTTAAATAAAAAAAGAATCATCCAAATCGGTTCACCCAGTCAAAAGTTATGAGGTAACAAACATTTAAAAAAAGCCGTCGAATTGATAACCTTCTTTTTTGAAGTCGGTTAAAAACGCAAAGAAGGCTAATCTCATACTGTGGTTTTAAATGAAAGGAAGTTGTCAAAATATTACACCTAACGCATAACTATACCAACAACTGTGTAATTTATATTCTGGAATAAACATTGATTTCGTTTGTAATGAATGAATAATTTAACAGTGTTTTTGGTCGCAGTTCGACATGCAAATATTATTAATTATTATTATAATTAAATACATATTACACTCTCATGTATTGAGTAATTAGAAAAGGTAGAGATATCCGTAATCAAAGGCTTTGCTCGGAATGATAATGTAGGGTATCCAAAATATGGTACTTAGCTTCAATATTTCATTTTAAAGATATATCCTGAAAAATACGTAACCCTCTGGACGTACTTTTAATTATTACGATGTTTTATTTGTCGGTTTTTCTTTGCACGTGACGCCTAAAATCTAAAAGCACTAAGACAATCTTGTACACTGACAGGCTAGAATGGCTTAGTTTTAATTGCTTCACTTTTTGCGTGCGGACTCACCTTCTAAACTTTAAAGGGCAAAGGATCTTTAGAATTCAAAAAAATTGTTTTTCGTCCTTGGCAAATAATAAATTTATTGCGTGTCAAATTATTATTTTCGGTCGATGAATAAATAAAGCTCTGCTGAGTTCAAGCAACAACTTTTTCGTTTAAAATTTATGATTCAAAAGTTGACATTTCATTAAAGATTGCTATATAAAAATAAATCTCTTAAATAACTTTAACACATAAAGTTTCTCTTCAAGAAAACAAATGTCCAAACTTTTTTAATGAAACTGAGCAATATATTACTCCTAATATCATGTGAGATTACAGTACAGAAAGTTTTAAGGTATAGATAATCTTATAAAGATACTAGCGACCCGCCCCGGCTTCGCACGGGTGGACATTTATTTTGGTATAAACTTAGAATAAATTAAACTCTTTCTAGACGCTCTCATGTGAACTTCTTCACTCATGTGATGTTTACATGAGTTAGACAAGGACAGATTTTTCTTCTTCATATTTTTGCCACCCACAACCACCCACTTCCACCCATCGCGACCAAACTCCCTTACTTTCATCAGGAGACCAAGGGGTATTCACTACTCCAACGGGAAGTTGATCGGAGTTGGTGGTGATAGAGAAAACCCTGTCTTAACTTACTAACAATTATTATTTAATATCGTTTTGCCTCCGTCCGCGTGGTCTGCTTGGGAACTACTTGCGTCATCAGGATGAAAGTATCCTACGCCATTTTCGACTCACTGACACTCGGTTACGACTGGAAGGACTAACAAACTCACTTTCATATTTATAATATCAGTTAACATTGAAGGAGAACCCGAGCGCTAAAATTGAAGCCAGTAAAACTAAGCCATTTTGGCTTCGTACGCCTAATGCTTCAACAATGGTTTTTACAGTGAACATGTGTTTGTTAAGTGTCAGCACTAGGAAATCCCTATCATTCTTCTCAGGGATTTACTATTCAAGTCGAGAATGTTACGTGTCTCTCTCGCTTGTTTCATTCGGTCCACTGTGTCGTTGGTTGTTAAATAGACATTTCTTCAAGCCAGGATGCTGTTGGTTGAAGGGTAATGTGATTTTAGTTCGGATTCAAATACTTTTGTTTCAGAGTCCTTCATACCCAGTTCGCTCGCGGCATTTTCAAGTGCGACTATGTATTCAAAGGCATAAAAACCTTACATAACATTTGCCAGGTATTCTAAATAATAAGTTTTCGTCATGCAGCCTCGGTTTTAGAATAGGTTCACCCTATATCAACCAAGCGTCGGGTTCGAATCCAGCCGTATACCTATGAGTTGTTTTTCAATTCAAGTACATTATCCGATTGCTTAACGGTGAAGGAAAACATAGTGAGGAAACCTGCATGTCTTGAACAGGCATGTGAAGTCCGCCGATCCGCACTGGGCCCGCGTGGTGGACTATGTCCCATACACTCTCTGTAGGAGAGTAGGCCTGAGCCCCTGTAGTGGAGATAGGTATATAGGTATAGTGTATATAGGCTGTTGATGATATCAACCCATGGGAAGTCGCAAAAGGGAAAGTTCTTGGACAGTAGCACTTTCCAGCAACAACCAACCAACTGTGGTTATTATGGCAAATCCTTTTGTGGAAAGTCTTAACTTGGCAATCTTAGAGGGAGGATCAAGTCCAACAAAGGACATGCATCCAATAATGATCTACGCTAGTTTTGTTTGGTTACTACAAACACTTTTAATATATTTAAATCTCTTTGGGTTACCGCAATTTTTTTCAAAATCTGCTGTTAGTTCTCATCGAACACGCTTTTATTCGACGGCCGTTAACAATTACCAAAGTGAAATGAAGGTCACAGGTCACAGTGAATAAATAGATACATAATTTATCAAGTCAGAGTGCCGTAACAAAGAGTATGAATTAATGAAGCAATCTCTTAAAATGTTCTTAAAGTTGATCTTTACATCACCCACGGGTCTTGTTGGCCTGTCCCGTTCCATACCACTTACGCGTGTGTGAATTTTCACCACGATCGGTTTAGTCGTTTCATCGGAAAAGTCAACAATGACTAAGGGACATAGTTCCTTCTGAAATTTATAAAATATTGTTTGATGCGCGACAATTCGTTTCAAATCGAATTTTAATATTATTGAATTGATTAAATAATATTGGATTCATGGAATCATATTCAAACATGATGATGATGCAGAAGTAAAGTCCGATTCAAACCCAATTTTACGGTTATTAACCGTAAACAAAAACCGTAACAAAACTATAAGTCTATCGCGACTTGAAAATGACATTTATGATTGATGACAGTGCTTAGCCGGTGCTTCTTTTAAAAGTTTTTTTTTTTAAAAAAAACACCTAACAAACAATTAAAACAATCAACAAATTTATTAACAAGCATTGCTTTACGTTTTTCTTCGGGAATGGAAATCTAAAACATTGCTCAAGAAAACGAATATAACGAAGTTTGTATGAAGAAACTCTCTGTTACTCAATTTGTTGGTTGTTTTAGATTGGGTTGCTGGGTTTCGCAGGAGACCTAACTTATGATGTTTCGGTTATGTTTACTTCCTATGTAGATTGGATTGAAATGAACTATAACTTTACGTATCCGTCTGTTGTCTTTTCAGTGCTCAATTGCCTACCTAGAATGTATACCTAAAAGTATAGTCTTAACATCTTTAAAGTATTTACTATGTCTATTCCTTGTATTATGATACATATTTACTGCAGAAGCCACCATTTGAAATAAATATCTAAAAGCAGTAAAACTCAGTCATGAACACAGAAGCAACGTAAGGCAAACTGAGTCGCAATGGCTTAGTTTTGCTTGCTTCATTTATCTCTCACGGACTCACCCTCTAGTCGCTATTATTCTACGCCACTTTGGTTGCGTGTGAGGATTTTTGAAGTCAATACAGACGACACACGAAGTCTGAGGATTTCTAATTCAGAACCCAAGCCCAGTTAATTTTCAACAAGATTCTCCAATGTCATATTAACTATACTCGCACCATTTATATGATGAAACGCGCTCTGGAAAATGATAAATATGAAACGATTTTTGTTCCAAATAAAATCAAATTTAAAATGAAGTTGTTAGCTCCGTGATTAATGGGTATCTAAGATTTATAGCGATTAAGAATTCGGGTTGGATTCTGTTTTTATTTTGCGGTGGAGTTATATTTCGTGCCAAGAGAATGTCGTTTATTTGATTTTGTCGTGGTCTGTGTGACTGATGTTATGTACAGCTTAGAATGCCTACAGCTAGTAAAACTAATTGTAAGCCACTCTGGCTTACTTTGCTGGTTTGCCTTCAGTGATCAGATGTTTGTCGGATCTTAGAGCTTATATGTTTTTAATGGACTTCAAAAAAGGACTCAATTCAACGGATATGTATTTTTAAATGTTTGTTACCTCAGAACTATTGACTGGGTGAACCGATTTGGATGATTCTTTTTTTATTTTAAAGCTGGTGCTTTCCGTGTCGTCCCATTTTAATTTGGTCCAGTTCTGACAACGGCATCCATGTGAAAACGATATAAATCTTAAATTTGCCTTAGTAAAAGTAGAGTTTTAGGGCAATTGAAGTCGGTTTCCAGTTCTTTTTCAACGCATTTACTTGTTATTCGAAAATGACGGTTTCTACAATACATGAATCTCACAATACTATGGGAAATAATATGGAAAAACTTGCTAATGCAAGTTTTTAATTTTTTTCTCAGATAGTAACTGCTTCCCTGACCTACCTAATGGATTAACAATCTAAATCAACTGTCGGTACTCAGTTTCGTTGGTGGTATAGCATTTTATAGTTCACGTGGCTGACTATCAACATGTTACGCAAATCTATCGCCAAACTACAATGTTAATAGCACTGTTGTGTTCGGTATGAAAAGGTAGCAGAGCCAGCGCTTCATTAGCTTTAGGCTTATGGGTGCGCACGCTTATCATACAACGGCCCTTTAGTCACTTACCATCAGATGAAGGCCAAGTGCAAACCTATTATTCAACATGATTTCGGTCTTAGTGCTACTGTAAATCAAAACAGGGATCGATTCCAAATTTCAAGTTCCTTTGGTGTTAATATTTCAACCAGCCAATGGAGTTTTTATATACACATCAAATGATATGGGAGATAGACATATATGACTCCAATAAAGGCTATCAATGCATTTTATTTCCAACAAAAGTTTGAAACCAATCGTAGAAGTTAATGAACGAGTTTTAATTAATATTTCAACCATTAGTCTCGGTTAGTTGTGCTGTGTACTTAGATTTGTTAATGAACTAATTGAATTAATAAATAAACGATTTAATGAACAAACAAAAATGACCTCAATTCAATGAATCTCGAATGAATCAGTCCGCTAGCTCGTAAATTTTATTTATTTAATAACATTGCTTTGAAAATATCTGTTTTCCGTTTTTACGCGGCATATTTTGTTATTACGCGGCGTAAATTTAAATTTATGCAATAACTTACGCAGCGCAAAACGAAATGGGGTCCGCGTAAAAAGGACTCAGTATTGAGGTACGTATACGGTTTGACCAATCAGAGATAAAAATGTAGCTTCTATTGCATTTCTTCATGTGTGTGACAAACTTTTTTTATTTTTTATTTATTTAAACAGTTTATTGTACACGGAAAATATTTACATAACACAAAAACAGAAAAAAATATATACAAAAGGAACAGCTTATTGGTAACTAATTATATTATTATAACAGCTTATAATAAACTTGTTGGAAAAATGATTCTAATTTGGTTTAAAAGCTTTTTATGCTCGACTCTATTGAGAGTTTACTACCTAAAACGAAATTATCTTGTGGAATTTAGAACATATGTTTCTTGGAAGAAAAATTTCTGCCAATGGATTAATTTCCTTTGAAGTATCTCAAAAGTAAAAAAAAAGCTATTTAAATCAAATCAACTTTATTGCAAACACACACACACACACACACAAAACCAGAACATAAAAGGTACATATAATGAAGGCGGTCTTATCGCTAAGAGCGATCTCTTCCAGACAACCAAAATTAGGTCTAATAGCTTAGTCTCAAGGTAGTCTCGTATTAAACGATATTTAAAGAGTGAACCTGGGCCCCAGGGGTAATTGATATCTATTGCTCCTATTTATTAAGCATGCTTTATATCTAGAGCAATAGAGTATGTGAAATTTAGGAGCAATAGATAGATATCAATTACCTCTGGGGGAGCAATAGATGGAGTAGCCCAACCGGGAGATTTCCCACAAAATCTCGATTTGGATTCTATAAAAAAGACATTGACTAATCCTAAGATTGATTTTACAACATGTAAGATTGCAGGTCTTACTCTTAACTGAGTCTTTTCCTGAGGTATGGAAGCGGCATGGGAGTGTTTATGGAATGTCAAACCACAAACACACCCTCCCGTGCCGCTTTCATGCCTCAGGAATAGACTCAGTTATGCGTTAGACCTTTAATATGTAGCACTTAAATTTTGCATAAACAGAGTCTATTTTACAAAATGTCACAACGCACACATCAACTCTTTCTGAAAAAACAAAATGGCGTCGCCAATCGTATGACGTATCTATAGATGACGATCTCTGATTGGTCCGAACTGTATAGAAACAATGAAATTATTGTCGAATAAGCCTAAACTGATGAAAAAGCCTAAATTCAGCTAAAACGACTACAGTATACATAGATATAAATCGTGACGATGTGAAATGACTGATAGATCTTATAATAACTTGTTCCTGATTTTATCGAAATGGTTTTGTTATAGCTTTACTTAATAGCTTAAATGTGTATCATTTTATATAAAACTTACTTAGGTACAACTATTGAAAATTCCTAAAAAGGTGCGTTGATCCATAAATACGAGTATGTACCTTTAAATCTCCTAGCTTCTTCAAAGTCCATGAAAATGATTTTTTTTACAAAATTACACTTAAATATATTCCAATATTCTATTTAACTGCATTTAACATATTTAAACAATGATAAAATTACTGCTAAGGTGCGCGTAAATAGAAAAAATAATAATGAATTTATTTTTAATGCATTAATAAATAGGTTTAATTGATCGGATCTTGAATTTCATCAGGATTGATCAAGAAACGATGTGTTGTATTTCATAGATAATTTTTTAAAAATATATCTCAATTCTTCACTAAAGTGAAGGTATGAACAAAACCATTTGATGAAATTGATTTAATTGCTCAGTGGAGGTTGTAAGAAAATATTTAATGCAATTTTTATTCCATGCGATAAAATTATTTTGTTTAAAATTTTAGCGACGAGTTTTTTTAATTTACGCTTATTTTATACACTAGGGTTTGACGTCCATATAAAATTAAGCCGAAATAAAAAATATTCAGAAAAATTCCTATTTAAAGCATGCGTAATTTATCATTTAATACAATATGTTACTTAATTTGTGAACACTTGTGCAACTAGTAACATTTTTTTCTTTAATCATATAATAGTTGTTGAGAGTTTATTTCCTTTTCTGAGGAAAGCAAAAATAATAAAAATGAGAAACAAAGTAACGAGTTATTTGATGGCGCATAAAGATAAAACTAGTAATATGGCTCTTGTTCATCATACACTACAGGTTTCAAAGAAAACATTTAGATAAGGGTTATGACCACGCGTCAATGTATTCCAAACAAAAAATGAATAACTGGTCTTATTCATAGTCCAGTTTTAAAACTGGTTCTACAAATAGAGTTGCACGAGACATAATTTACAATCTTGTTTTAACCAGTTCACAAATATTAATTTAAAAAACGGCTATATTACGTCTCGCTTAGTTGGTCGTTCTTTGAAACTAAAAATAATAATAAAAGTTCCTTTTTAATTTAAATAAATTCGTAATGGTGCTACTAGCGAATGCTAAAAATGGTACGTTTTTGTAAATTATTTGAATTTACTTTGCTATTGTATTGTGTACTTATAGTTTAATATTATTTAAAAAAATATATTCACTTTGATAGACTGAGATATTCAAAGTATTTTACATGAATTATTTTTTCCATGCTTTAAAATATGTACTTAAACTAGATTTTTTTATTATATTATAATAGCAAAAATAGAAATAAAAATCATAGCTTCAGCTACCTCTTGTTAAAAGTATTTTTGTAAAAATTAATATTAATATAAGCAAAAATTTTCAGTCACTTCACATCGTCAGCTCTTTGACTGCTATCCTAAAAATAATAAAAATCGAAAAATCCTCACATTTCCTAAAAAAATTGATTGTTGGATTTTATAAAAAATGATTTAAATATACTTAAAAATAGGTTGTAGGTACTAGCATATATTAATATATATTTTTTGCAGCTATTGTTATTTATATTAAATTGCTGTATTGTATTTTAAAAAGCGGCCATATTTTAATTCTGGTTTGATTTTGAGAGCACGATCGTATGTAAAAAGTTTTTGTGGAAGAGAGCGAAACACGGATGCTTAAAAATTCGAATTAAAAAAACCACAATAAATTTGTATAATATCAATTTCTCTTGCCAGTTTTGCTTGACCTTTGATTATAAAAGGTACTTACGATTACAAACAAACGTGTTGCCAACTAAATTAATTTACTGAACGAATGTTGCCAATCCAATTAAAAGTGTCACGATTTCTATATTTTTGAGTTTTCAATCCATGAACAAATCAAAAACGATAGAACTTTTTTAAACATCCGTGTGGCTATGTGCTGGTATAATGGTGCGTTCGGAAACAAAACAAAAAAGTGTGCAATTTTATTAATATTGTTAATCCGAAGATTTTCATGGTTGTATTTGAATTGTAAATAAGAAATAAGTGATCCAAATAGACTTTGTTCTCTTGAAAACATCTTGTAACTGTTTCTAGAGAATAAAAAGCCCTACCATGTCAACGATACAAAAAAAATATTTTCAGAAATTTATTTTAATACCAGGAAAAATACGCTACTAAAATTGTCAAAAATTCATGAAAAAATATTGTGAAAATTTTTAAGGATACAAGTGGCTTCTGATATGATTGCAAACCCATCGTATTACAAAGTAGGATGTTGTTTTACAAGGAATGCATGCTTGCTTAGTGACCATAACTTCGAAATATATAGAAAAATTATTGTTGACATTTTTTTTATTAAGAAACGATTTGAATAAATAAATCTTCAATTTCCTTAAATGGTATAGAATTTATGATTTGTAAATAGAATACTCTAAACACAAAGGTGTTAAAAATTAATTAATTTTTTAATGAAATGTCTTAGTCAATTTTAAATTTAAAATGAACTATAAATACGTTACTTCTTCATTTGGATATTCATTGCATGCGACAGAAGACTGCCTTTCAACTGCAGCAGTTGTATTCTGTAAGGACAAAGTCACTGCTGTAAGATAAGAATTTTATATTCTATGAGTCCGTTACATCGATCGTGACATTGTAACACTCGGTGAAAGCTTAAGTGACTTTCAACATGAGCTGGGAAGTGACGTTTGTCCTTACAGAATACAGCTGCAGATCTCCGGTTGTTTAATGGATTAATTGGAAATTATGTAAACAGTTATCATGCGATGTACCGGTAATCCGTCTCGGGCGTATGTGTAGCAGGCCGCATACGGCTAGGGACTTGTAAGCTGCCTAGCCGCATGGGGCGAACTACTCCTACAGTAAGGGTCGCTGTCTTAACTGGAAAGCGGTCGCACGATTATTTCAGACGATCACAATAATTTCATAAGAGTGACCCACCTGACGGTCGTGCGTTTTTTTTGTACTTGCTGTATGTGTGTTTGGCATGAAATCGCATCGCATCGTTCGACCGTTTCGCAGTCAAGACGTATTTATCGTAATTCAAATGTAAATTAATTTTATTAAATTATTTTTAGTTTCCGAACGCACCTCGAAAGTTTGTAAAATAGTGATGTCGGAGTGTCGATAGATGTACCTACTAAGTATCGATAAGGTTGAACTTTGTAAATATGTTGTTAAGGTGTAGACCCTGTAGGTATTTATTTGTACGATTTTGGGCCTTTGTTGAAATCCAAAGTTTTTAATTTATTTTTCGACCAATAAATGTTGGAGAGAATTGTTTTTGTTTTTATTTCGTCTTTTACAATAATCTAGTGTAACAATTCATTTAAAACGATAAAAAAAGTGATGATGACGTATAAATCCAAGGAAAGACAGATCGTTTAGAATATCTTAAGGAGGCTTATGAAGTAGGCGAAGAAAAGTTTCCAGAGCCTGATGTATCATAATTTTACCTTGTATTGTCAAGTATAAGTATGATTAATTTTGGAATGTGGGCACAACAACTACTTTTTCCACTATCGCCATTCAATTACCAAACAAATATAATATACTACAGATACCAGTGGCTCCCAACGTTTGCAGTCTTGTTACCCCATTACCTATCAGGTAAACATATTTTTCTTACTCCTACTCGAAATACGATAACGAATTTAGGAGATATGAGGGAACAGGTGAAGATACATACATACAAAGGTTGCTAAACTCAACTCTTCTTTTAGCTTAACTGTAGTCGGGCAATCAGCTATGAAATCTATTACGTTCAGTAACAATATTATCATTATCAGTCGGGAAACGTCTACTGCTGGACATAGGCCTGGACCATGGCCATGATCGGTCCCGAGACACTTGCATACAGAGACTGTCCGCAACTTTTACTACGTCGTCGGTATATCTAGTAGGAAGACGGCCCGGTATACGTTTCCCAGTACTTGGTGGCCACTCGAGAACTTTTACTCCCCATCGGCTATCCAAACTACGAGCGATGCCTGCCCATTGCCACTTGAGCTCACTGACTCGTCGAAATATGTATGTCGGTGGCCTTAGTTCGTCTACGGATTTCCTCATTTGAAAGATAGCTCGTTCCACAGCTCGCTGAAAGGCTTTGAGCTATTTTATTCGGCCTGTTGGCCACGGACCACATCACTGGGAGAAGGGAAGACGCATGGATTAGACTTTTGTCTTTACTGCCAATATCATCATCCGGGAAACGTCCACTACTGGACATCATGGTACGCCACATCGACCGGTCCCGAGCCACCTGCATCCAGCGACTCCCCGCGACTCTAACCAGGTCGTCGGTCCATCTAGTAGGGGGACGGCCTGGTAGACGTTTCCCTGCCACTATACATGCCACAAAATAATATTTCAGACAAATAAGATTCATATTACAAAATACGTTTGCCCGCAAAATGGCACACTGATAATGAGGCCTACTCATTTCTTTGTCGTAATTGTTTGTATTCGAAATAATGAACATAAGGCATATAGTTAGTAATGGCAACCGTGGCGCAGTTGTCGGAGACGCGTTACAAACGTGTAAGGTCCCGGGTTCGATTTCGACTTGAGACATTGTCAAATATCATTCAGACTTTCCCCAGTTCGGTTAGGATATTACAGTCTGAATCACCTGATTGTCTGAGAAGTCGTAACATTCCGTGCTTTGGAAGGCACGTACAGCTTTGGATCCAGGTTCTCTTGGACAGCAGTCGAGCTTGATGGACTTATATGCCACCTTGGGTTTTAATTAGTTAACCCTATTGAATATAAGAATTACCAAAACGACTATTTACGAAAAAATTAACCGTGTGGCTCAGAGAAAGGGTTGTATATAAAGTAGCAGATATTTTTAAAAATAAATTGTGTATAGCTATCTTATGTAATTAAATATTTTGTACGCCATCAATATGGCTAAATGTGCTGTACTCTTATAATGACATAACATCTTTTCCTGCGAGCAAACCACCACATTTACTGCAATAAACGATTTCTATTCTATTCTATTGAGCAACAGGAAAAGGCTAGGCGAATGATGATGGTGGTATGTTGGTTCTACGACGGGCAAATTAAAAAAACGCAAAAACATCGATATCGACACAAATGTCAATGTTAACAGCACTCTGAATTGTATCTCGTTTCAAACAATGCAGCACAAACAGTACTGCACAAAGCGAGATATAATCTGTGTATCAGAGCTCGTTGGAAAGTGTAACATGTTTTGCAGCTTGTTAGCTGTCTATTGGTAATAATGCTTGCGTAAGCTGCAAACTCGTAACATTAACTAGCAGATAAAAGAAACGTTTCAGATACAGTTTGGATTTACTACAATATGAAGCAGTGGCAGCTCAGCGTCAGCCCTTGAACAATTTGTTATTTGGAATTTATCTATGAATGATAAAAATCATTGCCACTGGCTTTTCGGTGCAGGAAAACATCGTGAGAATACCTGCACACTCCTGAGAAGAAATTGAAAGGTGTGTGTGAAGTCTACCAATGCGCACTGGTCCCGCGTGGTGTACTATGTCCCATACGTTCTCTGTAGGAGAGTAGGACTGAGCCCCTGCAGTGAGGAGAGGACGTATATAGGCTGTTATTGATGATGATGACAGTCTACTTAACAGCCTGAAATATAAATATACTGACCTCTCTGCTCAAGTATCTCAGCTTTACCCTAAAAGCTACAAGTATGAATTTCATATTTGTAAACTCTGTAAAGAAACCATGTTTTTAACTCCACTACACCACTAAAACACAACCATAAATCAACTATTTGTGTTTTGTCGCTTACGCTATTTTACTCCGGGCAGCATTGCATTGCACCTTGCCTACTTCCGTAGTGAAACGGATGAAGTGCTGTCACTGTCTTGCATATGTGGCTTACGGTTAGATATTTCTAAGTCGTGCCGCTTAAGAACCACTGATCTATACAAATATAGGCTCACTGGCGGCACATCGGACCTCGCCGTAAATAGCAGGGCCCCATCAGAGCGCATGTAGCCACGAGATTATGGCGATTCAGTTGAAAAATAGCTAGCGAGTATTACCATAATGTGCGTTAAGGAAGCACCAGACGACCTGACGCGGTCCGGTCGATGTCACGAAGAAGTCAGGTGCTGTTAGCCTTGGTATTTAGGATTCATGGCGTAATTAAAGGATTTTTTATTTATTTACCTATGATACCTATTTATATACCTTTAAAGGCAGAATTATCTGGATACATTTTTTTTGATGATTTTCTCAAAAACCGCTGAATCAATTTATATTTTTTAAATAATTTAATTTAATAAAATTTATATGGGACCACCTCTGAAGTATGTTGTCCAAACAAAAAAGAACCATCAAAATTGATTCATAATTGGTGGAGTTATCGCGCTATATACATACAAAAGAATCATACAATCGAATTGAGAACCTCCTCCTTTTAGAAATCGGTTGAAAGTGGATATTGTTGGATATGTAATCGTAGTTAGGCATTCTCAACAATAATAACTGACTGAAAAACCACATTACGAATGTAAAAGCATAAATTGGTCGATAGTTTGGTTCATAAGTCAGTTGGGTAGTGCGTCCACTCCTTAAATATTTAAGAACCGGTTGCTATGTCTAGTCTAAAAAGTTGTTGCGCATTCATTAGAGGACTCTCGCCTCATTAGCAACTAAGCGATGTGTCAATAATATTAATTGTTCATGATGTTCAAGATGTCGCTATAGCTACATTCATTGTTCGTATTCGTGAAGGACAATATTTGTGGCTTTTCAATCGACTTCAAAAAAAGGAGTTGGTTCTCAATTCAAGGCGTATTTTTTTTAACGTGTGTGATACGTGATAGCTCGGCCAATAGTGAACCGATTTTGTTAATTCTTTTTTTGTTTGGTAGAACAAGTATGTTCCAGAGATGGTTCTATGTAAATTTTATCAAAATTGATTGCTCGCTCTTTGAGAAAATCAACAAAAACCTAAAAAAATAATTGGCAATTGTAGTTGGTTTTTATTTCCTTTTGAACGTGTTGATTATGTTGTATTGGAAACCATTTAAAAATATATAATTTGTACTCTGGTAATGTGTGATCTGGGATAAATGGCTTCTGGGTGAGCATGCTCTCCATTAGTTCGGTGAAATGAAGGCCAAGGGCAAAGATTTGGTCCTGCATACTCTACGCATATTCCTATCATTTTACCTATTATATTATTTCTGTAACAAACAGTGATGAAAATTATTTAGGCCGACATTTTGAATTTTATGTGATGTTATTTAGCCCCGCGGACCAACACGACGATTTAAATGACACCTCATTTGTCACAAGTTAATTAAATTAAAAATTTTAAAAAAACTACGAAATAATCATACAATTACCAAACACACACACATTAACTTTAACAAACTCATAACATACCCATCTTTTGCGTTGGGGGCTAAAATACAACAGCCATATGAGGCAACAGATGCACACACATACATACAACAAAGATTGCTAAAACCACGACCCTCCTTGTGTCCACGCCGAAGTCGGTTAACAACAAACCCCTCCTAAACGGCTTCCGTGTAGACATAGACATATTTTTATTGACAAACACAATACAGAAAGACATACAAGATTCAAGAAGAAATAAATACAAAAAAAAGACACAACAAATAATACAAATACAGTAAAACATGAACAAAAGAAACGAGAACACAAAATAATAATAATTTGTGTTGTATTGTGCTTGTCAACTGGGAACCGAGCTCATCGTGTGCTGCAGCAGACCACAGTTAGACTTAGACGCCCAACACACGCAAAGGTCACGGGTTCGACTCCCGATGCGGACATTGTCAAACATCATTTTGTGAGACATTCCCCAGTTTGGTTAAGACTTTCCACCTGATTGTCTGAACAGTGATATGATTCCGTGCTTCGTTAGTCACGTTAATCCGTTGTCACCGGTTACTATCTACGACAGGTAGTAGCTGCATGAGACATGTCAGAGGACTACGTCAACGAGGTTCTGTGAGATCGGTTATCGACCTTACAACCTACCGGCAGGATGAATAATAACCCCTAAAACATCTTCCGTAAACCCCCGCCTTCGTTCTTCACTTGACCTACATACGAGCGAACTAGAAGACAAAAATAAAATGAATAAAAAACACATTTTCCTCGGAACTAAGCCAATTGACGGAATATTTGATCCACTTGAACATTGAAACGATTTTATTGAATACGATAATGATGGGAGAACATCGTTTGCATGAGCGACAAGGACAGAAATAGGTGAACGAGGTTTAAGGTGTTGACAGACGATGAAAGAGCGCTGGAAACATATAATGTTTAATATGATAATTTATTTATGTCGTCATCATCATCAACAGCCTATATGCGTCCTCACTGGCGAGGCTTAGTCCTACTCTCCTACAGAGAGTGTATGGACACGCGGGACCAGTGCGGATTGGCGGACTTCACATGCCTGTTCAAGACATGCAGGTTTCCTCATGATGTTTTCCTTCACCGTTAAGCAATCGGATAATGTACTTGAATTGAAAAACAACTCATAGGTACACCGCTGGATTCGAACCCGGAACCCTCAGATTGAGAGCCCACGCCTTATCCATTGCGCCACCGACGCTTTTTCATTTTTATTTATGTAGTGAACTCAAAACTCATACGGCAGCCAGGGTGTATCAGATATGATTTTTTCGATTGCATAGTTAAGCTTGTTCTTCAATCAAATTTACATTTTCTTATTACCTTCCCTACTATAGGCTAGTTGACTAAATTTGAAAACTTGGCTAATTATATACTTTAATATCTATTTTATCCCAAAAAAACTATATTTTAAAGAAAAATCAATATTTACATTACGTATTTTGTATTTTAAAAAAGCCATTTAGATTTCCCTCGAAAACGCTGAATAGTGTCATGGCGTCTTGAATGACGTCACAGCTCGCGAAATAACCTGCTCTGTGATATGAAAACGTCAACAACAACAATGATGTTTTGCGAGGCGTGACGTCACACTTTCTTGCGCCGCGTTCTTCGTGTTCGTTGTCACGTGACCTAATGCCTATTTTTTTCGAATTCATTTTCTAAAAATATTAATAATCTTTAACTTTTTTGAGAAATAGACTGGTTTTTTCTCACCTTCGTGTCTTCATTTATAATTAGCAACTATAAACCAAGCCATTTGTTATTAGTGGACACAAGCCTATTCATAATTTTCAGTGTGTTAGTTATTAATTTTCTGTACAGAACCATTTTTAGTAAGAAAGATCTCAAAGTTCCTCAAAGTTGTGTAGGAAAAAATCCGGACATTCCATGGATTCAACCGATCATTCCTTTACTGGATTGTCTCAGATCTCTGATGACTATCGTGTTTAACTAGACTTCTAATGGAAACGTCTGTAGACTCCTTAACAATTGAATTTGAATAATTTATTTGACATTGAAATAAATTTACATTTCTTTGAATTGGTAACCTAACTAAACGAGGCAAATGAAAAATAAACTATTCTTGTATATAATACTAGCTTCCGCCCGCGACTTTGCCCGCGTGTACTTCAGGATTTATTCTACTTGTCCGATAGGCATAGAAGGCATCTATCTCCATTTCCAGCATAAGGTACAAAATAGTGTTTATTCTGTTACGTAGGCTAATAGTTTAAAGAAACAAAATAAATTTCAATATCTGACGTAGTACATTCAAATAGTCTTCACACTAATATTATAAACGCGAAAGTTTGTATATACGAATTTACATATTCTATGGTCGGTTGCTAGGCAACGCGTTTTTGTTATGCCAAAATTGCCCATGTAATACTAATATTATAAGTGTGATTTTGGACAATTTACACACTATGTCTTTATAAATTATAGCCTATATGTTATTCTGATGTTTATGCTATGTTATTGTAAAGTTTCATTCAAATCCATTCAGTAGTTTTTCTGTGAAAGCGTCACAAACATCCAAACATCCAAACTTTCACATTTATAATATTAGTAGGATTAAGGTATATTGTCAGAGTGTTTAGAAATGTACATTTTGTATATCTCTGACATAAATTGATAAATATTGCAGTCTTAATATCTGCTGCTAAAATTTCATTCCAAAACAGTTTACGTTTTATATGGTAAAACAAGTAAATGCGTTGAAAAATAACTGGAAACCGACTTCAATTGCCCTAAAAGTCTACTTATATTAAGGCAAATTTAAGATTTATATCGTTTTCTCATGGACGCCGTTGTTGGACCAAATAGAAATGGAACACGGGAAGCACCAGCTTTCAAATAAAAAAGAACCATAAAAAACATACCCGTCGAATTGAGAACCTCTTCCTTTTTTGAAGTCGGTTAATACGAGTAACACTTAAATGCCTTTCAAACCTAGCTATTGCAAGCTCTTCGAGTGAGTAGATATTTTAATATTAAAGCATTCTCACAGTTTCCATTGCAAAATGTAAACATTTGTCACGAGCTGAAACTTTCAGATTTTTAAAGCAGTTGCGAAAATGCTCCGAAAATTATTTAGCAACACCCCAAAGTTTCCAATTGTCTCCGATTTGTAATATTGTAATTAATTGTATCGGAAATCGAATTGGGACCAGTTTACGTGCATGCAAAGCGATTAACTTTTTCTCCTTTGCCGTTGACCCTTAATCCAGATATACAGACACTTTTTGGAAACTGTCCTCGGTCAAGGAATGCTTAATTTAATGTCTAATATTGTACATGCAATATTGTACATTAAAAAAGCGTCGGTGGCGCAACGGATAAGGTGCGGGTTCGAATCCAGCCATGTACCTATGAGTTGTTTTTCAATTCAAGTACATTATCCGAGTGCTTAACGGTGAAGGAAGACATCGTGAGGAAACCTTGCATGTGTTGAACAGGCATGTGAAGTCCGCCAATCTGCACTGGTCCTGCGTGGTGGACTATGGCCCATACACTCTCTATAGGAGAGTAGGCATGAGCCCCTGCAGTGGGGACGTATATAGGTTGTTGTTGATGATGATGATTATACATGCGAAAAAGCAAGACGTCTAAAGACGAACGATATGACAAGTGACGGCAGAAAACCATCGCTATGGCTGCCTGCCACAATACCATGCTGAGCTGATCACCCTTTTAAAAGTAGTAAATTTGGTTAATTGTTTTCTTTATTTTTACATCGTTCTTTTAAAAATATATGTGTTTAAGTGGATTAATGCTAAATAATAGTTTTTAGCTAATTTTGAAATTTTTAAATAAATGATTTTTCTAAGCTAAGAAATGTTTAATAATTGATTGAGGGGGCCACTGGATGGTCAATGCAGCGTTGTAGAACTGTGCATCTCGATATAACAGCCGATGTAACTGCTCACCACCAAGTTGATAAAGTTGGTGAATGGTGACCGTCCGAACTGCAGATTGGTTTTTCGTAATCTACCGCCATTGTTTGTTTGTGACATACAAAGCAATGCAGAAACGGAGTAAAAAGTGCGGGACACTTCCTCGTTTTGTAACGAAAAGCGAGGCGTGTCGATATCGTTCAGTATTCAATTTCCTTTAATTTCTACTTCATTGTTGATATTGTTGAGGGGTCAAAAAACTGATCAAGTTGCTGTTTGCTTGCTTGAATAGTTCAGAGGTGGTCACCTATAAATTTTATCGAAATTGATTGAGCGCTCTTTGATAAAATCAACGCAAAACTAAATTGAGGCAATTGAAGTCGGTTTTTAGTTCTTCACGTCACCAGTTAGTTTTGACAATAAAGCCGCCATGTGTCACACTGGGCGACTTTACAAATTGTTCTCAGAATTACCGTACGAGTATAATAAACAATGAATGAATAAACGAATTGTTCACGTTCGTGCGGTTGAAGTTAATTTATATAGAAATGTTAAATGAGTCAGTGTTCTAGGTATTCAGTTTCAGTTGATTCAGTCATGAACAATGTACATTGCTTTTGACACAAAAATTTAACAACAAAAAACATAATACATTAATGAACACATTATTATAATTAAGTCAAATTAAGTTATCGAGGAAATGTCATCAACATAATATAACACTTTTTCAACAAGAAGGATTTGTATTGTATTGTTTATTGCACATAATAATAATTACACAGTCTATTATAATTTAAATTGTACAAATTAGAGTGGCCTATCCCTAATAAGAGATTTTTCCCGGCACTCACACTGGAGCTTTCAAAAAATAAATATACTGTAAGTAGGCCTACATACATGTACATAAACAAAACAAAAAAGTATATATTAGAGAAGATAATGTAGAAGAAAGAAAAAAAAGCATAACAATAAATAAAAACACGATTTACATTACTGTATTACATACATATATAATACTACATATATAAAAATACATATATAAATTATAAATACATACATACATACATATAAACTGCCTATTATTTAAATGAGGGATAAATAGTGCTCCTTGAGTTGTTTTTTAAATGTTGCGATAGTTCTACAGTCGCGTATGTCGTTTGGAAGTGTATTCCAGAGTCTCACTGCATGAACAGTGATGACATTTGATGCAGTTTTTAAATAAAAATTTTATTACATACAGTAAACGTCCTTTTTACACGACTATTGCGAGTCCAAGAGGTTTTTCACTATTTTCATAGGCATAGTAGTATAACAGACTCTAATGTATACTTGTTCCCCCATATCTCCTAAACGAATTTTCAGCCGACTTAAAAAAAGGAGAAGGTTCTCAATTCAACGAGTGTTTAAAAAAAGTTTGTTATCTCATAACTTTCGACTGGATGAACCGATTTTGACGATTCTTTTGTTATTTGACAGCAAATTTCAATTTGGTCCAGTTATGACAATGGCATCTATGAGAAAACCATTTATGTCTTAAATTTGCTGTAGACTTTTAGGGCAGTTGAAGTCGGTTTCTAGTTCTTTTTGAAGGCGTTAACTTGTGTCTCCCAAATACAGGTAATTTATTGTCATAAGTCATACAGATAGACCGCGGCCATGACACTAGGCTGAGCCTGTATTCTGGAAAACAGATACATTTTATACAGTAAAATTAAATTAAATTTTACACGCAATTAAAATTATTGAATTATATTACATTTAAACAATTACATTAATAATAAAAACAACAAAAGCTATATTTAAAAAGACAATTAGTTACACAGAAATATAAATTAAAATGAGTTTGGATTTTCGCAATTAAAAAGGAGGCGGGGAAAGAGAGGGTAGCGGTGGGGGTTACGATCTGACGACTTACAAGGGGAAAGAGAGGGTAATGTTGGGCGTTACGATCTGACGCCTTACAATAATAAGAATCAGTCTCGGAGTAGGATAAGGTAAGAAGCAAATATATGTATTTTCCCACAAGCACCATTGTTTGTTTTGTTTAAACACTCCCAACATAATTTTGAACAAATAACTAATGTTTGTCAGGAAATGACTATATGACGCGTGCACAAGGACTGGGTCTCCGGGTATCGTTACTGAATTCGTTACTCGAGTAAAAATAATTTTTTTCTCTCTACACAGAAAGTTATAATTGCTATGTTAAAATTTTTACTTGTTATAGTGATAATACTATCTATGGCCTATTATAGGATTGACTATTAGGATAATACTACTATCTGGTGCCTGAGATAGATGAGACCCTGTGTTTCAGGTCTCCAGTTTCACTCACGGTGTTCTGGATTGCGTCAAAAAAGGTAGTAGCTACGTGGCTCATGTAGCTGCTACCTGTCGATTAATTAATTAATTGATCTCTGAAAACCAGTGCTGCGCAGTGGCATACCAGTGCCGATAGTCGCAGATACAAGCTGAGAGTCTACCCTTTGTCAGCTGACGTTTACCTGCCTCCTGGTTAAATTTGTTGCGTGGCAATAAAGGATTTACTAACTTACTAAATTAAGAATAGCCGGTGGGGAGCAAAGGTTCTCGAGTGGCGACCACGTACCGGGAAACGTCTACCAGGCCGTCCCCCTACTAGATGAACCGACGACCTGGTTAGAGTCGCAGGGAGTCGCTGGATGCAGGTGGCTCGGGACCGGTCGATGTGGCGTACCAAGAGGGAAGCCTATGTCCAGCAGTGGACGATTCCCAGCTGATGGTGATGGTGAAATTAAGAAACAACTGCTAAATGAAGTTTCATCAACAGCTATATATCCCCACTGCAGGGGCTCAGGCCTATTCTCATACAGAGAGTAGGATTGGTAGACTTCGCACACCTTTGAATTTCTTTTGCAGGAGTGTGCAGGTTTCCTCACGATGTTTTCGTTCACTAATTTGGGTCTATTGCAGAGTACATACAGGGAGTCGTCGCGGTCACTCAGTGACACAGTCGGGGCACGTCAGTACACACTTCATGGAAAACTGACACATGCACTCAATATTACAAATTAAACCTTACATATAAACTAAAGAGTCGCATTTCAAATGAATCCACTACGACGACAGCACCAATTCAAAAATGACACCATATTGAGAAACTAAAAATTGTTTAGTCACCGAGAAAATATATAATGCAATATTTAAGTCACATTTTCTTATAAATCAATAAAATCTTGATTTACTATGCGTGGAATTTCTGTACGTGATAAAATCCGGGATGAGGAAATCCGTAGACGAACTAATGTCACCAACATAGCTCGACGAGTCAGTGAGCTGAAGTGTCAATGGGCAGGCGACATCGCTCTCTTGCTAGATGGACCTACGAGTCGCTGGATGCAAGTGGCTCGGGACTGGTCAATGTGTCATATCATGGAGGAGGCGTATGTCCAGCAGTGGACGTCTCGTAGCTGATGATGAATTAACGAGAGTTGTCACGAAAATCTTCATCTCTGGTTGGCGCCACTATGTCAAGAAGTCTTCTACCCCAGCATATATTTGTCCTTATGTCATTTGAAAGAAAGAAAGAATATAATTTATTCCAAGTTAAAAATAAATACAACACATAATGAAGAAAAAAAATACACACACACATGACACATACAGAAAACAAAAACAAATAATTACAGCAAAATTAAGTTAGCTTGGAAAACGGCACCAGCTCAGCCCGATGCTGTGACCCAAAAACCACAGCGCTGATTTTCATCGTGGCGTATTTATTCGGCGTTCAAATGTTATTATTTTTAACTATAACTACCGTAATAAAACTAAATAATCATTTTAATACAACGCTCCACAGTTCACGTTAAAAAAAACGAGAATGTCACATCACTATTAGTTATATTTTTTAATGATTAATAAAACAAAAATCAATAAAGACAAAACAACAAAAGTAACTGCTTAAACACAATGCAAAAATAAAAAACACAAAATCATATCGATGCGAATTCATTGACCTCAAGTTAGTATCTTTATTTATAGTATAGACAGTTTATACCTAACCAAAACCTAAGTATGTTTTTATAGACCATGCTAATGACCTAAGCTAACATTCATAATGCGTTTAAGCCATACATCTCTCCTTTAACGATGAATAAAGTCATTGTATTCATTTGTTTAGTTGTTACATTTGCATATTACACAGATGAGCTCTCGATGCTCCATTGGTGAAGCTGAGAATCGTTCGTGCATAAATCTGGGATCGTTATTGCATATTGATGAAATTCTAGAATCGTTTGGAAGGATTTGTTTGCGGGAATACGAATTGATTGTAAGACGTGAAAACTATTATATTCGTTACCTAAAATTCGCGCAGAATGCTACCATACGAAATTTCTTTTGCCATAATCTTTTAAAATAAAATAAAAACAGCTAGGTTTTGATAAGTAATTACCTAAAAATAGGAGATAGGATTATAGTGTAGCGAAATGAATTTAGCTACAATAGCCGTTACGCAGCTAATGTTCACTAGATGGCGCTTTGAACAATAATCAAAAATAGTGTGTAAAAATGTAAATTGTGATAAATTATGAAGTTGTATGTTAATGATACTCATTTCGCGACATCACAATTACTGCACAGACAGCTATTCTATTTCAAATAATAATAACAGAAATGTAGTTTAAAACTCTGTGAGAGTTAAAGTGTGTACCACCAAATTATGGTAGTTGCCGCAGGAGGCTCCAAAAAAACCCAAAGACTTTTCTTATAGATTTTATTTAAAACCAAATTACAAATAATTATACTCTAATTAAAATTAACTATCCTAATTGACGGCCGAGATTGGAGTGTGCAATCGCGGTGGTTGCAGTTGCAGCACGGCGAACGTCACGTGTCTGCTGCATCAGCACCTCGTGCCTTTTCGTATCGTGGGCAATGCAATAGGCATATGTAACAACCATGTTAACTAAGTCCTGCCTACCGAAGTCTGCCGCCCAACAGCAGTGTCAATAGCACTGTTGTGTTCTGGTATGAAAGGTAGCAAAGCCAGCATATATATATATATATATATATATATATAGCTTACCATCCAACGGCCTATCGTCACTTACCATCAGGTGAGATGAAGGAAAAAAACCTGATGCTTGACTTTGTGACTCTTTCACGCATGAACGGATTTTTATGAAAAAAGATGTTTCAAAGAATTAAATAATCATATCATTCTTGCCATCGTAGTCGAGTAAAAAAGGAACGATTAGAAAAAGTACTGAGTACGCATAGAGAAACTTCTTTACGGAATAAAAACTTTTTTGCGCCGACTTCTTTTGTTGAAGCTTTTTTTTCTAGACCGTGACTTAACATCGATTAGTCATTTAAAGTTAATCTTATGAAGCAAAAAAATTCGTACATAATACATAGATACACAATCAAATATAATCAAGTATTTAAAAGTGCCGTATACGAAGAGCTGATGTCAGAAGCTCAAGTCAGCTCACAAGCTCGCTTTTATTCGTATTAAATTTTAAAATTTACTAGCTTCTGCGCGACTTCGTCCGCCTGGACTTCAGAAATTATCCCACCGGAATTTCTTGCTCGATCGGGGTAAACAGTAGCCTATGTTCTTTTTCTGCCTTTCAACTATCCGTATACAAATCAAGACATTCTGACTCTCTGTTACGACATAAAGAAAGGACAAGCAAATAAACGAACTCAATATCGTGTGATAACTATTATATTAATATTCTATCACAGTACCTAAATAAATGCCAATCCGTACTGACGTTAATATTTGATATTTTAGTTACAAACTTTCAAACTTTTCAATTTATAATAATACGATACGATTTATAATTACGTAATTCATCTCAACTTATCTATACATTATAAATTTAATAAAAATATTTTATTTACGAAAATTCAGAAATTTTACTATAAATAGTAATAGAGAACATCTTTTAAATATTTAAAATGTTTGCTTTAGGTAGCCTCAGTTTTCCAAAAGTAAAAAATTAAAGTGTACGTTAAAATTTAAGTTATTTTTGTGTTCAATTTTGTAAGTAAATGTGTGTAAAGGATCAGATAAATGAATGCAAAAATTTTACTCAAGCATTCATTTCCACCGGACATTTTAAAATGGCAATTGTGCCTCTAATAATTATATCAAAATGTATGGAACAAAAACGAATCCTAGCTCCAATACTTAGTTAATAGCTCGTTTTTTTGCATCAACTACCCACACAGATCGGGATTTGATTTATTGTTCGTATTGAGAGCGAGCGAGAGCGATGCTGATGCGATAATGTTGTTCTAACGTGTCTAGATTATAACGAGATTGAAAGATAAGAACTTTGCATATATTATGAAATCATCATATAATCAGCACTTACGGACGGTGTGGACATCGCTTGAGAAAAGGATTACATGAAGCGTAAAATTTTTATTTTTATTATGTTGACACTTTTGGCCAAATAAACAAGCTCAAAGTCACTCAGCGAGCTATGAAACGAGGTATGCT
The DNA here is from genome assembly GCA_910589575.2 of Carcina quercana. Taxonomy (NCBI): domain Eukaryota; kingdom Metazoa; phylum Arthropoda; class Insecta; order Lepidoptera; family Depressariidae; genus Carcina; species Carcina quercana. The sequence goes on along the minus strand of OU342454.1, from coordinate 3,094,451 downwards.
CGGAATTTCCTCACCACTAGTTTTTTTTTATACAAAAGATAGACCAACGATTGACCTCAATCTCACGTGATGTTAAGTGACGATGAAATGAAATATAATTTATTTCCAAAAAACGGTACTTGAGGTGGTAACTGGTAACAGTAATAAATAGTACATCGTTTTCCGCCGACACGACATACAAATGTTTACATAATAATTAATTACAGACAATTTAAAATTTTAATATCAGTTTGGGTTAAGTATAGTTATTTAAGAATTGACCCAAACTGTAAAAGCTTTACTTACTAGCCATTTATATAATTCTATGTTCATTTGTCCAGAGGTTAAGTTCTTAAATTCTGAAGGTAGCTTATTATAAATCTTTATACACATGTAGTAGCAGTTTTTTAAGGAAAAATGCACTCCTCGGTGCACTATCCGGTACTAGCCTATCAGGTTTTCTGGTGGCTTTAGGACTTTTTCTACAGCTGTCGTAAATAAATATGGGTGTTTTTTTTAACAAATTTACTTCTAATATATATAAGCTAGGTAAAGTCGATGAGGTCTACGATGTTACGTGTGGTGTGGTGACCGCACGAAACAGGTAACACCTGAAGTTGAAAACAAAGATGGCGTCAATAAAATGACATTTGACGCTGACTAAAATAAATGCAAAAATGTAATTCTAGTATTTTTCTACGCATATTTAGATTATTGCTTGATATTTTAAATAGTGTACAAGTGCAGGCCAAATTTGAAACGACTCTTTTACCTCAGGATCCCACGAAGTGTATTCCCATCACACCATATCTTTAGGCCTCCAAATTCAACACAAAAACACCTTGACATTGTGAATCATGACCTCAGAGCCTCCGACCCGTGTGAAGCAGTGGCATCGTGACTTTAGACCCACCCCTACACAATGAATTGTTTACAAAAAAGTGACAGTTTTTACGGATCGACGGTTTGAGGGAATTCCGAATGTCCGAAGTTTTTAAAAGTGTCCTTCTCATGTTCTCATGGATTGTGACCATTAAGAGGATATGCTAGTGACAAAGCGCCCATACAAACGTAGTCCAGTCATATTTTGAGTATTAAGCTATGAAAATCTATGAAATTTTCAAGACACAATCTAGAAACAAATATCTGTGTCGGTGGTGAGTCAGATTTTCGTTTAAATATATACTTCCAGAGTTACAGGGCGTCAAAGAATTGTATTTTACGGTAATAAAAAGCCCCAACTTTGAACCTGATTTACAAGAGTATGAATCAATTTAGAACAATTTGGAAAAACCACCGACATCTGAAATTTCATTAGTATACTGTATTAAAAAAATGGTTACATAATATACTGTATCCTTCAAATGATCCCTGGACTACGAAACATCCAAATAACGGGTGGATAACTTCGCGTAGTGTATGCTGTCTCACCGTACGCGCTCGGGTAGGATAGGGCTCGGATAGGGACAGCTACAAAACAATTCAAATTTTAACGCGGCCACGTGGTCTAACCAACATAGCCTCTTAAAGTCGACGCGATAATTCCACGGACTTTGACAGTACATCGTACACGTGTGCAGCCGCTGCCACCGTGTCACACAGTGACTGTTACACGATTTTATTTAAAATGGGTTTTTATTTTTTTAAAAAAAATAGGTTTTTATTTTCTCTCTCCACCACATCATATATGTAGTTAAATTTTTTACATTTTATACAAGTAATATAGTAGTTTTGGGAGAGCTGGTTCCCAAACTAAGTTCGAGACCTGTTTGCCATTTACATTTACTATGCCTTCATGGAAATATTGTCATGGGTACCTCACAGCTTAAAACTAGCTTCTACCCGCGAAATCGTCTGCGTGAACTTCTGGATTTATCCCACGGGAACTTATAGAATATAACAATACCCACCATTAGAAGAGGAAACACGTTTAAGACAAGGACACACAAGCACGCTCGTTGTGAAAGGAGTGCGCTCATGAACGCAGCAAGAATATTTAATTCTTTACCTGAGGATATGAGGGAAGAAATGAACAAAATTGAATTTAAAACTAAAACGAAGACATGGCTTTTATCAAAAAAATATGATTTAAATGATTTTAAAGTTATACAATAGTTTTGTGTTTACTTTTGAAAATGATTTGTACTATTCCGGCCCTTCAACTATCTCTATACAAAAAAACCTAGTTACTTTTTAGAAAGTCAAAAATCGTTCCAGATGTTTTTGAATTAAAAATATAAAGTCTGGTTAGTGCAACGAACCCGACTTTGTTTTATATATATATATATATATATATATATGGAAATAGTTTATTCTTAATATATGTAGATTTGGAGTACCCTTTTACCACACACACTTATGTCAAATTAGTCCGTGAAATCCTGGCGTCGACTTTATATAAAACCACATATGTCTGGGTAAACGTTCTAACGAATAAAAGTTTCTCATTTATTACCTCTCTGTCGTGTGAATAAAACCTGGTCATTCATTTGGATCCACCTGCAACAAACGGCGCCGGCGCAGCGGTGTTTGGCAAATCGATTAGTTTGCACCCAAAAACAACGTCTAGAAACTAGAGTAACCGTGACCAATTTACAGCGGGTCTAGTGTTTATTTGACGAATCTAGACTTCTGAACTGTTACTTCAGTTTGTTATATTGGAACGAGTTTCGAATTTATCTACGTGATAAAATCCGGAATGAGGAAATCCGTACACGAACTAAGGTCACGTCATATCTCGACGAGTCAGTGAGCTGAAGTGGTAATGGGCAGACATCGCTCGAAGAACCGATAACCGGTGGGGAGTGAAGGTTCTCGAGTGGCGACCACGTACTGGGAAACGTCTATCGAGCCATCCCCCTACTAGGTGGACCGACGACCTGGTTAAGGTCGCGGGGAGTTGTGGCTCGGGACCGGTCCATGTCCAGCAGTGGACATTTCCTGGCTGATGATGATGAGTTTATTGACACATCACTTCACACGCCCGTACAATGACACACGAATAGAGATCAAAGTTTTCTATGATAATTTTCCCAACACTTGCTAAATGAATACGCATATATAATAAATATGGACACAAATATATTCAATAAAATTTTGGATACAAAAAATATGAGGGACATTTTGACTAGGGACCACTATAGTCGACGCGATAATTTCACGGACTGCTTTGACAGTACATCGTACACGAATGCTGTCACAGTTCCCACATTATGGTTATGATATTTACACAATATTGTTTACTAAGCCTTATTTAAATGGAATACTGTCATGGGTACTTCATTATTTAAAATGTAATAATTTTAGCCACATGTTACTAAACACACTTATGTCAAACTACTCCGTGAAATTCTGGCGTTGACTTTAGGACTTTTTTGTTCGATACAGGCACCCTAAATTTCTAAATGAAATTACTAAAATTGAAAATAAACATTCATTAGAATTAATTAGTTACTGTTTATCTTGGTCCGCAGCGCCAATGTTTTTTGGGGGGGGTTTCACGGACCATAAGAACCACAGGTTGGGAGCTACTGGAATAAACCATAACATTTTTTTTGTTCTTTATTTACTACAAGCTGTCTCCTTCGTGGGACATTCAGAAGTATGTTGGTTGGTGTTATCGCTGGCTCGCTCGGTATGTGACCTGTGTCACATCCTCATTGTTTAAACAGTAGTTATATTTACTGTGATTGGATTAGGTCTTGAGGTATTTTGCGTTTTAACCGTCGCGCTTTGTTGTGATTCTCCATTAGTGACCGAGCCAGAGTATTTGGGTGTTGTTGGATTCGTTCTTTATAGGACTTGGTATGGCGTACGATTTCTTGCTTCACAGTGGGCATTCGTAGGTCGCGGTGTAGTAGTTCGTTGGGTACAAACCAGGGCGCGTTGGTCATCAAGCGCAGAACTTTATTTTGGAACCTCTGTATGATTTCTATGTTTGATAATACCATAACATAAAACTAAATTAGTTAAGTGTTCCCATGGGATACTTCAAGAAGTCCACATAAAAGAGCAAGTTATCTAAATCTGTTGGCAAACAACACTGCTACTTGCACTATTGTGTCCGAGCAAACACCGATAACAGACAATACCACAATAAATTAAAGCTTCCGAATCAAGAGCCTATCCTATCCTATCACCGTCGCGCACCATCAGGTAATATTGGGCGTTTGTTTGAAGACAATGGCTTTGACACCTTCGTTGATATATTTTTAGGGTTCCGTACTGGAAGGGTAACAAACAGCAAGCTATTTATTACTACGTTTCCGCTGTCCATCCGTCCGTCAGTCATCGGTCTCTATCTCATGATCCTTAATAATTAAACGTTGAAATTTTCACAGAACAACTAAAATATAGTTGCCGCTATAATAGCTAATCATAATAAAAATTTAAATTTCCCCTACCTACGAACGTGTTTTTAGGATTCCGTACCTCAAAAGGAAAAAAAGAATCCATACAATATAACTTTGTTGCCTGTCTGTCTGTCTTTCAAGACTTTTTCTCAGTAACGCGTGGATATATCAAGTTGAAATTCATATCGATTAGTCAAATCTGCCGTCCCTTGGAACTGTGAAAAAATCAAACTTATAGGTCAACGCAATAAAAAGATATAGCTGTATTTTAGATCATTTCCATACAAAATGCAAGGGGACCAAAACCTATAGGTTACTTCCTGTTGACCTAGGATCATGAAATTTGGCAAGAAGCAAGGTCTTTCAGCACAACAATAGGAATAAATCCAAAAACTAGGATTTTTAATTATAACACAGTAAAAATACATTTTTATGTTTACAAACTTACCGTTACCCGTCTCCTAATGCTTCCATACTAAATTTCTGTTGCCATAATCCTTTAAAATAGAACAGCTGGCTTTGATCAGTAATTACCTAAAAAATAGGATACGAAATTATAGTGTCGCGAAATAAATATTATTAATTTACAACTTTATAGATAGCTCTACTGTTAGCAGTTTCGCAGGCAGCTAAAGTGTTTAAAATGACAATTGTGATCCACTGTGAAGTTGTATGTTAATGATACTCATTCCGCGACATCACAATCGGATGTCCTATTTTTAGATAGTTACTGCACAAATCCAGCTATTATATTTTAAAAGATTACGGCAACAGAAATTTAGTATGAAACTTTGATGGAGAGGGATCGCCTTAACTTTGTAGTTGAAAGTAATCAGTATATAATGTAACCGCAAAGTGAAGTTGTAGGATTTAAAATATTATTAACTAGCAGCCCGTCCCGGCTTCGCACGGGGTAGACAATTATTTATTTTTGGAAATTTGGATATAAAACACTTTTTTTCACAAATATTTTTATTTATTAAAAAATTATTATTTATTAATTATATATTAAAAAACATTTATTTCAGTGCCCCCTCCGCCCCGCCCGCCGCGATGCCCGGCGCGCTTTTCAGACTGCATCGCAAACAACGGCCACGGCGCTATGGCGGTTTTGTTTATTGTTTGAATTTTTTAATTCGTAATATCTTTTGAATGGAAAGTCCAATTTAAATAATTTAAAAACTATTTTATAGGTAATTAAATGGTCTTGACCATAAAATAATTTATTTGGATAAGGATTAATATAAACACATAAATAGCATGGTTTGAATTTGGTTAGCATTTTCATTAATGTTTAAAATGAAAAAAAGTTGTTGTAGTGACATAACTACAATAGTTGGACATATGCTACCGCGGAGTTTTTTGTAGACATTGTGATGTTCTTCAATATTGTTGTACATTATTTTGTTCTATCGCTAATAGTTTCGGCAGCGCATTCGACGAAAGACATTTTAAGACTCATTTTTCTACACCTTCGGTTACATTGTTCAAATTTTACCAAGGATCCCTAATTTTTTTCAAAATGAAATGTAGCCTATGTCAAATTGGAAGAATGTAGCATTCTATTGGTGAAAGAATTTTTTAAATCGGCCCAGTATTTTTTGAGCCTATTCATTACAAACATACAAACATACAAAAATAGTTACAAATCTTTCCTCTTTATAATATTAGTGTAGATATTCTGTACGGAACGTTCGGTACGCGAATCCGACTCGCACGCGGCCGGTTTTTATGAATGACATCATTGATGTAAATAGAAGCTCAGTCCTCGGCTCAGGTAGCAAAAATTGAATGCGCTTACAAATTCTAAACTTTTAAGTCGGGGTTGGTTTCCATATGAAAGTAGGTGCAGATTCCCAGACTCATGAAAATGTTTAAATTTTATGCGAAAGATTTAGCAAATGATATTTATTTGGTGTATTAAATATTAAATAATAATAATAATAAAAGAATCGATTAACCGCCTCCGTGGCCTAGTAGCTAAACGCTTGGACTAAAAATACAGAGGTCCAGGGTTCGATTTCCAAATGTCTATCGGAAAGAAAGAAAGAAAAATAAATTTATTGTTTGGTTAGAGGAAAGAACAGAGATTTATAAATTAAATATATACTAAAGAAAAAGCCCTATCTCAGCTTATGCTGCAATTACAGAGTGATTGCAACGCTGGTTTTCAGATAGGACTGGACTAATCTAACTAACTAATTAAATGTACGCATCAGCTACTAAATACAACAACTCAACGAATATACTACGAACACAGAACTTAAAATATATAAAAGGATTGTACACAGACAACAGTAGTAGAATACCACATAGATACTAATAACAAAAACAAATAGACTAAATAAAAAGATGTTCAAAAATTAAGAAGTAGAAGACAAGTCTGCATGCATCTACAAAGAAAGTAAGGTACTCGGTTTGGTTGGTAGAAGGGCCTTTGTATATCCGCTTGCCTAGCTACCTGTCGCCAAAGAGCAGTGTTAATAGCACTATTGTGTTCCGGTTATGAAAGGTAGCAAAGACAGCGCATTCTTAGCTTCAGGGCCCGCACGCTTATAGAATCAAAACTTGGACATGAAAATAATGGAGGTTAAATCTAAACTTTTCTTATGTTGCATATTTTTTATATTATCCTGTACCTCTATAAGTTCTAATATAAATAAATATAGTAATAGTATTTAGAAAGTTGAAAAAAATTCAAAACCTTCCGCAATTCTAAATACAAAACGCTTAACCCGGATCAACAAAAACTGGGCAAAGGTAACAGCGCATACAGCCTCGTTTTCAACTTTTGTTACGCCACTAAAAAAGTACTGGCTATCTTTCATTAAAAAAACCGTTCTTTGCACGTCGCCATTAAGAAAAAACTTGTTTTTCTATTCGATCGCTTTGTAAGCTATCCATTACTGCTTTCATATATCCTCCCTTTAAATTTATTTGGCATCGAGTGGTATCAATAGAATCATTGTAACGCTAATTATTATTAACAAGAAAATGTAAGATTCTTCTCTGAACTTAAACCATATCATTTTATCATAATTTTTATCGGTATCGAGTCTTTTTGATTTGCTAAGCTATTTTATACCTTGTGAGGTAATCGTAGAAAAAAAAGTATAATTTGCCTTTATGCCAGTGAAGTGCAAGCAGCGATGGATAGTTAACAATTCGAATGGGTTGTTGTAAAGTTTGAATTTGGAACTAGACGAGGGAATCGTGTGTTGAAATCGTGACTGCTCGAAAAAAGGCTTGACCATGTGAACCGAAGATATTTCAACGATCATTTACTATGTATTTTAAATTATTGTTTATCAATGCTGCGTTGTTCTCGATTTGGATTACGGTCAACTCATGCCTTGACATGGGTCCCTATATTAACAACCTAATTAAGTATTTAGTAACAAAACCAAGTGCGAGTTAGACTCCGAGGTTCCGTACAGAATATGGAAAATCATAAATGATATGCACCGAACAATCCCCTAACGAATGCGCCTAAATACCATTTTCGATTTCGAGGTTTTAGCAACGCCATCTCGTGTCGAGTAGCAAAGCTAATTATCGCCACTAAATGGCGTTACTAATAAGTTAAAAACGCACGTGCCTTAAATATTTATTTTATTCTGTTTAGTAGGTATTTGTTGTTATAGCGGTAACAGAAATACATCATCTGTGAAAATGTCAACTGTCTAACTATCACTATATATATATTCCTTTATTATTATTTATTGTCATAGTAATACACTCTGCTGAAGTATCTACCTATGACAGTTGAATAGACAGACATAAGGACGGATAAACAGTGCAGACTTACAAAAGGGCCCCGATGCTCCCTTTGGGTACGGATCTCTAAAAACAAAGCACCAAATGTTCGAACAGCGAACTTACTGGTTGAAAGCAGAGGGTAATGTTTTTGGAATGCACTTTTGTATGTATGTGTTTGAGTATTTACGTAACTTATTTGGGTTGTTGGCTGCGATTTTCATGGTCCACCTGACCAATCAGCGCCGTATAATGACGATTTTGGGCGGGCACGCTTCTATCGTATGGCTTTATCGTCAGTTACCACCAGGTAAGATGTTCCTTTGGGATATTTTTCATAATTCAAGAGGCATCATAGCCACTTTCATCCCGTTCGTCAAAGCAAATTCAAGGCACTCAAATCCTTGTCATACCTCAAGCATAATACCAATAAATACAAAACTATGAGCAATATCTTAAACATAACAGAATCTCATCCTACGCATAACTAAAGAATTCAAGAACATGTACGAGTATGTTTTAATATATAAAAAACAACGGCGACTGTAAGTGCGTTCATTATTCCTTACAACACTTCGGAATATCGGCATAAACTATAAAACTGCGCGAAACGAAACGTTGCCAACGAAAAGAGCACATCATTACGCTTGAATAATACATGAAGAACGACTATTCAAATCAGCCGCTTAACGTACAAGTTGCAACGATAATTTGATGCGATTAAAATAAAAATACGATAATCCCGTAATCGCCAGGTCGATTTAGCTGCGTATTAAATTCGGTCGGGTTACAACACGGTATATTCCACGGAGGTAGGAGTTGAACAAAAAAGCTTAAAGGCCGAAACAGCGGGACGTCGACGCAGGAGGATGCCATACAACAATCTAAACATAATGACTTGTAATGGACGTTGATAGGGCGAAAATAAAAAGCATCCGAAGCCTTTAAAAAAGAAAAACGACAGATCGATGAGAATCTTCGCTTGAAAAAACTTTAAAAGTTGAAACATCATGCGTAAAACGGGGCTCGCCATTTGAAATATGTAAAAATACAGACACACTTTTAATTTTTTGAATTTAGAATTCGCGTTCCGTTTATTGTAATGTGCAGTTAGCCAGCGGGTACCGAATTAAAACCGAGACTCGAAAACGATTTCGAATTAAGAACGTATCAATTTCTGCGTTTTGGGACTCCGATTTAATTTTTTCTCGATTCATCGAATGTGTTATTTCGATTTATGCAGATTTAAGGGAGCGATTGTTTATTAAAATCGATTCATTTTTCAAATGGATGTATCATTTATTGCTTTTAAAAAGAAAAGGTATTTGACATAATCATAGACTACTGTTTTTGAAATCCGAATGTAGAACTAATTTGAATTTCGATTGCTGATCCTCTAAAACTGTAGTTTTATGGTGGAATTTGAAATGATCGGGTCGAAGCGAATTGTGTTTTTGCGAACAATTATGAGTGTTTGTGTGTGTATTGTAGTGTGTAATTGTGTTGATTTTAACAGTGAAACGCAAAATTCGAGTGTTTTACCGAAATCAATAAGTTTTTTTAGGTAATTTTCTCGAATACCGATTGGTTGTTTGAAGTGAGTGCGTGAAATAATTGTTACATTTTAAATTTAAGCTATTGTGTCTACACAACATAAATACAAATTACAACAATACAAAAACCAGTTAATAAAGACGAAGAAATAACAATAAAAAAGGGGGTCAATTTTTATAAAAGTCATCAAAAGAATAGATTTTTTCCAGTAATAATAATTTCATTTGTTTTATACACATCAACGCGGAAGTCTATTGAAAAATGTGACAGCTTGGTGTGAAGGACTGTACTGAAATAAATATTAAGGTATGTCTTATTAAACTTAATTACTTACGCCTAACCTAGACGCAACCGCATCTTATAATCTGTTTCAAAATCAGATCTGTGCTTGACCATTCATTCAGACTATTCCTACGATATTTTGTATCGTTTAGCTATAGAATTTTCTGTCGATTCTTCTAAGAAATAATTACGTGTTTTATGAAGAATTGTAGGGTTTTAAAATAAAATACTACTAACGTGTGATAGGGAATCCCGTTTTTAGTGATATTTGATAGGGATGATGACTAAAAAATTTATTCCCTCATACGAGAGACCGTGTGAAAAGATAAATAGCCTTGTTAAAGATTTTCCGATACAACTTATACTTTTCCTAATATAACCCGTCGAAAAGTGATTCTAGTCACGCGGTGCAACAACGCTCCATACAAATCGGTACCTAGGAGTGACGTCACTTCACCGCATTGAAGTAGATAATGTATGAAACTGTTAACAACATTTGAGTTATCTCGTAAAATAACGTTTTATGTGACCACTCCCTTACTAAAAAATATTCACAATGTAATTACAAAGCGAAATGTAAAATAAAAAATTTAATATGAACAAGTTGGTTTTTTGGAATTTTTGCGGGCTTTATGCTGTAAAAGTCCAGAAAAGTAGAAAAAATAATAGATATTTTAAATTTTATAGGAGTTTTATAATGCCCTTTATGGTTTAAAATTACAATTTAACCCCGGTCTGATTTGGTGTCATCTAGCCTATTCACCGGAGCTCTGTTCACCGATACGAGTGACTAAGAAATGACGGGTGATCGAGGCCCAACTAGTTTTTATAAATCATCAACCAAATGGTCATGTACTTCGGCGTAAGGGGCCGCGTACGTTTACCACCTCCCGATCTATTTGCCTGACTGCTCTCTCTTCACTATTTCTCTCTTGACCCAGGACTGCTGTAAGAAATTTATTATAGAAATAAAATGTTCCTTTTGTGTATATTTTCTCTGTTTTTTTGTGTGTTTTGTATTTTTCTGTGTACAATGAATTGTTTAACAAATAACTAAAATCACTATTTTGTTACACAATTCAAAAATCTAACGAAAATATGCGTTCTAAAACACAATTTAATAATAACAGATTTCCGGGGTACGTTCGGAAACGCCCGCAAACGTTCAAAGGCGTTCATTGAGGTTTAATGTAGTGAAATTAATAGGTGCGCGATCAATAGAAGTCTGAGACAAGGGCAGCGGGGGTGGTATGAACCTTGTCGAGGGCGATATATATGTCGTTCTGGTTTTAGATAGAAGATACATTTGTACATGTCAATAGGGTATTTGACAGCATGTAAAATATATGATCTATTTGATGGCATCCGTATTAAATATGAATTTTGAAAACCAACTATTTAACCAACTAAAGAAAATGAAAATGATTTTCTTGTCTACTTCAGTCACGTGATCGTAAACGACTGTGATTGGCTGAACGGTTGATGATGTACTTATAAACAGTTGAGTGTAGACAGTAGTCAACAATTAAAATTTACAAGCAGGTGACGTCACGATGACATATGAGGCGCCATATTGTCAGGAGAAGTGGGATATTTAAATAATATTTTTAGTTTTCGTTTTATCTCGTTTTATCTTGCGCTATATGTAATGGAACGTAAAATATACATTTTCTATAAAGTTCATAGACATCAGTGATTAACGAGAAACAGTTTAAAAAAACTGTCAAATATCCTACTGTATTAATTTTTGTTGTTATTTTACTGACATTCTAACACTGTTATTATTTTATTATTTCGTCTACTTGTAATTCACTCACTGTCCACAAAATCACTGTTATCTGAGAAAATTATTTGTTTTACTCATTCATACTCAAAAGGTTATAACTATTATCCATTTCTTCTAGGAGACCAATGACCCGTCGCACAATGTACTGGGAAACTACTTGTAGTAATAAGTCCTTTTGTTTCCTTGGTTGCATTTTATACAATAAAACAAACAATATGTTTTCTATTGTACAAAAATCTAAGTATGAAACCAAGTCACCAGTACTCTCGTGGCTTCTCTCCCTAGGCTACGACACGGAGGCGCTTCTACATCCTGTTTCATAAAACACACACACACACACACACACAACTCACACAATACAATTACAGTTTCCTTTGAATAAATGTATGGTCGGTGTATGTCAATGTGCTAGCCAGTGCTTACGTTACAGGACTTACAGTTCTATTTTAATCGATGGCTGATTAATAATTATGTATGACTGCGCATTTTGAAACGATTGTTACTGTATTGTACTTGCCCAAATCATTTTGTACTTAAAAAATTTTTTTATTATATTTTTTACAAACACTTTTTTGTGACTAAAAATAGTTTAGGAAAATAAAATATTTTTAAACTGAATACACCTTTTTGGTTGGCGATAGGCTAACCGGCTGATTTATCAACAGCCTATATCATTATATTCCCACTACATGGGCTCAGGCCTACTGACTTACAGAGTGTATGGGCCATAGTCCACCACGCGGGACCAGTGCTGATTGTTAGACTTCACACACACCTTTGAATTTCTTCTTTTCTTTCACCGTAAAGCCAATGGTAATGATTTTTATCATTCGTACATAAATTCCAAAAGTTTTAAATACTTAAATCATTATTATTATTAAACTAATTTTATCGCGAACTCATGCTAGTACCACTCGCCATTAAAGAAGGTAGCCATCTTTATTTCGTAATTTACAAAGTAGATTTTGGTTCCTTGAAGTTTGGTTTAGCGAACTTACATAAAGGACGCGGGCAATTCTTATAGCGTTAATAAATGGTAATAAATAGAATAGCAGGCGCATAGAAAGCTGCGACAAGTGGAATGCTGAAAATTTAAACAACAATATGAAAGAAATATTCAGTATAAACACCACTGTATTTTGGTACAATTTAATTATATCAAAGCCTAAATAGACACAAAACACTAGCGCATGCTCCTTGAACGAAGAGCTGACGCAATCTGCGGGGGTAGGGCGGGGAGTGTCGACGTCGGCCGCGCGCCTCCACCACAGAGACTCGCAGTCTCCTTGCTAAGAACTACTGGCCGCATATACATACAGCCAGTATACATCTAGCTGTGGTTTAACTTTTTCTAACAGTAGTAAATATCATATAGGTACCTGATCTAATAATCTTAAAAACTCACAAAGTTATCTCCGAATGTAAAACGATAGAACAGTATGCATTACACATGGTATCCAATTATCCATATGATATTGCACGAAAATATGTAAAATAATTCATTTATAATTTTATAAAATTTTCCCCAATTTCATTGTTTTTAAAAAATAGATGTGTAAACGAAATAAAAGGTTCAATGTCATTGTCTCTAGGAACCCCCTTAATAAAAATTTTAGCGTAAATATGTGTTGCTTACTAGGTTTTTATCATAAATACGAATCCGGATCCAAATAACTATATTCTAGCCTTTCTAACATCATTGAATTGACGTAAGTCAGAATGAGATAAATATACATTCTCTGTAGCGCCAAAATTCAGCAAATGGCGCTATTTGGGTTAATTTTTTTCGGAGGATAAGCTATTCCTTAGTACTGCATTATTTAACTCCGTTCTAAGAAATATTTCTTGGGATTTGGTCAAGTAACATGTAACTTCATATTTATTTCTATTCATTATAGAGTTACAAAGAGTTACTATCCTCGGGCGCTCTACAATTCTACATTTCCAATACAATATTTGTAGAGCTACGAATATCATAGAATCGACAATGGGTAAAACTTTTGTGACGTATCTGACGCGAAGAAAATGTTTAAAAAAATAATGTAAACTCACATCACGGTCTTTGCTATAAATTATATTATTTGAAATTATGAGACAGCGAAAAGTTTTGTTTCTTTCTTCTCTGATGAGTAAAATCATTGCTGATAGGTCATCCGCGACTCTATACGATTGGCAATTCCTTTCATAAAATTACTATACAGTGACGGTACTAATTTATGCACTAAACGTATCTTGAGAACACGGCTTTAAAGAAAAACATATACGGTAAAAAATATTTTTCAACACGGCATCACTGCAGGCAACCTTGGCAACACTAACCTGCTTATGTCATTAAGTTAAAAGTTACAATAATATAAGACATATTACATATATCAACTAGAGTGTGGATAGATGTATAGTCAACGACACTCACGAGATAACCCATGTTTATAACAAACTTTTGATGATGATGATTGCTGGCAGTCTTAGGTAACTAGCCAGGCTGTCTTAGAAAATGCCTTACCACCAACCAAACCGAGTACCTCCGAATTGTCAGTCTAGACGGAGTCTGTTATGGAAATATTAAAGAATTTGAATTTGTATTTTACTTTAGAAATAATGGGTTTGCACTTGGCCTTTATCACATCTGATGGTAAGTGAAGATAGGGCATTTGGCAAGTAAGCGTGCACACCCAGCAGCCTTGGCCTTGGCTATGTTACCTTTGATACCGGAACACAATAGTGCTATTAACATGTAACATCGTGGTAGCATGCCCAATGAATTTAAAAACATTAATTGTATAAAACATTTTAAAAAATAATTAAAACATAATCTTTTGAAAAAGTGCTGTTACAATATGGACGAATTTTAGAATTTTCACAGTTATAATGTAAGTTAATCTATGTATAATATTTCATATTACCTTAGATTTTATTTCTTAATTTTTATTATATTTAATGTGACTTAGCTTTAACAATTTCAAACACAGTGTAATTGTTATTGAATAAAAATTTGAAAAGATAGAAAATTACTACCTACCGCCACTTATATTTAAAAAAATCCCAATTTATCGCAGACAGGTCTAGCATATTCATATGTATACTCGAATCCCAACCCACCTATTAAGCGGGGCCGTGCTATGGCATTGTTATGCAGTTAAAAAACCTATAACCATAGAGTAGTGATATCACCGCATGTTCCGTGATTGCTAGGTACACACGCCTTTTGATTTTCGACTGGTACTGCACCTGTCATTATTTGAGAGTGAAAGTCTACTATAGAATGACAGTCGGATGTGCTACAGTGTCTTAGACCTCGAATTAGGATCAAAATAACTATATTCTAGCCTTTCTAACATCATTGAATTGACTTAAAGAGATAATGAGATTAATATACATTCATCATCAACAATAGGCTATATATGTCCCCACTGCAGGTCTCAGGCCTACTCTCCTACGGAGAGTGTATGGGTCATACACCACGCGGGACCAGTGCGCATTGGTAGATTTCACACACACTTTTGAATTTCTTCTCAGGAGTGTGCAGGTTTCCTCACGATGTTTTTCTCCACTGAAAAGCATTGGTAATGATTTTTATCATTCGTACATTAGCTCCAAATAACAAATTGGAACTCATTGGTACGAGCCAGGATCGAACATTGACCTTGATTGTTCAAGGACTGACGCTCTACCCAACTGAGCCACCATGGCTCTGAAATATAATCCGTCACAAATTATGTGTCAAAATTCAGCGGAAAAATGCTTTTCTTTAGTACCGCATTAGTTAACCTAAAGGACAACTAACGAACTATTCAGTTGTCAAAAACCTGGGCGCTGTGTTACAAGACGTGCAAATGTGGCTATTGTCATCTCTTTCTAATACACGAAATGACGAGTATCCAGTATCGATTGAATTGTTTAACTTGAAATAATCATCTAAAGGTGCTTGTACCATAGCCTACCTACCATGCCTACGATGTGACAGCATACTGCCTAAAATGTCATTGTACCTGAAACTCATTTATCAGATATAGGTAACATGTATCGCCATACCCAGGCGGACGTAGAAAAGCGATGTTTCAAATTCTTCCTGCACTTGTACACTATTTAAAAATTAAGTAATAATCTAAATATGTATAGAAAAATACTTGAATTACATTTATTTTAATTGTACACAATCATTCTTTTTGTACTAAGTGACAGCGTCAAATGTCATTTTATTGACGCCATCTTTGTTTTCAACGTCAAGTCGGTTTAAGGAATAATTTATTTTCTCAAAAGAAATTAACATTTCACTTATAGATAAATTAAGACTATATATTATATAATTAGGGTGTAAAAACAAACAGTAAAGGGCTTGCAGAAATTTAGAAATTTACATCATAACATTTTATATTTATAAAACTAATATTTATCCTTGGATGTGGTTTAACAGTTTTGACTTGAATTCTAACAGTTTCCGTTCTTGTAGTTCCCTTGGAAGACCATTGAACAGATTAACACCTTCAAACAAAATACTCCTCTTTCCGTAGTTGGTTCTCGGTCCTCGCAGTTGTAAATAGTTTACCTGTTTCGTGCGTTTTATATGTTTTTGTACAAATAAATTAAACCAAAACATACAAATATTGTAACTAAATCACTAACTGTTCAAACTGTTTAACGGTCTTCCAAGGGAACTACAAGAACGGAAACTATCTGAATTCAAGACAAAACTGTTAAACCACATTCAAGAATAAATATTAGTTGTTATTTTTTTAAATATAGATACTTAGTCTGTAAAATCTATAAAATCTAAATTTCTGCATGCCTTTTTACTGTTGGTTTTTTCACATTAATTATTATATATATAGTCGTAATTTCTCTATAAGTGAAATGTCAATTTCTTTGAGAAAATAAATTATTCTTTAAACCGAACTATTATTTGATAATGGCCTTTTAAATTACAAGTGTACAAACCAGGCCTTGGCTTCATACAGTCGCGGAACGTGACATTTCCTACCACCAATCGTACTTACTGACAGATACCCCCATTGGGAATCGAACCCGGTAGCCATTAGGCCACGGAGGAGGTTAAAATATTTATTATTTCAATACTATTCACGATCGGAAACACGCTTAATGGACACAAATACAATACTGTAATTATATTAGGCAACATGTAAATCGTCGAATTAAAACACTTAGCTCAAATTGTTAGTAATATATCATTGTTGCAACATGACGTGACACGATAATGTTTAAACAATAGCGCGTGTTCAGTCGCTAAAAGTCGCAATTAGAAAGCAAGGACGTATGTAAAATAATTATTTTGTTTCCATCGTTTCATTTATAGTTGAAAACATACGGATGCTCATTTTGACGAACTAATTCCTATGAAACTGCACTTTTGGTGATCAAATCAATTTATTCAATTCGTAAAACTTAGGTAGGGGTACAGTTGGAATTGTTATAAAAAAAACAGTTTTGCCCTGCAATGGGCGTATTGTTTAACTATACTATTAACAAATTCAAAACAGCGTTACGTGAGTGGCTTCTTCTTAACAACTGTAAAGGAATTTTTTGAGCACGGAAAAAATAGATAGGATTTAATTTTAATTTGGTTTACGAATATATTTTATTATGTATAACATTTGACTAATATTAATTGACATAGTTATAGATATCAATTAGGTACGTGTCTTGACATCATATAATTGTATAATTTAAATGCTCGATATTATTACTGTTAATTACTGTTTGCATGTCAAAACATTGGCTAAATGTGTGGTCTAGAATAATTTACTTGAACATCTGAAATGTACCACATTTATTGCAAATAAAGGTTTATCTTATCCTACGAAAGTTTTTTTACAAATATAAAGTTTACATGACATACAAAATACACTTTCAATGTCAAGTCAGTAATATAATTATACAATGTTAATATACTAAGAAAAATTTACATGTCATTAAAAAATATTTGACTTTATATTAACATTTTTCCTATAAAAATTTAAATAAATGGAGTTTAAATTCCTGCTCACATGAATTCTTAATGTATACTGGGAGTTTGTTAAATATTTTAGGCGCCATGCATAGAACACCTTTGTGCATAAGGGCTTTTTTGGATTATCATAAGCATAATCTATTTTTATGCCTAAGATTTGACGTTTACAATACTGTTGTAAAAACAAGATAGTTAAGCATCTAAAAAATATTACATCGAGAAACAAGTATCAATAACATTCATCTTCAAAGTGAATCACAATTTAAATTATTACACACTATTTTTAAAATTAATATAGTATTTTAAATTAATATAGTATATTATAATAATAATTAATTCTAAAAAAGGAGGAGGCTATTACTTCGACGGGTATTTTTATTAAATGTTTGTTACCTCATAACTTTTGACTGGGTGAACCGATTTTGATGATTCTTTTTTTATTTGAGAGCTGGTGCTTTTCGTGTGGTCGCATTTTAAATTGGTCCAGTTCTGACAACGGGATGTATGAGAAAACGATTTAAATCTTAAATTTGCCTTAGTAAAAGTAGACTTTTAGGGCAATTGAAGTCGATTTCCAGTTCTTTTTGAACGCATTTACTTGTTGATTATTGTTTTGAATGCCATCCAGGTAACATTGCGTAACGGCTTTTGTAGCTGACACAAAATTTGTATCATAAATATATTATTTTCCCGATATTATAGTGCGAAGTCTTATTTTACTACTGCACTAATCCGGCTATTCTATTCTAAAAGATTATGTACAAAAAATTACATCGAGGCAGTCTGAACGTCATCTCGTAAAACTAAGATGATATCGTTGCCAATCGGAAAACAATTTTCAGTATTAAAAAAGTGCCAGCCCGTAGATCGACCGCTAAACAAACATGCGCTATTTCAAGCTTACACGATAGATATTGTCGTCAAACATGCTCGGTCGATTTCCAATCCGTACATCACAAAACATCCATACAGAATGATAGACCATTAATGAGGTAGTTCAGAATGAATAATGAATGAACGCCCTACATTTCGGGGTATTTGGCAATACGCGTAACACTAACTTTTGGGTACGATTCCAGGCTCGTTTTGGGGATAGCTATTCAATATTTGCTGTCCTAGATCTATATTTTCGTGTCTGGGACACTGAAATCTAAATTATTTATGCCAATAGAAATGTCTTCTAATAGTTCTTGCAAATAAATGTTTTTATTGACAGACATACAAAACACATAAAAAGGTTTTAAAAAAGTAAAATAAATATACAATTAACCTAAACTAAGTTAAGTCCAAAAGGCGTTGTTATTTCCATCAATATCAACATAGTCTTCCTCCATAGTATGCCACATTGACCGGCCCCGAGCCACTTGTATCCAGCGACTATCGGCGACCTTTTCTAGGTCGTTGTTGTACCTTGAATATAGTATAATATGGTTTATTTACAAGAATACAGTTTAGTATGATGTCATAAAAGGTGTCGAGTTCGTGTGTTCGGTCTCTCGCTAGTGGTGGAGGTATCAGTACACGTTTTTCGGTAAGTGATCGCCACTCGAGAACGTATTTGTTATCATAACCTGAAGGTTATTATAGATGCTATGAAAATTTTATCCTAATCGTTTGAGTCGTTTGCGCATCTTTAGCATATAAAATAGTTGCTGTTTTAAAAATAAGATAACTTGTGTATTACCTATCGTATATTACGAGTAAATATCAGAGAGCTCAATCAGAAGTGACGTCATTCTATACATTCCGGCCCGCATCTACCCGTAGCCCAGGGATAACCATGGCTTAGTGATGACGTCATGTCACGGCGTAGTTGATGACATAGTACATACTGAATGCTTCATATATTTGTGTCCTATATTCACAGTAAATAGTAGTTTATTGTAATATACAAGCAATTCTATTGTCTATTTTAGATTTCTGTGGTGTAAGTACAGAAAGATGTATAGTTATTGGTATTTTCTAGATTTTGATGGATGACCTGTATATATATGTATTTATCTCTAGATACAGAACGAATAAATTAACCTAGACAGGCAGGGTTTTGAATAGATTCATATTACAAAAGATAGCTTTCTAGATTTCTTAAAAGACTATTTTATTATATTAAAGAAAATATATACAAAATAATGTGCTACTGTGAATTCGTTCATTCGAAACAACATTTACACTGACACAACATATCAAGAAGAATAAACGAAACGCAAAATATAACAAAGCTAGGGTTAGAGAGAGAGAGACAAGGAACGAAAATTTCGGTGAAGGAAAACATCGTGAGGAAACCTGCGCACTCCTGAGAAGAAATTGAAAGGTGTGTGTGAAGTCTACCAATCCGCACTGGTCCCGCGTGGTGTACTATGTCCCATACACTCTCTGTAGGAGAGTAGGACTGAGCCCCTGCAGTGGAGACGTATATACAGGCTGTTGTTGAAGAGTTTGGAAAACGAATAATAAAAAATAAAATCTTCTTGTGATATAACTATCATGTAATCTAAGGACCTTTAAAATCCACAGAAAACTGTATGTAACATTGTAAAAAAAACTATTTCAAAAATTCATCCATTTAACGCCTCCGTAACCTACTCCCTACTCGCTTGGACTATCATACAGGTCTCGGGTTCGATTCCCAGTGAGGGTACCTATCGGTACTCGGCTTGGTTTGTGGTAGAGCATTTGCTATGCCCGCCTGGCTAGCTACCAACATGTTAACGAAGTCTGTCGCCAAACAGCAGTGTTAATAGCACTGTTGTGTTACAGTATGAAAGGTAGCATAGCTAGCGCCTCATTATCTTGAGGCTTTTGGGTGCGCACGCGCACCATCCAACGGCCTTACCGTCACTTACCATAAATTATGCATTAAATAAGAAAGATTTATGTTTCAATACGACTAATTGGCATAGCTTTCGCAGATATAATTAAGTTTGTATTGATTTTCTATATTAAGCCTGTAGTAATCCTCCCCCATTATTATTTCAGGTCTATACTCCTGCCCCTGCATATTAGATCATCCTATTATAGGAAATAATAAACCATTCAGTTAATATTGGATTTACTATAATTAATGCGGGTATTTTTATGTGGAATTTATTCCGTCAAAGCATATTAAGGATGCGTGAGAGTAACGAACGCGTCGATCAGTAGTCGGTTTAAGGCCGTGGTTAGACGATCGAGAAGTCAATCATCGTCAAATTGTATGTTTTAAACCCCCGACAGAAAAAGAGGGGTGTTATAAGTTTGAAGCCAATGTCTGTCTGTCTGTGGCTCTCGAACGGACGGACCGATTTTGATGCGGTTTCTTTACGTGAATGCAAGTTTCCTTGCGTAGGTTTTTTAATTTTAAATTGAATTTACTTGTCATCATCAACCACTAGCAAGACTCTCTTATGGATTGTAACGCCAGACTGTTCATATCTATGGCCTATGACTAAATTAAGAATGTTAACATCAAAACACAAATGTAATTTGTCTCATCGTATCTCCTTGGCATTCAGCGTGATGCGATGGGTAAGTTGGATTCGGGCACGCGATCCGGGTTTCTAGATTAGCGTTGTCTAGTTGTTTTTTTATTTTTGTTTATTTGGTCTGTCCACATTATTGTTTTCATGTAAACAAATGAGTATATAATTTGTATTTCTATTTAGTTCATTAATTAAAAGTCCACCACTATCTAACCTCTAGTATGAATAATTATGAAAGTATGGAAAACGGTGACCCATATGTGCCACAAGTGACATAATTGAAATAATTCTATTTGAAAGGAGTTAAAGTAAGGGGCTGAAAGTTCAAAGCGCAATCGCTAGGTTTAGTACTATCGTATGAAAAGTATTTTCCGTAGGAATAAAGTTTCCAGAGTGGAAAATCTTTTAAGTTCACAGTATACATAATTTTGACCAAAAAAATTGAGCTAGGTATATTTTTTGAATCGTTTTTGAGAAATCGTCAAGACACCTCATCAGGAAAACTATTTCAAGGCATCTTTGCCTTGGTGCGTGATACCGATTGGCATTTGGCCGTTTTTTAAAATGGGAGTGTGTTGTTGTGACTGACAGATTGACGTTCACGTAGAGTTTATTTGATCGTGTAACAGCGCCCTTAAGAAACAAAGCAATTGAAGAATACGTAACTCCAAGTGTAAATCGTTGAGTTAAATCAGAGAAAGTACTTACATACAATTCTGTAAGAATGATGGCATTGTTTTTTCTCAATACATACTTTGTTAGGTTACAGTTTGTTTGGAATGTAAAAAAACTTACTGGAAGTGGTACACTAATTTTAACTGATATTTTGACTTTTATCTTTGAGTATATATTTTTAAACGCCTCCGTGGCTTAGTTGCAACACGCTTGTACTAAGAATCCGGAGGTCCCGGGTTCGATTCCCAGTGGGAACCTGTCGGTACCCAATTCGGTTGGTGGTAGGGCATTGACTATGTCCGCCTGGCTAGCTACCACCATGTTATCTAAATCTACCGCCTTTCAATGCCTCATTAGGTTGAGGCTTCTTGGTGCGCACGCGCACCATCCAACGGCCTTATCGTCACTTACCATCAGGTGAGATGAAGGCCAAGTGCAAAAAAAGACTTCGTCGAGAAAATAAATATGATTAAAACATTAATCCCCTCATCACAGGCTGGACACTTCAAACAAATATCATGACATCGGTTCCTAATCCCATACATCGAATAGATGACGTGTGTATACACGCGCCTGTGTGAGTACGCGGGCGCTATACTACCGACCCCTGTGCGGGTCACTCCCTTGCGTGTAGAGGTGGGAGGCGGTGAACGTCAGTTCTGTAGGCAGTACTATATTAATTATGTGCCCTCATGTCCCTTCCAGCGACAGAAGGACAGTAGACACAGATCGTCGTAGCCCGAAGCTCCTTTAGAACAATAGCACATTATAATAACAGCTCATTGTGCTCTATCAAACTTCTAGTTAGCTTGCAGCTTGGCTTGTTCCATACAGCCTTAACTGTGCGATGGGTTTGTGGAATCAAGTTTATGGCTTCATTTCTTTTATAGCTCAACTTCAAGCTTCAACCGACTTGACTCTTTTCGTTTGTCAAATTCAAAAGGAGGAGATCCTCAATTCAACTGTATCATCATCATGTACAGCCTGCGGCAGTCCACTGCTGGACATAGGACTATACATTTTAAAAAACTAGGTAGTAGCGACTATTTTCGTGAAACACATTGAGTCATAAACATTAAAATGTTGAGATGAGATGAAGGCCAAGCGCAAACGCATTGAGCGTGAACGTATAAAATGCCGCTGTCAGTTCATAACATGGAATAATATGCGAAATGGCATACCAAGCGGACAATTGAACAATCGTTACTTTAACAATTTGTCGAGGCGAGTCTGGGAACCGGTGGACTGTAACCGGCTGACTCACAGGTTACTGTTAAGTGGCAGTCACTGGCTTGGAAACGGTTACAAAATCAACCTCGAAACAGTTACAAAACCAACATGGAAACAGTTACAAAACTAACATGGGAACAGATGGAAAACCAACTTGGAAATAGTTACTAACCAACTTGGAAACGGACACCATACCAACTTGGAAATGATTACAATATCAACCTGGAAACGGGCACAATACCAACTTGGAAACGTTTACAAAACCAACCTGGAAATAGTTACAAACCAACTTGGAAACAGACACCATACTAACTTGGAAATGATTACAAAACCAACCTGGAAACGGGCACAATACCAACTTGGAAACGTTTAAAAAACCAACCTGGAAATAGTTACAAACCAACTTGGAAACAGACACCATACTAACTTGGAAATGATTACAAAACCAACCTGGAAACGGGCACAATACCAACTTGGAAACGTTTACAAAACCAACCTGGAAACGGGCACAATACCAACTTGGAAACGTTTACAAAACCAACTTGGAAATAGTTACAAACCAACGAAGAAATGTTTACAAAATGTACTTGGAAAAGTTAACAAAATCACTGTGGAAGTGGTAACAAAGGAAACTTGGAAACTTTAAAAAAATCTTAGAAGCGGTTACAAAGCCAACAGGAGCGACGATGAAACAAAACTGGAAAGAGATTACAAAATCAATTTGAAGCGGTTAAAAAGTCAAGTTGAAAATTGTCAAAAACTACTTTTGTCGGATTGGCCATTGAAATTGCAGCAATTGCATTGGCATTGCATATATTGTATTTACGTATAACGATACGTATACGATAGAGAATATATATATATAAAGATAGAGAGAAACAATACACTAAAATTAATAATAATAATATAATAATAATACAATAAAAAACTAAAAACTTAACTTAACTTTTGTAAGTTAACTTCCACTTAACTGGACCGCGTTTATGTCACACGACTGTCACCGTGCCCTGCTGGTCATGCCTTTTAACCACAGTTTAACTACTAACTTAACTGAACCAAAAAGTTACAAATAACTTAACACAGGTCACGACCGTGACCGTTAGGGGTTTATAAAAGAATGTCAAACAAGAATTTAGGGCCCGTCTGTATAAATACTAGTTTTTGTCTGCATTCTCTTCAGGTATCTGAAGAAAAAACATGAAAAATGACGGTCAAAGATGAATCAAATTTATATATGGAAGTTATTTTAACTTATATTCTCAATGTTTTTAAAGTAAGTCAAGTCACGGAGCTTCTCGAACAGTCTAGAAATAAAGAAAAGAGAGAGGTGGATCCATCTATCCCCTTCGTGTCGGAAAGCAACAAATGACTAGCGTTGAAAGCTCTCGAATAATCGCATAAGGATTGTCAAGTGCGAAAGGGAGACCAATACATCTATCTCCTTCGTGTCGAATATCAAACAAAAGAAAGCGGGGAAGGCTCTCGAATGTTCCTAAAGATTCCGAAACTTGAAGGTCTGCGAAGGATCTAGAAACAATACCGGGTATATATAGACGCGAGCCGAGCTTCGAGTTAAATTGAGTTCACAGCGATAAAAAGTGAAGAAACGGAAACCGGAAGAAATTGTAGAGCGAAAGTACAGTCGAGGTGGAAAAGTGTTAGTGTACTAGTGTGTCACGTGGTGTCAGTATCGACAGATCGGCGTCAGTAGTGCCAAAGGACTCTGTACGTAGAACCCAGAGACGGACTCAGTGCAGAAGACTTGGAATCAGTGAGACAGGAACGTACTCTGTTAGGGACCGTGATTTTGAAGAATGGTTTGTGGTGTTGTGCTACCAATAAACTCCGGAACTTTAGACTCGTGTTTCTGTTCAATACATCGAACCTGGGAGCTCGTAACAGTATATAAGATATTGGTAATTTTATTCTTAGCCCACAACGCAGTTTTTTAAACACCGAAGCCCTAGGCCCTAGGCAAAACCTGACAAGTAAATGTTTATAGCTTATTTACAAAATAGATTAGTCAAGACAATGCAAGATATTAAAACCTTTGTCCGCTTGAACAATATTATCTTTCAGCTCGAGGCGACCTATTGTACCTAACTAATGTACCTAAGGAAAGAGACTGAATTGTTACTAAGGTATCGTTTTTAAAACTTTACAACCGCCCCGAAGTCTTGGGTTCCATACCCAGTGGTGTCTATCGTTAGTTATTTTGGTTGGTCATAGAGTATTCGCTCTGTCCGTTATCTGCCACTATCTTACCTAAGTCTGCCGCCAAATAGCAGTGTTAATAGCACTGTCGTTTTCCAGTATGAAAGGTAGCAGAGTCAGCGCCTTAGTTTGAGGCTTACTTACCATCAGGTGATTTGAAGGGAAAATGCAAAATCCATCATACATAAAAATATGCGTTACGATTGGACAATTCATGATTTTCACGTAAAAAGCACTTGGCCGTAATCTCACCTGATGGTAAGTGACGGTAAGGCCGTTGGATGGTAAGCGTGCTCCCAGAAGCATCAAGTTAGTGAGGCGCTGGCTCTGCTATATTTTATACCGGAACACAACAGTGCTATTAACACTGCTGTTTGGCGGCAGACTTAGGTAATGGTGGTAGCTTGTCAGGCGGACGGATAGGCACCCCCACTGGGAATCGAATCCTTCGAAGTATCCTTTCATAAGTAGCTAAATCTGATAACCTGCTACTCCTATCGTATCTGAGGTGATAAATCTGCCGATTCCCAAATGATTCCAGGATTGGTTCTCATCATAGCTCTCCGTTCACAACATGGACATCCATTCATTGAATTTTAGGGTTCCGAACATACGTTGAGAAAATGGAACCCTAATAAAACCCTTTCTGTGTCTACGTATAACACGGCTGATTATCTCAGCCACTTCTATAGCTATCGAATTGAAAGGGGTTCGAAAATTTTGGCCTTAATGACCGGCGACCATTTGTTTTAACCGACTTCGAAAAAGGAGGAGGTTCGCAATTTGACGAGTATGTTTTTTAAAACTGTTTGTTGCCTCAGAACTTTTGACTGGGTGAACCGATTTGGATGATTATTTTTTTGTTTGAAAGGTCGTGCTTCCCGTGTGGTCCCATTTCAATTTGGTCCAGCTCTGACATTGGCATCCATGAGAAAACTTAAATCTTAAAATTTGCCTTAGTAAAAGGAGACTTTAATGGCAATTGAAGTCGCACACAATTCTGCTGATGTACATCGATTGAGGACTATTGTGTGAACAAAAAATTTAATGTAACATAATGTCCTAAAGCGGCACGTTTCCCAGATATTTCGAAGTAAAGATGGAGTTCCCAATTCTATTTATTCATATTTTTTTTGTAATTTTAGTATTAAGAATAAATATAGTACTAAAATAAAGTTTACAGTCTTCTAAGTTAACATTTAATGGTGGGGTATCATATGAAAGAGCTTTATTTGTACATTGTACAAAATTATTATTTTCTTTGCAGCATAGCTTATTTTTAATTATCATGAAAAGCTTCGCTAAAAATATATCCTTAAAATATATGTAACAATTAAAGGAAAAATCATTTTGCATAACTATTAGAGGAAACATTAAGTGTTATCTCTATCTAGTATAGGGCTTCACTCGGCCGTCCTTCCATTAGTAGGTGACCTCATGGTGGATATTTTTAATTTGCGCTATCTCCCATTTACCATGGGGGCAAGTGGGAAAGTCTTTACCACTCCACCCTATTTCTTTATTCTAAACGAGTCTGGGGTCCCAAGATAGCTTTAGAGTCCGTAGGAAATTCATCCACCTTCAGTGGACGCGTTTCAAATGTACCGCTGTAGATCCTGGCTTAAATAAAAAACAGGAATAACAGTGGGAGCGGAGAAGAGGTGGGAATATCTAGTATAGTTGTAAAAATAAAAATAAAAAATATATTTGGAAAGTAAACTTAATTATGCGTTCGGGAAAATGTACTTAATATCTGGAAGTTTTTTTCCATGTTTCTGAACACTCGGTACGCGAGAACGACTTGCACTTGATCAGTTTTTTTTGCACGAAGCATCGCTTCGGATGCATCGTTTTTAATTGAGTTTTCCAAGCAATCCCCGCGATATAACGGTTTCTGTGGACAGATGAAATGGACTGCTTCACGGGGAATTTTCATGTTTCATTGGAACCACTGCAGCGATCTATCTATTTATAGGGTTTTTCATGTCAGGTGGACGATTTCTCACGTGTCTGTCTGTCTCTCTGTCAGTTCAATTATCAACCTTCACTTGCAATCAGCTGAGATGAGAGCCAAATGCAAAACAGTTCTTCATTTACTAGCTTTAGTTAGACTTCGTTTGCGTAGACTTTTCTTTCGGTATAAAAAGAAATCAATCTCCTTTTCCGACCCTTCAAATATCCCTATAAAAAATTTTAAGGCACTCTCAACTTCCGTTACGATGTGTTAGAAGGACAAACAAAGCAACTCAAACAGAATGAATGCCCATTGATTTATTGAAAAAAGATTATCATGCAATTTTTTTTGCAGACCGATCTCTTTTGATTCCAAAAAAGTTCAACAACTGTCAAGCAAGTGACATTTAATATAAACGTACAAATATTTACATTTTTATTACACACCACAAAATTTAACTTTAAAAGTGCATTTGATAGCAAAATTTCCGTACCGATATATATACCAAAAAAGTATTCGTTCCTAAATATATTTTTATATTTATAAACTCAAAAAGTATATGCAGGGAAATCGCTGTATTAGTATTTAACCTAAAAGAGAAAAGAAAACTACAAAAAAAATGGAACCCTGCGAAGGTATACTAAGAAAGAGAAAAAACACATTAAACAATAAAAATTGGGACTCGGAGAACTGTAAATTAGACCTAGGGTGTTGGGGGAATAAGTATATAGACCTATTAAAAAGGTCGCTGGTGGGACCTAACATTTTTCCCTTGATTCACGCAGCCCCAGTACCCCTGGAGAAGAAACCAGAAGGACCACCAATAATCAAACCCACTCAGCTGCCAATATATGGTAATATACTATGTGAATATAAAAACAAAGAATTGAGCAAGATTAGCTGCGATGAGCGCAACGAAAAGTATTTACACAGAGTCCTACTTCCACACGTGAGAGAGTACAGGAAATGCGCTCAAAAAATCTTCTCCGATCGTTACGCCGATCTGAAATCAAAATATCGCTCCACGACTAAAGATTTACAAGACAGAAAGGATAAAATCAAAAAATACTGCAGAGATGAAAATAAAAAAGGCATGAGAATAGCAGCGGTTGCTACCAGCGGTTTGGTTGGATTATATTTGAGTAGAAGAAAAGGCCTTTTGAGGAATTTTTTTTATGCCGGACTATGTGCAAGTCTTGTAGGTTCCTTATGCATGCCAGAAGAAACCGATCTAGCTATTAGAACTTTAAGCTACAACGCTTATAAAACGGTTATGAAGCTGTACAGTTTGTATGAAAGTGACGCATCGATGCCTAACGATATAGCTTGCGGATCACTGTCAAAACCCAAGGAGGCTAGCTCAAACTTGTGTCAAAAGAATGAGGGCAAATAATATATGATGGTAGAAGTGTTTCTGAAAGCGTGCTATAATGTGATTACTCGTTGAAACATTCTGCCGAAATTTATGCTCACCCAAAAAAAATGGTTGGTGGTTTCCGGTGAACTAGTAAGCTTATCAAGTGCAATGGTAAAATGATTCCAATTTTAATAAGTTGATATTAAGCGTTATTTGGATAGGCATTCAGGTGATACTCAGAAAAAATGTCGTAAGTAGTTGATATTTCATTATGAATATCGCCACGATGATGTATTTACTGCAATATCGCTGAGTCTTAATTTTATAGAGACCCATTGCGATATCACTGGGTCTCAATTTTATAGATACCCACTGCGATTTCGCTAGGTTTCAATTTTATAGATACCCATTGTGATATCACTGGGTCGCAGTTTTATAGAGACCCATTGCGATATCACTGGGTCTCAATTTTATAGATACCCATTGCGATATCACTGGGTCGCAGTTTTATAGAGACCCATTGTGATATCACTGGGTCTCAATTTTATAGATACCCATTGCGATATCACTGGGTCTCAGTTTTATAGAGACCCATTGTGATATCACTGGGTCTCAATTTTATAGATACCCATTGCGATATCACTGGGTCGCAGTTTTATAGAGACCCATTGTGATATCACTGGGTCTCAATTTTATAGATACCCATTGCGATATCGCTGGGTCTCAATTTTATAGATACCCATTGCGATATCACTGGGTCGCAGTTTTATAGATACCCATTGTGATATCACTGGGTCGCAGTTTTGTAGAGACCCATTGTGATATCACTGGGTCTCAATTTTATAGATACGCATTGCAATATCGCTGGGTCATAATTTTATAGATGCCTACTAGGATATCGTTGCGTCTCATCTTTTTATACATTGTTATACGGCTGGGTCTCACATTTTTACCTACTGTTATTTAGCTGAAGTAGAAGCTGTTGAACGAACAATTATATCAAAAAATAATTTATATAAAGCAAGTCATTAGTTAAAGGAAAAATTATTTAAAATTGAGAACTTGATTAAAAAAAAATTAAAAACTGTACTCCGCCGGTCCCAATAAAAAAATTGAAAATTAAAAAACAAAAAAATTTAATCCAGTTCGTAGTTTCGAATTGGGAACGAATGTTTGTAGTTTGATAGTAAATACAAGTTAAAAAATATTATAACACACAAAATGTAAAAATATATCGATTTTGTGTTTGATTCGAATAAATTAAATGTGCGAAAAGAATACAGTTTATAAGTTGTTTTATTGAAAAACTAGCTTATTCACGCGACTTCGTCCACGTGGAATTTAAGATTGAACATGGGAAATACGTGTTCGATCTGGATAAAAAGGCCTTTTCAGGCCCTTCAACCATCCCTACTAAAAATCAAGTCACTATGACTTTTCGTTACGTTGTGAAGGAATAACAAACAAACTTATTTACACATTTATTAGCAGACCCGTCGCGACTTAGGCCACTTGACAACTTTACACTTGACCAAAGAGATTTAAATATACATATATCACTTGACCTAATCAAAAATAATTTTGTTACTCAATTCGTGTTTTGTCAGTGTCATGAAAAAAAAATCGGTGTATTCTCTTTTTTCTAGTAAGTAGTAGCAAACGATTTAATCAGTACCCAGGATGGTATCAACGCATAATGACATATTCCGGCTACGCAAAATGACATCTACGCAAAATGTTACTTACGAGTACGCAAAACGACATTTACGCAAAAGGATATAGTTAATTCATACAAAAGACATCAACGCTAGTTCTTAATTTTTCATGAGTAACCCAATAATATTGTTTGTAAATTTAGTTATTTCCTAATCCTAAATTAAGTAATGTAGCTTTAAATAGTTCCCGTCAGATGAAGACGATGATAGAGGGAGAAAAGAACAGTATTTACGTTATGTTTACGAACTACAAACAGTAATAAAAAATCGTCATTACCTTTTAGATTGAGATGTGTGATAGCTTTACATCATCTCGAAATTTAAATCTGCGCCCAAACGAAAATAGGCTTAATTTTAAAGTGGTAAGGACTACTGAGCGGTCGGAAAAATATCATTTTAGATCAACAAAAACATGCTGTTTTATGCTGCCCAGTTTTATATTGTTAAAATGTTTTTTAGGGTCCCTTCGGTGTTATTTCTTAAAGAGATTTTTTGTATAACGGTTTTGCACTTGGCCTTCATTAAGTGACGATGAAGCAGTTGGCTGGTAAGCGTGCGCACTCAAAAGCCTCAAGCTAACGAGGCACTGGCTCCACCAATACCTTTCATATCGGAACACAACAGTGCTATTAACACTGCTGTTTACCAGCAAGGCGGACATAAAAATGTCCTACCACCAACCAAACCGAGTACCGATAAATACTGCTAGGAATCGAATCCGGGACGTAGACGTAGTCCACGGATGCGGTCAAATGCACACATATTGTCACGAAGCTTCTAGAACAGTCTAGAAATATTGAAAAGAGAGGTGGATCTCCTATCTCCCTCATGTCGGATAACAACAAATGACTAGCGTTGAAAGCTCTCGAATAATCGCATAAGGATTGTCAAGAGCGAAAGGGAGACCAATACATCTATCTCCTTCGTGTCGAATATCAAACAAAAGGAAGTGTGGAAAGCTCTCGAATGTTCCTGAAGATTCCAAAAATTTAAGGTCTGCGAAGGATCTAGAAACCATACCGGGTATAGTATAGGCGCGAGCCGAGCTTCGAGTACAGTTGAGTTGAGATCACAGCGATAAAAAGTGAAGAAACGAAAACCTGAAGAAATTATAGAGCGAAAGTACAGTCGAGGTTGAAAAGTGTTAGTGTAATCGTGTGTCACGTGGTGTCAGTCAGATCGGCGTTAGTAGTGCCCTAGGACTCTGTACGTAGAATCCAGGGACGGACTCAGTGCAGAAGACTTGGAACCAGTGAGACAGGGACGTACTCTGTTTACCCGTGATTTTGAAGATTGGTTTGTGGACTTGTGCTACCAATAAACTCCGGAACTTTGGACTCGTGTTTCTCTTCAATCCAACGAACCTGGAAGCTCGTAACAATATTACTGTGTTTATGATTCACCATAGGTTTTCGTGCAAGTTTAAGCATGGAACCCTTGTCTCCTACAAGCGACTCACACTTGACCGTCCCTCTCTGGTTCACCGCACTCGTAACATTTATTTGTTCACACTTGGTCCCGCGTAACACTAAAGTTTTATTTTATTATAATTTTTATGACCAGGTGTCATAGGTCCTTAGTGAAATTATTATGTTTTAAAGGTTTTAACTACCGCTCCGACTATATGCAGTCGGCTGCCATTAATAAACCAGAAGAAAGTTAAATAAAAAAAACCGACGACTATTATATGTAATGTAAATGTATCTAATGTATTATGACTTATTAGACATAGACACAACTTTATTTAAGAACACACACAACACAATACACATTATTCGCATTTTTTAGATAAAGGATCTAGACAGACAAACGAAAAATAACAAAATGATCCTACGTTGATTCCTTTTTCCTTTTGAGGTACATACATAACCATAAAAAAGACGCTAAAAGTTAGTGAAGTTACCACGACACCAGTAGCGTCCACCTGTGTGCCACTCACGTCTTACTGCGATCGCAAACGCTTCCAACCTGCCCACAAAGCGTGTTTAGTTTCACCTTTCATGACACCCACGAAAAGATTTGGGGTGATCCGATTCTAAAGCCCGAAACACACGACCAATTTAGCCTTATTGGAGTTAAATAACCTCAGAATTAC
The DNA here is from genome assembly GCA_910589575.2 of Carcina quercana. Lineage (NCBI taxonomy): Eukaryota > Metazoa > Arthropoda > Insecta > Lepidoptera > Depressariidae > Carcina > Carcina quercana. The sequence goes on along the minus strand of OU342454.1, from coordinate 3,062,079 downwards.
TTACCTTACTGGCCCACGCTCGGAATCAAGGCAACGACAGGGTCATTTGGACCACTAAAGATGCATTTACTTTTATTTATGGTTCATTTATACCGGGACTTAGTCAGGCGGGGGCAGTTTGATCAGTGACCCCCTTCGTGCGAGTGGCTATGTCCCCCTATTTTGTTGAAATTTTGAAACGTTTCGTTTCTTCATTAATTATGCATACAGTTAAGGAAGTGTTTCCAACCGGTACAACCGGGATTTTTTAAGACCAGAATGGGCTTTTTCTAGGCTACCATGAACCACCCTATACTACTTCGTCGCTTAAGCCTATTTAATATGAAAAAATACAAGATTATTGGGAAACGAAATGGATGTTTCTTTACATAATTCGATGAGGATGACGGTCCGTGGGCCTAATGAAGCCTGTCGTAACGTTGCAGTATGTTATGATGCTCAAGAACTGACTTAAGCCCTGCTATAACGCTTGACTTATCAGCCCGTGTCTCTCCACTGCTGAAGATAGGACTCTCCCAACGTGCGCCACTCCTTCCGGTCCTCCGTCGTTCTTCCCGGCTTCCCGCTATCTTCTTGAGGTCGTCAGACCAGCGGGCTGGAGCCCGAACCACCCCGCGACTCCCGGTCCGAGGTCTCCACTCGAGAATCTTTCTGCTCCATCGCTTGTCTGTTCGTCGACAAATGTGGCCTGCCCTTTGCCACTTCAGCTTGCTTGTTCGAGTAGCTATAACGCAAGCTTTCTTAATAATATATCTATGATAGACTGAGTAGACATAATATAACTGCTGGATATAGTCCTCCTCCATATTATGCCACAATGACCTGTGACCGGTCCCGAGACACATGCATCCAGCGACTTCTCGCGACCGCTGACGTTTACAAAATGTCACTGCGATTCCGTCAGCGTATTTTGAGCAGCGGTGTGGTCGAAATTTTTATCGTAGAGATGGGCTCTGGGCCCCCCAAAAGTCCGCACTGTATAAGTCGGCGCTCCCCCACGCCTGAATACATCCCTGAGCGCTTCCTTTTTTTGCAAACTACCATGTGTCATTTCGACATATTTTGTGTACCATTATCTCAAGCAATATGTATATGTCAAACACAGAGATACGCAGGAGTGCATTTCGATGCCGTCATATTTTAAAACAATGGTTGCAGTTTGGGTGCAAAAACAATTATTTTAAATTATTCTGCTATATTACAGTGCTATAATAAGACTCCACGAACGAAAGAAAGAGAATCTTGCCGTGTCAACAAATTCCATACAAACTCAATTGAACTTGGGACTGTCTCTACAGGGCAACATCATGGGGCTATATGACGACCGACTTGGTGGTTTGTACCGCCTCCGTGGCCTAATGGTTAAATATTCACAATCCGGAGGTCTCGGGTTCGATTCCCAATGGGGGTACCTATCGGTACTCGGTTTGGTTGGTGGTAGGGCATTTTCTATGTCCTCCTGGCTAGCTACCACCATGTTACCTAAGTCTGCCGCATTTTGCGGTTCCTTTCAGGTGCGTAGGCTTAGCATCCAACGGCCTTATCGTCACTTATCAGGTGAAATGAAGGCCAAGTGCACACCCATCATACGTAGAAAGAAAGAAGATTTAGTTATAACAATAGCTAGTACGGCGGACATACGAGAATGCTCTACCACCATATAAATCGTGTACCAATACTCGTAGGTAACTCGGGGAATCGAATGTTGAATATGTAGCTATCTGCTGGACATACGCCTCCCTTGTAAATAGCCACAATGGACAATCCATGAGGGTGGTGATCGCAGTAAGACGTTGTTGTTGCATAGGCAGATGCTACTGACCTTCGTCTGAATATTGTAATGTTTCCCTTAGTCCCACCGGATGAGATAGTGTGGTCCATTGCCAAATCCTGGACCAAACTGTAGACCGTTATTTCCACTAAAACATGAAAATTAAACCCAAAATATTTCATATTAGATTACATCCTTTAAAATTAAATTATAATTAGCGACGACCCTTACCGTTGGGTTGCCAGCATCAATAAAAGTAATTAAGTTAATTGAGGAAAAATGATCACATTGTAATATTTTCGTTTGGAAGCCTAGTTATATCATTTCGTTTTTCGATCCCAATTCAGATGTTGGTTCAATTACGGGTTATTTCCTTTTCTCAGTGATTTATTTTTGTAAAAAATATTTTGGTATTGTTTATCTATTCTTATTATTTTGTCAAGAGCGTTTGGATGAAATTTTCTTATATGACTAAAACACGAGTGCACTGCATATATCTAATTAGAATACGTGGCGATCATATTTTTTTAAATGTAAACGTTCCGCTAATGGTTCTTTGTACACTTATAATTTTTAAAGGCCATTATCAAATAAAAGTTTAGTTACAATTTTTGTAGTTGATTTAGTTAATTTGTACAAAAATATACTTATAAAAAGCACGGAACAGGTAAGACTTAACGTTGAAAACAAAGATGGCGGCAATAAAATGATATTTGACGCTGTCACTGAGTACAAAAAGAATGGTTTTGTACAATTAAAATAAATGCAAAAATTTAATTCTAGTATTTTTCTGTACATATTTATATTATTACTTGATATTTTAAATAGTGAACAAGTGCAGGCTGAATTTGAAACAACTCTTTTCTCCGCTTTACAGAATATTTTTAAATACAAAAAGCGGACTTTTTGTAGTCATTGCTGGTGTTTATTTTGTCAAGTCCAGGATCCATGGATTCATGTTTAGATTCTGTGTAAAGTGGTCACTTTTGACTGTTTTATTTATAATAACTGCACCAATCAGTAAACCGAAAACAACAAAAAGCGCGGCTTGGTTTTTGAAAATCCCTACTAATATTGTAAATGCGAAAGTCTGTCTGTCTGTTACGCTTTCCCGCTTAAACCTCTCAACCGATTTTGATGAAATTTGGCACAGACAATATTTAGACCCTGAGAAAGGACATAGGCTACTTTTTAATGCGAAAAATAAAGTCCAAGCGGGCGAAGCCGCGGGCAGAAGCGAATTCTATAAATGCGGAGAATTTTTTTTAAAAGAAGCGCCACTGGCTCTCTGTGGCCCTCTAATACACGTATTTAAAAGTATTGTATAAAATAGCAAAGAATTGTAGAAAATAGCAAATGAGGGCGCTACTGTCGCTGTATGGATCCTTTAGACCCAGTAGCTCCATTGCAAGCGTCCCCCTCCATCCCGCCCGCTATAAACTTGTCCACGCGGAAATCATCGTAGATAATCATGTATTTTGTATTTATTTCGTGGACATGTACATTATTGAATAAAAGTATTCCCATCAATCTGTAATGTGGTTCATGGGGAATAATAGGAAAGTATATTAAAAACTACATATTAAGCATCAAAGGAATATAGCTGGTCTGGGCCAAGTGCGAGTTGGATTCGCGCACTAAGGGTTGTGAATTATGAAACGAAACATATATATGCTATTACCTTGAAATATGGTTATCGCATTTTATACGGGCTATGTTTTTTTTTTATTGAAGATAGACCAACACTTGACCTCAATCTCATCTGATGGTAAGTGACGATGAGGTCGACGATGTTACGTGTTGTTCTAGAAGGTGCCTATTTACTCTTCTTTTGAAGATTACCAAGTTGTAATGTATGTAGGCACTCCGCTTTTCAAATCATAACTCAACTCCTATTCATTCACAACCAAAGACAAGAAAAAAATCCAACAAGCTCCTTTTAAAAATCACAAGCAAAAAAAAACTAACTAAAAGAGACTATCTAAGAATTCAAAAAGTTTGCATCGATGCATTGACGCGCCTCCTTTCAGCGACTGTCAAAGTGACAGATGATTTATGATTTTCCATTGTGGCAGCACTGGCGTTCGTTATGGCGCAAAAGCCATTTATAACGCTAATGACATTTCGGTATATTTAAAATGGCGGATAATTTTTTTCGTAAATAAAAAGCTGTTGCGTTCAGTATTTAAGTTATTGTTCGAGTGATTGATTTAGTTGTTTTCTTCCTTTGGTGATTTGAATGAATGCCGTTAGCTATAATTAGAGGTCCTGCGCTTGTTTTGGAAGTAGCTAGATTTGACTAATAAAATATTTAACTACATAAACGGCTCGGTTTTTGCCAACATTTTGCACTAATCGTTGTGCATCTGCATCTATATATGGGTACAGCTAAGGAATACGACTCCTTGCCGATTTCTGTGTTTCTCGGACGCTATAGCTTGGATGTCGTCAAAGCCAGAGTTAATATATACCAGAGATTTCTAGGCAACTGTAAACCATCCTAGACCACATCGTCGCTTAACATTAGATGACATTGCAGTCAAACGGAAGCCTGTCTAAATTTAAATAAAACCGGTCAAGTGCAAGTCGGACTTGCGCATTGCGGGTTCTGTACAGAATATAAATATTAAATACTTATACTTAAATCATAATCATCAATCTGGCCGGCTGATCAAGCCAGGAAACGTCCACTGCTGACCATACGCCTCCTCCATGGCTTATAATGGCTTATATTAACATAAAAACCTTAATATTTTATTACCATAAGCGCCTGTCGAAAATTAAGAGCTACATATTGACATATTAAAATACAAATAACTCTGACAGTGGAATAGTTTGTAATCGTACAATTTTAATGAGATATAATTGAAAAATTATGCTTTTCAGATGTATTCCTTTACTTGTGCTGTGAGACCTTGCTACTTGCCAAATTTCATGATTCTAGGTCAATGAGACTTCACATTGGCTTTGATTATTTCTTCGTTGAAATATGCCGTATCTTTTTATTGCATTGACTTAGATGCTTAATTTTTTTACAGCTCCAAGGGACTGCATATTGCGTATTCGATATTAATTTCAACTTGATATTTACACAGGCTCATGAGAAAAAGGGTCTTGATTGACAGACAACAAAGTGATCGGGTCCCTTTTTCCATTTGAGATACAGAACCCTAAACATACTATCCAGTATTTTGGACTGAAATTCTTAAAGCCCTCCAGTTAAGGGCTATCTCATCACGATAGCAAGACGTTAGGGCCATGCAGTAAACACCTCCAAGGCTCCGCACATAGGCTTCCTTTCAAAACGTATAGTTTATTCATGCGTGTTGATGTACGGAATAGGTAAGGGTTACACCACAATTACATGCAAGATGATTATAGTTTTCTATAACTAATAATACTTTGAAACTGTTTCCATTCATTTCTTCCTCATTCGACGTTTTACATTAGTTAGGCGACATGACAAAAGTGTTCTGTCGTGTTCTTAATCGCAGAATAGTCAAGAATATTAATAAAACAAACAAATGTATATTTATCAAATCCAAACTAGAAATATTTGATTGTTTGCCGTTAAATATATAATAAAAGCCTTGAACACTGGCGGAAAGTGACCTGCCTTTCTATATTCTATAGGTTACAATTTGGAGAGTGCGCGCAAGAGCTGTTCATGTTGATTCCGCCATCGCCATTCAAGTATCGATCCAACAGACGAACAGCAGGGCTCCACCAGTACGTAGTTGACATCCCTGTGGCTCGCACTAAGCGCTTTGCTTCTAATTTTATCATGCGTACAGCCAGGGAGGGGAACGCGCTGCCGGCGTCTGTATTCCTTGAAAACTATAACTTGGGAGTCTTCAAGTCGAGGCACCTTCTACCTCTAGACCAACGCGCACCATCGTAGGTCACATCATCGCTTACCATCAGGTGAGAACGTGAACGAAGAACGAAAATTTTATTCTACCACTTTGTCGGCGTGATTAATATGTATACCCACCCGTACCAAATTACAGCTTTCTGGGTCTCTGATCTAACTCGCGGACGGACAGACGGACATTTTGAAGTCGGTTGAAAAATGGGAACACATGACAGAACATAAAATTAAACACAAAACATTTTCTGCACAAGCATCGGTCAGCACAAATTCACAAACACAACCTCAATGCGATGCCGAGATATAAAATGCCGCATTCACCAGCGGGTGTACACTGCAGCGGCCTCCTTTGAGTTCGAAATTATTTGAATAGAGGCGGCGTGTGCCAGGTGCAATATTTCAAAGACGACACTTTAAATGTGGTGAGACCTTTATTTAGTCTGTTCATGACAACGCATACACGCTACCTATCTGCATAGATAGAGGAACGTCTTTATCTGTTCCTGAGGTATGGGAGTGGTACAGGAGGGTGTGTTTACGGAAGAGTCAAACGACGCATAATTTTTGTCGGGTGTCACGCTATACGTTACTTGTCACCCCTCCCGAACCGCTCCCATACCGCAGTTATGCGTTAGACCTATTGTTATTATGAAGTGCATACTGCTGAAAATGTCTATAAATGACCACGATCTATTTTGATTTCCCTGATCAAATTTATTTTTGAACCGACTTCAAAAAAAGTATGAGGTTCTCAATTCGACTGTATTTTTTTAAATGTATGTTACGCGAAAACTCCGCAAATTGTGAACCGATTTTGATGATTCTTTGGTAAAGCATACTTCAGAGGTGGTCCCATATAAATTTTATCGAAATTGATTAAGCACAAACTGAGTGGCGCACTCTGGGAGAGGCCTATGTCCAGCAGTGGACTGCCGCAGGCTGTACATGATGATAATGATTGATTATCATCTGGTGATATCTAGAAAAGGTACCTTCCAATTTTTCGAAAAACTTGCAACCCTTTTGGCTGTTGGTTCGAGAACTTTATTTTTTATTTATGATATTTTTGTTTTGTTTTGGAGAAAAACAGATACCAGTTTATTTTTAATTTAAATAAATAAATTAAGACACTAATAAATCAATCTGCTTCATAAACATTCACGCTAAGGTATATAAGGTGTATATAAGGTATATATAAGGTTAAATTAGGAAAAGGCAAGATAAAAGATAAGATAAAGATAAAATATTAACCACACAAGCAGCACGTTAAATCAAAAACAAAAATGTTTTATTTACATAATCTCATAAATGTTACAATAAATAGTAGCAGAGACTACTTTTTAAATTCTAATTCCAGATTAACTAATTAGATTACGAGTATACAGTGGTACAGTAAAAATTATTGATATAAAGTAAGTATACATTTTTAAAAGAAAAGAAACTATCGTCCCGTCCCGTCTTCGCACGGGTGGACATTTATTTTAGCATAAACGTCGAACAAATGTAATCTTTCTAGACCATCACAGAAATTTTCTGAACTTTCCAGTAGTTCTCATGTGAACTTCTTCACTTATGTGAGGTTCAAATGAGTTAGACAAGGACAGATTTTTTTTTTCTTCACATTTTTGCCACCCACTTCCACCCATCGCGACCATACTCCCTTACTTTCAGCAGGAGACCAAGGGGTATTCACTACCCCAACGGGAAGTTGATCGCAGTTGGTGGTGATAGAGAAAACCCTGTCTTAACGTACTAGCATTAGCTTTGTATATATATGAAGAACATGTGGCAGTGTTTAGTTACATCAATAAGAGCTTGATCAATTTAAATGAACCCCAAGATACGAGTAATTTAGATAAAATTAATAAAGCCCCCGTAAAATCCTATCATAAATAACCCAATACCATTAAAATATTCACCTGTGGGTTGTTTTGCCCCGTAGATTTACGTTACGCTACATGTAACCGTTACGTTACGACCCGCCATTTACGTTCATGTCGCGAAACGGTTACGGGACGGAACGTAAATCAAAATGTGAACGGAACGAATACGATTATCCAGTTTGTAAACGAATTGACACTTGGAATCAGTTGGGTAGAGTGACAGTCCTTGAACAATCGAGATCTGGGTTCGATCCTGGTTCGTACCAATTCGTTATTTGGAATTTATGTACGAATGATACACATCATTGGCTTTTCGGTGAAGAAAAACGTCGTGAAGAAACTTGCACACTCCTGAAAAGAAATTCAAAGGTGTGTGTGAAGTCTACCAATGCGCACTGGTCCCGCGTGGTGTACAATGTCCCATACACTCTCTGTAGGAGAGTAGACCTGAGACCTGTAGTGGGGACTAAACATGGGTAGCTATTTTGTTAAATGAAACGCAATAACAATCCAGCTACAGAGGCCATAGAGCGACAGTGGCGCCCTCATTTGCTCTTTTCTAAATTTCTCCGAAATTATATAAATAATTTCAAAAACCAAGCCGGGCTTATCGTACTTATTGCTGGTTTACATTTGATCGTTATTATTATTATATACTCCATTATAAGGGTGAAACCACATCGTACTCTATATATACGTATCGTAATATATGTATACAGTTAAGGGTAAACACAACACAGCTATCACGAAGTTCGTGCGATCACCCACCCCCTGTGATTGCCGACACATCGTTACCGATAGTTCGGTGGTAAATGAATTTAGCTGTTTGCCCGGCCCGGGTCTCGAACCCGTTAAAGGCGCTAATTCGAACACCGTAATGCGTTTTATGTTAAGTCAACAAGGCCTTAGAATGACTAGACATGAACAGATCTAATAAGCTTCTTGGTATATCCTTGTCTTTGGACTTTCTCCGCAACTCGCGTGGACTTCAGAAAATACTCGTTGTATTTTGATAAAAGAGGTGTCGATGACCATCATTCGCCGGAAAACGTCTACTGCTGGACATAGGTCTTTTCTATGGTATGACGCAATGACTGGTCCCACTTGCTTCCAGCGACTACCCGTGACATTTAATAGTTCGTCGGCCCATCTTGAAGGGGGAAGGCCCGTTACAAGATTTCCGGTACGTAGTTGCCACTCGAGATCTTTTACTCCCCATCGGTTATCGGTTCTTTGAGCTTGTTTATATGGCATTCGGCCTACAGTAAAGGACCACGTTTAGGTTCCGTATATCTCCCATTCTGTCTATCTCATCATTAGCCAGGACACGTCTACAGCAGGTATTGTATGCCTCTTCCATGGTATGCCCAAATGACCAGTCCGAAGCCACATGCATCCAGCTACTCAACGCGACCAGGTCATCAGTCAATCTAGTAGAGGGACGGCCCAGTAGACGCTCTCCTAAAAAACTGCTACTACAGATTTATAATAAGCTACCTTCAGAATTTAAGAAGTTAACCTCTGGACAAATGAATATTGAATTATATAAATAGCTAGTAACTAAAAGCTTTTACAGTTTGGATTAATTTCTAAATAACCCTAATTGACATACTTAACCCAAATTGACATTTTATTATTATTATATTAAATTGACTGTAATTAATTATTATGTAAACATTTGTCTGTCGTATTAACGGAAAACGCTGTACTATTTTTTTACCACTGTTACCAGTTACCACTTCAAGGACCGTTTTTCTAGTAATCATATTCCATTTCATTTCATTTCCGGTACGTGGTCGCCACTTGAGAACGTTAGTTTACTCTCTACTTTCAAATAAGTTTTGTCTGTGTATAATCTAATGATTTTACAGAAGTGTTGTCATTTCTGTGCGTCGCTCAGGTCTACGGGAGCACATTTGGCGCGCACCGCTCGCCCGGGCCCGGTAAATATTTACGTGTGACTCACAGCCGATGAGCGCGGCCGGTAAAATGACGCTCCAGTAACTATGTACATTCATTACGTCACTATTGAGCGATCCGTACTACCTACTAGTTCCTTGGTTGTACGATACGTTTAAACATGTACGGACTGTAGAAGGCAGCTATTGAAGGGGATTACTAAAGACATATTAAAGTCTTGTAAAGATTAATAGAAAGAAAGAAGTAAAACAACAAAAAAAGATAAATATTGAAGCAAAAGGCCTTCCTCAGCACATGATGCAATGTATAACGCAGTTTATACGCAGCGCTGGTTTTCCGCTAATCCTGGACTAACAAACTTGTCAGTAGAGCTTTTACTCTAGTCATGAAAAAATGGATAGTCTAGAAGTTCATATGCCTGATATAATTATTGAAAGCAAAGCAAAGATAACTTGTCTCTATACAAAAGAAACACGAAGTTGCCTTTGAAAATAAATTGTAACTAATAACAAATGTTTATCGTCTTAACCGGATGAAAATCTACGATAATATGTAAAAAGCGTTAACTTAACTGTTTATTCATAATTTCAGTTTGTTCGTCATTTCATCGCTTTTTTAGTAACCGAAACCGCGACGCTGTATATCTATTCTCACCTATTAAAACCCCGTAAGCGAAATACATAACACTGTTTAAGGTTACAATACAACATTACAACAAATACAATAAGGCTCACAATATATTTAAAAATATCCAGGCACCTGTCATATAATAGTTGGATGTGAGCGAATGACTTGCACCTAATCTCGATTAGTTGCCGTTGAGGCACCAATGGGTAATAATCAACCACATAAACAAGCCAAAAAGAGTCATTCACTCATTTTTCATTTTACTTATGAATGAATGAGTGAATGAATGAATGAATGACTGGAAAGCTTGCGTGTAGGGTTGTCGAAGCATCATTTTACCGCTCCTCCAATAACCCTGGGATGTTTATGAACTTTTATAACCTTATGGGGCAAGTGATCCGTCTGCAATGTACAATACTGTCCGACGATACACAACCAATTACAAGTTTAAACGGTCTTATTTTACGCCTCAATATTCGGGAATAAATCATGATCTTTACTTGGCGAAATTTTGGCAGCAATCTTTGCAGGCAGATAAGTATTCGATGCTAATAAATCTTAATTATAAGGTGTTTAATGGATGGGTTTGCAGCTATAGTCTAATTAAAAAGGTTTCGTGCCCGCCCATGACCAAATATACACCATTTTAAGTTCCATCATCAACAGACTATTTAAGTCCCCACTGCAGGAGCTCAGTCCTACTCTCCTACAGAGAGTGTATGGGACATAGTACACCACGCGGGACCAGTGCGGATTGGTAGACTTCACACACACCTTTGAATTTCTTCTCAGGAGTATGCAGGTTTCCTCACAATGTTTGCGATAAAAATAAATCTTTACAAATAAAGACTGTATGAAGTTTGATACATTTGCCTTCACTAATATAGAGGTAGGTTACTCAAATTTCGAATCGAATTTTATTATCAATTTTCATTCGTTTCGTTCGTTGAACTTACATTTTACGTATTTATTTCATTTATTAAGGTCACCTACGGGATATACATCAGAAACAATCATTGAGACACATACGTATGTAACTATATAACTATATAACTAAATGCTTTTCTAATTAACGGCAACAACGACATGCTAACATGATCGTGTTACGAAAATAATTGCAAGTTTTAAATTTAATTAATCTGTAGTATGTATTATGTTTTTTGTTGTTAATTTTTTGTGTCTCCTTATAGTCTTAAGTCAAACGCAATGTATATTGTTTTTTTTTTCTTCAAATTTCGCAAATTTTCAGTTTGAAAGCAATTATTTTTTCTTAAATTTACTGTTAGCAAAAATATCTTTGTTTTTGGCCAATGCATTATTTTGACGTGAGTGAGTGTGAGTGTTGTCCAAGATTCGTCTTTGCATTGGTTTCGCTAAATGAAGTGTATTTATTATGTCGCATATTCTGTATTTCCTTTCCTTACCCTCGAAATGAAAAGCAGAGTGTTTACCTCGGGTAAAAAATCATCAATTGCAGCACCCTCGAACTATAGGCGCCGTAAATATATCGGGATGCAATTGATAACTTTCATCCCTTGTGTAACAATCTACTATTACGCACACTTTTAGATAAAAAGGTTTATTATTAACATTACATAGCAATGTATATTCCTTTGTTTTGTCTTATAGATCTTTGATTGGCCTGACAAACTGGTATACAACGGCCATTTTGTTTGAATGCCATATTTTCTCCAACCAGATCGGTGCTGATGTAAGATTGAAACCTTCTCTCTGCAGTCGAGTAGGGTATCCTCATTGGCCCCCAGACGGTAATAATGCCTATTTGGAAGCGGCAAGCGTAACGCTTCGGTTGATATTCTAACAGTAAGGAAGTCGCTACGTTTATATGCAAAACTCGATGTGCTCAGACTTGGCTTCGTGACGGCGTGCATTGGCTCGTGAGATGACGAATATTACAAGTTAACGCGTTCAAAAAGAATTAGAAACCGACTTCAACTGCCGTAAAAGTTTACTTTTAGTCTTAGTATATTTATATCGTTTTCTCATGGATGTCATTGTCGGAACTGGAGCACATTGAAATGGGAACACACGGGAAGCACCACCTTTTAAATAAAAAAAGAATGATAAAAAAAAGAATTTAAAAAAACGAAGAAAAATAACATACTAGTTGAATTGATAACCTCCTCCTTTTTAGAAGTCGGTTAAAAAGCTATTTTTACTGTGCTATAATTAATATTCCTGGTGTTCAGATTTATTCAAATGCAGTAAAAACTTGCTTCTTGCCAAATTTCAGTATTCTAGATCACCGGGAGATACCCTATAGGTTTTGGTTCCCTTGCATTTTGTATGGAAATGGCCTAAAATACAGCTATATCTTTTTATTGCGTTGATCTATTAGTTTGATTTTTCACTACGGCAAATTTGCCTCAGTAAATGTAGACTTTTAGGGCAATCGATATCGGTTCCCAGTTCTTTTTGAACGCATTTACTTGTTTATGTTTACAATTTTAACTTGGTAGTTGACAGCCATACATCGAATCAAAATCAGAATTATTTATTGCAGAACTGGGTGGTACAGTGATCTTAGGTGTATAACTAACTATTACAGAGTTTCTCCAATTCTTACCCGAAGGCTTACAATATTTGAAATGTCAAAGGAAATTAATACAATAAAATAATAAATTTGTTGAAGAAATAATAAAATATACATGTCACCTGGTTTGCCATTATAAATAGTCTTAAATTTATCTTATGCTATAAGCTCTAAAAGTCGTCACTCAAAAAATCATTTATATTTTAATCGTCATCATCATCATGTACAGCCTGCGGCAGTCCACTGCTGGACATAGGCCTCTCCCAGAGTGCGCCACTCGTTTTTTTAAAATCGTATTTGTCATGAAGTAAATTGTTTAATTTCATTATTTTTTAAAACGAATGATGTTTGAATGTATGTTTATTTGTAAAATAATTGCAAAACAGCCAATGCAGCGTGGCGCGAGTATATCATTAGACATGCATGGCGTCGGCTCACAAAATTCGGACATAGCCGCGTGAATGGTTTATGTTTCCTTCATAGGCTGTGACGTCATAATGGTCACGGGCGCGGACGTGCGCGGTAGGTGGCATAGATCACTCACATCGATTCCGGTTCAATCAGTTGATAATATGGTAATTTTTGGATAGAGTTGTCGAAAACATATTCAAAACGTTTATTTTGAATTACAAGAAAACTACATTATATGCTTCATTATTAAGAAAATGCTATTTTAGAATGGATGCTAATGGAGCTATAGAATGGGATATGCTCGGAATTTCTTCTGGAATCCGTAGACGAAATATGGTCACTGGCATAGCTCAACGAGTCAGTGAGCTAACAATGGGCAGGCCACATCGCTCGAAGAACGTATAACCGATGGGCAGTAAAAGTTCTCGAGTGGCGACCACGTACCGGGAAACGTCTACCAGGCCGTCCCTTTACTAGCCTCTACTAGATGGACCGACGACCTGGTTAGAGTCGCAGGGAGTCGCTGGATGGTGGCTCGGGACCGGTCGATGTGGCATACCATGAGGGAGGCCTATGTCCAGCAGTGGACGTTTCCCGGTTGATGATGATGATGAGTCTCTACTACTATTTAGCCAATAAATCAAACGATAAAATAATTTTATCATTATTACATTTTATTTGTCTCTTAAACACAAAATGAACATCAAAATATTGGCACGAGCTTCAACATCATAAACCAGATATATTTTTTATATAAAAATACGTTTTATTATTTGTTTTATGAAGGTTGGATGAGGTTAATTTCTTGGACTAGAGGGGCTGTTAATCGGGTAACCATGGCACAATAAAAATTCAGGACATTTCCCCGAATTGGATTTCCAACGATCCCCTAACAAATGTAAAAAACAAAGATGTTTCGTGTCATTTCATGTTAAATATTTATGTAAGTAATCAGTATTTATTATTTGTAACTTATTTTCAACCGACTTCAAAAAAGGAGGAGTTTCGCAATTCGACTGTATGTTTTTTTACAACAAAAAATACAAAAATGTTTATTTTGCATTTTTTTTGGTAAAAAAACATACAGTCGAATTGCGAAACTCCTCCTTTGTTAAAGTTTAAATGCGTTAACTTCGACAATTATGAATCAATTTTGATGATTCTGTTCTTGTTTGGTAGAACATACCTCAGATGTGGTCCCATATAAATGTTATCGAAATTGATTCATTGCTTTTTCAGAAAAATCAACAAAACCAAAGACGTATCCCGATAATTCTACCACTAAGGGTGAACATTGAGTGGATGAATGCTGTAGCCTTTTAGGGCAGTTGAAGTTGGTTTCTGGTTCTTTTTACGCGACTGCGCTAGAAGGCGGATTATGTTTTTGTGAGTATGTGTGTATAATTATTTGGCACGCTATGGAGTCTGAACGGCTCGATGGGTTTTAGCTTGAGATTCTTAGATTCGTATTTACTGTGAGAGTGACACTGGTGATCAAAATCATAAAAATCTAAAAAAATTACGTAGTCGGGTTTTTGAAAATTTAGTTTGACTTGTTGAACGCATTTATTATAACATCCCCTTTTCCTGCTAAATTGCTGAGTCATATCATCATCATCACCAGCCTATATATGTCCCCACTGGAGGGGCTCAGGCCTACTCTCCTACAGAGAGTGTTTGGGCCATAGTCCACCACGCGGGCCCAGTGCGGATCGGCGGACTTCACATGCCTGTTCAAGACATGCAGGTTTCCTCACGATGTTTTCCTTCACCGTTAAGCAATCGGATAATGTACTTGAATTGAAAAACAACTCATAGGTACACGGCTGGATTCGAACCCGGTACCCTCAGATTGAGAGTCCGCGCCTTATCCACTGCGCCACCGACGCTTACTGAGTCATATAATCAAGAACAACCATTCAACCGAGCGAAAGTTCCTGAGTTTCACCTAAGAGCTGGTCACCCTACACTTTCGACCATATTTTCTAATTCCAGACGAAGGCCTATCAAACTTGAATCTCTATATTTGTCCTTTTCTATTCGCCTTCGTATTTTCAATGAACTTCAGTCCTTACGACTCAATGAATAAGAATTACAATTGCCAAGAAGAAAGGTAAAATAGAATGATTCTGGTAATTTGTTCGTTTGACATTGATGATGTTTTTATGAACCATTCACTTTTTCCTTGGAGGAATGGTTAGGCAAGAATGATATGGAGGTATCGAAGAGGTTCGGTAGGTACTAACTAATGAATACAAAAGGTTAGGTCATCATCAAGAGCCTATATATGTCCCCACTGCAGGGGCTCAGTCCTACTCTCCTACAGAGAGTGTGTGGGACATAGTACACCACGCGGGACCAGTGCGGATTGGTAGACTTCACACACACCTTTGAATTTCTTCTCAGGAGTGTGCAGGTTTCCTCACGATGTTTTCCTTTACCGAAAAGCCAATGGTAATGACTTTTTCATTCGTAAATTCGAAATAACAAATTATAACTCATTGGTACGATCCAGGGTCGAACCCAGACTTCGATTGTACAAGGACTAACGCTGTACCCAACTGAGCTACCATGGCTATCTGTTCTATCTGTTAAATTCCTGCCATAGGCTATGTCAGGCAACCGTAAACCGTCCTAAACACATGCTTAAACATCAGAGAGGTGAATCCTGTCTGATACATAAGGCTCAATACACAGGTATTTATCCAATACATGTGAAAATTTTCAATACATTTTCTATACATATGAAAATGGCCTCTTGTCACTGATAGTTCGAATCGCATTTCGATTCAGCGGAAGCCGTCGAACAAATCCGCAAAACGTATCACATGGCTGGCAAATAGCTGTCAAAACATTAGTACGATACGGATTTTTAAAAGGTTGTGAAACAGTCGCCGTTCTATTGTACGAGTAGTTTAGTTTCACTGTGATTTTTTGCGCGATTGTCCCTGTGGTCCTTAAATTTTGCTTTTAGTTACTGTTAGCAAAAATTAAACTACAGCTAGATGTATACTGTAGGTATGCATAGGTGTCTAGTTGTAGTTCTTAGCAAGGAGACTGCGAGTCTCTGTGGTGGAGGCGCGCGGCCGACGTCGACACTCCCCGCGCTACCCCTGCACTTCCCCGCAGATTGCGTCAGCTCTTCGTTCAAGGAGCATGCGCTAGTGTTTTGGCTTTGTCTAGCCTTTGATTATAATATGATTGTAACAAAATATTGTGGTGTTTATATTACGTTGAACGTGCCACAAGTAAAAACGTCGAAGGTTTTATGTTTAGACCAGCGTTCCCCTAATAATAAATTAACGTAACAGTTAATAAGTTATGCGAAGTTGGAGCGATAAGGGCTCTTTACGAGCATTACTCAAATAAAAGGAAAAAATACTCCTTCAGATGTATTAACTGTCTTATATATCTATCTATAAAATTCATGTTTTTAGGTATCCACGTTAAAAGACTGTTATACCACCTTTTTACTAAGGCAATGCTTTAATTATGTCTGTTTGTCAGTCTGTCAGAGGCACCGAATTCCGCGACAGTGGATTTGTAAAGAATATACAGGTGGAACCTCATTTAATAATGACGCGCGCTTCATATTGACGGCCGAGTGTCTGACGTTTGGTGTACTTAACTTGTGTTTGTGTGTACCTCGTGTACAACAAACGAAAGTGTCTGATGTAGTTTCTTCATACGTTTTTAGTGGAACACGGCAATCTGGATATTCTTGAATCTGGCTTCAGGACTTATATCATGGTATGCGCGCATATGTTTTTCAGTCCATTGACAAAATCTAATTTGCTGCTAATCTAATAAATATATATCTAATCTAAATATAAATAAGCGCGTTCAAAAAGAACTAGAGAGCCGACTTCAACTGCCCTAAAAGTCTACAACGTTCATCCCCTAAAATGTTTACCCCTTAGGGTGTGTATTTTGTTTTTTGTTGATTTTCTCAAAAAGCGATGAATCGATTACGTGTAGGAGACGAAAGTAGGAGACACTTACAAACAGGTTCATGTCAAAATAGCCTTCGTAGCCTAATAGCTAAATGTTGGATTCACAATCCGGAGGTCCCAGGTTTGATTCCCTGTCCCTACCGGTATTTGGTTTGGTTGGTAGTAGGGCATTTTCTATGTCCGCCTGGGTAGCTACCTCAATGTTACCTAAGTCTGCCGCAAAACAGCAGTGTTAATAGCACTTTTGTTTACCGGTATGAAAGGTAGCAGAGCCAGCGCCTCTTTAGCTTGAGGTTTCTGGATGCGCACGCTTACCATTCAACGGCCTTATCGTCACTTAGCTTCAGGTGAGATGAAGGCCAAGTGCAATCTCGTCATAAAAACAAAACAAGATGTTATCTGTAACGGAGTGTAGTTCATTAATACTATGGTATTGTTACGAGCCTCCAGGTTCGAGGGATTGAAGAAAAACACGAGTCCAAAGTTCCGGAGTTTATTGGTAACACAGGTCCACAGAAGCGTCGGTGGCGCAGTGGATAAGGCGCGGACTCTCAATCTGAGGGTTCCGGGTTCGAATCCAGCCGTGTACCTATGAGTTGTTTTTCAATTCAAGTATATTATCCGATTGCTTAACGGTGTAGGAAAACATCGTGAGGAAACCTGCATGTCTTGAACAGGCATGTGAAGTCCGCTGATCCGCACCGGGCCCGCGTGGTGGACTATGTCCCATACACTCTCTGTAGCAGAGTAGGCCTGAGCCCCTGCAGTGGGGACGTATATAGGCTGCTGATGATGATGACAGGTCCACAAACCAATCTTGAAAATCACGGGTCCGAAGGATATAGGAGATCCACCTCTCTTTTCATTATTTCTAGACTGTTCGAGAAGCTCCGTGACAGTATTTATATCTTTTCAACAAACAAAAAATCCTGTTTGATAAATTAATTACAACTGTAAACAGTTTGGGCTTCATACCTTCTTTTTAAGTGCAACTGTGAATAAAAGTGGTCTTTCAATGGCCACGATCCGAGTCGATGACTCGAACATTAACACAATGGTTACATTCCAGTAACAATGGCTCTGTAACCACAGTCTTCATAACAACTAAGCAATAACATTTCCCATTATTATAAGACAGGTAGTGTCTCGGCTGGGACTCGAACCCACGACGAACGGTGGCGGGTCATGAATATGCGTCCGAAGTCGCTTAATGTAGCCGGTATGTAAATAAACCTTTAAAGGTTGGGACATAGTGATGAGTGATAGCGATTTTACTGCTCATCGGTCTTCTCGCCCTAAGTTGACGTCATTTATCCGTCTGAGCGCCTTCCATTTTTTCCGGACATTTTGGCCGGGTGAAGCTGACCCAACAGGGCCAACATATTTCTATTTGTAGTAATAAAAAGTTAACGCGTTCAAAACGAACTAGAACCCGAGTTCGATTGCCCTAAAATTCTACAGCAAATTTAATACATATTTGGGTTTCACATGAATGCCACTGTCAGAACTGGACCAAATTAACATCACTTCTTTCAAACACACACACACACTTTCAAATAAAAAAAGAATCATCAAAATCGGTTCACCCAGTCGAAAGTTATGAGGTAACAAACATAAAAAAATACATACCCGTCGAATTGAAGTCGGTTGACAAAGCGATTTGCCACACTGACCGGTCTCGAGACACTTGCATCCAGTGAATTCCCGCGACCTTTACTATCTCGGTTCATCTAGTAGGGGGACGGCCCGGTGCACGTTTCCCGGTACGTGGTTGCCACTCGAGGACTTTTACCCCATCGGTGAACCTTTCTTCGGTTTCACTTCAGCTCACTGTCTCGTCGATCTATGTCGGAGTCGGTGACATTATTTCGTCTACAGATTTATTCATTCTGGATTTTATCACGTTGAGAAATTTCAAGCGTAGCTATTTCCATAGTTCTCTGAGTGAATGACTTTGAGTCTAGAAACACCACCAACGAAACCCGCTCCAAACCCGCTAATCGTTCCGCTCATGACACAGTAACCTTACCCTTAACACCATATTGTACTTACGACAAAACAATTGGTGATTTAGTGACAACAATTACTCTCAAATTGCATTATAATTACCTTGCACGTTCTCGTAGAGTACCCACCTCTAATGGATATTTAAACTTTAACAGTCAAGAAACTAATTACTTAACATCCAAGGTAAGTGCTGATTGAGGAGGGTAATGTTTTTGGTGATTGTGTGTGTAAATATATCATTTAGTACCCTTTAGTAAATAAATTAAATAGCCTTTATTGCTGAACTAATTTTACAATGTGTTACAATTTTCTTACAAATATGCTTACTTTATAGTTACTTATCTTTTTATATAAATTCGAATCGGTAAACGGTCGTTGATGCATTTCAGCTTGTCTTTCGACATAGGCCTCCTCTAAAGATTTCCACTCTATTCTATCTTTCGCTATGCGGGTCCATATTGGACCCTCCACTTTTCTGATGTCGTCCGCCCATCTTCTAGTCTGTCTGCCTCTTTTTCTTTTGCTATCTCGCGGTTGCCATTCAGTTATTAGTCTTGTCCATTTCTCTTGCGTCTCTCTCATCATATGCGCAGCCCATCTCCACTTTAAACACCTGTATGTCGTGTATGCATTCTTAAGTTTTGTTTTAATTTTGATACATTTCAGTTTATCTCGGTCTTTTCTTTTAACTCCTATTGTGCTTCTCTCCATTCCATTCTGTCATATTTTTTATTTAGTCGATAGTCTTTAGTCGATATCAAAGAAGGCATTTTGCTGAATCTCTCGAGTAGCTTTTTTGGGTGTGACCCAGCCTGATTCCTGAAAAGTTTTTCGTTGCAGATTTTTTTCTTTATATTGAAAATTTCTTTTGCCGTAATCAGTTAAAATAGAATTTAGGCTTTGATAAATAATCACCGAAAAATATGACATCGGTACCGCTCGTGTGAGCTTTTAACCGATACCGATCTCGTTTGCGTTTACGTCAGATTTGTATGAAGAATCACAGTTTCGTAAACGTGCCGCTAGAGGCGCTGCACAATTCTTCATACAAGTCTGACGTAACGAAAACGCGATATAGTATCGGTTACAATTAACGCCTTCAAAAACATACGTAACATACATACACAAAAAACATACAGTCGAATTGAGAACCTCTTCCTTTTAGTAGTAGTAAAGTAGGTTGAAAACTCACACAAGGGGTACGGATTATAGTGTGCAAAATAAATATTATTAACGTACAACTTCATTTTCAGCTACGATAGCTGTTACTAAGCTGTCCTTAGATGGTGTTTTGAACAATAATCAAAATGTGTCTTTAAATAATTTGAGATCCACTGTGATGTTGAATGCTAATACATTACAACTCATGTCCTATTTTTAGATAATTACTGCACAAGGCCAGCTATCTTATTTCAAAAGATATTTTGTATGAAACTTGTCAGCGAAATTTTACTATTTATTTTATTTTAGTTTATTCGGAAAACATACAGTTTATTTTTATAAGTTTACCAAAAAAATGTATAACTAGACATCATTTAAACGTTTTCACATATGTTCTTCTATATAAAACAGCGTCACTAAAGCACACGGAAATGTATTTATACATAAAAAAATTCTCCCAAAATATGAGGAAAGAGAAAAAAAATTTGTTTATGCACTAATAACTATTTACAAAATGACAGATAATATTACGTGACCGGATGAGAGTCGAAGAAGTCGCCTGCCATAAGTTTCCTTATATGTTGTGGCGTAGAGTTGAAAAGGTCAACTTCGGGGTGAGCGCTATGGAACTATGGAACGGAACACGTAGTATGCGAGTCCAAATCGCACTTGGACAGTTCTTCATCTATACAGTATGACACTTGTCGATGTCTCCCTGGGCCATATAAAAGGACCATGCTTACCCAAAAGCCCAGCCACAAGGTTATAAGGCGGTCATACAGTCCGACAGAAAAACGCCCAACTAAAAATATCAGTTTTTATTTACGAGATTTTTTACTACTTTAAAGGTGTTTACCTGATTCGTTTGTGATTTGAAAATATAAATAAAAAACCTTGAAACTATAATAACAGGTGTAGGCTTATATAAATAATTGCCAGCTTGGTTTCTTTCGAACGCATTTGTGATTAAAGATATTTAGTCTCAAGATTTTATTTATGTGAACGAGCGAAGGGCGGAGCTTCAGGTTTTTTTATATTTAAGTTCGCAAAACTTTGTACTGTCTACGCGTCACTAAATAGAATTATCGTAGAATCATGGTTATTTGCATCGCATTATCGTAGAATCATGGTTATTTGCATCGCATTATCATAGTATCATGATTAGTAGCATCGCATTATCGTAGAATCATTGTTAGTAGCATAGCATTATCGTAGAATCATGGGTTGTAGCATAGCATTGTCGTAGAATTATGGTTAGTAGCATCGCATTATCGTAGAATCATGGTTATTAGCATCGCATTATCGTAGAATCATGGTTAGTAGCATGGCATTATCGTAGAATCATGATTAGTAGCAATACATTATCGTAGAATCATGGTTAGTGGCATGGCATTATCGTAGAATCATGGTTAGAAACATAGCATTATCGTAGAATCATGGTTAGTAGCATCGCATTATCGTAGAATCATGGTTAGTAGCATCGTAGAAATTCAAGTTTATTAGAGAAAGTACGGCTTTCAAAATTATTAGTCTTGGAAAGGAATCCCAACATCACGTGAGATTGGTCAAGCGTTGATCTATCTTGTATATTATAAAATATCACATTTATCAGCAAACACACATTGTTTCTTCTATTATTAAATCGAATACGTTTCCTGATTTTAATGTGTTATGCCCATTGCCACTTCGGCTCACGGACTCGTCGAGCTATGTCAGTTTTTATGTTATGTCTGTTTTTGTTCATACATTCCACTGACTTTTACCGCCTTACATTCACTGACTTAGCACCTATCACGAAAAATCATAACCCCAAATTTTAAATTAACGGCACACAGAAAACAACATAAATTCATTTTTTGGACCTCCAATACATAGGGCGTGCCAAAGTGAATTTATGTTTATGACCCATAAGCCGAGAATGGTTGCTGTCTGCTGTCAAGCCAGAGGTATATATCCCTCCCTACTAATCGAATTGTGTTTCAGATGTTTAAGCAACATTAGGGTTCCTCTAAAATTCGGAATAGCAAACTTTTAAACTTCAGCCCGTGTCTTGTCACTGCTGAAGTTTTTACCTAATCTAAGCCTGCTGTAATGATAAGCATAGCCAGTGCCTCTGTAATTTGAGGCACATAATTAATATAGTATTACGTACAGAGCGAACATTCACCCCCACCGATCCGCGACACCTCACCTCTTCCCGCAAGAAAGTGACCGGTTCAAGGATCGGTAGTATCGCCCGCGCGTACTCAGTGAATACAAACGTCATCCGTTCGATGTATGTAAATAGCCATGGTAGCTCAGTTGCGTAGCGTGTCAGTCCTTGAAGAATCGAGGTCTGGTTTCGATCCTGGGGCCTTATCGTCTAACTCCAACACCTATCGCGATACCTTTGAAAGGTATCGGGATCGCGATCGGGATTGCGACTCTTAAATGGTATCGTCTAACATTCTTAATCACAATCGCTTTCGGAACGAATGAAATCGGCGCTTGTTGTCGTTGTGATTTTTCATTATCCTTAGCAGGTAAGGCAATGGTCTTTAAATCTTACAGCCAGTTGTTTAGTTGTCTTAAAAGGCAACGATCATTAAATCTTACAGCCAATTCTTTAGTTACCTTAACAGGCAATGGTCCTTAAATCTTACAGCCACTTCTTTAGTTATCTTAAAATATTTTTATCGCTCGTTTTGGTATCTTTTTTTTTTTTCAAAAATTGCTAAGGTTTCATTTCATCTAATAACTAAGATAGCCTTGGTACCACCAGTGGTGTAGAAAGTTCATTTCCGAAGTATATATAATATAAATTATATACAAATATTATATTGTGGGTTCTCATCCATTCACACATAGCACAGTAAACAAGCAGCACAAATTATTATTTATTATCTACACAACATTTATTATCTACACAATAAGGCCGCTGGCTCGTACCAATGAGTTACAATTTGTTATTTGGAATTTATGTACAAATGCTAAAAATCATTATCATAGGGTTTCCGGTTAAGAATCGCGAGAAGACCTGCATACTCTTGAGAAGAAATTCAAAGGTGTGTGTGAAGTCTACCAATCCGCACTGGTCCCGCGTGGTGTAGTGGTCTTGAACTGGTGTCGCTTTTCAGTACCGTAGTCCTTGATCGCGGGACCAGCGGCCTTATCGTCTAACTCCAACACCGATCACGATCCCTTTGAATTTGACGTTTGAAGATGATTCACGAACTTCACACCGCTCAAACGCGACTGCTAAATGTCATTGAAAGGTATAGCGACTAATCAAGAGTTTGAAAGATTATGAATGAACGAAATCGTAATTTTGACATAAAATTGGTACCGTGTAACTTTTTGACAACTAGAAATTGCTTTCAAAGCGACTCTCAAGTGTCAAATGAAAGATTCAACACTAGCCTCGAATCTTTCAAATGTTTCTCGCAAGTTTATCATTGTTTTATAACTATAATGATTGATTTAGTTTTAATGTCGTTCTATCAATTGAATTAGCAGCAAGTACTATTTTGATAGCTCGCGTAGAAGAAGAAATTCAGCCGCACAATATAATAAATTGATGTTTTATTTATAACTCTCAATAATTTCAGATTGTTTTTATTATTTGACTAAATAAGTAATAAAATCAACAAGATAATATACGTTACGTACGTAAATAATTATTTTGTATTAATTTCGAGAATTATGGTATCTCTTCAAAATTAGCTATGATGGGTGACTGTAGGTGACTACTGTTGTGTAGATAATAAGTAATAATTTGTGCTGCTTGTTTACTGTGCTATGTGTGAATGGATGAGAACCCACAATATAATATTTGTATATAATTTATATTATATATACTTCGGAAATGAACTTTCTACACCACTGGTGGTACCAAGGCTATCTTAGTTATTAGATGAAATGAAACCTTAGCAATTTTTGTAAAAAAAGATACCAAAACCAGCGATAAAAATATTTTAAGAAAACTAAAGAAATAGCTGTAAGATTTAAGGACCATTGCCTGTTAAGGTAACTAAAGAATTGGCTGTAAGATTTAATGATCGTTGCCTTTTAAGACATCTAAACAACTGGCTGTAAGATTTAAAGACCTGCCTTTCCTGCTAAGGATAATGAAAAATCACAACGACAACAAGCGCCGATTTCATTCGTTCCGAAAGCGATTGTGATTAAGAATGTTAGACGATACCATTTAAGAGTCGCAATCCCGATCGCGATCCCGATACCTTTCAAAGGTATCGCGATAGGTGTTGGAGTTAGACGATAAGGCCCCAGTTTGCCAAGACTCCTAATGCCGCATGAGGAGACGCCCACAATCGGTTCTGGACTGATTAGTCGGCCCTCGGCGCCGGCTCTAGACAATTCATCAGCGGCTTCGTTACCGCCAATGCCAGTGTCCAGGTACCCATCTGAGAGTTACTGAGTTGGCAGGTCCCAGTTGATTGAGTTTCTGCACACACTCCAGAGTCAACTTGGAGGTAATTAAATAAATCATAAAATAAAAATAAAATCATTTTATTATCAGATGTCAAGGGTCCATATAATTGTTAGTACTGCTTATAGCTATGTCAGTAAGTATATGTCACAGGTGAGGTAGTCATACTATTTATATGTCGCATAATGGGACAGACAAATATCCAGGCTATGGTGTTCAGGATGCGATTGGAGCTGGCGCACACTCGACTTGATAAAGACGCGTACTTTTTTCGGAGGACAGCATGAAAGCTGTCTGTTATTAATTAGGTAATTAAAAGTAATTGCAAGGCAATATACAATCACAACGCATGCCAGACGGGTTGGTGATCGCAGTATTCAGTTTAGTTCTTCATGAGGAGGCTGCTGCCCCTCCCCCCGGTTTGGTTTTCCCTCAGTCGCTTCTTACGACACCCATGAGGACAGATGGGGTGGTTTTATTGTAAGCCAGAACCCCACTAAAATATAATCACATCTATACATTATTACTCGTAATAACATACGGAGTCCTCCAAACGCGAATATGAAGTCAGGCTTCGCTGCTTTTTTTCCAGCAAACTGGAATGGTTTTATGAATAAGCTTTTAGAAAAAGTAACGATCTCGTTACAAGGGGCGTGAATTCCTTTGTTGATTTTGCGAGAGGAAGGTATTACTGGTGATTATTGTAAATCTCTTCGTGGAAATTCTGACTTGGCAAACCATAAGCCAGGCCCGTGTCCAACTGGAGCGACTTAATTTATGCGTCAGCTGCTGACAATATGTCTGTAATTAAATATTAAATTATGAATTTAATGAATGTTTCCTTCTAAATTTAAAAATTAACTTAATAGCACGACGAGTCAGTGAGCTGAACTACATCGCTCGAAGAATGGACCGATGGAGAGAGAAAGTTCTCGAGTGGCGACCACGTGCTGGCATACAATGGAGGAGGCCTATGTCCAGTAGTGGACGTTTCCTGGCTGATGATGATATTATTTCAACACACTTTTTTATGAAATGTAATCCGAAAAGTCAAATAACAAACTGTAACTCATTGGTACGAGACAGGATCGAATCTAGAACTCGATTGTTCAAGGACTGACGCTCTACCCAACTGATCTCAGTATCATTACGGTTTTTTATGCATATACGTTTTGGCAGGTATATATACATACACTTACTGTTTAATACAATCTATACTAGGGTGAATGACCCACAAATCCAAACACCTAAATAATCCACCAGCTGCGCACAATGCAATTTCGGGAGGACCTTTTTTATGAGATACAAATAGCGATTTCTGTCAGCATAAGCACCGAATATTTTAGTGAATATTTTAGGATTCAATAAAATATCGCGACTTAAAACTGAGATTGTATTCTTGTACGGCTTTGTCCGCTTAGGGTTCGTTGAATCGGCTAACGTATCGTAGTTGTTGTTTAAATCAGAACGTTGCAGTGTGGTCTCGGCTTTAGATAAAGAACACTCCGTGCGGTGTTTATTGTTTATTGTCACTCTGTTCCTTTTTAACGAAATGTTTAGCTAAAAATCATGACTGCGACAACAGTCGCGGTAGCACATACTGAGTCAGGGTCCCTTTTGCCATCACAATGGCAACATTATTGTTATTTTTTATATGTCCATGCCATCATGCTATCCCGCAAAAGTCTACGGAAAAAATCTGATGGGTAGCACCGTCAACCAATGTTACTTCAATATTTTTCTGCCATCACAATATCTCAACATCTTTTTCCGCATCCGTGTCCTATTGTCTAAATGTCTAATAATCGGGAGGTCCAGGGTTCGATTCCCAGTAGGAGTACCTATCAGTTTGGTTGGTGGTAGGGGTATTTTCTGTGTCCGCCTTGCTAGCGACCACCTATCGAACCAGCTATCGAAGTCCGCTAAACAGACGGTATGACAGGTAGCAGAGAAAGCGCCTCAGTAGGTTGAGGCTTCCCATCCAACGGCCTTATCGTCACTTGCCATCAGGTGAGACGAAGGCCAAGTGCAAATATATCATACATAAAAAAGGTAGTTCCTGTTGGATAAATTTAGAATGCCAAGCAGACAAAGTCGCTGGTAAAAGTCAGTATCCATATAAATGGAATGATTGCCTACTGGAATCGTTCTCATTCATTCATTACTAATCAGCAACTAATCAGTAAAGGGAGTGACAGCATAGTGACAGTAAGCCGAAAAAGGATTCAAAATGGCGTCTGATTTTTTTAAAGGCAATGATCGTTAGATTTTACAGACACGTCTTTAGTTATATTTTTAATTTTTTTTTGACGTGACAACGTCTTATAAATTGGTTTGCCGGGTGACACTTCAAGAAACTGCGTTACGCTCCGCTCACGTTATGCGCTCACAATGAGAGCGAGTGAGAGGCACGCGTCCCTTCCACTCGGGCATGGTTAGCCCGCCTAAGAGCGAGAGAGACAGACATAAAAAGTGAAAGGCACGCGTCCCTTCCACTCGAGCACATTTTACCACTCAAAGTCGTTGTCACGTAAAACTTTCGCCCGTATACCGACTTTACAGGCAACCAATTTTTTTGAATTAAATGTTTAAGTAAAATGTTAGTTTGTAAAATAGCTTCTTTTTTATCTTTAGCTAGAAGTTTTATAATACGATAATTTAAAAGATTTACATGTTACGGTTAAGCCTTGTGACATATGTATGAACATACAGCTGGGCCTTAGTAATCGTGTTGCATTGGCATAACCGTAATTTTATCCATTGAAAATCCCGATCTTATCAAAATCCGCTAAAACCTTCCCGTGTGAAATGCATCCAGATATTAGGACGAGGCTTCAATAACTTAAAGGACATATGCCCATTATTTATTGCTAACTAAACTGTCAGAGGGAACGAAACTTGATTACCGAATACCGCTTAATCCTTACAAATAACTCGAAGGGAGTTGTTCAGAAATAAAAACGTTAAAAAGTGTTGCGCGTGCGACTTATACAACGACGGTAGACAGAGCGTCTGACATTTATTATTATTTATTTTAGGAAGTTCAACAGCTAATGAGACACAGTATAAATAGATCTTAAAAAACAGGAAGCCAATAAAATATCTCCACAGATAGCTACAAATTAAACAGTAACAATATCAGTTTTAGCACAAACATGAAATAGTACATAAGTGTCATAGAAATAGAATTAAAGTATAGATAAAATGGTACTACAGAGTAAACTAATCAAAGATAAAAAAGTTATTGCATAACAAATTATCCCTCTCCTAATGCTTCCATACTAAATTTCTATTGACATAATCTTTTGAAACCGAAAAGCTGGTTTTGATAAGTAATTACCTAAAAATAGAAGACGATATTATAGTGTCGCGAAATAAATATCATTAATTTACAACTTTATAGTTAGCTACAATAGCTGCGTAAGCACTTACGCAGCTATTGTTCATAGATGTTTAAAATGAAATTTGTCCGATCATAGTGAAGGATGGCGGCATTTAACAGCGTCAGTTTCAACATCCCCAAACTTCTTTTACGTCATGACGGAGAGACAGTTTGAATTGACTTTTGTATAGAGATTTGAAGGGTTAAAGAAGGCTATATCCTGCTTTTTATGGCAATCGGACAAGTAAATCGTGCGCGGCAGTTTTTTTACAGAAGACCAACACTTGACGATGAGGTCGACGATGTGACGTGTTGGTCTAGAAGGTGACTATTTACTCTACTTTTAAAGATTCCTAAGTTGAAACTTTCGGGGAACACGGAAACCGGTAGTGTATTCCATATTTTTGCTGTACGCACGATAAATGTGGAAGCGAAACGCTTGTTGCGAGCTGTAGGAAGTCTACAGTGTACGGGTGAAGATCTGCCGTTCTTCTCTTGAAGGGCGAAGATGGATTCTACAAAAATAGCTCCTGCGCACACTCTCCAAAATGAATCCACTCCAATTCCTGAAGTTCACGCAAACGAAGCCGAGAGCAAAATATAAGTAACATGTATCAATAGCCACTTTCTTCCCGCTCTGTCTACATTATTCACGAGGTCTGGGGATGTTCATAAATATATCTGGCGAAAACCAATTAAACGCGAGCCGTCGCCACCGCGCGGACTCCATCAATCCGAATCAACCGAATTACTATGAACGTTGGCTCGGACCGGGGGCTCGCTGTCAATAACACCCTTCATACGGTAGTACTCACGATATTGACACTAGGCATCTGCATATGCATGTTATTTCTGACATCTACTCTTTGCTTTGCCAATGAGGGGTGTAGCAGTTGGTCCGTACGACGTTGTCTATCACACATCACTGTCTCGGCAATGCCCACGGCTTACGTGAATCATCTGTCATTTACACACTGACAGTGACGTTTAGCATACCAACCCATAGACACACGAGACAGGAGACAGTGTGTGTATGCTGGGCCGCATACACTACAAGGGGGTTTCTTTTATATTTTTAATGTTATACCGAATAATCATAGTCAGTTTAAGTCAGCTAGCTCATCAACTTTCTCCTAGATAATAATTTGCCATACTGCGTCTGTAAATCTATCCTGCTTTCGCACACGTAGTCTGCTGAATGAAAAACAAGACTACAATTTTTAGCAGTACGTCGACTTCTACCTTTTTATTCACAATTTTTCAAAAATTTACAAATAGTAACTTTAGGGGTTTAGGTAGCTCGCTGTCACGTCTGGAAAAGAGGTATTTTAAATTCGGCTTGATCTGTTTAAGCAATCACTGTTTAAAAAATCAAGTAAAAAACTAAATATGTATAAAAAAATACTAGAATTACATATTTGCGTTTATTTTAATTGTAAAAAAACATTCTCTTTGTACTAAGTGACAGCGTCAAATGTCATTTTATTGACGCCATCTTTGTTTTCAACGTAAAGTCTTACCTATTTCGTGCATTTTATATTTTTTTGTACAAATAAACTAAACCAAAACATACAAAAATGGTAACTAAATCACTTTACTTGATAATGGCCTTTTAAAATTATAAGTGTACAAGACCAGGCCTTGGCTCCATACATTCGCGGAACGTGACATTTATGGCAATTAGATTTTCTACCGGCGGTTATTATGCCAAACTTCCTCATGAAAAATCTAACATGGTGATTTATAATGGTAGCTCATTGTCCAGTAGAATCAAGCAGTATAGTTTGATTTTATTTACTAAGTGGTTTTAACAGGTCAGCCCCTGGACTACTTTCGTGATCATTGCTGGTATATCAATCGTGGTCCCGCCCAAAATTTAGATTGGCAAAGCAACCATTTAACCGAGACCTTTAACAAACTCCAGCACCATGCGAACTGTGGAACATTTGTGGATACAATCAGAGACCTGTGTTCGTTTGTCAGCTCGTTATGTTTCATCTGATACTGAACTGTTTTATCTGTTCGGAACGTATTTGGTTAGTGCGATTTCTTTTCTTTTTTTGTGGTGAAATATTTCGTACACGTATTAATTTTCTACACTGAATTCGGCATGATAAAATATATGGTACGCTCCAATACAAACAACGGTACCAAAATTCTTTTTTAATATGTATAATGGATTTACGCTTGGCCTTCATTTCACCTGATGGTAAGTGACGATAAGGCCGTTGGATGGTAAGCGTGCGCACCCAGAAGCCTCAATCTATTGAGGCACTGGCTCTGCTACCTTTTATACCAGAACACAACAGTGCTGTTAAAACTGATGTTTGAGGGCAGATCGCTCGCTCACAATTACATACACAATACACGTAATTTAATTTAAGCGGCAAATATTTAAAATTATCAGACAAAAAATGGATACACATGATGGTTGTACACCACAGTCGGCTTACTTTGGTACCACGTCGGCATCGTTTGAGTAGAGGCGGTGTGTGCCGGGCGGTATTTTACAAAGGCGACACTATCTAAGCGAATGGACTTTAGCTAATACGTAGCATGCATGTATTTATTTTCGATTTAAACTCAATCAGAGCAGCGTGCGCCTATCACGGCAAACACAATCTTTTTAAAACAAATACGGCGTTAAAATGCACGCGACATTTTCAAAAATCGAGCATTGTTCATGGAACTTTAGCTTTTGAAAAGTTAACAAGCTTTTTTTATGTGCGACAAGTTGTTCATTCGCGGCTTCACCTGCGTAAAAATTATTTCATTCATCATTATATTAAAATAACCTTATTATTACAATAACCAAATCTGTTGTAGAATATAAGTACTAACATAGATAATAGGATATTACTAACAAAAATGGACCATGGTTGTCTGAATATTTAATAAATAAAATAAAAAAATTATCAGTTTTGATCGGATTTTAGATATACTCGTATGATGATGATGAGAACATCAAATATAAAGAGAGCCCTGTGATCAGTATTTGATTTTTCCTGGCTGATGATGATGAGCTACTCAAAGATAAGAAAGCCCTGTGATCAGTAGTGCACTTTCCCGCCTCACGATAAATAAGGTTACCATATCGTGGTGTGAAATAAACCGTATTTAAACAGTCAGTATGAATTATTGCATGACTGTATTCACGGGCATGAAAAGTTCACGTTAATACTTCGTCAAGCGAAATTTATATTTTAAAAAACGGGACCAATCAGTTTTTTGGGGTATGGTACATGGTACAAGCACAGGGGACAAGAGTTTAGTTTAAAGGGGTTCGAAGTTTTTGCCTTAGTGACTTGCCGCCATCTTGTTTTTTTTTCAAGTCATCAGCACACAATTCCGCTGATGTACATCGATAGAGGACTATTGTATGGCCAAAAATGTAAAGAAATATAGTGTCCTAAAGCGGCACGCTTCACAGATATTTCTAAGTAAAGATGGACATAATATGACTATAAACATGGTTTAAATGATCTTCGCATGCTTTTTTTTTCTTCAAATACAGTCCCCAATTCAATTAACTTAATTATTTAATATATTCTTTAAAATATAACATCTTATGTATATACAATTTGCAATAAATAAATGTGAGTTTGAATAAAAACTTTAATTTATGAACAGCGCGCGTTGATGTCTTTTTTAATTAATATCTTCCTGATAAACTGATAATAAACTTACAATAATTGTTTAAAGTTATACTAAAATGGTGAATTATATTTTACTAGTACTTTCGATTACTTAAAAATAATAAATTCAATTTGAGATTAAGTTTTTTATTTATTCTCTAATGAAGGATTATATTGAGTATATTTCGAAAAAATGTTGTGTACAAGAATACATACAAGACTCATTAATTTTAGGCTTATGGGTGAGCACGCTTTCCAACCAACTACCTTATCATCATCAATTGAGGTAAAGCGTAGCCTAGCGTATGACCGCTACCATACAGTAGCCGACTCAGTTAAGCGCTAGACCTATAAGAATGATATACAACATTATTTTACTTTAAATCCAAAACGGGCGTTTTGGGTCGTAGTTTTTTATTTTATTTTGGACTATTTTTTTATGAAAAATTCGAAAATTATCGCGACATCTTATACCTTGTACCGAGGATGACAAAAAGATTTCAAGATTTAAAATGCGAACGCAATTTCAAAACTGAATGGAAGGTTGCAATGGCCGACTCTCGATTCATATCAACTGAACCTGGTTTTTAAAGCTGAAATATCTGACTTTGGGGCCGTCAATCATATTATTTTTTAAACACAATGGGTATGCCCTTTTTATTTAAACATTACGAAAACTATTACATGCCTAAAATATATCAATTAAATTAAATACATTTTAGTTAAAATATTTCAATCCTACTAATATTATAAGTGTGAAAGTTTGGATGTTTGGATGTTTAGATGTTTGGATGTTTAGATGTTTGGATGTTTGTGACGCTTTCACGGAAAAACTACTGAATGGATTTGAATGAAACTTAACAATAATATAGCTTATACATCAGAATAACATGTAGGCTATAATTTATAAAGCCATATTGTGTAAATTGTACAAAATCACACTTATAATATTAGTGGGATTACATGGGCAATTTTGGCATAACAAAAACGCGTTGTCTAGCAACCGACCATAGAATATGTAATTCGTATATACAAACTTTCGCGTTTATAATATTAATGTGAACACTTTTTGAATGTACTACGTCAGATATTGACATTTCTTTTGTTTCTTTAAACTATTAGCCTACGTAACAGAATAAACACTATTTTGTACCTTATGCTGGAAATGGAGATAGATGCCTTCTATGTCTATCGAACAAGTAGAATAAATCCTGAAGTAGAAACACGCGGACAAAGTCGCGGGCGGAAGCTAGTAATTTATATTTTCGTTGTATTTCTAATGTAAGTTCATTAAATATAAAAACAGATTCTCGATACATTTTGGATTCTACTAAGAAATAAAAACCGGCCAAGTGCGTGTCGGACTCTCGCACGAAGGGTTCGGTACCATTATCTATAAAAACGGCAAAAAATCTTGTCTGTTGGATGGGTGCCCCCTTAAATATTTGTTTTATTTTAATTTAGTTATTTATTTTTAAAGTAAATATATAACTAAATATTCTATGAATATTTCAAGCGTCTACCTGTTGGCGTTATCAATATCGAGCAAAAACGAGCAAAAAAATCGCGGGAGCGCCTTTAACTATTTAGTTTATTCTAGTTTTTAGTATTTGTTGTTATAGCGGCAACAGAAATACATCATCTGTGAAAATGTCAACTGTCTAACTATCACGGTTCATGAGATACAGCCTGGGGACAGACGGACAGCGGAGTCTAAATAATAGGGTCCCGTTGGTTACCCTTTGGGTACGGAACCCTAAAAAGCTCTCTGTAGGAGAGTAGGCCTGAGCCTCTGCAGTGGGGACATATATAGGCTGTTGATGATGACGTATATATTTTGATATACTGGACTTTATGCGACCAAAGGTAGTAAATAGAGTCCGGCAAGCGAATTGAAAAGATCATTTTAAGAAGGCATTAATTATTATTTTAAATACAGGATGCTCAATAGCTCATCATAACTCAACTGAGGTATGGATTTCAATATCGATAGCCGTTCCTGGAACGCTGTTGTAGGGCTCAACACGTATCTTAAACAAGGATCGTTCGAGCGCTGCATAATAATTTTAACGGAATGTAAACATTCAGACGAGATTTAAGCTCGGGGGTAGTGCTTTATTGGATATTTTGTTGTGAAAAAATATGCTGTCAGAATGCTTCTATGCATTATTTCTTTTATTACCTAAAAGATAGGACGTATCATCATCAACAGCCTGTATATGTCCCCACTGCAGGGTCTCAGGCCTACTCTCCTACAGAGAGTGTATGGGACATAGTCCACCACGCGGGACCAGTGCGCATTGGTAGACTTCACACGCACCTTTGAATTTATTCTCAGGAGTATGCAGGTTTCCTCGTCATGTTTTGCTGCACCGAAAAGCAAATGGTTATGATTTTTTATCATTCGTAGATAAATTCCTAATTGGAGCTCATTGGTACGATCCAGGATCGAACGCTTCCGCCCGCGACTTTATCCGCGTGTACTTCAGGATTTATTCTACTTGTTCGATAGGCATAGAAGGCATCTATCTCCATTTCCAGCATAAGGTACAAAATAGTGTTTATTCTGTTACGTAGGCTAATAGTTTAAAGAAACAAAAGAAATTTCAATATGACATTCAAATAGTCTTCACACTAATATTATAAACGTGAAAGTTTTTATATACGAATTACATATTCTATGGTCGTTTGCTAGGCAACGCGTTTTTGTTATGCCCAAATTGCCCATGTAATCCCACTTATATTATGTGATTTTGTACAATTTACACACTATGTCTTTATAAACTATAGCCTATATGTTATTCTGATGTATAAGCTATATTATTGTAAAGTTTCATTCAAATCCATTCAGTAGATTTTCCGTGAAAGCGTCACAAACATCCAAACATCTAAACATCCAAACATCCAAACTTTCACACTTATAATATTAGTAGGAAGTAGGATAATTTGTAATACAGAACGTGGTTTTGATACACGATATGATTCGGTTCCAAACTCAAAATCACATAGCAGAACAAAGCCCTTCAACAGCTTCTAACTTCAAAAAAGTTTTTTTTTTAGTTGTCGAACAAACTCGTAAACCATTCTCTAAGCCATTAACACATGCAAATGGATCTTTTTTGTTAAGTCTGTATGTTTGAACGACACATCGCGGCGCCGCACGTCCTGCCTTTGTCCGCTAAAAAGTTGTAATTGGAAAAAATATGTTGTTTGAGTGATATCAAAAACCTGCCAAGTGTGCTCAAGCGAACAATATAAATTTATTTATAAGCAAATTTTTTCTCACATCTTTAAAAATAACGACAAATATTTAGAAAAAAAATTAAATATGGCCGCCGTATCCTTGTTTAAAATTAATACCAGCAGCTGGTGTCTGTTCAAAACACGCTAATTCTTCCCCTTAGCCTTATCCCGTTTCTCAATCGGGTTCGTCTTCCTAAACAGTAGGTATGGTGGCAGGAACTAGTTTATAGGAAGCGAATGACATCTGACCATCCAACAAAGAGGGGAAATATGGAGGACCCTATTTTAAGGTATTTTTGGGAACATTTTCCCGATAGGGACGACAATCCAGCAACGGGTCGATATGAGGTCATTCATAATATTGAAAGTTTACGAAGTGCCGAAAACCACTCATAAGTAAATTAAAATTATCATAAAATGACCACCCACCGTGGGCACGATAGCGTCCAATTATATCGGATATTATTTGGCTAATCAGCTTTGGCAGGGCACCGAAGCAACAAGCGAACTCTGCCGAAATTTGACGAGTATACCCGAGGGTCTTAATGCGTTTATTCCAAGGATATATAATCTGTGGACATAGTCATCTTCCATCATTATCATCATCAGCCGGGAAACGTCCACTGCTGGACGTAGGCCTCCTTCATGGTATGACACATTGACGGGTCCCACCGGTTACTCTCTGCGACCAGGTCGTCGATCCATCTAGTAGGGGGACGGCCCGGTACATGCTTCCCGGTATGTGGCCTGTCCATTACCAACTCAGCTCACTGTCTCGTCGAGCTATGTCGGTGACCCTTGTCCGTCTACGGATTTCCTCTTTCCGATATTTATTACGTACGTAAATTCACTTCACTGGAAGCAAGAATTTAGTGTATATTTATATAAAATGTCATAAGTTGTTATACACTTATATTTTGGCTACACGAAATTATGTATAACAACAAAATATATGAAATAAGTATAATTATACAAGTCGTTCAAAAAGTCTCAATAAGGAACCGTGTGAAGAGTAAAAGAGAGGTCCTTATTATGTGAAAGAGACGTACGATCGCAGAAGGTGCATCGTTGAAGGTGTAAAGATGGAACACGAAAGTGACGCGTGTTTTAGTGATGGGAAATATTGCGAAA
The DNA here is from genome assembly GCA_910589575.2 of Carcina quercana. Taxonomy (NCBI): domain Eukaryota; kingdom Metazoa; phylum Arthropoda; class Insecta; order Lepidoptera; family Depressariidae; genus Carcina; species Carcina quercana. Next base: position 3,026,101 of record OU342454.1, on the reverse strand, counting down.
CCAAAATATCGATAATAATGAATGGTATCGATAAAGGACAGACCGGCAGATGTTTTGACACAGTACAAACGAAACAACTGAATGAAATTATCATCATCATCGGCCAGGGAACGTCTCCTGCTGGACATTGCCACCTCCATGGTACGCCACACTGACTCGTACGAGTGGCTCGAGAGGTCAATGAACGAAATGTGCTTGAAAAATTATGAGGTTAAGTTTAGGATTACGAAATTATTTTTTTTGAGATTAATCTTATTGTTTTGGTACTTTAAGCTTTTAGTTGTTTGTTTAATAACTAGAGTTACTGTTCTAGAGTTTATTATGCTTCTAAGTTTATTCTCTTCTCTGTGTGTCTGATGTTTGGAATTTCCACTAACATACTGTCATAAATAATACTTTTGGAAAAGTACCTAACAATGTATATTCTGACAAGGTTGATCTTCCCTAAGTAATCACAGTTGCGCCTCCCTGACTTGCTTTACCAACCGCCGCACTACCTCCCCAGCGTCATTCGCCCCCTTACAGACGCGGAAGATCTTGTCGGACTAGACTAAATCAATCAGGACCTTACACTAGAGGTAAATAATATTTAATAATAAAAATCGTCGGTGGCGCAGTGCATAAGGCGTAGACTCTTAATCTGAGGGTTCCGGGTTCGAATCCAGCCGTGTACCTATGAGTTGTTTTTCAATTTAAGTACATTATCCGATTGCTTAACGGTGAAGGAAAACATCGTTAAAAGGCATGTGAAGTCTGCCAATCCGCACTAGGCCCGCGTTGTGGACTATGTCCCATACACTCTGTAGGAGAGTATGCCTGAGCCTTTGCAGTGGGGACGTATATAGGCTGTTGATGTGATATAAATACATAACATCACTGACACACAAGCGAATAGTATTTTCATTGATAAAAGTTTTCGATCAGCATCAGCCGGGAAACGTAGGCGTGGACATAGGCCTCCTCCAAAGTTATCGATATCGATATAAAACTCAGTAACAACCGCCCATCACTAAAGGTCACGGCCCAGCCATCTCGAAAACGGGTTCCGTGCGGATACGTCGAAGAAACGACCAAATAATAATAATATCCAAGCCTTTACCGCGTTGAAAAATATACTGTCCCGACAACACAATGGTAATAAAAGCAACTCACACTTCGCTCTCAAAGGCTTTTGAAAAGGCTGACTGATTCGCCGCCATTGAGTGGATTTTATAAAAAGCAAGTAAAAAGTTTGGAAACAAAACGTGCATTCCACATGATTTTTGAAATGAGATGCTGGCTGAATGGGTTTAAATTTGGAATGCCTGGCTGGTATTTTTTCTAAGGAGTCTAGTCTTTTATTTTGGATCTCTTTAGTCTAGGAGTTCATAGCACTGGTTGGTTGATACTTGAAGATAAATGCGTGGGTTAATGGCTTTAGATCGAACAAAGGTTGAGACGTCGGCTTTGATAAGGTCAAATGACTTTTATAGGGAATATTTTGTGTCTGTTTGTTGGCAATAAAGTAGTGCCAACATATCACAACTTACACTTGTTGTGACTAGGCGGAAGAATTTTTGTCTTTTTTTCGAAACCCCAATGAAACCTAAAAAAGATAGAAATACAAACAATCTTCTAAGCATTGCATTTAATTGACAACACCTTTTATTTAGACGATGATTTGGCTAAAAGTTTTTGAAATCTCCCTTACGGGATTCCATTCAGGAGTCTTCCATACTAAATTTCAGTTGACATAATTTTTTAAAATAGAACAGCTGTCTTTGATAAGTAACTACCTAAACATAGGAGACGAAATTATAGTGTCGCGAAATAAATATCATTAATTTACAACTTTATAGTTAGCTACAATAGTCGTTACGCAGCTAATGGTTCATAGATGGCGCTTTGAACATTAAAAAAAGTGTTTAAAATGTAAATTGTGATTCACTGTGAAGTTGTATGTTAATGATACTCATTTCGCGGCATTATATGCCGATGGCCACTTTTTAGATAATGACTAAACAAAGCCAGCTTTCCTATTTTAAAAGATTACGGCAACAGAAATTTTTGTATGAAACTTTTATGGAACTTAAGGTTACTCGTACTTAAGTTTATACTCGTAAGATAGTTACTGTTATAAAATATGACGTCATTAACCCAAAATATCAACACATACATTCGCAATTAGAGCAAAGATCCCGGCCATACTTCCTTGCAGTAAAATTAGCATATTCATTAATTAAGTGTTGGTTGATATCAACCCAGCTGCCTATTTGCATAGGTTGAGACCGTCGGGACCTTAAGACTCTTTAGAGAAAGAGGGGGAGAAAAGGGGGTGTAATATATTATATGTTTGGGAGAGCGAGAAAAGAAAAAATTGCCCTGCCCTGGTTGGTGGTAGGGCATTTTCTATGCGCGCCGTAGAAGCCGTGTTAATAGCACTGTTGTGTTCCGATGTGAACGGTTTTAGAGTCAGCATCTTATTAGCTTGAGGATTCTTGGTAAGGACGATTTATAACCAAAGACTCTATCATTAATTACTATCAGGTGGGATGAAGGCCAAGTGGAGTGGCGTATTGCGATAAAAGTAACCATTCTCTATCTACATCTCGTATGTGTGTGCCAAATTTCATTAAAAACGGTTCACTTGTTTAGTCATGAAAAGATATAAGTGACATAGTGTGATATGTTTCTTAAATTAAAGATAGTCTAGTTTTCCTTTTGTTTACTTTAAAGGGATCATGGTGGATAATCTTATTATATATATAAAGCTAATGTTAGTACGTTAAGACAGGGTTTTCTCTATCACCACCAACTCCGATCAACTTCCCGTTGTTGTAGTGAATGCCCCTTGGTCTCCTGATGAAAGTAAGGGAGTTTGGTCGCGATGGGTGGAAGTGGGTGGTTGTGGGTGGCAAAAATGTGAAAAATAACTACCTGTCCTTGTCTAACTCATGTTAACTTCACATGAGCGAAGTACAGATGAGAACTTATGGAAAGTTCTGAAAATTTCTGTAATGGTGTAGAAAGATTACATTTTATCTACGTTTATGCCAAAATAAATGTCCACCCTTGCGAATCCGGGACGGGACGCTAGTTATGTATTAAATTAAATTATCAAATTGAAATAAAAGAGATGATATTTTTATTAACAGAATTTCGTCTTCCATGCATTATTAATTGTTTATTATGATTGGTCAAATGGGATCTTTATAAAAGGATTCATTACTTATTTTAATGTAGGTACTCAAGAAAATAACCAATTATTCTCATTTCCTTAAACTGGAAGTGAAGAAAAAAAAGTTTTAAGAATTCAATGCCAAGCGTCTAAAAAGTGTTGCCAATACCAGTATATTTCGTTAGCCGAAACGTTTATCTCTAAAAAATATGTGTTAAATTACACGGAACGAAGATTACTAATTAAAAGAACTAGAAACGTCAGTACAAAATTGTCTCATCATCATCGGCCGGGAAACGTCCACTGCTGGACATAGGCCTCCTTCATGGTACGCCACATCGACAGGTCCCGAGCCACCTGCATCCAGCGACTCCCCGCGACCTTAATCAGGTCGTCGGTCCATCTAGTGAGGGGACAGCCCGGTAGACGTTTCCCGGTACGTGGTCGCCTCTCGAGAACCTTTACTCCCCGCCGATTATCTTTTTTGTCAAAATTGTCTAGGATTGAAGAAAAAAAAGTGAAAATTTTAATCATTTCGAAAACTATGTTTTGAGTTGCTGAGTTTTCACCTCGAAAAATGTACAAAAATAGACCCGTGTGGCTAGCTCAAAAAATAATTTAAGATTATGACAAGTGACACGTTCCTCGAATGTATGGAGCCAGGTCTGGACTTGTATACTTATAATTCAAAATGTTCATTATCAAATAAAAGTCATTTGAATACAATTTTTGTATATTCTTGTCTAGTTTATTTGTACATAAACACAAAAAGCGCACGAAACAGGCAAGACTTAGATAACAAGATGGCGTCGATGAAATGAGACTTGACGGTGTCACTTAGTATAATAAGAATGATTTTGTACGATTAAAATAGAAGCAAAAAAGTAATTCTATTATTTGTTCTATACAACTTTAGAATATTCCTTGTTTTTTAAAATAGTGTACAAGTGCAAGACGGATTTGAAAAATCTCACAAAAAAACAACACAGCTCTGAGATTCACTCTCAGGATACTTTGCAGTATATTATTATTGAGCTAGTAGAACCCTGCGCTTCTCTCCGGCAGCCATTTCATTTTATCCGCAACTGTAGAAGCAATACCATACAGAGCCATTTGAAAGCGATACGTCATAGGGAACCAGTCCGTGACAAACTTAACTGTTATATTGTATCTGTCAACACCCTGTATGTCAGGGGTCACCAGGTTGTTAGGCATTATCAATTTGACACATTTGATTGTCGTGTCTATGCCTGCCGAAATCTGTGGAAATAAGATTAAATTATTTTGTATTTTGTATTTATTATTATTGTATAAGTTTGTATTTGTAAATAAGTGACTTTCAATTCAACTTAACATGTAATTAGAGTCCTGCTATTGTATACTCGAAATTAAAATTAAAATTTTGTATTTATCCAATTTTTTTGTATTTATTCAATTTTTTTCAATTTTTAAACAAACTTTATTATTCAATTAGTATAAGTATTACAGGACTAGCGCCTAACTGAGTCGTTCAAACGACGCGTTTAAGCATAATTGCGTTGTAATAGCGCTAGACCAGCAATTATCAGTATTTTTTGTTACACTTCTACCCAACTTTTATTTTATTTCTTCTACCCAAAGGTTGACCGGTAAAGTTCGCTTTTAGCGATAAGACCGCCTCCGGCCGTAAGTTTGTATGTTTGCCCTTATTCGTTTTATTATATCTACATATTACTCGTGTTACTATGTTCTAGCAATATGTTTGATTTAGTTGTTTTTTTAATATTTGGCCACATAAAAGAAGATTCTAGGTTTGAGAAGTTATTATCTAAGCCGTCCAATTATTACAATTCCTGGTAAAAGTAAGTTATTTCTTTTACACTTACTTTCATGACTATGGTCATTTTCCCCCGCGGGTTGGAGTTCACTTCAAACTCCTCCATGTAGAATTTACTGAAACGCTTCGTCGTCATTTTGTCGTGTTTCATGCAACTAGAACTCCTGCTGGCCACAAAGGTGTGTCCCATCCATTCTTTCTTTATCTTTGCCTCTCGGTCGGCTTCCGTGGTGCGTAGGCGCACAGAAAACGCTGAGAAGATTATATTGAAAATGTTAATGTTTTTACACATCCCAGTGGTAGTCTGTAGTCTATTTGTGGCTGAAACAGCAGTGTTAATAGCACTGTTGTGTTCCGGTAAGAAAGGTAGCAGAGCCAGCGCCTCATTATCTTGAGATCGTCGGCCTTACCATCAGGTAAAATTAAAACCTATTATTCATTTTTTATCCTGAAATAAATTTAGTCGCTTTTTACGACTAACTCCATTGTGCAACTTGTGGCGCCCTCATTCGCTCCTTTCTAGAGGTACATTACTTCGCAACTACAATAATTTCAAAAAATTGGCCAAGTGCGAGTCTGACTCGCGCACGAAAGAATACACATATTCAACATACGGAAAACCAATCTCAAGAATGCGCCTCGATTTTTGTTATCAATTTAATTTTGCAGGGTCAGTAGTAGAAATCGCATGTCTCAAAAAATCTCGTTTGTTGTATGGGAGCCCCCTGAAATATTTATTTTATTCTGGTTTTTAGTATTTGTTGTTATAGCGGCAACAGAAATACATCATCTGTGAAAATTTCAACTATCTAACTGTCACGGTTCATGAGATACAGCCTGGTGACAGACGGACAGCGGAGTTTTAGTAATAGGGTCCCGTTTTTACCCTAAAAACAAGTTGGACTTTTTGTAGTTATTGCTGGTTTACGGTTTATCGATACATCATGAATTGACAATCGATTGTGTGCAGTTACTATCAACAAAACAGTTAAAAGTGATTACTAATAGAAGGTTCAATTTATAATAACTACACATAATCTAAACATGAATGAATTATGACTCGATAAACTGAACGCCGGCAATAACTGCAAAAGACCGCCTTGGTTCTATGAATTTTTCTTTCATTGCGCGGAAATTTTAATAAAGAACGAGTGGGGTCTTCGAAAAACATTGATGATCAACTTACCGGACCCGTCATCACTGGACACCATTTTGAAGTTGTTCGGGTAGGCTAAGGGCAGCACGTTGGCGGTCACCACGTTGACTATCCAACTGACGTATGGATACACATCGATGTAGATAGGGGGCTCCTTAAATTGATGAATATTTGGGCATTATTAATCTTCAATGGGCGCCTCTGATCATGATGAGTTCAAAAAAAATTACATAGATGTGCGCTTGACTTCAAGACACTCTTCTAAGATGCTTTAATAATATATTGGATTATAATGCCCTAATTTTCTTATATTTAAATATGTTTTTAAATGTGTACATTATTTTGACAAACTTTGAACAATGTCAATCTTTTAGGCGCGAATAGACGCCAGCAAATTTGTATGAAATTTCATCGCTGAGTGTTATTACCTATATTACCAGAAAATTTCAAAAACTCTAATAATAATTTAAATATGTATCGAAAAATACTAGAATCACATTTTTGTTTATTTCATTTATTTTAATTGTACAAAATCATTCTTTTTGTACTAAGTGACAGCGTCAAATGTCATTTTATTAACGCCATCTTTGTTTTCAACGTCGAGTCTTAACTGTTTCGTGCCTTTACAAACAAACTAAAACAAAATATACAAAAATGTTAACTAAATCACTTTTGTTTGATAATGGCCTTTTCAAATTACAGGTGTACAAGATCAGGCTTTGGCTCCAGAGATTCGCGGAACGTGTCATTTCCGATCAAAGTCCATTTTTGTCGAATTTTGTTTCAAAAATAGTCCGATGCAAAGATTATTCTGTTGCTGTTCTTTTAAGAATTTTACTTGTAATAAATTCCTAACTATACTACGCTTGCTTTATTCCAGCTTGTCCAACAATGGCTGCAATGCTGACAGCGCTGTGATGTCCTAGAGCTGCGCTACGCCGCGCTTTATGCCATCATCAGGGCTGCCAGAAACGCAGCCAATTCAGACCACGGCAGTACATAAGATAATTTCAAGGTAAGTAGTTATTGTCTTCCTTATTGATATTTTAATGCAATTATAAGCTTCCGTCTGACCTTAGCTAAACTTTTTTAAATCTGGTTTTTATTGGGATTTTCATCCTTCCGGCAAGACCTATGGCTGATTCTATATATTTACAACTAAAAGGGAGTAACTGATGGGTATCTGTGAGCAATGCACAAACATCTCTTGCTATAATCTCTTGGTCTTACGCTAGCATTAAAGACTGTTTTTTTTTTAATATTCACTGACAGTAAAAGCGCTCTGCAACATTTGCCTCGTAGTGTCTCTGGTCTTAGAGGCGTGTCGACAGCCTACAGAATCATGAAAACGATGTATAATCAACATCAAGCTGGAAAGCGTTTGAAATTGCAATGGGTTCCATCTCACATTGAAGGGTAATGAAGAGGCTGATAGACTGGCAAAATTATCAACTTTAGATAGCGCTGAAATTAAAATAATACCTTACCAAGTATTATCTAACAGCTGAACTTGAACACACGGAATTCAATGAACGTTTTGCATTCATCAATTCATCGGATCAATGATAGCAGTTTTGCATAACAGCGTGAAATTAAACGTCGGATTGTAACAAAAAAATCTACGCGTTCGTGGCTCTCTATGGCATAAAAACAACAATGGCGTCCAAAGCAGAATTTCGATAGTGAAAATTAACTAATAAACCCAGTAATATGAGTAAAAATTACCCCGACTTGAAGTTCCTTCAATTTGTTTATATTTAAAAAAAAACGCCACCTTACAAAAAACGCTTCTAGTAACAGCATATATTTTGCAAAACGTCTAAACATCGGAGATGTTTTGTTAAACGCAGCGCAATAGCAATCCAACTGCAACAGTTATACACAGAGGTAATGATAAAGATTGCTTCAGTACCTTATTGAGTCGGTTCCGATGAGATTTCTTATCGCAAGCTGGTGCGCTGGCAGCCACGCCTATCAACTCGAATGTCCCAGCCTTGTTGTGGGAGATTAGGGGAGCGCCATTCCTGACTCCACATCCAGAGGAACAGAGCACCTGGGTGACTCCTTCACTGCCCAGACCCTGGAACCAAATATAAGTTTCAGGAGCTAAATAGGCGTTTCACTGAATTAAACATCAAGTCAAGTCAAAGGGTTGATTATTCTCCCTCGTGGAAAGCTCGACGCCATGATTTTGAGTACGTTTCATGTCCAATAAAGACTTATGCAACAGTTAGGGGGAAATATCAAGTACTAAGAATTTAATAACAGGAAACTTGTCTAAGGACAATGAAAGGAATGGTGTAAAGCGTCACCCATGTTGTATTTCAATGACATCAGCTAAAATGACGCTTAGGTAGCCCAAACTACTCAATGCATAAGCGAACAAAGCAAACATTGTGCTACGAATCTTTGTTCCCTAATATCTCCTAAACTACTCATCATATTTTCACAAATAATATATTATTTGAAGCATACCGTTTGCCCGCAGGTTATAAGCAACATGACATCAAATAAAAACCGAAATGGTGGCTTTTAGGGGACATAGAGTGGTGGCCAAAAATTATAGCTAGAGATTAAAATATTGTGTTCAATTGTTTTAAATAAAAGGTATTGATGATTAAATTCCGAATATATAGGTTTTTTAAACACCGCAGAATAATATTTTTTTATGCTACGGCTAATATGTCTTGTCTAGTAGTCGGCTATTTTCTTATGACGATAAAGACACTCTAAATTACATCTTCCAAAGGTGAAGTTATTGCTGCCACAGCAGTGGAATAGATATTGCTATACTCAAGATCACGTCAAATTATTGTATGAAGTTCATCATAACTTCCAGAGATGTTAGAGACATTAGATAAGTAATTAGGCGTATTACATACCGATTTCAATCTGTGAATCCTACATTCCTTGTGTGTGTATATCCTGACAGATTTCTTGCCCATCATCTCCGTTTGGAAGTCCCTTGGTACGGCTGGTGGAAATAAAACAGATGGAAAGACGTAAAACGTTTTTAAATGTATAATTGCTTTGCATTCAGCCTTACTCTCACATGGTGGAAAGTGATGATATGATAATGCCTTGGATGTTAACCGTGCGCACCCAAAAGCTAGTGACGCATCCATACCGATGACCCCCACTGGGAATTGAACCCTGGACCTTCATATTGTTAGTCTAAGCGTGTAGCCATTAGGTCACGCAGGCGATTGAAATGAAGTCATTAATTTGGAGTAGAGAACTCTAATGATTTCTTAAGTTAGGTCCGCTGACTGGCTTGTTTTTTGACTTTCAAGAAAGCTTTCGTAGGCTTACGTAAAATATTATTATTATTATTTATTTATTTATATCAGACAAAATCCATATTTTTGTTGGTAAATAAAGTTAAGTCAATTTTAACCTGGTGTTAGTCATAAATAAGGTATAATTTAAACAAATGTCAATTGTGCAGATCAAGACCATACCCTCTGCCAGGCCACTAGTCACGTGCAGTGTGCAGACGTGACCAGTGTCCCAGCAGCGGGGAGTCCCACCTGTCCCCCAGTACGCTCAGGATGATATTCGTGCTCCCCCGACAGCGGCGCTGCAGGGAGGCGCAGCGTTTCTTGATGATTGCATGGAAGCCATCCGTCTGCGATTATATGGCATAGTCAAATTGTCTTTAAAAAAATCAAGAGCCATTCCCCAGGACAATATGTATCTTAAATCCCTGGATTAGGTTATTTAATTACCGCAGAAGGTTTTAGCTAATGGAAATACCACATCATCCAGCGTCTCTCTTGACGAGTGGGGTGCTTTTAGAAGATTTCCCTCTCTGTATCACGCCAGCATGAAACATACCGCTTATATAGTCGATAAGTGCGCCTACTCGCTTCCGTGCTATTTTCTTTCTGTTCAAGTAGGTTGGCAGACAAACGGGTACCATGTATGCTGAAAAAAAAATCGAACTTGATGATGGTGAACTTTGTAATAGATGCTTTAATGTTGGCTATAACTTTCTGGATGGGGTGAGGTATTCCAGAGAGAGCAACTCCTTAGAAATTCTTTTTAAGAGGCTATGTTGGTAAGACCACGTGGTCGGTTTCAAGGTTAAATTGTTTTGTAGCTGTCCCTCTCCGAGCCCTATCCTACCCGAGCGCGTACGGTGAGACAGCATACATTATGCGATGTTATCCACCCGTTATTTGGATGTTTCGTAGTCCAGGGATCATTTGAAGGATACAGTATATTATGTAACCATTTTTTTAATACAGTATACTAATGAAATTTCAGATGTCGGTGGTTTTTCCAAATTGTTCTAAATTGATTCATACTCTTGTAAATCAGGTTCAAAGTTGGGGCTTTTTATTACCGAAAAATACAATACTTTGACGCCCTGTAACTCTGGAAGTATATATTTAAACGAAAATCTGACTCACCACCGACACAGATATTTGTTTCTAGATTGTGTCTTGAAAATTTCATAGATTTTCATACCTTAATACTCAAAATATGACTGGACTACGTTTGTATGGGCGCTTTGACAACAGCATAGCCTCTTAAGGACACCGATGTGGCATATACATTGTTAATCCAAGTGAGTTCAGAATTATGTAAAAATTCTTACATGATTGAATAGGCCGAATTAGTTTCATCAGTGCCAAGCTGTTGCCAACACCAAATCTGAAAAGCACAAAACAAGTTAACAACGACAGTGGAAAGAAAAAATTGTGGGAATGAATGTTGAATTAGTTGTGGTAGCTCAGTTGGTTAGAGCGTCAGTCCTTGCCAGCAGTCGATCCTGGCTCGTACCAATGAGTTCCAAGTTGTCATTTGGAATGTATGTAAGAATGATAAAAATCATTACCATTGGCTTTAAGGTGAAGGAAAACATCGTGAGCAAACCTGCACACTCCTGAGAAGAAATTCAAAGGTGGTGGTGGTAGACGATGGACCGTACACTCTCTGTAGGAGAGTAGGACTGAGACCCTGAAGTGGCGACATATATAGGCTGTTGATGATGAATATTCGGGCGAATATTTATTCAGTTTTAAGCTATGCGAAGACAGACTCGCAAGGTATACAGCTCACAGAAAGACTAGAAGAATTGTTATGGTCCGGTACCCAAAGGGTAACCAACGGGATCGTATTACTAAGCCTTCACTGTCCTTCATCTGTCAGTCTGTCACCGAGCTGTGATAATGATCCATAATAGAAGGATAGTTGCAATTTTCACTGAAGGTGTCTATTGCGGTTATAACAACAAATAGTGAAAATAAATTAAAATAAAAGGGAACTACTAGAAACGTGTTTTTATTATTACAAACTTTTTACTTACTTTGCAGTTGCAAGCTATACATTTTTTTATATTTTACTTGAAAGATGGGGTCACGCCATTTATATTACTAGTGGCGCCATCTAGTGACGGAGCAATACTAAAGCGAAAATTGTATTTAGCCGCATTAGTTAGACTTAGAACAGAGGTTCCTATAATTTTTTTCTCATAGAGACCACTTTCAAAATTTCACTGGTGTTTTATTTCTACCGTATTCCCAAAACTCGACGTAAAGCGAGTCTCTACACGTACTGAATATGGAATATACAAGTTTTTGCATTTTAGTTGGTCACTATCGATAAATTTTCGTGGACCGGGGGGGTCCAGGGCTTACCAACTGTGAATCCCCAATTTTGACACGCCACCGTAGCCCCCGTAGAGTCTCTCTTTCTCCACCTGGACCGCTTTGGCTTTAGAGAATTGTTCGGTGCATTATATTAATTATTTTCAGTGTGTTACTCGCAATTATCCATATTCTGTATGGAACCCTCGGTGCGCGGTTTTTTCTTTTAGAGTACAGTACAACCACTAGGAAAATGAATGATCAGGTACCTCAGGAACTCCGGATGCGGCGTGATAGATATGTGGGGTATCTCCAGGTAGGCGAGGGAGCATTGTATGCCGATCTGAATCTGAGATTTGGTCAGCTTACAGTCTTCCTCGGTGCGTTCGTAATGACCGAATATAACATTACCCCTGCGTGTAAACAATATAATTACAAAGTTTATTAAACAATCAACTAACACATATTCCAATTTAAAACTAAAAAATTAGGTACATAGTTTTATTATAAGCACTCGGCTTCGCCATGGTCCTTTAACACCTCGACTATAATACACAGCTTACCGTACTTGCATCATAATGTACTATTATGTTCGTGCTTAACATTCGAGTATAAACAAAACAGCGAGTCATTTTTAATGTGTTGGTGTGATGAGTTTCCACTTGGTCTTCATTTCCCCTGATGGAAAGGAGGAATGGTAAGCAGGGCCACCCAGAAGCCTCAATTAAAATTCTGCAAAGACCTAGCCCCACGACATGGTAAGTGCATCGCCATAGAGCATCGATTATTTTTGTCCCAATGAAGAGTTGATGACTTTTGAATTTTAAACAAGTCCACATTAACGAAATTGCGAATATTCTATTGATTATTATTTCAATTATTGATTATTATTAATATAGTTATTATTTTACAGTTTGTAGTTCTTGGGCAGGTGTAGCAGATCCGTGGCGGTCCCCATCACGAACTGTCTGTGCATCAGCATCACTCGGGGTGCCTTGCTGTGGTGAGGCAGACCAGTGGTCACTGAGGACAAACAATCATAGTTTCCCAAAAAATTGTGATGGGTTTTGCACTTGGCCGTCATCTCTCGTGATAGGTACCTTCAAGCTAATGAGGCGGTGGCAATGATACCTTTCATACCGGAACACAACAGTGCTATTAACACTGCTGTTTGGCGGCAGACTTAGGTAACATGGTGGTAGCTAGCCAGGCCAGGAAAATATCCTACCACCAACAATAAATTTCGTAAATTACTTTCTTTTTCATAAAAAATATTTGAGAAAGCAATGTATTAATTATATCTAAAGTTATCGACTGATTGACGGTTCTTCTTACACGTCACATCATGACAGTGCAATACGAGTACACCGTTTATCCTTTGTCAAGTCAATTTGGACGCAAAACATTACTGCTCGGTCGTACTTTAAAAAATGATTAACTCTGTATTAATTAAGCTATTTAACAAAATTGCTTTCACATATGATTTGTACGGTCGTAAACTATATCTGGATAAATTATATGCCCTTATGAAATATACACGCTCTGTAGGAAAGTAGGCCTGGCCTGCAGTGGGGGCATATACAGGATGATGATGATTAAAAATATACACGCTGTATACAGATCCCTTACCATGCATGTACTGTACAAACGCGAGCCAGGTGAACCATCGCTCCCTCAGGACTCCGTCCTCAGGGTCCAGGGCGAAGTTGTCGTGGCAGATGATGAAGTCTTTCAGAGAAGATGTGATGCTAACAGTAGCTGCGAACGAACGTTTTTTTTATTTGCAGTTACTTCTAGAGTAGAATAGAAATAGTACAACATTTCTTAATCTAAGTCTTATGGCTACTGCTGCACTGTACCGCCGAAATGGACCTGTCAGATAGGCCCAGAGTTATTCATTGCCAGTGTTTTATTTTTAACCGGCATCAAAAAAGGGAGCGTTCAAGTATTACGTAACTCAATTTTTGAAGATTTTAGACAAACCCCCCCCCCCCCCCCCCCCCCCCCCCCCAATGTAACGCACCGTAACGTTTTTCTGTACCCCCTCCCTAAACGTTACGTAACATGTATAATACCTTTGTGTGTGCTTCTGTGTAAACTGTAATGAATACTGACATCGATAATCAAATAAAAATCACGTACACACAGTTGAGGGATTACCCGAAACATAAACGAAAGGTTTGCCAACTTAAGAAACAGAAATAAAAGTAACGTACAATACAATCCAGAGATTCCCCGTAAAACATAAACGAAAAGGGTTGCCGATTTGGAAGATTCTAATTCCCTAGCTTTTATATTAAAATAAAAAAAATGTTACGTAACGCGTTGTTTAAATACTCCCCCTCCCGCCCTTGTAACGCACCGTAACGTTTTACAAGACTCCTCCCTCCCCCGAAATTGCGTTACGTAATACAAGGAGGTTTTTAATTTCACTGTATGATTTTTTCGTGTTATGTATGCTACGCGATAACTCCACCAATTATTAATAGATTTTGATGATTCTTTTTTGTTTGCTATAACATACTTCAGAGACGGTCCCATACTAATTTTATTGAAATTGATTCAGTGCTTTTTGAGAAACTCAACAAAAAACAAATATAATAATTCTACTGAAATGATACTCATTTCGCGACATCACAATCTGATGTCCTATTGTTAGATAGTTACTGCACAAATCCAGCTATTATATATTAAAAGATTATGGCAACAGAAATTTTATATGAAACTTTGATGGCGAACGATCGTCTTATGTACTCACATAGAAACAAAATGAATATCGCCTTCGTTTTCATTTTGCACTTGATTCCAGACTGACCAGCAGCGTATCATAACTCAAAGTTAAACGAAGGCGGTTGCTTTCATTTGGTTTGATAGGAATTTCTTGCTTGTTTTCAAACATGCTCCAACTATGTATCTAAATATTTAACCTACTGAAATTTGTAAGCAATTCTGTTTAGGCTCTAAGCCACTGTAGGAGATTGAAAGAATGTGAACGTCAAAAGGAAAATCTACTTTCAACCGACTTAAAAATAGGAGGAAACTCGACTGTATGTTTTTGTTGGTATGTATGTCACGCAATAGCTCCGTCAATTGTGAATCATTTTCGTTTGGCAGAGCATACTTCAGAGGTGGTCCCATATCAATTTAATCGAAATTGATTGAGCGCTTTTTGAGAAAATCCACAAAAACGAAATATATACCCAGATACTTCTACCTCTAAGGACGAACATTTTTCAGGCAGTTGAAGTCGGTTTTTAGTTCATTTTGAACGCGTTAATTAATTGTTCGGTTAGAAATCGACTAATCTACTTTACTAGTCTACTTTCAGAATAGTTATTTTTTTACAGCTCCAGTGCGAGTGCTTGGAGAAATCTCTCGTTAGGGATAGGCAACACTAATTGTACAATTTTAGATATAATTGTCTTTTAATTATTATTTTTATATGTACAATAAACAAAGGTACTACGGACAATACGATTCTTAAATTACTCGGGTAAGGTTATCAACTTTCATTTAGTTTAATTTCTTGTAGATGGGTTACGTAGAAAAAAACAAATAAAGTATTTTGGTGGCGTTTATTATTTAAGTCCTAAGACATAGACCCAGTTTGAGTGCTACTTCTTTGTCTCTCCAAGTCCCATGCTCGGAGATCAGCTGGCGACGACTCTGTACCATAGAGTGCCAGTTGGAAATGGTGCAAGGCTGGGAGGCGAGACGATGAATATTCGATGGTGATATTGTACCGGTTCAGGCCAGTGATTTTGGGCTCCACCAAACGGTTGGGCAAGTGTAATTTGACGCATTTTATTGTGGTTTCTATTCCAGCTGATATCTGTGAAAAATGAAAAAATCATTAGGTTTTAAAATGGAATCGTTGGGTAGTTGAAAAAATTTTGAACACCTGATTTATTGAAGACTGCACACTAAGAGAAACATATGTATATCTTATATGTAGTTATTAATAAATCACATACACTCACACACAATATCAGATCTCCTATCTCAATCACTGTGAAGGATCTAAAAACAATACCGGGTATATAGGCGCGAGCCAAGCTTCGAAAGGAGTAGAGTTCTAAGTAAACAACGATTTAAAGTGAAGAAACGGAAACCGGAAGAAATTGTAGAGTGAAAGTACAGTCGAGGTGGAAAAGTGTTAGTGTACTAGTGTGTCACGTGGTGTCAGTAGCGACATATCGGCGTCAGTAGTGCCAAAGGACTCTGTACGTAGAATCCAGGGACGGATTCAGTGCAGAAGACTTGGAACCAGTGAGACAGGGACGCACTATGTAGGGAGGGGTTTTTAAGATTGGTTTGTGGACCTGCGCTTCCAATAAACTCCGGAACTTTGGACTCGTGTTTTTATTCAATCCCTCGAACTTGGCAGCTCGCAACAATATTATACCAAAAACAAAATGCCATCCGTAAAGAAAGAGAGCCTACACCCGTCGCACAGGGCTCCCTATTGTCAATTGTTTTGATCAATAAATATTTTATTATTATTTTCCAATTTAATTTTGAATTTGAATTAGCTCTGAATACTCGTAAATCAGTCTTTTCTAATTTTAAGATAGTGAAGTTGATAGATGCTTAAATATACTTTATCAAGACATGTTGAGACTTGCCCCGACAAGCAGATTGGTATGAATAGCAGTTCAGACTTTAAGATAGCACGGAGAGATCCCTAAAGCCGAAAACACAAGGTTTAAATCAATGCAAAGATGAAGCATCCCATACTTTAACAATGATGGTCGTCGGTGCTTCGTCTAACGTCGATTTAACGGCAAACTCTTCCATGTAGAATTTAAAGTAGGTTTTCATGAGTCTTTTCTCGTTGGCCCTGCAGGCGGCCCCTCCGGCCACGAAGGTGCGACCGACCCAGAATGTATTTGGGGAACCTTGGCGAAGCGCGAAACCTGCATGGGAAATAAAATTTTGTACGCAGGTCAATGGTGGCTTCACAATGGCTCTCGAACATAATAGGAATAAAAGAATATTTATGAATGTTGATTACTGCCTCGTTCCAATATACTGTTAAATATTGGTTACTGACTCGTTCCAGCATATTGTTGAATATTTATTACTGCTTCGTTCCAGTATATTGTAAAATATATGTTATCGTCGCGTTCTAATATACTCGTATAGGTGAATATTTACTGTTGCCTCCTCTCATTATATTGTAGAATATTTATTACTGCCTAGTTCCAGTATATTGTTGAATATTTATTACTGCTTAGTTCCAATATATTGTAAAGTATTTATTATTGTCTCGTTCCAGTACATTGATGAATATTTACTGGTGCCTCGTCTCATTATATTGTTGAATACTTATTACTGTCTCGTTCGAGCATATTGTAGAATATTTATTACTGCCTCGATCCAGTATATTGTTGAATGTGTATTACTGCCTCGATCCAGTATGTTGTTGAATATGTATTACTGTCTCGTTCTAGTATATTGTTGAATATGTATTACTGTCTCGTTCCAGTATATTGTGGAATATCTATTACTGTCTCGTTCCAGTATATTGTTGAATATCTATTACTGTCTCGTTCCAGTATATTGTTGAATATCTATTACTGTCTCGTTCCAGTATATTGTTGAATATCTATTACTGTCTCGTTCCAGTATATTGTTGAATTACTTACTTGCTCCAGTAGATCTATCCATGGTTCTATGGGTCCTAGGATAGACCGTGGGCAGTACGCTGGCAGCCACTACGTTTGAGATCCAGTCTACGTAAGGGTACACGTCGATATACACCGGTGGGTCCTGCAAATTATTACAATATTATATACTCATAAGAAAAATTGGTTCTTTAAAAACATACACACAAACATGTATTACACAAAACACACACACAAAACACAACTTATAAAAAGCAAAATTGATATGAAAGTGTGTTACAGAATTAGATTATTTCTACTATCTAGAAAAGAGGGGCCGAAATTATCCGACTCGCCTACTGGCTACACAGTTGTGCTCATAATCCGGAGGTCTCAAGTTCGATTCCCAGCGAGGGTTCTGTATCTATCGGTACTCGGTTTCGTTGGTGGTAAATCATTTTCGTGCGCTATTTTCATTAACCTCCACCATGTTGCCTAAGTCTGCCGCCAAACATCAGTGTAATAGCACTGTTGTGGTCCGGTATAAAATGCAGCGGAGCCAGCGCCTGATTACCTTAAGCTTTTGCTGTCATCTAATGGCCTTTAGCATCAGGTACGATAAAGGAGAAGTACAAACGTGATAAAAGATAATCACCTTGTTGAAGCGGTGTCTAGCACGCTTGTTGTCACATGGGGCCCCCGCAGCTGTCACTCCGATCAGCTCAAAGGCCCCTGCACTGCTGTGAGAGATGAGAGGCGTGCCACTTCTCACACCACACCCAGTTGAGCAAAGCAGCCGTGTTAGGTTCTGTCGGCCAACATTCTACATTCAAAGTAAATTAATTTACTAATGCTATATCAAATAATGAAGAGACGAGGGAATCCGTAGACGGATCAAGGTCACAGATCAGTGAGCTGAAGTGGCAATGGACAGGCAACGTCGCTTGAAAAACGGATAACGGATCGGGAGTGAAAGATCTCGAATGGCGACCAGTACCCTGATAATAATAACCTGGATGTGGCTCGGGACCAGTCAACGTGGCATACCACGGAGGAGGCCTATGTCCAACAGTTTAAATTTTACTGGCTGAGAATGATGCTATACCATTATGATAGGATAGATCTGTTAGTTCCGGGTTCGATAAGAGTCCAGACTTAAGTCATCATGTATCATAACCATGTACAGCCTGGTGCAGTCCACTGCTAGACATAGGCCTCTTCCAGAGTGCGCCATTCAATTCGTTCCTCTGCTCTCCGCATGCATTCACGTCCAGCTACCCTACGCAGGTCGTCTTTCCACCTCGCCTGGGTACGTCCTAAACTTCGTTTGCCTAGACGTGGTTTCCACTCGAGGACTCATCTGCTCCAGCGGTTTTCAGTCCTTCGGCAAAATATGACCAGCCTAATCCGGTTAAAAATTCATCTGGTGATAGTACAATGTTCCCGGTCACAGTTGCCTGAATGGGTACTCCTATTTTCTCTGTTGCTGCCCATATATACCTGAAACTCCATAAAATTGCAAATAAAAAACCAATGATTTACCCATTTCAACTGATGTATGCGACAATGCTTCTGTGTGAAGATTCTCACTGACCGTTGAGCCATCTCTTCTGTTTCTAACTGGATTGGTACAGCTGAAGAAAAAATTGAACTCAAAAACAACAACAGGACCATTTTGTACCCGCGTAGTTGTGTGAGTGTCAGGCCAGGTCAGGTTGGTTGTGTGCGTGCCGTCCAATATAATAATGCGTTTAGGATGTTGTTTGGGCTCCCGCGATATTGCAGTGCATCGACATTGTTCGCGGAGGCGCAGACGGATGGCTTCCATGCAATCATCAGGAAACGCTGCGCCTCCCTGCAGCGCCGCTGTCGGGGGAACACAAACATCATCCTGAACGTACTGGAGGACAGGTGGGACTCCCCGCTGCTGGGACACTGGTCACGTCTGCACACTGCACGTGACTAGTGGCCTACAGAGCGTATGGTCTTGATCTGCCCAATTGACATCTGTTTAAATTTTAGCTTATTACTAACACTAGGTTAAAATCGACTATACTTTATTTACTAACAACGATATGGATTTTGTTTGATATAAAATTTCACGCTGTCAAACATAATCACTTTAGCCGAGTGGTTCACACGTGTCATTCCGTCCGAGATATCCGCGTTCAAATCCTGGTTGGAAAATTGCTTTTATTTTTGTTTTTTGTGTGTTAAGGGGCAGAAATAACGTTTTTGTTTGTTTTTAAAGAAATACGAGCAAAGCTCGATCACCCAGATATTAATAATAATTGAAGAAGGAAAACAACAACACGAAAAGTGTATTCCTTTTTTTATAAGATAATATTTAATATAAGTTTTTTTGTATTTTTAGTGTGTTAAGTATTTCTGTGCCAAATAAACACTTTTCTTTCTTTTCTTTCTTAAAAGTAGCGATGGGCTTGTTGGCCACTGTGTGTGGCTCCATCTTAGCAAATATAGGGAATAGTGAAGTAATGAAAACAACAAGTGACGTTATAGATTTGACAAACAATTTCGTTGGAACTTACTCGACACGTAGTCAATTAGAACCCCAACTTTTTTCTTCGCTAAGCTCTGTCTGTTCAAGTAAGTTGGCAGGCAGATTGGCACCACATAAACTGAAATGAAAGCATAAATTAGTTTTTTTGATTTATGGGTTAACCTAGCCATGCCTTCTAGTTTGCGTCAGTTCTCTTACAGGACCTCAGGTCTTTGCCTATGTCGAACGCCAAAAATTAAAATCAGGGTGACATCGTGACCAAAGATATTATGACAAATTATGTGTTATATAAAGACAAAAGCCACAGGCACAACTTACGTGACTTTATTGGTGAAATCAGCTTCATCAGGGCCAAAGTGTTTGAAGAACCAAATCTAAAATTAAATGTTGCACTGTTTTAATGCATTTCCAAGAAATCTATTTATAAACTTTCAATGGGTATAATGGACTTGCACTGCATCGAAAGGTTCGCCTAGAAGTCTCAATTAAACCCTATGAGATGTAAGAGACAGAAGATATCAACTTTTTACCCAGCAGTGTCTACAGCTTGGATTTTAGCTTTACCTTCTTCAGTAGCTTCTATTTTGTGTCAGGTTTTATTTTATATCAGATAGACTTTCGTTTTACCACAATATCACGTGGTGTTAAGCGACGATATGGTCTAGGATGCAACACGGTTGCCCAGAAATAGCCTATTCACTTTGACCTTGAAGACATCCAGGTTTACCAGAAAGCCCAACATCTGGCTGATTCTTTTGAAAGCATTTCAAAGCAACCTTGATGTCTTTTATTTGCTGACGTTTTGATGGATCGATTTTGATCATTGTTGCCAAGGATACAGTAGGATTTGAGGATTATTAGTTGAGGATAAACGCACAAAGCAGTGACAAGTCCAGAGTCAGCGACACAACTGGTTTATTAACAGATACCCACATGTACAATATACTGGTTGGTTTGAAGGTACCCACTTTACATACACTACACCTCCACCCTTAAAATGACAGTAATAAACAAGGTATGACTACAACTAACATGAATAATGATGAACTTAATAATTACATACAATCTTTATAAGAACCTTTAAACGTACAGGCACGCTTACGACGAGAAGGCTCAGGAACTACATGGGTAACAACCAAAGTTTCATTCACACCACAATCATCTGTATCCAGCACGCTATCACTAAACGACTCCCTACAGCTCGAGGTGGGCGTTGCATACGCCGAACATTCGTCATCACTACTAACGCCTGGCTCATCTGAAGTAGCATTGCTCGCAGTCACAGTAACGCTGTCCTCCGGTTCAGGTGCCTCCTCCAGTACGGGAGCATACTCTTCGGAAGGTTCCGACACCTCTCCCGGTACTAACCTATTATTCGGTTCCGACGCATCCTCCAAGCCCGGAGCTGTCACCGGTGGTTCTCCCGTGTCATTCTGTACGTCGACATCCTCAGTCGACTTAGTGTCTATCATGGCATAGAGCATGCTCTGCCTCCTTACCGGTATCAGCTGGTCTATATGTCGTTTCCACTCGAGTCCATTGTTCAGTCGTACCTGGTACGTGAGGGGTGCGTGTCTCTCAGTGACGATGGCCGGCGCCCACTTGCCTGCGCGCGCACGATAGTCCCGCGCCAGCACCTCGTCCCCGGGCTGCACGCTGCGCTCGGCGCCGGCACGCAGCTGCCCCGCGCGCTCCTGACGACCCTCCACCCGCTGCTCCACGCTCGGACGCAGCGAGTCCAGTCGCCCGCGGAGATGTCGGCCCAGCATCGCTGTGGCCGGGGACACTCCAGTAGTTGCATGCTCACAGTTACGATATTGAAATAGAAATTTCGTTACGGCCGTTTCGATGTCAACACCTTCATGTGCTGCCTTTTTCATGGCTCGCTTTACGGTTTTGACGGCATTTTCCGCTGCTCCATTTCCCGCCGGTCGATACGGACTCGTGATCGTGTGAGTTATACCATTTTTACCTGTAAATTCAGCGAATTCCTTGGACGAAAACGGTGGTCCGCCGTCACTAACCACCTGTGTGGGAAGCCCGAATCTGGCGAACAGCTCCCGTAGCTTAAGAATCGTCGCCCCTGCAGTGGTGCCCCCCATTTTTTGTACTTCGATCCATTTTCTGTGCGCATCGACAGTTACCAGGTAGTGCTTACCTTGGAACTCACCGAAGTCCACATGTATGCGCTGCCACGGCCGCGCCGGGAACGCCCACGGATGTAGCTGCGCACGCGGCGGGGCGTCGCGCTGCTGCTGGCACGCCGTGCACCCGCGACACAGCGACTCGATCTCTGCGTCTAGTTGGGGCCAGTATACGTAGCTGCGAGCGATGCTCTTCATTTTAACGACTCCTAAATGACCTTCGTGCAGTTCGTTTAAAATTTGCCTTCGTAATATATCGGGGACCACGACGCGGTGATTATATAAGATACAACCTCTATCGATTGACAGACTATCTTTTCTGTTAAAATATGGCTTTTCTCGTTCATCCACGATAACCGAGGGCCAACCGTTAATCATATAACTATATACGTTAAGTAAAACTTTGTCTTTTTGCGTCTTCAACGCCACCTCGTGTGAGCTAATTGGGAAGGAATCTTCCACATAATTAATATAAGAGACAACTGTTTCGACGTCACACTTGCGTTCGTTCGGCAAAGGCAATCTCGACAATGCGTCTGCGTTACCGTTATCTTTAGATTTGACATACTCGATGTCGTAGTCGTACGCCGCGAGCCTGGTCGCGTACCTCTGCAGCCGACTCGCCGCCGTCTGAGGTAGACCTACCTTGGGACCGAAAATAAAAGTAAGCGGCTTATGGTCCGTTTTTATAATAAAATGTCTGCCATACAGATACTGATGGTGTTTAACGACTCCACTAAAAATGGCCAACGCCTCCTTATCTAATTGACTATAAGCCCTCTCCGCTGAGTTAAGCGTGCGCGACGCGAAGCACACGGGCCGCTCCGCTCCGTCGGGGTAGCGGTGCGACAACACGCTGCCGATGCCGTACGAACTGCTATCAACCGACAACACTAAAGGCAGCTGAGGGTCGTAATGCACAAGCACTCTATTACTAAGTATTTCTTTCTTTACAGACTGAAAAGCTTTTACACAATCTTCATTCCAACTCCATTTTACATTTTTACGCAACAGCTGATGTAAGGAATGCAACATGGTACTCAATCTCGGTATAAATTTTGCGTAATAATTTACGAGACCAAGAAAAGAACGGAGTTGAGTGACATCTGTCGGGGCAGGCGCGTTAACAATAGCATTGACTTTGTTCGGGTCCGTATGTAAGCCATCTTTGTTAATAATAAATCCCACATATGTTATGCTGTTTTGCATAAAACTACATTTATCGAGCTTAATTCTGAGACCGACCTCACGAAGACGTTTAAATAGTGCTTTTAAATTTTCAACATGTTCCACCCTGTTTCTACCAGTGACCGCAATGTCATCAAGGAAGCAAGTCGTTCCTCGCAGCCCTCTGAGGGTCTCTTCCATGAATTTTTGAAATTTTTCAGGAATACACGTCAATCCGAATGGTGTGCGTCGATAAACAAAAGTCCCCATGTGGGTCGAGATCGCGGTACACGCTTGTGATGAATCTTCTAGTAACAGTTGTTGGTAAGCGTTCGTAAGGTCGATTTTAGAAAAATGCTCTCCTCCACTTAACGCAGCAAACAACTCGTCGATTCGCGGCAGAGGGTACGGCTCACGCACTAATTTACGATTAATCGTTACCTTGTAGTCGCCACAAATACGAATATCACCGGACTTTTTGATGACGGGAACTATCGGAGTGCCGTACTCTGAATGCTCCACCTTGTATATCGTGCCCTCTGCCTCGAGACGCTGCAGCTCACGCTCCACGGGCTCGCGGAGCGCCAGCGGCAGCGGACGCGCCTTACAGAACACAGGAACAGAATCATTTAAATGTAAGGACATTTTTTTCGTACACGTCCCTAGTCCCGGGGCAAACACGCTAGGGAATTCCCGTCGCAATTCGTCGACCAAGTTGAAATCCGCAATGTTGTTAATTAAGAGACCATTAATTTGAACTTTATCAATTTTTAATTCCCTCAACCATGACCTGCCCAACAACGGCGGTCCTCCATTTCTAATCACAAACAATTTAAGCTTATCGGCTCTGTTTTGCCCCAGTACTACAGTTACTAGAATATAACCGACAGGCTCGATCAAAGTTCCCGTATAAGAACGCAAACAAATGTTATCAGTTTCAAGCGGTAAGTTTTTAAAATATTTTTCATAACAATCTAAATTAATGGTGGATAACTTACTGCCGGTGTCCAATTCAAACGACAAACTCGTCCCGTTGACGACGGCACGCACTAAATAAGGCTTATCGTCCTTACCACATACCCGAAGATTAAAAAACTCGGTATCAGATTCACCATCACTTCCCATTAAATAATTGTGGCCACGCTCTTGGCCCCGATCACTTTTGCACATCACTTTCAAGTGCCCTTTAGTATGACACATATCACACGTATAATTACGAAACCGACATGTTTCCGCACGGTGATTGCGCCCACAACGCCAGCAGCCGCGCGGCCCGCGCGCCGCCTGACCGGCGACCGCGGCCGCCGGACGCGCCGCCGCGCCACCGCCCGTCCGGCGGCCGGCGCCGGCGCCGCCAATCCACGCCGCCTGCACAGGTCCGCGCGCCGCGCGCGCCTGCATCTCCACACGATGCACTGGCTCACTCGATGAGCCCGAGTAATGCGCCCTCGATGCCGCTGCATCCACGCCGAGACTACTCCTCAAGGAGTGTCGCTCCGCAGCCTCTAAAGCGAACGCCAGCTCCACCGCCCTTTTATAGGTCAAGGACGGCTCCGCATACAAGCGAGATTTCATATCTTCATTCAGTAAGCCCGACACGAACTGATCACGGAGATTTATTTCTAAGGTTTCTCCAAAATTACAAGTGCTCGCTAAATGTTTTAAAACTTGTAAATATTCACTTAATGATTCGTTCGTCTTCTGCGGGCGGTGTCTGAACACATGACGTTCCGCTATCTCCGACAGCTGCGGCTCGAGATGGTCGCCGACAATTTTAACTAAATCTGTATAAGATTTCGACTCCGGGTTCACAGGTGCACATAGATCACACATCAAATCGTACGTAGCCTGTCCCACTAACGTTATCAACGTGGCTACGTGCAAATCCTCTTTAATTTCGTTTAACTTCATGAACTGGTCCACGCGTCTGACGTAAGCCGACCATTGTCTGCTCGAAAGATCGAATTGTTCCACTTTTCCGATCGGCATTTTAAATTATTATCAATGAAATCGATCAGTTATTGTCGAAAAACACTATGAATTGTTTATACTCGTCGCCAGTAGGATTTGAGGATTATTAGTTGAGGATAAACGCACAAAGCAGTGACAAGTCCAGAGTCAGCGACACAACTGGTTTATTAACAGATACCCACATGTACAATATACTGGTTGGTTTGAAGGTACCCACTTTACATACACTACTACTAAGAGATATTCGTTCAATCCATCAGTAAACCCGTGTGCTGTGAGGTTGTAAACATGTTCGTCCTTTGTGAATAACACCCTTGATAATTGTTGCAAGGTATTTTTAAAGCAAGTTTGGGCAAGTGATAATAATGAATGAATCCAACAAGCAGTCACCGCCTTTCCATAGCGAAGTTATGAGATATCCAAGCTTTTATCCACCTTGAGTATTCTGGATGGATCATGATGGACAAATGCGGTATCTCCAGGTAGGCAGGTGGACATCTCTTGCCTGCTTTGATGTCTTCTTCTGGCAGTTCACAGTCTTCTTCATCTCTAACGTAATGGCCGAACATAATGTTTCCACTGTGGAATTGAGATATACACAGCTTTTTGTGTTAAATGTCATACTTTTTAGGAGACATGCACTAAATACGATCCCAGTATTACAAAGGGCAAACGACGATTCTTTGTCTAAAT
Source organism: Carcina quercana (assembly GCA_910589575.2). Lineage (NCBI taxonomy): Eukaryota > Metazoa > Arthropoda > Insecta > Lepidoptera > Depressariidae > Carcina > Carcina quercana. Next base: position 3,000,276 of record OU342454.1, on the reverse strand, counting down.
TGGTTTGGCCATATCTGAAAGGTAGCAGACCTCGCTCCTCATTAGCTTGGAGATTCTGGGTTTGCGAGCATACCAACCAACGGCCTTATCGTCACTTATAATCAGGTGGAATTATGGCCAAGGGTAAACCCATCATGTTTTTTGAACTTCAATGGCACAGCCTATCGAGATGAAGTTTTGCTTTGCTAGCCCGACACGCTATTCTGAAATACTTTAATAAATCTAGGATCCTAAGTCCTGGGATGCTAGGTACTCCAGCACTCACAGTTTGTAATCCTTTGGCAAGACGAATAAATCCGTAGCAGTTCCCAACACGAATTGTCGGTGGATCAACGTAACTCTGGGAGCCTTATTCTCGTACAACTCGCTGGTTTTTACTGTAAATATATTTATTTAAACAGTTTATTATTGTAGTTGACAATTGTCACCAAGTGTACTATTGATAGACTAAACTCGTCAAACCAAACGCTCAAACTCGAGGGGTTTAATCATCCCATTGAAGAGTTCTTCTATCCACCGCCTGACTCCAGAATCTGATCAGTTCGATGGTGCCAAATTATTGATAAAATCAGCCAAGATACATACAATGGCAAAGTATCAAATCGAGTAGTAGCTTAAAATTGACTTGCTAGATTTGTTTACATACATAGATAGTTGGTTAGTTACAAGTGAACCATGCATAAGTAAAGTTTGTAAAAAAATTAAGATCAAATTCCCTTTCCAAGAAACGAAATAAGAAATAAGGAAAGAAATAAAGAAAGAAAGGAAATAATATGTTAGTGGAAGGAATGGAAAAGGATGGGGAGTAGCAGTCCTCGATTATGGTCACTGGATTAAAGTGTCTCGGGACTAGTCAATGTGGCATATCATAGAGGAGGACTATGTCCAGCAGTGGACTTTCCCCAGCTGATGATGAAGGTAAGCATATAGGAACTGATTGGATTTGAGAAACCACTTACCGTGAATGTACTGTACGAATGCAAGCCAGGGGAACCACCTGTCCATCAATATACCATCGTGCGTGTCCAAGTTAAAGTCATCGTGGCATATCAAAAAATCTCTCAGTGAAGTTATTATTCTGATTTGATCTGTAAATTAATTTGTATAGATATAATGGTCCTTTACTGTTGGCCGACTAAATTATCTCAAAGTCACTCAGAGAGCCATAGAACGAGCTATGCTCGGAGTTTCTCTTCGTGATAAAATCCGGAATGAGGAAATCCGTCGACTTGAAGGATGGATAATAAAACGGTGAGTAAATGTTCTCGTGTGGCAACCGCGTATCGGAAAACATGTACCAGGCCGTCCCCCTATTAGATGTATCTGTTGTTTGGCGGTAGACTTAGGTAACATGGTGGTAGCTAGCCAGGCGGACATAGAAAATACCACAAACCACCGAGTACTCAGAGTAGAATGACCTAGATTTGCACAACTGCAGGCGTACTGATGCAAATACTTTCTGTCTCTCTCAGATATATGTTATTTATTATTATAATTTGCGCCTCTTTCTGACCTGCCAGCACGTTCGGGGACGCTGGCCGGTTGCTTGTTGACCGCGTGCTTGACGCGGATAGACAGGTGTGTCTCGATCTTTACATTTTGTATGGCATTCTATCCGGATGATCTAGGTAGATTAGAACAGCAACGACAGGTATCCTTCCACGCTAAGCAGTGGTAAGTACGAATAATTATCAATTTTTTAATTAAATTTAAATCTAGTGGGTACTTACAAAGAATGAAAATCAGCCGAGACCAATACACTTTCATTTTTGAACTGATAACGAGAATGCAACTGTCTTAAACACTTGGAATTTAAAGACTGACAGATCATAGAGGTACAATGACTGACTATATTGTTCAGATAAAAGTGTTTGTAAACCCAGTTGAAAAGTTCTTGTGAATTTTTTGTTAGCATTCTTTAAACTCCACTGCAATTCCAGGGTCAATCTTACCTCCCGTCCCGAACCGAAAGGGTTCCAACGCGACCCTATCACTAGGGTCTACTGTCCGTCCGTCAATATGTCACACGGCTGTATCTTTTGAACTGTAATCTCTATAACAACAAATAAAAAAGTTTCAAATAAAAGCTTGTCAGGGAAACAAGAAACATGTGTCAATTTAGTTTTGTAGTAGCAGTAGTAGACGAGTACGACACTAGATGGCGCTAGTCGTATGTTACATCGCACGTTTAAAAAAATCACGTTTGTTGTATGGGAGCCCCCTTAAATATTTATTTTATTCTGGTTTTTAGTATTTGTTGTTATAGCGGCAACAGAAATACATCATCTGTGAATATTTCAACTGTCTAACTATCACGGTTCATGAGATACAGCCTGCTGACAGACGGACAGCAGAGTCTTAGTAATAGGGTCCCGTTGGTTACCCTTTGGGTACGGAACCCTAAAAATTAATGGTATAACTAACGAAATTTATGTATATGTGTTGTTTAGGACCAACGCCCGTTTGAAATATACACATTGTAAAGCTTTTTTAGACGGAAACAAGCAGTGTATTGGCACTTTTTAGAAGAAGAAAGAAAAAAACAGGCACGCCAAATAAAATGCAAAAAAACAACAACAATTCAACAGATAAGAATGCTAAAAAGAAGTTTTAAAATATTATGTCCATGAAAAAATAAAAACATGTAAGAACAAGCGCCCTACACGGATAACCACCGCCAAGCGACTAGGGCTGGCACAACGTTATTGCAGAAACGAATATCACAAAACATAACGAGTTCTAGTTTGAATGTGTTAATCGACGAGGTGTCTCCCGCTCTCTTTCTCGCTCCAGTAAATGTAGGTTCGAAGTGACAGAAAAGAAAAGGACAGAAAGGATAGCAAAGTACGATTCGGTGCGGCTACATGTAGCTAAATCCAGCTTCAACTGTCAAACGTGAGTGCGACAGCGGCGCTTGAATTAAGACGGTTTTTCGGGACGGCATTTTAGCAGAAAATATTTTATTTCGACGTCGCGTTGTATTTCATAGTAATTTTTATAATCACTAGGTCAAAATTTATTCATGGAAAGATTCTAGTCGACCGTCAAACATATGTTCGTGTCTCTTTCACGCATAAACATATTTATTTCATTATATAAATATTCTAACGGGCAGCCATTTATTACTTAATACATTCATATTTATAAGTTACTAGCTTCCGCCCGCGACTTTGTCCGCGTGTACTTCAGGATTCATTCTACTTGTTCGATAGGCTTAGATGGCATCTATCTCCATTTCCAGCATAAGGTACAAAATAGTGTTTATTCTGTTACGTAGGCTAATAGTTTAAAGAAACAAAAGAAATTTCTATATCTGACGTAGTACATTCAAATAGTCTTCACACTAATATTATAAACGCAAAAGTTTGTATATACGAATTACATATTCTATGGTCGGTTGCTAGGCAACGCGTTTTTGTTATGCCAAAATTGCCCATGTAATCCCACTAATATTATAAGTGTGATTTTGTACAATTTACACAATATGTCTTTATAAATTGTAGCCTATATGTTATTCTGATGTATAAGCTATATTATTGTAAAGTTTCATTCAAATCCATTCAGTAGTTTTTCTGTGAAAGCGTCACAAACATCCAAACATCCAAACTTTCACACTTATAATATTAGTAGGATATATTATGTTAATTTAAATGAATAACCGATTAAAGCAGATAATTCGTGCACAAAAATATACTTAGGATCATACTTAAAACTAACTTAACTTAAAAATTAGTCAGTCAAAATTACACTAAATTACATTATTTGGTTTAGTTTGACTGCCCCTTGATCTTCATGTTCATAAGGAACTTTGAACTAATTCAAAGGCGTCAATTTATAGGTGACAAACAAACTTACAATCACATTCATAATATTATTTGAAACACTTGACAGCCCTGAATCTTTTCTTAACATATTGCACAGTGTGAGCGTTGTTCGGCTTCTTTTTTGGTGCAGCCCTACCGAACCCGATCCGAACCCAGAGAGAGAGGGACAGAGACATATATATATATATATTTAAAATGAGATGATGAGTTTGTTGGTTAGTCCGTTCTTCACGTCGTAACGTAGATTCAGATTGACTTGATTTTATCTATAAGGATAGTAGAAAGGCCGCAAACGGACATACGATAATTTTTATACAGATCGAACGAGTAGCTCCTGTAGGATAAATTATAGAGTCCTCGCGGATGACGTCACGGGCAAAAACTAGTAACTAGAGGTACTCGGGTCTTATAAAAGTCCACTGCTGGACATAAGCCTCCCCGCAACCTTTACTAGGTCGTCGGTAGTAGGACGGCCCGGTACTCGTTTCCCGGTACGTGGTTGCCACTCTCCAGTGGCAAGTTTACGTCCCATCAGAAAAAAAATCATATTAAACTTATATGACATTTATTAAATCTGGACGTTGTCAAGATATTAGCTCGCCTTCTAAATTCCAATGTCAAACTTGAATAAGGTCCAAAAGGGTGCGCCCGGGCGATGCTCCGATGACATTGTTTTTACATGTGGTAGTACCTACTAGGATTACGAATTTAGCTTAAGGGCGTTTGCGAGTTTCCATTGTTACACGTCATATAGGCCATTGTCACAAGCGTCACGGAAGACAGAGTCCGGAGTGAGATTATAAAGGTTCCGTTGCTTCATAGGTTGTTCGGAATCCTAAACAAGTAACTAAAATTAAAAGTTAAACTTAAGAAGGTACTGCACGAAATTATTTTCTATGCGCTGAATTAGTAAAAACATTGAAAGGGCTTATTTTTTAGGCTAGGTTGTATCATATTTATATCACACACACACACATACACACACAGAGAAACAATACATAACGTTTATGACATCCAAAAGTATCAATTGTTTCCAGATGTTACCTAAGTCTGACGTTAAACAGCGGTGTTAATAGCACTATTGTGTTTTAGTATAAAAGCTAGCAGAACCAGCGCCTCATTAGCTACTGAGGCTTGAGGCTACTGGGTGCGCACGCACACCATCAGGTGAGATGAAGGTCAAGTGCAAGCCCATTACATACATTTAAAAAAGTTTGTTTTATTAATTGAAAAATGTTTTAACATCACATTCCCGAGTTAAAAGGTAAGCGAATATAATGACTTTTCTGTGATGAAATAATATTTTGTCAGTGCCCTAGTATTACTAAATATCTCCTGCGCTTGTACTACAACGGTTTAATGGAAACACACACTCTCCCGTGATTTATGTCGCCCTTACACCCAGTGTTGCCATGTTATGAAAATATTTAATTACACGTTCACTTCGGCGACTCATCGTGCAATTTCAATGTTACCAGCCTCAACGTGAATATTAGATGCAAACTTTAATAGCTACGGACTAGGGATGGGATGTGTATTGGTAATTGAAATCCGGAGTCCTGATTTTTTATTTATCGTACGGTATTCATTGATTTCGATGACATAGAGACAACAGATGGATCTACAGCACCACAATATGGAGAGGACCTCAAGGAAAAATAAAGAGAGCTCAAAGAAAAAGAAAGAGAGGACAGCCCTCTACACGCTGGGAGGACGAAATTTAAAAAGCCGCTGGGCCAAAGTGATGGCACATAGCACAGGATAGTGAGAAGTGGACATCATTGGAGGAGGCCTTTACCCAACCTGGGGACCTGGCTAATAATTAAACATACTGTAATAGAAAAAATAGTGAATCAAACAGCAATGCAATATATCAGGATCAAATAAAAGGCTTTTTATTGTTATTTATTTATTTATTATTAATTGTTTTCGTCGGCGTTAACTTTACAATTTATCCTTCGGGAACTACTTGCTCGATCGGGATAAGAAGTTGCGTAAGTCGTTTTCCGGCCGCACAACTATTCCAATACAAAAAATCAAGTCATTTCAGTCCTTTGTTTTGACGTATAGGAAGTATAAACAAAAAACTCATTATAGTATATATTTATACTCGCGTGAATGTTTAAAAGTAACTTGTAGCAATATAATTATTTAATACTTTTATTAATATTTTTACGGACTTACCTGAAACTGCCAATGATTTTCTAACTGTTATGCGTGTCCTGTAATCTGTAATAAAATTGTGGTCATATCAGTTTTAAATGTGCCTAAAAATACGGGCTAATTAGGGAAGGTTTGCGGCAATGGTGCAAATACAAAACTCATGCTCTTTAGGTTAAATTGTATTGTATTGAAAGGACATGAAAAAAAATTCAAAATGCATCCAAACAACCATTTTAATTTTAGGTTTATATGAATTTAAGGCCACAGGCCACATCGCTCGAAGAACCGATAACCGGTGGGGAGTAAAGGTTCTCGAGTGGCGACCACGTACCGGGAAACGTCTACCAGGCCGTCCCCCCACTAGATGGACCGACGACCTGGTTAGAGTCGCAGGGAGTCGCTGGATGCAGGTGGCTCGGGACCGGTCGATGTGGCGTACCATGAGGGAGGCCTATGTCCAGCAGTGGACATTTCCCGGCTGATGATGATGATGATGATGAATTTAAGTGTGGAACTGAAACAGGCAATGAACTGCGCGGAGTGCTGATTACCAGACAATCCTCAAGCCTAATAATAATTCACATAAATCCGGATTACGATAAAATCACCAAGACCTGCAGTTTTACCGGACCTGTTCCGGAATATTTACATCACTAGTCGTGACAGCGGTGTGATGTATATTTTTGTAACTTTTTAATGACGTCATAACGAGGGGTCAAAGTTTCCATCTTTGTGTATTTTTAATATATTTTTTAATTTGCAAGTCATTCTGATCTAAACGGCGTGACCGGACGCTTTAATAGAATCTTTTTAGTAACAAAGATGTGTTAAGAATAAGGTTATCTAGAACATCGCCCAGAAATGACCTTCTCTCTTTACTGATTATTAAATTAGACTTGCCACAGAACCTACTGTTGTTTCATTGAAACGGGGTTCATCTTGGGGGTTTCTGGAGATTTTACATGGTCCTTCGATCGCTGGAATAAAAAGGCGCGAAGTGGACTGGAACGCATGTTCCATTGCAACGCTGGCTAAGTAGTCAGTGGATTGTCGCTTGGAGCCCGAGGTGGCTTCATCCAGCGCGGAAGGCGAGCGCTGGCTGGCTGAGGTGCGGGCGGAGCACCCCTCAGCAGTGAATCACTCCCGGAATAGGAGCGCCCCTGAAGACGGAGCACCCTTGGAAGCGGAGCACCCTTGGAAGCGAGGCACCGGCGCGAAGAGTGCACCAAGATGCAATGGACTTGTAGTGAGTGTGACGTAGTGTAACAAATTTCGACCTTATAGACATTCAAAATTTCAACTTTTATTTCGTAGACAGTTTTATCTTTAAATTTCAAAATTAGAATAGGGACTTACAATAATTTCAAAAAAAGTGCAGTGACGGGGAACCTACGGCAAATTTTGTTTTTGTGACGTATGGATGTGTCAAACACTTAGAATATTTTCTACGGATTTTTCCCTTGAAATTGTTAATTTTTGAACTGTTTATTTTCGATTTAGCATTGTAATACTGATATATTTTGATACTGTTGTACTATCATCATGGCTGACATTCTGATTAGACTTCAAGGACATGTTTCTTCCATAATTATCAATGGGAATTCTAACTTCAAGAAATCTCTCAAGGAACGCATCACATATCCTTATGTTGAATCGCGTTTAGAAGGTTTGGAACAACAATGGAAGGAATTTTTGAACAATCACCGTAATATTGTTCTTAAAATGTCGACGGAAGACTATAAAAATAGTAGCTATTATGTTGATGATGTGTATGACACAACACAAGAAATGTATTTTGATTTCAAGTCATTGTTAAAGGAAAAATTGTCGAATTTGAAAGAGACCAGCACGTCTCAAGAATTTGTCTATTCTAAGGTTGAAAGGAAGGAACAACTCAACTGTACAAATGTTGCGGCAGATATCATAAGTTGTATCTTTTGTAGAGAGAACCACAGCTTAAGCGCCTGTATAAAGTTTGTTCAGGAAGGCATTGAGGACAGACGTAAGTTTGTCCAAACCCACAATTTATGTTGCAACTGTTTCAGTCACGATCACTCCACTCACAAATGCGACCAGCCTACAAACTGTAGTCTTTGTACCAATAACCACCACTCTCTACTGCATCCCAGAAACCCAAAGTCTGTCGGTAACAATGTTGTTGCTACTGCACTAGAAGCAACTTCACCACCGAAGACCTCTCTCAATGGCAATGTCTCAAACTCAACTTGTTTCTCCAGCATTCACGGTCATGTGGTCCCATCCACATCCAAGCCTGGTGAAAACAAGTCCACTCATGCTTTGCAAACTCGCCTGGATGAAGGATCTCAGGCATCCTTTGCCACTGAGTCTGTATTGCAAACGCTAGGCCTCCGGACTATAGCCGGTGTCAGCTTAGCTTCAGGATCGTGCGGGGAACAGGCGACTTCATCTGCGAAGTCGTCCGTCTTAGTAGACATTCATTCCCGTCATGATCCCAGCTTCACCATCTCGGTGGAAGCTCATGTTGTCGACATCAAATCATCACTCTCTGACGAAAACAAGCAACACAACAGATCTGGTGAGCTAGAATCAGATCCATCCTCTAGGCTCACACTTACGATACAGGAAGAGAATCTCTTTAAGTGTCAATCTGACACCACTGCCTACTGTGAGACCGATGTGTCGTTCAGATCAAATGATGGTTCAATGCAAATTGATATCATGCATTCATACGAGTCAGACGAGAACGTCAAAGTGAAGTCTCTATTCGCTTCAGAGAATCAATGTTGTAAATACAGTAGTTCAAACAAAATGGCTCGCCTTCGTTCGACAAATCTGTCACAGCACGCAGTCGATCCGACTCACCAACCAGAGTTGCAACCACTAACAAACACCATCAAAATGTACAGACAAACAAGCGAGTTCCAGTGCACTATCACCAGCATATCATTTCATCAACATACAAACACAACCGCGCAAAGACTTTGGCTATCTCAAATTAAGTGGGACCCGGGTTTGAACAATCTTACACCTGTCGTCAGCCTTAAATATAAGAGCAACATTGAAGTTGAATCTGCGTTAGTTTTTAGTTTGTTAATAAGATGTCATTATAGTGTTGTGTAAATAGTTTTATTGTTAAGCTTGTTTGTATAAATATTGTTTAAGGAGATGTATTTAGTTTCGTTCAACTGTTGTGAGATTTATTTTTATTTTAATGGACACCGTCCATAGCGGGCGGTATGTTCAGTCGCGACACGACTGTTATAGTCTTGTCCTCTCTTGTGTATGAATATAGTTATCGATACCAGTCATTTGTGGATAGATGGCGCTGGTGTACATATAAATGGCGATATAGACCTGTCATCGCCCAGAAATGACCTTCTCTCTTTACTGATTATTAAATTAGACTTGCCACAGAACCTACTGTTGTTTCATTGAAACGGGGTTCATCTTGGGGGTTTCTGGAGATTTTACAAAGTCTGTAATTTGTGTACACTTAGCTGCATATCGAATTATACATTTCTAGTAATATGCTGATATCTCAATGTACGGTAGCATTTTTTCAAAAGTAGTATGGCTTTTGCATAGCCTTTCACGCGGAAGGACCTGTGTTCGATACCCGGTGGGGAAATTGAAAAAGATCACTGAGTCTTTGTCCGGTTTTTTAGGACATTACAGGCTGAACCACCTGATTGTCTGAGTAGTCATACGATTCCGTGCTTTGGAAGGCACGTGATGAAGAATCCACAGCTGATTTAGGTTGTCTTTGACAGCAGCCTTAGGGTTAGAAGGTCAAATGTCAGTTGCTTCCCTAAAAACAGTACCTTAGCCTAGGTTTTGGTATCAGACCCCGATTGAGAAACGGAATAACGCTACGGCTAGGGGGCCGATGAGTGTGATTTGACCATAATCATTATACTTGTCAGGCAGATAAGAGAATGACATGGAGTAGTAAAAGGACATTAAAATACATTAAAGGTCAACACACATACATCTGCGGGAGTCCTCGCGCATGAATGGAAGCAATTGGACTGCGAAGTGACCACGGCTGCGCCAGAATATGAGATATTGAGTGGAAAATTATCAGAACAGTGGCTGTATGGAGTCGCTGTTCAACTATTTTTAAGACTTAGGGAATGTTGTAGGATTGGCCCCGAATTCCACAACATATTCTGAACACGGAAATGCTAAACGTTTTACGCGAAATATGGCCTCTCTTAGACACCGCCTCTCATGGTGGATGAAACCGTGTGATAGAAGTTTACTCGACCAGTTGATGAAACACTGAGCAATGCTATATATTTCATGATCGATCTGGCAACGGACTTAAAAGAAAATTATAAGAGATAATATTGTGATAGATAACCAGAAACTTACGGACTATGAGGCCAACTTGTATATACTTAAGAATTGGTTTTATTCAATTTTTTTTAATATACTCAAAATAGATGACACATACCCAAAAAATAAAGATGTCATCAATGGAATGACAGTTGTTTTTGTTCGCTTAGAACAAAAAATAATGAGTTTGTTTTGTAGTGTAAAACACTGCTAAAATGCACTATAAATATTTTCTTAAATAGTCTGTTTAAATAGATCCTATTTAGATAGAAAGATTTTCTTTCCTCACTTTTAATTACCAATTTTATTTTTGAACTGTTTGTGAACCATTGCAATCTACTTACTGTATCTATTAAGACAACTCACTGATTATTTTTTCGTTGGCTCGCGAGAGTGCAATAGCGATTTACATCCTTGGCGGCAGAAAGAGATAAGCATAGCATCACATTGTCTCAAGAAAATCGACGTAAGCGACAAATTATTCATTGCTTGAAAACTAGAAGATCAATTAAAAAATCCTTCGTGCTAAACTTAAGCATAATTTCCTTCATAATTGTACCTCTACAAAAATAAGCTGATAATCTTAAATAGATTCCTAAAACAAACAATTTAAGACTTTGAAAAATAAATCTATCGAGAAAATTTTCGCAGATCGTGTTTATGGTTGTGGTATTCCTTGCAGATGTCCTCGAGATATCATTGATGTAATATCAAGTCTGTATCTGCTACCGTTAGTGAGAAAAATAGATTTTCACGACCCCTCAAAAACAGCGTTTCCTCTTAATCCATATTACTGATGGAGCAATAGCGACTCCATAGCTCCCCTGTTCCAATGACCACCGCACATAAATTCATATTATTAATTGAACTATCATTGTGGTGCCACCGCAGTGTTGTGCGTGAATGGTTATATGTCACAAACGTATTCAGTTATTACTTTACATTTTAATTGATCAGTGCAGTCCGTTCGTCGTATATCAATGTCGGAATAGCCCCTTTTAAGGGTCGATACACATATACATGGATAAGGCGTGGGCTCTCAATCTGAGGGTTCCTGGTTCGAATCCAGCCGTGTACCTATGAGTTGTTTTTCAATTCAAGTACATTATCTGATTGTGTAACGGTGAAGGAAAACATCGTGAGGAAACCTGGAGGAAAACGGGCATGTGAAGTCCGCCGATCCGCACTGGTCCCGCGTGGTGGACTATGTCCCATACACTCTCTGTAGGAGAGTAGGACTGAGACCCTGCAGTGGGGACATATATAGGCTGTTGACGACACATATATCTACATTAATTTATTAATTATAAAGGTTACACACTCGTTAAACTACTTATTAGCTCTGGTTTTAACAAACACCTAGTTTAGTTTAATCCGGAGGTCCTGCGTTCGATTCCCAGTGGGGATACCTATTGGTACCCTGTTTGTTTTCTGGTAGAGGGCATTTTCTATGTCCGCCTGGCTAGCTACCACCATGTTACCTAAGTCTGCTTCCAAACAGTAGTGTTAATAGCACTGTTGTGTTCCGGTATATAAAGTAGCAGAGCCAGCGCCTCATTAGGTTGAGGGTTATAGTGTCGCGAAATAAATATCATTAATTTACAACTTTATAGTTATCTACAATAGCAGTTACGCAGCTAATAGTTCATAGATGGCGCTTTGAACAACAATTGAAAAAAAGTGTTTAAAATGAAAATTGTGATTCACTGTGAAGTTTTATGTTAATGATACTCATTTCGCGACATCACAATCTGATGTACTATTTTTAGATAGTTACTGCACAAATACAGCTGTTATATTTTAAAAGATTGTGGCAACAGAAATTTAGTACGAAACTTTGATGGAGGTGGATCGACTTAAGGCGAGTCCTTTCTTCTCATTTTCCATACAAGTTACTGTTCCCATAATCTTTTTAAATACGATAAATTTTTAAATGAATTTGATATGGAAAAATAAACCAAAAAATTAGGTATCCGCGAAATGAGTTTCAAAATTTTTGGACTTCAATAAGTACTTTATTTTTAAATCTGAAATTAAATTAAATTTCGCCAGTGCTACGCATGTGTGAGTGCATACATGCGTGGCACAGAGTTTTGAGCTCCGCCCCTACCCTGTACACATACAGACTTGATGAGAGAGACCGCTTTATACATAAGAAAAGACCAAAAAAATATTTGAAAGCTAACACCACGCTAACACACGTTGCCGCTCCGTGCGTGGACGCGTGGTGCTCGCTCTCTCCTTTTAATTTGCTTTAAAAAGGGACAGAAGAAATAATCGATAATTCCTGAACAAGGCCTGTCAGTTTTATTACTATGTACTAAGGAGTCGTATAATATATCAAAAAAAGCCTATAGAAAATTCCGCAATGATATACGAGTATGTCTATCTCCTAACAATAATATTACAACAAGGACATAACCGCGTTTGCGAACGCACCCACTCTTGACACCTCATCATCAACATCATCAGCCGGGTAGCGTCCACTGCTGGACATAGGCCTCCCTCATGGTACGCCACATCGACCGGTCCCGAGCCACCTGCATCCAGCGACTCCCCGCGACTCTAACCAGGTCGTCGGTCCATCTAGTGGGGGGACGGCCTGGTAGACGTTTCCCGGTACGTGGTCGCCACTCGAGAACCTTTACTCCCCACCGGTTATCGGTTCTTCGAGCGATGTGGCCTGCCCATTGCCACTTCAGCTCACTAACTCGTCGAGCTATGTCGGTGACCTTCGTTCGTCTACGGATTTCCTCATTCCGGACCTTATCACGTAGAGAAATTCCGAGCATAGCTCGTTCCATTGCTCGCTGAGTGACTTTGAGCTTGTTTATTCGGCCCACCTGCTGGCTGTCAATTGTCATCCGTGGCTGACGTCGAGATCGAGTCGTCTTTGTTACTTGTGAATAAACCTAAACTAATTCAATTTAACTCAGTATTTCATTCCATCAGGTTATGGGCCTATTTGGAATCCGTAAAAATAATTAGTTAAACAGTGAGTCGCGGAGTGTGTTCTCTGATTTTCAGCATCAAAATGGCTATATCCAACGTGTAAATTGAAAAGATGCAAGGACGTGAGAACTATATAACACCTGAAAGTTTGTTGTGCAAACGTATTTAGAGCACAAAGATCTATGTGACTGCGTGCAGCCTTCCAATGGCGTGGAAACAATTGATGCCGCCGATTACATTAAAATTAAGCTCTTACAAGCTTCAGTTTTTCATTACAAAACAGCATCGTAAAACTACCCCGAGAAGACGTTGTTACAACTGTAATGAGTTTGGTTATTTTAGCAAAAACTGCAATTATAAAAAGAAAACAAATGAAGGTAAAGTTTTTGCAGCAGCCTCTGAATATGTGAATAGTAAGGAATAGTATGTGGATTCTGGAGCATCTTCACATATGACTAACTCCTCCGACTTGATGTACCTCTGATTAGACAAATAATGGTTGCCAATAATTCATCAGTCGCCGTGCTGAAGATGGGTAATGTAGACCTGGATTTTTATGGAAAAAATAATAAAATAAATCACATAGAGGTGAGAAATATTTTATACATTACTGAACTGAGTACCAACTTGTTATCAGTTAGTTAGTCAGTTGGTAAAGAATGTCTGTCAAGAAATTTATTAATACTCGGGATGTGAGATTTTTGAATACAAACAAACAGTTAGTTGCAACGGCAAGACTAACTAATTGAATACAAAGAAATGCACTTGTTACTTCATCCGAGAGTGAAAGTTTGGATACATGGCATTGAAGAATGGGCCATTTAAATTACAAAGAATTATTGAATTTAAATGAAGGTAACAATAAGTGTGCTGTGCTGAAGATAAGCATCAGTTACAAAGAAATAAGTGTAATGGTAGCTGATGTACTAACCAAGGGGACTCCTCAACTGAGGCTGGAGAGCTGCTCGCATCAGATGGGTTTATGTCCTAGAGGGGATGTTGTGAGGACAACCGCATTCATAAGTTAATATATACTTATTGTATGTAAAGTATGTATTATTATTATTGATACATATTAGTTTGTTTTATGTATCTCTTATGTAATTGTTTATTATATTTATTATATCGTTCACACCTAACTGCCCTCCTCTCTTCACTATTTCTCCTTGACCTAGGACTGCAGTAAGAAATTTCTTTTGGAAATAAGCTGTTCCTTTTGTATATATTTTTATGTTTTTGTGTTATGTAAATATTATCTGTGTAAAAAAACTGTTTAAATAAAAATAAATTAATCAACTGAGTATTTCATTCCATCAAATAACCCACAGCTATAATTTTTAGGATTCCATAGTCAAACATGGAACCCTTATAGTTTCCCTGTCTGTTTGTCCGTGGCTCAACTTACAGACTTACTACTAGTACTACTGTATTTTATATGTTTGTTACCTCAGAACTTTGGACTGTGTGAACTGATTTTAATGATTCTTTTTTATTTGAAAGCCAGTGCTTTTGATGACAACTGATGCTTATCGATATCGATTCAGCAGTTTTAAAAGAAAATATGAAAAACAAATATGTACCCAGATCTACATCTAAGGGTGGACATTTTAGGGGATGAATGCTGCGGACATTTAGGGCAATTGAAGTTAGTTTGATCAATAAAGTTGTAGTGATTCACGCATCATCAGCCAGGACACGTCCACTGCTGGACATAGGCCTCCTCCATGGCATACTACAATGGCCGGTCCCTGTAGACCAACAACATCAAGTACTTTCGAAAAGAAAAGAAAAAAATTCCCGAGCCACTTGCATCTAGTGACTCCCTGCGACCTTTCCTAGTACATCCCATCTGTCATCCATTCTTCAAGCGATGTGACCTGCCCATTGCCACTTCGGCTCACTGACTTGGCGAGCTATGTCAGTGACATTAGTTCGTTTATGGATTTACTCATTCTGGATTTTATTTTATTCATCCTTCTCAAAGCTTTTAGTTTCTGTTTTGCCATACAATATTTGAACTTATTTTTCAATCTAACCGCCTCCATGGCCTATTTGCTGAATGTTGGACAAACGTTGGGGCCTCTGGGTGCCCCGGGTTCAATTCCTAGTGGGAGTTACCTATCAGTGCTCAGTTTATTTGGTAATTATAGTAGGGCATTTTTCTATGTCCACCTAGCTAACTACCACCATGTTACCAAAGTCAGCCGCTAAACAGCAGTGTCAATAGCACTGTTGTGTTCCGATATTAAAGGTAGCAGAGCTATCGCCTCATTAGTATAATAATTATTATTATTTTTAAATTGTTTTTCTTTTTGGGTTTTTTATCACTTTGCAATAAATGATTATTATTATACTATTATTAGCTGTAGTCTTTATAGCTTGTTTTGTCATACAATCTTCAAAATCATTTTTAACGCCGTAGGGGTTTAATTTGATTTAGTTTTAGTAGTAAGTTATGTGTTAGGAAGCTACTTGCAAAATTTCAGGTTTGTAGCGTTTATGGGTTCGAAGATATTGTGATGAGTCAGTCAGTCTGTGAGTGAGTGGTATTTGACTTATTCTTATTGTATTCTTAGTGATTTTATAAATTGATTGATATTTCAAATGATAAGGATATTGCCCATGAAAACCGTTCTCACTTCAAATTCTATACATATTGTTACATGTTCTCTTTGCGGATCGAGTTTCTTACTGAAGTGGTTTGTGCTGGAATCAGTCAGTCATTGAAGTCTTTCACATCTACGGATTATACACTTATACAGGTAGATTGTCAACAAGTCCACTGTTGGACATGACAATGTCAATCAATCACCGTACTTTACAAACGGACCGGTGATCGCAGTAAAATGTTTTTACATAGTACTACCCATTTTCTAGTTTTTAATGTTCCGAAGATTTTATGAAAAAATGGAAACTTTGCGAAATTTCATTATGGTATGGTCTTTATTTGTAAATTCTAAATTATATTACATTTTATACCGGATTTTGTGTAAATATTACAGAAAACCCTAGTCAAGGTTGTTGAGTATATTTTTTGAGAAATCATCAAAAAACTTGATAAACTTAGTTATGCGGTCCGGAAAATGAACCTTATTTCAAGGTAGGTAATAATAATAACAATGTGCGCGATTCCAACGCGCACTTTGCCCGTTCTTTACCTTTAGACGCCATTTACGACCCCCAGGCCACGAGGCTACATAGGTAGTATTTTAATTTGAAATATACATATACGCAATAAATATATTTCATTATTTGTCTACGTGAGAAAGCACAGATAACATTGGCATGAATCATATTGTACTGTGTAGGGCGCTAAGAAGCTAAGTATACTCGTATGAATAAATGTATCACCATATGTTACTTTGAAACAGAATTTCACAATTTTGAGCTTTACTGAAAGAGATTAGCTTTACTAATTAAAATATTTGCAAGGTTGCCAGATCTATTTGCCGAGGCAAGCCCGACGCATCATAACAAATACAAGTGTATTCAATAATGACCCTTAACTACACTGATTAGGTCGTATTTACGACCACAATCAAACAGGTATGAGGTTTTCCGTTTTCAAACTTTTTCAGGCGACGTTGCCATACCGTGCGTATCGTCTCTAGTCGAAGTTTGTTATTTGTATGCGATTTGTATGTTTTGGTTGTTTGAAACCTTAACAAATTTTTATGTTGACAAATACATATCATCATCATCAGCCGGGAAACGTCCACTGCTGGACATAGGCCTCCCTCATGGTACGCCACATCGACCGGACCCGAGCCACCTGCATCCAGCGACTCCCCGCGACTCTAACCAGGTCGTCGGTCCATCTAGTAGGGGGACGGCCTGGTAGACGTTTCCCGGTACGTGGTCGCCACTCGAGAACCTTTACTCCCCACCGGTTATCGGTTCTTCGAGCGATGTGGCCTGCCCATTGCCACTTCAGCTCACTAACTCGTCGTATACATATCATATTTATTAAATAAGGTGTAGATGTAAATAAAAAACACATACTTATTCACTAGTTTTATTAACATATTTACATGGTTAACTATAATCATAATAATATTTACTCCTGATCAATAACATTTTAAAAAACTTCCACTTCTTTAATTAGGGGATATTGAAAGTTAGTCAATGCACATGAAACTTGAAAATTTTTATTCGAAAGTGTGCGGAGGTAACATGGGATATGATCTAATATGGAATAGCCTTTTACTCTTTGAATTGCTCGCTCAACATGAATCCTTGCTCATGCTATTGAAGTAGTTTGAAATACTTGATTGGGAGTAAACTGAGGGTAAATTGAGGTCAAAAAGGGTGGTATATTTACAGAAACTCCAGGTGGTAAAAGGTCATTAATGAGGAATCCTTTGTCAGCTAACAAGTCCCCAGGTGCTAATTTTTCTAGCAGTTGGGAGTGTTTGACTATAGCTTTATCTGATGTTGAGCCTGGGTATAATGCACTACAATAGGTTATTACTCCATTAGGGGCTACACCAACAAGAGCTTTAAAGGTGTTTCTGTGTTTATAGTGACTGTAAGTCAATTTTTGTTGAGTCATGGATTTTCTTGAAACAGCACAATATACTTCAGTGCAGTCGATCACCATTCGACAGTTTGTAAATTTAGCAAAGCAATTTGGTAAACATGTTTTATTTTTTGATTGTGTAGGTATCTAACTTATCAACCCTTTGTATAAATATTGATGGAATATATGAATCCAAGTAAAGGTAACATAGTCACAGTTTGTTTACTGCACGCAAAATGCACACTTAAGTCTGTGTGTGCCAAATTTAATCTGAGCTTAATCAATGTCATAAATATTTGATCTTCTTGGCTTATTCGGGTAAATTTCCAACCGCAATAATAGTTAATGTCGATACCTTCAAATAATTCCATTAATGTAGTTAGTATCTCCTGGCTCGGAATGACAGTATAATATGAATTCAATTTTTCGTTGTTTTCAATTCTTTTTAAACACTATGGCACTGTTTTGATGTTTTTTTTATTTTTTATTATTAAAGATAGACCAACACTTGACCTCAATCTCACCTGATGGTAAGTGACGATGAGGTCGAAGATGTTACGTGTTGGTCTAGAAGGTGCCTATTTACTCTTCTTTTGAAGATTCCCAAGTTGTAGTTTTCGGGGAACACGGAAACCGGTAGTGCATTCCATAGTTTTGTTTTTTATGTCCAATTTTAGATTGTCATTTTCAGACCTTAGCAAAGTATTTTCTGCTGCTATAATTACATCATTCTTAACTTCAACTATTTCTTCTGAAGAAAAATTTTCTATGGGTATGTCGTCGTCAGGTTTCCTTTGGTTCTTTGGATGTGAGAGAAACTCAAATATTTTCCCCTTATTATGGCTAAATAGCACAGGAAAGTTTCTTCTATCACCATCTTGAAAATGACAACTGCATATACGCGAGTGTTTGGAAGGCACCCTATCAGCCGTCCTGTAACAAACATGAAATAAATTTTAAGTAAATTCAGCACACATATAAACAAAAACCACAGTAAAACATAAAAATTCTTAGTAATAAAAATGGTATGTACTGACCTTATGTATTTGATCCATTTCTTTAAAATCTTTTGATTCTTGGGAAACGTAAAAACTTGCATTTATGCTTATCGTTATAGTGTTTACATCCGGGCGCAAAACACATCATTTTGAAGCTTTTTAACTATAAAATTTCCTTTTAAAACAGCAGCCAATTTTTACTCTATTTAGTATGAGAATGTCAATTGTCACTGTCAATAAGTTTGTTGGACCGCGCCATATTAAAAATGGAAATGCGACGTTGCCAGATTTATAGATAGACAGCGTGGGCGGGACTACAAATGAAAGTATAGTCAACAATGAACATTAAGTACTCTACTTATGACCTATAATCTAATGGATTTACTAATGGATTGTTGATCTGGGTACGAGTCTAGGTTACAGGAATTCACCATAGCCGCTGTTTTTCCCATAATATTTTTAAATAATGGTTGTGGGTTACATTTAATATATTTAATATAAGTCTAGTGAAGTAAAGCGCCCGCGAAATGAATAATCATAACATATAATTCACGCATTGTCCCGATATTAGCGATTTGTCAAACAGCGCCGCCTTTTGGCAGGTTTGCGCGTAAAAAAGAGCACCGTGGCCGTTAAGAGTATTATACTTTCCAATCAATTGGCAACGTCCGCATAATGGCGGGAAATGAACGCAACCGAAGTGCTAAATTCAATTTTCTTAAACAACACGCGAGCTTTTCTTTAATACAAGCGAAACATAATTTTAGAATAAAAACAGCTGTCGTTTAAAAACAATTTAATAGGTCTGCTAATGAGTAACATTTGGGAACAGTATAATTACTGAATACGGTAATAGGTTTAGCGCGACGCAAGGAACTATTTGAGACGCGGCCCGCGACCCTTACTTGAGACTAGAAGAACTAGTTATATAGAGCAAAGTAAAGTAGCTTTATTTTTGATTCGACCTGCTGCATGAAAGCAGGTTTTTTCCGTATTTTGAAATCATTCGACTGCGAAGTGCCCACGGCTGCGGTAGAATACGAGATATTCATTGGAAAATTATCAGAACAATAACTGCATGGTGTCGCTTTTCAACTATTTTTTACGACTTAGCGAGTGTTGTATTGAAGATAGACCAACACTTGACCTCAATCTCACCTGATAGTGATGATGAGGTCGACGATGTTACGTGATGATCTAGAAGGTGACTATTTACTCTTCGTTTGAAGATTCCCAAGTTGTAGCTTTCGGGGAACACGGAAACCGGTACCATATTTTTGCTGTACGCACGATAAATGTGGAAGCGAAACGCTTGGTGCGAGCTGTGGGGATATCTACAGTGTACGGGTGAAGGTCTGACGTTCTTCTGTTTGACCGGTACTTGAACGGCGAAGGTGGAATCAACAATAACTCCTGCGCACACTCTCCAAAATGTATCCTATAAAATACAGAAAGGCAGGCAACCTGACGCCTATGTTCGAGGCTTTGGAACTTTGCCTTATGTAGCGTATCTTTGCCCATCAGTCTCATAGCTCGACGCTCCACCGAGTCCAAAGCAGCTAGTTAATACCGCGCTGAATCATCCCAAAGATGGCAGAGGTACTCCATGCATGATCTTACTTGATTGGCCCTGAATTCCACAACATTTTCTGAACATGGAAGTGCTTAAACATATTCGCGGAAAATGGCCGCTCTTAGCTTCCGTATCTCATGATAGAAGTTTACTCGACCAGATGGTGAAACACTGAGCAATGATATCTTTCATTACCTAATCACTACGTGATCATATTCACTGATCCTGATTCCGATCTGGCGGCGGAATTATAATAAAATTATAAGAGGACATATGAAAATATCGATAGGTGTCGAACACGAGACGTACGGACTATGAGGCCAACTTCTATATACTTTGCTTACGGTTTTACTGCAAGTTGCATGAAAACAAGTTTTTCCGTATTTTGGAATCATTCTTCGCCAGTGTAGTTAGGGCTCCGTACCTCAAAATGAAGCCTTGTTGAACGTCTGTCATGACCTTTTTATCAGGAACGTGTCCAGATATGTTATATAGTTCTCTGTGAATTTACGAATCCAAAATATTTATAAACGAATGTCGAGCTACTCGAACTTATAAGTAGAACAATTTTGCTTTTTTCGACCTTAGTCTATAATTCTATTTATACATATACATTATACATCTGTTATGTAGTTTAAATTTGATTTTATCGTTTATAAGAGACATTTTACCTTACGGTAAATGTCTCGCCAAAAACTCTAAATAAAAATACGGAACCCTACGAATGGTTACCGTCCGTCTGTCAATGTAGCAAGTAGTTTCAGCGTACTTGTGCGGCGCCAGAAAACCAAACACCACCGCGTTTTATAACACAAGTAGCGCCATCTATTGGTGACTTTAATAACTACACACCAAATGGTTTTTCTGTTTTTACATTATTTGTTCATTTACTTGGGCTTAAAATCAATTAGTCTATTACAATAATCACACCAGACGCCATTTTAGTTTATCTATCCACTTCTTGTAGGGTAGGGTAATGTATTTAAAGTTAATGGATTTGTATGTGAATCTTAATTCCTTATAACTTCTAAACGGGTGGACGGTTTATACAGAAGGTATCTTTAGATTTGTCTCAGTCTCCCGCATGCTACTGCTAGGTGATGTCACCATGGATACAGTATTTATAAACTAGAAATTAGGAGGGTAAATAAAGCTAGACTTAGGTGTTCAGTAGTGGAATCAGTTTAAATTGTTTTGTAAGGTAAGCAGTGTTGATATAATTATATAAACTAATATGTAATATGGATACGATAGTAAGTTTGTATGTTTCTTGTATAGGGATATTTGCAGGGTGAGAAAAGGACATAGATTGCTTTGTAACCGTATCGAAAATGTCGTTCCCGTGGTCTACAAAGTCTAGATTTCATTAGATTTATTTAAGCGTACCAATTTCAATCTCGGGTTTACTTTTTTTTCTATTTACTTCCATTAACAAATTACATCATTATTCAAATTGAAAAAATTGCATTAAGAGGCTATGCTGTTGTCAAAGCGCCCATACAAACGTAGTCCAGTCATATTTTGAGCATTAAGCTATGAAAATCTATGAAATTTTCAAGACACAATCTAGAAACAAATATCTGTGTCGGTGGTGAGTCAGATTTTCGTTTAAATATATACTTCCAGAGTTACAGGGCGTCAAAGTATTGTATTTTTCAGTAGTAAAAAGCCCCAACTTTGAACCTGATTTACAAGAGTATGATAAATTTAGAACAATTTTGAAAAACCACCGACATCTGAAATTTCATTAGTATACTGTATTAAAAAAATGGTTACATAATATACTGAATCCTTCAAATGATCCCTGGACTACGAAACATCCAAATAACGGGTGGAGAACATCGCATAATGTATGCTGTCTCACCGTACGCGCTCGGGTAGGATAGGGCTCGGAGAGGGACAGCTACAAAACAATTTGACCTTGAAACCGACCACGTGGTCTTACCAACATAGCCTCTTAACTTGTGTATTATGCGTGTGTTTGTCTCTCTCACGCGCGGCTAGATGGAGAGAGTACGGTATATACCTACTTTGCTTTTTCAAAAATATTTGACACAGACAATAAATCACATATACCCACAGTAAACTAGTACCGCATGAATCTAATTATCCCACAGGAACTACATGTTCGAGAGGGATAAAAATTGGTGTACTACGGCCCATACACTCTCTGTATGAGGGTAGGCCTGAGCCCCTGCAGTGGGGACGTGTATAGGCTGTTGATGATGTTGATGTCGGTCCCGGCTTCGAATCCCAGTGGTGGTACTTATCGGTACTCGGTTTGGTTGATGATGGGCATTTTCGAGGTTCGCCTTTCTAGCTACCATCATGTTATTTAAGTCTGCCGCCAAACAGCAGTGTTAATAGCACTGTTGTGTTCCGGTACGAGAGCCAGCGCAGCTTCTGGCGTTAAGCGTTCACAGCTTGCCATCCAACGGCTATATCGTCACTCATCGTCAAAAATAAAAGAGATTTAAAAAAAATTGTTGGATACCTTTAATTATAAAATAATAGGTAGATAAATATGATAATAAAAGATGTAGTTAACATAATAATATACATATAGAATAAGTAATATATAGAGCGCCTATCGCCAACAAACTGTTCCACAGTTTGGCGATTAATGTATTTAAAAAAAGTAATCTTTTATGAATTAATAATTTTTAATCTGTAAAAACAACACAAAGGAAACTTGAAAATAAAATTAAATAGTTATTGTAACTGAATCTTTTATAATGAAATAAACGTAAAAAAAACAATTTCGCTTTTATAATATTGGTATGGATTCCATACATCTGCAACTTTTATTTAATCGTTGAAACAAAATGCGTGGCATAATGATATTAACATGTTCAACAGTGGGTGACCATTAACCCAGATGAGCTTAGGGCGCCTTCACACGCAACTAGCCGAATTTCAAACACCACTTGCATGTGTTAGAAACGAAAGAAGTAGCGCCTTTAAACATTTCCAGCGGGGGCGCTCCCATAATCTACTAAAAATATTTTTTCGATGACTTCAAAAATGTGGAGGCTCTCAAACTGTGTTGCTTTTTTAGGTTCACACACACGCACAGGTCCCGGGTTTGATTCCTGGTGGGGTCATTGTTAAACATCACTGCGAGACTTTCCCCGGTTTGTTTAGGACACTGCAGTCTGAATCGCCTGGTTGTCTGAACAGTGATATGATCGCGTGCTTCGTTAGTCACGTTAATCCGTTGTCACCGGTTACTATCTACGACAGGTAGTAGCTGCATGAGACATGTCAGAGGACCATGGCGGATCAACTCTGACACTAGAGTGTGTGAGGTCCCGGTACTATCTACGACAGGTAGTAGCTACATGAGACATGGCAGAGGACCATGGCGGAATGGACGTTTTCCTTTTACGTTAAAAATATTATAAAAATGATCTAGGAACGAAAATTTAACTGCCTCCGTGGCCGTGGACATATACGCTTTGACTGACAATCTAAAGGTCCCAGGTTCGATTTACAGTGGGGCTACCAATCGGTACTAGGTTTTAGTTGGTGGTAGGCATTTTTATGTCCAATTGGCTAGCCATGTTAAGTCTGCTGCCAAACGGGAATGTTCATAGCACTGTTGTGTTCCAGTATGAAAGGTAGCAGAGCCAGCGCTTTATTATACTGAGGCTGATGGGTGCGTACACTTACCAACCAACGACCATCAGACGAGATAAAGGCCAAGTGAACAACCCATTATACATTTTTTTATTGCGTTCTCTGTCGTCTTTGTGATCTATGACCTAGGCTATTCAACGTCTGCATGAGATGAAGAGCTGTTAACAATTGACAAGTAATAAAATCAAACTTCAAAAAGCAATTTATAAAACTCACACGTTGCCATATCTGTGTAATCTTAAGTACAGTCTAGAAGAAAACTAGTTACTTGTAGTTGCTTTAACGACGGGCACACACTTCAGATTTCCGTGCCGTCACGCATCAGATTCTTAATTGAACCTGATCCGGTCTTGATATTGAAGTTTTACTAACAACCACGTGAGCTAAATTTTTTAATGATGTAAAAGCTTTGTACTTGTTGATGACAGGTTGACAAATCAATGATCAGCTCAATGATGAGCTCGAGTTGAGTTCTAGCTCAATCAAGTATGAGTACCACTAAGAAAAAAAATCGAAATTCCAAGCCTAATAGCATGAATACGCGTAAAAAGTTATTTTTTTGGACAATCTTCTTGCGCTAGAACTTCAAATTTGCGTCGCTCCATTTGATGATTTAGAGAAAAACTAAAAGAATTTAGACTTGGGTAACCTACAGTTTATCACACAGAGATTCGAAGTTTACCTACTTTCGATAATCAGCTTAATTTTTTTTATAATAAATTGAAAGCGTCACTTTTCAATCTGCAATGACGTCAATGTACGAGTATAGAACTAATTAAAACAGAAAAATAGGGAGATAATCTAATCCTACGCATAAAAATCTGCAAATAGCTAAAATTAGAGTATTATAGCGCTAATCGGATTATGAGGTATCATTTTCTGGATAAAACAAGTACTATGAGAAGCGTATTCTGTATAATATTCTGCTGTGAAATGTATATATTACCTGTTTCTTCTTTCTTATTATGTAGCCTGGAAATGGTCTCAGCTGTTGGTAATGTAGCTCAGCTAATTTTTTTGTCTGTGTCTATGTTACCTGCATTGAATATAGTTAAATTTGGTAACACTGAGAGTAAAAAAGTGTGTACAAATCAATATCCGTCTGATTCCGGCAACCGGATTATAACTCGGACTTGTGTGCCCGCCTCAACATCAGTAAGAGTACAACCGAGTACAGAGGACGAAGTTTGCCGTTCTGTCACTATCCATCACTAGTGGTTGACTAGTGCGGTACAGGTGCGCGCACAAGTGTTTGATGTATAAGTTTTGTGGGGTGAAACTGGGACGAGAAGGGGTGAGAAAATTCTGGCGCGCAAGAGGTAGTTGATAAATAGAAATAAGATTTCAGCTTTCTTCTTTCTGCTTTCTTGAAAGAAGCTCTCATTCTATTTTATGTACTTTATTTATTTATTTATATTTTATGACTTCTGCAAGGATGGTATTAAGTTTTAGGTCTTTAGTTTCCATATAATTATCAGAAGTTGATAGTTTTTTTATAAGTTACGGTATCCGTTTGTGTATAGATTTAATAAAGTCTCTGATGCTGTTTAAGAATTTACCAAAGAAATCTAAAGTTTTCAGTACGCTTCCATACAAAATTTCTTTAGCCATAATCTTTTAAAATAATTTTGATAAGGCTTTGATAAGTAATTACGTTAAAATAGGAGATCGTATTATAGTGTTACGAAAATCAATATCATTAATTTACAACTTTATTGTCAGCTACAATAGCCGTTACGCTGCTAATAGTCCCTAGATGGCGCTTTGAACAATAATCGAAAAAGTGTGTTTAAATGAAAATTGTGGTTCACTGTGAAGTTGTATGTTAATGATACTCATTTCGCGACATCACAATCTGATAATCTTTATATAAATTAATTACTTCACAAAGCCAGCTATTCTACTTTAAAAGATTATGGTAAAATAAAAGAGGTGTTTCAAATTCGGCCTGCACTTGTACACTATTTAAAAATTAAAGTAATAATCTAAAGTTGTATAGAAAAATACTATAATTACTTTTTGTAATTATTTTAATTGTAAAAATCATTCGTATTGTGCTAAGTGACAGAGTCAAATGTCATTTTATTGACGCCATCTTTGTTTCCAACGTCAAGTATTACCTGTTTTGTGCGTTTTATATGTTTTTGTACAAATAAACTAAACCAAAACATACAAAAATGGTAACTAAATTACTTTTCTTTGATAATGGCCTTTTAAATTATAAGTGTACAAGACCAGGCCTTGGCTCCATACATTTGCGGAACGTGTCATTTAGCATAATAATTTTGACAGTGAATTTGCCCTGATAGCTGTTGATATTCCATAATGTAAAGAAAAACTGTTCACATTACTTTTCACATTTAAAAAAACCGGGCAAGTGTGAGTCGGACTCACGCACCGAGGGTTTCGTACAGAATATGAATAATTAACATACCGTATATCATAAATAAATATGCTCTACAGAAAATGTAAAACAATTTTTCCTGGTTTTCAGATTTATTCCTATGGTTGTGCTGTGAGATCTTGCTACTTGCCAAATTTCAGGATTCTAGGTCAACGGAAAGTACCCTATAGGTTTTGGTTCCCTTGCATTTTGTACGGAAACGGTCTAAAATACAGCTATATCTTTTTATTGCGTTGACCTATAAGTTTGATTTTTTCGCAGATCCAAGGAACAGAGATGAGTATTCGATATTAATTTCAACTTGATATCTCCACGCGTTCTTGAGAAAAAGGGTCTTGACATACAGACAGACGGACAATAAAGTGATCCTATAAGGATTCATTTTTAACACGCTTTTATTAGCTTCACCTGTATGTTTGTGAGTTTGTAATTCTCCTTCGCGCGCCTGCTGCCTTCTCGGCCCTAGTAGCTGATTTTTTATGGCTCACTTTCCGGAATAAAACCGGTCGGTAAAGAAACTACCATCAAATAGTTGATAATCCATAGTAAATAAAAAATTGGAAACAAACTAAAGAACACGCTTTGATATCGTATTTGATAACGTATATCGAGCGCCCAACGCTTTTTCACAATAATACTGGTATTTATTGTTCGTTCATTATTGTTTTAAGCTTATTTTATTTTAAAAATTATTTTAAACTTTTTAGTTCGATATTCTTTAAAAGCGTGTTTTTTAGTTTTTTAAACTATATTTTTAGAATTCCGTTCCCAACGGGACCCTATTACTAAGACTCCGCTGTCCGTCTGTCACCAGGCTGTATCTCATGAACCGTGATAGTTAGACAGTTGACATTTTCACAGATCATGTATTTATGTTGTCGCTATAACAACAAATACGACTGAAAAAATAAATATTTAAGGGGGCTCCCATACAACAAAAGATATTATTTTGCCGTTTTTATAGAAAATGGTACGGAACCCCTCATGCGCGAGTCCGACTCGCACTTGGCCGTTTTTTCCTTACGAGTTACGGAACCCTAAAAATCTATACTGACCTTTTACGGCAATAGTAAACAGACACTTCAGAAAAAGTCGTTCCGTAGTTAAAAAATACTTTCGTAGTCATAACTTTATCTGCCTTACTTAGAGCTAAGCTTATAAAGTTAAAATAATCCATATTTACGACTGGATAGTGTCAAATAACTCGTAGCACAATGACATTTTCATGTTAGGGGGAAATAACGAACCCACAAGCGCCGCCATCAGCTAGAAATTTGTTATAGAACTTTTGTTACGTTTTAGGTAATAATGTAATGGATTGGAAACAAACGGATTTTTCAGGATTTTTTTTTATCGTTAGTCACGTGGTTTTTATTTTGCCCAATCCATGCTTTGTCCAATAAATCCATGCCCAAGTTTTTGTTCTTTATACAAAATCATCATCATCATCAGCCGGGAAACGTCCACTGGTGGACATAGGCCTCCCCCATGGTACGCCACATCGACCGGTCCCGAGCCACCTGCATCCAGCGACTCCCTGCGACTCTAACCAGGTCGTCGGTCCATCTAGTAGGGGGACGGCCTGGTAGACGTTTCCCGGTCGCCACTCGAGAACCTTTACTCCCCACTCACTGACTCGTCGAGCTATGTCGGTGATCTTCGTTCGTCTACGGATTTCCTCATTCCGGACCTTATCAAGTAGAGAAATTCCGAGCATAGCTCGTTCCATTGCTCGTTGAGTAACGTTGAGCTTGTTTATTCGTCCCACAGTAAAAGACCACGTTTTGGTTCCGTATGTCATCACTGGCAACACGCACTGATCACACAGATTTATACAAAATACAACAACAAACATATTTATTGGATAAAACAATTGAGTAACAATAGTATAGCCATACAGTCTGTTATAGGGGAAGCCCTGTGCGACAGATGTAGGCTTTCTCTATGGATGACATTTTCCTTTGTTTTGTACAATATTTAAAAAAAATTAAAAACTTGCTTTACTAAGTAGGGTAAAAAGAATAATTAAAATTTAAACTGTTTAATTCAAATAAAAAAACTAATACTACTGTTACATTTTCCAGTACGCAAAATCTCCTTTTAGAAAATTATGTGCTGCTTAAGAGCTGTTCAACAATTCCACAGCTACCTGGAGCAAGTGTCCGCCCCGCGTCCCTGCACCCACTCTGGCAGAGGAATCGCTTCATAACATTTTTTTATTGTTTACTATTATGTACTTCGATTTCCTCTGCCATGAGTGAGTGTGTGTTTGTGTGTGTGTTTACATCCATATACCTGTATAAACTATATAGAGGACATAATCATCGTGATTAGCGTACATAACCCTTCCATTCACGGTGTTTTATCTCAAGTTAAAAGCAACCATCAATCTCCCGGTGACAACTGAGTGCCGCTAGCACACATGAGCTAGTAATAAGTATGTAGATGACTGATTATAGTAGATAACGGGCTTTATCTGAATTCGACAGCGAGGTGGAATATGTAGGGTCTTTCCATAGCTTTACCAGTTGTTTCAGTAAATGCCCTTACAAAATTTGACAGAATAAGCTAAGTGAGTGCTAATTTTCCTCACGATTATTTCACCCGTTTAGCTGAAAAAATGGACAACAAGTAAATTTTGATGATGTTGTTATACCCAGTGTCACTCTCACAGTAAATACGAATCTAACGACACCTCTCAAGCTAAAATCTATCAAATCGTTTAGGCTGTAGGCCGTGCCAAACAATTATACATATATACTCTCGAAAAATATAACCCTCCTACTGGCACAGTCGGGTAAAAAGATAGAGTTTATGTAAAAGTGAAATGAATAAAAAATTGCATTAAAAATATACGTATGCGGCATTATTTTAAATGATACATCTGTTATAAAAATCCGTTATAATGAGTCCTTATTATTTAACTTATTACTTTAAAACAAGTAAATGCGTTCAAAAAGAACTGGAAACCGACTTCAATTGCCCTACAAGTCTATTTAAATTAAGTAAAATTTGAGATTTCTATCGTCAGAACTGGACCAAATTGAAATAGGACCACACGGGAAGCACCAGCTTTCGAATAAAAAAAGAATCATCCAAATCGGTTCACACAGTCAAAAGTTCTGAGGTAACAAACATTTAAAAAAAACATACCCGTCGAATTGAACTTCCTCCTTTTTTGAAGTCGGTAAACAATTATTGCTTAAAAGGACATTAAGTCACATACATGAGAAATAAGACTTAAATTAAAATAGTACACTGCACAAGCTTTCATCTGGCAGAGTAGTGCATTATTCTATTTTTAAAATTAATGAATCTAGGTTTATTCAGTCAACGTTTTTAACCATATGTTTTTAAAGGTAATTTTTTAACACATTGAAAGTTTGCATTCATTATAACTTGTGGCAACATTTTTATTTATTTATGCATAATATGGTGTCAGGCATTTGAAATTGTACTTCTAGTAAAGTTACCTAAGTTTGACGCCAAACAACATTATTAATAGCACTGTTGTGTTCAGGTGTGAAAAGTAGCAGAGACAGCGCCTCATTGGCTTGAGGCTTCTGGATAAGCACGCTTACGATTAAACGTTCTTATCGTCATCTCCCATCAGGTGAGATGAAGTCCAAGTACAAATCCATCATACATATATATCTGCTGCGGCTGCCTCGCTTCTGCAGCGCTTCGGGGATGTTTGCGCAGGCGCATGTAGTCTGCTTCTACAGCACGATGCGCAAGAGGGCGTCCTCCAGCGCGCGCAGGGTGCGGGCAGCCGCAGCACTCCGCAGCAGTCTGCTCGCTGTCGTCGCGCCGCACCGACGCACCGATGCTGCAACACTGGCTGTCATTACGATTTTGTAGCGCGATGCCTACTATCGCTTTATTTAACTTACCAATAATTTCAAGCAATCGGTAGCACCATACCTACTTTATGGAACCTACATACATAACATCGCACTGTGCCTATAATTGCAAACTGACAACTATTTTCATTTGTCGCCGTATCATGCCTGACGCTATAACTCACCATTGCGTTTATCGCATCTGATGTTAATAAGCGACTTGCCGTAAGACAATATAGGCCAGTTAAACGTCAGTCCGATGAGTTTAAAGTAAGTATTAATAAAGCCCCTCTATTCCACTGTGTCGTTGACTTAGTATTAAAAAAAATCATAATGGGCTTTTTATCCGAATTAGTATGTGTCGGGATGTTTGATTTACCTGGTAACAAGGTGTGCCGAAGTCCAGAAAAGCTATATGTTCTTCTATTCAACTATGTAGTCAGTAGTGGCACCTTATTGGTACTTTATTTGGTTGGTGGTAGGACATTTTCTATGTCCACCTGGCTACCATGTTACCTAAGTCTGCCGCCAAACCGACGTGGTAATAGCTTGAGGCTATCTGGGTCGTACGCTTACCATCAGATACAGGCCAAATGCACACCATAAGACGTACGCTAGCGTGGTTTTCGCCCACACAGCTCCCTCTCATATCCACCGACTTCAGACCGTACAGAACCGCTTCATGCGCAAAGCCACGGGCGCCCCGTGGTTTGTGCGGAACCTTGATCTCCACAAGGATCTAGAGCTGCCGACCTTAGCTCATTACATGAAGGACGTCTCTGTACGGTTCTTCGCGTCCGCTCCGAACCATCCCAATCCGTTTGCACGTTCAGCGTCGTCTTACGTGCCAATTCCAGGCCGTAAGAGGCGCCCCCGGGACGTCCTCAACGACCCCGATGATCCGAACACCTTGGCTCTTCAAGCACTATCGGTCCGTCCCCAAACCGACACTTTACAAATACATCGTCTCCGCCGAGCAATAATCCTAGCGCTAATCGCAATTATCGGCACATTCCGGTAAGAAAACATTCAAAATGCGATGAAAAAACTAAATTTAATAAGCATTTTACTGTTCCAGGAATATTTTTTTCGCAATTTTCGAGACTGAATTCTAAGCAAAAGACAAATAAAAAAAATTTAAATTTACGTAATTATTCAATTCAATTCAATTCATTTATTCGTATCAATTATTACTTACAGTTATTCTACACATAATAATATGGTCAAAATTATAAAACTAAACTATAAAACTAAATCTACTATTGGTAGTTTGCTAGTGCCAGCTCTAGATCGGTCATAGTCTGTCACAGTGCTGGGACCAGCAAGAGACTCCAGATATCGAGCGGCTGATGACAGGAACCTCGATTCCGAGTCGTAGAAAACGTCTACTGAGTCATCATAGGTGATAGTTTTATTAAGTAGTTGTAGGGCACAGTGGAGCGGTGATGTAGAGAGCGCTTTAGTTCTAGCTGCGGGAACATGGAAGGTGGGCTGGGGACGTGGACGTAGGACATGCTTTCGCACTGGTGGCACGTGTTATTAGTTATTATTATATAGGTATACTATAAAACAGAATTTAATCCAAAGACATTTAATATTAATAGACCGGACAAAGCAAACAAACATTTTGATCCTAAACTTATTACCAATTGGTAATAAGTTACTCAATCTAGTGTCACATCACGTCACGCGGCCGTACAAGACATTTGACATACCGTTGACTATTGAGATCAAAATGTTTATATGAAACGTTTCCCAATGACCGCTCTATAACCTATTACTATATTTAAATCTCTCTGATTTAATCCCAATTTAATTGAGTGGAAAATACCCTATAGTTGCGAATTAATAAAGTCTGAACGGAATACTGGTTCTTAGTATCCCGACACGTACTTGACAAGTTTTTATACTTACCTTGTCAACACGGCATTACAACTCAATCACAGTCGAAAACAAAAAATATGTCCTCATTAATAATAAATTTAAATAATGTTATAGAATGTATTATTATAAATAAATAAAATGCTATCATTCATTTGGTCAAGTTGTGCCCCGGGGCCTATCGTAATTATTGATTTCGGTTAATGTGTACTGCGACTGAGGTGTTTTGATACTTGAATTTATTGACCGAGTGAGCGAAACGAACATAGGTCTCTGTTTCAGCAAATAGGGCAGGAAGGTACTTTCTGTGTGCTTGTATGTTTTCTCATACAGGTCGTATCTCTCAACCGATCTGGATGAAACTTGGTATGTAGGTTAAATTTTTTCGCCGTTGGGGATTTTTGATTGGAAGGGTAAACAGGTATTGGATATCTCCGCTATATGATTTCCGATTTCGTTGCGGCTTCTTATTATTTGAAAGTTTAGTTGGGTAATGGAGTAGAGACAAAGTCTAAAAAGTTGAGTTAAGAGTGATGTAGGATGTATATGATAATTTTTCTCCGTCTTACCCCCAATATTTGACCCGAAATTTTAGAAAAACGTGAAGTCATTGACGAGAAGTATAGCGTAATTTTTACATTTGTTATGTAGTAGTTATCACGGGGTAAATTCTAAAGCGTCAGTGGCGCAGTGGATAAGGAGCGGACTTTTAATCTGAGGGTTCCGGGTTCGAATCCAGCCGTGTACCAATGAGTTGTTTTTCAATTCAAGTACATTATCCGATTGCTTAACGGTGAAGGAAAACATCGTGAGGAAACCTGCATGTCTTGAACAGTCATGTGAAGTCCGCCAATCCGCACTGGTCCCACGTGGTGGACTACGGCCCATACACTCTCTGTAGGAGAGTAGGCCTGAGGCCCTGCAGTGGGGACGTACATAGGCTGTTGATGATGATGTTGATTCGATGTGTCAAAATGACAAAGTATCAAACCGCGTCACTCGACGTACACCTCAACAAAGATATATAAAATGTGTATATGTCCATCGTAATATAATTATAATGTATGCAGTGCGCTAACTGTAGCAGTTGATAATAGTATGATGGATCGCAACCGACGGGCGTGGGTTATTGTGTACAGTCGCGTACGTAACTGTTACACAGAAGATATTTTTTATATGAACTTTTGATAGTCATTTTAATGTTTACAAAAGTAACACAGGCCGGGAATTTCGAACAAATGTCGTGATATCGGTTCCTAGTCGCATACATCGAACGAGTGACGTTTGTATACATGTCCATGTGTGAATACGCACGCGTCATAGTACCGATCCTTGAACGGGTCACTTTCTTGCGTGGAAAGGTGAGGTATCGCGAATCGGCGGGAGGCGGTGAACGTCTGTTCTGTACGTAGTAGTATATTAAGATTAATGCTGGTGTCAAAACGCCCATACAAACGTAGTCCAGTCATATTTTGAGTATTAAGCTATGAAAATCTATGAAATTTTCAAGACACAATCTAGAAACAAATATCTGTGTCGGTGGTGAGTCAGATTTTCGTTTAAATATATACTTCCAGAGTTACAGGGCGTCAAAGAATTGTATTTTACGGTAGTAAAAAGCCCCAACTTTGAACCTGATTTACAAGAGTATGAATCAATTTAGAACAATTTGGAAAAACCACCGACATCTGAAATTTCATTAGTATACTGTATTAAAAAAATGGTTACATAATATACTGTATCCTTCAAATGATCCCTGGACTACGAAACATCCAAATAACGGGTGGATAACTTCGCGTAGTGTATGCTGTCTCATCGTACGCGCTCGGGTAGGATAGGGCTCGGATAGGGACAACTACAAAACAATCCAAATTTGAACGCGGCCACGTGCTCTAAACAGACAATCCTCTTAATTATGTCATAGAGTTAAGGTTTAAGAGAGCATTATGTTCGTGGCTGTTGGAACACTCTTTTTATTTCTAAATGAATTTGACCAGATCGTTACAAGTTGTTGGTGAGATCGATGCATATTTACAATAGTCGTACGTTGAATGTAATTCAATGTTAACTTCTAGTGTGTATGGTTTTTTTAAAAAAACTATTTGTATGCTGATTGATATAGTTATATAAGCTAAGCGACATATTGGAATATTATTTAAGACCGACATGTACCCTATTTATTGCAAAGGAATTTTTTATTGAGTGATTGATTGTTCTAGTAGGTTTAGCCGTGTGTAATTTCTTTCTCAGTGGAATGATCATCAAATGTCCGATTTTTGAAGCATCAAATTCATTCTTATTTAAAACAAGTAAATTTTTTTAAACTACGCAATAATTTTAAGCTAAAAAAATGCCTAATATCAGCTGATACTTTTCAAACTGATGAATCGATTTTTACCAAATATAGCTAAGAACCACCGCAATGAGCATCAAAATTGGTCGTCACAGACGTCTGACATTAGCGTCAAACTTATAACACCCCTCTTTTGCGTCGGGGGTTAGAAAACAAGCGGATGTAAGCGGTCATTGGTTCATCGTATCATTGCGTAATTTTTTTAAAATTATTTTTAAAGTTTAATTTACTTGTGCTTGCTCTTAGCGAGTCTTAGATACAATCGTAAAGTGTGACACACTCGTAGTTTATGGCATGGAGGCTTATGTTTGTCCGGATAAAGTAATCCCGTTTTGTAGAATGTAAGCAGACAGAGTGAAGAGCAAAAGCTAGTTCAAACTATCACATTTACAAAATTGTATACTTTACAGAATTGAATGATGACGACGTCTTTGATGATGATGAAGATAAAAGTTTTAACTCTTGTGACCGCGACTGTACATGCAAATAAACTTCAATCTGATTCGACGGTCACCCAAAATCCCCATTGTTCTAAGAATAGAGCTGTAAAAAACATTTAATGCTGCATTACTTACTGTAACATGTTTGCTATATTTTCATCTTTTTTATTTGGTATAGGTGAACTTCAGAAGTGGTCCCATATAAATTTTTATCGAAATTTAGCCGTCTTTGAGAAAATCAACAATAACCAAATATATACCCAGAAAATTCTGAAATATGAATGCTGTAGACATTTATGGCAGTTGAAGTAGATTTTTAGTTTATTTTTGAACGCGTTTATAAAATTATAGTATCTATCATTTAAACTTTAAACTAAGGGATACATGTTGGAGTAGATTTGTATGCGTCTTGCTCAACCGTTGGTTTTAATTTATCAGAAGTGCAGTTTAAAAATATATTTTGTTCGTATTCACTGAAAAATAATTTTTTTTAATAAAAAGTTTATTTGCAAAAAAAACCCACTAAGAACAAATATTCTTTGCTGCCGGTGTCTCTTGTGTCAGGAACGCGTTGAGTTTTAATTAAGAGAATTAAAATTAAGTTTGCAATGCCTTGAAAATGTAACAAATATCAAACTAGAAGTTTAATAAATCGACTTCAATTGCCCTAAAAGTCTACTTTTATTAAGGCAAATTTAAGATTTATACCGTTTTCGCATGGATGTCGTTGTCAGAACTGGACCAAATTGAAATGGGAGCACACCGAAAGCATCAGCTCTCAATTAAAAAAAGAATCATCCAAATCGGTTTACCCAGTCAAAAGTTATGAGGCAACAAACATAAAAAAACAGTAGTTGTCGCATATTTTGACGATTTCCCTTAAAAACGCAATAAATCAAAATCTGGGTATTTCCCATTGACCTAGAATCCTGAAATTTGGCAAGAAGCAAATTGTCTTACTTAAATCCAAAACAACCAATCAGAAGCGTCAAATCTGACTTAGATTTTCGCTAGAGTATTGTTCCTGACCTTTTTGACCTGTTTATCGAAGCTGGGACCAACTTGAACGATATGTCCCAGGTATACATAGGACAGTGGCTCGGGACCGGTCGATGTGGCATACCATGAAGGAGGCCTATGTCCAGCAGTGGACGTTTCCCGGCTGATGATGATGATTGTTCAGTGAACTGACCTACTATTTTTTATTTTGAGTATTTAAATTATTGATATGTGCTTTAAGGAACCTTTGAAGCACGAGTCCGATTTGCAGTTGGCCTGTTTTTAAATATTGTCTTAAATTCCGGATTTGAAACGTTTCTTTTTTGAACTTTGTTCTGTTATGTACATCGTGCCACATACACCGCGTTGGTACATACAGTGTTGTGTGTATCATACAACACATAATTATGTCTGCAAAGTGTACTCTCATTGCTGGTAACGAGTCGGGCCACGGTTGCTCTTACTGACGCGGACATAGAGACACCCTGGAAGGTGCAGCAACACTACTACCACTACTGATACAAACTTACAAATCACTAGCTGAAAGCATTATAAGGCACTGTATGAGGGCATGGGGGGGGGGGGGGGGGGGGGGGGAGCTGGAAAATCGTTGTTTATTAAAATCGAACGTGCCCAAAGAGCGGTTCTAAAGGTGATGATGCACCTTCCATTTCGCTACCCGACAGATGTGTTGTACAAATATACTGAAGTATTATTGTATCTTGTATCTTTATTATATTATATACATAACAATTATTGTATATAACACATGTATTAGCATGTTAGCCTAAGTAAATATTTCCTTAAATATAAATTTATTTTTGTTATGGAAGAGTGGGACCCTCTGTTACAGGTATTTTTATACTTACAAGAGGGTCTCAACCTTGTTTCTGTAAACAACTTTGTTCAATGAAATAAAACAATTTTGAATTTGAATTATCAGTAAGGAAGCTTTACTTGGTAATTGGCACTAAAACATCTTTGGTACAGACTAGACGACACCAAATCAGATTGGGATTAAATTGTTTGAATTATATAAATGTTATATATGCTAAACATATAATACATAAATAAGTTTTTGTGTGTGTTGCAAATAAAACATTTTGATTTTGATTGATTTTGAACAACGCTTTATATAAATATACTCGTAGTTCATTTATTCCGGATTTTTTGTTCCATTGCTCGCTGAGTGACTTTGAGCTTGTTTATTTGGCCTAAAGTAAAGAGAAATGAGGAAATCCGTACACGAACAAGGGTCATGGACCTCAAGTGGAAATGGGCAGGCCACATCGCTCAAAGAACCGATAACCGCTGGGAGAAAAAGTTCTCTAGCTAGCATAGCTCATGCTGTGCTCGGATTTTTTGTATGATAAATTATTTAAGATAGTATTAATTCTTGCTTACCATAAAATAAATTTTATGTCAATGTTTTATTTGAAACTGCAACACAGAACATCGTCCAATTTTGTGAATTTTTTTCTGGCAACTTTTTAGACAGTAATAATAGGCTGACACATCCAGTAAGGCCGTATCCACGCCCTCGTAACAGAATTACTGCTTTTAACGCAACCGGGCCCTTGTTATGTGCGCCTCCACTTAGTGCGTGAATTTACGAGACGATTCCAGTACAATAGGGATTTGTGGACGCGTGATAGTCTTATGAACTATACAATATTTTAAACAAGTTTTAAAAAACTTACGAAAATTCTTACGTTATCTATGACTCCGGCCAAACAGTAGTATTAATAGCACTGTTTGTGTTCAGGTAATGAAATTTACTTCTTGGTAAGCTCGCTTTTCATCTAAAATGAGCTGAAGGCAAAGTGAAAAATGCCCAAAAAAGCGGCACGGCTTTACCATCCTTTTCTCGAAGCAGTTCAGGCCATTTTCGTTTCTCCACCATAATCTTTTAAAATAGAATTTGCAGTAATTTTTAGGCTTTGTACAGTAATTATTATCTCAAAATAGGACATGAGTATCATATAGCTTAATAGTTAGTCACAATTTAAATTTTTAAGCACTTTTTTATTATTGTTCAAAACCTAACTAGGGACCATTAGCTGCTAGCGGTTTTTAGTTTTTTAGCTTTATACTTGTTAAGATGTCGGCGTTCACTAACAAAGGTGTGTTTTATTTTGTACACTGTGGACCACCCACACATAGAAGCATGGCCGAACTATATAAATACATTTTACCTGTATGTTTAACACTTTATACGTCAAGTGTACGACCAGTAGTTGATATAGACTTAGGTAACTTATAGACAGGCTTGTACAACCGACTTCAAACAGGAGGATCTGTGTTTTATGTGTGTTATCTCAAATCTTCACCAATTATAGCCAGATTTAAATAATCAATTCATCATTGTTTCTATGAGTTTAAAATTACTTCTTCATCACCAGCCGGGAAACGTCCACTGTTGGACATAGGCCTCTTTCATGGTACGCCACATCGACTGGTCCCGAGCCACCTGCATCCAGCGACTCCCCGCGACTCTAACCAGGTCGTCGGTCCACCTAGTAGGGGGACGGCCTGGTAGACGTTTCCCGGTACGTGGTCGCCACTCGAGAACCTTTACTCCTCACCGGTTATTGGTTATTCGAGCGATGTGGCCTGCCCATTGCCACTTCAGCTCACTGACTCGTCGAGCTATGTCGGTGACCTTCGTTCGTCTACGGATTTACTTCTCACTGAAAGCAATTCTTTTTGAACGAATAACTTATTATTTGAACGAAAGGCGAAAGAAAATATATGTAGATGCCATCTTATCATCATATTTGCTTATCAGGAATATCATCAAAATAATCAGCTACGTTAATATTTGGGCAAAACCATATAGAAACGTTATAAAATTAATATAAAAGAAAAACAAAGGAAGAGAGGAATATAAACATAATGAACGCACTAAGGCTAAAAACAATAGCAAAATAAAATATTGTACTGCATATATTTCTGATAAAAATAAACTATATGTTAAGGTATAAAACCACTGTACTTAATGATACGAAATAAAGATGATTTCTGACGAACTGTCAGCTCCGCAGCCATCTTGACGGCAGCAGCCCGCAAGAAGACACCATTATCACACCAAAGCTCACCTCAACCTTATCCTATATTGACTACAAGCTGCATAGCTGGGTGATTGTAACCTAGCTGCGGCAGTGGCTAGGTTTTCCCTTCCACAACAGCATGTCAGATCCTGTATATAATTCACGCGAGAGCTACTGGCTGGAGGCTGTGCCTCATGTCATGGTTATTTCCGTAGCCTCTGATAGAGTTGTTAGGTGTAGTTGAGCTCGCCGCGGCGCTGTTGACTTAGTGGCGGTGCCCTGTCGCGTCTGTTTGAGCACGGGTGTTAGGTTCTAGTCCCCTCGGCGAACGTGAGATACGGCTAATGGACCCACCGTTACTACAAAACGCTTTGACCCTTGTTTTTTTTGATGCGTGACATTTTTGAAAATCCATCAGCTCAGGTTAACCAAAACCTAGTGGCTATATTCTTGGACTCACAATACAGATGTCCCAGTTTCGGTTTTCAGTGCGAGGTATTTCTAATGCTCGGATTGGTAGGTGGTAGGGCATTTGTATATGTAAGGGCAGTAAGGTATCTGACGCCACGCCTTTACAATGATTTTCAATCGAAGATGACTGCAACAATAAAAGGGAATTTAAGAAAAAATTAAAAGCATGGTTGTTGGATACCTTTAAGAGGGTATGCTGTTGTCAAAGCGCCCATACAAACGTAGTCCAGTCATATTTTGAGTATTAAGCTATGAAAATCTATGAAATTTTCAAGACACAATCTAGAAACAAATATCTGTGTCGGTGGTGAGTCTGATTTTCGTTTAAATATATACTTCCAGAGTTACAGGGCGTCAAAGTATTGTATTTTTCAGTAGTAAAAAGCCTCAACTTTGAACCTGATTTACAAGAGTATGAATCAATTTAGAACAATTTGGAAAAACCACCGACATCTGAAATTTCATTAGTATACTGTATTTAAAAAATGGTTATATTATATACTGTATCCTTCAAATGATCCCTGGACTACGAAACATCCAAATAACGGGTGGATAACATCGCGTAATGTATGCTGTCTCACCGTACGCGCTCGGGTAGGATAGGGCTCGGAGAGGGACAGCTACAAAACAATGCAACCTTGAAACCGACCACGTGGTCTTACCAACATAGTCTCTTAATGATAAAATAGTAGGTAGATAAATATGATAATAAAAGATTTAGTTAGCATAAGAATATACATATAGAATAAGTAATATATAGAGCGCCTATCGCTAACATAATATATTGTATTCTTTTATAATGAAATAAACGTATTGAAGAAAAAAAATGTGCGCCTAGCTAGCTATCGACATGTTATCTAACGCCGATAAAAGTTTCATAGTAGATTTCATTTAAAAATTCTAATTACTGTTCAAAGCGCCATCTAGGGACCATTGGCTGCGTAACGGCTATTGTTTCTAATTTCGCAACATTATCATCCGACTTCATTTATTCAGCCATTCATTTAG
The DNA here is from genome assembly GCA_910589575.2 of Carcina quercana. Lineage (NCBI taxonomy): Eukaryota > Metazoa > Arthropoda > Insecta > Lepidoptera > Depressariidae > Carcina > Carcina quercana. The sequence continues at coordinate 2,959,840 of OU342454.1, read as the reverse complement.
GCAGCTATTCTATTTTTTTAAATTATGGCAAAAGAGATTTAGTGTAAAAGCATCCTGAGCGAATTTTCAATGGCAAATGTACGATTAGTTTGCACTTGGCCTTCATCTTAATTGCTGGTAAGTGACAGATATATCCCTACTTGGGAATGTGTCATTTTATTTTATTTATCGGAACAGCCAAAAATTACTACCCTCCAAATTCACATTCACAAGTTACATTATTCTAATTCAAGTGCGTAACCAATTAAAAGCTGATGCTGCATGCACAAAAAAGTTATACAATAAAATGTACAACTAAATTAACTAACCTAACTTAATCTAACTTAAAGGGAGACTTAAATATACCAAATTACATTATTGGGTTCATAAACACATTGTATATATTTCAAACGTATATCTATTATTGTTTAAAAGATATAGTCCTGTGACAGACCAACGGACAGACAGCGGAGTCTTAGCAGGTACCGTTGGCAACCATTGCACCGTAAAGCAAGTGTAATAACGAATCAACTTTAAGAACAAATCATTTCATTTGACATTACATTTATTATAAGATTACTAGTATTACTAACTATAAAACCTAAGAAATATAATATACAGGGTGATCGAGATTTTCTAACGACGTAACGACATGGCCGGTTGTTTGGCTTCACGCCGATCGTCGGTAAACGCCTGTCAAAATAAACGTGTATGTGTAACTCGAGAACGTTTATACAGGGTGTGTCTAGAAGCTCGGGGCTAGTCTGCACTCATTAGGTTCTAAAATAAACCAAAAACACTAAACAGTATCGATATACATGGTGTTGTAGAAATTATCGCGTTACTACGATAAACTTAGTTACAACCATAATTATATGAGGTGCCGCATCCGAAGAGATTTAATGTCCCACCCTGCCCATTAAGTATATATTTTTAAATAGTTATGCCCAGACCAGAATGATGTCCGCAGGTAAAACACTCTGAACTAAATGACAGTTTTGCCAACTCTAGCGGCCTGCAAGATATTCATAAGAATGTTTGGAAAATTCTTTTTTTTTTATTGTTTTTTTTTTTTAAGAATCTGAACAGTGTGACGGTGCGGTACGTAGAAATAACGGACTACATGGTATTAAATCCCGAGGATGCAGCACAGAAGTATAATTGAATGTTTTAGTTATTTGGCGAGTCAAAGGTACAACCATAGACCCCCATACATTATGCATAATGCAAAGGAAAGACTTTCAGATAGAACATAAAACTAAAACATCTTTAGGTCGAGGGTAAACTGGCACCTTCACCAACAAGCACCATCGTTGGCAACACCAGGTGAGATCGGGGTCAAGCGTTGATTTATTTCCAGTTTTTTTTTAAAATATGTATACATCTTGGCTCTGACACTTCTGACAAATAGAGACATTCCAAATCCGTTCTGCAGTTTGTACACTATTTACTCAATTAAGTAAAAAAATAGGGATAATTTAAAAATTTATAGGTTTAATTTAATTACTAATCTAGGCTTAGTTTACTAACAAGTCTAGTTTATAAGTAATTTTTAATTTGTAATATTGTCATTTTGTATTTTATGGGTTTAAAAATATAATAGTTAAAGAACTCTAATTCTATTTCGTGCCATCATTTCCGCATCCTTCCCATCCAAAATAAAATAATGAAATATATTTTGGTCACCGCCACTAATACCTATCAAAAATTTCAAATTGATAGAAGATATATATCATACAGGTATATTAAATCATGAAAAGGGATTTAGGCTAGCTTGTGTCCCGATAAGGAGGTCCCAACGGTCATTTTATTGAGTCAACGCATATGAATTCACGAGGAAGCTTGCATGTCAACAAAATTTATACATTCTCCTAAAAGTAGGTCGCATCATCGGATCGTATTCAAGCACCGTAGCGAGCGGTTTGAATAAGATTTAATACAATTTTTGAGGAAATATTCTCACAAAGCATCTCTCGGTGACGTCACGAATCAATAAGGATCACCCTGTATGTAGACGTGTAGCACCGCGTATCCTGTCTGTAGCCGAGAGTGGCGCATGCGGGGATAGTGTGGAACGTGCTTTTTAAAAAGGAATTTTGAGAAGGAAAACAAACTTACAATTTTGTTCCGGTCGCTGTCATTCTCCGTCGTGTTAATTTCAAAGGTGCCATGAATTCAAAATATCAACAAAGCTACAACTTGGTAATCTTCAAAAGAAGAATAAATAGGCACCTTCTAGACCAACACGTTACATCGTCGACCTCATCGTCACTTACCATCAGGTGAGATTGAGGTCAAGTGTTGGTCTATCTTCAATAAAAATATAAAAAAAACTATAAAAAAACTAGCATTCAAAAAGCTATTCAACGAGTCAATGTTGCTAGTATCATACTGACCTTTGAACCGGGACCAGGAGTGCAATTTACTAAGGACAAACATCATTACAACTGACGATATCTGTAGATCCTAGGATCACTATCGAATGACGTCAGCAAATAAATCCTTGATCTGTGAGGATTCATGAATGATTTTGTACTTATTACGCGTTAGTCTATAAGTTTGGCTAAACGGCCTCCGGAATCAGATTTGACACATGCACAGGCTCCGGGTTCAATTGCCGGCGGGGACATTGTGAACAATAACTTTGTGAGACTTTCCCCAATTTGTTAGGACATTGCAGGCTGAATCATCAGATAGTCAGAAAAGTAAGATGACCCGGTACCTCGGAAGGCTGCTGTTGTTACCGGTTACTATCTACGACAGATAGTAGCTACTCGTACATGAGACATGTCAGAGGACAATGGCGGATCAACTCTGACACTAGGGTGTGTGAGGTCGGTCATAGACCTTACAAGCTACATGATAATATGATGTATATTGTACCTATTTACTTTTCGCTTAGTCTTCAACCTTGGTCTTCAAGCGAGGTTATATTCTTCAGGGAAAACGGAAACTGGTAGGCTATTCCATACCTTAGCTGTACGCATGGTGAAAGCGGAAGCGAATCGCTTTGTGTGTCAATTTCAACACAGTGCAGGTACGCCGTTCTTCTGTTTATTCGGTTTTTGAATGTCGATGAGTCGATGACGTAATCAACAACAAAAAAACTTGAGAGGTGTCAAGGGACACCCGGATGGAACGAAGTTCCTTTCGATTAATTAGTGAAGGAATTGTAATAAAATTTTACAAATTTTCAATAAGGTTTGAACGGATTTTTAACATTATTTTTTAAATATGGTTTTGTAGGTTTTTTCATTAGATTTTTTATGTACGTGATACGTTTTGTTTTTAGCGACATCTGTCATTGAGTAGCGGCAACTAATCAGAGCCATCTGTCGTCACATAGCTGTACTGTTGGTATCGTCTTACTACTACGTACGTCGTACTAACAGATGACGCTAACATACTATAGCAAAAAGTGTCGGTGACAACTTTTCGTAAGCCCCGTCTTCCGTCTAGCCCCCTTTCACAACACGCGATAAGGAACTTCGTTCCAATAGCTGCTTTATCTAGGTGACATGAAGTCAGATTATCAATGTTTTAAAGAAGCGTTTTCCATGGTAACTTACCTCGACATTGCGTGTCTCCAAAGCAGGCTTCCTCCATCGAACGAGCAAGAGAAGTAAAGTGAAGTGACAGCGGCGGTATATTGCGAAAAAAGAACAAAAAGATAGATAAAAGATAGCAAAAAGACCTAAATAAGATAGTGAAACTGTATTTTAGGGTTCCGTACCCAATGGTTGGCAAACGGACTCCTATTACTTGCTAAATTTGCGAAAGTAAGTTCGTTTGTTTGTCCTACTGTTACATGGCAACGGAGAGACAGAATGACTTGATTTTTATATCGGGATAGTTGAGGGGCCGGAAAAACAAATGTATATGCTCCTATTTACTTACATGCTTTGGAGTACCAAGTTGGTATGGTGTGATTCATGTTTCCTATATTTTAATTAAAAGATTCTATAAGTTACATGTGGAGGAATCTCAAAAGGAAATCGTCTTTAAACAAGAATTCAGTACATGCTGGCTTAAGACTAAAGTTAAATTTTAGACGGTGCCTCGAATGCAGTTCTGTGGCTCAATTTGGAGGAGGCATTTACCTGCAGAGGGGTTCTTGCAATATATTTCAATATAAAATTATTAACGTACCAAAAATTAATTCCGTTCTATATAATAATTAAATTAACCAACTACTTAATCTTTTTTATTGATACTAGCAAAACTAATCAACTTTGTAAATAGCATTTTTGTAAGAAATAAAAGGCTTCTTTTTCTTTTATTCTACCAATTTGTCGGCGTGATTAATATGTATACCCGTACCAAATTACAGCTTTCTAGTAGTAAGGGTCTCGCTGGAAGTGATAACAGGGGAAAGTGTATGTTTATTACATGCGAGCCTTTAACTTCACCCTTCACCCAATACACCCTTCGTGGCACCAGATAGCAAATACGTGCTAATATTGAGTGTGAGCAAGGTAGTACAAAAATTGATAGGCGAGGAAATTTGCAGTCTTTACATTACATTTGCAATTTTTCATTAACGTACGAGAATATTTTTTTTTCTTCAGTTATCTGTAATATAAAAATGCACAATGTGTTTTTTTGTGATAAATCAGGGCCCACTCAATATTACATAGTAACACAATATGCCTTTACTATTACTAAAGTTAAAATAAAGATTACCACATACTATTTAGTTATTCATTGTTTCTTCACCGCCCGGTCTCCTTTTCGCCTTTAGTCTGAGGTGGTAATAAATTTTAGTCGCAACTCAGATTATCATCTCAGCCGGGAGATTTAACAAAATAATTACCAATTAAACTAAAATACGATTAAAATCAGGTGACGCAAAATAATCAATAAAATTTTTGAAATAATTCATCAAGCTTTTCGGATTTGGATAACGATCTTTCTAAACGCACTGACGCGCAAGATGGCCGTGCATTTTTAAAATGGCCGCCCAGGAATCTGGTACAGAGTAATGAAAAACATTATTAGGTAAACATTACATAGGAACTTAGTGGTCAACCTGTTCTAAATTTATATATGATCTGAAATATTGTATTTATCATAAATAAATTCATATATTGTGCTCAATATGGAACCTGCCTCAAGAAAATGTATCAACTGTCATTTTTAAAAGAAATTATTATCAGAAAAATTTATGTGACTTGACTTAAAAATTCTCAAAAATTAGCGTTTAGAAGAATTCTTCGCCGATTCAAAACTAGTTGTAATTACAGATTTATGGAAATACTTTTCCCAATAATGCACTACATGTCCACGAAATAAACATGACATGACAATCTACAATGATTTCCGCGCGGACAAGTTTTATCGCGGGCGGGATGGATAGCTGCAATATTATACTTGTAAGAGCGAGACGCCTGCAGTGTAACTACTGGGTCATAAGCGCCGTTTCTCTATGTGCTAAATAACTAACAGCTTATTCTAATAGTAGATAATAATTTCTGCTCACTGGTAGAAATGCAGTGACTTGCGATTTAATCTGAATGATGTTTGGACCAACCGTAATTGCAATAAAAATAATTATTTACTTGTCATCGTGGCCAGCGAAAGCAGGACTTTCTAATTGCATTTTGAATACTATACAGAAATTATAAATAACTGTGCAAATTCAACTCACTCACTTTTCTCACAATTCTCACTTCTAGTCTTTTCGTCTGGAAACAGCTGTGCTCCACCGGTACATATTCGACTTCCTTTTGGCTCGCACTAAGCGTTTCGCTTTTAACTTTATCATGCGTACAACCAGGGAGTGGAACGCACTGTTATATTCCCACAAAGCTACAACTTGGTTGTCGAGTCGATGGTGAACAGGTACCTTTTAGGCCAACGCGCACCATCGTAGGCCACATCGTCGCTTACCATCAGGCGAGATCATGGCCTATTTTCAGTAAAAATAAAAACTATAGAAATGTAGCCCAAAACATAGAAACGGGAGTTTTTTTATCACATTAACCACACTATTTACTATTTGTTACCCTGTCATGACTAACAGCTGAACCGATATTGATGAAATTAGCCTGCACGTAGCCTACAAAATGGTAAAGTAGTTTTGACTTGTGCAGTACTACAGGATTTGCCCGCGTTTTCGTCTGCGTAGAATTTATATTAACTAATAAATATTATTAACAATAAAAATGCCATTTTCCGTCCCTAGAACTACTCCTATATACAAAAATCAAGTCATTCGGACTCTTCGTAAATTTGAAGCGACAAACAAACTTACTTTCACATTTAAGTACATATATATTTTAATATTAGTATAGTATTATTATGTTTCTATGTGGTTAAAAAGCAGGTTTTTCAGCCTAAACTACTCTGTGCGCCAACGAAATTAATTGGCGCCAAATTCAAGACCTCGAACAGAAACAATGTCAAAACTTTTTACGTTAAACAGTTGGTACATCGCCCAAAAAAGAAACCAAGATGATAAGGCTCGCAAAAACGTTCGGGGACAAATTTCTTTCGGTTTTTCTGAACAAAACGTAAACACCACCATTTTCGTTATAAAAGCAAGTCCTACTTAGTACAACCTCTTTTAGCGCTTGAGGCAAAGTGCAATTTCGCGTACAGCTTCGTTTATCTCTTTTGTCAAGCCGCAAATAAATATTTTTTAAGTTGCAAAGTTTTTATCCTCGGTTTAATTGTGTGGAATTGTTGCATGCGAGTTTCAAGATTCAAACGGGACAAATTTATTTTATACATATCCAAAGGATTCTGTAACCTCTATTTGGTAACGCAAAGAGATTACAATTTAAAATCAAGCTGACATCGTGATGTTGGTAAGTTTTTACTTCTATTATTTCTTGAAGTAATTGGTGTTCCTCACGATCAAGTATTTATGGCTGTTACTAATTACTTCGCATTGTCAATTGTTTTTTATACCGTAGCTAGATATTGAAATCAACGTGTTTTACATAAAGTGTAGTTTAGTTATGTCTGTAGAAACGACTACGGTCGGATCAGACCGCATCCGAAACGAAGTGATCCGTCAGAGAACCAATGCGACCGACATAGCTCACAGTGTTAGCAAGCTGAAGTGGCACTGGGCTGTTCAGTGGCCATGTTTAGGCCAAGTGTAGGCAAACCTATCGCTGTAGGCCCCAAAGGACAGGAGGAAAACTAGGGGACGAAAAGCGACCTCACGAATGCATACGACGTCGTTACTGTGCTTTATAAATGCAAAGCTTCGTGTATTTAGTTCCTCAAATAATCGTCAAAAAATGTTCATTAACTTTGACTTGAAATCCAAATGTAAACAAAGATTTACATCAATTTCGTAACACTAAAAATTCCCACAGACCAAAAAATAAAAGAGCCAAGCAACGATTTCAATGCGTTCTATTAAATCTCAAACTGACCACGGATTAACTAACTGTTAACTCTTTGTTAAACCTTTCATTAGACGGTTGGGATCCATAGATCTTTGTAGATCACGATCTATGCGTAACGGTGCTCTATTCATTCGGATCTTTTCGTTTTGTCTTCGAGTGCAGGTAGGTGATTGGTTTTTTGTATTCTGTGTGGAGTTAATCTGTTTGTCTGAAGCGTTTAGTTTATATCTGTAAAGAGAATCTGGTAAATTATAAAGATTTATGATCAGTTACAAAATATCAGCATCATCCACACTTAGTTTTCTCTATGGAATGTTTGAATTATTTTTTAGATTATTTTAAGTATGGGTTCATATTTGGCCTTAATCTCACCTGATGGTAAGTGAGGATACGGCCGTTGGATGGTAAGTGTCCGCATCCCTGAAGCCTCAAGATAATGGTTGGCTCTGCTACCTGTCATACCGGAACAAAACAGCGGCAGACTTAGGTATAATTGGGTATTCCCCCTCTATCCGCGAAGATTACAAAAAACACAGTAGATGGTACTTTATGTTAATATTACAGGAAACTCTAAATAAGGTCTCTGTTTATTATACTTTATGAGAAATCGTCAAAAAAAAACCTTGTCACACAAACTTTTTTATGGTTGGGAAAATGAACCTTATTTCAAGGTATAATCTTTACGTTTCTTTCCATGGTCCAGGACCCTTGGTGCGCAAGTTCATCTCGCATTTGTCCAGTTTTTCTATAATAATGTACAAGTCCACAAAATAATCTCAATGCATGATTTACCTATATTGATTTCCACGCGGACAAGAGCATCACGAGCGGGATGCCTAAGTGGGTATGAAAATAAAAAATCCATTTGGAGATATTATGATTTTATATCATATTTTCTCATTTAATTTTTGAATTAGTTAAAGTTTATTTTATAATTTAAAAAAAAACACAATGACATTCATTTGACCCCACGTTCATACATTTCGTAATGAAACAGATTTCTAAATACTCAGAACTTGCAAAATAGGATTGACATTGATAGTTGACACTTTTGCACTTTTGTTGATACCGTATTCATTTCATGGTTTTTATTATTTTTAATCAAACTAACACGTGGGTGGTTCGCTTCATAGTGAATGAACTAATGACGTCATAAGTTGACGCGGTGTCGTGATCAAGGTAGATCTAAAACCAACGAATAAATCTTATATCTAGTGACCTTAGTAGCAAAATATTCAAAATAGTTTCTTAGATTTGTGTTTTCATCCAAAATATGACATAATATAAACGCGAATAATTTTTTGGGCATACCCAATTGCAAACTAATACTTGTAAGAGCGAGACGATTGCCTACTGATACACTACTGGACTACACTGGGCCTTATTACGGCCAAAAATGAACTTGAGCACCGCTGTCACTTTGGGGACACTCCTCTTAACAGCTTTATTTAATGATTGTGTGTTTTATTTAAGAGACTTTGTTGGTTAGACCACGTGGCCGCGTTCAAATTTGGATTGTTTTGTAGCTGTCCCTATCCCTATCCTACCCGATCGCGTACGGTGAGACAGAATACATTACGCGATGTTATCTACCCGTTATTTGGATGTTTCGTAGTCCAGTGATCATTTGAAGGATACAGTATATTATGTAACCATTTTTTTAATACAGTATACTAATGAAATTTTAGATGTCGGTGGTTTTTCCAAATTGTTCTAAATTGATTCATACTCTTGTAAATCAGGTTCAAAGTTGGGGATTTTTACTACCGTAAAATACAATACTTTGACGCCCTGTAACTCTGGAAGTATATATTTAAACGAAAATCTGACTCACCACCGACACAGATATTTGTTTCTAGATTGTGTCTTGAAAATTTCATAGATTTTCATATCTTAATACTCAAAATACGACTGGACTACGTTTGTATGGGCGCTTTGACACCAGCATACCCTCTTAAGTATAATGGTGCATGAACCCTGGCTTCTGCGAACTGTGACAAATTGGAAGACATCCGTAAGATCTGCAAATAGACAGCGGAAGTGAAGGCAGACTGCGGCGGCCGGAGCGGTGCATACAACGATTTATTCCTGAATTTCACTTGATTCTGTACAGAATTGACGGTTCGCTGCGAATTGAATTGAAGAGGGATGTAATAGTGGAAATTGAAATGTTTAAGGTGAAGTTTCTTACGGCGATCCCTCTCCATCAAAGTTTCATACTAAATTTCTGTTGCCATAATCTTTTAAAATGTAATAGCTGGATTTCTGCAGTAACTATCTAACAATAGTACATCAGATTGTGATGTCGCGAAATGAGTATCATTAACATACAACTTCACAGTTAATCACAATTCTCATTCTAAAAACTTTTGTTCAAAGCTCCATCTATGAACCATTAGCTGCGTTACGGCTATTGAAGCTAACTATACAGTTGTAAATTTATGATATTTATTTCGCGACACTATAATTTCGTCTCATATTTTTAGGTAATTACTGATCAAAGACAGCTATTCTATTTTAAAAGATTATGGCAACAGAAATTGAGTATGGAAGCATTAGGAGAGGGATAACGTTAAGAGGATATTACCGACCGAAGACGCGATCCTTTAAAACGAAGTACATTTTTGATATTATCAATTTAAGCAAAGTAAATTTGGAAATCATGATTCGCTTCATTTTCAATGTGTCATAAAAACGTATAAACCTGTAAATAACCAACTTTAACTGCCCAGTCTACAGCAATCATCCACTATAATGTTCACCCGTAGATATATGTTTTATTTTTGTTGATTTTCTCAAAAAGTGCTGAATCAATTTCGATAAAATTTATATGGGATCACCTCTAAAGTATGATCTACTAAACGAAAAATGAATCATCAAAATATATTAATAATTGGCGGAGTTATCATGTAACATGCATACGTCTTAGTCAAATTTCTTCAAAAAAGAAAAAAAATTACATTCGATTTGAGAAGAACTTTTCTGAAGTCGTTTAAAAATTTCATTTGCTCTCTGTTCTCTGTATGGTATATTTTATGAGGTAAGAGAATAAATTAGTAAAAACAAATATTCAAGTTTTTTAAAGTAAAAGGATATACAGAGTATAACAGGAGATATCCTAACAGTGTCATTTTCAACCGACTTCAAAAAAGGAAGAGGTTCTTAATTCGACGGGTATGTTTTTTAATGTTTGTTATCTCAGAACTTGCGACTGGGTGAACCGATTTGAATGATTCTTTTTTTATTTGAAAGCTGGTGCTTCCTGCGTAGTCCCATTTCAATTCGGCCCAGTTCTGACAATAGCATCCATGAGAAAACCATGTAAGTCTTAAATTTGCTGTAGATTTTTAGGGCAGTTTAAGTCGTTTTCTAGTTCTTTTTGCCAAAAATTATTGAGATCGATACGATACATTTCGATGATTATTTCATTATTCATTATATGATAAAACTTCATCATCAACAGCCTATATACGTCCCCACTGCAGGGGCTCGGGCCTACTCTCCAGAGAGTGTACGGGACATAGTACACGCGGGACCAGTGCCGATTGGCGGACTTCACATCACTGTTCAAGAGATGCAGTTTTCCTCACGATGTTTTCCTTCACTGTTACACAATCAGATAATGTACTTGAATTGAAAAACAACACGGCTGGATTCGAACCCGCTACCCTCAGATTGAGAGTCCGCGTCTTATCCACTGCGCCACCGACGCTTTTTTTTAGTTAGTTCTCTTAGAATACATAATATTATCCAATAATAATTATGAAAATGAAATGAAAATGAAAAAATGTTTATTGCATCATCTACTACAATTAATATACAGGTTTTGTTGTACTTCTTTTAAGCTAAACATAGCTTGTATTAGGAGAGCCTGCTCTTCTATAATGTAGCTTATTTTTGTGCAGATAATACCTAGATCTAAGAATTTATATTTAATGTAGTTACTTAAATTTACAGTTAAACAATATTGATATTTAGCCTGTGTGCCAAGTGGAGTGAGGAGGAGTGTCAGTTATATAATTATGGTTCACTTCGCTGGGCATGAATTCCGCAGAAAGACTTCAAACAATGCCCTTTCCATACCTTGAGCGACTTTGAACTTGTGGAACACCAAACCCCAAAAAAGCGTGAAATGTCAGTTACACCATAAGCGTACCTTGTTAGAAGGTGTCCCGATGCCAAAACTGCATAACTCTACTTTTTGCGTTACCTTTTTTTATTTTATTTTTATTGTCTGATACGACGAATTCGGTGTTTGAGAAAATAAAATAAAAAACAAGGTGTTTGGAGACGTGAAACTCTACAAATACAGGACTTTTATGTTTTACGAACGGGAGTTTTAAAAAGAATCGAAGATTAGTCAGACGTCTTTCAAGGACTGTGTTCAAACTAAACCGTATATGTTGGACCTTAGCTGGGAATCGAACCCGGGACCATGGTATCTAAGTATGCTGCCTAACAGTAAAATAGCACTGTTGTGCCCCGGTATGAAGGTAGCAGACCCAGCGCTTCATTAGTTTGAAGCTTTTTATGTCCAAGATCAACGCTTGACCTCAATCTCACGTGATGTTAAGTGACGATGAGGTCGACGATGTTACGCGTTGTTCTAGAAGGTGACTATTTACTCTTCGTTTGAAGATTCCCAAGGTGTAGTTTTCGGGGAACACGGAAACCGGTAGTGCATTCCATACTTTATCTGTACGCATGAAGAACTTTAGAAGCAAAACACTTGGTGCGAGCTGTAGGAATATCCACAGTATAGCATAGGCTTATGGGCGCGAACTCTTGTCTTATCATCCAACGGCAGATCGTCACTAAACAGTTGAGATGGAGGCCAAGTGGAAACCACACATTTAGAAACACCACAACACACTGTAGGAAAAAGAATGTGTGAATGGAACAATAGTGGGTGTATATTTTTGTCCACGAGCGTACAATTCGCATTGTACAACAATGGTCTCGCAGTTGTCATAGGTTATGGCAAATAAGGCATAGCATGGCAACACCAGCACACCTCAATAAAACCAAAAACACGTTCCACCATCGAACGTGTCTAAGTCCACTGAGTTGCTTTTTGTTTCACCGCATGATTTTTACTATTTTTGAGACCGCGCGGCGGCTCCCTGTTATGCTTTTTGGGGTTCCGCAAATATATTTATTGGGCCTATTTTATAGTAGACCTCATCATCAGCTCACCTGAAGTGCAATTCAATTGGTCCTGAATAATTTTGATAACATAATTTTACATGCTTTATATTACGTTCACTTGAATCAAATTTTTTTTATTTAAAAATTTATTGTACACAGAAAAAATACAAAACAGAGTAAATATACACAAAAGGAACAGCTTATTTCTATAAGAAATTTCTTACAGTTATGTATGTAAACAAATGTAATAGTAAGTAGTAGTAGTAAGTGTCTAGTCAAATCTACTTCTAATTGTCTTATCAACTTGAAACTTTTTTCTTCAGAATATAGATCAACGCTTGTCCACGATCTCACCTGATGGTAAGCGATGATGTGGCCTACGATGGTGCGAAGGTAGAGGGTGCCTGTTCACCCTCGACTTGAAGACACCCAAGTTATAGTTTTCAGGGAATACAGACGCCGGCAGCGCGTTCCACTCCCTGGCTGTACGCATGATAAAATTAGAAGCAAAACGCTTAGTGCAAGACATAGACCTCGAGGTCTAGATTTTCTAACTCTCCCCCTGTGTACGAAAAAATAAGATTTGGTTGCCAAGTGTAGGTATCTGTCGGTACTTGGTTTGGTTGGCAGTAGCAGATTTTTCAGGACCGCCTGGCTAGCAACAGCTACCACCATTGTAACTAAATCTGCCGCCAAACGGCAGTTTTAATAGCACTGTTGTGTTCCGGTATGAAAGGAGCCTCATTATCTTAAGGCTTCTGGGTGTGCGCACTTTTTATCCAACGCTATACATAAATATAAAAATTAATCTATGACGGATTATACATTGGACTTTACACTTGATGACAATAGGTTGTTGTGTATATAAGTCACTTATTTATTTTTTGTGAGTTTCATAAAGGTACGGAACTCTCTGACCTAGAAACCAGACACGCTCTTGTCCTGTTTTGTTATAACAAAGGGCCTTTGTAAAATTTCGTTCGACGATGGTGAAACATATGGTTTTTTTTCATTCGTGCGAAATGTATTTTGCAAACCAAAAACTATGGGTTTTGATATTCAGTTTGCACTTTGCAGTATTTTCTGGTTTGCTTTTGAATGGTTTTCGGTTCCGTTTTCTCTAAAAATGTTAAGCGATATTTTATGTTTTGTTTGAAACCACGTCGAATTTGTTTATATACGATGTAATACGACTAAAAGGCAATGTCTGGCTTACCTTGTATGCTATTTGCACTTGGCCTGCATCTCATCTGGTGGTAAGTGACAATAAGGCCGATGGATGGTGCGCGTGCGCACTCCGAATTCTCAAGCTCATACCAGAACACATAGGAGCTATTAACACTGCTTTTTGACGTCAGACAGGTACCATGCTGGAAGCTAGCCAGGCGGACATAGAAAATGGAACCACAAACCAAACCGATTACCCCCACTGGGAATCGAACCCGGGACCTCCAGAGAGGCACATTTCACTTGTCATCTCACTTGATATTGCCGTATGATAGTAGCTTAGAAAGTTGATATTATCAATGTTGAACAAATCATTCGAAAATGACATGATTACAGGATCGTCTGTGGTGTGCCGATCAGACTTTCCTATACAAACTCTTGCATAATCTTATTAACTGTCCAGAATTATTACATAAAATCAAGTTCTCCGCACCACGATCAGGCCTTCGTGTTGATAATTTTAATACCTTTGCAGAGGATAACTACCCAATATAGGACATCATAGTGTTATTCTGAGAATTTGCCCAGAGCACAATATATTATATAAATCGACAAAGACCTATATACTGTCTACTTCTTTGTCAGCTTTTAAAGCTGCCTTGATTAAATATATTGTGAGTCAGTCCTCTGCTATTGTCTCCACTTAGTTGTAGTAGTCACTTGTTTTAGCTATTTTCTATTAATTTCTTGTTGTTTTGTTTCAATTATTGTTTGCACGCGGTGGTTTCCTGTCATTGAAGGAGCACTTATTGTTATTGTAAGTTATTGTGTGTAATTATAGTGTTTCTTTGTTGGAAATCTAAATAAACTATTAAAAAGAAACCTAACTGAGCATCACAAATATCATTGAATAACGAAGCGTTTTCGCTCATCAGAAGCCAACGAAAGATCCTGACCCGGATTCTAACAGGGCACTGCAAGCTAAACAAACTCAACTCAGCTGAGCGGCCAGGGCCAGATTTTGTAAGGAGGATGAAGAGACGCCCATCCATATCTTCTGCCACTGTGATGCTCTTCATCACAGTAGGAACAGACACCTCGGAGGCCACACTGCCACAACGGACAGCATCAGGACCTACAAACCCAGACCAATCGTACGGTTCATGACCGAGATTGGCCTTGGGGAGGTGATGTGATCCATAGGGGACTGTCACAATAGATCTGTAGAGGTCGCAGTGACTTGCAGGACACACTGACTGCACCCCTCATGCCCGAATAATAAAAAATAGTGTTCGATAGAGAATCAGAAGCGAAATAAACTCAGAAAGGTAGGAATTTAGAACCTTCTTATTTTGAAGTAGGTTGCGAAGACGATCCAGATTCCCAGACACCCACAATCGAGCCCAAAATATGACAACACGAAAAATAAACAGAAATAGAAAACGTAGAAATAATCACATCGAGTTGTGGCATGTTTGACAGTTCACCAACGTGTTGGGACGTGTTTTACGTATGGCCTTCTGCTTGTACAGACTTGGGGACCTTCGCAATACAAACTTGCTGGATAAACATGGTATAATAATATCTGATATTTCTCTTAAAATTTCGAACACATATAAGCCCGTGTTATAGGACTCCAGGCATCCAACCTAAGGCTTTAGTTTAGACTTCCTAGGTTTTGTATCGCATAGATTATTTTTGCGGAGGCGCGAACAGATGGTTTTATCGCTATCCTGAGAACGCAAGCAGCGTCGCTGCTACGTAGAGTTAGAGGCAGCACAAACAGCGTGCTGAGGGTGATTGCTGAAAGATTCGATTGCCCACTGATGTGGCATCTTAAGAGGCTATGTTGGTTAGACTACGTGGCCGTGTTCAAATTTGGATTATTTTGTAGCTGTCCCTATCTGAGCCCTATCCTACCCGAGCGCATACGGTGAGACAGCATACACTACGCGAAGTTATCCACCCGTTATTTGGATGTTTCGTAGTCCAGGGATCATTTGAAGGATACAGTATATTAGGTAACCATTTTTTTAATACAGTATACTAATGAAATTTTAGATGTCGGTGTTTTTTCCAAATTGTTCTAAATCAATTCATACTCTTGTAAATCAGGTTCAAAGTTGGGGCTTTTTATTACCGAAAAATACAATTCTTTGACGCCCTGTAACTCTGGAAGTATATATTTTAACGAAAATCTGACTCACCACCGACACAGATATTTGTTTCTAGATTGTGTCTTGAAAATTTCATAGATTTTCATAGCTTAATACCCAAAATATGACTGGACTACGTTTGTATGGGCGCTTTGACAACAGCATACCCACTTAATAGAATAACTAAGTCTGTAGTAGAATATAAGTACTAACATATATAATAGGATACAAACAAAAATGGATCTTAGGTGTAGCAGTTAGACATTTTAAAACTTACAGTCTCATTATCAGATGTGTCACTAACATCTGCAGCTGATACTCTTCAAGCTTCTGAATCGATTTTTACCAAAATCATCATCATCAGCCAGGGAGCGTCTCTACTAGGTGGACTGACGATCTGGTTAAAGTCGCGGGGAGTTATTGGATGCAGGTGGCTCGGGACCGGTCGATTTTGCGTACCATTAAGGACGCCTATATCCAGTAGTGGACGTTTTCTGGCTTATGATGATTTTTATATACCTCTAGCTAAAAATACCTCGAGGAAACTTGCTTTCACGTCAAAAAACGCATCAAAATCAGTCCATCCGTTTGAGAGCTTATAAAACACCTCTTTTTGCGTCGGGAGCTAAAATAGCTTCTATCAAAGCGTAGAAATAAGACAACTAGAAAGGAAAGCTTTTCCCGCGACTCCGCATGGATTGCAGAAATGTCTCGCGATAAAAGTAACATATACGAGTATACAATACTTGTTAGACTAATTTCATCAAATTCAGTTCATCTGTTTATGCATGATTGAATCTTGTGATCGAATGTGTACGAGCACGAGCCCCGTCAAACGATCCGCATTGACGTGGGTAGTGCGATATGAGATAAGGATGCTGTGACATGTACAGACGGGCGCAGACGAGCGGTTAAATAAACGAGCGGTTATAATGAAGGCGACAAAGGTATGGTCTTTTCAGGCATCTCTAGAAAATCAAATCAAAAATCAAATCAAATCAAAAAAATTTTGTGTGTGTTGCAAATAAAACATTTTGATTTGATTTGATTTTGATTTGATTTTCTAGAGATGCAGAGAGCCTAATAGAAAGTAGTAATCGTTGTAATGTCGTAAATTATTCCTTCGATGAAATATAAGAATTACCGTAGGAGTAATTTAATAGTAAAAATATTCAATAACCTTGATAATGACATTAAAAACTGCAAATGAATTTTCCAATAAATGGTATATATATTTAATAGAAACACCCTTTTATGACATATAAGATTTTTTTGCATTGTACTTATTCTTTTATGTTATTTATACATTATTTCACGGTTTATGTAACTTTCAGGGCAATAATAACATTGAACATTAAAAAAGGAGATCCAAAATGATTTAATTTGACGTTAATTCAGACGTTTATTAATTTGAATAAACGTTCGAATTTATGTGACTAAAACTTTAATAAGACTACACCCATATTCTAAGTCGTTTCCTTCAGATTTACTTGACTCAACTTTACTCAAGGACAACGAAAGGAAAACGTCAAAACTTTCTCAAAATCGGTATTCTAAGTCTAAACCTGAGTGCGATTTGACGTTCCTCCCGCGAGGTGGATGTCGTCATGGATTCGAGTGATCGCGTCATTGTTTCGAGGATTTCATATTTGTTTTGTTGGTAGCCTTTTGAATAATATCATGTAGTATTCATTATACGCAATAACTTTACGTTTTCTAGCTCAAAACATGTGGCAAATAACAGTCAGAAAATAAAATACATATGAAAAATAAACAACTTTAAAAAGTAAATTGGTTATCATTAGTAAAAACATGAAAAATATGATTTTCTAAATATTTTTGATAGTCAAAAGCTTAGTAACTGACGTGAAACGAACTGCAATTAGTTAACAGGTCAACTGGCATAAAATTCGTTTTCAATTCAAATATAATCGTAAATAGCCACTTTTAGTGCTAATTCCTTTGATATTCTAGCCACAATTTTGGACACTACTGGCTGGCTCAAGTGTTGCAGGTCCCCACTAACGATCTGAAACGAACGTGTATTATTACACCTTTGTAACTTATCTTATACCTTTAAACGAGCAATGTATATAAAACATACATCTCGGAAACGGCTCCAACGATTTCGCTGAAATTTGGTACTTAGGGGGTTTGGGAGGCGAAAAATCGATCTAGATTAGTCTCATGTCTGGGAAAACGCGAGTTTTCGAGTTTTCATGCGCTTTTTCCTTCGCATTATTCGACGCAAATTGCTTTTATTTTTGTTTTTTATTTGTTTTGTATAGTGTTGTATTGTATAGTGGCAAATTGTTCCACTCTTTATGGCTAACCAGGGGCAGAAATAAAGCTTTTGATTGTTTTTGAAGAACTACGAGCAAAGCTCGGTCGCCCAGATATTAATTCTTTTAACAGAACAATGATACTAGTAAACTTTTGTTTGTTGTTGGATTTGTTACATCACGCAAATAATGACTTGAAGGGTAATTGTATGGACTATCGTAAACATAATCAATAAACTCTTCGAAAGACATGCTTAAATCCTGTTAAAAGTTGATCGAAACAACGCGATATTCACATTGAGGAATCTTCAAGGTAGGTCGGCAGGTACCTTGACATTGACAGTCAGTTACCTCACCCAACCGGCAAAATTTTTTAATTCGAGGAGATTTAATTCGACTTATCATACCATTTTGAAGGGAGTGACGTCATTTCATGGTGAGTAAATCTGAAGGAAACGTTTAATAATACGGATGTCAGTTCCTCCACTCGACCGAGAGAATTCCTCAAGTCTAGTAGATTTTACTCGACTTATGATACCAATTTGAGTGAGGGACGTCATTTCAAGGTGAGTAAATCTGAAGGAAACGTCTTAGAATATGGGTGTGAGTGTTGTGATTTGAAAAATTGATTCAAATGCTTATTACGTAGTAGTTCTGCTCGCGACTTCTTCCACGTGTATTTTAGAATTTATCCAACGTAAACTACGAAAGGGATAAAAAGTAACTTTTGTCTTTTTCTGGCCCTATAACTATACCTTAACTTACTTAACTTAAATAGACTATCCAATTTAATTTAAAAAATACAACTCCTTACTAATGGTTGACTGAAATAGATCACTATTTAGGAATAAATCAGCCAAGTGTATATAAGTGAAAACATATCGTATATATAGTTCAAAAAGCGAACAGTAGCTTCCAAAAATAAGAACACAAACGCGGTTGCGTTTTTCTAACCGCCCGACTGTGCGTCCTGAAAACTAGTAACTAAATATAAATATTTGGTCGCATTCTTTTTTCCCTGTAAAGTAATTCGGAGGCAAAGGACAAGCTACTTATTAACGTCAATTTTTTTCCTATTTACATTCAGGTGAATTGATCTCTATTGTTAGATGCACACATTTGACATTCAAAACATCCAAAATATAGTTTATATCTCCGTATCGCACTGTCTACATACTTATAGTATACTCATAAGTTACATAAAGTAATGAGATGACTTGTGAATTATTTAATTACAAAATTATTAACATTGTACTAATTGACATGCGATGTAAACTAATTTTTTAACAATTAAATTCCTTATTAGATATGTTTATAATATTTGCACACCTGTGAACAGGTTAAGTACATCGAACTAATAGAAATTACTATCTAAACACCGTGTAAAAAAACGATGTACTTGGCAAATCATTTTTTTCTTTCTTTCTCATTATATTATGTCCAGTGCATACATATATAGTTTGCCTTATAGTTTCAAGGTTACGGCACAGGCTGGACACATCAAACAAATGTCGTGATATCAGCAACTATTCCCATACATCGAACGGATGACATTTGTATACACGCGCATGTGCGCACGCGACTCCTGAGCGGGTAACTTTCTTGAGGAGAGAGGTGAGATATCGTGGATTGGTGGGAGCTGCGTAACGGCTATTGTAACAGTAGCTAACAGTGAAGTAAATTATATTTATTTCACGACACTATAATCCCATCTCCTATTTTTAGGTAATCACTTATTAAAGCTAGCTATTCTATTTTAAAGGATTATTGCAATAGAAATTCGGTATGGAAGCATTTTTAGTGAATTCCCATTAATAGAATTTGACTGTGGTGTTCCAGTAATGAAATAATATTATCCAGTGTAACAATTTGGTAATAAAACTTGCATGAGGGTTTTGGGTTAGTACTTTGTTCCACGAAGCATATTACCAGCAAGTACACTGTTTAATTGTATCTGTCTATCAGATGAAATGAAGGCCAAGTGCAAACTCATCCATACTAATATTACAAAAGCGAAAGTGAGTTTGTTAATTTGTATTTCCTTTACGTCGTAAAAATGTGTGAGAGTCATATCTGAATAAGAAAATTTAAGTGCAAAGTAATCTTCCTGCACCTTTTTAATACAACAATAAAGCATACATTTGAAGAGGACAGTCCTTCAACAGTACATTGTGCATCTCACCATAATTGATCATCGTTCAGGTAACGTATTGACTGTCAGTCGGTCACATTTTTAACCCGAAGTATTAATGAGTGCGCATGAGTTGGTCTAGTGTCTTTTTCTTTGTGATAATGATGTCTTTTTCGTTACCTTCTAGGGTCCCGTACATGAAAATGCATATGGTCAAAACAAAACACGAAATCGATTGCTAATAATAAAATTTTTATATGTATGATGGGTGTGCACTTGGCCTTCATCTCACCTGATGGTAAGTGACGATAAGGCCGTTTGATGGTGCGCCTGCGCATCCAGAAGCCTCAACCTAATATGGCGCTGACTTTACTACCTTTCACACGGGAACTCAACATAGTTTATTCATCATCAACAGCCTATATATGTCCCCACTGCAGGAGCTCAGTCCTACTCTCCTACAGAGAGTGTATAGGACATAGTACACCACGCGGGCCCAGTGCGCATTGGTAGACTTCACACACACCTTTGAATTTCTTCTCAGGTTTCAGGTTTCCTCACGTTTTCCTTCACCGAAAAGCCAATGCTAATGATTTTTATCATTCGTACATAAATTCCTCGTAACTCATTGGTACGAGCCAGGATCGAACCCAAACCTCGATTGTTCGAGGACTGACGCTCTACTCAACGCTACCATGGCTATCAACAGTGCTATTAACTCTGCTGTTTGGCGGCAGACTTAAGTAACATGGTGGTAGCCAGGCGGACATAAAAAATTCCTTAACACCAACCAAACCGAGTTCCCAGTAAAATGGCTGCACGGATTAACCTGGTTAAACATGGAACCCTCAGTCTATGATACTAACTCACCCTTGACCGAATTTTGTCCATGGCGTTATCGATTCGTCATGTTTATGATTTGGCTTTGTCTTGCGTAGTCTTTGACTTCTATTTTAAATTCTACTTTACTGACTTCTACATATAAAACATAGTATCTGCCCCCGAATTCATTTGCATTGACTTTAGAATTTCTCATGGGAACTACTAGTTAGATTGGCATAAAAAGTAGCTTACGTATTTTTCTGGCCTTTCTAATTCTTACTTTCTTTTAGGTCTTGAATATAATATGAGAGAATGAATTTATTTCAGTGAATTTATCCAATGTTTTAATAGTTATTCTGCTATTCGGGTCTGAGAAAAATACAAAAAATATTGGTGTGATTAGCCCGAATTTGTTTAACATACTGTTTGTTTTTATTTGTTGGAAAATTAACAGCTTACAGACAATATGTAATACATACTTAAGTAGAGCACAAAATATCAAGCCTTTACAAAATTTTCTCGAATAGTAGTAGTTACGAGTTAAAATTGAAATGAATGTGAGTTTTTTTTTAAAATTTATTTATTACAAAAATCTTAAAAATACCTGTTTATAAATGAACTGAACTGAACTCAACTGTCCTCGAAGCTCGGCTCTCGCTTATATATACCCGGTATTGTTTCTAGATCCTTCGCAGTGATCTTCAATTTTCACAATCATCAGGATTTTTTTTGTGCTATTTTGTTGCTATCCGACACGAAGATAGATGGCCTCTTTCTTTCACACTCGTTCGAGAAGTTTCCATGCTACTCACAAGGAGATAGGAGATCCGCCTCTCTTTTCATTATCTCTAGACTGTTCGAGAAGCTCCGTGACAATACAAACCAAAAAAACATACAGTTGAACTGAGAAAATTTTCCTTTTTTGAAGTCGGTTGAAAAATAAGTTCAGGTTAAATGACTTTCAAGTAGTAAGCTTTAATTCGGGAAGATTTTATCTGTTTGTGTTTCTAAATCTATGACTGGTGGATAAATGTGGGTAATAGCAAACAAAATAATAAGCATACTGTCCCTAGAAAAATTCAAAATGCCGCGAGAACTTTTAGCCAGTCAACTCTAATTCCGTCAATTCGTTTCAAAGCGCGGGAGAAATAAAAAGGCAAGATGGCTGCCAGTTGCCAACGCCATCTTAAAAACACAAAATTGAAAGCCGCCAACCGGGAATTTTAAAAGCACCTAATTGATATAAACAATTTGTGAAGGAGCAAAAATTAAATAACTCACGATGAAAACGTACGGATGTGTATCGCGGACGGTGCCGCTTCAGTAGACGCGTATATACGCCTGTCACTAAATTACTAAATATACGCTCTTTCGAGCGTATGCGATGGATGTTATCCCAAATATACGTTATTGTGTATAGCAAAATCATAAAGTAAACGTTTTATCCTTAATTTGTAAGACACATCATAAAAATTGGAACTATAATTTAACTACTCAGTTTAAATGACATATGAATTTACTTGAGTAAATAAATTTCTTTAAACCAATATCACTTTCATGTTGTCTCTTTCTGATACAATTCCTGATTTGGAAAATTGCATTGCTGCAGTTTACCTGCAAAAAAATCCACGCTCTCCATAATTTTAACGTTCCACGGCCGAATCGACCTAAATAAGACTTGTCTAAGCTTTGTACGTCCACTATTGGACACGCGCCATTCTCACAGAACACCACTCTTGACAGGCTGATAGGCGGTCGTAGTAAGAAGTTGTTCAAAGAAATACGCTGGTTCACATCTCTAGATTTGTCTAGAATAAGTCAGTAATCATGTATTTGCCTTGGAGCTAAATCTCGAAATGAAATCAATTTACAATTTTTTAATCCTGTCTATTATGATTCAGACGCTTTTTACGATCAATTAACATTAGGTGAATCCAAAAGCCGACACCACGATGAATTCATCCATCATCACAAAACATACGCCTTAAAATTCTTACTTACACCCCTCTTTTTTCGTTGAGCGATTCGAAACGATTCAAAACGTGCAGCGCATCGACCACTATCGTGTCCCGTATGTTTTCATCAGCAAAAAGACAGCCACGCATCTTGATGTCGGGTGTGACAACAGAACACGACATTGTGGAACGTTGTTACAATGTTTTTACTAACGAATGCCTCGACGGGACCCTGATAAGGACCTGTTAGTGTATATCATACCTTAAAATCGCATGATGGGATGAATGGATAACACCAATACAAGCGGCAAGACATTAAGCCTACCAAAGTGTATCTAAAATATACAATAATTTAGAAAAACTCTTCAAGTGCTAGTCAGACACCCGCACCAAGAGTTTCTAATCTTGGAAAGAAACTTACATATATTTTTACCTTGAAACAAGGATCATTTTCCCGCCCCCATAACTAAGTTTATTTGTCATTTGGCAAAGTTTTTCGAAAAGTTAACAAAAACTATAAACTACAGAAATAATTCGGTAAGTTTTCCTGCATTATTTAGGAAAAATCATGTCTATATTATTTATTGAAAATTTTTCATTTTGGAATCTCCAGAGAGATACAGGACGCAATGCGGATAGTATTTTTACACAAATGTTTTAGACAAGTAAAAAAATACCGCAAATAATAATAATATATTTTTCTAAATGCACTAATAAAGGCCTATAAATGTTGATAGAGAAATATAATTGCCGCAATTCTTACTGTTACAATCGCTTCCTAATCTCGAATAATAACGAACAAACTCGAATAATTTTGTAAAAATTCGGTTTAGACTCCACAAATGTCTAGTGCCACATCAGATAGTGCAGCCGTTGACTAGTAGAAGAGTTATAGACACGTCAACCTTGGCTATCCATCCATTAATCCCCCACACAAAAAAAGTTTTATTTTAATGTCACAGTAAAAAAAATCTATCCTAATTACAGGCAAACACGACATACTAATGTGAACAAGTTACATTTATTAAAGATATAAAGTATAAAAACAATTCCAAGCAATGATTTCTTTGAACATAAATTTACTGTCAGCAAACATCAACATCCTTGGTTTCAGCCAATGAATTATATTGACGCACAAGTCTTTTTAGCGATGAGTGATTCGTACTTGCATTGTTTTCGCTTAATAAAGTGTATTTACTTGTACCAGGACGCTGTAATAGGGAAGATGCAACCAAATTAGATTGGGTTGAATTGTATTTTATAGCTTAACGGACATTAAAATAAATCCCACCAAAATAAACACACGTAAAAATTTTGCTTTTTTATTTGGATTTCGCAAGGACTAAATGTCTCAAAAATTTAGTTCCTCGAATAGTAAAATGCTTATTAGATTTAGTTTTCTCATTGCATTTTGAAAACTTTATTATAGGGGTATATAACACATAAACGAGACATTTTACGAGATAACTCAAAATATCAAACAAGCTCCATACATTTTAACGCTCTAAAACACGTGTGACGTCACAAATGTCACCAGATTTATATGGAGCGTTTTAGCACCGCGCGACTAGAATTACTTTTCGACGGGTTGTAGTAAAAAAAGTATTAGTGGTATCGGGAAAAAAATGGTTGAGGTATTTACCTTTTTACATGGACTATCGATTTAGACAAAAATATTCTTCCATGCATCTTCCCCATTAAGCTGGTATACAAAAATTTGCGATGTTCAACAGTATAGGACAGTCCAAGAAAGTTGTATAAATATAACGTTTTTGACCGTCTCCGCAGCCCGGTGGCTTACCACTGCCGTTAGAAGAGTTAGGGTTGCCATACCTCCAAACCTGTATTCACTGTTGAACGTATCACTTGTCCATCATGCATGATGAAGGAACAGGGCGTAATAATAAAGTATTTTTATGTGCTCTGTGGTATCGTAGCTGTCAAAATGGACCGACCATTGCGTTTTTTAATGAAACGCTGGATAAAATTAAGATGCTTTTTTCTAAATGGTCTATGGTCTCTAGTTTTAAAATTCATCATCATCAACAGCCCATATATGTCCCCACTGCAGGGGCTCAGGCCTACTCTCCTACAGAGAGTGTATGGGAGATAGTACACCACGCGGGACCAGTGCGGATTGGTAGACTTCACACACACCTTTGAATTTCTTCTCAGGAGTGTGCAGGTTACCTCACGATGTTTTCCTTCACAGAAAAGCCAATGGTAATGATTTGTATCATGCGTACATAAATTCCAAATAACAAATTGGAAATCATTGGTACGAGCCAGAATCGAACCCATACCTCGATTGTTCAAGGACTGACTTTTAAACACAAACATCTTGTTTTTCTGACAGATATGCACTCTCTGTAGCAGAGTAGGCCAGAACCCCTGCAGTGGGGCCGTATAGGCTGTAGATGTTGATACGAATCTTGGCCCTATAATGATTTAAATGACATGTTATTAAATTTTACTTGCTTCTACTAATTCTCTTCACTAGCGTGGAAAATATTTTGTTGTTGTAGTAGGTGCCTGTCACCTACTTTCAGATATTCAGATTTGTAGCAGATTGACATGTTTTCCACAAATGTCTTGGCGGTGCATCAGATAATACTGCATTGTTATGTGTGGGCGGTTTCTGTAATATATATTTAATTGTGACGCCCATTGCACGCCCTCTTGATATTTGGTGCAGTTTGGGTGGAACAGGATATCCAATGGAGTCGATTGATTAATAATAATTTTGTAATTATTAACGTGGTCCTTTACTGTGGGCCGAATAAACAATCTCAAAGTCATTCAGCGAGCAATGGAATGAGCTTTGCTCAGAATTTCTCTAAGTAGTAAAATCCGGAATGAGGAAATCCGTAGACGAACTAAGATCAACGACATAGCTCGATGAGTCAGTGAGCTGAAGTAGAAATGGGCAGGCCACATCGCTCGAAGAACCGATAACCGATAGGGAGTAAAGCCGTCTTCTTACTAGATGGACCGAAGACGTGGTTAAGGTCGCGGGGAGTCGCTGGATGCAGGTGGCTCGGGACCGGTCGATGTGGCGTACCATGAAGGAGGCCTATGTCCAGCAGTGGACGTTTCCCGGCTGATCATGATGATGATGAAGAATTATTTTTATTCCTAAATTAAGTAGGATGACGTCTCCAAATTGGTTTAAATCTTTTTGTTTAGAGTCTTATTATTTTAGTGTTGTCTTTTAGTAGAATATTAGTCTACAAATACGAACAAGTCAAATTTGAACTCCTTTGAAAATTAGGATTTCGTTTATTTTTATTATAAGTTATTTGTAAGTGTAAATAGAATTTTTGCTTGTAAATTCAAAAGATGTCATCGGTTTAAAGAATCTACAAACGCATATATTTACCTTTGATTAGAATTCATAAAACGGTATACTTATAAGGAAGTCTCAACAGCTTCCGCTGTGATAACAGTTATTTGGACTGCCCATTCCCACGTTTCGATTTCTTGGCCCCGGCTCGTTTGGACTCGGAGGGTAGACTAATTATTGAGTTATTTTTTACACGGACCCACCGAATGCGTTTACACACCGGTAATTTAATTTTACTCAGCTGGTCCGAGTCGATGATTGGCTGGAACGAACGTTTGAAAGTGAACTATAAATACGATAAAAATGTATTATATTAAAAATGACATATTATGGCTCGAAGAACTAAAGTCCGTGTTACACATCTGCTTATCTTACGTCTACTTATAATTACTTACTTATCTGAAATGTACCACATTTATTGCAAATAAAGGTTTATCTTATCTTGATTTGAAAGGGACTTTTCAAAACCGACCTTCACTTTGTACTCGAATCCAGAAATATCTAGGTACCCATTTTTTCAAGGTCATACAAGCACTAGGGAGTTAAAACGTAAATTCTAACATCCTAGACTGCCACGGTGCCCTAGAAGCAGCTGCAGTAGATAATCCGGTCACACTGCAATGGATAAAGAGACACAGTGACCCACTGGGTAAAGTCGCTGCGGATGCATGGAAGGACTCTGAGACAAAAGTGTTTGGACCCAAACATCCTGGATAAAGGAAACGACACGTGACACACTGGACCGAACTAAAAGAATTTTGGGAGGCGAGAGCGATCACCCAACGCCCATCGCTTTCTAAGCACCTGCCAGGCACACTTATCAGTCTGAATAGGAAGACCCTCATCAGACATCAGACAGCCTCCTGTGTCGTGAATGCATGGCCGCCGAAAGAACTCCCGGAGCTCCTGCTCCTGCATCAGCGTGGACACACAATTGGCGACGACCCTAAACAATCCAGGATCACTCCAAGAGGCAGCGATATCAAGCTTCTCGCGATCTTCTGGGAGGAGATCGGCTGGATAGACTAGCTGGCTCCACTTCCACTCACACACAATGGACAAAGCATGGGTAAGTGCTGAAACCGGCCAGACAACAACAACAAAATTTTTTGGAACTCTTAGTGCGTGAGTCCGACTCGAAATTTGACAAAATGCTCCATCAAGTGAACAATACAGAGCATTTCTTTAAGCATGATCCAACACGCACTTAAACGTTTTTATAGGTATTTTCTCAAAGCACTTAATTCCTCTGCCAGATTCGAAAAAGGCGTACATTCATGCACATTACAGGTTGACTCATTCCAAAGTTCGAGAATTCTTTACGAATCAGTCTCCAATGTTATGGTCCACATACCAAATTTCAAAGATCAATTTCGGTTCGTCGCATTTGGAATATTTGCGAAGTGGGCGCATTGCGATGCCAAAGCCTCGCATTCTTTGTGAAAGCCTCAACAATTTCCGTCCACACATAAAATTAAATGCCACATATTGAACTCAAATGTTTCCCGCGGCTTCGCCTGCGTTTTCTGCAGAAATTATCGCATGGTGAGACTTTATCGGGATAAGAAGTCCAGTGCTATAACCGCCTCCATGGCGTAATGGACGTGGACTAACCATCAGGAAGTCCTGGGTTCGATTGCCACCTATCGGTACTGTTTGGCTGGGGTAGGTCGTTTCCTATGTCCGACTGGCTAGCTATCACCATTTTATTTATAGTGTTGTGATTCAGGGTTTAGAAGGTAGCAGATCCAGCGCCTCATCTGCTTGAGGTTTTCTGGCACACGGCTACGATCTTCACTTACCGTCAGGTGCGAAGAATGGCAAGAGAAAAAAAAACTTTAAACAGCTGGCTTTGTGAGTTAATTATTTAGAAATAGGACACCGGATTGTGATGTCGCGAAATGAGTATCATTACATACAAATTCACAGTAAAAGATTATGGCGAGCGAAGTTCTGAATGGAACCATTCCGAGCAGATTATCGTAAAAGAATTTTGTCAGGCCAGTTGGACATAATCGTGCCTGAAACCTGGAAAGGGACACCAGTTCAAGTTATACGCAGGTGAAATCGGAGATATCAGAAAGTCTTTTATTATCTCTCATCGTTTACTCCTTCAATATTACGTCACGTGATCTGCCTGAGGAATGTAAAGAGGTACCTCTTTAAAGATATAATTGAAGAGGTATATTTGCTTGTCACATAATGTTAAAATTACTTACAAAATAGTAAATTAAATGCATATTAATAAACTATGAATCAAAAATTAACAGGCAGGTACAAAAGGAACTAGAAACCGACTTCAACTGCCCTAGAAATCTACAGCATTCGTTCACTACTTGATGCAAAATTTAAGACTTTTATGGTTTTCTCATGGGTGCCATTGTCAGAGCTGGACCAAATTCAAATGGATGAAAAAAAGAATCATCAAAATCGGTTCTTACTATTTATTTATTGAATTTTTGTGTATTTTGTTTTTGTTTATTGTTGTTGTATATTAATGTATTTTGTTTGTGTATTTTTGTTTATCTAAATTACTTGTTCTGTTATTATCGTTTTAATTAGTTTATTTTTCCTATATAATATTTTTCTGTGTGTTTGTTGTTGTGTGTGTCGTGTTGTGAAAATGTCGAATAAATATCTGTCTATGTCTATGTCTATGTCTTCACCCAGCCGAAACTTCTAAAGTATCAAAAAACCATACCAATTGAGAACCTCTTTCTTTTTTGAAGTCGGCTGAAAAGTCCTCCAACTCAGCATGTTGGTGTCGCTACAGCATGCAGCGACTGCGCTGGTGTTCAGGGGAGCTTTTTGTTCTTTACTTGTAATTCTTTAAATTAAACGACGTTCGACTGTTAAATTGGTTGCGGTTTAGCTTGATGTGTGGTCGGTTCAATTTTGGCATGGTTTAAATTGCCCGGTCTCAAATACTTAAGTACTTGTGGAAGAAATGACGCAGCCATGTTGTCGAAGTCGCCGCATTATTTAAATTACGTCTAAAAACATCTGAAGCCATTTCCTATTACGACGGATCGAAACAAAAGAGTGTCTATCTGGGAATCGAACTCAAGACCTGTGATAGCAACTGTGCATCCAACTATACCACGAAGTTTTAAAAAAGTATATACGATGTTATCCTTTGTTCATATTTTACGATTATTAATTTATATCCCTTTATACTTACAGGAATAAAATTCCTAAAGGCAACATACAATTAAATGTTAACCCATTAATAAAATTGGTGGTTTTTACCCTTCGGTATACGACTATTTAAAAGAAAGGGAAAACAAACATTTAGCTTGTCAGAAAATATATTTTTTGTGTATCGAATTATAGCCCAGGAGATGTGTTCTTTATTTGTAATGAGTCTACAATTTTATCAAACCTCAAGTTCATACATATTCGTACCTCACTAAAGCAAAATGAATAGTAATGGGTTTTCAACCGACTTCATAAAAGGAGGAGGTTCTCAATTCGACTGTATAATTTTTTATTTAATGACGGATCGATTTTGATGATACTTTTTTGTTTGGTAGATCATACTTCAGAGGTGGTTCTATCTTTTTTATCGAAATTGATTTAGCGCGTTTTTGATTTTCAGTAAAAACAAAATATATATCCAAATAATTTTACCTGTAAGGGTGAACACTTTAGGGGATGAATTTTGTATGACTTTCAATTGGAGCAGCAATTGGGCGGTTGAAGTCGGTTTCTTAGTTCTTTTTGAACGCGTTAATTTATAGCCAACTACGCTGAATTTAAGAGGCTATGTTGGTTAGACCACGTGGCCGCGTTCAAATGTGGATTGTTTTGTAGCTGTCCCTATCCGAGCCCTATCCTACCCGAGCGCGTACGGTGAGACAGCATACACTACGCAAAGTTATCCACCCGTTATTTGGATGTTTCGTAGTCCAGGGATCATTTGAAGGATACAGTATTATGTAACCATTTTTTTCAATACAGTACATTAATAAAATTTCAGATGTCGATGGTTTTTCCAAATTGTTCTAAATTGATTCATACTCTTGTAAAACAGGTTCAAAGTTGGGGCTTTTTATTACCGTAAAATACAATTCTTTGACGCCCTGTAACTCTGGAAGTATATATTTAAACGAAAATCTGACTAACCACCGACACAGATATTTGTTTCTAGATTGTGTCTTGAAAATTTCATAGATTTTCATAGCTTAATACTCAAAATATGACTGGACTACGTTTGTATGGGCGTTTTGACAACAGCATACCCTCTTAATAGGGGAGTCATTAATTGAGTTTTAGAATGTATTTTTGTGTTTTCATCTGTTCCCATCCTTTCTTTCTTCCCACTTTCCTAAACAGCATCTTGTCGTATTTTGATTATGCATCAGAAGCGTCTTGCTCTTTCGTGGGTCTATAGTGTACTTACTAGATTTTACCCTCGACTTCATCTGCGTGTACTTCAAAAGCTATCCCATGGGAACTACTAGCTCGATTGGGATAAAAAGTATTCTATGTTCTTTTACGTCCCTTCAACTGTCCCTATACAAAAAATCCAGTCATTCTTACTCTCCGATACGATGTGAAGGATAAACAAACAATTTCACTTTCGCATTTATAGTATTAGTAAGGATGACGTCATATAAAATTTAACATCACGGTCTATTTAAGTATAAAATGTTAAAATTATAAATTTTAATAAATATTGAAAGATTTAAATATGTCTTGGCACCGGTCATTGTGGCATACGATGTAGGAGGCCTATGTCCAGTAGTGGACGTTTCCCGGAAGATGATGATTTAAATTCGAGTACCTTATTTGGAAGGTCATGAAAGGTTTCGATGAACATTTGTTTATATACGGAAAAGGGAAGAAAAACACTGCGGTAATTTTAATTTGACACTTTGTTTAAACAGTGTCACGATTGCGACCCGATGCTCTGGCACTATAATCCCATTTTAAAAAAGGTGGCACCGGCGCGA
The DNA here is from genome assembly GCA_910589575.2 of Carcina quercana. NCBI lineage: Eukaryota > Metazoa > Arthropoda > Insecta > Lepidoptera > Depressariidae > Carcina > Carcina quercana. The sequence goes on along the minus strand of OU342454.1, from coordinate 2,928,541 downwards.
GCGCACCGCAAGCCACGCTATAATTTGCCTGTCAAACACTTCTTAACAAACGTCATTCATACACAACCGTAGAAAATTTCATTATCTATGACTCGTTGCCGTAACCGTTAATTTGTTTTTGAATCTTTTCGAATTTGGAACGCGGTCGCGTTGCGTTCCAAGGCTTTTGTTTGGTGCACTCTTTTGTTTTGTTAATTTGAATTTAAATGCACTGTCTCTGGTACTATATTTGGATATAGTTTGCATATACGATTTATTGTTCATCAATCATCAACAGCCTATATGTCCCCACTGCAGGGGATCAAGCCTACTTTCCTACAGAGCTGATAGCTGATTTGAGGGTTGTTAAGCAAATTTTTTTTGTAGAATCTGTTACGCTGTGTGCCTCTTTACTGGTATATTTGTCACACCTAAAGCATTTATCACAAGAATACCTACCAGGTGTCTTACCCGCCGTTGCCAGATTAGTAGGTACCGTCTTTCTGTTACGCTAGTTTTTTTATAGTTGTAGGTATATTGTAAATACACAAAATTGTTTAGTTTAGTTCAGGATAAAACTCCAGTAGTTATTCTGGTCATGCTCCACCATGTCCTCTATTTGTGAACTGGATAACGACTGCCTATTGATACAGACTGTATCTGTTTAGCATTCTCGACGTATTTGATTACTATCAAACAGTTCGTTTCAGTACAATAAAATCAACAGTAAACAAACATCGAAAAATTGTACCATAGCCACTATTGATAACTATAAAGACTTGACCATGTCAATTGATATATTCTACTTATAATCTGAACCGTTAAAGTATATCATAGCCAGCGTATTAGTGAGAGCATTCTTTTATTATATTTACCATACAGTCACTTCCCGACGATGAGATGAAGGCCAAGTATAAAATCTAAACCATTGATGTGTGAATAAAGGAAGAACTAACAAACAAAGACACACACTTATAACATTTAGCAGCCATTTTACCTGATCTTAAGTGATGGTAAGACCACTGGATAGACAGGGTGCTCACCCAGAAGCCTCCACCTTATGAAGCGCTGGCTTTTGATTTCATACCGGAACTTAACAGTGCTGTTAACATTGCTGTTTCGTAGCACACTTAGGTTAAACATGGTGGTAGCCAGGCGGACATAGATAATGCACTGTCACCACTCCCACCACCAAACCGAGTACCGATAGTCCAAGCATCAATCAAGGAGTGACTGGGTACCAGTAATAAAGCCTAGAAAATCATCAACAGCCTATAATTATATGTCTCCACTGCTGGGTCTCCGGCCTACTCTCCTACAGAGAGTGTATGGGACATAGTACACCACGCGGGACCAGTGCGGATTGGAAGACTTCACACACATCTTTGAATTTCTCCTCAGAAGTTTTCAGGTTTCCTCATGATGTTTTCCTTCACAGAAAAGGTAATGATTTTTATCCATAAACATAGACATAAATTCCAAATAACAAATTGTAACTCATTGGTACGAGACAGGATCCAGACTCTACCCAACTGAGCTAATTAATGGTACTTGTACCATAGATTATATATTTCTAGAGTCTGTTTACAGACTACAAATAAGACGTTAGTGAAGAAGTTATAACGAAACTTGTGTTTTTGTCGCAGCCCCTTGACGCCACCTGTCGGCAATCTTGTTTCAAAGTCAACAGATCGCAAAAAACACTGACAAAAACAATGTTAAGTGTTTTGTCTTGGTAAACAGAAGTTATCATCGATGTTCGCTCGAGTATTCATGGGGGTTTGTCTGAGGTTCAGACTTAATATTGTTTTTTACTTGATACGCTATAAACCGGTTGGTTCTAGCCTCAAGCTGTGCCGTGTGGCTCCGGCTTAGAATGAAACCACCCTCCTGTCCTGTCCTGAGGGGCAGACTCCTCCTAAAGAACTAAACAAAAGTACTGCGATCACCAACCCGTCTGGCAAGCGTGGTCAAGCCTTAGCCATAAACCCTTCATGAAAGGAGGGTAAATGCAGCATTCTTTCGGGGAGGAATGGACGTTTCCCATCTGATGATGCCGCTATAAGCGCGCTGGCTATAAAACCTACAAAAGGAAAGTTTGTTACAATAAAGAAAATATAATGAGAGCAATACAAGAGAAAGTTAAAAACCTCAGCTATACATCTCATCAGAAAAATTGAAACACCTTGCAAGTTTATGTTTTGTAAGGATTATCAGAAAAATGTGTATATTTAGGAATATATGTCAAATGTCGTTTAATATTGAATAGGTTTTCAAATCCTAATGTTAATGTTCTAAATTCAAATTAAATTTTCATAAACTTTGTTGATCTCCTTTTTGGCAACTCTATCTTGAAGCCCGTTGCGATTAATAACTAATAATATGAAAATGGAAGCTAATTTTCTTGGGTTTAGGACACATACATTTACTCATATATAACCAATTTTCATACCACGTCGCCTGCCACGGTCCACCAACAGACAGACCGTCTTTGATTGTAATTCGTTGAAGCTTTCTCCCATAACTTTGTCAACAAAAAAGCTAACAAGGGTAGTATAAAAAACACCCGTCCTGTCGTGTTTTGCTGTAGCTTATGGATGCCGCAGTGAGGGACAGATTGTGTTTTTTGGTACAGTTGGCCACAAAAATTTTAACACCCGTTCAATTTTCAATCTTGGTCGATGTTTGTCGACTTCAGAATTTATGCCAAGCAAAAAGCTACTATTTAGGGTTCCGTATCCAAAGGGTAAAAACGAGACCCTATTACTGAGACTTCGCTGTCTGTTCGTCTGTCGCCAGGCTGTATCTCATGAACCGTGATAGACAGTTGACATTTTCACAGATGATGTATTTCTGTTGCCGCTGTAACAACAAATTCTAAAACAAGAATAAAATAAATATTTAAGGGAACTCCTATAACAACAAACGTGTTTTTAGACGTGCGATGTAACATACATCTAGCGCCATCTAGTGCCGTACTCGTCTACTACTGCTACTGCAAAACTAAATTGATAAAGAAAATCGAGGCGCATTCTTTAGATTGTTTTTTTTTGTATGTTAAATATCCAGATTCTGTACGGAATCCTTCGTGCGCGAGTCCGACTCGCGATTGTAATAAAAAATAGCCCTCTTTCATTCTACTGATTTTATCAAAACTGACGTACTTATTTCTTTATACTTGTTTCGTGTTATTAATAAACGCAAAATATTTTATTAAATGTTGTAAAAAGTGTACTACAACCACAGTACAGATCGGGCGTTCACCGCCTCCCGCCGATCCGCGATACCTCACCTCCCCCGCAAGAGACTGACTCATATAATGGCCATTAAGTATGTGTCCGATGTGTGACAACTTCAAGTTACACAAAAGATTGGATACCATTTCGTTGGTATAAAATACAATGCTCCAATTTTCAGTAGTAAGGAGCGCGCGTTGATGTCTTTCGTATTGTCTATTTCGTTTACACTTAAGCGGCGTCGCAGCTTACTTATCCTCCACTGAGTTTGGTTCATTATAAAAACAAACCAATTTCCCATACGATTTACTTGTCCAACTGTACTAGCACTGTCTCCCGTCTCACTCTAACCAAACAGCTGTCGCCTGCGCGCTACTGTTCGACACTCATGCGCATCCAACACCGCTAGCGTAGATCACTAATCACTCAAGTGTTGTACACACACTTAATCCTTATTTTAACTTTAATAAAATAGCAACTGAGCTTTAGAACAGAGTCACCCCCTTCTTTGGATCACACTATTCATTATTTTGTCTTTGTGTAAGTAAATTGGAAGTCTAACAGAATCACTATCACTGGAATTGATTTTAAATCATATCAATCAAAAACTGGACCGATTTGCATTATTCTTATTACAAATGTTCGTGATAGTCCGAATCAGTTTATATACAAAAAATTATAAAATGCGGGTATAAATATTGTAATTTAGACATGACCACATCTGTCGGGAAGCTGGTACTTGTGTAAATGCAAATGGATTTATTTTAATGAAAGAGAATATGATGTCGCAAAAGCCGATTCATAAGCCAGAATGTTACGTTTGGGCTGATATTCTGGAAGTCATGGTTTTTTAGGTGATGTATACCTAATTGCCAAATGCCAAAGAAATGGTAACTCAGTTGGGTAGAGCGTCAGTCCTTGAACAATCGAGGTCTGGTTTCGATCCTGGCCAATGAGGTCTCATTTGTTATTCGGAATCTATGTACGAATGATAAAAATAATTACCACTGGCTTTACGGTGAAGAAAAAAACATCGTGAGGAAACCTGCACGCTCCTGAGAAGAAATTCAAATGTGTGTGTGAAGTCTACCAATGCGCACTGGTCCCGCATGGTGGACTATGTCCCATACACATGCCTTATCGCAAATTTTTGTCATTCTCGTATTATGATCAGCAGTGGAGATCTGATGAAGAAGAAGTGAAGAAAACAATTCTGTGCAGATTGGTTTATACAAAACTATTGATCTACGCGCTATTATTATTCTTGCCTAGCACAAATGACACTTGAAAAAGAGCTACGATGAAAGAGAAGCTCAGAGGCTCTATTTTTGATTCGCTCGTGTGACATAGCTTCGTCGCACACGACTTAAGTCACAATCGACTGCAAGTCGCATGAAAACAAGTTTGACTGTATTTTTGAATCACTTGCCTCAGGTGTTGCCAATATAACTTTAAATGTTTGATTTTATCCGTTTTACGAAGAAAAATAAAACCGGTAATTCATGCAAGGAAAACGGAACGCAACGTTCATAGAACAGTTCCTACTGTCAATGTCAATAAGTGGTAATGTCAGTGTTCGACGATGACGTTTAGTCTATCGCTCGCCTCCGCAAAGATTGGTCCCGATCGCTCGTTGCAGAAGAGCGATTAAAAAATACCAAATTTTATAAGTCGAACGAAAATCAGTCGAAATCGAGCGCTCGCGGCGCGTAGAGCGAATAAAAAATAGATCCCCAGTGCCCAGTAGCGGAACATAGCTGGCTAAAGCGTATTAAAACCATTGAGAAAGTTTGAGAACCTCTGGCCTCTTCCTGCCTGATATCGGATTCCATTACGCCACCGTTCAACGCATCGCGTACATCTTTTTTCATCTCTTTTTTACCACCTACATTAAACAAAGTAAGCGATGCGCAAAATGTTTAGCTCGAAAAACAAAATGTCTGCCGTTCGCCTGTCACATGATATTAGTTTTGAAAATGGAACGTTTTAGCGCGGCGATGCATTTTTTATGATGCACGGTGTTTAAATATCGAATGTGTAAAGTAGCGACATCTGTTATTGGTTTGGACGAAGTTTTAGATATTATGTTACGAAGATTATATTTCCAAGATTTGATTGGTAGGCGTGATTCGTGATCGTAGTAAGTTGTTGATAAATATGCTGCTGCCTAAAGAAACCAGATTCCTTTTTTAAAACCGACATCAAACAAGGAGGAGGTTATCAGTTCGACGGGTATGGTTTTTTTTTTTTTTTTGCTTTTTTATGTTTGTTACCTCAGAACTTTTGACTGGGTGAACCGATGTGGATGATTAGGTGGTGCCTCCTGTGTGGTCCCATTTCAATTTAGTCCAGTTCTGACAACGGCATCCATGAGAAAACGATCTAAATCATAAATTTGCCTTAGTAAAAGTAGACTTTTAGGACAATTGAAGTCGGTTTCCAGTTCTTTTTGAACGCATTTTTCTTTTTTACGTATGATGGGTTTGCACTTGTCCTTCATCTCACCTGATGGTAAGTGATGATAAGGCCGTTGGATGGTGCGCGTGCGCACCTAGAAGCCTCCACCTAATGCGGCGCTGGCTGCTACCTTTCATACCGGAACACATCAGTGCTATGAACACTGCTGTTTGGCAGCAGACTTCCGTAACATGGTGGTAGCTAGCCAGACGGACATTAAAATGCCCTACCACCAACCAAGCCGAGTACCGATAGGTAACTTAAGAGGGTGAAAATAATATTTAAAAAAATATTGTTTTCTGGTAGGCGCTGAGTTTGCAGTCATGAAAATAATTTTAGTGTAAGTGAATTTGAAAGTCAAAAGTGTCACCAATAACAAAAAGTAGATTATAAAAAATATCACTCATCGTTTGATATAATCTGTGACATTACATATAAAAGATACTCAGCAAATTTTCATTTTTAAATGCCATTTATGAAATTTTTTGTGAAAGATAATATGAATTGCTATTTGGGCAGGGTTGATCAGTCCGGTTGTAAATTCAATGTTACAGTATCAAATAATTCACTTCAGTAGGGTGACCATGATAAAAAAGAATGTGGATATTTTTGAGAAGAAAAAAAATTTTAACTCAAAAAGTAATGGCTAAATAAAAGTAAGTTTTAGTAAAGTTACAATTACTTATTAGCTATGTCGCTACAAATACATGATTAAAAATGTGACATATTTTGAGAAAGCACTTGAAAGTACACCGAAACCTTTGTGGTACTTTCTATTGATCTAGGCTAGAATCCTGAAATTTGGCAAGAAGCAAAGTCTTACAGCACAACCATGGGAATAACTCTAGAAAGTATAATTTTTTAATTTAAATATCTCATTGCTCACAATTTTGTTAGTAATTTCTCGTTGTTTTCGTCAGGCACATTTGTTACAACATTTTCCGGTGCATATAACCGTATGTATTATTTATGATTTTAAATATGTTAATTATTCCTATTATTTAACGGTGCGCGAGTCCGACTCACACTTTACCAAATTTTTTTAAATAGTGCAGAAGACCTATGCTCGGTATTTCTCTATGTGATAAGGTCCGGAATGAGGAAATCCGGCAACGAACGAAGGTCACCGACATAGCTCTACGAGGCAGTGAACTGAAGTGGCAATGGGCAGTCCACATCGCTCGAAGAACCGATAACCATTGGGGAGAAAAGGTTCTCGAGTGGCGACCACGTACCGGGAAACGTCTACCAGGCCGTCCCCCTACTAGAAGGACCGACGACCTGGTTAGAGTCGCAGGGAGTCGCTGGATGCAGGTGGCTCGGGACCGGTCGATGTGGCGTACCATGAAGGAGACCTATGTCCAGCAGAGGATGTTTCCCGGCTGATGATGATGCAGGTCAGTTTCAAAAAATAGAAGAGAAAGTCTGGGCATTGTTATATCCTTGTATTAGGATGTCCCACTCTTACACACGGAAAACAGAAAGGTATTTAACATATTTTTTTCCCAACATTAATCATTTTAAATATACCTGTAATTATAGTTTGACATAAATTAATAAGATGAGTTGTGAATTATTTAATGACAAAATTATTAACATTTTACTAATTGACATACGAAGTAAACTATTTTTTTTTACAATTAAATTCCTTATTAGATATGTTTATCATATTTTCACACCTGTGGCCTGGTTAAGTACGAGTATGTACATCGAACTAATTAAAATTACTATCTAAACACCGTGTAAAAAACTATGTACTTGGCAAATACATTTTTTCTTTCTTTCTTTCATGATCACCTTTGTCCGGAGCCACACTGCGCCCTGGTCACCCTAAACTCAACGTTTGCGCAGAGATCCACAGATAACGTCAAGCACAAATCGTCCAGTAAATCATGCGAAATGTGGAAAAATATCCGCTCGGGCGGCTATTAAAACGATCGTATCAAACGCCCATGTTTATATTACTAAAATTTTTAACTTATTGTGGTAATTCTTGGAGAGGTTGTTTATGGCAGTGAGGTACGGTCGGAGAGTGTAGCTTATTACGATTACTACGCGGCTCTTTGTACGATCAGGGAATGTTACAGTGGGGGTACCTGTCGGTACTCGGTTTGGTTGGTGGTAGGGCATCTTCTACGTCCGCCTGACTTGCTACCACCATGTTACCTAAGTCTGCCGCCTAGCGCTGTTGTGTTCCGGTTTGAAAGGTAGACAGCGCCTCATTAGGTTGATGCTTCTGGATGCGCACGCGCACCATCCAACGGCCTTATCGTCACTTACCATCAGGTGAGATGAAGACCAAGACCTCCTGATTGTTAATCCAAGCGCCATATTAGGCCACGGAGGGAGATATTTTAAGAAACAAGCATTTAAAATTATTTTGACGTCTTGTAACTATTTAAAGATAATATAAAAATGAACTTTACAAATAGACATAATTTCTTGTAATTATAGCCTGATAAAATTACTTTTTAAAACTCAGAAGCGAATGAAAAATCTCGTTTCAGCGTAAACATAATCATCAGCTGGGAATCGTCCACTGCTGGACATAAGACTCCTTCATGGTACTCGTATGCCGCAATGACTGGACCTGAGCCACTTGCATCCAGCAACTCCTCGCGACCTTAACCAGGTCGTCGGTCCATCTAGTAAGAAGACTGCTTTACTCCCTATCGGTTATGAGTTCTTCGAGCGATGTGGCCTGCCCATTCCATGCCCTGCTCACTGACTCGTCGAGCTATGTCGGTGACTTTAGTTCGTTTACGGATTTCCGCATTCCGGATTTTATCACGTAGAGGAATTCCGAGTCAACTTAAGCAATAAACTAAAAACGAAGCTAGCGTTAGAAATAAAACTGCTTTTCATTAGTACGTAGGAACGTTAGTAGGAAGTACGATTGTACTTCCCCCTAAAAATTTTGGATGAATTTGGAATTACGCATATATTCAAATTTAGACTACTTTTTTTTTTTTTTTTTTTTTTTCGAGGGGGAAATCTTCTGAAGATACCCGACTCCTTAGGAGAGAAGCCGGGTTATGTGAAATTTTTATCCACTAAAACCCCCTCGGTGGTCGTCCTCCGCGCAAGTCGAAGAGCCCTGGGATCTCCTAGGAACACACCAGGACTCCTCTAGCGCTTCGCAATCAGCCCTTCCCTTGGCCAGTGAGCCATGACGTCTCCGCAGCTCCGCGCTGCAGCGGGACGGGACCACGCCGTACTACCGCTGCCTTCTAGTGGTCGCCGGTTTGCACCAATAGGACGACCAGAGCTCCTACTCTGGCCGCCCGCGACCCCAGGCACCCCTAATCTGGGGCATCGTTGTGACGCGGGGGAGCGTTTGCGCCTCCCCGACGTCGCCGTCTACGAGTGGGATCGGAACGTTCGCGGTCACGTTCTGCTTCCTCCTTCTGGAGCATGACGGCCTCGCAGAATGCGACCACGGCATCCCACGCCACCCGGCTCCCCAACATCGCCGCAATAAGGGCCGGTGGGGATAGATCCAATCCGGTAATTTGAATCAGGACTTGCCGCTCGGTGTTCCATGCTGGGCATTGCTCGAGCGTGTGCTGGGCAGAGTCCTGATTGTCACCACAGTGATGACACTTCGCTGTGTCTTCTCTTCCTATTCTACTCAGATACTCACCAAAACAACCATGTCCGGTGAGCATCTGAGTCAGTCGGTAGGTTACGCGTCCATCCCGTTCCAGCCAGGCCTGAAAGCTTGGCAGGATTGCCCGCACTGCGCGCTGTTGCGCACTTCGCGGCTCGTGCAGCCGCTCACGCCAGCGATTTAAAGCGCGTTGGTGGGCTCTCCGCCGGAGCTCCACGACCGACCTCTCTGGCACGACTCCCTCCCTCTGGCGGAGGTCGCGAATCCGGGCATATACCCTCGCGTCCATATCCGCTAAAATATCTAAGGGAGGGAACCTGGCCAGGACAGTTGCCGCGTCTAATGAAATTGTTCGGTAACCTCTAACGATCCTAATTGCAATGTGGCGCTGTGCAGCGTTCAGCTTAGCTGCAAGGCGCCGAACCCCCATAAGTCTATGCGACCATACGGGAGCCCCGTACAGCGCAATGGATCGCACCACCCCCGCGTATAGACGGCGAACTTCTTCCCTCGGTCCCCCAAGATTGGGAAGCAGCCCGTGCATAGCACCTGCTACTCTTCTGATTCGGGGGATCAGGCGGTCGAAGTGCTCTTCGAAGCTCCATCGGCCATCCAGAACTAGGCCCAGATATTTCATGTGCTGACTTACTTGGACCTCAGCGTCACCCACCCGCACTCGAGAGCTTGGGGGGACCATGCCTCTGCGTGGTTTATAAAACCATAATGCTTCGGTCTTATGGGGTGCCACTTGTAGCCCCAGTTCGCAGATCTTTCTCACAACACAGCCTATCCCAAGTTCAGCCAGGCTTATAGTCCTGTCGAAGGATTCCCCTTCAGTGAGCACCAAAGTATCGTCCGCATAACACACGACACTGACGCCTTCAGGCAGGTCCACCCGCAGGACGGCGTCGTATGCGAGGTTCCACAATAGAGGGCCCAACACTGAGCCCTGTGGCACCCCACACACCACCTCCCTCTGCTGGATGCTTCCATACCGACCCACGTAGCAAATGCTTCTGTCAGACAGATACGATCCAATGACGTTCCGCAGATATTGAGGCATGCCATGGTAGATCAGCGCCTCTTTGATCGAACTCCAGGGCAGAGAGTTAAATGCGTTAACTATGTCGAGGCTAACAGCCAACACCACCCTGCCCCGGGATATCGCCTGTTCAGACAGTGCTCGGACGCGAAGAATCGCGTCCACTGTCGAACGTCCACTGCGAAAGCCAAACTGGCTGTCTGACAAATCTGGGCCATCACCCGATAGTTGCTTGTGGATACGGTAGGAAACAATCCGCTCGAACAGCTTTCCCACCTCATCCAACAAGCATACCGGTCGGTACGCAGACGGAGAGTCCGCAGGCCTTCCGTTTTTCCGCAATAGGACCAGCTTTGCTTCTTTCCAGTCTTTTGGAAAGCATCCATGACGCAGGCAGCTGCTAAACAAGCGCCTCAGCCTATCGCCTAGCACGGCCTGCACTAACACCCAGGCCCGACCTGGGATTCCGTCTGGACCCGGTGCAGTATTTCGTGCCCCAAGACGTCTAACTGCCCGCGTCATTTCCGCCTCCGAGACATCTAGGCCGTCCTCCCACTCCACCAGCGCCAAACTTTGAGTTTGGATGAAGTCTCCGGTGTTCTGCGGGAAAAGTGCGTCAACAACTCTTCTCACGAAGTCAGGCTCGAGGGTTTCTGTCAGGGGTGGCACCCAGGGACGAAGCTTTCCAATGACCATTTTGTACGGTCGACCCCAAGGATCTCGGTCTAGGCTCGCAAGGAGCTCACTCCGCGCCCGAGATTTGGCATCGGCTATTGCGACTTGCAGTGCCATAGTTGCCACCCGATACTCGGAGTAGGCGTCCTTTTTCTCCTCTTCTGTCGCTCGACGACGCCTACGAGCCCTCGTGTACAAACGTCGAGAGGCGAGGCATACTACACGCAATTTTGCGATTTCATCGGACCACCAGTACATTTCACTAACACTCCTAGCCTTGATTCGAGGCATCGCGACATCGCAGATGGACGTCATGGTGACCCGAAACCAAGCAACTTCCCTTTCCGATTCGAGTACAGACTCTGGATCAAGGCTTTCTGACCAGGCGGCGACGAGAGCCGCGGCCACCAGCTTATCCTTATCTAACCGCTTAAGAGCCCAACGTTGCCGACTATTGATGCGACGGCTGCCTGTGGTATCCGTAGGGCGAAATGACACTTGGAATGATATGTGGCGGTGGTCAGAGAGAGTAACCACTTCTTCCATCACCCTCCAGTTTGACACTAACGGTTCCGCAGAGCGTGTCGCCCACGAAAGATCTACGATTGACTCCCCCTGCCACCGAACACAAGTGCTCGTCGACCCTCGATTCAGCAGTCGAAGGTCTAACTCCGCAGACCAATTTAAAATGGCTCTCCCTCTTGAATTATCCTGGCGGTCTCCCCACTCGCTAGAACGAGCGTTAAAATCACCGAGGATAAGTAACGGCCGAGACAGGTGTCGGCGAATAACTCCTTCTACTCTGTCCAGGTACGCCTCGTACTCGACAAGGCTGCAGTTAGGGGAAACGTAGCACCCCACAACGATGAGTGACCCCCACTCCACCGCAACTATACCCGGCTCATCCGCTTGTAAAAGGCATGGAGGATCACCCTCTCCCCCTCCCCAGTATATAGCAACAGTGCCAGCATTTGTACCAAACCAACGAGGGTGATCAGGTACTATATACGGCTCTGCCATCACTGACAAGGCAATCTTCAACTCTACGAGTGTTTGCAGTAGCAGGTCCTGCGCCACTCGGCAGTGATTTAGATTGCCTTGAAGTACTTTAAGGGTTGGCGTGAATGCTAAGCCTCCATAGCCTCCACAGCAGGCTTGTTGCCTACTTGAGGCGCCACATTTGTTTTATGGGCCCTGCCAGCACTGTTGGAAGCAGCGGTAGTGGGAGCCTGCTTACTCCCTCCACCACCTTTTTTCACCTTGGGAGGGGTGCATTTCGTGCCCCCTATCCTGTGTTTAGCGGGAAGACCAAGGGCCGAGCACATAGGGCATTTTGGCTCCGTAGCCTCGCATTGGCCTGCTTTGTGGTCAGACTGGCCACATCTGAAGCACAATGATCTGCGATCTACAGCACTAGTGCATTGGAGGAGGGTGTGGCCCTTCTCAAGGCACCTGAAGCACTGTAAAGGCCGAACAGTTAGCACCTCAACTCGTGCGGATACCCAGCCCACCAGCAACCTTTTGGCTGATGCAATTTTGCGTGCTGCACTTAGTGGGCACCGTACCCAAGCCGTGCCAAGACGTTTTGGTGTGAGACGAATCTCACCCACCTTTACCTGCCCAACATCACAACCACCAGCACTGGCGATGGCTGTTGCGACATCCTGGGAGACGATGGACTCGTCAAGATCCACGACTCTTAGCTCACCAGTCTTCACTGGACGAGCAATACGCACCGGCATATCGGCAAGATTTTCCCTGAGTCGATTAGCCAGCGCATCGGCCTTCTCTGATCCATCCGACCCCAACACTTCTAATAATAAGCCCCCATTGATAGCCCGCTTCTGGCGTATTTCGGATATACCAATTTCAGCCAATTTAATCCGCTGTTTGGCAGCCGACATCACTTCAGCATAAGTGATTTCAGACCCATCTAGTATAGTCACAGAGATAGCTGCAGTCTGTGGCACTCTTGGCATTTTCGCCTTACTAGCTGCTTTATGTTTAGGCGGTGATGAAGTGGGAGCCACTTTTGGTGTCACTTTGTTGGTGGTTTTCCCTTTTTTTTTTCCCACCACCGTAGACCAAGACTCTGAGGTGTTTTCCCTTGGTACATCAGACCCCTTTGCGGAGGGAGTCAAAGTTTCCGCGCCCGATTCCCTTGCTGTTGTCTTTTGAGAAGACACCGCCGATGACTTGGGTTTTGAAGACACTGTGTGCTCGGACTTTTTACCCTTGCCAGAACTTGTGGGTCTCGCTTCTTGAGACTTAGGCTTCACAGTCTTTTTTGACAGAGGAGGTCTTATAACATCTTCTGGCTGGATTTGGCTTTGTATGAAAGCCAGTTTTCCGTCAACGATAGCCTTGACCTGTTCCAAGATAACATGATCAGGGCTCCTGGTAGAGTCCTTCCGAACCACTTGCTCTTGGCGTAATTGAGATAGTTCTAGCGTTAGCAAGTCAAACCTGGTGTTTAGGTCAGCAAGCTGAGATCTCAGCATGGCATTTTCGGCTACTAGGTGATCCGCGGATGACCGTTTTGCCATTTCTATCGTAGCCGCCTTAACCGTTTTCACGGCTAACCGAAGAGAGTGGGCGTAGTCGCCCTTGAGGTTGCGCGATTCGTCCACAACTCTATCGACATCACCAAGACTCTTCAGAATCTGTGCTGTGAGATCAGCCGTATGCAGTTCCACCATGTCTCCGGAGAGCTCAGTTGGTGTTTGGACAGACCCCTCCGGCCTACTCCAGTCTTCTGCTGCAACCGATTTTCGTTTCGGATTGCCGGAATTACTGCTAGTGGTTGGTCGTCTCTTTCTCGTTTTGACGGAAGCCGATGATAACTGAGAACACTCAGACATCAGTGAACAATCCGTCTCCTCGCCGCTCTCACGTTGAGAGCTCGTTTGTGAGCGCGTCGATCGCGTTCGCCTTCCCAACGGTGCTGCCGTCTGAGGTATCCCAAACACATTATTCGAGCATAATGAGCTTTCAGCCATCCCTGGCAGATTAATACCTGCGTTCTCATCTGTACCTGACAGATTAACCATCTCTTCTGATCCGTGACCAGAACGGTCAGCGGCATCCTCTGTAAGTTTATTTTGTTTTTTGAATGATTTCATTTCTGTTCCCACGAGTTTGGGGGACATAAAAGTCCATCCGAGCAGTGCCCCCTGTACCCGGATAACCCTATTACTACTGGGAGGTCGGGAGGTATCCCAGAGTTGGTCGCTAGTGACTGATGAACTCCCCAGCCGCTCTTATGAGCATCCCGACGTCGCGAACCACAACGCCGAGAATTGAGGATTTTTATAGAGGTTGTCTCCTCGCGGCCCGGGCGATTAAGCCAAGGCCCTCGGTTTCGTTCGAAGCTGCGAGACGTGACCACGACACCTCAATACGAAATTACGAGATTTCCGACGGTAGCAGAGGAGGAAGGATCCTCCCACACCTGCTCGGCTGCAGGGTTAGTGCACGCCGAGCCCGCCCTCATTCCTCTGCTGTGCCCTCTGCTTGTCAGAGGGACACGCAGAGAAACGCTCCATCCCTGTCAGGTTATTAGCCACCAGCCAATGACACCCCGGAAGGGGAATCATTGACTAGTGCCCAGGATGCACCGGCCCAGCCTGCTGCTTTTCCCCCCAGACGTGTCCAAAAGGGACCCGCAGCCACCGGGCGCACGAGGAGGTTACCTGACCTAGCACCCCAAATTTAGACTACTACTTACTTACTAAACCAAAGAAATGATTTTAAATTGTGACAACTTCTGATACTGCTACACATATAAACACAATTCTTACCTTTTTACCTCTTTAACCCTCATTAAAATATAAAATTTCGTGTTCAATACAAATTAATTAAAACTGTAAGGAATTGCCGATAACTTCGCCGAAACTCAATACTTTGTGCAAAAACCGGACAACTCGAGTTTTTATTAAAACCCCGAAAACTAAATAATTGACGTATCCTGTTACAAGAATTTCGAACTTTTCAAATTTCGAATCGCCTCAAGCGTTAACTTTTTTTCGAACCATTCAAAGGAACTCACATTATGCCTTGTGTCTAAAACTCAACGAGCGAACGAAAACTTTACACAACTTTCATTTTAGACCTTAAAGCTTGTGACTTAAGTTGCCGACAATTTTTTTGAAGTGCAATAAGAACTTTGTGCCAATAAACAATTGGGGCGACATCTATTGTAACAAGGACCGTTCGAGATCAAAATTTAACGCCTCAAGGGATACTAACATAATTCCTTTGTCATAGTTTCGGCTTTTAAAAAAAAAGAAAAAGAAAAAAGAGCAGATGTAAGCAAACATCTTTTATAGTATAAGAGGCGAAGTCGAGGACCATTGGAATACAATAATTAACATTAAATGAACTGTCCCCCTTCTGCGGTAACACTGGTTTATTTTTTAGGGTTCCACAGAACAAACATCTAAAAAGAACCCTTAATATTGTCACGGAGCTTCTCGAAAAGTCTACAGATAGAGAAAAGAGAGAGGCGTATCTATCTATCCCCTTCGTGTCAGATATCGACAAATGACTAGCGTTGAAAGCTCTCGAATACTCGCATAAGGATTGTCAAGTGCGAAAGAGAGACCAATTCATCTATCTCCTTCGTGTCGAATACTAAACAAAAGCGTGGAAGTCTCTCGAATGATCCTGAAGATTCTAGATTGAAGGATCTAGAGACAATACCGGGTATATATAAGCGCGAGCCGAGCTTCGAGGACAGTTCAGTTTGAGTTGAGTTCACAGCGATAAAAAGTGAAGAAACGAAAACTGAAAGAAATTGTAGAGCGAAAGTACAGTCGAGGTGGAAGTGTTAGTGTACTAGTGTGTCACGTGGTGTCAGTATCGACAGATCGGCGTCAGTAGTGCCCAAGGACTCTGTACGTGGAATCTAGGGACGGACTCAGTGCAGACGACTCGGAACCAGTGAGACAGGGACGTACTCTGTTAGGGGGGACCCGTGACCAATAAACTCCGTAACTTTGGACTCGTGTTTTTCTTCAATCTAACGAACCTGGAAGCTCGTAACAAAATCAGTTAGTTATTTATACAACTGTTGTATAATAATGGGTATTAAAACACAAATGTGGGTTTATCACTGGAGGCCAATCCAAGTGTTGATGTACTATACATATACATATACTAGCGGCTAAATGTATCTTCCTCTTTAATTACCAACTAAATAGCCAGTCATTTGTACAGAACCTTCTGCTGGATTTGTGAGATTCACGCATGACGAGCTTTATTCTTCAAAAGGCAAGGCAAGGTGTCCGCCTGGCGTGCAATAAATTCCTTATTAATATAGTGGTTTCTGTAACATTGTCATTCGTTATTGAGTTTCTTAAGTGTTAACTTTTGAACATTATTATATCGCCTTTATGGATCTTTATTTGGATGGCTGGAGGCATTTAATGTTTTGATGGCGGTTGCGGCAGCAGAAATACGTTAGATGTTAAATGAATTTTAAGCTTTGGTAAAAGCAGTTTTGACTAAATTTCCGGTCATTCTTTTTCTGAAGCCTGTTTGTGTCGTGCCTTGTGGTCTAGGCTTTTAGAATAAAACTGTCCTATGTCAAATCCAAATCAACTTTATTGCACACAAAAACCACATTAAAAACAGAACAGACAAAGAATACATGAAGGCGGCCTTATTGCTAAGAGTGATCTCCTCCAGGCGACCTTGAGGCGGAAGAATCGTATAATTACTCGTAATAAGGAGTCAATGGTGCTACACAAGTAAATGCTTTCCAAAAGAACTGGAAACCAACTTCAATTGCCTACTTTTATTAGGCAAAAAGATTTGTCATTGTTAGACCTGGACCAAATTGAAACGGGACCACACGGGAAGCACCAGCTTTCAAATAAAAAAGAATCATCCAAATCGGTTCACCCAGTCAAAAGTTGTGAGGTAACAATCATTTTAAAAAACATACCCGTCAAATTGAGAACCTCCTTTTTTGAAGTCGGTGAATAAATGCGATTAAACAACTTGCTATAATTTTAATAAATATAATACAAAATATATGATACTTTGTAGGAGAGTAGGCCTCGGCCCCAGCAGTGGGGACGTATATAGGCTGTTGATGACGATATGATACATATAATGGATCCCATCAAAAACAATACTTGTCAAAAAAACCAAGTCTCGCAACTCAGTTGTTCTGCGGTAAAAAGTTGTGAGATCCATGTAATACCAAGTCGGTTATTAATTTATTCAGTCTCTACTTAAGCGACTTTCTGTCTTAATACGTCCAGTCTCTAAGACCACGATCGTGGTCCATAACAATTGAAAATCAATTGTCTGGAATCTCCGTACTCGAAGCATTAAGTTGTTACGTAATAATTAACAGCATCTTATAGTGACGCATATCAATATTATCATATTGAGACTTGGTCATTTGTAAAGGCTCTCCGCGTGTTCGTTTAAATGACAAACTGTATGTTACATTACTGAGTTTAATTGGAGACACAAGGATTTCATTACGTCAATATTTTACATTACTTATTTACGACATGTACATCAAGAAGCTTAAAACAAAAGCATTTTTTAAATTCAAAAGTGTTGACATCATTTTGTCCAGCCAGCTACCTCCTCGCGCACCAAGGAGGCGGCACGCCATAAATGTGTTCAAGAAAATAAGTTTTTAGGTTAGTTTTGAAGAATTGTATGGACGGGGCTCGTCTGATGGGTTCAGAGATAGAATTCTTTAGTCGGACACTGCACGTAAAAGGATTTTGAGTAGATCTTGTAAGAATAAGAGAGGAAGTCAATTAAGACAGTCTCAGAAGAACGTAGAGGGTGAGTCAGTCTTGACGAATAGAAAGAGAAACGGTCTTTAAGGTAGAAAGGAGTATAAATGACAGTACATGCAAGTCGCTACGGTGCCGGACTTAATCATTCTGCGAGTGTCGTAATAGACTTCTAAAGAAGGATGATATTTCCAGTGAATTTATGCAGCCATTTATGATGAAACCGCAGAAAATTAGTAAAGTAGATTTAGCCTCAAAGTCTTTCCCCGGTGGTCCCCCGCGAATCTTCTCCAAGAATGCCACGTAAAAGAAGGTTGCTTACATTATTTACGACATTTTTCACGTGTCGACACCCAACAATAGGGTAATTTGCGATCAATGTACCGAATGCTTCGTTCCCGACTTCCTTTGCGTGATTTATATTTGAATTGGGAACATTTGCCGTATCTTATCTGGGATTCCCCTATCTTTTTCTCGGAAACACCTATTTTTGGGTTGCGTTGTTTTTTTATTCAGATAACCGCCTCCGTGTCCTAGTGACTACCTTGGCCTCACAATTCGAAGGTCCCAGGTTCGATTTCGAGTGATGATGCCTATTATATACTCAGTTTGGAAATTGGTAGGGAATCTTATGTATCCGCCTAGCAGAGAGATTTAAATATAGTAATAGGTTATAGAGCGGGCATTGGGAAACGTTTCATATAAACATTTTGATCTCAAAAGTCAATGGTATGTCAAATGTCTTGTACGGCCGCGTGACGTGATGTGACACTAGATTGAGTAACTTATTACCAATTGGTAATAAGTTTAGGATCAAAATGTTTGTTTGCTTTGTCCGGTCTACAATATTAAATGTCTTTGCCGCCTAGCTACCACCATGTCACCTTAGTCTGTCGCCAAACAGCAGTTTCAAGAGCACTGTTGTGTACTGGTATGAACAGTAGTAAAGCCAGGGCCTTATTAGCGTCTGGGTGAGCACGCTTTTCACCCAGCATTCAATTCACCCAGACATTTTGATCTTACCATCATGCGCAATCAATTGCTTCGTTGGTTTTCCACGTTTGTAATATTCATAGATGAGGTTAACGAGCAACAACCTTTGGCTATTCAAATGACCTATTTTGACCTCGTACGCACAGAAAGCGTTTAAGTATGTGTGGCGGTAGCCAGCAAAGTGGACAACAAATATTACCCTACCACCAAACTTTACCAAGTAATTCAGAAATACATTGGGAAATAAGCAAAGCTGTATATATCTTGTTAACATATTTTAACGTAACTAACTTCTTTCCAACGCGTGCGTATCTGAATAATTGTTAGAAAACATCTCTTTTTACTTTTAATTTATTCTCAGAAATAAATAAACAAATAGATAAACAACATGGCGGGCCACACACAAAAGCGATAAATTAACGCGGCGACAAAAATTACTGGACACAATCTAAATAGTTGAGTCTGTGTAGATCTCTTATACTCAGATGCACAACAATCGAATGATATGAAACGATTTGTAAAGCACTTGACAGCTGTCTAAAAGAAGGAGGTTGCGGCCGCTTTGGGTCGTACACTCGAGTTCAAAAACGTGTACTCACTTTTGTACTGTTTCATATTAACCCTTTCTTGTTGAGGGAAAGGTCATCTAAAGCTGACCACGTCATTTTTTAATTTAAAAATTTATTGTACACATAAAATATTATATAAAACACAAAATACAGAGAAAACAATATATAATAATATAATACCTTATTTCTATAAGAAATTTCTAACATAAGTCGATCGAAAAATAGTGACGAGAGAAAGACAGGCGTGTACGTTTAATATACCTAAATACAATATACGATTACATAAATACGAGATAAAAAATATTTACATAAATAGAAAGGCTGCGTACATATACATACAAACATACAATAATATATTAACATGTACCTTGACGTTTCTCTTGAAAATGTACATGTTAAAAAATGGATACATGTTTGTTTACTACAGTGTACCTGGTTCAAGAACAAACACAAATAATTAATTCGTTATGTATTAATAATTAGACGTTGTATCACGTACGTAATGTAAAAAGTCTCATGTTCTGTATATATTCTAAAACCAAATGGACACGGCCATTACACATTATCAAACATCTTATTTTTCTATTTTGAGCTAATTCAATGAAAGTCTTATTTGTTAACTGGATGACTAAACACAGTCCTCCTTCAATACTTACCTTGTATGTTCATATTATATTGATATTTTTTTATGTAAAGCATCCATTTGATCAAGACACATTGTAGTGTTCTATTGTATATCTAAGTTTTACACATTTGCATCGATATATGTTACGACATGTTAATACGCTCGGTGTGCGACTTGCCTTATCCTTATCTCATACGGCTGAGTGCGCGACAGCCTTTACCTGAGAAATGGGGCGCTGTTTAAAATGTTGAATATGCACCATTTAAAAAATATAATATGTATTGTGAAGCATTAATTTATCAAATGTCTTTAATTCATGCGTGTTGCCAGTGATGACATACGGAACCGAAACGTGGTCCTTTACTGTGGACCGAATAAACAAGCTCAAAGTCACTCAGAGAGCAATGGAACGAGCTATGCTCGGAATTTCTCTACGTGATAAAATCCGGAATGAGGAAATCCGTAGACGAACTAGGGTGGGTCACTGACATACGTAGCTCGACGAGTCAGTGAGCTGAAGTGTTAATGGTCAGGCCACATTGCTAGAAGAACTGATAATGTATGGGGAGTTTCACGTAGAAAAATAAAAATATAGGTAAGTATCGTAACGAAAAATTATATTTTTAATTATAGTAGCTACTTGAGCATATTGTTAGAAAATAGTAAAACTATAAATTGAAATCAACTTTTTTTAATCATTCGCTTGAAATGATAAAACCGGTAATTGACGCAACGAAAACGTAACTCAAAGTTCATAGAACTTTAGGAACTGTCAATGTCAATCAGTGTAATGTCAGTGTTCGATGATGACGTTTAGTCTATCGCTCGCCTCCGCAAAGAGTGGTCCCGACCACTCGTTGCAGAAGAGCGATTCAAAAATACCAAATTTCATTTCGTAATTCGAACGGAAATCAGAAGAAATTGAGCGCTCGTGGCGCGTAAGGCCCTTTTCAGACTAAGCTTTAATAATAATAGCATATAGTTCATAGCACAATATCTCGCTTCATATATTTATTAAGGGCACGTCCATGCATAGCTATACTATATATTATTGGCTTACTATACGCTATAAAATTGAGCGATATGCTGAGTTCATGCTGTGCTATATCGTACGCCGCCTTCTTCCTCCCTCACCCCCGGCCGTCTAAAAATGCTTGCAATTATATCGCGTAGTATAGCATATGTCCTTGTTTGCTATACTATATAGCACAATAGTATAGCGTAGTCAGAAACCTGCTTAATAGAGCTTGTGTGTGTTTTCTGAAGGCGGTTCTTTTTCAACCGACTTCAAAAAAAGCGGAGCTTCTCAATTTGATGCGTATTTTTTAATGTGTGTTACGCGAGAACTCCGCCAATAGTGAACCGATTTTGATAATTATTATTTTTTGTTTGGTCTAGCATACTGCAGAGGTGGTCCCATATATATTTTATTTAAATTGATTGATCAGTCTTTGAAAAAATCAACAAAAACCTTTTTAAAGCAATTGAAGTCGGTTTTTAGTTCTTTTTGAACGTATTCATTATTATTTCAATCTATTCAGTGAGTCCTCTGTGGAATAAATATAATGCGTGTTGGTGGTAATTCCACTCAGACAAAGTTGTGGTCAAAAATACTAGTCTCCAGTGAAGCTAGACAACACCACAAAGTTGAGGTGTTAATATACAGGGCCCGGCATTCTTTGTCTCATTAGTATAAGCAAACAAAGCATTATTGATTCTGTCTCACATTACTTGTGTTAAAAGTTAAATTTTAAACTCTACTGCCTCGTGGGAGGAATTTAATGAGGATTCCTATCAGGTATAAGCATTATTAGTATTACACGAAATTCCCGGTCACAGATTATCGGCACGACATAACAGTTGAGTATTCAATTGTGAAGAGAACATGAGATGGGACTAAGAGAGGTAAAATTGTTTCATATATTATACTTAGTTCATGTAAGAAACATACTTACACACACCTGCAAAAAAATTAAATAATTACAGTAAATAGGTATTTTTGCAAATCTTACATGAATACCTAAGCGATGTGTCTATATTGTAAAATTTTGAAGGAAAAATCATATATTTACAAGTAAATAAAATTTAATAAATTCATGTAACTTAAATATATTCGTAGGTATTATCTAAATAAAAAATTGTTACGTACATCACAGAAGAGGGCCTCGGGGTTATAACTAACTTGAAAGTAGTGCTCTAGACACGGTATAGTAAATAAATCCAGGTAATGCAATAAAGTTCTCCCGGTCATGACTTACGCAGCAGAGACGTGGACGCTCACATTGGGGCTTGTTCACCGCTTCAAAGTTGCACAGCGAGCGATGGAGAGGGCTATGCTCGGAATATCCTTGCGCGACAAAGTCAGGAATGATGAAATCCGCCGACGTACAAAGCTGACCGACATAGCTACTCGAATAAGCAAGCTGAAGTAGCAATGGGCAGGCCACATTTGTCGACGAACAGACAAGCGATGGTGCAAAAAGATTCTCGAATGGAGACCTCGGACCGGGAGACTCGGGGTGGAACGGACACCAGCCCGCTGGTCTGACGACCTCAAGAAGATAGCGGGAAGCCGGGAAGGACGACGGAGGACCGGAAGGAGTGGCGCACGTTGGGAGAGGCCTATCTTCAGCAGTGGAGAGACAAGGGCTGATAAGACAAGTAAGTCAATGCAATAAAACTTTTTTAATTTTATTTCTTTTTAAATTTAATTATTTAAGCTGTCACGGAAGCACTATTCCATCTTCATCATCACCGAATCGTGATGACCGTTCCCGGGCCGCCTGCATCCAGCGATGCGTTCATTATATTAGGCGAGCAAGAGCTGCTACTGCTACGATGATGCATTAGGCTGATTACAGACGTGAAAAACCAAATGAGGATATCAGCTTATTACTCAACACGTAGCACTGCGTTCACATTCACGTAGAGATAGCGTTTCATTCGAGCGGGTTTCATTTTATTACTAGTAATATTTTTGGAACGCGGCTTCGTCTGTTACGCCGCAGAGAGTGCTCAGTGCATCTACCATGAGTTTACGCAGGCGATAACTTATATCGTTAACTATCGCTCTGTCTTTGTCACCCGCATCTCGACTGAGCAGCATTTCCGATAGTATTCGATGTACGTTACCGCCTGCGTAAACTCATGGTAGACGCACAGTTTGTTAAAATAAGAATGTGAATGTTTCCAAGAGCTATCAGTTAACGACATAGATGGCGTTGATTGTTGATAGACGACTAACTGTCAAACGGATTGAGGCAAAGGTCTTCAGTTGTTCTGCCAGGGTAATGGTGAAAAATTTATTATATTATAGGTAAAGTAGCTTACCTAAATGTGATCAGGACGTATTTACAAAGTCATATTTTGTGAAATGAGCCGAACATATCATTGCGCGCTTACACAAACGGCGGACAATTAAAAAGAAGCAGCTTTTATCCACCGAAGTTTGACTGTTTCCGCCTTTGGAAAACGATATACATCTATAAGTTCACAACTATACACAATGCACTATAATCAATTTCACAGAAACGTCAGGAGTTTCATTTTATATTTCCGCAACAGGATATAAATATTTCCCTGTTAAGTCCAAAGTCGACGAAAAATGTGCCTAATGTCATTGAACAAAGAACTTTGCCGTAGAATACACAAAGAAGGTCCGCTTTAGGGATTGTCTTTGACGTAGTCGCAAATTTGAAGTGTAACCATCTATAATAAAACCTTGAAATATTCTTTTTTTTAACTCTCGCATTGACGCGTTCAAAAAGATCTAGAATCCGACTTCAATGGGAGAGCTTTGGAACGAAGTTCCTTATCGCGCGTTGTGAAAGGGGGCTAGACGGAAAAAATTCTTACGAAAAGTTGTCACCGACACTTTTAGCTATAGTAAGTTAGCGTCATCTGTTAGTACGACGTACGTAGTAGTAAGACGATACCAACAGTACAGCTATGTGACGACAGATGGCTCTGATTAGTTGCCGCTACTCAATGACAGATGTCGCTAAAAACAAAACGTATCACGTACATAAAAAATCTAATGAAAAAACCTACAAAACCATATTTAAAATATAATGTTAAAAATCCGTTCAAACCTTATTGAAAATTTGTAATTACTCGAATTACCGACGAAATTACCTTCACTAATTAATCGAAAGGAACTTCGTTCCATCCGGGTGTCCCTTGACACCTCTCAAGTTTTTTTTTTTTAAAATTGTGTTACTAAAGATCGTATCCAACGGCGATTTGACTTCTGGTAGGAAAATATCTCAAGAATGCAATTCATTTCCTTCGTAAATTAATTTACACAAATCTTTATCCACGCTCAAGCGTTCCTAAACCGCTAGCTCTTGTACTATCGCCGCAGCTTTACCACGAACCGACCAAACAAAAACCACGTAGACCAATCCAATACGATCACGCTATTAATTACCATCCATGGCGTGCATTCCTAGGACGCCCAGACATCTAAATGGTTCCGAAGCGGCCATGTAATGTGCATACGGTAATTATTTCATATCGTTTATAATTTATTGCAGTTTCACATGCGCTGTATAAATGATTGCTTTCTGCTTGTGTTTCGCTGTAAAATTCTATTGTAGTAAAGTAGTAAAACTAGACTTAATCCTGAGGTAGTGGGTTCGAATCCTAGTGCTAAGTATCTCTCACTTGGCCTTCATCTTACCTGCTGGTAAGTTACCTTTGGTTAGTTCGCTTGTACACCTAGAAGCCTCAACCTAATGAAGCGCCGGCTATGCTACCTTACCGGACTCAACAGTGCTATTAACACTGCTGTTTGGCGGTAGGCTTAGACAACATGGTGATAGCTGGCAATAAAACCGAGTATCGATAGGTACCCCCACTGGGAATCAAACGCGTGACCTCCGTATTGCTATTCCAAGCGTGTCACCATTAGGATACGGAGGCGGTGGTATGGCATTTCATCTAGCACTGATTTACCCTGGTAATAAAACATACCTACGATTCTTGGCGCGAACTTGAAAATTGGTGGTTCATTGCAATTTTGTTAATTGGTTAATAATACTGTTATGTGTGTTTTTTGTATTATAATGGTGTGATACAGTGCGAAAAGTGTCATGGACGGTGTTATAGTATCAATTACACAAAATTGCGAAGGTTTCGACGCGATCGGAAGAGTTCACCATGTCGAGTACATTCGGCATATGGAATCTTTCGAATAATGTTGAAACCAAGGCTGGCCTTTGAAATTCTCGTCAAGAATCCAAAACAAGCGATAAAATGTACACATTATACATTTTATTGAGAAAACTGAAGAAATGGCTTCGGCATAGTTTATAACCTCAAAATTTGTTCACCTAATTGTACTCGTCATTGGCTAGATAACCACTGGTTAAAGACATTATTTTAAAAAAACATACCTACTATTAAAACACCTCCGTAACCTCACAATGTAGCCTCACAATCCGGAGGTTAGGAGGATTCAAAAATTATCCTACCCGCTTTCTCGAGATGAAAAGAATTCTATGTCCATCTTCATACTATAGAATAGGTGCATGTCGGTTCAGAAATTCCAACGTGTAAAGCGAAAATCACCGATAAAACACCGGGACTCTAGCGTGATTTAGTCAGAATCAGAATTTCGAGAATTTTAAAAATGATTAAATTAGCTGTAATTAGTTTCAACAAAATATCAAACTTTACACGAAATAACTCAACAACTCAATTGTTGAATGCCCTGGAGCGCGCTAAGGACGAGGCTAGGGCAAAGGTTTCAGACGTCGTTAATTAGGGCACCTGAGGAGCGAGGGTATCGAAGTGCTTAGTACCTTTAGTATATCCACCTGGATCTAGATAAATTAATTCGGTATATAGACAGAAGTAGCCAAATTACTTGTAGAATCGAACTGTTTAATAGTTTCGTAATAATTGATAGTAATTACTGGTGTTCAGGCAGATTACATTTATACGTCAACTAGAATGGATAAGAAATAGAAATAAATAAACTAAAGAAATTGCTGTATAAATAATAGGACCGTTGCCTTTCCTGAAATGAACAAATAAAAATCAACGACCAACATCATGTTACCAAGTATTGTCCGTTTCAGTGCGGTAGAAATAACCGTAAACAAACAGAAATACTACTAACTTTAATTAAGAGATACTTTCACCGAGTTATTTCAGTAAAATATTATAGAATATGTGAATATAATAACGCGTCATTATCATGAGAGACTTTAACAATTAACGCATTAAAAATTAACTAAAAATATGTAAATTTTTTTGAAGAGAAATTAATCAATTTCGATAAAATTTATATGGGACCATCTATGAAATATGCTCTACCAAACAAAAAAGGACTTATTAAAATCGGTGCACTATTAGCGGAGTTACCGCGTAACACACATACAAAAAAAAACATGCGTCTTGAATTGTGAACCTAATAATTTTTTGAAGTAGGTTGAAAAGTACAAAATAGTATTTAATTCGTGGAAAATTTAACTGACAAATGTATATTTTTTCGAATGAATTCAAAGAAAGAAGTTTGTATAGTGAATTGATTGATGCAAAACCATTGAAGCCTACTTTCGTGCACACACCAAAGAGAATATGATTGCTGTATAAATAAATCTGTCAAAGTTGTTAACAATACTTTTTGAGGGTGTATGAACTGCCATGATGATTTATGACAGATTAACTTCGAACTCCTCCGCGCCATCTATGACAGATGTCTCTGAAAGTCACTCATTTGTTGTTTAATTTCCAGAGAGATTTAAATATAGTAATAGGTTATAGAGCGGTCATTGGGAAACGTCTCATATAAACATTTTGATCTCAAAAGTCAATGGTATGTCAAATGTCTTGTACGGCCGCGTGAAGTGATGTGACAATAGATTGAGTAACTTATTACCAATTGATAATAAGTTTAGGATAAAATGTTTGATTGCTTTGTCCGGTCTATTAATATTAAATGTCTTTGTTAATTTCTATGTTTGTTTACGGTCAGCAATATTGGACTGAATTGAACATTAGATTTATGTGTGTATGTCATAGATAGATTATATCTATGAATCAGGACCCAAATAGCTATATTTTAGCCTTTCTAACATCACTGAATTGCCGTAAGTCAGAATGAGATATATATACATACTCTATTGCAAATTATGTGTCAAAATAAAGCGAATGGCGCTATTTTTCGGGAAAAAATGTCTTTTTCAGTTCTGCATTAGTTATCCTACAGGACAATTTACAAACATTTCAGTTGTCAAAAACCGGGGCGCTGTGTTACAAGACGCGCAAATGTGGCTTCGTTGAATTGTTCGACTTGATATAATATATCAAAAGGTACTGGTACCACAGACTATATAGAAGTTTAGTGTCACAAATTAAAATTGTGACTATAGTTATCTATGTACGAGTATCTACCAATATACACAGACCCCTGCCACATCTGCGGTCGTTGTTCTCTAACAGACGGTCCCGGGGGTTGCCATGGCAACGGTATCTACACTTTCTTCCTGACTGATCGGCGAATATGCCGCCACCCTAGCTCAACCGTGATTACACCTGATGACGTCCTACTATGCGTTCTCGATTGAGACTGAACGCCTGAACGCGACGAGAAATCTGCGGAATTAATTGTGCGTAAAAAATAGTCAGCTTCGTTCAACTTTAGGCAGTACATTATTTTAATAACGTTGTGCTCTAATATAAGTAATAAGTATATATGATCATCATCATCATCGACAGCTTGTCCTTACTACAAAGAGTGTGTGGGACATAGTCCACCACGCGGTCCCAGTGCGGATTGGTAGACTTCACACACACCTTTGAATTTCTTCTCAGGAGTGTGCAGGTTTCCTCGCGATGTTTTCCTTCACCGAAAAGCTAATGGTAATGATTTTTATCAGTCGTACATAAATTCCAAATAACAAATTAGAACTCAATGGTACGAGCAGAGATCGAACCCAGACCTCGATTGTTCAAGGACTGACGCTCTACACAACTGCGCTACAGTGACTTTTTTGTATGTTTTGTGTCATAAGTATGTATATACTTTCTTTATTACATTACAATAATAATGTTCAATTTCAATAAAATATAGACCTAAAACACGCGAATGGTTGTGCTCAATAAATAATTTCTGATTGGAAAAAATCAGATTTCGAGAGTGCAGAAGGTTGTATTAATAGTGTATTGATAGTGATTTAATGGCTTCCGTTAGTTTGCCACCAGCGCTAATTGGTGAATGTTACGAAAATCCTTACAATTTCATTATAAATATTTAATCACATACATTATAGAAAATTGTAATAGCACAGAAAATGAATATGACATCGATTAACGTTTGATCGCGATTTAACAATAATAATAGCAATAAAAGTAAAACCACGGTGCTCACACAAAAAACTCACAAAGTTATCGCTTTCGATTCCTGCCGCGCGAGTCACATTCGAGAACCAATGGTACCGACAACTCTTTACCTATTTATACCCACTTCACCTGGTTGACGTGTGGGCAATTACGGGACGTTTCGAAAACTCTTCGCCTAAAAGCTATTCTGAATTCTTAATTACAGCTAGATTGTTTTGGACTATGTGTTTAAAGTAAAACTGAGATGTGTTACTCAACAACCAGGGAAAATAAAAGCATGGGTTTTGTTTAAGATATATAGTTAAAGACATTGAAAATACAACTCACGCATCAACAGACATTTCTTTTTAAATACATCGACAAAAATAATCGAATTAAATCGAAATAACAATAAAACACACTCTATGTCGATAAAAATAATCATCAAAATCGATTAATAATTGGCGGAGTTATCGCGTAAAAACAAAAACATACAGCCGAATTGGAAGTTGGAACCCTCCTCTTTTTTTGAAATCGATTGAAAAAGAAAATCTACTTAAAAAATACTTAAATTATTACGACGATTCTAAATAATTCTGACAAATTATAATAATATTTATTCAATCAAACTTATTTTTACGCATCGATATTGAAAGATTTTGTCACTTGTTAACCGACTTCAAAAAAAAGGAGGCTATCAATGGGCCATGAGCAACGAGTATGTTTCTTTTTTTGCTTTTTTAAATGTTTGTTACCTCAGAACTTTTGACTGGGTGAACCGATTTGGATGATTCTTTTTTTATTTGAAAGGTGGTGCTTCTCGCGTGGTCCAGTTCTGACAACGGCATCCATGAGAAAACGATATAAATCTAAAATTTGCATTTGTAAAAGTAGACTTTTAGGGCAATTGAAGTCGGTTTCTAGTTCTTTTTGAACGCTTTTACTTGTTTGATTGTAAAAGAAGTAAATGCGTTGTTTCGATTGAAAAAGAAAATCAACAGCAAAAAAGAGTTTAATTTAATTATTACTACGATTCTAAATAATTCTAACAAATTATAATAATAATTGTAATTATTCAATCATAGATATTTTTATGCATCGATACTCAATGTGTATAATTTATTGTTATTTGTTTTAAATCGTCTCCTGTTAATAAACCGTTGTTCCAATTAATCGTCGGAATGGTTGTAAAATTGGACAACCTGCACTCACAGGGATCAAAATCTAATTAAAATGAACTATAGCTCTTATCCTTCCCTATAGGAATAGACCAGGAGATATCTGACAGAACAGAGTCAAGTGGCGCCAACAATTTTAGTTTCATCGAAGGAATTTATTTGTTTATGCTAACATAATATTGCTTTTTATAATCTTTATTTATCTTTTATTAAAAAATCAGACGTAAGTGGAATGTGATTTTGATATATATAAAGAAAAAGTAATCTGAAACCTGTCTATTGTATAAAGTTCTTTTTAATTCAATTTACAAAAAGTAATAATAACCGCAGCGCAAGAATAGAAAACCTATCGAATGTCGCACATGCAACACGCACTGATTAAAGACTATGTTGTATGTGTAACGAGAATAATATACTCTTTAATTTAACCCTCGAATAAAATAAATCGTCTGGCCATTGTATGCCAATAAAATTAAATCCCACCGTGGCTCCTATACTATACTAACCAGAATAGACCAAGAGCCAGTGAGAATTTCCAACCGCCTCCATATCTGAGCGCAATTTGAGCTGACAGCCAGGTTTTAGTATGATCGAGGAGCTTCTGGACAAACAGACGGACCGACGTACTCATTTACATTTAAAACAGGGGGGAAGCCCCCGGGGAATATTTGGGGAAGTACCTACATTCGTGTTACGGCGTAATGTCGATTAAAGTTTGAGGAAATTTATTACATTTTTTTTATTTGCTACGTAGATAGCCAATTCGCTTCCCATGGTCGCGACTCTTTGCAAGCAGATTGGTGATCGCAGTAAGATGTTGTTGTTACATAGGTAGATACATAGGTAGGTAGTTGATCTGTCTATATCCTCTATATTCTTTTTATTAGTCACCTTTTACGATACCTGTGGGATGGCTTGCAGTGTATTTAAAGCTATATTTTTAGGTATTCTCATGCTGGCTTCGAAATAGAACAATATAGTCGTACTTTGCCCTGACAATATTTTCAAGCGAGTTGTAAAATATGGAGTTCTTACACGCTTTAATATTAGGTTCACTTATAATCAATCTGTTAAGTCAATTTTAACCTACTTCTAACTATCGTATCGATGTGAAACTTTGTAATTGTATGTAGTTCAGATGACTATACAATAATTTGGCACCATGGAGCTGATCTGATTAGCTATTAAGTGGATACAGGAACTATTCAATTGGTATTAGTAATTGTCTCAAGTTTGGGCTCTATGTTGCAACGTGAAGGAAGGACGAACTAAAAAAACTTACACATTTATAATATCAGTATGGATGTACACAAGTATATAGTAATAATGTTCTCAGTTCACCCGGTCATAAATAAATCCGGAACAAGCGAAATCAATATCCGGAGACGCGGCGGGAGACTCGGTGTGTTTCACTTTGATCCGGGTTTCATATTTTGTTATTGCGTGAAATTTGCTCGAAGGTATACATTTTCTTGAGTTTGTAAGTTTATATATACCAGCGTTTCATCCCTACAAGGTACATATTATTTATATACAAAAATGGAAAGGAATTAGTGCCAACGTGTCACAGTGGTACTCGTTGGGAATAAACCAAAATGTAGGGTAAACTTGTAAGTACTGAATTTTAAAACAGGCCACACACTTCAAACATTGAACGGATGACGTTTGTATACACGCATGTGTGAGTACGCGCGTGCAATACTATCGACCCCTGAGCGGGTCACTTTCTTGCGGGGAGAGGTGAGGTATCGCGGATCAGTGGGGGGGGTGGGGGGGGGGGGGATGAACGTCCGTTCTGTATATATTAATTTTGTGACAGGATGTATATTTTGAATCTGTCACTTAAAATTTTACAGAATGCAGAAATGCTAAAATGATGAATAATAAAAGTTTTAAAAGTTCATTCAATATGAAGAAACAGTCCATGTTTCAGATGCGTTTTGGCATGATTTTATACGATGGTACGAAAGTAAGCCTCGCAATTGGCTGGTTTTTTTAGTATATAGAAGGTACCGCTATTTTATTATTATTATTTAAACAGTAACGTTGTACACGGTAAATATTTACATAACACAAAAACAGAAAAATATATACAAAAGGAACAGCTTATTTCTAAAAGAAATTTCTTCCAGCTATTTTATAGTTTTAAGTGAGCCCTACCTGAAAACTGTATCATACAACACCCACAGAAAACTAAATTTAGGGCCATTGATGTCCGCGCCCAAAACGTTCCTATTCAAATAACCAGGATTAACAAAAAATAAATTCAAAAATAGTTCTGATATCGGTCTTAATTATCTCATAGAAAAAATGTTGCGTGGTCGATTTCACTAAGTTTGATTATTTTACCCGGCTAAAGTACGGTCCAACTCACGAGTACAAAGTGCAATATACCATCGCAGACCCCGCGTCATTTACCTGTCCTCATTAAGCCTACTTACTCCCGTCTGTCTCATTCATTGTCTTATTTTAGGGGGACAGGGGCCCGGTACAATATTAAGAGCTACCTGATTTCAGAATTAGATGCAAAAAGAATGATATTGTATTTGATTTTTATTGTATGATTTTTAATGTTTGCACATGGCCTTCATTTCACTTGGTGGTAAGTGACAATAGGACCGTTTTGGATGGTAAGCGTGCGCCAACCAGAAGCCTTAAGTTTTTACCACTGTGTTATTAAATGATATTTATTTATTAGCACTTCTGTTTGGCGGTAGCTCTCGGTAGCATGGTAGTGGCCAGACGGACACAAAAATGCCCTACCACCAGCCAAATAAAATATTTCAAAATCAAATACAGAGCCCCACTGTGAATCGAACCCGGGACCTTCGGATTTGTACAAGCGGGTCGCCATTAGGACACATAAGCGGGTATTAAATTTCAATGACATACGTAAGCGTTGTTTTACTCCCGTATGTCTTATTCTTTGACTTATTTTAAGGGGCCCAGTACAATACATTAGGGGCCCGTCACAATATGGTAAGATTTTTTTCGTGCGGATTGCTTTAAACGAAACTGTCATCAGAAATAAAAAGGAAATTAAATTTCATCCAATTTTAAAATCATACACATTCAAGGTAAACCCCTTATAAGAGCAAGGGGCTCTAGAAAAATAAATGGGAGTAAGAAAAGCTTTTAGCTCGAAGTAATAAATAATAAAAGCACACTTGAAGGGCTTCCAAATGTTAGGGGTAGATAGAGCGGGAGCAAATAAAGAATTGTTTACCCTCGTCGCTACGAAGAGAAAATTAAATATTGTTTAGTTTAGACATAAATAATATATTACAAGATTAAACTTAGATGCATGAAGCTAGAGCCAATTTCGCCGACAGAAGTTTGATACTAGGCACAGTTCATGTTCCATTTACTTTTAAAATAGCATAGCTTTTGCAGGATTAGTGCAGCAATAATATAAAAAAAGGACATAGGTTCATTTGCTGAGTAATGCGTAATGACCTAATTTATCATCATATGGATAGACTTAGCGCTTTTCGTCAGTCTGTGAGGAACAGCGCGAAGCCTATCCGCATGGCGGGTGTTGTGGGAATGGCAGTCACCGAGTCGCATGTAGCTGTTCATGTCATATCACACGTAAATTGCAATTTTATATATAAGGACTTGGTCAAGCCGTTCTGTCATAAAATATTGGCGCATGATATTAATTTGAAAATACACACACAAACAAACAACCTCTTACCCTAAACTCATACACCTCCGTTCCGTCGTGGGCTAAAAACTATTGCCACACAACTTAATTTTCGCAAGTAATCACCACTTAAAATTAGTTCTTCTTTTTTGATTGGCTTGCAAACTCCTTTGGTTGGACATTCTAGAGTTTCGTTAAACAAGTCGACATTGGTAATAAAAATTGTTATAAAAGTTATTATTTAATAACAATTCCGATCGCTGTCGTTACCAATAACAATAAAATAACAAACAGGGCGCTGTCCACTGACTTCAGTTTAATGTTCGTTCTGTTTATATTTATTGCAGTTCTCAATGAATCGACGGATCAACGACCAACCAAATCAATTGGTAATAGGCATGAAATAATATTTTTGTCTAATTCGACAGACCGTGACTTGCTAGATATGTTTACTTCGGTTCAAAGTATTTTATTTTCAAAAAGACATTTTGACACTTGTATGAGAACATAAAATAAATAGAACAGTTTTCTCAGTTTTTAAAATTATTTAAGCTAAGTTACATTTCAACAATGTGTTTATGAAGTGTTTTTTTAAACATATTTAAAGTAATATTTCTTATGTCTTTGGGTAATTTGTTGAATGACTGTGCTCCCTCGTTAGTGACAGATTTCCTGCGGTAGTCGGTTCTTACCCGGGAAAGCACTTACTTAAACTTCTTAACAACTTTTATTCTGTAAAGGAATTTATCGAGCTAGGACAAAATAGATAGGATTTAATTTTAATTTGGTTTACGAATATAATTTTATTATGTATAACATTTGACTAATATTACATGTGCAACTCACTTGACCTATCCCTTGTCCCCCCTGTGCTGTATAACGATACTCCAATTGCTTTCACTCAGACAGCTAAAAATCTAGGTGTCTTCCTTAGCTGCAATCTTTCTTGGGTGGAGCATGTCAATGAGATTAGCAAGAAAATTCACTTTGCTGTTCACTCTCTCAAGCGCTTTCAATGGTTACTACCATTGAAAACTAAGTGTTATTTCGGTAGAAAGTCTGGTAATAAGGCGCGATAAATAAAACACTTGTAACGGATCGACAGCTATATTCCAACTGACGTACATGGCGGTCATTGCCGCGAACACCAGTAAAACTTATGTCTACCCACTAATACTAACATCCCTCCACCAATAAATCCAAAAATATACATATGTTTATATTTTCCATAAGTTGCCATTACCACCAACCACGTTTGTAATCTATTTGTCTTCGTGGTCTAAAGTTGTGCGTGAAAGGTGGTGCAACGTCTTCTACATGTTCTGGACTTTCACTTGACTGTGCTACGTTAGGGGGCTCCTCAGTTGTAAGACCCTGAGCCTCATTAGCTCCCTCTGAACATTCCGAGGTTGGAGCCTCCCCAGTTTTAAGATCAACAGTCTCAACAGCCTCATCTGATTGGTCTGTGCCTATTGATTCAAGAGGACCTAAAAGATCACCAACTGCAACCGAGTCCACTCCAGGCTCCTCATTCTCTACACCGGTATCAACAGCGGCCGTCGGCGCCACCGGACGTGTGACACACAAAAGATCTTCCCGAGCAAGCAAATCCGCATCTCCCTCTGGTAATAGAATAGGGAGCAACTCCAAGTCATCCTCGACCGAAGAAGCTGGTACATCAACTGTTTGGTCATCCGACCGCTGATAATTATCTGGACCCGAAGATACTACTTCCTCCCTCTTAAATTCATAAATTTGATTCTTATGACGTTTAACAATACGATTATCGTCCATTATCTGTACTAAATACGTCGACCTTCCCAGCTTTTTTACAATTTCACCTTTTCTCCAATATGAATTTTGATTGTAATTAATTTTTACAAGCACCGTATCTCCGATGACACAGTTAAGGTTCCTCGTACCGCGATAGTATTTAGTCTGTAAAGACTGATTACGACTAACCACTTCTGCAATCTTTGCGTCGGATGATGACGATGACGACAACGGATTCATTAAATCCAATCTACAACGCAAGTTCCTACCAAACAAAACCTGTGCAGGAGATCGGTCAGTGGTTGAGTGCACAGAATTTCTATAATTAAATAGAAATTCGTTTAGTTTAACAGTAACATCTCTCAAATTGGTCCCTGATAGCAAAATTGATTTTATAGCCTTTTTAACAATCTTCACATAACTCTCGGCCTGGCCGTTACTGGGTGGATGGTACGTGGGGGACGTGAGGTGAGTTATTCCGTTGCGTGTACAAAAACTTTCAAACTCATAAGACACAAAGGACGTTCCGTTATCACTGCAGATAGTATTAAACAATCCGAATCTAGACATGAGTTCACACAACTTCTCTATAATTACTCTAGACCCGTACCCACTACTAACATCGAAAACTTCAACCCATTTCGAGTACGCATCTACCGCTACCAAGTAAACCTTATTATTAATGGGACCTAACAGATCTATGTGTACTCTGTACCACGGCTCCGGCGGGAAGGGCCAGGGCGTGAGTGGTGCGCGGGGCGGAGCGGGGCGCAGCTGTGCGCACACGTCGCACGCGGATACCGCACGCTCGATGCTGGTCGGCAGGCCGGGCCACCAGAAGCGTGAGCGAGCCTCGGCCTTCATTTTAACTATACCTAAATGTCCTCTATGTAATTCATCGATCACTTTCTTATGCAACGCCTCTGGTACTACTAGCCGACTGCCTCTCATTAAACATCCATTTTCAATTGCTAATTGAAGCCTACATTCATAAAAAGGTTTAACACAAGAAGCTAAAATTGTTTTATGTGGCCAGCCGTCTCGTATGAACGTTGTTATCTGTGATAACACCCTGTCAGCTGCTGTGGCCTGCCGTGCGTCGGACACCGACACCGGCACCGCCGCGTCTGCTTGCCATACAAAATGTAAGTAGGTAGCTACCTCTGCGCGCCGATCAGCTGTTTCGTTACTGCACCGAGCGCGCTCACTATTCATGTTATTTATGTTTATAGCCGCCTCCGTGCTCGATGGCATGGAGCGACTGAGAAAATCCGCCGCATTATGAGCGCTACTCACATATTCAATTACGTAATTATACGCCGCCAAAAATAATGCATATCTCTGCAGCCTATTAGCCGACACTTGCGGTACTCCTTTACTAGGTCGGAAAATAGATAATAAAGGTTTATGATCGGTTCTCAATATAAACGGCTCCGCTCGCCCGTAAATATATTGATGAAATTTGCGGATTCCAAAAATAATAGCGGTAGCCTCTTTCTGAATTTGACTGTATTGCTTTTCAGCCGAATTCAGTGACCTCGATGCGTAAGAAATAGGTCTTTCAACGCCGTCATCTTCGATTTGCGAAAGAATAGCTCCTAAACCGAACGGTGACGCATCCACTGTCACAATTATTTTTGCATTCGAATTAAAATGCGCGAGCGACCTTTCTGACGATAACTCTTTTTTTATCATATTAAACGCCTCTTCGTGCTCCTGAGACCATAGCCACTTTTGATTTTTCTTCAATAAAGAATGTAAGGGAGACAGAATAGTGGACGCGCTATTGACAAAACCCCTATAATAATTCACTAAACCTAAAAACGACTTCAGTTCAGTTACATTCTCGGGTCTTTTTGCCTGTATGATCGCCTCAACCTTGTCTGGCGATTTGTGCAGGCCATTTTTATCTATCACGTATTCTAAATACGACACAGAGTCTTGAAAATAGCTGCACTTATCGTTCCTTAAAACAAAGCCTGCCCCTTCTAATCTATTAAAAACCTCACTGAGTCGGTCTAAATGCTCCTTTTTTGTTTTCCCGGTAATTAGAATATCGTCCAGGAACTGTAACACCCCGTCTATTCCCGATAGCACGCTTTCAAGTGTCCGCTGAAAGATAGCTGGTGCGCTCGACAGACCAAACACGAGACGGTTGAACTTGTAAAGACCCTTGTGTGTATTTATACAAGTTAACATTTTTGAGTCTTTATGTAATACTAGCTGATTGTAGGCACTAGACAGGTCTAACTTAGTGAACTGTACCCCACCATGCAACTTTGAAAACAACTCTTCAATCCGAGGAAGTGGATATTTATCAACTACAAGTTGTTTGTTCAGTGAGACAGAGTAATCCGCGCATAACCGCATACTACCATCGTTTTTGAGCACCGGCACCACGGGGCTCGCGTACTCGGAATGCGTCACTGGCTCAATAATACCTTCTCTTACTAACCGATCTAACTCTTGTTCTACTTTGGGTCGAAGGGCGAACGGCACCGGCCGTGCTTTGAAAAAAATGGGATTCGAGTCTGGCTTTAATTTTAATTTTATTTCTGATCCCTTGTAACATCCTAATGCCCCAGAAAATAGCCTCGAATACTTTTCTACGAGTTCACTATGATCAAATCCCAATTCACAACTATTAACTTGACCTATTTCTAAATTAAATTTTGCCATAAAATCACGCCCGAGCAGCGGTGGACCACCTCGTTCTACTACAAAAACATCAAGCGTTTTCTTTTTGTTTTTGTAAACAAATGGCAGCGATATAATGCCCAATGTTCTAAACGTACCGCCGTCGTAACTTTGTAAAGTTTTTGTACATTCACGCAGCGGATAACTTGAAAAATAACAACCGTATGTTTTATCGGAAATCACGGTAACGGCCGAGCCAGAGTCTAATTCAAACTGTAACTGCACGTTATCCACGGACACCGACTCCCGCATCGGCTCGCCGTTCACTGATCGAATATTAAACAATAAACGCTTACCATCATCACCTACATCATCCGAGCAACACTGCAGGAAGTGCTGATTAACAACACTTTTGTTACACACGCGCACTAAATGCCCTTTTTCGCCACATTTGCGACACGAATAACTTTTGAAGCGACACAGACTAGCCCCGTGGCCACTGTATCCGCACACCGAACACTTTCCATGAGAAGGGCCGCTGCCCGCCGGCCGCGACGAACACGCCGACGCCGGGGGCGCTCGCCCGCGCGCCTGGCGCGCCGGACCTGGTGAGCCGGCGCGGGCCGCCACTCTGTGCACGTCCAGCGGGACCTGTGTAGCGGCGCCCGCAGCCGGCGCCTGCCTCGCGCCCTCTCTGGCGCAGCGCACGCTCTCCGCCAGCTGCAGCGCTCTCTCCAGTGTGAGCCCTTCCATGGGCTCGCCGTACAGACGATCACGCTCGGGCCCGCTCGTCAGACCCAGCACAAACCGGTCCCGCAGCTGCTCGCCGAGCGCGCCCGCCGCGAACCCGCAGTCCATGGCCAGGCCGCGCACACGCGCCGCCCACTGCGCCGGTGCTTCGCCTGCCTGCTGCACCGCACTATGGAACTTGTGTCGTTCCGCAAAACCGCATTTATTGACATTGAAATGTCCATCCAACAAGGCCGTGACCTCGACAAAGGTCAACGTTCCGACATCTTTGGGAAGTGCTAAATCCCGAACCAGCCGATAAGTAGTTTCAGATAAACTACTTAGCAAAATAGCCCGTCGTTTCGCGCCACTTGTATCGCTTTCTTCCGTGATATCATTTGCTAGGAACCATTGTTCCAACCGTCTGCAGTACAAAGTCCACTCGTGAACTTCGTGGTTGAAAACACTAATAGCACCTACAGATACTTTAGACATCGCGAATTTATATCGTAATAACCACAACGCGTGGTATATAACTCGTCGCCACTGTTATTTCGGTAGAAAGTCTGGTAATAAGGCGCGATAAATAAAACACTTGTAACGGATCGACAGCTATATTCCAACTGACGTACATGGCGGTCATTGCCGCGAACACCAGTAAAACTTATGTCTACCCACTAATACTAACACTAAGATTTCTCTAGCCCAAACATTATTGCTCCCTATTCTTGACTATGCTGATTCTTGCTTCTTGGACGTCACCGAAGAGCTATTAAACAAACTTGAGCGACTTCAGAATCTTTGCTTACGCTTCATCTTCGGGTTGCGAAAATATGACCACGTGTCAGTTTTTCGCGCTCAGCTCAAGTGGCTCCCTATCCGCCTTCGTAGAAATGCTCATATCCTTTCCCTTTTGTACAATATCCTAAATAACCCTTCTTATCCTAGCTACCTAAGTGAGCGATTTACATACTCGCATCCTACTGACCAACCTTGTCGAGCTCACATTAGGACAATCCTGTCCATCCCTTCCCATCACTCCGATTTCTATTCCTACTCATTCACGGTTCATGCAGCCAGATTGTGGAACTCGTTGCCTCACACTGTACGCGACAGCAAAACTGTTTCCGCCTTTAAGAAAAACGTCAAGGAACATTTTCTATCACTATAAGTTAATATATAATTATAGTATGTAAAGTATGTATGTATTATTATTGATATATATTAGTTTGTTTTTGTATATCGTATTTATGTAATCGTCTATTATATTTATTATATCGTACACGCCTAACTGCCCTCCTTTCTTTAATATTTCTCCTTGACCTAGGACTGCTGGAAGAAATTTCTTTTAGAAATAAGCTGTTCCTTTTGTATATATTTTTTCTGTTTCTTGTGTTATGTAATGTTTCCGTGTACAATAAACTGTTTAAATAAATAAATAAATAAATAAATATTAATTGACATAGGTATAGATATCAATTAGGTACGTGTCTTGACATCATAGAATTGTATAATTTAAATGCTCGATATTATTACTGTTAATTACTGTTTGCATGTCAAAACATTGGCTAAATGTGTGATCTAGAATAATTTTCTTGAACATCTGAAATGTACCACATTTATTGCAAATAAAGTTTTCTCTTATCTTATCTAAACATATCTACAAGCAATTGAACCGAATATAAATAGTGTTGTTACAAGAATCAATCAAATCGGTTCTAAATATGTGAGGTAACACACACAAATAAAAACATGCCATCAAATGGAGAACCTCTTCCATTTTTGACATCGGTTAAAAAGTGTTGTTTTACTCCATCGTTGTCACAGGTAACTCTATCCAAGCTCTCAGGAACTGAAGCGACTTATGAAAATGTCTACAGAAGCGACGTTTCTTCTCTCCAGGTCAATTATTTCTAACTCTAAACGACGCTAGGTTGTTGAAGAAAAAAACAGCCAAGTGTGAGTCGGATTCGCGCACCGAGAGCTCCGTACAGAATATGAATAATAAATAAACATACTGAAAATCATAGAACATATAAGATAATAAGCATCGAACAAGGATCTAATAAAAATGTTAGTTTGAATAAAGAACAATTTTAGCATTCCAGTTGAGAAAAAAAAAACGGCCAAGTGCGAGTCGGATCCGCGTACGAAGGGTGCCGTACAGAATATTGATATTTAAAATATGGAAAACCATAAATAACATGCATCGAACAATCCTCTAACGAATGCGCCGCGATTTTCGTTATCAATGTAGTTTTGCTACTCGCCGCTAGTTTACTACTACTTTTACGTTTTATATTTAGTTTCGTTACCTGTTACTAGATGGCGCTACTAATAAGTTAAAACGCGCGTCTCCAAGAAATCACATTATCTGTGAAAATTTCAACTATCTAACTATCACGGTTCATGAGATACAGCCTGGTGACAGACGGACAGCGGAGTCTTAGTAATAGGGTCCCGTTTTTACCCTTTGGGTACGGAACCCTAATGATATCCCGTCCATCTGCCTGTATAACAAACAATTTTCAACGGCAAATGTAAATTTGTTATTTTATAAAGCGATTTTATACGATGCATTAAAAAATTATGATTTTCAGATTTATTCATATATCTACTGGTGTTATAAGACCTTGCTTCTCGTCAAATTTCAGGATTCTATGTCAATGAGAAGTTTTACCTTGCACTCAATACTCAATAGTAAATCGTCAAAATATGCAGGAACAAGTTGCACAGAAAATTTTAAATTTAGAAAGCACAATTTCTGTCAGTTCAACTTTTATTTACTGACTAGCTTCCGCCCGCGACTTTGTCCGCGTGTACTTCAGGATTTATTCTACTTGTTCGATAGACATAGAAGGCATCTATCTCCATTTCCAGCATAAGGTACAAAATAGTGTTTATTCTGTTACGTAGGCTAATAGTTTAAAGAAACAAAAGAAATTTCAATATCTGACGTAGTACATTCAAAAAGTCTTCACACTAATATTATAAACGCGAAAGTTTGTATGTATTAACTGTACTGTAATCTGTATGCCGAATAAATTATTTCTTTCTTTCTTTCTTTCTTTATATACGAATTACATATTCTATGGTCGGTTGCTAGGCAACTCGTTTTTGTTATGCCAAAATTGCCCATGTAATCCCACTAATATTATACAATTTACACAATATATCTTTATAAATTATTGCCTATATGTTATTCTGATGTATAAGCTATATAATTGTAAAGTTTCATTCAAATCCATTAAGTAGTTTTTCCGTGAAAGCGTCACAAACATCCAAACATCTAAACATCCAAACTTTCACACTTATAATATTAGTAGGATACATTGCTATGTACAGGCTTACACAAAATAGTCTAATCTTCCGTTCTGTATACAAGATGGGAAAATCTCAAGACCATAATCTAGAATTCTCGGAAACTCAAAAGCTTTAAGTCCTTCGATTGACTGCTTGGAATACGAACCGATAGGTTA
This sequence comes from Carcina quercana, assembly GCA_910589575.2. Lineage (NCBI taxonomy): Eukaryota > Metazoa > Arthropoda > Insecta > Lepidoptera > Depressariidae > Carcina > Carcina quercana. The sequence continues at coordinate 2,886,821 of OU342454.1, read as the reverse complement.
GGCCGGTGTCACACTGAGAGCATTCACATTTAATAAATTTAAAAAAATGTATGAAGGCATTTGTATATTGCCTTCATCTCACCTGATGGTAAGTGACGATAAGGCTGTTGGATAAGCTTGCGCACCCAGAAGCTTAGAACTAATGAGGCGCTGGCTGTGTAATCATTCATACCAGAACACAACAGTGCTGTTAACACTGCTGTTTGGCAGCAGACTTGGTGGTAGCTAGCCAGGCGGACATAGAAATGCCCTACCACCAACCAAATCAAGTACCGATAGGGGTACCATGAGAATCGAACCTGGGACCTCCGGGACATTTAGCAGCAACATTTGGCCAGGGAGGCGGTTGAACATCATTAATTTATATAATCACTAACAATATTAAAAATCCGAAAAATGATGTGGTTGTTGCATAAATATATAAGAATATGATACCGTAGTTTTATGTGATTTAGCTTAATCCTAATTACAATATTAAATATTACAGCGAACCTTATGCTGTCACGCTGACTCCCTAGTATGGTTTACTGCGTCGGAAGTTGCACGAGAGAGATAGAGCTACGCGATAGAATGGGAAAGTACATAAATGTTTGTAGACATAAGTCTATAAAATTTTTGATCAGAATCGCTATTTGAAATGGTTTTGTGGGCCGGGGATGGACTCTTCGCAACGGACGCAAGACGCATGTGGCTCGGGGCCGGTCACTGTGGAATACCATGTAACAGACATATGTCCAGCTGTGGAATTTGCTGGCTGATGATAATGATGGTCTGTGATAATATAATGAATAATAACATCACATTGCATCAATATATTTTAAAACAAATAAAATCAAAATATGCTTTACGAGTATTATAACATTAGCAAGTATAATGTGGTTATAATAATAACATGAAAGAGGTCGCTACTAAAAAGTTGTTAAATATAGCCAACCTTATCGCTTGACACAAACAACCAAACTGTAACAAATAATGAGCCTCGAATGTCACCTTAGGTCTCCCAATTTTTTTGGGCAGCGGACCTTTCAGTGTGTCCCAAACTTAAGGACAAGCGGGAAAATATGTCAAGTACATCGTCACCCCTCCCCCGTCTGTCCGTACCCCTCATCCCGCGCCCCACACCGACGTCGGGCAGAGAATTCGGTGATCACAGTAAACCATTAACTTTTATTGTCATTATAGCTGCAAGGGAAGCAACCTATTTCATTATTTCATCACGGGTTTGTCAAAGAATTCGCAAAACACTGCCACAGAGTATACACTGCACAGTTCAACTTACTTTGTCTGGTTTATAGGCCTCTAAAATGGATTTCATCTAAATGATCTTGATAAAAACAGACTCACGGATTCAAAGGCCCCAAAAACAGATTTGAACAATATTTTGATCCCGGATTGGTGGATATTTTGATACCGGTGGATTCATACCAAAATACCAAAATTATTATGATGAAATTCATTGGCCCCGAAATCAGATTTTACCAAAATTATTTTGATGAAATTTACGTACCGATGGATTCATTGGCCCCGAAAACAAATTTGATCAAAATGATTTCAATTCAATGATCAGACACACATCGAGTCATATGCAGCGAATTTAGATTTCATCAAAAAAAATATATTGGGAAACACGCAACTTTTCATTTTATTTGAAGTCAAAAATTCAAGTAAAATTGCCAATGCATTTGCAAATATTGATTTAGCAATTAATTTTCCTTGTTGTTTCTATAGGATCAACAGCCTATATACGTCCCAACTGCGGGGGCTCAGGCCTACTCTCCTACAGAGAGTGTATGGACACGCGGGCCCAGTGCGCATTGGCGGACTTCACATGCCTGTTCAAGACATGCAGGTTTCCTCACGATGTTTTCCTTCACCGTTAAACAATCGGATAATGTACTTGAATTGAAAAACAACTCATAAGTACAGGGCGCCACCGACGCTTATCTGATACGCTTCGCTATAGGATATACTAAAGCTAAAAGGGATTTAAAAGTATTCGAAAATATACTCGTATAGGTATTTTATCTATTCTTCCCTCATCGTTCACTCGTACAATTTGAGACGCCCAACTAACTCGCAGTGTGTCAGTCTGTTTGTCATCGCATTACCAGCTCTCGTTGAGCAAACGGACACATACATAATTGTAACCCGTTTCTGAAGCCGCTGTTCTGTCAATTGGGTGGTTAGGGCATACCACTTCTGACACGAAACTAAAAATATTTTAGTGTGATAATATTTTTTCCCATCATGACTTCTACAAAATAGACATCGACTCAAATTAGCACGGATTTTGCTCATACACAAAAGTGCTATTAACACTGCTGTTTGGCGGCAGACTTAGGGAATGTGCTACTACTACTTCTACCAACCAAACCTAATATCGACTGGGAACAAACCCGGATCCTCTAGGGCGGTTAAATTCTGTTAGTCTTAAAAATACTGCAATACATATAATATAAAGGAAGTTCTAACTTATTATTCAACTACAGTAAAATACTTAAAAAGAAGTATCAAGCTGTCAAAATATGTAAAATCTGGCAGAAATACGAGTTGACCAAACTAGAAGCTGACAAAATTAAGAGCTGTCAAAATACAGAATAAGTCAAATGTACAATTTGCCAAAAGTGGAATCTGAGACAAAAGTTGAATTTATCAAATGTAGAATCACTCAAGAGTATAATTTGTCAATAGTAGAAAATGACAAATGTAGAATCTGTCAATAATAGACCATAAAGTCTAGATTCATCTTACATGAGTACATCCTGCGCTAGTCCACTGCTGGACATAGTCCTCTCCTAGACTGCGACACTCAATTCGGTCCTCTACTCTCCGCACCCATTCACGTCCGGATACCCTACGTAAGCAGTCTTTCCACCCAATTCTTGCCAAAGTTTTGCTTGTGTATATATATGCTACTTTGATTACATATCTAAGGGTAGGAAATTAATGGATGAATGCTGTGTATTGTCTCACCCACTAAACCATCTATTTAGAAGACTTTGTGGACTTTAAATCAGTACCTTACTTCTTATTAAAACCATTAATGATTTTCTCTCCGTTCTCCATTGGATTATTTCAAAAGTTAGCGCAAAAGAGGGTGAAGAACTCGCATAAAATAGCTCGTAGATCGTTAAAAAAGTAATCCTGCGCAATAACCAGTATACAAGTTAGTGTTTCACCTTGTATAGGGAAAAATGAACAAATGATGCGCAGGAGTGGTAAAAGAGTCGGAACTAAGTGCTAAAGAGGCGCGGATGGACATAACCGCTTTATTAGTTGTTTGACGTTAGGCTCTAGTATTGAGGAGCGGTCAGAACGCGCGGATAAATTTATCTAAAACTTGGTTTTGCCCGCGACTTCGTCCGCGTTCACTTCAGACAGTATCCCATTGGAACTACTTGCTCGAACGGGATAAAAAAACTACATCCTTTTCCGGCGCTTTAACTATATCTATACAAAAATAGGTCATTCTGATCCTTTGTTACGTTGGGAAGGGAGAACAAACAAACTCGTTATCGCGTATACAATATTAGTATGGATTAGATTAGATGACGTAAAGAAAGTTTAACTCAATCTCTTTTTTTCCACTTTCAGCCTCTACTGACATGAAATGATTTTTTTTAAATTCGCATTTAAGATTTTTTCACACAAAATCTACTGAGATGATTTCAAAGAATTATCTATTCTAAAAGCACCCTTGAAGAAATAAAAATTCGGGTCGTTCTGACGTCGTGAAATCGTGTTCAATCGGTTAGATGACTTATTTTCGAAAGACTTTATGTTGATAACCATTTCAACAACGCAAAGTATTTGAAAGTCTATTCGTTTAATAGGCATTTATTTGAAAGACCAAATGTGAGAGAGTACTGTCATTGTTCAGAATGCTACATGATACAGAACAACACACAAATTGTATTAATTTATCATTTTCAATTGAAAAAATGATGGGTCACTTGGCCTTCATTTCACCTGTTGGTAAGTAACGAAAAGGCCGCTGGGCGGTAACGTACGCGCACAGAATTCTCAATCTAATGAAGCACTGGCACTGCTACCTCCCATACCGGAACAGAACAGTGCTATTAGCACTGATGTTCGATTTCAGACTTCGAAAACATGGTGGTAGGTAGCCAAATGAACATAGAAAATGTGCTACCACCAACCAAACCGAATACCGATAGGTTCCCACTGGGAAATCCCAGGGTCCTTCGGATTGTTAGTCCAACCTTTAATCATTAGGACACGGCGGCTGTCCCTTTCTTGCATGCGCATTTCAACCGCAGCGTTTGACCGCTTCGTGTACGCTAGCCTAACGTCCGTGCGGACAGACAGACGTGCCCTGTGTACGTCCCTCGTTAGAGCATCTAATAGCGTTCTGTAGGATGTTCATATTTACACACAGTCTGAGATCGCCCACTATTACTTAAATTATAGTGTTAGGAAATACTCCTAAGTATATTTTACTCAACTACGAAGAAGCTGAAGGGATCATGATTTCAGCAAGCGATTAACGGAATGAGCTACATCTTACCGCGATCCCCAGTTCACCTGCCAACAAGGATGCTCATTATGGCAATTTCGAATATACTCGTATGGTCAAGCTAATGCCCAGCAGTGGAGTTATGAAGCAGATTTGTTTTATTGGTTGCCGACACAGTAAGATTTAATTACAATACAACTTTGGCTTACAAAGAAAACATCTTGATAAAAATTGCGTTAATAAATAATTTAAGATGTTAATAAAGATTTTTGATAAGATGTCTGCTTTTAACAAATCAGATTCTGCAGTTTTAAGGACAAAATAATATTCCTTAATGTTCATGAAGCCATGATGCATAATTCAGTCACGCTAAAATAATTTCATGTAAACGAATATTGAATCTCATGTCAGTCCATCACACGCATGATCAAAGAGTCAAGAGCGAACTCTTAAGGACCCTAAAAACTCCAAGATAAATTACTCCGCTTTTTTAATTATTTTTTTTTGGATCAAGAAGCAAGATCTTAAGAACTGCACAAAATTTTGTAGATTTAAGTCTACTATTATCCGCTGAATTACTCGTAATAAACAATACATATCGTTTATGACATCTAATTAAATAACAAATTTTTCTAGATGTCATTAAAGGCAAGTATCGTTTATTACGTCAAATAATGTAATATTGTGTCAAATAGTACTGTATTAATTTAAGAAATTTCGTGCAGTGCCTTCTGAAAACGCAAATATAGGAATAAATCTGAAAACCAGAATGTTTTTCTCATATTTAGTTCATTAGTCAAGGCCTATCTGAAAACCAGCGCTGCAATCACTCTGGTGGTTGCAGCATGAGCTGAGATAGGCCTTTTGCTTTAATATATATTTAGTTTCTAAATCTCTGTTATTTCTTTTTCGTGTAAAAAGCAATAAATTTATTTTTCTTTCTTTCTTTCTTTCTATATCACACTAAAATCGCTTTATTTCCATTCAATAGGACTCACTTTTGTATGTGTTTTATATATGTTTGTTTTTTGCTTTTTTTAAATGTTTGTTACCGCAGAACTTTTGACTGGGTGAACCGATTTGGATGATTTTTTATTTTATTTAAAAGTTGGTACTTCCCGTGTGGTTCCATTTCAATTTGGCCCAGTGCTGACAACGGCATCCATGAGAAAACTATATAAATCTGAAATTTGCCTGAGTAAAAGTAGACTTTTAGGGCAATTGAAGTGGTTTCCAGTTCTTGTTGAACGCATTTACTTGTTCGTTATAGCATTGCTCAGAGCCCTTACCTGTTATTTATGATACTATTATGATATATGTGGTTTTTATTTGCTCGGTGGCAACATTTACATTAAATACGAGGTTGCCAAATCACATAGTTAAGTAGACATTATTACAAAGTTCAAGTAGAAAGGTATCTTATAAGGTGCCTAATTAAAATTACATTTTCTAATTTTGCCGGGGTAGGATGAGACACGAGAGCGGTGAGATATGTTTAACACCTCACTAGAATCGCTCTCGTGCGTCTCTTGCTACCCCGGCTGTTTACATTATCTTTTTTATGTATGATGGGTGTCCGCTTGGCCTTCATCGCCTGTGTGAAGTGACGATAAGGCTGTTGGATGGTAAGCGTCAATCAAGTTAATGAGGCGCGGGATCTACTACCTTTCATACCGTAATATACGTTCTCTTAACAGTGCTATTAACACTGCTGTTTGTCGGCAGACAGCGGTGACATGATGGTAGCTAGCCAGACGGACATAGAAAACCCAATCAAAAATTTCATTGCTAGTCAAAACGTAAAGCCATCAAGGGGGTCCCTATTCTCCCTACTTGCTCGATCTGGATAGAAAGTATACCCTATACAAAAAATCCGAAACGTGGTCCTTAACTGTGGGCCGAATAAACAAGCTTAAAGTCACTCTGCGAGCAATGGAACGAGCTATGCCCGGAATTTCTCTACGTGATAAGATCCGGAATGGGGAAATCCGTAGACGAACGAAGGTCACCGACATAGCTCGACGAGTCAGTGAGCTGAAGTGGCAATGGGCAGGCCACATCGCTCGAAGAACCGATAACCGGTGGGGAGTAAAGGTTCTCGAGTGGCGACCACGTACCGGGAAACGTCTACCAGGCCGTCCCCCCACTAGATGGACCGACGACCTGGTTAGAGTCGCAGGGAGTCGCTGGATGCAGTTGGCTCGGGACCGGTCGATGTGGCGAACCATGAGGGTGGCCTATGTCCAGCAGTGGACGTTTCCCGGCTGATGATCATACAAAAAATCAAGTCATTCTAGCCCTTTGTTTCGAGGAGAAGGAAGGATGAAGAAACAAATAAATTCACTTTTGCATTTATGATACTAGTATGTCTTGTACGATGGAACGGGACCATTCGTGTGAGAGGCCGACCCGCACTTGGCCGATTTTTGTTCCACCAACAACACAACTCTGTCACAGAATTGACTGGTCATTTAGCAAAAATATCTTTGCATATATCTCGACCTACCAGAAGGAAGAACCTTTTAACTACACCACGCAGCCGATTAAATTACGAAAAAACAATTTTATAAGGCGAGCATGTAACTCATTCAATGAAACTGACTCAAAGTTAGACCTCTTCTGTAGTAATGTAAGCACGGTTAAAATTAATCTGACTAAGAACTACCTGAACTACTTCATATCTATTGTATATATGATACTACTAGCTTCCGCCCGCGACTTTGTCCGCGTGTACTTCAGGATTTATTCTACTTGTCCGATAGGCATAGAAGGCATCTATCTCCATTTCCAGCATAAGGTACAAAATAGTGTTTATTCTGTTACGTAGGCTAATAGTTTAAAGAAACAAAAGAAATTTCAATACCTGACGTAGTACATTCAAATAGTCTTCACACCAATATTATAAACGCGAAAGTTTGTATATACGAATTACATATTCTATGGTCAGTCGCTAGGCAACGCGTTTTTGTTATGCCAAAATTGCCCATGTAATCCCACTAATATTATAAGTGTGATTTTGGACCATTTACACTTGATTTACACAATATGTCTTTAGAAATTATAGCCTATATGTTATTCTAATGTATAAGCTATGTTATTGTAAAGTTTCATTCAAATCCATTCAGTAGTTTTTCCGTGAACAACGGAAGTACGAAACCAAACAAACATCTAAACATCCAAACATCCAAACTTTCACATTTATAATATTAGTAGGATTTATTTGAATCTAGTTTCAGTATTATTTAAGTATTTATATTATTTATTAGTATGTATATATAATAGTAAATGTATAACTGATACAAAAGCCATATATGTGGAGGCTTATCAATGGCTGTTAGTCGTTTTTTTTTAAAAGCTTTTTTTCACTCTATGCTCTGTATTGATTACAGCTGTCCAGCCACCCAAAAATAATAAAATAAAATAATAATTACTAATATCACCTCTACTCGCAAGAAAGTGACTCGCTCAAGTATCGCTTGTACGGCGCGCTCGAATTTACTCACACATCCACGTGTTTAAAAACGTCGTCCGTTCGATGTGTGCCGATATCACGACATTTGTTCGAAGTGTCCGGCCTGTGACTCTGATAGAAGTCATGCAGGCTGCGCGCGCGCTGCCTCCGCTATTCAAATCAGTCTTGATCCTTCGCTGTTGACGCACGCGGCCGTCAGCGTATTTACATCGTGAGTCCAGGGACGGATTCAGGAAATATTTTAGAGGGTCACAATAAACGTTCCTTACCCTCCTATCCTACCCTACCCTCCGTTCCTATTAGATTGCCTAAATACTTTTCGCAATGTTTTTTTTGTTAATAATTTGATTTAAGTCTGTCGAAAATACCTCAGCGTCTAAAGACAACGTCAGTGCTTGTTGCCAGTGATGACATACATATTTATTATTTCTTCAATAAAGGAATAGGTTCTAAATTCGACTGTATGCTTTTATGAATTATGAATCAATTTTCATAGTCATTTTTTATTTGGTATATACATTCTTCCTATATTCATTTTTTCGAAATTGATTCAGCACTTTTTAAGAAAATCAACAAAGCCCAAATATGATATATCAAAACGTTGAACATTTTATGGAATGAATGCCATTTAGGACAATTGAAGTCGGTTTCTAGTTATTTTTGAACGCTTTAATAAGCCACGTGTACAAATCTCATAGCTTCTCTTGTTAAGTAAGTAAGTATGATCATTAGGGGGTCTGGGTCATGTGACAAGCTTTTATGGATCACTTTGACCCTCGAAACATACCTAAATACGCCCCAACAACGGAAGGCTAGGGACGCTGATTTCCATACACTTTGTATGTAAACTCACTATATCTACATGATTTTTTTTCTGTTTTCACTTGAATAAAACCTCGATTTCTGCCTAACGATCCGGCTTTACCTTTAAAGTACTGGCCCTTTTATGGTATAAGACCAAAAATGTAGATACTGATCGATTGGTTACGAGGAATATATGTTGAATGGCAGTGTCATAGTGCCTTGAAAATATGTGTTTACTGTGTAATACCTTTCTAGCCAAGGAGTATGTCTGGAGAGAGCGCGAACGCGGTTTTGTTCTGAACAAAATATGCTGATTCACAGTGGGAGGCGAGGTGAGCTGCGACGACACGAATGTTCATGTCAGTGTATCAGAAAGGGACAAGAAAAGACATCAACGCGCGTGTTCGAAAAATTTAAAATTATGTATCTGCACTTGTACACTATTTACAAAATCAAGTAATAATATAAATATGTACATAAAAATACTAGTATCACATTTTTGCGTTTATTATAATCGTACAAAATCATTCTTTTTGTACCAAATGACAGCGCCAAATGACATTTCATTGACGCCATCTTTGTTTTCAACGTCAAGTCTTACCTGTTTCGTGCGTTTTAAATGTTTTTGTACAAATAAACTAAGCCAAAGTATATAAAAATTTTAACTAAATTACTTTTATTTGATAATGGCCTTTTAAAATTATAAGTGTACAAGACCAGGCCTTGGCGCCATACATTCGCGGAACGTGTTATTTATACCTGTGAAAAGTTATAGTACAGATTCCACGCCATTAAATTTTATAATTTTAAAATACCGCATAATTTTGACTTTGAGTTTGAAATTCCTCACGTATGGCAACTGTGGCCCCCGCATACACCCTCCTGGAGGGAATAACCAGTGGAGGGACTGTCACTCCACTGGTTATTCTGATCCATGTTTCTAGCCAATAAGGTTGTAGTATTTAGTCTTTGTGACTATCACTTCACTGGCTCGGCAATGCCCACGTGTTCGGTACTAATAGCTCAAGCCGGACACTTAATATATATGTCGTGATATCGGTTCATGGCGTTTGTATACACGCGCTTGTGTTAGTGAATACGCCCGCGTCATATTACCGATCCGCGAACGGGTCAGTTTCTAGCGGGGAGAGGTGAGGTATCATGGATTTAATCTGGATTCTGTGCTACTTGTTAACACCCTCCCAAATCTCTCGTGACACTAATAGACACTTTAACACTGACGTTTAGCAAACCAACCCATAGACACACAAGCCAGTGTGAGTAAGCTATGACGCATACCCTACAAATGGCAATGCTGGTGGAAATTATATGAGCAGGGTGTCATAAAAACAAATTAAATATATTCTTTCTTACCAATCGGTATTGGCGAACTTATATGCGCTTGCGACTTCGCCCACATATAATTTCATTTCTGAGAGGTATATCTATGCGTAATCAGCTTGTACTTGGCCTTTATCTTACCTATTCATTCTAAGTTTCGATAAGGCCATTGGATGAAAAGTGTGTTCGGCCAGACGCCTCAACTTGCGCTGACTCTGCTACCTTTCATACCGGAACACAACACCGGCGATAGACTTAGATATCATGGTGGTAGCTAGTCAGACGGACATAGAAACTGCCCTACCACCAACCAAGCCCACAAGCTGCAAAACTAAAAGGGTCAATGTTTCTAAATTCAATAAGCCCAAGAGTCTTTGTCTTGGGAAGCTATACCGATTATTTTAGAAATCAGACAGTTTTAGAAGAAAACGTATTCAATTTTTTTTCAATTGTTCAATAATAAGTTACAAATATTGGTTAAACTATATGTCGTCTAAAATACTTCAGCGTCTAAAGACAAAAGTCTTTAATCAGTGCGTGTTGCCAGTGATGACATACGGAACCGAAACGTGGTCCTTTACTGGCAGAATAAACAAGCTCGCGAAAGTCACTCGCGAGCAATGGAACAAGCTATGCTCGGAATTTCTCTACGTGATAAGGTCCAGAATGAGGAAATCCGTAGATGAACGAGGGTCGCCAACATAGCTCGATGAGTCAGTGAGCTGAAGTGGCAATGGGCAGGCCACATCGCTCGAAGAACCGATAACCGGTGGGGAGTAAAGGTTCTCGAGTGGAGACCACGTACCGGGAAACGTCTACCAGGCCGTCCCCCTACTGGGTGGACTGACGACCTGGTTAGAGTCGCGGGGAGTCGCTGGATGCAGGTGGCTCGGGACCGGTCGATTGCAGTCAATCTACCACCGCTTACAGTAAGCCTAGTATCAAGATTCCGATCTCTAGACGCAACATCTTGCAAATAAAACCCATATACTTTGACAGGGTGATTTAAACCCGACATGTTGCGAAGGCATGTGACTCGCCCGTGAATGTATAAACTATTCAAATGTGACCACATTTACAACTGACTCCTGCATTTGGTTGCATTATACTTTGAAATTGTGGGAAGTGACACGGCGTTTTCCAGAAATGTTCCTTTTTGATTTCGAGTTCGTGAGGTACAAAAGCAGGATCTACCTGTGTTACAACAATTTACATAAAAAACTAGACTAGCGTTCAAAAAGAACTAGAAACCGACTTCAACTGCCCTAAAAGTCTACATCGTTCATCCCCTAAAATGTTCACCCTTAGAGGTAGAATTATCTGAGTAGATATTTGGTTTTTGTTGATTTTCTCAAAAAGTGCTCAATCAATTTCGATAAAATTTATATGGGACCACATCTTATTTATGTTCTACCAAACAAAACGAGAATCATCAAAATTGATTCACAATTGGCACAGTTATCGCGTAACATTTATACAAAAAAGTAATTGAATTGAAAACCTCCTCCTTTTCTGAAGTCGGTTAAAAAGACTTAACCGATTGTGGCATCGATGGCATATATGTACTTAAAAATTACTGACTAGGATTTAAGAAAAATGATAAGAAGGTACTGTTTCATGCGTTTTATATGTTTTATTTATTATTATATATTATTTACAAATAAACTAAACCAAAATATACAAAATGATTACTTAATTACTTGTATTTGATGATGGCCTTTTAAAATTATACGTGTACAAGACCAGGCTTTTGCTACATACATTCGCTGAACGTGTAATTTATTTATGTATTTGAATATAATTTAATTGAAGGATCGAGCTAACCTAAATAAGTCATTTCAATATATTTAAATTAAATCAAATCAGTTCATTTGCATTCATGTACATAGAGTCATTAGATGTCAGGGCATATCAAAATGTATAAGTCAAATTTTATACAATAATAATAATCAAATGTCAAATTTTATACAATAATAATTCAATGTCAAATTTTATAGTACAATCCAAAACAAATAGTCAAACTTTATACATGTTTATCATCTATAAATTCCTTTAACTTTTTCATTTAATTAACTAATTCAGCGCATTTCATGCAGTACCTTCATAAGTTGATTATGGAAATGATCATTGCACTGGATATTTTCTTTTTCTCAGACAGCTAAAGTTTCCGTTGCAATGCTATTTCAATCCAATTTCCTGGAAACTCCATTCACAGGGATGGCAAATATAATTTTTTCAAATTGGCAACGCGGTTCACTAAAAGCTCTCCGGCGCAAAGTGCAGTTAAAGTCAACAGACAAACAAAGGCATGGGGGGAAGAGGGGGTGAAAGGTATTTTCAACTAGGTACCTTTAGATAAGGGAGTGCATTTGACTTATTTTCAAGCGTCTTGAAAAAGGAGGTTTCAATTCGACTGTATTTTTAAAAGCTTTTTTTTTGTTATGCGATCATCGCCAATTATGAACCGATTGTGATGATTTTTTGATTTGTTTGGTAGAGCATACTTCAGAGGTGGTCCTATATAAATAATATCGAAATCGATTCAGCGCTTTTTGACAAAATCAACCATGATCAATCAAATATAATAATTTATTCTAACTCTAAAGGTGAACATTTTTGGGGATGAATGCTGTACACTTTTAGGGCAATTGAAGTCGGTTTCTAGTTCTTTTTGAACGCGTCAATTATTATAATAAACTGTTATTTCCATGATAGGTATCTCGGCATCGAAAATAATAAAAATATGTTTTAGAGTGTACAACACAAGCCCTTTCATACGATGAATTACTTAACCTAGCTCTCTTTGAGAAAAAAAATGGATTTTTTCAACTTTAGATGAAAAATGATAGTAAAAAAATGTTTATTGCATCATCTACTACAATTAATATACAGGTTTTGTTTTACTCCTTTTAAGCTACAGATAGCTTGTATTAGGAGACCCCGCTCTTCTATAATTATTTTTGTGCAGATAATACCTATATATCTAAGAGTTTATGTTTAATGTAGTTACTTAAAAAGTTACATCATCAGTTTTCCTAAATTACTTCAATAGTCGCTGTCAAACAGGCAAAAGGACATATTAAAATTCCTACTTCCGTCAGATCAGCGCACGCGCACGTCTGAACTCTAAATCACTGAACAAAACATGATGTTGACCTCCGACTCTAATAGATTTATGTTTTACTGCCACAGAGCTACTCGTGCAAAAGAAAGAGACAGGCGGTCCGGTCGCTTAGATGCGGTCGCATTTGTTAAATGGCGCCTTAAAAAACGCCGCCTCTAATCAAAGGATGCCCACGCGAAATTAAAGCAGGCCGGCTACGACGTACACCCGAGGATTTGATAGTTTTTTTGTCATTTTTATTATATGTCTCCCACTTTTACTTTCTATTCTGAGAGAAATGTCAGTTGATCAATTATTTCGTTTCTAAGTGTTTTTATTTTTTTCACATTCTCACAGTTGACCATTATTTTGTTTAATATCCAGCTGTAATTTAGTGACAAAATAAATATAACTAATAAAAATATTGTCATCTTCTTCTCACTTATCGACTCTATATCGCTATCCTTGTCTTTCATACATTGTCCAGTAACTCCATACTATGTCCGTACATATAACATCAGTCAGTCCGTTTGTCCGACTACGAGCCTCTAAGATAGCCCAAGTTCATTTAGTACGTGGTCGAAGGAGTGATATTTCTTTATAGATGACTAGCATAATGCACCCGGCTTTACTTCCTTCCACGAACAAATTATCAATGACTTTGCGAGACATTTAACTGAATAAAATAAAAATATCTTTACTGATTATCAGATGACTTCAAAAAGGAAGAACGCGCTCAGTTGTTTTCTTTTTTCAACCGACTTCAGAAAAGGAGTTTCTCAATTCGAATTTCGAGATTTTTTTAAATGTTTGTTACCTCATAACTTTTGACTGGTTGAACCGATTTTGATGATTTTTTTTATTTGAAAGCTGGTGCTTTTGTCCAGCTCTGACAATGGCATCCATGAGACAAACATATAATTTTATTAAATGCTCAAAAAGGTTGTTTCAGTCTACCCGTAGAAATAGTCTTATGTTATTTTAATTTCTTATTTATTTAATATTGTTCATTATGTTTTTAAATATATTATTAATTAGTGTTGTGTGTATTGTGTGTGTACCTTTAAGTTAATTATATTTGTGTAGCGCTGCGTGCAAGTTGTTAAAATCTGTTTAGAATAGGGGCTGGCTGAAAATCAGTGTTGTGATTTTCCTGCCACAGAACCTTCTCATTTTAATGTGTATTTATCGTAATGTTTAAATTCTTAAATTTACATTAAGTAGGGGATGAATGAAGTAGTTTCTAGTTCTTTTTGAACGAATTAACAAATGAATATACACACCTACAAAGGTTGCTAAAATAATCTCGCCTTTTAGCTTCGCGGTAGTTGGGCAAAAAGCTGGAGCAAGTTCAATGTAGAATACTCGTAGTTTTGTACTAACAGAAATACATTCAAGATTTTATTTATAGATGAAGACGTACGCTAAACATTAATATTGTGGTGGGGCTATCCATCATGCCTTTGTAAGATACTCGTACCTGCGAGTTGCGTTGCTTTAGGTACTATAAATATGTACTAGAAATACAAAATAGACTAAAAACCGGTCAAGTGCCAGTCGGGCTCGCGAAATAAGGGTTCCGAACCATGAAAAGAAACTTACAGGTACAGCTACCTTGAAATAAAGTTCATTATCTCGCCCGATTTGCCCAAGGTTTTTTGATGATTTTTCAAAAATTATACAATACAGACATTGCTTAGTTTTTCCTGTAATTTCATAAATTGCCGTCTACTATGATTAATTTAGATTCACTTTATAAACTTCTGAGATAGAAGAAGTACTCACACTTTTGATAAATAAAAAACTACGCTGCAAAGAATATAATGAAAAAGTCTTTTCATATGATACCTCTGCTGTCCTATATGGTAACTAGAATAAGAAATATCAACTAAAATATAAAAAAATATGAATTATTCCACTTACGGAACCTGTGGATCGCCGTTCCCATAGTTATAACTTTCAAGTCGTTAGCTAGAATTTTTACATTCGATAGATTTCCGTTTGACCACAATCTCACCTGTGCATCTACCATGAGTTTACGCAGTCGATAATGTATATCATTAACTATCGCTCTGTCCTTGTCACCCGCATCTCGACTGAGCAGCATGTCCGATAGTATTCGATATACGTTATCGTCTGCGTAAACTCATGGTAGACGCACAGATGTTCAGCGACGATGTGGTTCAGGATGGTTCACAGTTGCCTAGAAATAGCCTATTCACTCTGGCCTTGAAGATATCCAGGTTGTAGCGCTCAGGAAACACAAAAATCGGCAGGGAATCCCAATCCTTAGATCCTTTAAAACCCTAAAAAGTCAGCCAAGTGTTTTACACAAAGGTGTTCCTAAAATCTTCCATACCTCGTTTCTCTCAATACATCCAATTACCTGCGCTTTTTGCTCACAATGTGCTAAGTAAATTAATCATTCATACAATAATATTTCACAGTGATAAAGACGTTCAATTTCCGATACAATGGCTCGCTGATTGATCGCATTGTGGGGGTCAGGCGGGTGTCACGGGGGGCATAGGGGGTCATGAGAAATAGTTACAATATTCGTGAAATGTATATTTTAATTCATATAGTAAATTCTGCATACAGGTTTTTAACGTTTTGATAGTGACTTTGATACTTTGGTTGACGGTAGAGCAAATGTTCTTTTATACCCCTCTAGCTACCGCCATGTTATCAAAGTCTGATATCTAACAGCAGTGTTAATAGCACTGTTGTGTACCAGTAAATAGTAGTGCATCATTAACTTATTCCTATAGAATACCTTGTAGTAAGATGAAGGCCAAGTGCCAAGTATACAGCAGGAAAAATTTTATTCATAGTTGGAAATAGCATATTTTTTATTAATTTGTTCATAATATTTAGATGCAATCGCTGGAGCAGACGAGTCCATGGGTGGAGACCATGCCTAGGCAAAGACGACTTATACGTTGGGTAGGGTAGGTAGAAGTGAATGGATGCAGAGAGCAGAGGACCGAAGTCCAGCAGTGAACATGATGAGATATAATTTTGCTTCACATTTATTACTTTTATTACGGGCATGTAATACACAAAATACCTTCCTTTGTATTATAAATCCATGTCATGTTTTTCCTTTTAAAAAAAACTTTTCACAATCGCAAAGAGAAACATCAAAGGAGATCAAATGTGTATTTTTCTAAGGTTTCCACCGAATGTGACGTTTTCCCGGAAATGCCTCGCGTCGTCTTCTACGTCACGCAACCGGAAGCGGGAGTTTTGACGCGTCAGCGATTGATTTTGACCTACGTATGGAATAGAAGTGACAGTTGCAAAATTAATATTTCATTTTCTTTTCTAACCATATGATATATGTATAAATTTCTTATTATATAATATGTCTAAATTAAAATTTTACAAATTACTTAACTTAGTTAAATCTAAATACTATTATACTATTTCATGAAAATTAAATTTAAAAAATCATACATTACTTTCTTTAGTTTCAATTTCATTAGTTTCCAATTATTGTAAATATAATAATAATACAATTATCTGACTGTTCGTTCTTAATTAGCTGTAGGATATTGGGTAAGCACGCTTAAAATTCAACGGTGTTATCCTCTTTTACCACCAGGTGAGATCCAATTGCAAATCATATTATATATTATATTATACATATATTTTAATTAGATGTATACTTGTATGTATTATTACTAGTATTACAATGAAAATATATGTTTCAAATTCGTCCTACACTTGTACACTATTTAAAAAATTAAGTAATAATCTAAATATGGATAGAAAAATACTTAAATTAATTTTGTATTTATTTTAATTGTACAAAAACATATTTTGTACGAGGTGACAGACTCAAATGTCATTGTATTGACGCCATCTTTGTTTTAATATAAAGTCTTATCTGTTTCGTGCGTTTTTTGTACATATAAACTAAACCAAAATATACAAAAATAGTAACTCAATCACTTTTATTTGATTATGGCCTTGTAAAATTATATAGGTGTACGAGACCAGGCCTTGGCTCCATACATTCGCGGAACATGTCTTTTACAATTCGTAGAACGGTCTCCTTATAAAAAAATAATAAAAAATAATAATCTAGAAACACGCGAGATAAAAGTATTTACGACCTATCTGCGCTATTGGTATCTCTGCAGCCGCCTGGACATGTCTATCGGAAGTGGGCGTGGCCGCTCTGCACTGCGTTGGCAGTCTGTCCGTTTTATATCTCTATGTAACTGGACGCGACTGGTACATCAAAGGATTTTTTCAGCTTTCAATTTTTGTATTTTTGAAATTAGAACGTTTTTATCAAGAGTGTGCCGTTCAGTTTATTATTGGTGTGATTTTGAAATTGGAACGTTTAATTGGTAATACAGAATGTGTCGTTTCATAATGTGAAGTTTTATGCTATCTTTATTTTTTTTTTTGTTGAATAGATGGCGTTGGTGACATTTTTGGAAGCAATGTGACACACTTTTTTCCTAATATTTCATTCATTCATAAGTTTTTGTATAGGTACTGAAGTAATTGATTTTTTTCCTGTAAATAAAAACGACTTCCCTGACCAATTGATATAATATCCAGCCCATGAGCGCTTAAGGTATACACTTGAAATTTTGATCACCGATTCCTTTGATGGTTCAGTATACCGTTGAGGAAAATTATAACGCAATAATAATAATATATAGTAAAGACAAGTCTACATTACGCATCACACGAAATATCATAATATATATAAAAAGTATTTATTCTCCCAAAAAATTTAATATATAAAGTAACTTGGATGGTGGACCTTTCATGACTAAACAGATAATCTGATCTTGATGGAATTTGACACACACGAAGCCTATAGCTTGGATAAGAACAAAGGCTGCTTTTTATCCCTATAAAAGGTTCCTGTGGGATGATTTTTGAAGTCTAAAGTTACAAAAATCATGATTTAAAAGCTTTTTAGCATATTACATTTTCAATCGACGTCAAACAAGAAGGAGGTTATTAATTCGACTGTATGTTTTTCTTAGGGTTCCGTTCCCAAAGGGTAACCAACGGGACCCTATTACTAAGACTCCGCTGTCCGTCTGTCACCAGGCTGTATCTCATGAAACGTGATAGTTAGACAGTTGAAATTTTCACAGATGATGTATTTCTGTTGCCGCTATAACAACAAATACTAAAACAGTATACAGTAAATATTTCAGGGGCTCCCAAACAACAAACGTGACTTAGAGACGTGCGTTTTAACGTATTAGTAGCGACATGTAGTGATGAGTAGATTAACTAAATCGAAGCGCATTCGGTAGAGAATTGTTCAGTGCATATTATTTATGGTTTTCCGTTTTTAAATATCCAAATTCTGTACGGCACCCTTCGTGCGCGGGTCCGACTCGCACTTGGCCGTTTGTTTCTTTATTGTATGTATGTTACACGATAACTCAGCTATTCTTATTTGTTCGGTAGAACAAACTTCAGAAGTGGTTCCACATAAATTTTATTGAAAATGATTCAGCGCTTTTTGAGAAAATCAACAAAAATCAAATCTCTAAGGGTGAATGAACATTTTAGGGGATGAATGCTATAGACTTTTAGGGCAGTTGAAGTCGGTTTCTAGTTCTTTTTGAACGCTTTAATTTTGTCTCATACATTTGTGGGTGTAGATGACTACATCGAACAGTATACCTCTAAATAACAGCTATCTCCACATCTGTACAATGGCATGTTGAGTGTGGTGGTCGATCTGAGTGTCCGGTGGTAGACTGGCCTGGTGACAGTCGGAAAAATTACACGACCTCGCTCGAAGGCGGGTATGTTTCCATTGTCAAGGGACTGACGTTAGGAGTCCTAACTTTTTTGTACATATTAATGATGGATCTACACTTGGCCTTCATCTCACCCGATCAGATTGAAATCTTGCTTAGATATAAGGCTTAAGTAAATGAGTTGGCTACGTTATATTTAATATATCGTAATATTTACAGTTTTACTGTTAAACTTGTTTTGACAGATATATATTTGTATATATAACAATTGTATTTGTCTCGACACAAACAATCAAATGAACGAGAATTATATTCAATAAAAATATTCAATTCAATATTTCGATATTTTTTGCTTTATATATTGAATATTTTTATCGACTTATTTGTTAAAATGATGTATGAAAATTATTAAATATAGAAGAAACAACGAATAAATTAAAAAGAAACACTAGTTTTAGGCTGATAGGGCTAATTCATTTGGAAAAAGACGGTATGATTTAAAATGGATGGAGGTAGAAAATAATGGAACGGACTCACTCTGACGATTTCCTTCCGACTCCAGGTATTTCTGGTAAACTCCTGAATCTTGATGAAGGACGAGCGTGAATATAGCTTCGTTCCTGGTTCCTGTAGGCACTCCTCAATGATCTCGATATTTAAATAATTGTACGGTAAAACAAGGAAGAGCAGCGTCCTAACGAAAGTTGTCAGTACTATCACAGAAGACTGTAAGTACTATATACTTAAAATGAGGTCCTGACCATTGGTTACACGACACCAAATCAGATTGGTGTTAAATTGTATTTTAAACCATAAAGGGCATTATAAAACTCTTACAAAATTTAAAATTTAAATATTATTCAATGTTTACTGGAGTTTTATAAAGCCCTTAAAAACACAACAAAACGAACTTGCTCGAATTAAAAAATTTATAATACAGTTTGCTTTTTAATTACTCTGAGAAGATTTTTTAGTAACATACAAAAACGTTATTTTACGAATTAACACAAATATTGTTAAAAGTTTCATACACTTTCTACTTAGATGTCTAGCTGTGACGTCACGCCTAGGTACCGGTATGGAGCATTTTTGCACCGCGTGACTAGAATCACTTTTCGACGGGTCATATTAGGAAAACTATAAGTCGTATCGAAAAATCATTTACAAGGATATTTATCTTGTCACACGGTCTCTCGAATGAGGGAATAATATTTTTAGGCGTCATCCCTATTGTTTATACTTAGACTTAAGCCTATTTAAAAACAATAAACAATTCAATTCATTTATTTACTAATTGTGGTTCAAAACAGACACATATCACGGAACATCCCATTTGCACCCTTTAGTACGGAACTCTATATTTATGACGGACCGACTTTATCGTACCGTAACACAATGGAAACAAACGGCAACCAGTTTTACCTAGTTAATCGTACACAGAATCTATTAGTGTGAGATATTGTAAACATTAGAGTTAGTTATGTGCCCCATCTCCTTTAAACTGCGGTTCAATTGTGGTTCAACTGACATCTCCATCTTGTCAGTTAAAAAGTTGAACTGTATGTTACATTAAACTAGTATGCATGTAGCTTTGCTCGCGTGGAAATTCATATCATCGGATTACAATTGTTCAAGTATTTTGATTGTATAAAAAGCAGTGGTGTCTCAGTTGGGTATAGCGTAAGTCTTGGAGGATTGAGGTCTGGGTTCGATCCTGGCTCGTACCAATGAGTTCCAATTTGGAATTTATGTACGAATGATAAAAATCATTACCATTGGGTTTTCGGTGCAGGAAAACATCGTGAGGAAACCTGCACACTCCTGAGAAGAAATTCAAAGGTGTGTGTGAAGTCTACCAATGCGCACTGGTCCCGCGTGGTGTACTATGTCCCATACACTCTCTGTAGGAGAGTAGATAGACCTGAGCCCCTGCAGTGGGGACATATTATAGGCTGTTGATGATTGATGATGATTTTGTTTTCATACAATATGAAAGTCGAAAATGGTAATCATCATCAGTCGGGAATCGTCCACTGCTGGACATAGGTCTCCTTCATGGTACGCCACATTGATCGGTTCCGAGCCACTTGCATCCAGTGTCTCACCGCGAATCAAACCAACTCTTCGGTCCATCTAGTAGGGGGACGGCCTGGTAGACCCTTCCCGGTACGTGGTTACCGCACGAGAACTTTTACTCCCCGCCGGTTATCGCGAGCGATGTGGCCGGCCCATTTCCACATCAGCTCACTGACTCGTTGAGCTATGTTAGTGACCCTTGTTCGTCTACGAATTGCCTAATTCCGGATAATCAAATTAAATGTGCGTGCGAAGCCGGGGTAGGACGCTAGTTACACAATCATTTCAAAAACCAAGCCGGACTTTTGGTTGTCATTACTGGTTTACGGAGTATCGTAAAGATTAACAGTAAGAATGTTTTGAACTAGACTTTACTAAAACCTTAGTTAATTTACAATCAAAGACGGATAGAGCTAAAAGAAATATACGAGTATGTAACAAGACGACACCTTCAAAATGTCATCTTCAAATTCATCCTACATCCGATAAACTTATCGATAGATCGAGAAAATCTGCCCCGTCACTCACCGTCTCACGATAAAAAAATAATCATTAGAACCCACAATAAAAGAGTACTTTACAAGTAACAAAAAGATAAAAGGAACAACGAAAAGATAAAAGGAATAAAACAAGATAATAAAAAAACGCAAAAGACTTTCAACAAAGCCCGTTATTGTAAGATACCTCTGTCAAAATTTGACCTCTGTGCTCTTTAGTGATGGGCTGACGTCGATGCGTCTTGTCGATAAATGAGTACGATGATTGTGATTTAATTTAAGACTAGCAAATCGTGCCGAGTTTGCTCAGTCTGTATATTTTATTATATGTTTATGTTTTTGACGTGATAACGGCTTATAAATAATTGAACGCTGCACGCACGAAAAAATGACACGTTCCACCTTAGCCATGCTTGTGTAGCATCTTTTTCTTATGACGATATCACGTAAAATTATCGCTCGTAAACCCACTTTACAGACAACCTATTTATGTTCTGTTTTGTTTGGTTTGGTTATCCATACTAATATTAGAAAAGTGTTGTGTTTTTTTTGTTTGTTCTTCCTTTGCGTCGTAACGTAAGGTCTGAATGACTAGGTTTTTTTGTATAGAGATAGTTCAAAGGCAAGAAAAAGACATAGGCTTCTTTTTATCCCGATCGAGACGGTAGTTCCAGTGGGATAGTTACCGAAATCCGCACCTTTGGACTCACAATCCAGAACATGTATTTAAATAAATAAGTTAAATTCAAAATTTAAAAAACCCTATGCAATAATCATACGATTAGCAAAGATTTCTAAAAACTGCCGCAAGGAAACTTACTTTCACGTAAAAACAAAACTTATAACACATCCCTCTTTGTGCGTCGGGGGTTAAAAAAAACGGAAATTGATACTTTAAGTGATAAAAAAAAAAAGGATATCTGGGCGACATAAATTAGCTCTTAATGAACAAAAGTTTCTGAGTTTTACGAAGTATCGATATGCAATTAAAAGTCAAATTTTCTCAAAGACGAGATCTTGACCTATCGTTTCTTACTTAGACCTCAAAAAAGGAGGAGGCCCCATATAAATTTTATCGAAATTAACTGAGCACATTTTGAAAAAATCAACAAAAACCAAATACGAGTCATCATCAACAGCCTATACATACGTCCCCACTGGAGGGGCTCAGGCCTACTCTCCTACAGAGAGTGTATGGGCCATAGTCCACCACGCAGGCCCAGTGCGGATCGGCGGACTTCACATGCCTGTTCAAGACATGCAGGTTTCCTCACGATGTTTTCCTTCACCGTAAAGCAATCGGATAATGTACTTGAATTGAAAAACAACTCATAGGTACACGGCTGGATTCGAACCCGGTACCCTCAGATTGAGAGTCCGCGCCTTATCCATTGCGCCACCGACGTTATCCATTGCGCCACCGACGAAATACGAGTATGTACCCAAATTCTTCCTCTAAGGGCGAACATTTTCAAAGCAGTTGAAGTTGGTTTTTAGCCCTTTTTGAATGCAATAATCATTAATTAGCGATCACAGTATGTATATATTAACTAGAATTGCTCGTTTAATCGTATAGGATAACAAGACAATGCATATCCGTACAAACTTTGTTTTTTTACGTTCTCTCGTACCTTTCTCATCACTTGTCACAGTCGACGAAACAGCCTCGCAACGAAAACCATTTACGCTTTTGGCAACAACAAAAAAAGCAAAACAAAAACTGTAGGTGCTTCATTACTCGATTAATATTACAATCGCATTGCTATTAATCAAAACTATCGACAAAAAACCTTAAAGGCCGTCATTACAACGAATTACATCACAAATCATCGTCCACTGGACAATAGTGTTGTACGGACACAGAATATGGTTAACAGACGCGTCAGCTTATATTGGCAGACCATCTTAAATTTTTTAAAAACTTTTTTTTCTACTACAATTTATACTTAACATTAATTATAGGTTATAATATTATATCATGTATAATTATGTATGTAAATATATATTACGTTATATAAGTGGTAGTCGCCTATGCGCTTGGACTAGTACCTCTAAACTAAACATTCCTATATGTTCTCGTCTCTATCCTGAGCCTCTTGCATCCATAATGGTCCATATATCTGGTTGAAGATGTCTCTCCCACCATTTATTTGGTCTCCCCTTTTTACCTTATCCAGTCTCTTGCTAGACAATCTTAACCCAAGGTTAAATCACGGCAATGCCTTTAACAAAGAACTTTATTATTATTATTAATGCTCTGAGAATAATGTTTGGCATCCCTCATTGTATAAGTAATGGACACATATATCTCAACCTCGGCCTAAAATAATTTGGCAGGAAATAGCTCAAAACAGCCTGAAATACCAAGAGAAACTGACCATCCATGTAAACAAACTGGCACACGCTCTGAGTGGAGAAGGCGCTCTTCAGCATACCCGGCTAAAAAGAAGTGACATACCGAGCCTACATAAAAGATTTACCACTTGACATAAAGAGAGTCGTGTGAAAAGAACTTATATACAAGTATGGCTCTTGAGGAAAACATATACTGAGAAACATAAACTGAAAATGAGAAAAGAAGTGGCTTATTGTAATGAAGCATAAACATAGTTTTTAAGTTTATACTAACAAACAAAAATGTAATTTTGTATTCTGACGAAATAAATAAATAAAAAATAAAAAAATTGCATGTAAAACATGATACCAGTTCAAAGCATAGTAGATAGAAATAGATGTAGATATATATAGAAATATATATAATAATAAATATAATAGAAAACGGTAGTCACTGAAAACTAATATTCGGCCAATTATTCTACCCTCTACCTAAGTTTCTATTGAACCCGCCATTGCATGAAATAGTTCAAAGCAAAAGGTTGAGAAGTGTGTTTATATCTATATTTTTTTTCATGTGATGATTAAAATTACTTGACTCATAGTCACTATTACATATAGCAAAACAAATATAAGATCATCATCATCAACAGCCTATACATGTCCCCACTGGAGGGGCTCAGGCCTACTCTCCTACTGAGAGTGTATGGGCCATAGTCCACCACGCGGGACCAGTGCGGATTGGCGGACTTCACATGCCTGTTCAAGACATGCAGGTTTCCTCACGATGTTTTCCTTCACCGTTAAGCAATCGGATAATGTACTTGAATTGAAAAACAACTCATAGGTACACGGCTGGATTCGAACCCGGTACCCTCAGATTGAGAGTCCGCGCCTTATCCATTGCGCCACCGACGCTTCCGATAATATAGTCCCATCATTATATCTAATAAAATACAGCTCGTTCGGTTCTCGATTTGAGCAAATAAAAAAATTCGAAAGACTTTCGTACACACGCCCAACCGAATAGTTTTTTTTTTTCTTCAAAAAGAGTGACATTTTATTATTGTCCTAAAACGTTTTAAAAGATTGGTTGCCTCATTTATAGAAAGACTGAAAAACTGATACATTATCAATGACTTGTGTAGGTATTAAACACACCGACTCTTAGATTTTCTGTGATAGTGATGTGCAAGGCTGTCATTCGGATCATCGATATCGATTTTATCGATAACTCGTCGGATACAGAATAAAATAATTGCTATTGTGTGTAGAGAGACGGATCAACGGCGATTTAAAGATACAGGCTTGAGAATCTCATGAACAGGACGTGTTTTTTTTGTGTGTGTGGAAACGAGACTGCTTTATTTAATTAAACACGCTTCCTAGCCCTATGATGCTCTGTTCACGCTAGAAAGAGACGCCCAAACATAAAATGTCATTTAACTATGAAAACTGGATCAAAAACTTAGTATGTAATATAAAAATCTTTGAACAGCGCCATCTATTACCATTTAAAAAAAGTATTATTTGAAATGTACTCTTTTATCTACTCTAGCTATCGCATGTAGGTAATGTATATAGCTAGATAATCAAACAGCCTCGATGTTAACTCTCCTACTTCATTAATACCTTTTATATAGGTTTCATAAATTACTATAATTTCCACGAAATTTTTCAGTCTTCATACAACGCTATTGTAAACAGCGTTCTAGTGCAATTCTAGTAGAACAGCAATTCTATGAAACTCCGATAGGGGTGGGTTTACATCAATTAAATTCAGTAGTGTTATAATTTTCAACCGACTTAAAAATGAAGAGGTTCTCAATGTGTTTTTGTGTATGCTATCAATTTGAAATTAATGTCAAACACTCAAATCAATTGGACCAGTGAAAAAATTAAAACTTCTAAGTCAACGCAATAAAAAGATACGACCTTTATAACTCATATTTTTACAATTTCCTTCGACAATATATTTCCAATTGACCTAGAATTCTGATATTTGGCAAGAAGCAACGTCTTATAGCATTCATACGATTCAATCGGACTTACATTTTTATTACAGCAACGTTGGGTGCAGATGTTCAGTATGTTAATTATTAATATTCTTTACGGAACCCTCGGTGCCCAAGTCCGACTCGCACTTGACTATTTTCTTCTTCTTTATAAGTCAGCTGATATTATGTTTTCATCTTCATCAATCGAATACAGGTCACTCCAATCGACTAAATAATATGTAAAAGGTTATAGAAATGATATATTTGAAACATCTATAATATTTCACAGTAATTTTGACATTGTTCTCAGTAACTAGTCCTAGGTTGTAGTAGTATTGTATCCATAAAATAACGTATATTTAATATTATATATATATGTATATGTATGTGTGTGTGTGTGTTTATTCAAGTATTTAATTATAATCTAACAAATACTAACAATATCTGTCACACCTCCACCCAATATATTGTGTCTTATTTCCTCTACCCAAAGGTTATCTGGTAGAGATCGCTGTAAGCAATAAGACTGTCTTTTGTAACCTAAACCTTAATTATAAATTAAGGTTTATGTTCTATTTGAAGTTTTTTATTAGTGTACAGTAAAGCTATATTGAATTGAATTGAATTGTTATTATTTATTGTTTAAAATGTATTCTACGTAATTTTTGACAATTATATATGTATTTTGATCGTCACTGTGTACACCCTGACATTTTTATTATATTTTATGTGAACTTAAAATTTGGTAATTTGTAATAAATGAATCTATAATTTCGCTCTCGACAATGAAATTAAAGGTACCATTGTACCATAATATCAAGCAACACGAAGCATTGTATCTGTTGACAGACGTAGAAACGTCATGACATGAGAGTCATCGACATTTTATAACGATCGGAACACAATCGATTAATTAAGATTGAATCGATAACACTGGTATAGTTTAGGACCACTAATCACATTGAGGAGCTGTCAATGTCATAAATGAGAAAGTTTAGTAGTAGTAGTTTAATTCTCCCGAATGGGAAGGCAATGGAACAAAGCCATACAGCCTACTCTGAACATATCTTTTCTTCAGTTTCTCAATAAAATGTATAATGTGTACATTTTATCGCTTGTTTTGACGATTCTTGACGAAAATTTCAAAGGCCAGCCTTGGTTTCAACATAATTCGAAAGAATCCATATGCCGAATGTATTCGACATGGTAAACCCTTTCGATCGCGTCGAAACCCTCACAATTTTGCGTAACTGATACTATAACACAGTTCATGATACTTTTTGCACTATATCACACCATTATAACACAAAAAACACACATAACAGTATTATTAACGAATAACGAAAAATTGCAATCAACCACCATTATTCAAGTTCGCGCCAAGAATCCAGAAAGTTTAGTATGCTCACGTAGTTATTATGCCCGGTTCACATTGTTCCAATAACATTTTCCATTCCAGCGGTATAAAGTTAATGGGGGCTTTTACAGAGACTTCTGTCAGTTGAGTACTCAAAGTTGTCAATAGATGACGTGGAAGACGCATAAATTAATCTGTCATAAATCAAAAAAGTCTTGTTAACAATTTTGACAGATTTATTTTCACAGAAGTTATATTGTCTTTGGTAGTGTATGACAGCATGTCTTTGCATCGAGGAATTTAGTAGATAAATTCCTTGCTTTGAATTCATACGAAACACTATACATTTGACAGGTAAACTTTTTTTTATAAAAAAAACGTCACATTGTGTTGATTTATTTTAAAATGTTTGTATGTATCTAGCTATCTAGTGGGTTAATTTTTAGAACCATGACTAAAATTGAATCATATCCTAACATTTGTTACTTTACAGAATTTGTATGATATAAAAATTTGACACCAGTGTAGTGTATGTACCATAACATACTTACACTGTCTCGTGTGTCTATGAGTTGGTTTGCTAAACGTCAGTGTCAAAGTGAAGATGACTGACAGTGACCAGAGCCGTGGGCGACTGTGGAAGTTTAGAAGTATCTAGTGTAGTTATGCATTGCCGAGCCAGTGAAGCGATACGCAACTTCGTAGGCATCAACTCCTACACCCAGGGTTACCTATGTAAATCAATATTTGTACATCGTGTATATTTTGATGGCAATTAGTGTTGGTCCTAAACAACACATTTACATACATTTCGTTAGTTAATTTTTTTCCCATACAAAATAATTGATCACGCAATGTATTAATTACATCTAAAGTTATCGACTGATTGACGGTTCTTCTTATCAAAGCAAGTCAATTTGTACGCAATACATTGCTGCTCAGTCGTACATTTAAAAATAATTAACTCTTTATTAATTCAGCTATTTAACAAAATTTCTTTCACATATGATTTGTACGGTCGTAAACTATATCTGAATAAATTATACGCCAGTATAAAATATACACGCTGTTAATGTATATTCTAAGATACTGTGTGTACGAGTATATATTTCATGAAATTAATTTAAATAGGTTCAAGAAACTTAACCTTTAATTAATTAAAATAACATCCAGAGCTTCATCAAAAGCTAGTACTTATTTAAATGTGAGCAGTCTGCCCCCACATGGGTACGGGACGCCGGTAGCCGTAGTAACAGACGGGGATCGGCTTTTGTATATCGATCCACTCTCTAGTGATGTGACCGAGTCGATAAAATACGTCCCATATGTCGATAAAATTCAAAGTGAGACGTGGAAGTCAACATCATCATCAGCGGGGAAACATCCTCCGCTAAAGACAGTCCTTCTCTATGGTATGTCAAAATGACCGATCTCGCTTGCTTCCAGCGACTACCTGTTACCTACCTAGAACGTTGGTCCATCTAGTAGGGGGACGGCCCGTTTCATTTTTTTCATGTACACGTTGTCAGTTCGTCGAGTCGAGTCGAGGTGTGGCATGCCCTTAGCCACTTTCCCACACAATGCACTTGCCCACACACTTGCAATGAAGGCCATATACGATACTCGTATGTTTGAAAATGTATAAACAATAAAAAATACTTTTAGTCTAGTCTCAGAAAAATATCAATATTTTGTTTCTAATTATGCCATATTTATTTCCTTTAATAAACCATCCTTAAATGCGTAATTTAACCGACTTCAAAAAAGGAGGTTCTCAATTCGACGGGTATGTTTTTTTAATGTTTGTTACCTCAGAACTTTTGACTGGGTGGTTTGGTTTAGTTCTGACAATGGCATCCATGAGAAAACTATATAAATCTTAAATTTGTCTTACTAAAAGTTGACTTTTAGGGCAATTGAAGTCGGTTTCCAGTTCTTTTTGTATGCATTTACGTGTCTAACCATACTAATATTAGGAGTGTGGAAGTGAGTTAGGTTTTGGTTTCATTTGCGTTGTAACGGCGAGTCAGAATGACTTGATTTTTCGTCGTGAAATAGTCGATGGATCGGTAAAGGATATATGCTACATTTTATCTTGATTGAAGAAGTGGTTCCCGTGGGATATATTTTGAAGTCAACTCAGACAAAGAAACGCCTCATGGATAGTCTGATGAATTTGCGCGATGAAAACGTTATAAAAAATTCTGCCTTGACTAAGCGAAATTACACTGCCATTTTTATCGATATTTTTGTCGATAAAGTGCTATCTCCGTCCCTATTAATACTTCGCTTGCTTTTCGGCAATTATCGTGGACCTACGAAATTCGGATCGGATTTCATCTGTTTGTTTTTGTTTCGACATAAATTAAAAACCATCGAATCATTTATTCGTTAGTAAAACATTTGACTAACTTTTGCCCGTGATTTCGACTGCGTAGTCTTAAGAGGGAACAGCAGATAAAAAATTTCATATGAAATTAAGGGTTTGGGATATAGCTGTTTTCTCAACGAAACGTTAGCCAAATTCAATCATTTTGATCTTATTCTCTTTATCAAAGAATAATCTAGGCCCGTTGGTTTTGCTTTTTTCAATATTTTGTCTACAATTAGAATTATGGGCATCTCAAAACTCAAAATTTCAGAAAAAATTTCTTTCAACTTATGGTACTCATTATTTAGAGTAAACGTAACATTTTCAGAAAAAGCAAAACCAACGGGCCTAGATTATTCTTTGATAAAGAGAATAAGATCAAAATGATTGAATTTGGCTAACGTTTCGTTGAGAAAACAGCTATATCCCAAACCCTTAATTTCACGGCAAAACTAGGCAAATACCAAAAAAAGCTTCAACTGTCCTTCTCGCACAGTTCGGTTCGGGAGGCAGGGTACACTATATCACAACTATATACTGTGTATTATATGTATAAAAATAAAGTAAGCATGCATTAGTGATGTCAATAAGCTTTATCGATTTTTTCGACTAATAGTGGTGGGAAAAATATATCGATAGATACCCTTTCTCGAGCTATAATGGTTTTACCTGTTAGTTTTAATGTTTAGATTGATCTAAATAAACAAATATAAAGACAAATAATTCTAAGGAAATTTATTTTATCTCTAGAACAGAACATTTTCCCTGAAATTCTTAGTTGTTGTTACGTTTTGTTACGTGTAAATAATTAAATATGATTTATGAATAAGTGACTTATGTTTCAAATATTTTTTTAATGTTAAAGTTCGAGTCGGACTCGCATACAAAGGGTTCCGTACCACTGTAAAATATCTAAACAGAAAAAAAAAACACAGAAAAAACATAACATTTATTGCATGGACATCCGTTTATTTATAACTTTTTTAAAAGCTTTTTTATATTATTTTTTGTTATTTATTATTATTGAAAGTCTTGAGAGAGAACGAGAACTTATATGGACATCGCATGTACAAATCGCTACGGAGACTATATGACCCGACACAGATATCCCGGAGATCAGCCAGCAAGAGCTTGAAATGGCTCTCCAACAACTCAAAAACCGGTCAAGAGCAAGTCGGACTCGTGCACCGAGGATTCCGTACAGAATATGAATTAATGACATACTGAAAATCATAAATAATAGGTACGGTAATATGCACCCAACAATGCTCTACCGAAAATGAAATTCTAAGCTAAATTACATATTACGAAGTTAAGTTTGTAAACATTAAAAAATCAATTTTACTGTGTTACAATTAAAAAATTCAGATTTATTCCTATGGTTGTGCTGTAAAACCTTTCTTCTTGCCAAATTTCAAGACATTAGGTCAACGGGAAACACCGTATAGATTTTGGGTTCATTGCATTTTGTACGGAAATGGTCTAAAATACAGCTATATCTTTTTATTGCGTTGCGTCCTATAAGTTTCATTATTTGACAGATCTAAGGGACAGCAGACTGGAGTATTCGATATCACAGTGATCCTATAAGGATTCCTTTTTTCCTTTTGAGGTACTTAAAATATAATAGTATAATATGAAGTATTTTAATAAGAAGATTTCGACGATATTATTATTCATGTCGACAAATAAAAACTTGAAATATTTTTTCCCAGTTATACATCTCATACACTTAAGACGGGATTTTTAACTCGTCTATTCTATTGTGTGAGGTGTCGTGAAATTACAGTTTTTTAACCGACTTCAAAAAAAGAGGTTATCAATGCGACCTGTATGTATGTAATATTTCCAGAACTGCCCAGTTTTCATATATGTTAGTCTATACCAGCTTCTAAAGAAGTGTGCCAAATTTCTAAAGTGTATGTTTATTTGTCCTCGCATATATCCGGAACACACACACAAAAGAAAAACACACATAGGGTTCGTGGATTTCAACAAAGCATTCGACACACTCGAACATAGATTTATCTGGGACGCACTGGAAAAACAAGGCGTACATGCAAAATACATAAGAATACTGAAAAACATATACACAAAAAGCACCGCACAAGTGAAGCTAGAATCTACAGGCGAAGAATTTTCGATTGAGAGAGGGGTACGCCAGGGAGACCCAATTTTACCAAAAATATTTTCAGCTATCCTGGAAATGATATTCACAAATCTGGATTGGACGAATAAAGGACTAAATATAAATGGCAAAAAGCTGAGTCACCTACGCTTTGCAGACAACCTGATCTTACTTTCGGAAAACCCGAAAACCCTACAGACAATGTTCCAACAGTTAGCGGAAGAGAGCGAGAAAGCAGGCCTGTCAACGAACTTAACGAAAACAAAAGTAATGTCAAATTCCTCACAAACAGAGCCCATAACAGTAAATAATGGAGAAATAGCGTATGTAGAAATGGACAAGACTAATAACTGAATGGCAACCACGAGATAGCAAAAGAAAAAGAGGCAGACAGACTAGAAGATGGGAGGACGACATCAGACAAGTGGCGGGTCCAACATGGACCCGCATAGCGAAAGATAGAATAGAGTGGAAATCCTTAGAGGAGGCCTATGTCGAAAAACAAGCTGAAATGTAGGAACGACCGGTTACTGATACTTAATATAAAAAGATAAGTAACGTATAAAGTAAGCATATTTTTAAGAAAATTGTAACAAAAAATTAGTTCAGCAATAAAGGCTATTTTATTTAATTTATTTTTTATATATCCGGAACTACAAGTTCGATTTAAATAATCCCTTTTTTGTTTACCTAGGTATTGTAAAACTTAGGGAAGACTGCAAGTTTCATCAAAATCGGTTCAGTAGTTTTTGAGACTGGGAATGTTAAGTGTGTATTTCGGCGTTGCAGTGCAGCAGAGCAAATTTAAAATTAATGTTTTAACTGTACTGTAATCTGTATGCCGAATAAATTATTTCTATTCTATTCTATTAGTTAAATGTTTGTTACCTCAGAGCTTTTCACTGGGTGAACCGATTTGGATGATTCTTTATTATTTGAAAGCTGATGCTTTCCATGTGGTCCCATTTCAATTTGGTCCGGTTCTTAGAATGGAATCCATGAGAAAACAATATACATCTTAAATTTTCCTTAATAAAAGTAGACTTTTAGGGCAGTTGAAGTCGGTTTCTAGTTCTTTTTGAACGCTTTAACTTGTTAGTCCTTAGACTCTAGCACTCTAGGTACTAAAACACCTCTAGGTCACCTAAAGTATCGTTGGAAGACGAACGTTCGGATATGGTGAAACTAAAAGGTTTCTTTGTTGACCGTAGAACCCTAAAATAGCAACGCCATAATTTATATTGTATTTATATGTGATAGGTACTTACTAGTCAATTATATCAAATACAACCACAGTATGTCGAGACTAAACCAATATGCGAACAATAATTTCTCAAAACGTAAAACAAGGGTTGACGCACGCTCACGTCAAGTTTATTATAATTTTGAAAAATACACTCTAGCCCAGGCGGAGGGGTAGCGACTATGCGCGGCGCGCAGGGGCCTCTTTGGGATGTTATGCAGCGTTATTTGTGTGAGTGAAAGCATGTGAAAGGCTGTATGTGTGCGTACCGAATCGCGACAGCAATAACATATTCAAATACCTACTATTCTACGGAGACTTTGCTTCATTGGCCTCTTAAGAATTAATCATAACACGTAGATAACTATGAAACACGTCTATCCGCTACTCTGTTGGTGCGTGAGAGAAGGACAAACACATATAGCCGGTATAGTAGAAGTGGTTTTGTAGTTGACTATATACAACTACATATAAAGCGTGTTTTTATGTATAATTGATTTGCACTTAGACTTAATTTTTTTCCAAGGGTTTCGCCTCTCAAACGGATGAAATGGAACCCTTATAGAAATACTTTGTTGTCCGTCTGTCTGTCTGTCAATACCCTTTTTCTCAGAAACGTATGGAGGTATCAAATTGAAATAAGTATCAAGTACTCAAATGTACTGTATATTTTATTACATTATTTATATATTAATTGTTACTGAAATACCGCACACTCATCATCAGCCGGGAAACGTCCACTGCTGGACATAGGTCTCCCTCATGGTACGCCACATGACCGGTCCCGAGCCACCTGCATCCAGCGACTCCCCGCGACTCTAACCAGGTCGTCGGTCCATCTAGTAGGGGGACGATCCGGTAGACGTTTCCCGGTACGTGGTCGCCACTCGAGAACCTTTACTCCCCACCGGTTATGTGCAGCAGAGCGATGTGGCCTGCCCATTGCCACTTCAGCTCACTGTCTCGTCGAACTATGTCGGTGATGTTCGTTCGCCTACGGATTTCCTCATTCCGGATTTTATCACGTAGAGAAACTCCGAGCATAGCTCGTTCCATAGCTCGGAATGCGGGATTAATTTGGTTACATTTGCGCAATAATGAGGAAGGAATGAGTTCTAACGATCTGTATTAGATTTTATATAATAGAACAAGAGATAATGTTTTGATAAAACTGCAAATATTGAACTGTATCTCATTGATCAAGTGATTCATGAAATGTATATAGAAACTGAATAATGTTAAAAATTTACAATTTACATATGGCCGAATTTCGACCACCGGGCGACATACACAAAAACGGGAATAAAAATCTATGTACGGCCGGTTGCTTTCCTCTATACAAAATCATAAATACATGCTATACAAAATTGCCGTTACAAAAACAACGTAAAATCGTAAATGGTGGCCTGAGACATAACGAGATACCATTATTACATTAATCACCGTAAAACAATTAATTCTTTGTTAATTTTTAACCGAAAGTTTATTGCTATTGTTTTAGAGTTTTTGTTGTAACTATTTGAGCAATAACCATGTTAAATTAAGCCTTATATGGTGATTGAGGGCCAAATGGTTTTGAAAGCTTCGTGCCGTGTGGTCCCAGCTTTAGAATAATCGTGCACAGTGACAAAATGACATACAAACAGCAATCATCATCAACAGCCTATATATGTCCCCACTGCAATGGCTCAGGCCTACTCTTCTACAGAGAGTGTATGGGACATAGTACACCACGCGGGACCAGTGCGGATTGGTAGACTTCACACACACCTTTGAATTTCTTCTCAGGAGTGTGCAGGTTTCCTCACGATGTTTTCCTTCACCGAAAGCCAATGATTATGAAATTATTCGTACATAAATTCCAAATAAAAAATTGGAACTCATTGCTACGAGCCAGAATCGAAACCAGACCTCGATTGTTGTTCAAGGACTGACGCTCTACCCAACTGAGCTACCACGGCTGTACAAAATACGGTAGCCACACATAATGTGTTTATTTGATTCGAACTACCCATCTGATTAGTGTTATCAAATAATTATTATCATTAAGCACTCATTAATTACTCATTACCTCAGCCGAGTCAATTTAGACTACATGACCAAATCACACGCAACACAGGGTACAGTCAACGGCAAAAGTGCTACATTTTAAAATTAAACAAAAACCACAAACACAAATCTTATTATTCGATCAGGATACAAAGCAATGGAACGAGCTATGTTTGGATTTTATCTATGTGATAAAATCCGGAATGAGGAAATCCGTAGACGAACAAGGGCCACCGACATAGCTCGACGAGTCAGTGAGCTGGAGTGGAACTGGGCAGGCCACATCGCTAGAAGAACCGATAATAAGAAAGCTCTCGAGTGGCGACCACGTATCGGAAAGCGTGTACCGGGCCGACGCCCTACTAGATGGACTGACGACCTGGTTAAGGTCGCGGGGACTCGCTGGATGCAAGTTGCTTGGGACCGGTCAATGTGACATACCGTGAACGAGTCCTATGTCCAGCAGTGGCCGTTTTCCTAGCATAGTCACGCTATTTCGTGTGTCTATGGGTTGGTTTGGTGCGTGTGGAGGTATAGTAGTACTGCACACGTGGGCATTGCCGAGCCAGTGAAGTACCATAACTATCCCTATACAAAAAATCCAGTCATTCTGACTTTCCTTTACGACGTTAAGACAAACAAACAAACTCCTTTGCGCATTTATAATACAAAACATTGATTGCTTGTATTTTTCCCTTGTGTTTTATGGAGCACTTCAGGAGATTCCGAGTATATTGTATATTCCGGTTTCATACTAAATTTCTGTTGCCATAATCTTTTATTTTAAAATAGGATAGCTGGCTTTGTGAAGCAATTATCTATACATAGGACATCTGATTATAATGTCGCGAAATGAAAATCAAACATACAACTTAAAAAAGAATCAAAATTTTCATTTTTACAAACTGCTTTAGATTATTGTTCCAAACGCCATCTAGGATCTAAGTAGCTGACGATTAAATTGTACGTTAAGGATATTCATATTCCCGCCATTATAATCCGATGTTCTTTATATACAACTAGCTTTCGCCCGCGACTTTGTCCGCGTATACTTCAGGATTTATTCTACTTGTTCGATAGGCCTAGAAGGCATCTATCTCCATTTCCAGCATAAGGTACAAAATAGTGTTTATTCTGTTACGTAGGCTAATAGTTTAAAGAAACGAAAGAAATTTCAATATCTGACGTAGTACATTCAAATAGTCTTCACACTAATATTATAAACGCGAAAATTTGTATATACGAATTACATATTCTATGGTCGGTTGCTAGGCAACGCGTTTTTGTTATGCCAAAATTGCCCATGTAATCCCACTAATATTATAAGTATGATTTTGTACAATTTACACAATATGTCTTTATAAATTATAGCCTATATGTTATTCTGATGTATAAGCTATATTATTGTAAAGTTTCATTCAAATCCATTAAGTAGTTTTTCCGTGACAGCGTCACAAACATCCAAACATCTAAACATCTAAACATCCAAACATCCAAACTTTCACACTTATAATATTAGTAGGATTGCTTATAGAAATGTTAAAAAAAACACAAAAAATTACACCTCTTTTCCGTTGTTGGGCAAAAGATTTTACTTCTCATCACACCTGTACTCCCAATCAATGAGCTTTTATGTAACAAGTATAAAATCTGACCGTGTACAACAATTAAGAACCCTTTGTGGTTTGTAATCGATTTGAGACGATTCGAGGGGTCAGGGTTCCGTGGAACTTAGAGAAAAACGCGATGACTCATAGACTAAATGACTGGAAAATTTGGATAAATTATCAGTAGATGGTTCCCCGCCACGTGTGTTTGTCCGTCTGTACGCGATAAACTCAGAAACTACTGAACGGATTTTCATGCGGTTTGGGTTTACATGTAGTGCTTTATTAATTGTGTAGTATTGAGGTAAATTCGGATGCTAAAAAGTGAAGGCATAGATATATGCTCCTCTGCCCGAGCGAAGCAGCGGGTCGCTAGTAGATTTTAATAAGTCAAAGCGCCCTCCAAAGGTCATTTTGAATAGCTAATAATTTCGTGAAAATATTGTAACTCTACACGGTCACATTTAGTCTGTTAATTGTTTCGTTATAGCGGCAACAGAAATACACATGTGAAAGATTCAACTGTCTATCTATTACTGATCATGAGATACAGCCCCCTGACAGACAGACAGATGGAAAGTCAGCGGGGGCTTAGTAATAGTGCCCCGTTGGTGACCCATCGGGTACGGAGCCCTAAGTCAAAAATATACCATCATCGTCAGCCGGGAAACATCCACTGCTGGACATAGGCCTTCAGCATGTGTAGAGGGGTCATGTTATAATCACTACGCTTGCCAGACGGGTTGGTGATCGCAGTATTCAGTTTAGTTCTTCATGAGGAGGCTGCTGCCCCTCTCCCCGGTATGGTTTTCCTTTAGTCGCCTCTTACGACACCCATGGGAAGAGATGGGGTGGTTTCAGTCTAAGCCACGGCTAAATTATTTTTATTTGTTTATTTACAAAAATAGATATTTCAAATTCGGCCTGCACTTGTACACTATTTAAAATATCAAGTAACAATCTAAACACATATAGAAAAATACTAGAATTACATTTTTGCATTTATTTTAATAGTACAAAATAATTCTTTTTGTACTATAAAGTAAACGAAATTATACAAAAATGGTAACTAAATCACTTTTATTTGATAATGGCCTTTTAAAATTATAAGTGTACAAGACCGGGCCATGGCTCCATACATTCGCGGAACGTTTTATTTTAATCATTTAAAATACCGTAACCTACAGAACCGCGGCGCTAATCAGGCATCGTTACTTGTCCGTTTTCGGCGATCCGTAAAAGATATTAATGATAACAGCCGGCGTGTCTGTACGTCCACAATTTCAATACAACGATACAATACCATACAAACGCCATACAATACTACATTGTAGGAATTTGTACAGAGACACTACGTGGAGTAATGGATGAGTTCATCGCATTAGGATTGCATTCACACCGTAGCGTAATCGAGGAGCCGAAACGTGGACGCTCACGGCACGACTGATCCACAAATGTAAACTTGCTCAGAGGGCTATGGTGCGGGCTGTGCTCGGAGTCTCTGACGGACCGCGTAAGAAACGAAGTGATTCGTCAGAGAACCAAAGTGACCGACATAGCTCACCGTATTAGCAAGCTGAAGTGGCAGTGGGCTGGTCATATTTGCCGAAGGACCGACAGTCGCTGGAGCAGACGTGTTCTCGAGTGTAGACCACGTTTAGGCAAACGTAGTGTGACGTCCCACGGCGAGGTGGAAAGACGACCTACGTAGGATAGCCGGACGTGAATGGATGCGGAGAACAGAGGACCGAATTGAATGTCGCACCCTGGGAGAGGACTATATCCAACCGTGGATGACCGCAGGATGTACATAATGACATAAAAAATATATATAATCAAGTACAAGTAACTTCTGTCGATACTGGACTCTGGCCATTTTAATGGCTGCATTTCTTGTATTAGAAAGAGATGACAATAGCCACATTTGTACGTCTTGTAACTGAAATGTTTGTTAGTTGCCCTGTAGGTTAACTAATGCAGTACTAAAGAATAGCTTTTTTCTGAAAAGTATTAACCCAAGTGGCACCATTCGCTTAATTTTGACACACAATTTGCGACAAAGAATGTATATTTATGTCATTCTGTCTTAGTTAATTCAATGATGTTAGAAAGGCTAAAATATAGTCATTCGTATTCTGATTGAATTTTTCCGACATGTCCAACCATTAACGACATATTTAAACACATATTTATACACTTAAAACCCTCTCAACAATCACTCTGTTGATATATGAAAACCGCATCGTTTATTGCGAACAGACATATTTTGTTTTATAATATGGTATGATGATTTCTAGCCGACAAAGACATATGCAAAGTTTCCACTAGTGAGGTAACATAATAGGTGTTCGATTAACAAAGAATAGAGGCGCACCTCTCGCATTAAAATCGATTATACTATTTTTCAAAATGGGACGAATTTGTTTCCAAAACGTTATGATGGCAGGCGACGGTGTAACACAAGGTTCAACCATGAGACATCCCGCCGACAAAGCGAGAGCCTGTCTTAATTCCTCTTATTGTTTTACTCTGAATCACTATTGGTGTTTAATGAAACTAATGAAGCAGTGCCATTTGAAAATGTCACTTTTGTCAGCGTGAATGGATGCTTTTTAGACTGGCGAAACAAAAAGGCGCATTAGCTTATAATGGCTTATATTCGTTTTAGAATAGTCTGTGTAGGTGTAGTCAATTTTATGAATAGATAATGGCATCAACATAAGCATCGTATAGTTCGCATTGTGCCAGCTAAAATGTTTGTGCTAAACTTGCTCGGAAAGTACCGTCTTACGTAATATGTGGGCGGGCGGAAAAGTGTATAAAAATCAACGGGCAAAAAAGTATATAAAACTCATCATGTACAGATTTACGGAAATATCTGAGATCCTTCTTCAGGGTGAGTGGGAGAAGTTCGCGTCCGCCTCCCGTCTATCTGCCAGCCAGGCTAGCTGATGCTTTGGGGTGACAAAACTTTCCATCCAACTTTAAAAAAAAACATTTTAATTTTTTTAAATCGGTACGCATTTCTTAGATCAATATAGAATAATATATCTATCCAAGGCCAAAAATATCTGAGTGTTTGTAACAACCAAGCCAATACCGACCCCTCTGTTAAAGTTAGCTATTTGTATAAACACATACAATAAAATCACCTCCGTTACCCCTCACTAACTACGCATAAAAGATATCTTCAATCGTTCCCTCAAATCCCTCATCAAGTTTCACTCACTAATTGCCACCGAAATACACTCAAATCAAACTAAAATTGAACTAAGAACCACCCCAAAAACGCTTTCAAATGTAACGAACGTTGTAAACGTTTCGATTACTTAAAAAAAGTTGCGTCAGCCGACTTGGTGCGAGTTTGTGTTGCGGAGATAGAGTTGGGCTTGAAGGGTAATGGGTTCCGTATGTAATAATAATAACATTTAAACACAATCGGTTCCCTTTTGGCCTTAATCTCACGTAATAGCAAGTTATCACCCAGATGCCTCAAATAATGAAGTCGCTGACTATTTAAATCCGACTTCAAAACATATTTTTGTATGTATGTTACGCGATAACTCCGCCAGTTGTGAATAGATATTGATGATTCTTTTTTTATTTGGTAGAACATACTTCAGAGATGGTTCCATATAAATTTTATTAAGTGCTCTTTGAGTAAATCAACAATAACCAAATAGAATGATTCTACCACTTAGGGGATGAATGCAGTATACTTTTAGGAAAGTTGAAGTCGTTTTCTAGTTCTTTTTGAACGTGTAAATTATATATTTCACTGTCGGGACTTAGTAGCAGTGGCGAAGGGTCCATACAAGCCGATTCCCACCGGCTTACCTTTCAAAAATCCTTTCCACATATCATTAATGTAATGTACTATTAACTTTTATACGCTCAAAACATTACTACAAAAAACGCCTGCGCGCAATTAAAAAGCAATACAAAAAACGCCTGTGCGCAATTAAAAAGCAATATCTATCAGTGGCGAAGGGTCCATACAAGCCGTTTCCCACCGGGTTACAGATATTATCTATAAATTGTCAAAGCCTGCCAAA
Source organism: Carcina quercana (assembly GCA_910589575.2). NCBI lineage: Eukaryota > Metazoa > Arthropoda > Insecta > Lepidoptera > Depressariidae > Carcina > Carcina quercana. The sequence continues at coordinate 2,846,160 of OU342454.1, read as the reverse complement.
ACTATACCACAGTTCCCGTGTCAACTAATGCTCTGTCTCTTACGCTCTCGTAGTAAACGTCGCTTTTTATTTCACGAAATAAGCCGGCCGTTTTTCGGCATACTCGATTTCTTCTCTTTCGAACGCCTTATGCGGAGCGAGATAGAGAGTAATAATGCTAGTAATTTACATCGCCAATTAGACATTTTTTCTAGCAAGTTAATAGTGTTATAACAATGCAAAATTTAAAAAGTAGTATTTTGATAGTAAGTTTCATCGCGAGTCACATTGTTTTATTTAGGCGTATTTGCGTGTGGTTTGTTCCGTTTGGATATCGATTTGGAAGTTTGGAAGTAAATAAACATTACTTGTCCGCCATTTTTTGCGTGAGTGCTTGTTAGTATCGATGTTTTTTACGTGACGGATTAGAAAGTATTTCACTTAGTTCGAAGTTCATGTGCTGTTTTTTGTGTTTATAAGGTGATTTACTTGCATATTTCGTTCAATACGGTGAGTTTTGTGTGCCATTATGGCTTTAATTCATATGGAATGCTGCCTAACTGACTACTTGCTCATCATCTTCCCATTTGAAGAAATACTGAGAATTTCTGAAGCCGAATTTGAATCACGCGGTAAGCATTTTTTTTTTGATCGGCTTCCCTTCGCCAAAATTCCACCCTTCGCCACTGCTTAGTAGTGCTATTTTTCATTTATTATGAAGTAATAACACCGATAGTAATATATACGTTACTGCGAATGACCGAAGGTTAATGCCAACATTCACCAAACTAGCTGGTGAATGACCGATTTGTATTATTTTCGTAACGATTTCGGGCATTCACCGGTGAATGTTATAACCACGACGACTTGGTGAATCTTCATTATGAGCGCAATTGATTTGGAATTACTAACAACAATATTTATTGAACAGTTTTATAAATCTTCCAGCGGATCCCTAAAATATATCGAAATAGAGCGATCCAAATATACCGGCCGGTATCTGAAATTCGAATAACCATTATTCACTGAACCGTAGACGGAAAGCGCCATTAAGTAAGGGTGAAAGGTCAGGCTATGTTGGTGGCTTATTTTCAGATGTAGATTCATAAATTTCAGTAGATGCTCTCTGTCTAAATCATTTTAACGCCAAAACTGAGCTTAGATTAGGTTTAGGGACGCTTTACACATGTACGACACGATTCTGAAATAAATTTTAATAAAATGGAACTATGAAAAGCTGTAATTGACCAAATGTTGGCTATTGGTTTACTTATATTCATAAAACTTAAAACAAGTTAACGCAATCAAAAAGAACTAAATACTAACTTAAACTGCCCGAAAAGTTTGCAAAAAAGTACAGCAAAGACTTTGGTTTTCTCATGAATGCCGTTGTCAGAACTGGACCAAATTGAAATGGGACCACACGGGAAGCACTAGCTTTCAAATAAAAATCATCCAAATCGGTTCACCCAGTCAAAAGTTCTGAGGTAACAAAGATGAAAAATAACATAACCGTCGAATTGAAAACCTCCTTTTTTGAAGTCGGTTGAGAACTGGAAACTTTATTAATTTTGAGAATAATTCAATTAAAAAGAAGAAAAAAAGATGTAGAAACAAAAATTTTATGTTCGTAAACTTTTCTAATAAAATATATTATTAATGAATCTGTTATTGGCAGTAAGAAAGTATTTTTAATGCGTGCTATATATTAGGTTCACTAGTATTTAACTGCCAACCTAACTCACGAATTATCATGTCGACAAAAGTAAGTCAATATTAACCTAAATCAAATTAATTATCATATTGATTTGAAACTTTGAGGTTGCATGTACCTGATTCGGATGTCAATGCTATAATTTTCATCTTTAGAAGGTGAGGTCCACAGCTAAAACACAAGCTTATCCAGCTGAAGTGGCAGAATATTTGCCGAAGGCCCGACAGTCGCTGTAGCAGATGAGTCCACGCGTGGAGACCAGGCCAGGCAATGTAATCCGTACGCCCCCAACCAGATAGAAATAATAGAGTCGACTGTTGGACTTGAAGCCCTCAAAGGCATTTTTAATCATCATCATAAGCCGGGGATAGTCCACTGCTGGACATAGGCCTCCTTCAGGGTACGCCACATCGACCGGTCCCGGGCCACCTGCATCCAGCGACTCCCTGCGACTCTAACCAGGTCGTCGTTCCATCTAGTAGGGGGACGGCCTGGTAGACGTTTTCCGGTACGTAGTCGCCACTCGAGGACCTTTACTCCCCAACGGTTATCGGTTCTTCAGCTTCAGCTCATTGACTCGTCGAGCTATGTCGGTGGGCTTCGTTCGTCTACGGATTTCCTCATTCCGGACCTTATCAAAAGCATTTTTAATAGAATCTATAAATCGTCACATGTAAAACGTCCTAGCGTCAAGTGGGTGCATTCCCACTGACAGATGTCAGACAACCTAGCCACGTCGTGACACTTCTGAAATACACTCAAAACATGCGCCTGAGATCATAAAACGATGAGGTTATGATATATTATTGTGTATCAGAGTCACTCACACACATTATGACCAGATTTGTAGGGGTAGTGAGGTCAACTGGTTGGTATAACACCCTTAACTAAACGCAATGTGCTCTTATTTCATTCACAAATGATTGTTTGTACATACATGAATTATTCATGAATGATTTTCAGCCATCTTAAGAACATACTGCACGAAAATACACGTTCTGCGAATGTATGGCGCCAAGGCCTGGTCTTGTAGATTTATAATTTTAAAAGGCCATTATCAAATAAATGTGATTTAGTAACCATTTTTGTAGTTCATTTAGTTAATTTGTACAATATATTTAATAAAAAAAACAGGGGAGACTTAACGTTGAAAACAAAGATGGCGTCAATAAAATGACATTTGACGCTGTCACTTAGTAAAAAAGAAATATTTTGTACAATACTAAATCAAATGCAAAAATGTAATTCTAGTATTTTTCTGTACATATTTAGGTTTTTACTTGATTTTGTAAATAATGAACAAGTGCAGGACGAATTGGAAACATCTCTTTTGTAAATAAAAGTCACTACTGCTATGTGCTGAATTAATTAAATACTCACATGGATTCTTGGCGCGAACTTGAAAATGGTGGTTCATTGCAATTTTGTTAATTGGTTAATAATACAGTTATATGTGTTTTTTTGTGTTATAATGGTGTGATATAGTGCAAAAAGTGTCATGGACGGTGTTATAGTATCAATTACGCAAAATTGCGACGGTTTCGACGCGATCGGAAGAGTTTACCATGTCGAGTACATTCGGCATATGGATTCTTTCGAATAATGTTGAAACCAAGGCTGGCCTTTGAGATTCTCGTCAAGAATCCAAAACAAGCGATAAAATGTAAACATCATACATTTTTTTGAGAAAGCTTAAGAAATGGCTTCGGCATAGTTTATAACCTCTAAGTTTGTTTACCTAATTTTACTCGTCATTGGCTAGATAACCACTGGTTAAAGCCATTATTTAAAAAAATACTTACATTGAAATGACCTATTTACGTACGCCCGAGACTTGAACTAGAATACGCTCTTATTGATATTGTATAAATATAACTCTTCCCATTCTTAATAAGATATTAATTTGTATTGATTCGCGGAAGTAAACATGCTAGAACATTTTAATCAGACACACGCTTTACGCTTCACGTTTATAGCAACATCTGACAATTTACGGGAAGTTAACTTTTGTAATTTGATCCGGTGACATCAAAGACATGCCTCGACTTTCTCCGGCTATTCTTAGAGACGCCATATCGCAAAATGGCGCTGCTCATATTACTATACGGTATACTTACGTAATAAGTCTAGCCAGATTGTCGATTACTTATACCACAACGTAAATAGTTACGGAACTAAAAATGAACGAAAACTAAAAGCTACAAGTAAATTCATTTGAAAATTTAAAAAACGCATGAATTATTGATTGGAGAATATCAAAAAATCCATTTATACTGAAAATGCCTAACATCAGCTGATACTCTTCAAACTTCTGAATCGATTTTTACTAAATATATCTAAGAACCACCGCAAGGAAACTTCACGTAAAAATCATCACATTCAGTCAGTCCGTTCAAGCGTTACGATGCCACAGACAGACACACACATACACAGAGTTTGGCGTCAAACTTATAACACCCCTATTTTCGCGTCTGGGGTTAAGCAGCAAGTCAGCACTCTACACACAGGTCGACTGCCTTGCATACTTAGCGAACATAAAAAAAGATTCGAATAAATGATGGTTTTCATTTAAAATCACTATTTGATAAAGGAGGTTAGTCGGTCGTATATTATTTGTATTTTTTATAATAAATCGATGTGATCTTAGATCAACAATAATCAAATGATGTGATAATATAGTTCAAAATCTCTTTCGATGGTAACCGATATTGTTATAATGCATGAAAAACGTTTTTTGTCCTAGTTGCTAGTGTCAGAAATAAGTTTTCGAGAAACGAGAAAAAAAGGAGTGACAGTGACATTTTACACTGACAGTCTGATGACAGTGGCAGTGGCAGTTAATGGTTGACGCATTAGAACAACACGTCGGTAAAATCGTGTTTTCTCGTAAAAATCACTGAAATACACAATTTTTTGCTTCCAAAATGGGTCACACATCGATCGATGAATCTTTGTTTGTAAGTTAAAACATTATTTGTTGTAAAAACTATACTTTTCTCCAACTTCCGTCATCTTGTGCTCGCACAGTTTGACTTTAGAACTTATTTGATTTTACAAGGATTGTGTACTTTTACCACGAACAATTGCATTATTATTGGAATTAAATCAATTTATCAGACGTATTAAGTGTAAGAATAAACCCGTTGTTGTAAAATTTCCTTTGGAATATATCCTAAAATAGTGGGATTGAAATGATATCGATGTAAGTTGAGTTACTAGTAAAACCGTACATGTGACTGATATATAAGAGTCTGTCTGACTAAATCAGCTAGCTATAGTTCTACATAAGCAATTAAATCAGTTTATTGCTCAAACTACAGCAAAAACGGTTAGGGTGTAAATTTCAAAAAATCATCAAGTCCCGCCTTAGCGCCCCCTTTTGTGCACCCCAACCACCATTGAATAACTGTTTTTACATAAGCTTGGGTCATTTCCATTCATATTACGGGGTTTATTAGCTAACCTTGACAGGCTACATTCTGCTTTGGGTGCCATTTTGCCATACAGAGCCATGAACGACAAAATTTAGAAATACAATTTTACAATCTGACGTTTCTCGAATTGACTCACTGCATTGATAAACGCAAAATGTTCATTCAGTTCAGCTATTATGAAAAATTATTTAACATCTTTGAGCTGTTTTACTTAACGTAGCTGTATAGTGAAACAGCTTGCGGTTGTGTATAACGGTTTATTAAACACTCCAACTGCGACACATACATGATTTATGGTCAGACAAGTAGACCCGGCAGAAGCTTTAATATAATAAATATAGTAGTCTGGTCTCAGTTTATATTTATAATGTTACTCTTGTATGTGTAAGTTTTCTTATGAAAATAAATTCATGCATACATTCTAAACGGTGACTCAGTTGGGTCTGATAGCAAAGAAAAACTTGTATAAACCATGTAAGGGGTGAAAGTTACAGTTAAAGCAATAGTGGGCTATGGGAATTTACTATAATAACATCCCCTCCCCCCTAGTTGCCTTGTACGACACCTGCGGGCAGTCATGGGGTGGTCCTTTTCTAAATCCGTACCAAGCATTAAGGTTAGGCCACTTGGTATACTTTGTCTCGAAGGTTTCCACAACTCAAGGTCAAGTGCGCCTATTTTGCGTCATGCCCCAGCTCCAGCAGAAAGCCCAACAAGTTACTTGTGTTGTTGAAGGCCTCTGGTAGCAACCTGGGAGAATTTTGTCCATAGTGTTGCCACTCCTACGCACTCCAGCAGGACGTGAGCAGCTGTCTCCTCGGCCCCCATGCATGCTCTGCACAGAGGGCTGTCAATGACACCTAGAGTGAACAGGTGCTTATTGTAGAGTCCATGTCCTGTGATTGCTCCTACAATCAGGTGAAGTCGACATCTGCATGGTTGTAACAATTGTTTGGTGAGGCGATGGTTACGGCTGGGGACGGTTGGCATAGGGCCACCTATTTTCCAGTGTTATGTTGCAAAATAACAAATTGTTTTCATTGTTATTCCAGGAGCCAACACTCTACATTGTGAAGGGAATGTGTATACTAGACAACGAGGGCAACAGAATACTAGCCAAGTATTATGACAAAAACATAATGCCCACTGCAAAGGATCAGAAGGCATTCGAGAAAAACCTCTTCAATAAGACGCACAGGTAACGTTTGGATAGCATAATTCGAGGCAGGAAGCAGTGTTTTTAACTGTTTGCACTAAATATGAATTCTAATAATTTTTCTGATCATGTCAGCAGAACACCAACGGAGCAGAAAACAACAGTGCCAGTAATATAGCTGTATGGCAGTAAACTTTGGTGGTAGCTAGCCAAATGGTCAGGAAGTTCCCTATATCAATAGCTGGAAATGAACCAAGTTCCGATTCCAAATATTTAGCCACTAGGCCATGAAGGAAGTTAAGGGCTTTACATAAAATCACAGGCCGGACAATGCATATAAATGTCGTGATAAGGGTTCCTATTTCCATTTATCGAATGGATGACATTTGTATACACGCGCGAGTGTGAGTGAATGAAAATGCGCGTGCGCACTTTTATATGGGGTGAGGTAACGTGGATCTGGGGTGAACGCCCGTTCTGTATGTAGAACAATATGAATTATGTGACATGGGTGTCTTATTGGTGTGAAAATTAAGGGAAAGTTGGAGCATAAATATTTGGAAATTTTGTTTTCTTGTCACTGAACTTGATTATTCCTTAATTTTCAGAGCAAATGCAGAGATCATAATGCTGGATGGCCTGACCTGTGTCTACAAGAGCAACGTTGACCTTTTCTTCTACGTAATGGGCAGCTCCAATGAGAATGAGGTATTGTTATAAACTGTGTTTCTATATAATATGTATGTCCCCACTGCAGGGCTCAGTCCTACTCTCCTACAGAGAGTGTACGGGACATAGTACACCACGCGGGACCAGTGCGGATTGGTAGACTTCACGCACACCTTTGAATTTCTTTTCAGGAGCAGGTTTCCTCACGAAGTTTTCCTTTTAGGACTGGCGCTCTATGAACCTATCTGAGCTACTACGGCTTTTATTTATTTTTGAATTGTGTGATTGTCTATTACGAGTAGAAAAAAGTTTCTATTCAGTTAAAGAATCCCTAGATAGCAGTTATAACATTATAATTTCAGCATCATCTATATACAAATAATTTAATTCGTTAAGTAGTGGTAGTGTCAAAATAAAATACACAGTTCTTTAAATAGTCACATTAATTCAGGAGTGTGCAGGTTTTCTCATGATGGTAATGATTTTATCATTCATACATAAATTCCAAATAACAAATTGGAACTCATTGGTATGATCGTGGCCAGGATCGAACGCAGACCTCGACTGAGCTACCTTACCTACCTGCATGTCTGTTAATTCTACAGCTGATCCTGCAATCGGTGCTCCACTCTCTCTACGAGTCAGTCAGCATCCTGCTGAGAAGGAATGTTGAAAGAAGAGTTCTTCTCGAGAACTTGGACGCAGTGATGCTGGCCTTCGACGAGATATGTGATGGCGGGTGAGATCTGCATGCCATATAATTTTTTTTACACTTTATTTCAGGCACTAGACCCATACAAATTTTGTAAACCACACTATCACTAGTAGTACCATGTCTAGGTAGATATCACCATGTCTTAAAAACGAAATTGTTCCGTTTTAACAAGTAAATTAAAAATTAAGAAACAGTACGAATCATACTAGGAAAAAACCATTCTATGACGAAAATGCCTAACATTAGTTGAAACTCTTCAAACTGTTGAAGTGATGTTTACCAAATATGGCTAAGAACCACTGCAAGGAATCTCGCTTTCATGTAAAAAATCTCACCTGATGAGCTATGATTTATTCTAGGATGGTAAATGCTTCCCTAGAAATATACTATTCACTTTTTAAGAGGGTATGCTGGTGTCAAAGCGCCCATACAAATGTAGTCCAGTCATATTTTGAGTATTAACCTATGAAAATCTATGAAATTTTCAAGACACAATCTAGAAACAAATATATGTGTCAGTGGTGAGTCAGATTTTCGTTTAAATATATACTTCCAGAGTTACAGGGCGTCAAAGTATTGTATTTTTCGGTAATAAAAAGCCCCAACTTTGAACCTGATTTACAAGAGTATGAATCAATTTAGAACAATTTGGAAAAACCACCGACATCTGAAATTTCATTAGTATACTGTATTAAAAAAATGGTTACATAATATACTACAGTATATTATGTAACCATTTCTTCCTTCATCCTTCATCCTTCAAATGATCCCTGTACTACGAAACATCCAAATAACGGGTGGATAACATCGCGTAATGTATGCTGTCTCACCGTACGCGCTCGGGTAGGATAGGGCTCGGAGAGGGACAGCTACAAAACAATGCAACCTTGAAACCGACCACGTGGTCTTACCAACATAGCCTCTTAATGTCCTTAAAGACATCTAAGACGCTTGGGAAATACATAAGCAGGCTGGGAATTCCACTGAGCGGTGTGCAATAAACGAAATGGTGAAATGTTAACTAAATATTGGAACCCAGAAAAATAGACATTTTTCTTTAGACTTTTATTTAACTTTCACTAGTCATCTGCTAAAACCCTAATAATTTAATTTCCAGTATAATCCTCGACTCCGACCCCACGTCAATAGTGAGCCGGGCCGCCCTTCGCACCGACGACGTGCCTCTAGGCGAACAGACAGTAGCGCAGGTAATGGACCAGATCAATAAAATGTTCTGGTGACTGGGTGTGCACTTGTGTTCTATACCGTACCGCGTTGGGTTACAGACACTACGAAAACATGGTCCAATATACAAAGTTGGGGAATTCCATACATATAATTTTACTATATTTGAGTAGAAAGTGTTTATGTTGGATATTAATTTCGTCTAGTTAAATTTTTTTAAAAAAATAAACCACTGACACGGTTTTGGAACGCACTTATTAATTAACAGGAGTGGCTGATGCTTCCATTTTTGAATTCCGATCATTTATAATAATTATTGAATCGCTATGGTATTGTTCATTCCTGAAGGTATTCCAAAAGATGTCACAATTGGGTATTTAAAGGGCCGCCATGTTGGCCGTGTGAATTTGGCAAGTTAATTTAAATGAAAATTAAAGGGATATTAAGTGAAAAGTGAAGGCCATATTAAAAAAGTCTTCTATACCCAAGATAGAATGTACATAGATATTTTTTGGCCTATTTTTTTCAAGTTACACAATGGTAAATGCTCATTTAATTCGATTGATTAGTTTTATTTAATTCTACGATGTTATTATACATGCAGTAGCACAAGTAATTTACCAGATCATTAGAATGTTCTGGTGATTGGGTGTCCACTTGTGTTCTATACTGTACCGCGTCGGGTTGCGTCATGTTTATTGCGGACGCCATTTTGTGCGTTTAAACTGTTCGAATTTCAAAAAGTGTACATTATGAACTGATAAGATATTAATAAATATAGTTAACAATTAGTTTTTGTGTACACGTACAGACGGACGTATTTTCGTAAAATCAAATAAATGTCTATGTAGTTTTTTAAAGCAATTCGTTTAAGTTGTGAGTAAAAGGTACTAAAAAAATTGCAATCCACAAAAATAGAGTAATTAGTAGTAAAACAATAATTCAGATGCCAAAAATAGTAATACTAAAACTTTTTATAATTATATTTACTAAAACTAAGAATAACACGGAAGGCGGATTCTTTAATTAAATCTATAAATGGGTCCAAAAAATTGTTCTTGTCACATTGTTTATTTGTAATTTTTAATATATATATATATATTATATTATATAAAATTAAAAATTTTTACCTTTCATCTTTTTAAAAAGAAAAAGTGTTGTTCAATACATATATAAAATTATTGATATTTTCAAATAAATTAGAGAGTAATAATTTTTATGTATTTTTTGTCAATATTTTATAATGAAACCGATAAACATGATTTAACCCTTTATATTTTTTTCACTTGTAGTTCGCTTCCATACAATTTTTTTTTCTTTATTTCTTCCAGCATTTATTGAACACGTCTTAGGGCTTTTGCAACTTTATTAGGGAAAAAACTCAAATATATTAAGTATATATTGTTTGTTATTATTTGTTTTTATTATTATATGTACCACTAACAATGTTTTTTGTTCCGCGTTTTGTACATTCAACTTTTTCTCCCTATTTATATGAATTTAATTACATGAATCTGGTACAGAATTAATAAATAATGGGTATTCAGGCGATATTTGTATTTTTAGCGTAGAACGCGGTATAAGTTAAAAAAAAAACAATTATGAACACCCTAACTTAATTTAATGAATTTTCTATTAACAAAAGAATCGACATTACAATTTTACTCACTAATTAATCGAGCAGTACTCTAAGAAAATAACAATAATTCACGGAACTATGAACAAACAGCAAAGAATGACTCGCGTGAGTTCTATCGAGTTGCCACGACCGTTGTCGACCGAGAAATGCGCTCGCAGACAGGACAGTTCGCCTTTTATATGGTCGGTGCTCGGCGTAGCGCGACGAGGGGCCGCTGGGTGGGAGAATCGGCTAACACGGCCGATCCTGATGTTCGGGTCGTCCTCGGCCCGAGATACTGGGTGTCTCTGGTGCAGCGCCTTCTGGAACCGCCGGAAGCTCAGTGTCTTCGTCAGCGTCTAGTGAGGGCATGGATAGCCCAACACGAGGACTAGTAGTAAGGCCTGAAGGCCCAGTCTCGGATTCTTCTTCCTCGTCTGTGAATAGAAACCATTGTGAGAGAGTGTTTTTAAAATACGTCCCTCATACATACATCATTCACGTAATCATCATCGTTCAAACGTCACTCTAGTAAATTGAAACGCCAACTCATTCCATTCTTCGTCTCCTACAGAGATATCTCTATCTATGTGAAACATACCATCTTTCAAACAACCTGGCGTACTCGTGCAACTTAGCTTAAAGTAAAGGAAAATACAACTGATTACCAACACAACAAAGGAGATTACCATCCCTTTTTCTAATTAGCGACGTACGCTATAGGCTTTATGCGACGAACGCAAAGGCGACACACGCCAAGGCGACACACGCCAGAGCGACACACGCTAAGACGACATACGCCAGAGCGACATCATGCGACGAACGCAACAGACGACTCACGCTCGAAGAAAGCAGCGCAAGTCTCTGGACACCATTCCCCTCGCCACGGCACCATGTACTGCGCGGCTGCCTGCGTTGTCTTTCCATAGCCTCCGCTGAGCAGCTTTAGCTTGTAACGGCCGCTCGGCAGGACCTCTGTCACTTTGTAAGGCCCGCGCATTCCTGGGTCAAGTTTTCCCGTCATCTGTGAACTCTTAATCACAAATACGAGATCGTTAATATTAAACTGACGTGGAGCCCGCCGATGCCGGTTGGAGTATGAGTCTTGACTAGCTTGATTCTCTTTTAGAAGTTGCTTGGTCCTACTGCGAGATATCTCACGCAGAGATGTTCTATTCGGAGCTGCCCCTTCAATGGCTAGGTCGCGTACCAGGGAACGGATGACTGGGGTAGTACCGTTCGTACCGATGAGCAAGTTCATGGGTGACGTTTGTGTACTCTTCTGCTTGGTGATATTGAGTACGAGCTGAATCTTCCACAATGCTGTGGACCAGGATACGTCCTTGTAGTTGGCCTCCACTCGTATCATGTTCAGAGCTGTCCTTACGTATCTTTCGACTTGGCCATTGGAGTGATGCATCTCGGGAGTTATATAATGCAGATCACAACCTAGTTCGGATATCCATGCTACAAAGTCGTGTGATTCAAACATGCGCCCTTTGTCTGAGACTAGCAACTTAGGAACACCGAACAGCGATACGGCTTGTGTCATGACCCTCTTGAGCTCACCTGCGTCCTGTCGGTAAATGGGATAAAGCAGACAGAATTTTGTAAAAGCGTCGACAATTATAAGGACAAACTTGAATCCTTCAGATTCTGGGAGTGGTCCTAAAGCATCCACATGCACCGTGTTAAATGGGACATCTGGTTTTTCCCATGAGGTGATGTTCTGTAGTGGTCCCCTTGGGACTCTCTTCTTAGAGATGCAGGTTAAGCAGTGTGATACATACTTTTGGACGAACTGTCGTAAGCCCGGGAACCAAAAGTGTTTCAGTATTAAGTCCAGAGTCTTGTCCGCTCCAATATGCTCGTGTTCATCATGGAAAATCCTAAGAAGACTTAACCTGTGGCCTTTTGGTATGAAACAGAGGAGTCTAGATTCTTCTCCAATGGGTGTGTACTTATAACAGAGTACATCACCTTGAAGTACATAGCGGTTGGCGTCCACCTCACCATTCTGCAGTTTCTGACGAAGTTCCTGTGTCTCGTTGTCGGCTTCTTGCGCTATTTGTGCCCAATTGCGAGGCCTGGAGATTTGATTTACCTTAGTCACCACAGGATTGCGGCTCAGGTAGTCAGCATGCGGTATGAGCACTCCCTTTCTATACTCAATAGTGAAGTCAAAGTCCTGCAGGTAAATCCACCAGCGAGCCACTCGAGGGAGTAAGTCTTTCTTGCGCTCAGTGGACTTCAGTGCGTTGCAATCGGTAACAACGACGAACTTCGTACCAACTAGGTAATGTCGGAATTGTTGGAGAGCCTTTACTACCGCGAGCGTTTCGAGCTCGTAAGAGTGGTATCTGCTCTCAGCCCCCTGTGTGACCTTGCTGAAGTAGGCTACTACTCTTTTCTTATTATCAGGGTGAGTTTGTAATAGCACCGCTCCATAGCCGGCGCTGCTGGCATCCGTGTGAACTTCCGTGGGAAGTTTAGGATCGTGTATAGCAAGGACGGGTTCGGTGGTAAGGTGACTGATCAACTCTTGACGTACCTTTTCTTGTTCAGGGCCCCAGTTGAATTTCACGTCCTTCCTCGTAAGGTAGGCGATACAGGAGGTTTTGGTGGCGTAATCTTTTATATATCGGCGAAAATACCCAGCAAGTCCAAGGAGCTGTCGCACCTGCTTTACGTTTTGAGGTGGCGGAGTGTTGACAAGGGCCTCAATTTTTCGCGGGCTCGGTCGTACCTGACCCTGACTGATAACTCTGCCTAAGTATTCAACCTCAGTTGTCATAAAGGAACACTTCTTTAGATTGATAGAGAAACCTGCTCGAGTAAGTGTCGTCAGTACTTTACGTAGTAAGTCAGTGTTATCAGAGATGCTATTGCTCATCAGCAAAACGTCGTCAATATAGACCAGGACGTTGCCTTCGTCAATCAAGCTGCGTAGCGTGTTATTGATTATCCTCTGATAGACAATCGGAGAATTAGCTAGTCCGTAAGGCATTTTCAAGTATTCAAAGTGCTCCTCCGGTGTTACAAAGCCAGTGAGGTGAATGCATTCCTCTTTGATGGGGATCTGATGAAACCCAGTAGCCATATCGAGGCTGGTAAAGAATTTATAGCTCCCTAAACGATCGATATGGTCGTCGATCAAGGGAAGTGGGTACCGGTCTTTAACTGTAACCCGATTTAGTGCTCTGAAGTCGACACAGAGCCTGTCCGAGCCGTCGCGCTTTTTGACTAAGATAATGGGACTCGCGTACTCGGATTGTGACTTGCGTATGATGCCCTTGTCCAATAGATCTTTGGTGATCTCCCTAACCTTTATCTTCTCTTGGTACGAAAGTTTGTACGGTCGATAGACGACAGGCGTAGGACTAGTGAGTTTAATCTCCATTTCGCCCGTTTTGACAGTAGTAGCAGCGGTACCGGAAATGAGAAATTCGGAAAAATCGTTTATTACTGTCATTAAAGCATCGCGGCTCTCACCGACGAGAGGCGTGTCAACTTGCACGGAGGAATCTACCTGAATCCTATTCACGTCGGCCCGACCGTTAGGGGAGCGTGTAAGATATTGGTTATCTTTAGTGCGTATGTACGTCACACCGTCGCGATTCAAAACGTCAGTCCCGATTACCACTGGATTATTCATGTACAAGGATGGTACGACAACGAGGTCCACCTCTAAGGAAATGTTAGGTAATTCTATTGTGACAGTAACGAACGACGTAGCTACTATTTCTTTCTCACTAATTCCTTTCAAAACGCAGTGCCTCGGCTTAGGTTGGCAGGGAAGATATTTTAATACGTCAGCCGAAATGAGGGAAACGTTAAGTGCGCCACTATCGATAAGTATGTCCATCGGAACACCCTGAACCACACCCGTAGTAACGTCTGCACTTGTCGACGAGTTGCCTAATTTATCGGTACAAAGGTTAACATTGCGTTGACTACGAGCTTTGGCAAAGCAAGTCGTCTCTGTGTGCCCAGGCTTTTTACAAAACGTACAGGTATTTGAATTCGGTTTAGGGCTAGGAGAACTAGTAGAAGGAGGTTGCGATTGTTTTTTCTTGCATTCGCGACTCACGTGCCCCCTCAGTCCGCAATTAAAACACTTCAAGTCAGACTTAGAGGAAGAATGCGGATGCTTTTTATGAGGCTGTTGATTGACTTGTTTCACATGGCTTGGTTTAATGTAAATAGATAAAAACTGTATTAAGTTGTTTGGAGACAAATTTGCATTTGCTGCAGCCGCGCGCACCTGAGGACTGTCGATTCCACGTATAACAATAAGTGTTCGTAACTCGTCACTAAGTCCCTCTACTATTTTTAAACGTAATAACGTACGACGAGCATATTCTGCATACGTTGGATATTTGTTTGAGGTGGAGTTCATGGCACTATAAAGGATGTTAGCGTAATCCAACCTACTGGGACAAAGTGGCTGGAATTCCTTTTTAAAATTTGACCACGTGCGGTCATTTGTCACCCATTCTGACAACCAAATCTTTGCATCGCCTTTAAGGCAAGAAGCCACACGTGACAAGGTTTCAGGGTCACTCCAACCGTTAGCCTCCCTCGCACGGTCAACTTCATCACACCAAGACTTAATGTTGGTGATTGAAGGGTCAAAGTTAGAAACAAAATAATTTTGGGACCTAGTTGGTTGGGCTGATTTAACTGCCTCGATTAAAGCCCTAGTAAGTGCAATAATTTCTGTGGATTGAGTCGTCACGTTAGAATTAATCAAAGAATGCTTGTGAAGGAGGGGTGTTTGAAGTGAATCCCCAGAAGAATCCCCCAAACCACTACTTGCATTAGTTTCTAGGTGGTCGCTAACCACAGCCGACGTAGAAGCACAAGCCCCGTTATTTTCTAAATTATTGGATCCGGAATTTTCTGCGCTTATGGAGACGTGAGTTTTAGAAAACGACGGTACAACGCACCGCGAGTCCCCTTGCGAAGCGTGGGAGCAACGATCAACGCTTGGTTGCCGTGACGGTGACGTAGCGCGTGCACGAGAACGACCGCACGACCGACGAGAGTCCCGTCTCGCTCTATAATTGCTTGTGGACCGCGACCGTGTCACCCGTTTATCCCGTGAACGATACCGCGCACCACTACGCGAGCGGCATTGCACCTGACTACGCGAGGCACCTCGCGAATGAGCGCGATGACGCAATGTCCGAGAACGCCCCCTGGCCTCAGCTCGCCCGCGCGCGCACGAAATACCCCGCGATCTACCCCGCAACACCCGATCACGCGAGCCATTCCTAACGCGGGACCGCGCACGTCTACCATTTCGCGACGTGTTTCTTAAACGCGACCTTGAACGCCCGGAAGACTTGTCTCGACTACGAGACATTTTTGAAGGTAGTTAGAATTTATGGACAAAATCAATGAGCAGGTTGCAATGTCAATTCTTTACTTTGTAGGCGTCGTCTTTTATCCCACGACTGATTTTAGCGTAGAACGCGGTATAAGTTAAAAAAAAAAACAATTATGAACACCCTAACTTAATTTAATGAATTTTCTATTAACAAAAGAATCGACATTACAATTTTACTCACTAATTAATCGAGCAGTACTCTAAGAAAATAACAATAATTCACGGAACTATGAACAAACAGCAAAGAATGACTCGCGTGAGTTCTATCGAGTTGCCACGACCGTTGTCGACCGAGAAATGCGCTCGCAGGCAGGACAGTTCGCCTTTTATATGGTCGGTGCTCGGCGTAGCGCGACGAGGGGCCGCTGGGTGGGAGAATCGGCTAACAGTATCATATCATTATATTCAGTTGTATGGGACAAAATTATTATTTAAATTAGCGACAAGCTAATTTCAGGAATTTTCGAAATAATTTCGAATCTCCAAATTAAAGAATAAAAAAAGAAACTTAGGCATTTATATATTTTTTGAAGGAAATTTTACTCCTGACATTTAAAACGAACATATACTATATATTTTGTTCTGTTAAAGAATTTATTGTTATAAAAAAGTTAAAGAGATTTTATTAGACTTATTACTCGTACGTATCGTTACGAAGTTGAATGTATAAAACCAACTACGAAAGTGTTACGTTTTCAGTTATTTTGTGTTGTTATGTTGGTTGGTGTTTCTGGATTCTCTGGTATTGGGATGAGTAGTTTTGTTTCTGTTTGATTGCCGTTTCTGAGTTCTCTGAGTTTCTATCACGTAACAAAACTGGTGTACAGTAGACGATTATATTTGTGGTTATTGTCATTATCTCTTGTTAAAAACGAATAAATATTGATCTTTATTATACAGCAGTTTTGTTTCATTTTTACACTTTTCATTGAGAATTACTCCGTTATTCTAAAAAGCAGACATTTGCTAAAATTCGCTTACTGAATGAATAGTAATTATCAAATGTAAGAGATGAATAGGTGTCTTTTTTTTAATATTAGAATGTGACAATGATGATTTTTACCAGATCTGAATACGAGTATAGCGTTGCAGTTTTTTTTTAAAGTATCAAAACTTCAGTTCAGAGTTTAAGTACCTACAAGCTCAATATTTAGACCCAAAACCCCTAACTCTTAACTAGGTGTCTTTTTGCGATTATGTTGATTAATTAAAATAAAATATCACTGCATCATCAAAAGTAAAGTCCAAAAAGAGTTGTTTCAAATTCGGCCTGCACTTGTACACTGTTTAAACAATCAAGTAATTATATAAATATGTATGGAAAAATACTAGAGTTACATTTATTAAAATTGTACAAAATCATTCTTTTTGTACTAAGTGACAGCGTCAATTGTCATTTTATTGACGCCATCTTTGTTTTCAACGTCAAGTCAACTGTTTCGTACGTTTTATATGTTTTTGTGCAAATAAACTAAACCGAAATATACAAAAATGGTAACTAAATCACTTATATTTGATAATGGCCTTTTGAAATTATAAGTGTACAAGACCAGGCCTTGGCGCCATGCATTCGCGGAATATATCATTTCAAGTCTATCTCGCCCAAGTAGTGCTCGCAAATATGCTTATTGTTCGGGTTTCTAATGTCAAAATTGCTTTGTAGAATATTGCTAACAAGGTCTGTTATAGAAAGATACGTACAAATTATGGTGGCATCCTTTTCCAATGGATAATATAGTACAATCTAGAAAATTTAATGTCTGTTAAATCTTTCTAAAATTGACCTACATTTTTATTTCAAAATGGCTTGCCTACATATTTATAAGTATTCATGTTTCTTTTGTATATTGATTCTTAGGGTCTGGCAAAGTCAAATTTGCAGTGTTAATAAAATATCAGGGAAAAGAAATGTCGGTGCGGAATTTTTAAAAAAAAGTTATTTAGGATTTCGCAGTAAAACAAGGCATCTTTATATCTTCACAGTGTCACTGCTAATCTAAGGAACATTTAAAATTTGGGGTCTAGAGAACTATATTTTGTAACAATAGATATCAATGTTAAAATATCCCGAAATGACACCCTTGCCCGGACTTGGCAGGATATCTTGTTAAGATAATGTAATTTCTCTGTCAGCTGTCAATATTACAAAATGGTCCGAAATGACACGTCACTCTTACCAGAACTTGGCAGCATATTTTTTTAAGTTAAGGTAATCTCTCTGACAGCTGTCAATATTACAAAATGGTCCGAAATGACACGTCACTCTTACCAGAACTTGGCAGCATATATTTTTAAGTTAAGGTAATCTCTCTGACAGCTTTCAATATTACAAAATGGTCCGAAATGACACGTCACTCTTACCAGAACTTGGCAGCATATTTTTTTAAGTTAAGGTAATCTCTCTGACAGCTGTCAATATTACAAAATGGTCCGAAATGACACGTCACTCTTACCAGAACTTGGCAGCATATATTTTTAAGTTAAGGTAATCTCTCTGACAGCTGTCAATATTACAAAATGGTCCGAAATGACACGTCACTCTTACCAGAACTTGGCAGCATATATTTTTAAGTTAAGGTAATCTCTCTGACAGCTGTCAATATTACAAAATGGTCCGAAATGACACGTCACTCTTACCAGAACTTGGCAGCATATATTTTTAAGTTAAGGTAATCTCTCTTACAGCTGTCAATATTACAAAATGGTCCGAAATGACACAGATACGAGTATTGAATGCATAGTCGAAAGCTAGGTAGAGTTTGATCATAATTACAGAGGCTGATGAAACACGGTATGGTTCTTTTTAAATTTAAACCAAAAGAGTATTGCCAGCAATAATACCGGTTGCCTGTAACTTTACCTGCAGATATGGTTTTGCCAGACTCGCTGATGTTTCTTTATTATTATTATTTTTAATATCTCATATCATTATTTATGCCTTTAATATAAAATATGTCGTATTTCAGATACTGTACAACATAATGAATAGTAATTATTAGAATACGCGATGGGAGGCAGCTGGTATACGTAAAATAGAGTTTATAGAGAAATTGGACATGAGAGCAATATTAATTTATTTAACAAAAGAGTATTGTTGTTTGTTATTGTTAATTTTGATGGTATCCTGTGCCTATTATATGAATAAATAAAGCATTTTCGTTTATATACATTTTTAAGGATGATTGAAGGAATGTTGCTCTTATGTATTTATATTAAATGTGCAAAACGAATGATATCCCGCAATCCAGATGATTCGGACAGCGATCGTTTCGAAACCCATTATTCCAAAGTGTGCAAGTTCTTTACATATTTGAGCCAAAGCGACACACTGAAAATATTATTGTACACTTCTGTGAGCGTTTCGGACCACAGGCCAAAATAAAAATGGGCCGAAACTTCTGATAACGTTCTGTCTGTACTTAAAACTCTTTCGCGTCTGAACAATTTTTGCCACTTATATAAACTTATATCCCAAATAAGCAAGTCAGTCAGGGTATTCAGCGTAAAACAAACAAAAATCGATCACCATTTTTATATTATTGTCAGAGTGTCAGATGGGTATTTCTATGCCAAAAATCTCTCACTATTTTGATACACAAATACTTTTTACATTTACTCTATAAGCGGATTTTGAATACCGAATAAAAAACCGGCCAAGTGCGAGTTGGAATCGCGCACCGAGGGTTCCGTACAGAATATGGTTATTTTAATTTCGGAAAACCAGAAATATATTAATATGCACCGAACAATTCTCTAACGAGTGCGTCTCTATTATCGTTCTCAAGTTAGTTTTGCTACTCGCCGCTAGATGGCGCAACTAGTGAGTTAAAACGCACTTCTCCAAAAAATCACGTTTGTAGTATGGGAGTCCCCTTAAATATTTATTTTATTCTGTTTTTTAGTATTTGTTATAACGGCAACAGAAATACATCATCTGTGAAAATTTCAACTAACTATCCCAGTTCATGAGATACAGCCTGGTGACAGACGGACAGCTGAGTCTTAGTAATAGGGTCCCGTTGGTTACCCTTTGGGTACGGAACCCTAAAAAGGTAGACATTACAATATCAGTAACACATTTGAATTCCCAATTCTCATAGTGGTATCTAAGCAAAGCGCTTTGAGCTTGCTTAAATAAGAACAAAAATGGTTTTATTTTATAATTGCGGGATATTATTCGTAATTGTCACATTAAATTTTAAATAGTGTTTAGTTTAAAATAACTGAGAGTTATATCTATTAAATTTTTATTTACTAACCAATTTTTTTGTTTATTTTTTATTTAATTTATCCGCTATCCTTTTATTTTTTAAGCTAGTCTGATTATCACATTAAAACGATTTTATTTATATTTTGCTTATTAAAAAGTATTTTTATGGCTTTATGGTTTATTACTTTTGTATTTAAAATAAATGATTAATATTTAGATGTAAACAGTTTTTAGAATAATGTAATATTGTAAATAAATATGAAAAAAATCGTTTTGTGATTTTATCTTTGACAAGATTTTTTTTTGTTTGCTTTATAAGAGCTAAATAAGTAATAGCAATCATTTAATCATTTATTTGCTTCGTAATATTGTTTGATTAGTCTAATGTTTAGTTCCGTTTCATCATAACAGAAACTCTTTATTTTTTGCTGAGTGTCAGAGTAAATGTAGTCCTCTGGGGCATAATGTCAAAAACTGCGAATTACGTATGTCACAAAAAGAACTGGAAACCGACTTCAATTGCCCTAAAAGTCTACATTCACTAAAGCAAATTTAAGATTTATATCGTTTTCTCATGGATGCCGTTGTCAGAACTGGACCAAATTAAAATGGGACCACACGGAAAGCACCAGCTTTCAAATAAAAAAGAATCATCCAAATCGGTTCACCGGTCAAAAGTTCTGAGGTAACAAACATAAAATTTAAAAAAACATACCCTTCGAATTGATAACCTCCTCCTTTTTTGATGTCGGCAATCAAAATGACCCAAAGCTCTTCTGAACAGAAATATACTAAAAAAAGAGTCGTTTCAAAGCCGACTTGAACTTTGGTTCCGTAAAACGCCTATTTTTAACAAACAAATATATGACATTATATTGTGACATTTTGCTCCGTAAGATCTAAAAGGCGAAAAACAAACGTCTTTCGTATTGGTACTTATATATTTTTTCAAATGTTGTGACGGACATAGATAATGATAATTTAATAATAATAATTTGTTTCGTGTTCATGTGTTTAGAAAGATTGATAAGATTTGAAAAAAAAATATCAAAAAATATTTTTTCTAATTCTTTTCAGGTCTTACAATCGGCAAAGGAGCAGCTGAAATGGTCTCTACTAAAATGAAAGACTGCGTACTATTTTCAATAATTATTTTAATTTTAAAATGAATATGTTATTACAACAATAAATAAAATAAAGATGAATTCTTTTTATGCAATCCAATTTATCTTCACTTAAATACAATAATTTTAAAAATATGGCGACGAAACGACGGCTTCTACAAAACTACCTCTACTTTTCCGCTAATTCTGACAATATCAAAGTTATTACTGTAAATTTAGATATTTTAAGAATTAATAATCATGTAAAAATTGTGCGACAATTTAGATTTCAGTCTTAATTTTATTTAAATGCGAAAATTAGAGTATACCAACTGTGTCAAATAATACCTCAGTAGTGTGATATTTTAAATATTTTAATTAATGTATAAATCGCATCCGATTGACTTACAAACTCTGAAATGACTTAAAACATAATCATTCTACCTTTTATAAGGATAAAGGGTAGCAATAGCTCTCAGGCTACATCCGTGCCAAATTTCACGAGGATCGGTTCAGCCGTTTACCCGCAAAAGCCAACAAATCGGTACTCAGGTGGGTTGGTCGTACCATTTTAACTAAGTCTGCCGCCAAACAGCATTGTTAATAGCACAGTTGTGTTCCGGTGAGGCTTCTGGGTGAGCATGCTTTTCCATTCAACGGCCTTACCGTCACTTAACATCCAAGTGAGATGAAAGCTAAGTGCAAACCTATCGTACATAAAATGACAAAAATAACGACTAAAACAGACGTTGCTGTGGTTGTCGTCAAAGGCGACAAATGAGGATTATAACAATGCCTGGATAAAAGTGATATATGACCTCCGGCCCTTCATCTATCCCTAAACAAAAAATCTAGTCATTCTGATTTCCCCTTACGACGTGAAGGATGAACAAACAAACACATTTTCGCGTTAACAATATTAGTCGTTTTGTGGGTGATTGTTTTATAGTCCAAGAGACGCTACACCCCAGTCTCAAGTTTGCTGTATAGAGTTTTGTCGCCGAACGCGTCTGACGCCGGCGTTATGTTTAGTTTGGATATCTGCTTGAACGCGGGATGGTTTTTGTCGCGCAACAGTTTAAATAGCACGTTTTCCGAAGTGCCGACGAAGCAGCCGATGGAATGGAACCGCTGCAAAGAAAACGATAAGGTTTGGCTTCATACAAATATATTTATTAAAAATTTTAAACTATAACATGCAATACTGTCCTATAATAAAATGATTTTTTCTTACTCGGGCTAAGAAGTAAACAAGAAAAATGTAGCCTTAATATGAAAAAAAATTGAAATGTATTTATGTGTGATTTATATATAATCTGTATATATTCATAATGTACATCGAGACCTTTCATTTGATACCAAACGCGATATTTTTATCTTTAATATTTTTCTGGTACCACCTTATGTACAGCCGCCATTTTGGATTTCATTTGACGTCATGTAGCCAATCATCAATTTTTTTAAAAGGTGTAGTGTTATTAGGTTAGTGTGTGTACAAAAGGGGAAGCTCAGGGAAAATAAACTTAGCTGAGAAAATAACTTTCGTTGAATTTATGGATCCTTTTGGAATTTTGTGATTTTTGATCAATTTAGGTGTGGTTTGTTTACCACTTAGCTCAAGTATGAATAAATTCAATATACAGTACTCGCACGCTGTTTGCCCCTCTGAAGTTAGCTCTCCGCAATTTCAAACATGTACAGACGGAATGTGTGTGTATTATTTTCGATAATAACTATCCCTAGATGACATACAACACTAGGACATTTCTTTACACCCGCTAACTTGCCTTGACTCCCATTTATACGTTAATAATTGATACTTTTGTAGCTAACTTCAGAGGGGCAAACTTAGTCTGCGAGTACTGTACAAATATTTCTTTTAAATGCACCATATCCCTTGTAATCAAATGTTAAATTATTCCCTGCTTTTTATTTAAATATACCCTCTTTGGTACCATGTCACATGCAATGCGCGTTAATTAAAGATGAATATGACAGGTACAGAAGTGAGTACTTATTTTTGTACTACAGTGCATTTAGCATCATATATATCGAAGCAACTTTGTGCCATGTCATATCAATCAAACGACTTCAAAAAATGAGAAGATTCTCAATTCGAATCGTATTTTTTGGTATGTGTGTTATGCGATAAATCCGTCAATAGTGAACCAATTTTGATAATTCTTTTTTTTGGTAGAGCATACTCATATAAATTTTATCGAAATTGATTGATCGCTCTTCGAGAAAGTCGATTTTTAGTTCTTTTTGAACGCAATAATTATATTTATTATACACTGAATAAAATCCTACTAATATTATAAGTGTGAAAGTTTGGATGTTTGTGACGCTTTCACGGAAAAACTACTGAATGGATTTGAATGAAACTTTACAATTATATAGCTTATACATCAGAATAACATATAGGCTATAATTTATAAAGACATATTGTGTAAATTGTACAAAATCATACTTATAATATTAGTGGGATTACATGGGCAATTTGGGCATAACAAAAACGCGTTGCCTAGCAACCGACCATAGAATATGTAATTCGTATATACAAACTTTCGCGTTTATAATATTGGTGTGAAGACTATTTGAATGTACTACGTCAGATATTGAAATTTCTTTTGTTTCTTTAAACTATTAGCCTACGTAACAGAATAAACACTATTTTGTACCTTATGCTGGAAATGGAGATAGATGCCTTCTATGCCTATCGAACAAGTAGAATAAATCCTTAAGTACATGCGGACAAAGTCGCGGGCGGAAGCTAGTCAATAATAAATGTGAAAGTGTAAATATTTATGTCACTGCACACGACCCATTCCCACACAGAAAAACTAAAATAATAGTAGCTTCTTTATTAATTTCTGATCTGAACTAAATTTTCGATTTTGGAGTTTTAAATCCATCCCCACTGCCTTTAGCGGCTAGGAAATCGAATCCTAACGTGTCAACGGTTGGTTCCTTATTCAGTTTGGATATGTTTTTGAATGCAGGATGGTTCTTGTCGCGTAACAACTTGAAGGAAACATTCTCGGATGTTGTTACGAAACACCCTACCATTGATTGTAGACGCTGCAATAGAAACGGGACAGTTAGTGAGGTGAGAGAGACGGGCTCGTTGAAGTTACTGTATTAATTCTCCCATACAAAATTTGGTGGCCTAGTTACATATTCTATACATTTACAAACCTTTTAATTTCTTACCTGTTTTCTATTAAAAAATGCATATTATATCTAGAACTTTCCATGTATAAATTGAAAATGAGAAGCGTCGGTGGCGTAGTGGATAAGGCGCGGTCTCTCAATCTGAGGGTTCCGGGTTCGAATCCAGCCGTGTACCTATGAGTTGTTTTTCAATTCAAGTACATTATCCGATTGCTTAACGGTGAAGGAAAACATCGTGAGGAAACCTGCATGTCTTGAACAGGCATGTGAAGTCCGCCAATCCGCACTGGGCCCGCATAGTGGAATACGGCTCATACGCTCTCTGTAGGAGAGTAGGCATGAGCCTCTGCAGTGGGGACGTATATAGGCTTTCTATATTTGGCCTTCATATCCCGATGTTAAATGATGGCCCTTGGATAGATAACTTTCTCACCCAGTTAAGCTAACGAAGGGGTGGCTTTGCTACCTTTCCTTTCATATAATATTTAGACATATTACTACTATACTAAACTCACTTAAAAGGTACTCTGTTTACTTTCCAGAGCCTCATTAACTAGACTTCTGGTTTAGCAAGCTTCCTTCCTTTGACCTTATCTTCAATTACTCGTAGCTGTGTAACCTCACTTGTTGGTGAGATGAAGGCCAAGTTAATGATCGCTAATAAGTATTACCTGTAAAGCTAAGCCCCTGTCCATGAGAGACCTGGAAGAGACTCCATCGGCGAGTACATGGACTGTGATATCTTCGTTCAGCAAGTCTATCACGGTTTGCTCTATGCATACATGGGCCTGGAAATTAGAAAAACAATTAGTTAAAACAATGTGTGTGTGAAAATTTTGCTTTTGTATTTTACTTTTTTGATTATAGCTGTTACCGCCATTGACAAGATGACTTCTGTGGTGACAGTTAATAAGGATTCATCATTAACAGCCAGGAAACGTCCACTGCTGGACATAGGCCTCGTTCATGTTATGCCACATCGACCGGTCCCGAGCCACCTGCATCCTGCGACTCTAACCAGGTCGTCGGTCCATCTAGTAGGACGGCACGGTATACGCTTCCCGGTACGTGGTGGCAACGCGAGATCTTTTCCTCTTCTTCAGCTCACTGACTCGTCGAGCTATGTCAGTGACCCTTCTTTGTCTACGGATTTCCTCATTCCGAGCATAGCTCTTTCTATTACCAAATAATACTAATAGTAATAATAAGGCCTAGTTTCCCGGTACGTGGTCGCCACTCGAGAACCTTAACTCCCCACCGGTTATCGGTTCTTCGAGCGATGTGGCCTGCCCATTGCCACTACAGCTCACTGACTCATTGAGCTATGTCGGTGACCTTCATTCGTCTATAGATTTTATCACGTAGAGAAATTCCAAGCATAGCTCGTTACATTGCTCGCTGAGTGACTTTGAGCTTGTTTAATTATCCCACAGTAAAAGACCACGTTTGAATAAGGATTGAATGGGAAAAAATCGAAAGGGTTGAATCACAAATTACTAAATACAGACTAGTCTACCAATACGCACTGGTCCCGCGTGGTGTACTGTGTCCCATACACTCTCTGTAGGAGAGGCTCAGGCCCTCTGCAGTGGCGACATATATAGGCTGGTGACGATGATGAATTTGTATTATATAAAATGTAAACCGTAACCATGTGTGTCGAATAATAAACATTTATCTTATCTTAGTTATTGTAAGATAATAAAAGGCCTTCAATATTGTGAAAGAATTATTGGAATATGTTAAAGATTCATTCATAAGTAGCCACACAAAAGCTTTCAAGTCTCGATACCTGCTGTGTGGAAGTTAATATAGATGCAATGCTGATTTGCACCGTTAATTGGCTCTTCATTTAAATAACAATAACAGATTCTTACCTCAATACCAAACAAAACAACGGATGACAATTCAGGCACATCTGCTTTCAGTTTCTCTTGTAGTTCAGGGGTAAACATTGAGAACTTAGTTTTCTCATAGACCAAGGCAGCTCCTTCTAGGTTAACATCTTTTGTGGTGTGACCGAGGCCTTTAGGGTACTGTTCTGACACGTAGACTGGTATTTCAAAGTGTTTCGCTGCTTCCATCTACGGAGAACCATTTTGAAAATTTTTAATAGTTGACTGCATGCTAACTTTTAAGAAATATAGAATCAGTCTTGTAGGTTTCTTGTCATATGTGTTAGGAATGAGTAAGCAGAGTCATGTTTTGAGTGAATGGGACAGCATGTTGGTCATCCTCTGATGTGTTTACTGAATGAGCACTAAGTGGACAGACACTGCTCACATATCTTTCATACTTAAGAAGCTGTTTGCCAGGTAGCAGGGCATTTGAGGACAGACTCTAGTTTGGAAAGCAAGCAGTTTAATACACAATTATAATGTACAGCTCTCATCCTGATAATATTCTGACTTTGTGGTCAACTGAGCCCAGAGCCTGTGGTCTTATTTGACCAATATTTTTTGAGGCAGCGACTCGACCCCTCTTTTTGGACAACTTAGCCTGTGGGCTGTCTACCACTACCTACCGTTTATGGTTCCACAGCGCCTACGGGATAAATTGGCTGTTAAGTGTTTTTTTTTTAATAAAAAAAGACGCATGACGTTGAAAAACTCCAAGAAATTAAAGTTTAGAAACTGTAATTAAACTAGACTAAAAACAAACATATAAACTCTTAATAAATAAACGTCTTGCCGCAGGCTAGGTAAAGTTAAAAAGGATAGGTGACTTCAAAGTGATAGACTGAGCCCACAGACTAAGTGGTCTGTGGGCTCAGTTGACCACAAAGTCAATACTCTGTTTGTTTACAGTGATTTCTATTGGATTAAAAGGAACTAAATAACTATCAGTAACATAATATTTTATGTTATTGATTCCTTGATGGGTTAATTTTTGCTATTTGGGCTAGGGTACGCAAACATGCGTGGTCTTTTGTGTAAACCGAGCGATATTAGATTTCAAAGAGATAAATGTTTTAGCCAGGAATTTGTTTAGTGTGCCCTAGCCAGAGAACTTCGTGAATTTCACAGTTCATCAAGGTTTTCCTATGAATACGCCTCGATCGTAACACGGGCATATAAACGATTCACCGATAAAAACTATATCAGTTACGTAACTATGATAAACACTTATTAACTTACCATTTTATTCGCCACTTTAACAACTTCTCCAAAATGCTTCACATGAGGCCGGAATGTTTCTTGTATGTCACAGAGAAGAAAGGCAGTTTTCTTAGCTTCTAATGCACCCAACTTAAATATATTCTTCGCTGCCATTGTTAAATAATAAATTAATAACCGGCAAAAGTTCACAGCAGATTTTAGATTATTATTCGAATTTTGATGTGACAAATTGACATTGACATTTTAGTTACTTTTTGTTTTTTTCAGGCTTGGAGATATGAGCTTTTGCATTAGATAGGTCGTGGAATGAGCCTTTTGAGAAGTTATTATTTAAATGAAAACAACAATTTCATTATAGATTATACTTTAATATTAACATAGTGCTCCATCTTGTTGTGTTGCGGTATATTATAAGATTTTATGTTGTGTTCAATGGATAAAGGTATCTTTTTTAAACCAATTCTATTTTGAGCTGATTCTAGGGATATCGGGAAAGGCATGGACAGACCAGAGAGTATCCATTGATCCCGAAGATTCTTTATTATCTTGTATACTTCATCGTTGATCCTCAGGTTGCCTTGCAGTTTTATCTCAAAGTTTTTACCTGTTTGAATTAAATAGTTATTTTTAAAAGCTTTTTTATTCAAAACCGTGTGTCTAAGATTTTACACGACTCTCTATCAAAGACTTAAGGAGGCTGCGTACAGTTGTGTTCTCATACTAAAGGTGGTAGTTTTGGTAGCCTATCACCATAGAGCACATGTAGAGAAGAGTGAAGAAAACAAACGTTTTCACCAAACATACGCTATTTCAAGCTAACGTTGCACATATTTTCATCAAAGATCAATTATGTGTTCTTTTTATGAGCAAAATATTGAATTAAATTGTATAGAAAGTGTTCTACTACTTCAAGTAACGTTGTTGCAGCTTTATCTCTCCCCCGTTTGTGTCTTCAGAAAGTCCCGATATGTTATCTACTAGCAAACTTCCCCGTTACTACAGTTGACTCAATACTTAGATTTGTTCTAGAAGGTACTATATCCATAAGGACTAAAGTTTATATAGAATAGAATACAATTTCAGTATTCAGGAGTCACGTATCTGGTCTGGTGTAGTTCCCGGCAAACAACTTGAACAATGGGCATAGTGGGGATGAGTTTGTGCATCCTGGCGCAAGGGGAGTTCAGCCAATTACGCGCCTTATTGCGTTAAAAATTACATTCTCCTCCCGCTCCCCGCCAAAGAGACCCGAAAATTGTTTACTGCGCAGTCAAGGTCATTTTCCATGCTGTTTGCCGGGAACTATAACCATGAAAAATGTCCGTTTAAAATTTGAATTTTAGATTCATACAATTTGCACTCAATCCGAAATCAATCTGAAACAAAAACGAAACGAAACACATCTTGGGGCCCTAGTACCAACCTCCTGGCCCTTGCGAAAGCTTTTCCCGATTTTCTTCTTCCTGCTTCATTGGTGTAAACTCCTCATTTTTCATCGGTTCGCTATCCTTCTCAGCTTGTACGCCAAAAAATTTAGGCATATACTCATCCCACCAGCTTTTATCTGTACGACCTGGGTACAACATCAAATTAATTAAGAGTCCATAACGAGACAGTGGCGCCCTCATTCGCTCTTTTCTACATTTCTACTATTCAATAATTTCAAAAACCAAGCTGAATTTATTGTAGTCATTGCTGGTTTACGGTTTATCGATAAATTATGGATTCATGTTTAGATTCTGTATTGTTATTATAAATTGAACCGCTTAAAGTGGTCACTTTTATCTGCTTTATTGATAGTAACTGCACTAATCGATAAAACAAGCAATAACTACAAAAAAAAAAAGTTCCCGGCGAGGGCGCCACTGTCGCGTAAAAGTCCACTGACATTAACCAGTCAGTTCAGCTAGATCGCCCTCATCGTAGAATCATGTTTCCTGAGAGAATTAGACAAAACCACTAACTCTTGGCATTGATGGTCACAGTGAGATGTACCCTTATTTTTTCCTTAGTCGCCTTTTACGACACCAGCGGGATGACGTAACGCGTTGCTATTCTAAGGCCGAGACCGCACAATCGAATCTGTTGACGCACAAAATGTGGGAGTGAAACGGGATACAGAAATATAAAAAAATTAAATTTAATTCAATTTAAATTATACCTACCGAGTAAGATATCAAAGTAAATGTATTCTTTTTTAATAAAAAAAACATGCAACATAAATTTTATAAAAAATAATTTACGCAGAATGTTTTTTGTTTTTTACTTTTTATTTAATGTGCATTTTCCTTGCATTTGTTCTTTCGCTGATGTAAGTGAAGTCGTCGTATGAACACATGCTCAACCTGAAGCTACCAATGAGACACTAGTTATATCCTCTGTGCAGGTAATTAGGTAATTAAATAATGTAGTTATATTAATTATTACCAGCAGGCTCAGGGCGTGGCCTCAGTGGATTTTCTTCATGTTTTCGTTGCTCGTCTCCAACTTTAGTTGGTATCAAGAACTCCCACCAGTTTTGACTCGAACGATCTCACATTTCAAAAATCAAATTAAACAAAAGTTGTCTCAAATTCGTCATGCACTTGTACACTCTTTCAAAAATCAAGTAATAATCTAAATATGTATAGAAAAATACTAGAATTACATTTTTGCATTTATTTTAATTGTACAAAATGTTTTTGTAATAAGTGATAGCGTCAAATGTCATTTTATTGACGCCATCTTTGTTTCTAACGTCAAGTCCTACCGGTAATGTGCGTTTTATATGTTTTTGTACAAATAAACTAAACCAAAATATACAGAAATGGTAACTAAATCACTTTTCTTTCATAATATCCTTTTGAAGTTATAAGTGTACAAGACCAGGCCTTGGCGACATACATTCGCGAAGCGTGTCATTTACTTTAAAAAAATTATATGTGTCATTAATTCACACAGAACATATTGCTAAAATTAATTGAAAAACTTTTTTTAAAATTCTAAGCAGTCTAAAACTCTTTGACAGAATAGCATTTTGCTAAAAGTTGTTTTTTTAGTTGTTTAAATTGCTTCGTTGGTAGCAATAATTTTCCAATCGTATCAAACTCTCTGACTTAAAAAAAGAACAAACAAAACAAAAAATATTAGTATGGCTAAGTTGTTTTACCTTGTCTCAAACTGGTCTCCCCGTCAGATGTCCCAGGCGACATGAAAGGAAGCTCATGAAATTCGCTGTCATCGATAACAGATTTAAATTTTCTATCTTTGTCTATGAACGTTTTAATCCCGGCAGGGACTTTGGTATCGTTAGGTTTTTTCCCGACAGATTTCTCTACCGTTTTCCCTGAGGCTTGAGTTTTAGCGTCACGGTTGGAGGATACTTTCTCTGTATCTCTGACTTTTGGGTCAATCTCATTGGAATCAGTGCCAAGTTCCTCGGAATCGGTTCCAGCTCTTCGTTGGATAATGGTTTCAGGACTTTGCTGATGCAACGATGCAGCCGGAATCAAAATCAGTTCTACGCGTGCTTTGACCTCGTCTAGAACAAAGTTGTACTTACAGTCAAGTGCATATGTACTTTGGTACCGTGTCACACTGAGAACTCAGTGCCATGTGCCATCTCATTTGATGGTAAGTGACTTGAGTTTACAGCGTTCTCAACAAGAGATCTCAAGTCGACGATGCGCTGGCTGTGTTGTCGTTCATTATCGATACACAAAAGTGCTATTAATACAGCTGTTTAGTGGCAAACTTGAGTAACACGGCGGTAGCTAGTAAGGCGGACTGATATATTTGATAAAAATACGTTCAAAAAGAATCCGACTTCAATTGCCCTAACAGTTTATTTTTATTGAGGCAAATTTAAGATTTATATAGTTTTCTCATGGACGCCATTGTCAAAACAAGACCAAATTGAAATGGGACCACACGGGAAGCACCAGCTCTCAAATAAAAATAAGAATCATTCAAATCGGTTCACTCATTCAAAAGTTCTGAGGTAACAAACATAAAAAATCAACTTAAAAAAATATGAATTGAAAACCTCCTCCTTTTTTGAAGTCGGTTAAAAATAGTGACATGGTGACATTTAATATATTTTTAAATTAGCACTACATTTCCGTTGAATTAGTTAAATACATTGAAAGTACTTATTTATGTTCTCGATCCTTAAACAAGGCAAGGTCAGGCTCTTGTTGAAATTTGATACAAATACATAAATAATTAATAAACAATAAATAAAATTCCAGACTCAATCACTCAGAAACCACTCAACAGATTTGGATGAAATTCGACATATATAGTGTGGCTGCGATCCGTTGTATAATTTATGATTATTTATATTACACAAAGCAAGTAGCGCGAATACAATTTAAATATGTAGTAAAAAATAAAAATAAACAGACCAATAAAATTAAATAACATTTTCAAACTGTAACTTACAATGCGAAAATGTGAGGAAAAGCAAAATTGTAAATTTTAGTAAATACATTTGCACGATGTTTGTATACTAAAATCTGATATTTGCTGTAAAATTTAATTACACTGATTAAATCGGCTGCTGAAAATTAAAGAACTTATGTTTATTATCGGCAGTAAATGCAGCGAATAGAAAATGAAATATTTTTGTCGCCACTATATGTGTAATGAATAATGTGCTAATGTCGGTGTACGATGTCAAAATGCCGCCATGTTTGATTTTATATGACGTTTAGTCCGTCCGCTAAAGGCCGCGGCGCTTCAAACGACACCTCGTTTCTCAAAAAATGATAAGTAACTTCGAAATATGAGGGAACTGAGGTGGTCCTATTCTTATCGGTTGGTCTCGTATGTCCAAATTACTGTATAATTAGTTAAGTAAGAAGCAAGTTACGGCATATCTTCTGGTCCAAAATATCTCAGCGTCTAAAGACAAAAGTCTTTGATCAGTGCGTGTTGCCAGTGATGACATACGGAACCGAAACGTGGTCCTTTACTGTGGGCCGAATAAACAAGCTCAAAGTCACTCAGCGAGCTATGGGACGAGCTATGCTCGGAATTTCTTTACGTGATAAAATCCGGAATGAGGAAATCCGTAAACGAACTCAACCGACATAGCTCCGGTTATCGGTATCATAAAACCGGTTATCGGTTCTTCGAGCGATGTGGCCTGTCCATTGCCACTTCAGCTCACTGACTCGTCGAGTAATGCTGGTAACAATAGTACGTGATTATTTTTCAAATAAATAGACCAACGAATCTGGTTTGTAGTTTTTATTGTAGCATCGAAGCCTTCATTTTGGATGCGGCTTTTGGAAGCTGTCAATAAGTTGCTTGATAATGTTAATCATCTCTTCGCCTATGTTGATGTTGCCTTCAATTTGTAAGACGTAACCATCTTCATCTGTAAGGAGGCACTAGTTTACTAATGGTCGCTCAGTATGGTCCCATGCAACATTCCTTTTGCCATAATCTTTTTTTTTTAATCTTTATTTTGCTTAAAATATGGTGAAAACAGATGTTACATAAATTTCAAATGAGTACGCATATTTTACCAAAAGAGTCATGCAAAATACAATACGAGTAGTAGTAATGTACTAAATAATAGTACAAAAATAAAAATAATAATGTACAAAAATACTAAATAAAATGCCAAAAAATTATAATAAAATTAAATTTAATTGTACAAATAACGTCAAGAAAGCATGTCATATCAAAAAATATATAAATCAATCACGTGAATGTCAAAATCCTAATAAAATTCCAGCTAGGATACAACATGTCAATTTTAAAATAGAATAGATTGGTTTGTACAGTGATTATCAAATCATATAATAATGTCGCGAAATGAGTATCATCAACGTTCAACTTCTAAGGGAATCAAAATTTTACACACTGTTTTTCAGATACTGTTTAAAACGCCATCTAGGGACCATGTACCGTTATTTTATCACAATCGGTAAAATAAATCCTTAGTCTGAAGCTATCGATTGGAAACCGATCAATAATGGCGGACGACGGATCACTAGAGCGGGGACATATTAGTAGTGATGTCACCGTGATCTGTCACGCCTGCATTTCACTACCACCATGCAGGACGTCACACAATATATAAGGCAGAAGTCCAACTACACCGTGAGGATGGCGCAGCTGGAGTCACGCCACGGTACATCATTCAAGTCGTTCGTGGTGCGAGTCCCGACCTGCAAGCTGGAGATCTTCATGAGGGAGGACTTCTGGCCGACGGGCGTGGTGTACCGTCGCTTCAGAGGGAGGATAGCGACCAACACCACCAGAGCGGCACCAACGTGACATGGTAAATAGTATTATTGTAGTGTCTAGTAGTTTATTTTAATGTATTTTATTGTATTGTATACATACTTATGGGTCATTGTTACCTGAAATAAATGAATAATAATAATAAAAAATATCGATTGCCATTATTGATCGATTTCCAATCGATAGCTTCAGACTAAGGATTTATTTTACTGATTGTGATAAAATAACGGTACAACCATTAGCTGCGTAACAGCTAGTAGCTAATAAAGTTACGTATAAACATAATTTGGCGCTAAAAATCAGCCATTTCAATTTTTTTACCTGGTGGTAAGTGAAGATAAGATCGTTGGATGGAAAGCTTGAACCCAGAAGTCTCAAGATAATGAGGCGCTAGCTCTGCTAACTTTCATACTGGACCACAATCGTGCTATTAACACTGCTGTTTGGCGGCAGACTTAGGTAACATGGTGGTAGCTAGCCAGGCGGACATAGAAAATGCCCTACCACCAACCAAATCGAGTACCGACAGGTACCCCAACTGGGAATCGAACCCGGGACATTCGTATTGTAAGTCTAAGCCTGTAGACATTAGGCCACGGAGGCGATTTCTATGGTTATATAATATAAACTTCTCATCAAAAAAATCTAAACACCTTGCAAGTTTACGTTTTGTAAGGATTATCAGGAAAATGTGTATATTTAGGAATATATGTCAAATGTCGTTTAATAGTGAATAATATGAGGTTTTCAAATCCTAACGTTACTGTTCTAAATTCAAATTAAATTTTCATAGGTTTATCTGATAATCCTTACAAAATATAAACTTGCAAGGTGTTTCCATTTTTCTGGTGAGAAGTATATAATATAAAGCTGGTAATACCTTCTCTAAGCGAAGATGTTTTAGGTTTGTTGAAGAAACCCGATAAGAGATCGAACAAAGAAATTCCGTCTGAAAATCAAAAGTCATAAATTAAATTCATAAGTCGTCTTCATGAAGCCGTGGTATCTCAGTTGGGTAGATCGTCAGTCCTTGAACAATCGAGGTCTGGGTTCGATACTGGCTCGTACCAATGAGTTACAATTTGTTATTTGGAATTTATGTACGAATGATAAAAATCATTACCATTGGCTTTTCGGTGAAGGAAAACATCGTGAGGAAACCTGCACACTCCTGAGAAGAAATTCAAAGGTGTGTGTGAAGTCTACCAATCCGCACTGGTCCCGCGTGGTGTACTATGTCCCATACACTCTCTGTAGGTGAGTAGGACTGAGACCCTGCAGTGGGGACGTATATAGGCTGTTGATGAAATGATGACACTAAAAACTCATGTACCTGGCTGACGCATATCTTCCTTAAGACTGGTTGTCTTCATTCGTTCGAAAACAGGTTTCTGCGCTTCACTGATCCTCTGCCTGACACCAGGACCAGCAACCGGCTTGATCCAGTCCAAGAAATCTGCGTGGTGGTTGTTGATGATTGGACCAATGCTGTAGTCTGGCTTACGAACTGTGGCAGTGGTGGGCAGGCTGAACTTGATGCTCCGGAATAAGTTATAGAGATTCCCCCAAGTCCCAATATTGTCATTTTCTGGAAAACGAAAAACAGCCTATTGTAGCTACATATTGACTTTGTGGTAACTGCTTCTTCTGTAGAAAACCTTTTATGTTTAATTTTATCCTCCTTAATTTAGTTAGTCGATCTACATGGTTACAATCTTATTGAATACTTGCATGCACTGGCTGGTGGGGTCCTTTTGAATAAAGAATCTATATAAACTTATTTGAATATAGAACACGTTGCCGTGACGTTTAGTTAAATTTTATCAAACGAAGAGAGATTCTTGGCGCGAACTTGAATAATGGTGGTTGATTGCAATTTTTCGTAATTCGTTAATAATATTATTGTGTGTTTTTTGTGTTATAATGGTGTGATATAGTGCAAATAGTGTCATGGACGGTGTTATGGTATCAATTACGCAAAATTGCAAGGGTTTCGACGCGATCGAAAGGGTTTATCATGTCGATTACATTCAGCATACGGATTCTTTCGAATTATGTTGAAACCAAGGCTGGCCTTTGAAATTCCCGCCAAGAATCGTCAAAACAAGCGATAAAATGTACACATTATACATTTTATTGAGAAAACTGAAGAAAAGATATGTTCAGAGTAGGCTGTATGACTTTGTTCCTTTGCCTTCCCATTCGGGAGAATTAAACTACTACTACTCAAACGAAGATCAGTTTTCTGGGGTAAGTCACTGTCATGAAGCGTTTTAGTTTTATTGTTTTAAAGTAAAGTCAGGTCCGCAGCCAGTCTTCAAGACCAAATGTCCACTGCACTGTATCGTTTACTTAGTTGTATGTGCAAATAGTATATTTTTTCCAACCCAGCCATTGTATTCTTTGATCTGATCCCGGTTCAGAAGCTACGTCCCTACGTCTACATTGGTAAAAAACCAGATGTCACAGCAATGTGTTCTATAA
Organism: Carcina quercana; assembly: GCA_910589575.2. Lineage (NCBI taxonomy): Eukaryota > Metazoa > Arthropoda > Insecta > Lepidoptera > Depressariidae > Carcina > Carcina quercana. The sequence continues at coordinate 2,809,971 of OU342454.1, read as the reverse complement.
TCAAATAGTTCTATATTCAAATGGACCCCGCCAGCCAGTGCGTGTATCCAAGGAGAACGCAACCATGTAGAGCGACTACTCTACAGCACCCATATTTAGTCGATTAAATTATATTTTTGCTTCGTTTGGGTGCTTGTCCATCAATCCGCATCTTACCTCTCTTACTACCGCTGCTTTCCGAAGGCCCCACGCTCAACGAGAACTCAACATCAGAGCTAGGCTTTTTGTACTTGCCATCCTCCACGTGATCTCTGAGTGTTTCCATATCTTTGGTGGTACGAATGGACTCGGTTGTAGTCTTAGACTTCCTATGTCTGCTTTGTTTATATTTATCTGTTACCACATCGGTGTCAAGTTTGGTATTTCTAGAAGGCTTCTCAGTTTCTGAAGACGAATCATGGTCCTTGTAGACGTATTCGTCGCTGGAATCGTCGCTGCGTCTTGCCTTTACTGGCCTCCCAGTTAAATTTTGAATTTGGAATGCGTTACCTGTATAAAGAAATATGCGATTGGTTACGCAAAATGGGAAGAAGAGATTGGATAGGGTTCATTTTTGTTTATGAATTTTGATGTAGTGGTCTTTCAGCTTTGTTTTGGTTTAATCCGAATATTTTTAGGTGACGTAGTTTTTTTAAAATTTTAAATCGAGGCAAACCTCATTTAGAAACTTTAAACGCGATCTCATCATCAGCCGGGTAACTTCCACCTCTGGACATTGGCCTTCTTCATGGTATACCACATTGATCGGTCCTAGGGACCTCAACCAGGTCGTCGGTTTATCTAGTAGGGGACGGACGCGATAACTTTTATTCCCCATCGGTTATTGGTTCTCCGAGCGATGTGGTCCATTTCCACGTCAGCTCATTGACGCGTCGAGCTACGTGTGTGACCCTTGTTCGTGTACGGGTTTCCTCACGTAGATAAATTCGGTGCATAGCTCGTTCCATTGCTCGCTGAGTGACTTTGAGCTTGTTTATTCGGTCCACAGATTTACTCGAAATCAATTGTTTAGACGGATACTCAATATTTGTTGAACAGGATACGGGAATTGATTTTTGTGACGATACGGATATATCCTGTACTTACACTGAATAATCAGAAAATTTGAGAATAATAGAAAGAAATACATTTTCCACGGATATGTTCGAACGGCATTAAAACAAAGTTTAGGTAGGGTAGATAGCAAAGAAAACACAGCATTAATTATTACACACATGTGATTTAATATTTTTATGAGGCATTAAATTGAGTGAACAGATTGTGAGCTGTAATTTATTTAATTGCTTATTAGAACTGTTTTGCTAGTATATGTTCATATATTTTTATCCCTCCTGTTCTGAAAGTAGATATTTCATTAATAACGTGACGTAACTCAAGGACGTGAGGCCGTCCCACCCCGCGTCTCCCGCTCCGAGGTCTCCACGCGAGAATCTTTCTGCTCCATCGACCGTCTGCTCGTCGACAGATGTGGCCTGCCCATTGCCACTTCAGCTTGCTTATTCGAGTAGCTATGTCGGCCACCTTTGTACGTCGTTTTGTCTCCACAAAGTTTGTACATATTAATTATAAAATCACTTAATTCAATGGTTTCGTGACATTGTGAAGACTGGCTCCTGGACTAAAATCCCCTGTGCTACAGGAGCCAGATCTCCACCACCGGACATGTGTTTTTTAAGTAACAAGAAATATGATTATTTTATACAGTATTAAAAATAGTTTTCATTTAAAATAGACAACAAGTAAAAGAAGTGTGTGTATGTGTGGTTTTAATTTATTCTAGTTTTAACGGGAGTAACCAAGGCTTTGGTATAATCGTAAAGGATATTCCAAGCATAGCCCTCTCTATATTTCTGTACTTCTATTTTTGACTGTCATTCTTTTTAACATGAATTTTTGTGTAAGCTGTGGATACCTATAATTAAGTTAACATTTTTAGTAATTAGTTATGTAAGTTTGTATTTGGAATGTAACTTGTTGGTGTCTCTAAATAAATATCTTCACCTCATCGTTTATACTACGAGTATACTGTGTACCTACGAGTTTAGAATATAACTAAACCGTAAAAATGCAAGGGAACGAAACGAAACCGTTAATCATTGTATACTGTTACATTGATATCACAAACCTATCTGGTTGTTGTGACTTTGGTAATCAAGGAAAAGTAATGTGTGTGTAAGGTTAAAAAGGTGAACCATAAGAATGAACCAAACCAATAACTTCTGAACAAGAAAGCGCCTGATTAGAATTATTATAGAATTGCAAAGCAATGATATGTTTTTGCGAACTAATATTGTTGCTTTAAAGTTTTAGTCAGGCGCTCGCTTATTCCCTTGCTCCATATGCATTTTAATGGTAATTCTAATTATAAAATACGCAAATTAAACATGGATCATTAAACGTTATTTTCTTGGTTTTTATTTTCAATCTGAGTTAACGATAAAATAGCTACCACATTTATTATGTAACAACAACTACTTTAAAAATATCCATGTTATGCCGAAAATGACTAACATCAGCCTTGGCAATTGGCATCAAACTTATAACACCCCTCTTTATGCGTCGGGGGTTAAACATAATTACCACTGATTTTTATGTAAAGAAAACTCGTTGAGAAACACCCCTGAGAAAGTTATGAGACCTCGTGGTAGACTAGGGTTTGTTGCTTCCGACATCCACGAAGCGGCCATGCTGTCGCTTGGGACCTGAAAGTTCGTACATTCATCAGAATGAGGCTATGTCCTATTGACTTTTAGAAATGCAGCAAATTTATGGCTTTGTATTTATAATTCGCAAAAAAACGTTATAATTTCTTTACAGGTAGAAGTTTGAATGATTATTTTTTCTTAAAAGCCCTTTGCGCCGAAAAAGCGCGCGCACGCGATCGTCGGGCGCCATGTTTTTTTTTAAATCTTGCGGTTTCGTTCGGGATTTAGGGATACATAGAAAACACAGCCGCGGGCCCGAACAGTCAGTCAAAAGTCACGCGTTCGAAAAATAAAATAAGCAAAAAACTACCAAGGATCGTGAATGATACAGTTTTTTCGGTAAATTGGAGATTTGGAGCCAGTTTTTTTGGGAGAAATTGCGTGTGGGACTTAAGTAATAATAGGTCTGGATGAAAAAGTTTTAAGCTAATGAATAGGGATTTCGTAATTCGATTTTAGGGGAATCTAAACCTTATGAAGTTTTGATAAACATAAACATAAAAATAGTATCGTTAGAATTTTTATACACTCGTTAGAATGTATCAAATGTCCAATATCTTACTGCAATCACCAAACTGCTTGTTAAGTGTGATGATAAGCGATCTCCAGATAAAAATATTTCTTTACAAAAGTGGACTTAGCGTGGGGACACACCTGGCTTTGCTGTTCTGATCTACCCAGATCATCCGGAGTCCGGAAGGCTAGAATGCCATACAAAATGTAAATATCGAGACACACCTGTCTATCCGCACCGTCCAGCACGCCCGGTCAGCATCCCCGTAGAACGAGCTGGCCCGTCAGAAAAAGGCGCGAGATACATACAAACTACATATATCTGAGAGAGAGTGATATAGATTTGCATCAGTACCCCTGCAGTTGTGCGATCAACCCGGATTCTTTTCTGATCTAGGTCATTCTAGGTAGATCAGAACAGAATCAATAAGTGTGGCGGTGCCCTTTTTAAATGAAATGAAATCTGTCTCGAGTTTTACTCACACTTATTTGCAGTAAAAAGTTATGGTTCCAGCCAATTAGTGTTTTAAAGATGAAGGAAAATGGATATGGTGTCTTAACTCCATTTTTAATTGCAAAAGTCGTTAAATTTGTTAGCAAGAACAACAAAAATACAAATGTGGAAGCGATGAATTACACATACCCTTTCGATTCCGAATATTTAACTGATTCGTTAATTTTGAACGATTTTGAATGATTGCGAGGTTTTATGTCATCTGACATCACCTAACTTTATTAGTAAAAAGGTGTCGGAATGAGATAATACACTTCAGTACAAAACAAAAATATGTCCACTTAAGTACCATGTCGCATTCACTCTTTCTTCTTCCTATGCAGTTGAAGGAATGGTTCAAAAGTGGATACATAATTCTGTACACGAGTGTACCTAACTGTAAAAATATATTTCAGGAAAGGCAATGTTCCTTGGAGCTTATGGAGACACTTTTTTAGTTTTCATTAAGGATATCTTTTTTTCATTTCACAATAAATGTATAATGTATCCATATGTATAACCGCCGTGACCTAGTGGCTACATGCATGGACTAACAATCCATAGGTCTTCGGTTCGATTCCCAGCGGGGGTATATCGGTACTCGGGTTGGTTGGTGGTAAGGCACTTTATACGTCCGCCTGGCTAGCTACCACCATGTTACCTAAGTCTGCCGCCAAACAGCAGTGTAAAGTCTCTGTGCGGTATGAAAGGTAGCAGAGCAGGCTTCATTAACTTCACGCTTCTGGGTGCGCACGCGCACCATCCAACGGCAGGTGAGATTCGAGAAAATGTGTTTTCCAAGTACTTCATATGAGGTATTTTGCACTATATCTAATTACTATAATAATAGTAAAAAAACATTCATTTTTGACGCCAAAAAATAATCTTGACCTGTCTTTCTAAATCCTTCTAGATAAATAGATGTATTATATATCTAATAATAATAATAAAAATTATAACGGGACATAAAAGGCAATGAAATACCTAACCAAAGAGTTAGCAAAAACCATTAGGCGAAGAATTAATCACCCACCAAGGAGTTTGCACTGGCAGCAAAAACTAACGCTGCCGTCTACAATTAAATAGGCCCAGCGGCTACGGCCTGGGCCTACATTCGGACCAAGGTTGACCCGCTAGTCCCCTGGAATACGTAAAAACTTAAAAAACTGTCTAATGACCGTAATTATAAACGATTTGGTTTTAACCTCAAAAAGGTTTCGTTCAAAGCACGCGCCGTCAGCGCCCCTGGCGGTTGGTTGTTCGTACTAAATTAGTAGGTTTTTGGATGACGCCACTGCATCTTCAATAGCGGAAATCAAGTTTTTTAAAGCGATTCACCTCAATTAAAGTTTCATACAAAGTTTCTGTTACCATAATCATTTAAAATATAATATCTGGATTTGTGCAGTAACTATCTAAAAATAGTACATCAGATTGTGATGTCGCGAAATGAGTATCATTAACATACAACTTCACAGTGAATCACAATTGTCATTTTAAACACTTTTTTCGATTATTGTTCAAAGCGCCATCTATGAACCATTAGCTGCGTAACTGCTATTGTAGCTAACTATAAAGTTGTAAATTAATGATAATTATTTCGCGACACTATAATTTCGTCTCCTATTTTTAGGTAATTACTGATCAAAGACAGCTATTCTATTTTAAAAGATTATGGCAACAGAAATTTAGTATGGAAGCGTTAGGAGAGGGATAGCGTTAACTGTCTTGATCTATTTGCGATAAATGTTTTGGAGCCATTTTAGAATGTTAAATCGCGAGCGGTTTAAAAATAAATTCGAATTTCAACTCGAAGGAATTCGAATTTCAAAAATGAATATTGACAGAATGAATGTTACCGACACATTGTTGAAATTTGTAATTTACTAATACATATATGATTTAACCGGCTCCATGGCCTAGTAGGTGCACTATTGGAGGCTGTACTCAACTCCTGGTTCAATTCCCGGTGCGAGGAGCTGTTGTAATCGGTTTGGTGGTAGGACATTTTCTAGTACCCAGAGTACTTTAACAAATTAAATGAAACTAATACAAGACAACTTCGGCTTCAGTATATAAATCGGTTGCACCAACCAACATGTCACACGTACATCTATAAGAAAAATGTATTTAACACATGCATCATTGCTTACAATCATCTCCCAAGGGTTTTACAATTAGAAAACGGCAGAGATTTTAAGAAAAAAATTACGGATTGGCTTCTTGGAAACTGCTTTTATAGCTTTCCTGAATTTTTAAATCATAAAAATTAATCATTTTAAATATACCTGCAATTATAGTTTGATATAAATTAATGAGATGACTTGTGAATTATTTTATGACCAAATTATTAACATTGTACTAATTGACATGCGATGTAAACTAATTTTGTAACAATTAAATTCCTTATTAGATATGTTTATAATATTTGCACACCTGTGGAAAGGTTAAGTACATCGAACTAATTGAAATTACTATCTAAACACCGTGTAAAAAACTATGTACTTGGCAAATATATTTTTTCTTTCTTTCTTTCTTTCTATAGCTACCACCATGTTACTTAAGCAAAAGTCTGCCCACCTGGTCAACAGCACTTTTGTGTTCTAGTAATGAAAGATATCATCCGCTAGCGAGCCTCATTAAGGTCATTTCATTCAAACGGCCATATCTAGTTAGTTAGATGAAGCCAATTTTTCATGTATGATGGGTTTGCACTTGGCCGTCATTTCACCTTACGGTAACTGACGATAAGGCCGTTGGATGTTGCGCGTGCGCACCCAGAAGCCTCTACCTAATGAGGCGCTGGCTCTGCTACCTTTCATACCGGAACACAACAGTGCTATTAACACTGTTGTTTGGCGGCAGACTTAGGAAACATAGTGGTAGCTAGCCAGGCGGACATAGGAAATGCTCTACCACCAACCAAACCGAGTACCGATAGGTACCACAATGAGAATCGAATCCGGGACCTCCGTGTTATGAATCCAACATTGAGCTATTATGCCACGGAAGCGGTAATAAATGTAAACCCATTGTAAACATAAAGATGGAAAGAAGTTGATGCTTATGTGTAAGCACGCTTACAACCAACCTTAATGTCACTTACCACCATGTAACATGAAAAACTCAAGCGCGTTGTAAAACAAAACTCTAAATCCTTTTAAGCTTTCGCCCTGATTAAATTATCCAGGCTTTTATGGCGGCACGCCGCATCACCTTTGCCTCGGGGGGTTTAAAAAATAAAATAAAAAAGTAAAAAGTCAAAGGCGGAAAGCGTCGGCGCCACTGACACTTCGCCCGAGCTGATCGACCACGCCCCCGGCGCCGGCGCATGCAGACAGCACTACGCAGCGCTGAGGTTTTTGTAGATTTGTATTTTGTTCATATTTATTGAATCAATTAAATAGCACTTTCAACTAGGCATACATGACAATACTGTCTTTTAAATTAAACCATACCTTTTTAGGGTTACGTAACGAATAAGGAAAAAATGAATCCTTGTTGAATCACTTGTTTGTCCAATTTTTCTCAAGAGCGCGTATGACAAGTTGAAATTAATATTAAATATGCAATTCTGCAGTACTTTGGAGCTGTGAAAAAATCGAGCTTCTAGTTCAATGCATTAAAAAGATACGGCAGTTTAAGTCGCATTTTTGACATAGAAGTAATTAAGAGGCTATGTTGGTTAGACCACGTGGCCGCGTTCAAATTTGGATTGTTTTGTAGCTGTCCCTATCCGAGCCCTATCCTATCCGAGCGCGTACGGTGAGACAGCATACACTACGCGAAGTTATCCACCCGTTATTTGGATGTTTTGTAGTCCAGGGATCATTTGAAGGATACCGTATATTATGTAACCATTTTTTTAATACAGTATACTAATGAAATTTCAGATGTCGGTGGTTTTTCCGAATTGTTCTAAATTGATTCATACTCTTGTAAATCAGGTTCAAAGTTGCGGCTTTTTATTACCGTAAAATACAATTCTTTGACGCCCTGTAACTCTGGATGTATATATTTAAACGAAAATCTGACTCGCCACCGACACAGATATTTGTTTCTAGATTGTGTCTTGAAAATTTCATAGATTTTCATAGCTTAATACTCAAAATATGACTGGACTACGTTTGTATGGGCGCGGACACCAGCATACCCTCTCTTAAAACCTATACGGCACTTCCCATTGAACTAGAATCATGACATTTGTCAAGCAGTAAGGTATAGGAATGAATCTTAAAAGTTAATTTTTTAATTATATCTCATTAAAATTTTACAATTACTTACTGCTCCAGCAAATTTCAGCTTAAATGACATTTTAAAAAACGGCCACGTGCGAGTCGGTGCATGAAGGGCTCCGTACCATTATCTATAAAAACGGCAAAAAATCATGTCTGTTGTATGGGAGCCCCCTTAAATTTTTTTTTGTATATATGTTATTATAGCAGCAATAGAAATACATCATCTGTGAAAATGTCAACTGTCTAACTATCACGGTTCATGAGATACAGCCTGCTGACAGACAGCGGAGTCTTAGTAATAGGGTCCCGTTGGTTACCCTTTGGGTACGGAACCCTAAAAACCAAACGAAATGAAGAGTACAATCGCAGCTTCCTCATTATTGACAAGTATGTTGTACAAGTATAGTCGGGCAATGTAGTCTGTCCACACGAAGTTGACTACAGCAATAGTGCCAATGTAATAACTAAAAGTGACATCTATCAATGCATTTTTTAAATTTAATGGCTTTTCTTGCGTTTGACCACAATCTGATCTGATTATAAGTGATTATGTGGTACACGCTTGCCTATAAGAAGCCTGATTGATGGTAATTTAGTATAATGCAGTAAGATATGATAGTTTTGTAAATGCAAAAGAGATGTTTCAAATTCGGCCTGCACTTGTACACTATTTAAAAATTGAGTAATCATTTAAATATGTACAGAAAAATAATAGAATTACATTTTTATATTAAAAAAAATTCTTTTTGTACTTAGTGACAGCGTCAAATATCATTTTGTTGACGCCATCTTTGTTTTCAACGTCAAGTCTTACCTGTTTCGTACGTTTTATATGTTTTTGTAGAAATAAACTAAACAAAAAAATACGAAAATGGTACTTACATAACTTTTATTTGATAATGGTCTTTTAAAAATATAAGTGTACAAGACCAGGCCTTGGCGCCATACATTTGCAGACCTGTCATTTCGGGACGGTAAAACACTTGCCAGCCTTGTATCATCGCGTGCTAGTGTGATGGTAAATGTGTTCACTTTACTATAAGTTCCAATGGTTGTGTATGTACAATCAATGTACATAGTCAAAAATAAAGACATATTTTTGGATACCAAAGCTAATGGTGAAGATGCATTGAAAAATATTTTTGTCTAAATCGATAGTCCATGTAAAAAGGTAAATACCTGTATCATTTTTTTTCGATACTACTAATATATTTTTAGTACAACCCGCCAAAAGGTTATTCTAGTCACGTGGTGCTATAACGCTCCATATAAATCGGGTAACATTTGTGACGTCACACGTATTTTAGAGCGTTAAATGTATGAAGCTTGTTCGATATTTGAGTTATCTCGAAAAATGATGTTTTATGTGTTATATACTGCTATAATAAAAAGTTCAAAATTCAATGAGAAAACGTAATCTAATAAGCATTTTACTATTCAAGGAACTAAATTTTTGAGACATTTAGTCCTTGCAAAATCCAAATAAAAAATCAAAATCATAACGTATTTTTATTTTGTTGGGATTTCTTTTAATGTCCGCTATGCTATAAAATACAATTCAACCCAATCTAATTTGGGTGCATCTTACGTATTGAAAAAAAAAAATTTTTTTTTCTTCAATTTTAGTTTATTTTTACATACATGCCTTTTTCTTCTTATTTTTACATTTAAAATAAAAATTTATGTTGTTTTCTAATTTCAGTATATATCGTTATGGTTTTTATCCAGTACGCTTTATAAAAAATTTCGACGTTACATTTTAGCGCACAGCAGCGCCATCTTTCAATAACAAAGTTATTCGTGTAGTGTAGTCAACATATCGCAGACAAACTACATGTTCGTATGAATGTATTAGACAAGGAAAATATTTCGCATTACAAACAATAAACAATGGAGGACATAAAAAATAAATTAACTTTATTCGATCGAATCTTAATGAATCGATGTTACGGTCGTCATTTTCGTTAGGTCAGTGTGTGGAATGTCCAGTAATTTATGTTATAATAGTTGTTGTCTGGAAATGTTCATACGTTGCGAACACATTTTTATTTGCAATGCAAAAACAACAACAAATATACTTAAACGTGACGAACCTTTTCATACCTTGATTGTACCTACAATAACACGACAAAAAGAAGTGGGTTTTTATAGTTATTTTTTAGGGTTCTGTACCCTAAAAGGAGAAAAAGAACGCTCATAAGATAACTTTGTTGACCGTTTGTATATCAAGACCATTTTGCTCAGAATTTCGTAGATGTATCAAATGGAAATTAATAAAAAATACTCAAGTCAGGCCCTTGAATCTGTGAAAAAATGTAATTTCTAGGTCAACGCAATAAAAAAATATACATAACTGGTTTGTGACGGTACTTTTAGACGATTTCCATAGAGAATGCAAGGGAAGCATTTACAGGGTACTTCCCGTTGACCTAGAATCCTGAAATTTGGCAAGTTGTAACTGCGAGGGAAAACGTCAAAATAAGCAGTGGCCATGTCTTATTATTGAGTTGGCTTAGAAGTTTGATGTTTTCACATATGAAAGGGATTGCGAGAATGTTTATAGAGGCATATTGATTTATAATATATATACCGTATAATAAGTATACCGTATAACTGAGTCTGTTCCTGAGGTATGGGAGCGGCACCAACGAAGCATTTATCCATGCGTCCAAATGCGTCGTTTGACGTCCTGTAATGTAGCTAAGTTTCTAGCAATCTGTACTCTGTATTCTTCAAATCTGAAAACAAAACAAATAAATTGTAAACTTAAGTAATTTAAATACCTGCTGGAATGTAGCCCGACTGATTTTACTAAATTATGGTATCAAATATCTAAATTGACAAAATAAATATAAATACAGTACTAATATTTTAATCATATAGTTTATATATTTATATATCTGTTTTGCATGTCTTCTTTATTATCCTGTAGTCTCTCATCCTCAGTTGATCGCCTATCATCTTCATTTAAAAATTTCACAACTATATTTAAATAGCTCGCCCTGCTACAGGCTTGACATATTGGGGCTGCTATAACAAAAACACGTTTTTGGCCATCACTTTGGTCCGTTTAAACTTAGTTGTTAACAAGCGTTACTAAATTGTCATTGTTTCAAATAAATAAATAAAATTGATATTAATTTCACTGAGCTCCTTTTCTTTTTAGGTACGGAAAACATAAAAAGAGAGCAAAAACTAGTCATTTCTGACTGTAACCATGTACGATGACTAGCTGCAACATAGCGAACTAAAAGTTAAGTCGTCATACGTCGTGGGGAGCGACAACAATGCACTAATTAGAAAATTATACTGAATGTGTTGTTTATTGCATTGCTATTGCTTTGATAACTTCATTTAAACCATCGCTAGGTCCCCGACAAACGCTCTGAATTATGTGTAGATTTTATCTACTGGTGTTAAGGTTCAAAGTTCGATTTTTATTGTTTAATGTTGTCAAAGTATTATTTGGTAATAGAAAGAGCTATGCTCGGAATGAGGAAATCCGTAGACAAACAACCGACATAGCTCGACGAGTCAGTGAGCGGAAGAAGAGGAAAAGATCTCGCGTTGCCACCACGTACCGGGAAGCGTGTACCGTGCCGTCCTACCAGGTGGACCGACGACCTGGTTAAGGTCGCGGGGAGTCGCTGGATGCAGGTGATTCGGGACCGGTCGATGTGGCGTACCATGGAGGTCTATGTCCAGCAGTGGACGTTCCCTGGCTGATGAATATGATGTATTATTTATAGATAAATAAACATGCGAAACGTGTAGAAGGTGCTTTTTACTTGATAAGTGAAGCAAGTAAAATAGTCATTCTGGCTTAGTTTTCCTATATATGACCCGTCATTTCCTCCATGTGGAGTGCTTTAAAGATTTTTGACCAATTTCAAAAATAGGAGGTTTTATGGTCAATGCGTGTGTATAAAAGGAATTCTTATAGGGTCACTTGGTTGTCCGTCTGTCTGTCTGTCAAGACCCTTTTCTCAGGAACGCGTGAAGGTATCAAGTTGAAATTAATAATCATCACAAAAATGTGTCCCTTTGACCTGTAAAGAAATTAAGCTTCTGAGACAACTCAATAACAACACGGCAGTTTATGCAGAATATTTTGGCGATTTCCCGTGATGGTGCATCCAAACTTGGGTACTTCCCATTTACCTAGTATACAATAAGTCTAGACCTTTACAAAGTGTTCCAGCGCCTGTTGAACTCTCGGTGCGTGAGTACTGTTTTGATTGAGGGAAATCTCCGTCTGCGAAATAGAAAGCTTTAAATTGATAAATTTTGACAGTGTCGTTCAACGTTCTATCTTCTAAACTTTTGCTTTTAAAAATCTGAAAAATTGACAGTAATAGTAGTACATATGCTAAACTTTACAGGAAAACTATCACGACTAAGCTGGCTTTACAGGTTAACGAGTAATAGTCGACCAAATTATAAAATATATTGGGAGTGCTTAAAATGAAAATTTCGTACAAATTTCACACAAAAATACTGTTTATAAAACCATTTAAACAACGGAACGGAACACTGGCGCGACACGCACTTGGCTAGTTTTTAAAAAAATGCATTGCTCTCTTATACATCCCGGCACCTTGTTTTAATGCTATTTCCATACATATGATGCTTTTGTGGAAACACTATATTGTCACTTATAATTGTAAAATATCTGGGTGACCGAGCTTTGCTCGTAGTTCTTTAAAAATAATAATTACAAACTGGAATAAATAAATAAAAACACACAAAAAAACAAAAATAAAAGCAATTTTCCAGCCGGGATTTGAACGCGGATATCTCGGCCGGAATGACACGTGTGAACCACTCGGCTAAAGTGATTATGTTTGACAGCGTGAAATTTCCCATCATATTTAGCGTCGAATAATGCGAAGGAAAAAACGCATGAAAACTCGAAAACGCGCGATTTTTCGCCCCCGAATACCCCCAAATACCAAATTTCAGCGAAATCGCTGGAGCTGTTTTGGAGATCCGAATTATATAGGTATATATATACAAGAATTGCTAGTTTAAAGGTATAAGATATAGATTATATAGATATAGATTAGACTACGAAAATGGTGCTTGTTTTTTTTAAAAAGTTCTTTAATTTTGACACTGGAAAAGCAAGTAGGTTCTATACTGGGTCAACTCTTTTTAAAATTTACTGGGATAATCATATTCTTAAGCCAAGACCACGTTGTAAATATTAATATAAGTCTTATTACAAAGGTATTCATGTTAACATTAGTTTCGCTCCACTTCATTTAATGTTATGTGAACAACATCCATAAATACAGTCGCACATCAATCAAAATCAACCACGATGTTGTGCAACCAGTAAATATGATTAATTCGCGGTAACAAATGATTTATTAAATGTTAATCTTTCCTTTATACTCTTTCGAATCAAATGCTTATTGTTTTGGAGGTAGACTAGGTACCATTGTAAGAAAAGTGGCCTTTTATCTGTGGCCAGCTCGTTGTACACTGTTTTAAAATAAAGGTAAAAATATGAGAATTACTTTTACAATGGTAATCAATGATCAGATTATATGGATAATTTACGTGTACAAAATACTTTCTTTTTCTAGGTCAATTCCACGTTCATTTTTAAATGACAGCTTGAGGACAGCCCCGAGTACTATCGACAAAGTTCCCGCCTGACCACCATTAGGGCCAGTTTCGCATACAGTCGTCGTCCGTCTTGATAGTTTTTTGGGATAGATCATAAAACTATAAAAAAACAAAAACAAGAAAGCATTGTTGTATTTGTGAAAGTCCCGCAAATTCGACGTCACAATGATGAATGATAAAATGTCCCTAGACTATAACTAACTACTACAATGGACCCTAAAAAGTCATAAAAACTCATAAACAACAAAATAAAAGGCGGGTCTAGCTAAGATTGACACATGCAAGCAACTTGGTTTTGAAACTGGTCAGCGTTTTTTTTGCGTTGGCACAGATTCGTTCAGAAATTGTTATTAGTTAGTTAGCACAAGAGTAAATATATAAAACGTATACAATGCATTATCAATTATTACATGTTTAGTTTGTTTCTAAAGCAGAGGTAGATAATTAATTACTATTATATTTATGATTTAGAACAATAAAAAATTGCGTCTTTATAAATCTTATCTATGGTATGGATCAAAGTGGCTCTGTTTCTGAACGCAGACAGCGATGTTGACATTGACAACCAAAATGGCGGCCATGACATTAACAAAACATAAAACTAGCTATATGTACGTTTGATTGTGACAGTCCGCCATTGTTGTTTTGTGTTGCAATTGTTTGAGGGGAAACAAATTTTGTACACGGCATTCGGTTAGATTTGTTGAAAATACATGATCAAAAAAGATTAATTAAAAAAACACTATTACTATATTCGGTGTGCATTGACCTGGCCCAAGCTCCATACATTTTTGAAATCACCTTTATAAGATAAAACAACGTTCTCTATCGGTTTGGTTAGTGGTAGGCAGAGAGATTTAAATATAGTAATAGGTTGTAGAGCGGTCATTGGGAAACGTTTCATATTAACATTTTGATTTCAAAAGTCAATGGTATGTCAAATGTCTTGTACGGCCGCGTGACGTGATGTGACACTAGATTGAGTAACTTATTACCAATTGGTAATAAGTTTAGGATCAAAATGTTTGTTTGCTTTGTCCGGTCTATTAATATTAAATGTCTTTGGTGGTAGGGCATTTTCTATGTTAGCTAGCTACCACTATGCTACCTAGTACCTAAGTCAGCCGACAAATGGCAGTGTAGTAGCACTGTTGTGCTTCGGCTATGTTCCTGTATGTCAGGTAACAGGCAGTTCTTCATTAGCTTCAGCGTAAATTAAATTAACAAATTTTTATCAAAAAACCCTACGCAATAATCATACGGTTACCAAATATATCTAAGAATCACCGCAAGGAAACTTGCTTTTACGTAAAAAAACTCATCAAAATCGCTCCATCCGTGCGAGAGCTATGTACGATGTCATAGACAGACATTGGCGTCAAACTTATAGCACCCCTATTTTTGCGTCGGGGGTTATAAAAAAATCATAAACATTATCGAAAAAGTTAAGATTGACTTTTAGTAATAATATAGGTGTATACATATCCATACTGTTACATGACATTTCCTTATTAATATATGGAACGAGCTATGCTCGGAAATTCTCTACGTAATAAACCCGGAATGAGGAAATCCGTAGGCAAACTAAGGTCACCGATATCGCTCGACGAGTCAGTGAGCTGAAGTAGCAATGGGCAGACCACATCGCTCGAAGAACTGATAACCGATGGGAAGTACAGGTTCTTGAGTGGCGACCACGTACCGGAAAACGTCTACCGGGCCGTCCCCCTACCAGATGGAGCTACGACCTGGTTAGAGTCGCAGGGAGTCGCTGAATGCAGGTGGCTCGGGACCAGTCGATGTGGCGTACCATAAAGGAGGCCTATGTCCAGCAGTGGACGTTTCTCAGCTCATCATGAATATATTACTAAACCTACATTGTATCAATAACTGCAGAAGTTATTATTAATTGCTTTTTAATTTGCCATTTTTGTTGCGTCATCACGACGTGAGATCGATTGGCGCGCTTCTTTTTTTCGGAGGCATGTCACTGACCGTACCTCGTTCAGCCTTAATGAAGTTAAGGTCTCATTAAGTGTTCATCTCTTTTTATAATGCAATCGCTACTATTATAAATACGGTAATGATATTTAAACGGCTTCATTTAGCATGAACCCGTGCCTGTTTTTGTGTTAAATCTTGCAACGGGGTTTAAACTACTTTTACTAAAAAACTTTGATTAGGTGTAAGTTAGGTTAGTATATTAGGCCCCAATTTTATATTGTAATCTCAGAGACGTTTACCTATCTACTGTATTTTATGCCGAATTAACTATTTCTATAAAAGCCCCAGACTCGATTTTTTTCCAAGATATCGTAGAACGTGGTGTGTGCTAAGCGTGGAGACACACCTGTATTTGCTGTTCAGATCTGAATACTCTAGACCGTTCTTTCTTGATTTGCACAACTGCAGGCGTACTGCAGACAGAAGACAAAAGTCTAAATACAAAAGTCTTTGATCAGTGCGTGTTGCCAGTGATGACATACGGAACCGAAACGTGGTCCTTTACTGTGGGCCGAATAAACAAGCTCAAAGTCACTCAGCGAGCAATGGAACGAGCTATGCTCGGAATTTCTCTAAGTGATAAGGTCCGGAATGAGGAAATCCGTAGACGAACGAAGGTCACCGACATAGCTCGACGAGTCAGTGAGCTGAAGTGGCAATGGGCAGGCCACATCGCTCGAAGAACCGATTACCGGTGGGGAGTAAAGGTTCTCGAGTGGCGACCACGTACCGGGAAACGTCTACCAGGCCGTCCCCCTACTAGATGGACCGACGATCTGGTTAGAGTCGCAGGTAGTCGCTGGATGCAGGTGGCTCGGGACCGGTCAATGTGGCGTACTATGAGGGAGGCCTATGTCCAGCAGTGGACGTTTCCCGGCTGATGATGATGATGAGGCGTACTGATGCAAATCTTTCTCTCTCTCAGATAGAGTTTGTATGTATCTCGCGCCTCTTTCTGACCAGCCAGAACGTTCGCTGTGCTTCACAGTGCGGATAGACAGGTCTGTCTCGATAGATACATTTTGTATGGCAAACTAGCCGTCCGAACTCCGGATGATCCGGGTAGATCAGAACAGCAGACAGGTGTGTCCCCACGCTTTAAGAAACGTCATAAAGTCTACCTTCCTCAGAGGTACTTTATAGACCAAGGGGACAATAGGCTAGTTGACTAAATTTGAAAACTTGGCTAATTATATACTTTAATATCTATTTTATCCCAAAAAAACTATATTTTAAAGAAAAATCAATATTTACATTACGTATTTTGTATTTTAAAAAAGCCATTTAGATTTCCCTCGAAAACGCTGAATAGTGTCATGGCGTCTTGAATGACGTCGCAGCTCGCGAAATAACCTGCTCTGTGATATGAAAACGTCAACAACAACAATGATGTTTTGCGAGGCGTGACGTCACACTTTCTTGCGCCGCGTTCTTCGTGTTCGTTGTCACGTGACCTAATGCCTATTTTTTTCGAATTCATTTTCTAAAAATATTAATAATCTTTAACTTTTTTGAGAAATAGACTGGTTTTTTCTCACCTTCGTGTCTTCATTTATAATTAGCAACTATAAACCAAGCCATTTGTTATTAGTGGACACAAGCCTATACCGGTGGAGGATGCATCGCAACCTTTTCGTTATAAAACTCAGCGGTTCACGGTATGAGAGAGGTAAGCTGCGAAAATTCACATATTAAAGACTTCAACGCGCGCTACTCGAAAACAAATAACATTATTTTGTTTTATTTAAATTAAATGTAATCGTTTATTATATTTATTATATCGTACACGCCTAACTGCCCCTTTCTTTAATATTTCTCCTTGACCTAGGACTGCTGTAAGAAATTCCTTTTAGAAATAAGCTGTTCCTTTTGTATATTTTTTTTCTGTTTTTGTGTTATGTAATGTTTCCGTTTACAAGAAACTGTTTAAATAAAAATAAAATAAATAATTTATTACCTGTTGCAACATTGAATTTTAAGACAAATTTGCAGATAAATTTATTTAACTATAATCTGTTACAAAAGAGTTCCGAGAAATCATTTCTTAGTGGATAACTTATTCCTAAAAAGTAGCCGTGTTATGTGAAATGTTTAGTTACTAAAATCCCTCGGTGGTCGTCCTCCGCGCAAGTGGAAGAGCCCTGGGACCTGCTAAGAACACACCAGAGCTCCTCTAGCGCTTCGCAAGCAGCCCTGGTTTAGGCTGTGCGTTTTCAGTCAATGAGTCAATCAGTCAGGACTTTGAAGTCTCTCTATATATATCTGGCTTTCTGCAATGATTATATATAAAAATATGACATCAGATTGTGATGTCGCGAAATGAGTATCATTAACATACAACTTCACAGTGCATCACAATTTTCATTTTTACACATTCTATTTTAGATTATTGTTCAAAACGCCATCGCTATAGTACTCTGTGGTTTAATCATCATCAACCAGGAAACGTCCACTGCTGGACATATGCCTCTTCCTTGCCACAATCGCCACAATGACCAGTCCCAAGTCTAGCATCTAGCGACTACCCACAACTAGGGACGGCCCGGTACATGCATCCCAGTATCAGTTTGTCAGTTACATACCTAATATAAGTCATGTAAAAAGATGGCTAATTCTTTTCATTTACACTATACATTCTATTTTCAAAATTAATAACCGTTCGTTTAAACTTTTGCTTTAGCATATCAACCTTAAAAGTAAGAGTAGGCTGGGCTTCCAATGACATTGCTCTAGAGAGAGATAGAGATATAATGTGCGACAGGGAGGGCGGTAAGGCCGTTGAAAGCCGCGGCGCCACTGAGCCTTGTACAGTCAGTCAGACCGGGAAATGTTTCCACACATATTAATAAATAAATTCAATTTTTTAGCACAACGAATTTCCTAATTACTATATGGAGTTTAACAAATGGAATTAATGAATATACTCGTATTGGATCCATTTATTTTTGATGTAAATCTTGTTTATGTCATGTAAATGTTTTAACAGTAATACTGCTATTCTGGTCGAAGACGAATTTAAAAATCGAAGGTGATTAAAATCGGTTCAGAAATTCTTGAATTATAAATGGTGTAACTAACTCCACTTTTTAATTTACTTGTTTCATAATTTATATTTTCAAATATCGTTCATCGAGATGCCTGTGCCGAGAAAATAAAGACCACTTATCATGTCCCGAAGGAAACAACTTATAAATGTGTCTGACTGTACATAAATAGAAGACTGGAATCACGTCTGCGGGAGGAAACGCGATTGTTTTTACTTCTCTGTCGAGGGTCGTCACACACGGGGAGTTTGTGTTGGCTATATTTCAAATATTTATACAGGTGTACATTCTATATCATTTGGATGAAATGGGGGTGTAAAAATGACGTTTTATAATTGCGTTTTAGTTACTAAAATACTTGGTAGTGGAAAGAAAATAGTACATTATTCACCTAGGGAAGAAAGTGATCGATTACCAACTAGGATGTAGTTTGAGTAGTAGACTTTTGCTTTAAATGAATTTAAAATTTACTCAATGATACACATCATCATCAACAGCCTATATATGTCTCCATTGCGGGTGCTCAGTCCTACTCTCCTACAGAGAGTGTATGGGACATAGTACACCACGCGGGACCAGTGAGGATTGGTAGACTTCACACACACCTTTGAAATTCTTCTCAGGAGTGTGCAGGTTTCCTCACGACGTTTTCCTTCACCGTTAAGCAATCGGATAATGTACTTGAATTGAAAAACAACTCATAGGTACACGGCTGGATTCGAACTCGGAACCCTTTGATCGAAAGTCCGCGCCTTATCCACTGCGCCACCGACGCTTCAATACACATACACATTATTTATTATCATAATTATATCTTTCATATTACAATCATCATCTTCAGCCGGGAAACGTCCACAGCTGGACATGGTATGCCACAGTCTGGTTGGCGACCTTACCTTTGGCTACCACACTGTCTCCTGAATTAAATTGGAAGCGAAACGGTTCGTGTAAGTTGTAAGCGTCTAGTTTCCGCGCCGTGTGCGCGCGCGCATGCGTGCTACGCCGCTCGCCCTGTCATTACAACCGGCGCGGACGCAAATTATGTTATCCTGGTATATACGGATTATGTACAATTATACGCTGGCCATTTACTACACGAATGACACGCGATGTTACTGTGTTTTTATGCTGCTCCATTCTGTCTCTAGGCCGTTTGGGTTGGGTTAGGTTTTGACTCGAAATTAATCACGGGGTAGAGAAGCGTGGAGCTATCTTATAGAGAGGAACTTAATAATATAGCCATTTATACTAGAATTAAACATAACACATACATTACCGCGTTCAAAAATAACTAGAAACCAACTTCAACTGCACTAAAAGTCCTGAATTCATCCCCTGAAATGTTCACCCTTCAATGTAGAATTATGTGTGTACACATTTTGTTGATTTTCTCAAAAAGCACTAAATCAATTTGAATAAAATTTATATGTAACCACCTATGAAGTATGTCCTACCAAACAAAAAAAGAATAATCAAAATCGATTCATAACTGTCGGCGTTATCGCGTAACATACATACCCAAAAAACATACAGTCAAATTCAGAACCTCAGTGTGCCTGTTGGCATGGGACTCCTCCAGCTTCCACAGTGGTCTGTCCGGAGTTGCTCGTCTACACCTTGGGCCAGCAGCAGCTTTTATGTCGTCCTCACATCCCTCTTCGACGACTTTTTTTCCCCATCTCTTGGGTACTACTCTGATACTGCCTTGTACCATTTTCCTTGGTTGTCACATCAAAGAGGGACTTTTGTATGATTATTTTGAGGCTTCTGGATACGCATGGTTACCATACAATGGCCCTATCGTCTCTTACCATCAGGTTAGATGGCCAAATGCAAACCTATCATACTTATAAAAAAAGATTTTCTTTTTTAATGCCTCAGAAATAATATAAGAATACAACACCGCCAAACTAAATAGTTAACAATGTACGATGAACTCCCACTTGACGTATGCAGATCGTCAAATAGAGAATTAAAATCTCTACTTCGAAAGTAGTCCCTTTTATTGAATTCAACCTTCTGCCCACCGTTAGGGCTGCCATCTCTAAAACCTGCCCAGGACCGGAAGAGTAAGTTCTCCGGATTTTGGAGTTTTCACCCCGGACATTTCAATACTCTTTTCATTCACTTACATCTTGGTTATAATATATTTTACTCCGTACTTGATAGAAGAAAACTTTAATTTTAAACCTGTTTTGTTGCATGAAATAGTGTGTTTAATCGATCTTGTGACGACCAGTGAGTAGTTTTGCTTTATTTTTTAACCTTCTTAGCTTAGGTGTTAAATAAAAAATAAACAAACCCAATCCTGTCCATCCCTTCCCATCACTCCGATTTATTTTCCTACTCATTCACGGTGCATGCAGCCAGATTGTGGAACTCGTTGCCTCACACTGTATGCGACAGCAAAACTGTTTCCGCCTTTAAGAAAAACGTCGAGGAACATTTTCTATCACTATAAGTTCACAAGTTAACATATAATTATAGTATGTAAAGTATGTATATTGTACGTATTATTATTGATATATATTAGTTTGTTTTTGTATCTCGTATTTATGTAATCGTTTATTATATTTATTATATCGTACACGCCTAACTGCCCTCCTTTCTTCACTATTTCTCCTTGACCTAGGACTCCTGTAAGAAATTCTTTTTAGAAATAAGCTGTTCCTTTTGTATATATTTTTCTGTTTTTGTGTTATGTAAATATTTTCCGTGTACAATAAACTGTTTAAATAAATTTAGTTAATCAGTTAATAAAATCAATTGAAAACTTGAAACTAAAAAAAACGGTTTTTATTTACATAAATTATGGGAAGGGATCTGATCGAAAACCTGGACTTTTATTGTAGTCCGTATGCCCACCACATGCTACGCCTGGCTACTCTAAACAGCGCCCAACACGGGGCAATTTGATCAAAGTGCGCTGTATAGAGTCACAGTCCAATCCACAGATTTGGTACGAAATTGGCCGATAAAATTGCCCCGTGTAGTACGATTTTAGTACCATATAAGTCTCCACTCGTATACTTGTCTGCTCCAGAAGTTTTAGACCTTCGCTGACCAGCCTTCTGAAAATTATGCTTTGTGTGGCTAACCTTAATTTAAAAAAAAAATGTTCTAAAAACCGCAAAACCAAATAGCTCCAAAGACAAGCTCCAATTCACTTTTTTTTGCGAACTGTCACATTTGGTTGTTTTTTCTTCGGGACGGCACCCTTTGTCGGCTTTCTCTTCAGGAGAAATGGTCGCTCGACTTACCTGTGTTCCAATGAAATGATTGATGTGCAAAATTGACAACAATGTTTAGTTTTGATAATTTTGGGCGAAACGTGGCATGGCATGGGTCACCATACGATGCTACAATAAATCTATTATTAATTGAAAATTTGTTAATAATTTTTAAAAACGGCCAAGTTCGCGTCGGACTTGCGTACATTCTCTATAAAAACGGCAAAAAAATCACGTTCGTTGTATGGGAGCTTTACTTCATTTTAATTATTTATTTATCAAAAAAATACATAACTAAATATTCCGTGAATATTTCCAGCATCTACCTGTTATCGTTTCAATATCGAACAAAAATGAGCAAACAAATCACGCTTCTTGTATGGGAGCCCCCTAAATATATATTTTATTCTGTGTTTTAGTATGTTTTGTTATAACGGCAACAGAAATACATCATCTGTGAAAATTTCAACTGTCTAACTATCACGGTTCATGAGATACAGCCTGGTGACAGACGGACAGCGGAGTTTTAGTAATAGGGTCCCGTTTTTACCGTTTGGGTACGGAGCCCTGAAAATTCAGGCATGATAAATAATTGATATAAATATGCTTAAAGCCATGGTAGCTCAGTTGCTAGAGTCAGTCCTTGAACAATCGAGGTCGGGGTTCGACCCTGGCTCGTACCAATGAGTTACAATTTGTTATTAGGAATTTATGTACGAATGATACAAATCATTACCATTGGCTTTTTGGTGAAGGAAAACATCGTGAGGAAACCTGCACACTCCTGAGAAGAAATTCAAAGGTGTGAGTGAAGTCTACCAAGCCGCAGTCGAAATAATAACATCGTTCAAGAATCATCATCATCATCATGTGTTGTTATTTAGTTTTTTATGCATTTTTTTGTTTATATTTGTGACTATGGGTTTATTGCCCGAAATAAAAAATTATTATTATTATTATAATCAGCCGGGAAACGTCCACTGCTGGACACAGTCCTCCTCCATGGTAAGCCACTTACATCCAGCGCCTCCCGGTACACATTTCCCGGCGCTACTCGAGAACTTCTACTTCCCATCAGTTATCCGTGCTTCTAGTGATGTTGGCTGTCCATTGCCACTTCAGCTCACTGACTCGTCGAGCTATTTCAGTCACGCTACTTCGCCCACAGATTTCACTATTCCAGACTAACTAGGCTACAGCGCCAGTATACTGGGCACCATGCCGCACCGACTAGCCCTAGACGAAGTGTTCACTTTGTAAATATACGTTTATGTTTTTTATTATTATTATTGTTTTTTTAAATAAATTATGATAAATTTAATGTCAAAATATTCACATGTCAAATTCAGATACATATTTGCTTGATTATTATTGTATTTTTGTATTATTCTTATTATTGTATAAGTTTGTAACTGTAAATAAGTGACTTTCAATTCAATTTACTTTATAATTCTTTTATTAACTAAATGTAGTAACGACGGATTGATTAAATTGTCATTTCCAGACTTTATCCCCAGCTCTGAAATAATCTCAGTAGACATAAATGATAAATCATCATCAAATATAAAAAATAAATAAAGAGATAATATTTTGACAAGAAATTTGTGACACTTAAGTAAGACATCGGTGCTACTGTCCATTTGTCTGAGCGATGACGCGACGAAAGTCAGGTTTTTTCCCCTAGCTAGAGTGATGCATTAGTTGTCTATGACGAAGCAAATTTTTAAGTTGGGACTACTTCATTTTGGCAAGTTATCGGTTGGGATGACGAGAGCTCGGTTAAGTAAAGAACGGGCCCATATTTTTTAGAGTAAAATATATATACCTTTCCAAAAAAGCGTTAGCGAAGCTTCTTATTTGTAATTTTACTATGGCAATAGCTCGTTCCATTGCTCGCTGAGTGACTTTGAGCTTGTTTATTCGTCCCACAGTAAAAGACCACGTTTCGGTTCCGTATGTCATCACTGGCAACACGCACTGATCAAAGACTTTTGTCTTTAGACGCTGAGGTATTTTGGACGAGAAGATATGCCGTAATTTCCCGAACGCTGCCCAGCCGAGTTGGATTCTTCGGTTGACCTCTTTGTCGAAGTTGGACCTACCACAAGTAAATAAATGTAATGCATACGAATCCTTGTACAAAACATAAAAGATGCTCATAACTAAATAATAACCCAAAAAGGATGAAAACCAAAACAGTAGCCGAAACGTATCTCAAACATTCCTTTGTTGAGTTTTTACCGGGTCCCATACGAAGTCATTCAACCCCGCACCGTGTAAAGGAACCACTGGACCATTATTGATGTGATTTGTGTACATTACAAAGTAGATTTTACACTTGGATTACGGGGATTTAGAAGAATGTACCGTTGGGGGTTTAAAAGATGTAATGGAAATTCTACTTTTAAAAATTAAAGAGAGTATTTGATTGTTTGATCACTATTTATTTACATCTTAAATAATTAAAACATTAAAACAGCTAATAAATATAAGTTATGTCTAAGTCGGTGTGCAAAGGCGGACTTATCCCTATATAGGGATCTCTTCCAGTCAACCAGCGTGAGAAGGATGAAGGGGTGGTGTGCGGATACATATGCAATATCGGATCGCTAAATAAGAAAATCCGTAGACGAACGAAGGTCACCGACATAGCTCGACGAGTCAGTGAGCTGAAGTGGCAATGGGCAGGCATCATCGCTCATAAAGGTAAAGGTTCTCGAGTGGCGACCACCAGCCCGTCCCCCTACTAGATGGACCGACGACCTGGTTAGAGTCGCAGGGAGTCGCTGGATGCAGGTGGCTCGGGACCGGTCGATGTGGTATACCATGAGGGAGGCCTATGTCCAGCAGTGGACGTTTCCCGGCCGATGAAGATGAAATAAGGAGATAAGAATAAAAGATACACAAACAATGTGAGAGCGAAATAGTAAAAAAAGAAGAAAAAAGTAAGTAGTAAGATCAGGGCCTCATTGGATGACTATTAAAATTTAATTTAAATAGCCTCCATGGCTTATGGCGCATTTTGGCTAAACGTTGGATTCACAATCCGTAGAACCCGGCTTCGATTCCCAGTGGATTCCTATCGGTAATCGGTTTGTTTGATGGTACGGTATTTTCTATGTCCACTTGCCTAGCTACCACCATGTTACGTAAGTCTGCCACCAAATAGCAGTGTTAATAGCACTGTTGTGTTACGGTAAGAAAGGCAGCAGAGCCAGTGCCTTTACCATCCAACGGCCTTATCGCCACTCATCGGCTGAGATGAAGGCCAAGTGCAAACTCATCATAATTGAAATACGTTATTGTTTAGCTTACCAAAGTCTAGACTATTTTGTGGCAGCAAATGAGGGCTTGTGTTTATCTGTGGGGGTTTATGATTGTGATTTGCGTAGCGTGAGCATTTGTTCCCGCCATTTGTTCGATGGCATTACGTTGATTCAACTCATGTGATCAATTTAACCAGAGTTTAGCTCTGTAAACGCAATGTTCGACATGCCACTGTTGTTATGACCTAGGATTTAATCTGGTCTAGGCTAGGTAATTGAGGGGTTAGCGATTTAAAGCGATACGAAACAAATAGTTTAATTATATACAGTTTATATGTATGTATTCATTTATTTATAATTTATATATTATGTAAATCGTGTTTTTATTTATTGTTATGCTTTTTTTTCTACATTATCTTCTGTAATATATACTTTTTTTTTTTTTATGTACGTGTATGTAGGTCTACTTACAGTATATTTATTTTTTGAAAGCTCCAGTGTGAGTGCCGGGAGAAATCTCTCGTTAGGGATAGGCAACTCTAATTGTACAATTTTAGTTATAATTGACTTTGTAATTATTATTATGTGCTATAATATAAACAATAGTTTCAAAAAAAATATGTAAGCACTACAACTAAATTTTCTGTGTTTGGTACCGAAACTGAACACTATTCGTGCAATTAGTTTAAATCTAAAAGTCTAGAACTATTCTAGACTCCATCATCACGAACAATCTAGGACCGTCTTCTCTGTGTGTGTAAATTTTGTGCGTGTTCATGGGCGACAGGAAATCCATCGACTGTATCTAAATATATACTCGTATATACTTCCAGCTGCTTTGGTCTCTTTCGAATATTTATTATCTTTTCAAATATAATAACAAATATATATTTAAAAATCACGATGTTCCAGAGTAACTCGGTAAAATTGTAACACATTTTTTGTTAAAATAGGCCAAGTGCGAACCGGACTCGCATACCGAGGGACCCGTACAGAATATGGATAGCTAAATAACTGAAAATCATAAATAATATGCACCGAAAAACGTTCTAACAAATGCGCCTGAATACCATTTCCGCTTTAGCTTTGCTCCGAGACACCTACAGATTTTTTTGAAAATAGCAAAAGTTATCAGGATTCTGTGAAAAAATCAGATCCAAATTCCGATTTTTGGTCGAAAGTCCATGTATTTCCAAATCGGATCCACTGTGACACGGACAGAGCGAAACTGTAAGGCTTGTTTGACTGCGGAACCCTGAAAAAAGGGTAAGAAGCAAATCGGTATTATTTTGATTCCGAAACGCAAGCCAATTCCCACGGCGCCCAATAAAACTAAATGCGAGTGCCTAGTAGCCATATCTCATTATATATTAACAATCTTTAACGTCAGAACACAATCAAATAAACAATAAAATTTGAAACGCAATTTACTTCGGCACATTTCGCCATTTTGAAACCAAGCGACGCGTTCGCTTCTTGAAAAATATTGAGATTGTATTCTAAACCTTATTCTGAAACGAATAACCTTTTCGACGTTTTGAAACACTGGTTATTATTTAATTTTGGTAAACTATAAAAACGTCGAAGGCACGACTAACAAGGTGGGTTTTAATTATTGAAAAGTCAGTGTTAATTTAAAGGTTTTTTGTTTTCCCCGGCGCAGGCGGCGCGCTTTCGGCACCGGCCTTTGTTGTTTTTTCGTTCGATTGTGTAATTTGTAAAACGGCATGTTAGCGCCCGCTTGTGTTGGAATGATCTTTTTCAAATTATTATTGATTATTTTGTAATGTTTCCGGTGGTCTTCCTTTGTGATTATTTAAGCTGTTTGACAAAGATTTGGGAAGGTTCTTCTACCCAACTAATGGACCCTAATCGAAGACCCGGTTGTTGATTCTCCCTACCACCAACGTAGTTTAATGGCTACAGTCTTGCACTTGTTGGTATTCGTATTGGTTGGTGGTAGGGAATCTTATATGTCCTATAGAATCCTATAGAACTATGGGGATGCTTAGCTTTTGCAAATGAAATATTTAAAATCCAAAAAAGGGCAATCCGGATAATGACGGGATCGGCATATGACGCACCCTGCAAAGAACTATTCAAGGAAACCAAAATGTTGACAATGTATGATCAATATGTGTTAAAGATGTGCACATTCGCTGTAGAAAATAAAGAACTGTTTATATAATATAACAATAACCGCACCACTAGAAGAGGAAGCACGTTGAAGACAAGGACACACAAGCACACTCGTTGTGAAAGAAGTGTGGTCATGAACGCAGCAAGAATATTTAATTCTTGAAATGAATGAAAGAAATGAACAAAATTGAATTTAAAACTAAAATGAAGACACGGCTTTTGTCGAAAAACTTGCATAATTTCAACGATTTTAAAGTTATAGAATAGTTTTGTATAGTGTACTTTTTTTGAAAATGACAAGAAATTGTAAAAAAAATTCAATAAATACTTTGACTTTGTCCAATTGTCCAACTAGTTACCTAAGTCTACCGCCAAACATCAGTGCTGTCATCTTCCGGTATGAAAGGTAGCAGAGCCAGCGCCGACAGACTTGAGGTTTCTGGGTGCGCACGCAAGACGGCAGGTGAGACGAAGGCCAAGACGACCCATCATCGATAATTCAATAACGAAAGAAATGGATCTCTTCGGTTTTTCTGTTGGATCGATACTTAAATGGCGATGGCGGAATCAACATGAACAGCTCTTGCGCGCACTTTCCAAAATGCAACCTATAGAATACAGAAAGGCAGGCCACTTTTCGCCTGTGTTCAATGCTTTGGAGTTTGGCCTCCACGAGCGAATCATTGCCAATGAGTTCCTTTCACGTCGCTCCACCGAGTCCAGGACAGCTAGCTGGTATTTAGCAGAGCCATCAAGCCAGTCGTTATAAATCAGTAGATCATCATCAACAGCCTATATAATTATGTCCCCACTGCAGGGTCTCAGGCCTACTCTCCTACAGAGAGTGTATGGGACATAGCGGGACCAGTGCGGATTGGTAGACTTCACACGCACCTTTGAATTTCTTCTCAGGAGTGTGCAGGTTTCCTCACGATGTTTCTCTTCATCGCAAAGTCAATGGTAATGATATTTATCATTCGTACATACATTCCAATTAACAAATTGTAGCTCATTGGTACGAGCCAGGATCGAACCCAGACCTCGATTGTTCAAGGACTGACTCTATCCAACTGAGCTACCATAGCTTTTAAATATAATAATAATACTTAATTAAATTTGATTTACGCTTTGTAGTAATAAAATGGAAAATGTTACATATGTCTGTGTAGTCCCGGCTTTAGAATATGACAGAGAGATTTAAATATAGTAATAGGTTGTAGAGCGGTCATTGGGAAACGTTTCATATTAACATTTTGATTTCAAAAGTCAATGGTATGTCAAATGTCTTGTACGGCCGCGTGACGTGATGTGACACTAGATTGAGTAACTTATTACCAATTGGTAATAAGTTTATGATCAAAATGTTTGTTTGCTTTGTCCGGTCTATTAAATTAAATGTCTTTTGAATATGACAACTCCATGTCATCACGCGGATGTCGTCAAAAGCGACTAATGGAAAAATTCGACTAGTCAGTATCTTGATTTTATTATATACATAATATCTTCATGCGATCGCCAATCCTTGTGCCGATCATGGTGATTATGGCATATACTCTCTTAGAAAGCCCGAAGGCGTTAGTCGTGGTGGCCTCCGAGGCGCAGTTGTCTCAACACACGCACAGGTCCCGGATTCGATTTCCGGTGAGGCCATTGTTAAACAACACTTTGTAAGATTTTCCCCAGTTTGTTTAAGACACTGCATGCTGAATCACCTGATTGTCTGAACAGTGATATGATTCCGTGCTTCGTTAGTCACGTTAATCCGTTATTACCGGTTACTATCTACTACAGGTAGTAGCTGCATGAGACATGTCAGAGGACTATGAATTGATATTTGAACTAAGTATCACAATTCTAATGCACTTTGAATAAGTATAGAACTTCACCTGTGCCTCAATACGAAAAAAAAAAACAGAAAAAATTCGCACTGCACAAAAGACCCCACTAACAAAAGTACAATGGAACCCTATTATCAAAGCAAAAAATTGGCAAAGGTCCGACCAACTTTTTATAAATTGTCAATTGTCATTGTCAAAGAAAAAAATGACATAATGGCAGTGAAAGGAGACCGCACTCGAAATAGTTTGGCGCATGGCGCTTTGTCCGTGGCACTGTTCATTCGAAACAAATTTTACTCAAATAAAATACCGTTTAAAGTAAAATTAATTAATTATAAGCATCAAACTGTTAATTTGTTATTTCTTTCTTTATTATACTAATATAATTAATTTTGGAGAGTGCGCGCAAGAGCTGTTCATGTTGATTCCGCCATCGCCATTTAAGTATCGATCCAACAGACGAACAGCAGGGCTCCACCAATACGTCGTTGACATTCCTATTGCTCGCACTAAGCGCTTTGCTTCTAATTTTATCATGCGTACAGCCAGGGAGTGGAACGCGCTGCCGGCGTCTGTATTCCCTGAAAACTATAACTTGGGTGTCTTCAAGTCGAGGGTGAACAGGCACCTTCTAGACCAACGCGCACTATCGTAGGCCACATCGTCGCTTACCATCAGGTGAGATCGTGGACAAGCGTTGATCTATACTATGTAAAAAAAATGCAAATTTGTTTATTTTTATTTTGTCCTTTCTTTACGTCGTAATGGACAGTGGTAATGTCTTGATTTTTTGTTTAGGGATAGTTGAAGGTATGGAAAGGAATTAGGCAACGTTTTATCCTGATCGTATTAGTAGTTCCTGTGGGATAAATTCTGATGTCCACATGTATCAAGTTGCGGTTAATATTGTGAAAGATGTTGGAATGCTTGTGACTCTTTCGCGCATAAAACTTTGATATGTTCTAGAACTAATTCCATAAATCTGAAATTTGACATCCCAGGAATTTTGTGTTTACAATTATAATTGTAAACAGAAATATGGTCAAGTACAGTCTGAAATAAAACGATATCCTTTCGTAAATTCATTCATTTATTTGATATAATTTATTTGTTTATAATTAATGCCATTTGAATATCTTTTTTTAAGATCATTGTACACTTTGGTATTTTTTCTATTTCGTGTTGTACCTGAAATTGGTACTTTGAAATAAATAAATGTAATCTACCAAAATTAACTACAATTCTGCATTTTTCATTGAATAATTGGTATATTAGGTGTACAAAGAACACAAAAGCTTATATAATATAGCAAAAAATATACCTGCTGGTCTCAAAATTTATTTTGCTTTAATTTAATGTGCCACGCTCAGAACAGTAGTTTAATAGAGTTTGGTTATGTTTTACGAGCTGTTTTAGGGATCTTCTGGACGTATTTTAAAACAAAATGAGTTATATTTGCTTTTATAAAATATGTACTAGCTGTTCTGATACATTTTGACCCGATTTGGAACAACGAGAAGTACCTACTTCAATACAACCCGTGTGTGTTATTTTGGGTCCTCATAAAATATAATTCAAACTCATTAAGTTATCGTTTTCTTAATTTAAAAATGTCGTTAGTAAAATAAAAATTTCGCCTTGTTGAACTAAATTTAGGTTATTTTGAATAGGGATGATGACAAAAAAAATTATTCCCTCATTCGAGAGACCGTGTGAAGAGATAAATGGCCTTGTCAAAGATTTTTCTATACGACTTATACTTTTCCTAATATAACCCGTCGAAAAGTGATTCTAGTCACGCGGTGCAACAACGCTCCATACAAATCGGTACCTAGGAGTGACGTCACGGTTAAGTATTGAAGTATAGATAACGTATGAAACTTTTAACAATATTTGAGTTATCTCGTAAAATAATGTTTTTATGTGACCATTCCCTTACTAGAAAATATTCACAAAGTAATTACAAAACAAAACGTAAAATAAAAAATTTTATACGAGCAAGTTGGTTTTTTGGAATTTTTACGGGCTTTATAAGTGTAAAAGTCCCAAAAAAATTAAATAATATTAGATATTTTAAATTTTATAGGAGCTTTATTATTTAAAATACAATTTAGCCCCAATCTGATTTGGTGTCATCTAGCCTATTGTGTTGGAAGCAAAGGCTGATCCTTGACACTCTAATAAAAAATTAGGCTTTGTACGTTTTATTGAGAAAAATGAAGAAATGGCGCTATATTTTTCTAACCCAACATTGAAATATAAAAATATTTAACACACGGCTGTATGTTTTGTGTTTTTCTTTTCCTAGTGGGAAAAATCATACGCCCAAAAATTTTACAACTAAAATTGTAAGGTTAAAATTATCGTATAAAATATCACGAACCCAACGAAAGTTTATCATGAACACACTTGACAGTTTTTTCTTTCTTATTTATAGTTATCCAGTGACATTTATCGTTTGTTGCCGATTTAGTGAACGACCTATTTATCTCTTTATGAGGCGTGAAGACATCTTGTCGATCCATTTCTGTGTAGCAGTTCCCCTGGGTGGCATTTTTTTATGATAGCGATGGCGCTATCTCTTATTTTCTCTCGGTTTTTTGTCTATGAGGTGTATTTTAGCATAGGTGAATGCGATGGGTTAATTCGGCTTAAAACACCTTTTTAAAACTGATTAAGGCTTGTAAGACCACAAATTCTGGTGTTTAATGACGACGAAGTGGTGGTGGTTGCCAGGCTCGATGCTTGCCTAAAAGTAAATTCTCTTTGGTCTTGAAGACTTGGAAAACAGAAGCTGGCTGGAAATTCGATTATTTTCTTTTAATTTAATTAAATAAATAGTATGTATTTTATTGTGTATCTTTGGCGCCATTTTAATAAACCTTTTCGTTGCGATGCTAAAAGATTTTTCTCAGGGTTGGTCGATTAATATTTTTTTTCTATTCCCGTTCTTATGTAAATATTTTAAAGATCATTAATGTCTATTTAATCGAATAAAGTCTGTCAGTTTATTCAGACAATTGCTACACAATGATAGAGCCTACTATTTAATTTATTTTCTAAACCAAATTAAAAAGCAATAAACAAAGGTTCCAAGTAAAATAAATAAACAATAAAGGAATAAAATGCTTACTCGACGGCAACCCCCATTACAGATTCTAGGAATTTCGAAATTTGAATTTTGAATTTAGAAGCCGCGGCGCTCCGCAAGGAGGTTTTATTGCGCTATAAAGCGGCTGAAGCGCCATTACTGGATTATTATGTTATGGTTGCCTTCTTGAAAAAAAAGTATCAAAAGGAAATAATGAGAAAGGAGTTTTGTATCTCATCATGAAGTTTATGGTCTACGGTTGTTCGAAATTTGAAATGGAAGCGCCACGGCGCGGCGGGTTTGTCTTTTGTTTGTTGAATGTTCTTCAGTCAATGTCTCTTCGTTCGCTTAATACTCGAGGATTTAAAGTCAAGAATTGATAATGTTTTTAATTAATATAATCTTTTAAACAATGATAAGCCTGTGGAAATTTTTAAATGATTAAAAGTCACAAATTCAGACTAGCCTACGGGATCCGTATATTTACGAAATTTTGATAAAATACAAACAAAAATATAAATTTTTAAATTTTACATATTTATTGTTGACTTGATTGCCAAAGATCTTCAAGAACTGGTTGTATGGTATGTCTTAACCATTTTCTAGTGGCAAAAAAACAAACAAATAAAGATGCTTTGCTTTATGTTATATACGAAAAAGAATAATGTAAATCAATCAGTCGCCAAACAGCATTGTAATAGCGCTTTTGTGTTGCGGTAATCGAAACAGCATACCCAAAGCCTTGTTACCCTCTCCTAATGCTTCCATACTAAATTTCTGTTGCCATAATCTTTTGAAATATAATAGCTGGCTTTGATAAGTAAATAACTAAAAATAGGAGATGAAATTAAAGTGTCGCGAAATAAATATCATTAATTTACAACTTTATAGTTAGCTACAATAGCAGTTACGCAGCTAATGGTTCATAGATGGCGCCTTGAACAATAATAATAAAAGGTGTGTAAAAATGTAAATTGTGATTCACTGTGCAGTTGTATATTAATGATACTCATTTCGCGACATCACAATCTGATGTCATATTTTTAGATAGTTACTGCTGCACAAATCCAGCTGTTATATTTTAAATATGTGGAACAGAAACTTAGTATGAAACTTTGATCGATCGGAATCCCGTTAACATCAAATGCGAATCCACTGTACATACAAAAAGCTGTCATTGAGTATATCAACGAAATTGATTTAATTCGGTTTCAGTGTTTTACCCGTAAATGATCTAAACACTCCATTTCTATTGGAATAGCTAAAAGGTCTGTCCATTTAAGACCTTCAAGTCGTCTACAAAGTAAGCAATTGAACAAATTGGCCATCAATTCTGGGCCATTAATGTCAGAATACCAATTATTTCCACGTGCCATCGACGTCTTATTTAGCTAACATTACAGTTTCATGTTTGTATCTATTAGGAAACAGCAAATTGATCACGGATTTGAGCTTTTAAAAACTATTTCACAGAGTTTTGTAGAAAACATATATAAAATATCGCGAACGCATCAATAAAATAATATGTAAATTTATGAACGCATCCGTTTATTTTTTAAACTATACAAACTCTTTCGACGGGAAACTTATGAACGCTAACTTTTTCGGTACTCAGAGAGAGGATTTAAAATTAGAACAGACAATTTGTACAGTCTGTGAAAAAAGTGATTGAATATTGTTAAAAATGAGGCACATTTGTTTGCAAAATATTTAATGACTATTTTTTTAATTTACGTTAATCAATACAAGTTTACATAAATTATTGCATTAAATTGAGTTTACTAGGCGCCGTTATTGACCATTTGCTGTATAAATAAGATCGCAAACTTCCATTTTTAATTGTAAACTGTAACAAAAATTTTAAATTTATTATTGAATATTAATTAATGTATATATAAGTAGATACTTTTAAAGGCTACTTTAATGAAACCTGGATATTGATGAAATTAAGAAATATATTCTGAATTATGTACTACTTTAAAAACCTTTTTAAATAATGGTATCAGCTTTTGTCGGCATTTTATTTACACTAAGTAATTTGGTGAAGTAAATTGAAAGTGAGATAATTTGAAATGTCAGAGAAATCCTGTTTTTTGCTTGTTATTATAAATAAATAACTGATCACGATTATTATAATAGATAGATAGTAAATGATTCAGAGTGCTCAAAGTAAGTATTGATAATTATCAAATATAAACCATACCTAGCATATAAATGTGAAACTGGGTTTATGTGTTCTCCTTTTGGTGTCTTAACGATACAACCAATCGTCCTGAAATTTGGCATCCACCACGGAGCGTAGTATCTATCTATGCTTGTAGTAATACCATCCTCTCTTTCATTAGATTAACTGCCTTGACTTTTGACATTGTGTCATGTCAATAAATAATGGTGTTTGACATTTATCGCTGAATGAGACGTTGGTCAGTGCCGTAGGTATAATTGTTATTATGATATTTATGTCGTCAAATGCAATTTAAATGCTTTTATCATGTTGAAATTTTTGAAGTCCTACAATATGAGTTCTAGGTAGTAATTTTCAGGCACTAAAGATTTTTTTATGTGTGATGGGTTTGCACTTGGCCTTCATTTCACCTGATGGTAAGTGACGATGAGGCAGTTGGATGGTAAGCGTGCCCACCCAGAAGCCTCAACCTAATGAGGCGCT
This sequence comes from Carcina quercana, assembly GCA_910589575.2. Classification (NCBI taxonomy): domain Eukaryota; kingdom Metazoa; phylum Arthropoda; class Insecta; order Lepidoptera; family Depressariidae; genus Carcina; species Carcina quercana. The sequence goes on along the minus strand of OU342454.1, from coordinate 2,775,108 downwards.
GGCTCTTCTACCTTTCATACCGGAACACATCGTGCTAATAGCACTGCTGTTTAGCGGCAGACTTAAATAAAATAGTGGTAGCCTAGTCAGGTGGACATAGGAAATGCCTTTGAACAATCCAAACCGAGTACCTATAGGTTTCCCAGTGGGAATCGAACCCGGGACGGTCCAACATTTAGACATTGCGCCACGGAGGCGGAGAAAGGATGTATAATATGCGATATAATTTTTTTTGTGATTATTTTTGTCACCGACTTCACCCACCCACATCAACAGGTATTCACAAAAGGTCATTCAGACCCACAAACACAATGGCAAATGAACTGTACAAGTTCGTCAACCTCTGTCACAGTGTAGAAAAAATACGAAACTGACACCACACAAATCAAAAGACACCGTCACAGATAACAGAAAAAAATAACAAAAAAGACACTGAAAAAAACAACTGGAAAAGCCTTACGGCTCGAGTCTGGATTGATGGCCTCCGTACCTCTCTCTGCACGCATCCACTAAGTCAGTTGGGCGTGTCCCAACAGGTTACTAAAGCGGCGTACCGCCAAAAAATACCCATAAAAAACATATAATGGCAACCCTGACTTCCACGATCGATGTAACAGTGCCAACCCGCTCGCGGTGCACGTACAAACCGAAAAAAATCGCTCGTAACCCAACCGCCAATGAAACGAACGTCCCTCCTCCTAACTGGTCCGCCTTAAAACAGGCCACGCCTCCGGAGCGACGCTAGCGCCACAAGTCCCATACAAGTGACGTCTTTCCGTACTAATTAGAAAGGGACGACGATAACATGGGCCGTTCGTTTCTCGCACAATTTCCCCCAACCGATCATTAAGTGTTTAAGTTCTCCGCGAGTTGGTTGTGTCGGATTTCTTCGGAGGGGAACGTTATTAAAATATCCACAAACATTATCTTTAATTGGACAGAATTTTGTGCTTGTGTGCGTTAGTGTACGGTTTTTTTTACTCCAGCCAGTGACTGATTCCGTTTTTTAGAAACCTGATGACTGTTATCATTCGAGTTTAGTGTGCGGTGATCGTCTCCGATTTCGCGATTGCGGTTTTAATATGACTATAGTTCGAAAATCATAACACTTCTCTTTATAAGTGTACCAGTGAACGAATTTGACAAAAATGACATCGGTGACGTGACAGTTGACGCAATAAAAATTCGGATAGTTTACAATTTTTTGCGGAAAATCTGAAAAATGATACCACGTGCACAATAATCGTCGGAAACGTAATGCACGCGCTAATTGATCGACAATTATCTTTCTGTCTCGTTCTTTCTAATTGTCGATAATAATTTTTAAATTGCTACTTCACTTTGTGACTAACTTAATTCTCGTAACAAATCTCCTTGCTACTTCGGCGCAGAAAAAATAAAAGTGATTTTAAAAAGTAAACATTCTTAATTCGAATTTCAAATTACAACCGGCCAGTGCTACGTTAGGAAAGTTTTGACATTGTGTACAAGCAGAGAGACAAGTGTTTAAATTTGTGCGTGACGATATCGCAGCGAGAATTTGTGCAACTTTTTGTGCTAAATATAAATGAATTGTGAAACAGTGATGCTGTGCTGTTACATTTGATTTCGCTTCGAACTCCGTAAGTAATTCTAATTTATTTTACGTGTAAAAGACGCTATTTTCCATAATTATTCCGAGAGACATTTATCAAGTTTGCAATTGCCGATCTTGTTGGAAACTTACATAGGCCTAATTAGAATCTTGCGAGTCGGTTTTTGGTTGGTGGTAAGACATTTTATATATCTACTGGCTAGGCATCACCATGTTATCTAAGTCTGCCGCCAAGCAGCAGAGCTAGCACTGTTGTATTCTTGTATGAAAGGTAGCTGAGGCATCGCCTCATTAGCTTACTTACCACCAAACGGCCTTATCGTCACTTACCATCAGATGAGACGAAGGGCAAGTGCAAACCCATCATACATTTTTAAAATCTTTTATGATCGGGCAGACTTTTGGTAACACTGAAAACTTAAGAAATATTTATCGATATCCGCAAAATATCATTTTATGTGAAGGTATTCAACTCAACTAAATACTTACTCTAATAACAGCAAATACTTACTATGCAAGTCAGCTAATATTAATTTGATCTTTTGTATTAAGTACTCCATTTGGACTGTACATTGAGATATCTGTCCTAGAAAAGAGAGAATTCATACAAATATTATAAATGCGTTAGTGAGTTTATTAATTATCCTTCCTTCAAGATGTAAAAGAGTCGAAATTAATTGATTTTTGTTATAGGGATAGTTAAATGGACGGAATAAGACATAAACTAATTTGTATCTCAATTGAACAATTACTTCCGGACCAAGTCGAGAGAGAAAAGCCAGTACTATATAAAGGTACGGTCTTAGTGCAGTATGTTAAATATCTATTCAAAATCCAAACCAAATAAATATTTTAAAATAGCTCAGTACTTTTAAAAATATATATCAAATACACAAAAAAGAATCAAGAGTGTGATATTAAACTGAATATCGTCATTAACGTTTTTAATAATTATTTATTTTATTTTATTATCACTACACTAATATTACCCAAAAATATTACATTATACTTATTCTAGGAGACACATAATTACAGGATATAAAACATTAAAAAATTAAGGACACCTAAAAACTAATAATAATAATGAAATATTAATGCAGTATTATTTAGCTACTAAAATTGGATTTTAAAAAAACAAAACAATTATAGCTGTACTATTATAAAACTAATGTGATATCGATTAATTTTCTTTAAATTTTCTTTTAATCATAATTATCACGATTAAAATATAAATACTGAACATAAAACTGTATGTGATCAATTCTTTGGAATAGGATAATCTCATTTCGTCCCATGAGTGAAATACAAATCAAATAAGTAAAATAAGTGAAAACCAATCGGTCTTCCAAATGATTCATCATGAGAAAAATAACCTTATAAAGAGGCTGTTAGACACTTCGATCTTTTGAGAGTTTATCAATAAAGTTATGCAGCTATTTTTAATCTTCATTATTTTCGTTTAATTTTCTAAACACTTGCTAGATAGCTACAATTTAAAACTTTAACTCGAGGATAATTTTTGAACTCATCATCCAGTTCATCGTTTGACAATATTAATCATATTAAATTTTCAAAGTCTATTCGCTGAGTAGACTATATTATTATTTAATTATTAAAATATCGACCGTTTGTGATATAAATTAATAATACATGTTACCGTCAAGAACGTAGCGATCAATTAAAATACGAGTGGTATTCCAATATCCATTTTATCGATGTTCTAATAAACTTCATGTGCAGTTTGTTCATTGAATAATTGTATAAAAGTAGAGTTCTCTTTTCAAATTTACTGCTATGTTGTACACATCCACCTCATATAACAACTGTCATGTTTCATTTGAACAATTTTTTTTACTTCATTTCATTTTAATTCATTTAAGGGAAACAGTTTTTAATAAATACGTTCCTATGATTCGTCAGATGATGAAGTTTCTTCAGAATGGTACTCGTATATCTCCAGATTACAAAATTACCATAGATTTGTTTTAGAGCTATTTTGATATTTCAAAGAGCTATTTTAATACTACAAAGAAAAGCTTTACAACTATCAATAACTCGTCATGATCATTATGTACAGCTTGCGCCAGTCTACTGCTGGACAAAGCTATCTCCTAGTTTCACTCAATTCGGCTCTCTGCTCTCCGCATTCATTCACGTCCGGCTACCCTACGTAAGTCGTCTTTCCACCTCGCCGTGGAACGTCCTACACTACGTTTGCCTAGGCGTGGTCTCCACTTGACTCGTCTGCTCCAGCGACTGTCGGTCCTTCGGCAAATATGACCGTCCCACTGCCACTTCAGCTTGCTAATACGGTGAGCTATGTCGGTCACTGTGGTTCTCTGATGGATCACTTCGTTGTCCATCAAAGACTCCGAGCCTAGTCCTTTCTATAGCCCGTTAAGCGAATTTAAATCAATCACATCAACAGCCTATATACGTCCCCACTGCAGGGTCTCAGGCCTACTCTCCTACTGAGAGTGTATGGGACATAGTACACCACGCGAGACCAGTGCGAATTGGTAGACTTTGAATTTCTTCTCAGGAGGGTGCAGGTTTCTTCAAGATGTTTTCCTTCACTGAAAAGTCAGTGGTAATTATTTTTACCATTTGCACATAAATTTCAAATAGTAACTCATTGGTACGAGCCAGGATCGAACGCAGACCTCGATTGTTCAAGGACTGACGCTAACCCAACTGAGCTACTACAGTCTTAGTGAACATTATCTAATGCTCTAATATTGCGTCCCTGGAGTAACATTAAAAGCCAATCATAACATTTACAACAACACAATACGATTAACAATAATCTGTGCGCAGTGTAAATCGATCCGACAATATTATAGCAATCATACGGACTAAAACATGGGTATTCCAAGTTAAAGAGTAACCGTTCAACACAAATCAATATTAAATTAAACATTTACACGTTTATAACCCCGCAGACTAACGGAGCCCTTTACTAGTTCAAGGAGTAAGTTTTCGGCGTGAAACGCTTTTGTGCGTGACTGTCTCGGAACGAAAACTTTTTTCATAAAATTTAAATGGCGACGGAATTTTTGGCTTCGGATACTTGTGACTTGAACGCTGTTAAAGAAAGATTTTGTTTTAGAATAAATTTTGCATACATTTTCGATAATTTTATACGAGTAAAAAGCGCCCTACATTGGGTAATTTTGCCGTGTAGAGTCATGAATTCGCAAAATCTTATTATAGATTGAATTGACCCGCGTAGGGCGTTTTTTTAATATTTTTTAAATTATTTCCGTATTCCCGGGAAGTCGTTGATTGTGGAAAATTTTAAGATATATAATCTGTGATACAAGCACCTTTAGACAGAATATTTCAAGATGAACAATTATATCGACATTGTATACTCGTCATTTTAATGACAAAAAAGTTAAAAAGAGATGACACTAGCTACATTTGCACGTCTAGCACACATAGCGCCGGTTTTTGAAATTAGAAATGTTTGTCACTTGTCCTTAAAGTCGCTTAATGTAGACACATAATCTGCGAGAGATAATGTATATTGATCTCACTCTATCATAATGTTCGTATACCTACGAGTATCAATAGAATTTGTTCAACTTGTAAAGGTACTTGTACCACAGAGTTTATATCTTTGCTATTCACGATATAGAAAGAAATAATTGGGTTTGTCTGATTTTAATTTAAAAAAATGCTTTTTTGGTACGTTTTTCCCCACTAGGTAAAGAAAAAGGCAAAACACTATATAACCAAGTATTGAATATCCCTATTTTTGAATTGTAGTTTCATAAATTATTACTCCGAAACCATTTCTTCAGTATTCTCAATAAAATGTTTGATGTTTAGTTTTGGATCCTTGACGAGCATTTCAAAATGCGGACTATACTCGACACGGTAAACCCTTTCGAACGCGCGAAATTACGCAAAATTGATATCATAGCACCGTCTGTGACACTTTTTGCACTAACCACACTATTATAACACAAGAAACAAGTTGCAAAAAACACAATTTTCGAAGTTAGACCAAAAATCTCGCAAACCGTCATGTTCGACGCAATCATTTTTAGAACAAAAGATATGTTTCAAATTCGGCCTGCTCCTGTACACTATTTAAAAAATCAAGTAATACTCTAAATATGTACAAAAAAATAATAGAATTACATTTTTGCATTTATTTTAATTGTAAAAAAAATCACTGTTATTTTACTAAATGACAGCGTCACATGTCATTTAGTACTAGCTAACTAGTGTTAAGTCCTGTGTGTAAGTGAAACCTGTTTCGTGCGTTTTAAATGTTTTTGTACAAATAAACTAAACGAAAATATACAAAACGGTAACTAAATCACTTTTATTTGATAATGACATGTTTTAATTATAAGTGTACAAGACCAAGCCTTGGCTCCATTCATTCGCGGAACGTGTCATTTGCTGCTAAAGAATATTTGCTTCTGGTAATACCCTTAACACTCAAGTGTCACAATAACTGAACATCGTTTGACATCCAAGATACTTATCGTTCCAAGTAACCGCTACTTAAGTTACGTTTACGTTTATTTAGGATGACACTTGAAATGACTGCTTGCTATTCAAGTGGTAATATATCAGTACATATTGACTTACGAGCAACGGGGTTTCCCCGTAGACTAAGAGATCTGTCGCTACGCTCGTACATAAAACATTTAATTGTTAGAGCAGACCGCCTCTGTGGCCGAGTCTACTCAGTTGGTGGTAGGGAACGTATCTACTCGTTACCATCAACTGCATTGTCGTCATGTCACTGTCCATTGTCAAAATCATGTTGCCGTTAGAGAAGAAATATTTTCATTAAACTTAGATGGTACTGCACGTTAAAGACACTGCTATTAAGAGTTGAATTAGATAAATACATTGAAAGGACTTATTTAGTTTAGCACGATCCTTGAACAAGGCACGCTCTTGTTGAAATTTGATACAAATACATATATAAAATTAATAAACAATATTAAACTTTAAATCATGTCAAATGTCCATGTTGCACCTATGCCGGTAGTGGTTGGGAACACTACAATCGAAGTTGTAGACGAGTATGTATACCTGGGACAGATCGTTCAACTAGGTAGGTCCAACTTCGACAAAGAGGTCAACCGAAGAATCCAACTCGGCTGGGCAGCGTTCGGGAAGTTACGGCATATGTTCTCGTCCAAAATACCTCAGCGTCTAAAGACAAAAGTCTTTAATCAGTGCGTGTTGCAAGCGTTTACTGCGGGCCGATTAAACAAGCTCAAAGTCACTCAGCAAGCATTGGAACGAGCTATGCTCGGAATTTCTCTACGTGATGAAATATGGACTGAGGAAATCTGCTGGAGTCAATGAAGTGGCAATGGGCAGGTCACATCGCTCGAAGAACCGATAACCGATGGGAAGTAAAAGTTCTCGAGTGGCGACCACGTACCGGGAAGCGTGTAGGTACTATCGCCGTCCCCCTACTAGATGGACCGACGACCTGGTTAGGATCGCGGGAGTCACTGGATGTAAGTGGCTCGGGACCGGTCGATGTGGCATGCCTGGATGAGGCTTGATATTTGTTTCTGGTGAATAGTCTTCTCCTAAAGCGCGCATCTTCCTGTCCTCCATATATTTTATAGTTCTAGACTATATCTATGCAAAAACGTCATTCACTAGCTGCGTTGCTGCGTGTAAGAAGAACAAACCAACACTTTTACATCAAGGTGTGATATAAAATTTATTTTAATCTCTTCTAGACTTCTCAATCAATATATTAAATGACGCGATGATATCAGACAAAAAATAAAGCTATAAATTGTCCGCGCGTCCATTGTACACAAATTCCGCCATTACGTGACACCGTGTCCATTGCTAACTAATTCAAAATGGCCGCCGATGACATGCGACATGGCGAGCGATTTGTATGGCGGATTTGCATTTTAAAGTTATTAATTAATAGATAATATACTTATGCAATATAAGTATGGTGTATCGAAATTCTGAGGCCTGGAATGGTTTTAGGTACGAGTATTGAGTATCCATATTAATTAGTATTATAATAAGTCGAGTCTGATCGTTTTCTCGGCTGGCGCGGCGGCGGCGGCTAGACTCAAGCACAGTAAATACTCTTGTCTGGAACCATCGTATGACTTTGAGCCTTTTGCTGAGACGGCTGGTCCTTGGTGCTCCGAAGCGAAGGCTTTTTTGAAGTGCTCTGCTGCCGTCTAGGGGAAAAGGGTTGCGATCCCCGCTCCGGGTCGTACCTGGCTCAAGGTATCTCCCTGGACATTCAGCGGGGCAACGCTGCCAGCGTCATGGGTTTGAGCCGGGTAGTCGATCCGGTTTTCAAAAAAAAAATTAAATTTTTAAGTGTAAATAACTATTATTGTATTTCCCTATATCTTCCCATTTACCATGGGGGGAAGTGGGAACGTCTTTACCACTTCACCCTATTTCTTTATTGTAAACGAGTCTGGGGTCCCAGGATAGTTTTAGAGTCCGTAGGAAATTCTTCCACCTTCAGTGGACGCGTTTCAAGTGTACCGCTGTAGATCCTGGCTAAAATAAAAAACAGGAATAACTATATCTTTCCTTCTACCTTTATTTAATAAAATATTATTCTAATAAATGCAATAGTGAGTTCGTTATTTAGTTTGTCCTTCTTTCGCGTCGTATCGGAGCGTCAGAATGTCTGGATTTTTCGTATAAGAATATTTGATGGATCACAAAAGGATATAGTTAGGGTAGGTTACCATTGTCTTTTTTCTGTGAAGGAAAACATCGTGAGGAAACCCTGCGCACACCTGAGAAGAAATTCAAACGTGTGAGTGAAATCTACCAATCCTGGTCTACCACTGGTCCCGCGTGGTAGACTAAACTCTCAGTAGGAGAGTAGTGCTGAGCCCCTGCTGTTGATGATGATGAAAAAGCTATAAGTTAGTTTTTAATCCCACCGAAAAACTTGTTCCCGAGAGACGGAGTCAAGCAAAGACTAGTTGTAAATTAAAAGTTACATTTTCCCAAAGCTAAGACCTATAGACCAATCGATTATTGAACCCCAAAACCTATTCACTGAAATTCATCAAAATCGCTGGATCCGTTTTCAAGTGTCCTAAAGGTGTGACGATAACGCCGTTGGTTGGAAAGCGTGCTCCATCTGAAGTCCCAAGTAGCATCCTGCCGCTGGAATACGACCAATGAGATTTCAGCTTCTTCGTGTCGTGAACTTCAGCGTTTAAATATTTCAAAACATTAAAAGCAAGGCACACCCCACCGATCTCCCTTACATAGTTACTAACTTATTTAACAAAAGAAGATAAAAATCAAGTTTTTCCAACTGTACATTGTCGTGCCAGATTCGCGTGAGATAAACACTATCCTAGACAGGCGGACAATGTCATTGGTTTAGAAAAATGTATACGCCACTGTACCTACACCACGTTTGGAACTGAGAAAGGGAGTGCCGAGAAGGGGTCTTCTGTCATAAACAATTCCGTCATTCATAATTGGCTTTAGAATAAGAACAACCGCGTGTCATCCCCTGGTGTCGTATCAGGTGACTAAATGAAAAATATTCAGGTTATGGGCAGCAGCATTTCGTATATGACAACAACATCTAACTGCGATTACCAATCCGCCAGCCAAGCGTGTCGGTTATGGCAAACCGTTCAGTGCCCCAATGTGGTGATCTATGATACCTAATCCATCGGTGTTTTTCTTCACATATATTACTTTTATTTGATTATGACCTTTTTAAATTAGAAGTGTAAAAGTCCAGTCCAAGGCTCTATGCCCCGTATGGATCATGTCATTTCACCTTTAGAAATACAAAGCCTCGTCCTACTTGGCTATAGGATGTTACTATAAAATATTATGGAAAGTAAACCTTAAATAAATATTATTATTAATTAGACACGGTCGTACATGAAGTGGCCAGTGCGATTTGGACCTCACTCAGCATTTGTGTCACCTGTGACGCATGAGTGTATCATGTCGATATTTTTATAGATCAATGAACAAACCCCGTTTCTTAGTCATTAATTTTGCTATCGTCATCATGATCTTATGACAGAAAAAAACGTGTTGAGGAACTTTGGAAACTCCTGCTTTAGACAATTTTCTGAAATCTTTTTCGTCCTTCGGCTGTGATGATGGCCACGTTGGAGTTTCCATTACCAATACAATTTTTCATGATATATTTATTGTATAATAACGTAGTTACTTTAAATTAATTATATAAATACGTCTAATATATTTTTAAATGTCCAAATTCTTAAATTTGTATAGTTCACTACACTTTTACTATTCGATAATATTAGGATACAATTTATTAATAATTTATTGTTTAAAACTGTCAATTAATATTTACTTACAACCTACTTAAATTAAAACACTAAACCTAGTCTATAAAACATATACATCGTCAAGTCCCGCTCCGTTGGGCAATGCCCAGGATGCTGGCGGCGCTACCTCGCTGGATAGATAGGCTGATCCTTTGTCGGAGGTAGCCACCAGCTATCGTCTAATATTCTATTAGTAGTATGTCTACTGACACCTCTATTCCACTTTAGTACTTCACTGTATACACGTACTTGCACTTTGAAAGAAAGAAAGAGAAAAATTTATTTCGTCACACCAAAGTAAAGAAAAAATGAATTGTGATATGCCCGAAAAAGGTTCTCTGCTTAAACTAGTAGTAGCAGTCCGTGGGTTTGATAACTCTTACGATATTAAAGATAAAAAATTAACAAGTTCAAAAGTTTTTCATTATGACAGAAGAAATAGCTATTTTCATTTGGTTTAGCGTCAGCCCTTGAACAATCGAGGTCTGCATGGGTTTAATTCGGGCTTTTTGGTTCCAATTTATTATTTGGAATTTATGTACGAATGATAAATATCATTACCATTGGCTTTTCGGTGAAGAAAAACATCGCGAGGAAACCTGCACACTCCTGAGAAGAAATTCAAAGGTGTGTGTGAAGTCTACCAATCCGCACTGGTCCCGCGTGGACTATGTCCCATACACTCTCTGTAGGAGAGTAGGACTGAGCTCATGCAGTGGAGATATGTAGGCTGTTGATGATGAGACATATGACAGACAAAACAATAAAAAATAGTAAATATAGATATGATGAAAAATATACGTACACAAAAAAAAACACTATATATAAAAATTATTTAAGTTTGTGCTTTGGTACTTCTTTAGTTTTTCTCTCATTCCCTTTTTTACCCTTTTGGTTTGGTCATAGTAAACTCATTCATAACATTGTGCCAGTTTTTCACAATAAATGACACTGAAAGAAAAAAAACATTACCTGTACACTCGAGTACAAAAAATTGTAGCCACTTTCGAACCATGTCACATTCGGTATTGCTTGTTCCTATGTAGTGTGTTGAAGGAAATGTCAATAAAAGCTCAATGTGACATGGTTTAAAAGTGGATCCATATGTTTGTATTCGATTAATTAAAAATAGTCTAGCTAGAATGCAAAATGTAGAAAATCGAACCACATAATTTTCAAACTGACTAATAGTGTGTAATTTGTCTCTGATACGAGTTTATAGATCCATTACAATACATATGTATGGCTGATTAAGTTTTTACATGTGTCGTTGCGCGTGCGACACGAAGCCAAGTAGAGACGATGCGTACGCGCAGGGCAGGTGGCGGCGCGCGCTGCAGATGCTTGCTTGCTCTTTTGTCTCTGCTCGATCAGTTTTTAAAAAATATTACTTTATACAGCAAAAATAGAATGTACATCATTAGCTTTATAAATCTCTTAGATAAAAGTAATACAAGTAGACATAACCTAGAACGCCATTTTACTTGAATTTCTTTTTTTTCTTCAGTTTTAAGCATAAATATACTATGTCATAGATAGATTATATAAATCAGGATCCAAATAATTATATTTTAGCTTGTCTAACATCATTGAATTGGCATGACAGAATGAGATGATTATGTGTCAAATTAAATTTAAGCGGACTTTAAACACTCGTCTAGCGTAATAATAACTTTCTGTGAATTCCAATTTTATGTTTAATTCTAATCTAATCTCTATTTTTTCTTGCCTTTAATATTGAACTTACTACATTAATGTTGTGTGCACCTGTAATTGGTTCTCGTGTCAGATTAAAAACTTTTTAATGTATAAATTTAGAGATTCAATACGAGAGACTGTTGATGCTCTTTATTTAATAAAATAAAAAAATATGCGAATGGCGCCATTTAGGTTAAGAGGGTATGCTGGTGTCAAAGCGCCCATACAAACGTAGTCCAGTCATATTTTGAGTATTAAGCTATGAAAATCTATGAAATTTTCAAGACACAATCTAGAAACAAATATCTGTGTCGGTGGTGAGTCAGATTTTCGTTTAAATATATACTTCCAGAGTTACAGGACGTCAAAGTATTGTATTTTTCAGTAATAAAAAGCCCCAACTTTGAACCTGATTTACAAGAGTATGAATCAATTTAGAACAATTTGGAAAAACCACCGACATCTGAAATTTCATTAGTATACTGTATTAAAAAATGGTTACATAATATACTGTATCCTTCAAATGATCCCTGGACTACGAAACATCCAAATAACGGGTGGATAACATCGCGTAATGTATGCTGTCTCACCGTACGCGCTCGGGTAGGATAGGGCTCGGAGAGGGACAGCTACAAAACAATGCAACCTTGAAACCGACCACGTGGTCTTACCAACATAGCCTCTTAATACTTTTAGGAACAAAATTTATTGTTTAGTAGGTATTGCATTAGTAAATCACCAGTGTACAACTAACAAACATTTCAGCTGTCAAAACCGATGCGCTGGGTTAAAAAGACGTGCAAATGTAGCTATTGTTGTCTCTTTTTAATGCACGAAATGCTGTCATTAAAATAACGAGTGTCGATAGATTGTTCAACTTGAAATAATCTGTGTGCCACGGGTTGTATACCTTTTGCTTTTAGTCAATTTTCACGGATCGCATTCGATTGATTTGTTTTTGGTTTGGCTCCTAGCTAAGCCTATACAATGCCTTTCCATCAGATGAGCTTGTGGCCAGATAGCGAATTACATTATCAAAAAAAGCACCTATATATTTTTTGGGTTATTCTCTATCACACAATTTTCAATTACAACCATTTAGGTTACCGGAACTACTTTAGCAATTTGAAGATGAATAAAAAACACACATTTTACAGTTTGAAATTTGTGCGCTGTATCCATCTCAACCATTGTCCTACGAATCGAACAAAATGTCCAAAGATTGCGGGATTTCAATAAACGACCTCCGTTAAAGACTTTAATTGTTTTGACAAAGACACAGTTGGGTATTTCGAAATATGTACAACTATTATAGAGCCAAAAGGCTTTGAAAACGGTATTTAATTGCTTACCTACGAGATGTTGAGTAACTGTCCGATTTTCTCTATATGTTTTTTGGGTTTCGGATTGAAATATTCAAGTTTTTAGAGGGCCAGGCCGGGGCGATTAAGTTGTTGCTAAAGTTAAGTTAGGCACGGTGCGTGCTTAGATGGGCGTGACTAAATGTGACAGCTTAGTCAGCTTTACAACAAAGGTGTCAAAGGTACTCAGCAAAGGTACTGTTTGGATTCAGATGAAATATTATTGTTATATGAGGGGTTTAGAACATAATTCGTTTCTTGACCTTCATTTAATCGACTCTCTAGTGCTGTAGACGAACTTGTTTTTTCGTCCCACAGTAAAGGACCACGTTTCGGTTCCGTATGTCATCACTGGCAACACGCACTGATCAAAGACTTTTGTCTTTAGACGCTGAGGTATTTTGGACGAGAAGATATGCCGTAACTTCCCGAACGCTGCCCAGCCGAGTTGGATTCTTCAGTTGACCTCTTTGTCGAAGTTGGACCTACCTAGTTGAACGATCTGTCCCAGGTATACATATTAGTCTACAGCTTTGATGGTAGTGTTCTCAACTACTACCGTTATAGATGCAACATGAACTTTTAACATGATTTTCGTCTTGTACATGTCCATTTGTAAACCTACCTGTGGGGAAACTATGTTCAAGTAATTAATCATTGCATTCAGATCGTCCAAGGATTATTCAAGGATAAATAAGCTCAAAGTTACCGAGCTATGCTCCGAATTCCGTAGACTAGCTGGGGTGACCGTCATAGCTCGACGAGTCAGTGAGCTTAAGTGGGCCGAACATATGAAAAATGTTTATTGCAGCATCTACTACAATTTATTAACAGTTTTTGGGGTACTCCTTTTAAGCTAAAGATAGCTTGTACGAGGGGCATACCGAAATGATCGGGAATATAAAACAATACATACAGGAAATAACTAAATTTATTTTTATTGCTTTTCGAAGTATTCTCCGTTGCAGTTAATGCACTTTTGCATTCGTTCGAACCAATTATTATAGCAGCAATTCCAGTCCGAAGTTGACATGGTCAAAATCGTCGATTTGTATGCTTCCACTGCTTCTTCTGGACCTTGAAACCGCTGACCACGCAATAAATCTTTGATTCTAGGGAATGTAAAGTAATCATTGGGACTCAGATCAGGGCTGTATGGAGGATGATCCATTAATTCAACGTTTTCCTGCTTCAAAAACTCGCTTGTTTTCTGAGCGGTGTGAGAGCTCGCATTATCGTGATGGAGGATTATGCGTCGTTTCGGGTTACCTCTACGGAGTTCGGATATCATCTGTGGCAAACAAACCGTTGTATACCAATCAGCGGTAACCGTTCTCCGTTCCTCTAAGGGAACTGTGACTACATGTCCTGTTTTCGCGACAAACGAAGCGACCATTTTCTTCGATACGCTGCGAGAGCGGACAACTTTTGTTGGCTTGATCTCACCTGCGAAGACCCAGACAGCCGACTGATGCTTTCTTTCTGGCTCATATGAATAGATCCATGATTCATCACCAGAGACAATGTTATAAACTGCTTTTGACTTTCCTCCGTTGAAGCGTTGCAGAGTAGACCGGCACCAATTGACACGAGCCGCCTTTTGCTCTTCGGACAAATTATGGGGCACCCAGCGGGAAACTAGCTTTCTCACTCCCAGTTCACCATGTAAAACAGTTTGTATCGCAGTCATACCTATCCCTAAAGTAGCCCGAATCTGCTCATATGTAATATGTCGGTCATCCTGTATCATTCGGCGCACAACAGCGACATTTTCTGGTGTAACCGCTGTTTTTGGCCGGCCTGTGGAAGGTACGGTGCCAAGAGAAGCACGTCCACGCCGGAATTCAGAATACCAGCGATATATTGTCGTCTGGCTAGGCGCTTCACTCTTGAATATAGATATAAGCTCAGCGAGACATTGTCCCTGAGATAATCCTCGTCGAAAGTTGTAAAAAATTATGGCACGGAAACTTTCTCTTGTAAGCTCCATTTTTTTATCGACCTATCAATTTCAAACTGATATTGTTCTTTAAAAAAAAATTTTTTTTTAATTCTGTCAATTGTATTCGATTTTCAACTAACCAGTGTTTATTCATCAAAAAGAGTTTTTAATCTAATTAAATCGAAAGTACTCGATTACCGATCTTTTCGGTATGCCCCTCGTATTAGGAGACATCGCTCGAAGAACAGATTACGGTTGGGGAGTAAGAAACTTCGTCGTCGGCATCGTTTGAGTTCGAATTAAAATCATTTGACTAGAAGCGGTGTGTACCGGGTGGCATATTTCAAAGGCGAAACTATGTAAATGAACGGGCACACGAAAAATATAAACCTGGAGCAGTTGCGCAAAAAATGGAATGAAACCCTCTTCTGAAGTCGGTTGAAAACCATCCAATACAAGGTATTCTTTATAGCAGGGTCGTTAGCTAAGCACAAACCGCCGTAGGGCATATCTAGTCTTAGACATTCGTCACGACAATGTCTATCTAGGCAGTCATTACGACGTCGAACCAAGGTTGACTGAGCAGACCTTGATGTACCTTGCTGGTTGGTCAATCGCACCGCTGCAGATTGAAGTTTAAGCTATAGCTAGTCGCTTGGCTGCGGCTTTGCTTGCCGAGAAATACCTTCTTAAATTGTACATAAGAAGGTTCGTCACGAAATTTTGTAAAGTCACGTATGCGCTGAATTAGATAAATACATTGAAAGGTCTTATTTATGTTAACCCGATCCTTAGACAAGGGCACGCTCTTTATTGAGATTGAGAGAACAAATTGATATTTATTGAGATGTCATAAACGGGTCATATCGGTTTTGTATCGCATCAAGTATGTTTGCGGAGGCGCGAACAGATGGTTTTATCGCTATCCTGAGAACGCAAGCAGCGTCGCTGCTACGTAGAGTTAGAGGCAGCACTGACAGCGTTCTGAGGGTGATTGCTGGAAGATTAGATTGCCCACTGATGTGGCACCTTATTACAATAACCAAGTCTGTAGTAGAATATAAGTACTAACATAGATAATAGGATACAAACAAAAATGGATCATGGTTGTCTGAATATTTAATAAATAAATAGTAAAAATGTATATATCAAGTCGGTGGCGCAGTGGATAAGGCGCGGACTCTCAATCTGAGGGTACCGGGTTCGAATCCAGCCGTGTACCTATGAGTTGTTTTTCAATTCAAGTACATTATCCGATTGCTTAACGGTGAAGGAAAACATCGTGAGGAAACCTGCATGTCTTGAACAGGCATGTGAAGTCCGCCGATCCGCACTGGGCCCGCGTGGTGGACTATGGCCCATACACTCTCTGTAGGAGAGTAGGCCTGAGCCCCTCCAGTGGGGACATATATAGGCTGTTGATGATGATGATATATCAATGAGTTTCAATTTGTTATTTGGCATTTATGTACGAATGATAAAAATCATTACCATTGGCTTTTCGGTGAAGTAAAACATCGCGAGGAAACCTGCACACTATTGAGAAGAAATTCAAAGGTGTGTGTGAAGTCTACCAATCCACACTGGTCCCGCGTGGTGTACTATGTCCCATACACTCTCTGTAGAAAAGTAGGCCTGAGACCTGCAGTAAGGAAGTGTGCTCATCCAGAAGCCTGCGACACATGTTAAAACAACGCAAGAGATATTTCAACAACTTTAGATTCTAACTCGAACATCGAATAGCTTAAGACCGCAACAATTACCGGTCTAAAGTTAAAAAAAAACACATACAGAACCGGTGCCGTCATCTAGCGGTATCCATGAAAATTCGTATTCCTATCCACCTCCGGTAATCTTTCCGAACCATGTCGAATCGAATATTTTCGATCGTAAAAACATGCGCACGCGATCCGCTGATATATTCAAAAAGTTTTATTGTCTTTACTAATTAATACACGATTTGTGTTGTTTTTTTGTTGAGTTTTTTTTGTCCGCGCGGCATGCGATGTTGCAACACTGTGCGACACGCTATCAGGCGTCATTGTAAAACCGTTTTTTCTTCCTTCTGCTTTGTTGTGAGGATTTAGACGTCATCCAATATCCTGTTGTATCCTTATTGGAAAAGTGCCGCTCTGAGACGTGATGAATTATTTTCCTATATGTGAAAGTAATGCCTGAAACTGCTCGAAAATATATCAATCCATCAAATATTTTTTGCATAAATAGTGTACACGTCGGTCTTAACGTTATCCCTCTCCTAATAAAAAAAAATTCTAACAAAAGACATCCACACAAACACTGTACTAAACAAACAAACTTACAACCATAACCTACGAAACAAAAACTATTTACAACTGCGAGGACCTAGAACCAACTACGGAAAGAGGAGTATTTTGTTTGAAGGTGTTAAACTGTTCAATGGTCTTCCAAGGGAACTACAAGAACGGAAACTATCTGAATTCAAAACAAAACTGTTAAAACACATTTAAGAATAAATATTAGTTGTTATTTTCTTAAATATAAATACTTAGTCTATAAAATCTATAAATCTAAATTTCTGCATGCCTTTTTACTGTTGGTTTTTACACATTAATTATTAGTCTTAATTTCTCTATAAGTGAAATGTCAATTTCTTTTGAGAAAATAAATTATTCTTTAAACCGAATGCTTCCATACTAAATTTCTGTTGCCATAATCTTTGAAAATAGAACAGCTGGCTTTGATAAGTAATTACCTAAAAATTGGAGATGAAATTATAGTGTCGCGAAATAGATACCATTAACTTCCAACTTCACAGTGAATCACAATTTTCATATTAAACACTGTTTTTATTATTATTCAAAGCGCCATCTAAGTACCTAGCTGCGTAACTGCTATTGTAGCTGACAATAAAGTTATACGCTAATGATATTCATTTCGCGAAACTATAATTTCAACTCCTATTTTTAGGTAATTACTTATCAAAGCCAGCTGTTCTAGTTGAAAAGATTATGGCAACAGAAATTTTGTATGGAAACATTCTGAGCGGGTTCCCGTTAAATAATACTCGACTTGGTCTGGGGGCACGGCCGTGCCCCCAGATTGTAGTATAACCTAAACCTACCTACCTAAGGTATCTCAAAAAGAATGCAAATATTTTTTGACACAAGAAGTTGACGTCAAATTACATACAATGTAAAGTCCTAGTAAATACCATTAAAATATTTATCGTTTTCACAACAACATCTTCATCACAACAATAAGCCTTATGTTGGCCTTATGTCTATACGATACCTCACTCTCACCGCTCTCATGGGTCTCGTGCTACCCCGGCAGGTCCTCATATATCAGTCAGCGACATTTGTGTCAAAACTGCTCATGAGTCGTGACATAAAAAGTCTTCATTAATGTGAGTCTAAATAAAAGTCAATCGATCGATTGCATAACTTGTCTTTGTCCGTAATTGTAATTTTTTTATTGGATACTCATTACTTTTGCGCGGGAAATAGTCAAGGGGGATTATTAAAGAATAAAGAGGTTTTTTTTTATATTCTGGACGACTTTGTGTGTTAATTGATGCAAAGGCACCAGTGTGCAGTCTTTTAATAGTTCTGTACTATTCGTATTCGTAATTGGGTCAGGTTTCCGCAACTCGACGTCAGATGCGCCTATTTTGCGTGTAGTTCTGTACTAATTCAAAGTTATTTAAAGGGGTCTACACTTGGCCTTCATCTCACCTTGCTTCGAGCTAATTAGGCATGGATCTGCTACCTTTCATACTAGAGCACAACAGTGCTATCTATACTGTAGTTTAGTGCCAAATTTAAGTAACTTAGTGGTAGTTCTAGTTTAGCGGATATACTGCATTTCCTCTCCCAAAACCCAACAGAGTACCGACCTCATCTCTGTCGGTATTGGTTGGTGGTGGGTATTTTTCTATGTACTACGGACAAAGTTCCCGCCTGACCACCATTAGGGCCAGTTTCGCATACAATCGTGGCTCAGATTGCTTCGCCTTGCTAGTTTTTGGGGGATAGATAATAAAACTATAAAAAAAACAAGGAAGCATTGTTGTATTTGTGAAAGTCCTGCAAGTTGTACGTCACAATGATGCATTATAAAATGACCATAAACTATAACTAACTACTATAAAGAACCCTAAAAAGTCATAAATAGAATAAAAGAATAAATAATATAATGTATAATAAATAGAATAGAAGCCTATAGACTAGACTAGGTTTTTTCGTAGTTGTAATATTTAGTTTTATATTATTCTTATTTGTATCTTTTTATTGTTGTATTATTATTATTATTATTTTTATGCCTTTCTAATAAAAACATATATTATTAAAAAAACTCACAAACAAAAGCGTTTTCGTCTATCCTTATTTGAACAAAACAAAAGGCGGGTCTAGCTAAGATCGCGACATGCAAGCAACTTGCTTTTGAAACTGGTCAGGCGGGAGCTTTGTCGATATTACACACGGCTACACCTCAAGCTATACATTTCCAGTATACGCTGACCTCGCATTGAATGTACTCCCGCACGATGCTGGTTCAGCTTGTACTGGAAATGTATAGCTTGACCTGTAGCTGGGCGTACGCATGGCTAGCTACCAGCATGTTACCTAAGTCTGAAGCAAAACAGCAATGTTAATGGCACTGTTGTGTTTCGGGATGAGCTTGCGGCTGCTGGGTGCATACGCTTGCCATACATCGACCTTATCGTCAGTAAGATGAAGGCCAAGTGCAAGCAAAACATAAAAAAATGTAAACATAGATATAAGGAATGGAAGAGCGCCAGGTCATCAGGAGTCAGAACATGCTCGAATTAGCATTCGGTAACAAGCGTGTCCAGTGAACCACGGACAAGGGGCCCGCGCATGGGAACGAAGAGGGCCCCATAAATAATTGGTTCCCCATAAACTAGTAATAAGTATTCATTATAGACATCACCTCCGTCATGGATCGGAGGACTTGAGAACGCGGCTCAAGCTCTCAAGACATTCTCAAGACCAAGGAATTGCAGGAGCTCAGTCCTACTCTCCTACAGAGAGTGTATGGGACATAGTACACCACGCGGGAACAGTGCGCATTGGTAGACTTCACACACACCTTTGAATTTCTTCTCAGGAGTGTGCAGGTTTCCTCACGATGTTTTCCTTCACCGAAAAGCTTATGGTTTGATTTTTATCATTCGTACATAAATTTGAGTCAGGATCGAACCCAGACCTTGATTGTTCAAGGACTGACGCTCTACCCACTGAGCTACCATGGCTTCACTATTCATCATAGGCCATGTGGGATGGTACAGAATTAATACAGTATTACGTACAGAACGTACGTTCACCGCCTCATAATATTTAATGACGTTATTCTACTCTAAAGCCCTGACTTATGAAAGCTTCTTATATATTTATTTTATTCTATTTTTCAACCGACTTCAAAAAAGTAGGAGGTTCTCAATTCGACGCGTTTTTTCTGTATGTGTGTTACGCGATAGTGAACCGATTTTGATAATTCTTTTTTTGTTTGTTAGAACACACTTCAGCAGTGGTCCCATATAAATTTTATTGAAATTGATTGATGGCTCTTTGAGAAAATCAACAAAAACCAAATGTTTAAGACAATTGAAATAGTTTTTGGTTCTTTTTGAACGCGTTAATTATTAGTATTTGTTGTTACAGCGGCAACAGAAATACATCATCTGTGAAAATGTCAACTGTCTAACTATCACGGTTCATGAGATACAGCCTGGTGACAGACGGACAGCGGAGTCTTAGTAATAGGGTCCCGTTGGTTACCCTTTGGGTACGGAACCTCAATAATAATTATTAGTTAATAATGTTTGTATAGCGTCACAAAACACATTATTTTATTGGTTGTAATAAATGAACCCGTCAAACCGATTCAAATAACACGACACGTGGTGTCCAGAGATAATATTTTTCAATAAAAATTTACACCAATTAGTTTCTACTAAACATTATTATTACAGAGTTGGGCAATCAACGAACAAACAAACAAGATAAAAACAATATATATGCCTAGCCTTGATGTATTATTGTTAGATATGAAAAACTGTCGGTGAAGTGTCCGAAGAAAATGAATGCTCAGAAATAGCTAAGCACTGACAAAGAATACTGCTCTAATATCTGTTATATTTGAAATAGTAAATCATACTACATCGTATACACATCAAGCACAAAAGTGAAATTTTTGTTTTTTACTTTTTTTTTTAATATTTGTTAATGTTAACTAACTCTTGATTAATTGTGACGAAACTGACATGTGTTTAGCTTAATATGTCTTTCTTTGATCTCTACTAATGTATTTCCGTGGAATATTTCTTAAGAATTCAGAACATATCCTATCTGTATACTATTTGTAAAATGCCATCCAAATTCATTCCACAATTCATGCGTAACTAAATAACAAACATCTACACTATCACATCCTATTGTTGTAATTGTGAATGTTTGAAGAATTACATCCTCACAGTTTGAATAGGAGTGGGAAAGTGAGCTGTTCGTCATCTCACTCGAAAATAAATAGCACGATTTGATTCTACCAATTGTTTTCATCGTCAACTCGCACGACGGTGAAAATCAGAGGTAGTTTTATTACAGTCAAGAAAAGAATTATTTGTATGGATTATAATTAATACAGTACAGAACTGACGTTCACCGCCTCCCACCGAACCGCGATACCTCACCTCTCCCCGTAAAAAATGGATCGGTTCATGCATCGGCAGATTCGCGCGCGCGTATTCACACCCTCATTCGCGTATATACAGACGTGGGGGTGGGAATATTACGACATTTTTATGCATTGTCCGGAGTGTGTCATTCATTAGTCATAATTAACATTCTGAGAATGGACGTTTTCATATCCAATTGTATATCTTATGAAAATAGATCAATGGTCAAATAACAAAACGTTTTGACCCGACCTTTGAGGCGCCGTCTTCGAGAAATTTCAAAAAAAGATACCAACAAACTAGAGCGAGACGCCTCTATTAACAGTAACACGTACAAGAGAGGGACAGGGTTTAGTGGTAATTAACACAAAGAGCTTGCCGAAAAGGGCGATTTTTTATTCTGTTCTTTTAATTCTTCGGGTCATTTGTTTTAACAGAATTGTTTTAGTAGAGTTTGGTGAGAGTAATCTGTAGATCTGTGTCCAGGGGTGTATTCAGGGCATTGTTCTAATACAATGTGGTAGGAGACCGTGTGGTCTCTGCTTTAGAATCGGACTACCTCATTTCCTATTCGAACAAAATTCGTCTCCGTAGCCTAATGGCTGAATATTCTACTATGGCTAATATTCTAGTTTTGTGGTTAAAGAACTTTATTTCTCATAAATAAATTATATTTCACTTACATGACAAATGGCTAATGGAAATACTTAATGGCTAGGGTAATATGACTAAAGTAAAACTAAAATAAAATAAATTTTAAGTGACGGTAAGTTTAAGGTAAAATAACTATTTAAAAGTTTAAAAATTTAACAGAGCAAGTGTGCATTGTTATACATATGTAATGTTTTAAAAAAAATCGTCTTCACTCCGTCCCTGGCAACCAATCAGTTTTTTCTAATGAAATAATAGCTATAAACCATAATGAACGGTACCAGATTTGTTAGCGGACCGCCGGCTTTATTGGGTATAGGTGTTCGAAACCAATTTTATGGTTTCCATGGAAACTGGTGGTTTTTCGAAACCGCCAAAGGGTACAGGTTTACTATGGTAGTCTTTATAAAAATTTAAGATTTTTAAAGTTTTATTTGGGAGTAGGTGGCCTCGGTAAGCTTCATAAACCGGGATAAAAATAGCCTATGTCCTTTTCCACGCCATAAGAATGACAATGTACGTATTTGCAATCGAACATCTGGTTGTCCCAGAAACACACTTCAAATCGCCACGACAACAGAATTTTTAATTAGATAATCCGTCTCCGTGGCTAAACGTACTAACAACCCTGAGGATCCGGGTTCGATTCCCCGTGGTATCCCGGTGGTTCCTATCGGCACTGGCTGGTTACCACTATATTACCTAAGTCTGCCGCCAAACAGCAGCGTTAATAGCACTATTGTGTTCCGGTATGAAAGGTAGCAGAGCAAGCGCCGCATTAGTCTGAGGATTCTGGGTGCGCACGCGCACCATCCAATGGCCTTATCGTCACTTACCATTAGGTGATATGAAGGCCAAAGACACTGATAAGGCTGAATAAATAAGAATAACCATTATTCCCATTATTAGAGCGTCGGGTATCTATTGAAGTATCTCTTACATGATAAATGTCTGATAATATAGTAAATCCGTTGAAAGTGTGTTTGTTTGTATTTTCCTTACGTCGAAACGGCGAGTCAGAATTATTTTGTATAGGGATATGAAGGGCTGGAAAAGGACATAAGACAATTTTTATCCCGATACAGTTCCTGAAGTAACGCTAGCATTAAATATGCTAATAAGGCAATAACGTATTTTTTTTGTTCTTTTTTTAAATTCACACTTGATCGCACGAAAAGTATTCAATCTTTCAAATCTTGCGCACATAGCGACTGACCAATCAGGCGTAACGGTTTTTCTAAACAAAAATTTCAAAATAAGAACGCCTACTCTCACGGGGTCACTAAGGGTCACTTAGGGTCGCCAGTGTTGTGAGTTTTCTTTAAAACAATTTAGTTGGACACGCTCAATTGAGCCAATGAGTGGGCCAGTGTCGTTGGCTTATAAAAACTGTCAACACTGTATTCCATTCACGGTCAAAGTGCTATGGATTAGCGCACAAGTATCGCTGTCGCGCTCAGTTTAGATCTACGGAGAAGAGAAGGAAAATAATCCTACAAACAAAACAAATTTTACAACAAAAACAAACTCATAAGAAAAATGTTATTATTTAAACTTGAAAATATTATACGAGAAACAAACATTAAGTTCATTAAATAATAAGTTGCATAGTAGTGATGGCCTGTGGTCGTTTAAAACCCGTTCGCATAGCAATGTGCAACTAAAAGTTTCGTCGTCGAGATAAGATAAACCTTTATTTGCAATAAATATGGTACATTTCAGATGTTCAAATAAATAATTCTAGATCACACATTTAGCCAATGTTTTGACATGCAAACAGTTATTAAAAGTAATAATATCGAGGCATCCATGTGTGCTGTTTGTGTAGAAAATAATTTGTGTTTATTTTTGCTTTAAATTTACCGTTCGGATGTACTATTTATAGAATCATCATGAGCACTTAAACACACAAAATCTCTGATATTCTTCGGTCTCATCCTTTTTGCCCGTGTCTTTGTTTGCGTGGACAATATAGATTATCCCGGTTGAGCACTTTGCCCATATAAAAGTAACCTATATTTATCTACATGCCAAAAGCTTAATTTCTGCTTCACAATTGTCTTTCTCTTTCGTATTTATAATATTAGCGTCTAAGATTTGTGAGAGGCCGCCTGTTATTTTTGTTGGGCAGGCAAGTCGGCTTAGTGGCATGTCTAAAGATCGTAAGTCAATGTCTAGTGTGGGTAGCGTCCAGACATTGTTGGACTTCAATTGTCGCCGACAGAATGCCGTTTCGATTGAATGTATCCGAAGTTATTTATTTAGAGTTGGTTTAAAAAGGGGTAAATAAAATGGAGCCTTTCAGAAGTAGGTACTTGTATAATATATAACTAAAGAACTAGCTTTATACTGCCTACGTAGCCTAAGGGCTACACGCTTAAACTGAGAATCTGGGGGTCCCGAATTCGATTCCTTGTGGAGGTACCTATCAGTTACCTAAGTCTGGTACCACAATGTTACCTTAATCTGCCGCTAAACATTTCTTAAGGACCTTAAAGTCTTGCTATAAAATCTATTTTAATTTAATTAAGCTATTTAAATTAAGCAGCTAGCTGTATCTTGAACTATTTCTTTTTTGTTGCAGGCTCGACAAGCGGCGAACTACTGAGGGAGCACCATAAACCCATCAAAATTACCCGAATTCAGTCCCCGGGCTCCAAACCCAGCACGCTGAGTTTCACAGATCCTTTCGGGCCTCCCCAGTCTTCGGACGGGGGGGGCCCATCCACCCCCCAGCCGGCGATCACCACCCAAGAGTCCCTAGACCACCAACACCACCATTTGGGGGGCACGCAGACCCCCCACGATATATCAAACTCGGCGAATTCAACTCCTACTAATGTATCCTCAAAGTCTGCGTTTATCGAGTTACAGCAGCATGGGTACGGGCCTTTTAAGGGGGGGTATCAGCATCCCCATCATTTTGGGAGTCCAGGGGGGCAACAGAACCCTCATGAAGCGTCAGGGTTCCCCAGTCCTAGGTCATTAGGGTATCCTTTCCCCCCTATGCACCAAAACACTTATGGGTATCATTTAGGATCTTATGCTCCCCAGTGCGCTAGTCCGCCCAAAGATGGTAAGTCACATTTAATTATTTTATTATTGCACTGAATTTTTTTAAATTTGAAACAATGACAATTCAGTAACGCTTGTTAACACCTAAGTTTAAACGGACCAAAGTGATGACCAAAAACGTGTTTTTGTTATAGCAGCCTCAATAGGTCAAGCCTGTAGCAGGGCGAGCTATTTAAATATAGCTGTTAAATTTTTAAATGATGATGATAGGCGATCAGCTGAAGATGAGGATGATGAGGATGATGATTATTTTGAAAAATTTATTTGCAGCATCCAAAACCTTTAAAAAAGATATGTTACGTAAAATTAACAAAAATAACAATCTATTTTATTTTTTCTAACCAAAAATACGTTGTCAAATAGACATTCTGGCCTCTATTTCACGAAGTTCAGAGGTATAAGGTTAAATATTCATATTATGAGATGTGCATGTTGATATCTCTCATGTTGTCTCTTTCTAACACACTAATTAGTTACATTATTGTTGTCTCATCTTGCCTCGCTCCCCACCGTAAATTTGTCAATAGTGTTTACAGCAAAAACGTGAAGATGAAATTAACATTCATATCTCCCGCCCGTGTCGGCAATAAACTTTCTCAGTGAAATTATGTTATAAAAATCCACACGAAAATATTCAAAATAAATAAAACATCTGGCCATTTATACAATCGTCAGAAAATTCCTCAATTATGACACCATATTTGTCTAGGTAGGTAATTTACAAACTACCCTGTAGTTATCAATACTTTAACCCCTGTATTATTGGATAGAAAAAGTGGAAAAGACATTCTGTTCTGTTCAAATTGCTGGTTTGAGTATTTTAGAGGCGTGAAAAAGTAGTTACAAATTGTAACTGTTACTAAATTGTAACTGTTACTGAATTATTTTTTTCGTAAAAGAAGTCAAACGTCACCCGTGAATTATTTATTTTAAACTTTGTGGAAAGTTGGGAACGCTATACAGAAAATTAATTTTCGTATCACTAAATTTTTATTTGTTTTATGAAATTGTACAATTTAAATCAACGCAGTTCAAGAATATTTGGCATACATACATAATTATGTAAGTAACAGATACAACCTGATTAATTAATATACACAAGTCGTAGCTAAAACCTTCGCAATGACAAAATAATCGTTACATGATAATTATTATTATCACACCCCTTATTAATTGAAAAACTTGTTATTAAAATAAAATTGGCCAAGTGCGTGTCGGACTCGTGCACGAAGGGTTCCGTACAGAATATGGATATTTAAAATACGGAAAACCTTGATAATAATATGCACCGAACAATCCTCTAACGAATGCGCCTCGATTTTCATTATCAATTTAGTTTTGCAGTAGCAGTAGTAGACAAGTACGACACTAGATGGCGCTAGTAGTATGTTTTGAGTTTATACACTAAATTCCGTAATCCAAAGACATTTAAGTCTATTGTCGTACACCTACCAAATAGAATATAACTGTGCTGTGTAAAGAAATCTGTCAAAAATTGTTACGAGTAACAATAAATACTTTGGAATGTGTGGACAGTCATTATGTTTTGTGACAGATTAATTTATAGATTTTCAACGCCATCTATTGACACCTTTCTGAACTCAACTGACAGATGACTCTGAAAATGCTTCGTTGTGTACCGTATACCGTACGCACGTACGGTATACTTATTTACGCTTTAACACTGATACGTGAAAATTTATTAGTATTATTTTGTTGTTATTGTTGCTATACACTCTTTGAAAATTTGAAGTTTCTACCTTTTACGGTTCAAAAGAAATAGCTTTATGGCATACGGACAGACGGACAGCGGATCAATAGGATCCCGTTTGACACACTTTGGGTCATCATCAGCTGGGAAACGCCCACTGTTGGACATAGGCCTCCTTCATGGTATACCACATTAGCTAATCTCGAGACACTTGCATCCAGTGACTGACGGCCCGGTACACGGTCGCCACTCGAGTTTACCCCATTCTCACTTCAGCTTACTGACTCGTCGAGCTATGTTGTTGTTACCTACGATCGTTGCGTACCCTTGTTCGTCTACGAATTTCCATTTTGGGTGCGGAACTCTATCAAAAACAATGGAAATACCTATATATATCACATATTCATGCAAGTTGGACGCGTACGTTAGGTTGTTGCTTTGAAAAATTCACGCGGGGGTAAAGTCCGCCATGACACTCCATAAATAATGAACTGAACAGAACACGCCTGGTAGATAGCGTAGAACCGAATGGAACAATATGGAACGTAAATATATGTAGTATATACATATGTCATAGATAGATTATAATGAATTATGATGAGAACGATTATGATCAATAGAGCGCGTTGAGTTCTTTCACATTAGTCAGTTTGTGATATACCGAATATACATTTCAATCTTAATATACACAAAAAACAGTTTTATGTCGAATCATGGCGGCTTGTGACGGACTTGAAGTGATACTAACAAGTGAATAAAAATTAATCTTAAAAAACCCGAATGCGTAATAACTTTTTGTGATTTTGATATACCCAGTGTCACTCTCACAGTAAACACGAATCTAACGACACCTCTCAAGCTAAAAGCCATTGAGAGAGGCCGCACAGCGTGCCAAACTGTACATACTCTCGAAAAAAATAGCCCTCATTCTGGAGCAGTTGGGTATAAATACAGAAAATAAAATGTTGTTTTGGTATCACACTTACTCTCTCTTCACATACACACACACACCAACACTCTTATACCATAACACCAACCAACACGCAAATTTGTGTTTGTATAAAGTCTCGGTGGAATCACTGGTTATTGCGACACAGGTTTTACCTACTGCAGTAATCAGAGATCCTCAACAAGCAGAGCAATAACAAAAATATAATTAGCGACATTTTATGTATTTAAACAGTGTTAATAAAATATTTTTTTATTCGGACAAAAGTAAACCCCTCGAGCCAAAAATTTTTTTTTTCATATTATTTCGCTGTGTCATCGTGTGTGTACAGTCGCCTTCGTGTCTTAATGGCTACACGGTACACGCTAGGATTCCGGAGGTCCCGGGTTCGATTCACAGTGGTATCGGTACTACGTTTAGTTGGTGGTAGGGCATTTTCTGTGTCAGTCTGACTGGCTACTACCATGTTACCTATGCCTCCCGCCAAAGCAATCTAAATAGCACTGTTGTGTTCCGGTATAAAGATAGCAGAACTAGCGCCTCATTAGGTTGAGGCTACTGGGTGCGCACGCTTACCATCCAACGTGAGATGAAGGCCAAGTGTAAACCCATCAGTCATTAAAAAACTGGCAACATTTTACTATCAAAGCCAATCCGTCTGCCTAGCGAGCTATTCCATAAAATATAGATAAGTATTTGGCAATATTTTCTCGTCCAAAATACCTCAGCGTCTAAAGACAAAAGTCTTTGATCAGTGCGTGTTGCCAGTGATGACATACGGAACCGAAACGTGGTCCATTACTGTGGGCCAAATAAACAAGCTCAAAGTCACTCGGCCAGAAATGGAACGAGATATGCTCGGAATTTCTCTATGTGATAAGGTCCGGAATTAGGAAATCCGTAGACGAACGAAGGTCACCGACATAGCTCGACGAGTCAGTGAGCTGAAGTGGCAATGGGCAGGCCTCATCGCTCGAAGAACCGATAACCGGTAGGGAGTGAAGTTCTCGAGTGGCGACCACCAGCCCGTCCCCCTACTAGATGGACCGACGACCTGGTTAGAGTCGCAGGGAGTCGCTGGATGCAGGTGGCTCGGGACCGGTCGATGTGGCGTACCATGAGGGAGGCCTATGTCCAGCAGTAGACGTTTCCCGGCTGATGATGATGATTTGGCAATACTGTAGGTGCGCATTTAATTCAATTCACGACCTGTAAAACTAATCACGCGATTTTAGAAGAAAAAAACCTTACTAACTTTATTTTGCCGCCAATAACTGACGTGCAAAGGAAATTCGTCAGTGGTATTAATAGCTTCCGACATACGTTTTCCTTCGGAGCTCGGGCATCTGAAGGTCGATTTTCTATTGGCAGGATGCGTTTTCCGAATTCTCGGATTTCTTTTCAAACACCGATCCATGAAGGTCATATCTGGACAGTATCTAGAATTTTCTAGATTTAGCATAGAGTTATTACACTAGGGGAATATAGTAATAGTCTCTTGATTTTGATTATCACATGACATCACATCACCGCAAATGAAATGTTTAACGGGATCCCTCTCAGAATACTTCAGTGCTAAATTTATGTTGCCATAATCTTTTAGAACAGAATAACTGGCTTTGATAAGTAATTATCTAAAAATAGTTGTTTAAATTATAGTGTCGCGAAATGAATATAATTAATTTACAGCTTTATTTCAGCTACAATAGCAGTTACGCAGCTAATGGTTCATAGATGGCGCTTTGAACAATAATCGAAAAAAGTGTTTATAATGAAAATTTGTGATTCACTGTGAAGTTGTATGTTAATGATACTCATTTCGCGACATCACAATCTGATGTCCTATTTTTAGATAGTTACTATACAAAGCCAGCTATTCTATTTTAAAAGATTATTGCAACAGAAATTTAGTATTGAAGTATTCGGGGAGGGATCCCGTTAAATATAGGTGCGTCATTGACATGCCTTATTTGCTTTAAGACAGATTACATCTGATCCTTTACTGTAAGCCAAATAAACAAGCTCAAAGTCACTCAGCGAGCAATGGAACGAGCTGTGCTCGGAATTTCTCTACTTCGAACAAGGGTCATTGATATAGCTCGACTAGGCCAGCTGAAGTGGCAATGGGCAGGCCACATCGCTCGAAGAACCGATAACCCATGAAGAGAAGTTCTCGAGTGGCGACCGCATACCGAGAAGCGTGTACCGTGACTCCTACTAGATGGACTGACGCCGGATCCAAGTCCGGTCAATGTGGCATACCATTGAGGAGAACTATGTCCAGCAGTGGACGTTTCCTGGCTGATGATGATGATTTACCAAAGCAAGTTATTCTATTTTGAAATGGCAAAGTAAATTTTGTATGGGAGCATTCGGAGTGGCTTCCCGTTAAACAAACCCAGCCTGACCTTTATAAAGGTTTGCTGACAAAAAATAGGGCAATGAATTTTCATTCGAACTGAAAGAAATTGTTCCTGTAACGAACCATTATCACATTACATCGTTATGTTAGCTATTGGCAATACATTTTCATTTGCACCCGACCTGCGTAAGTTGACACATATACAACGTGTACAAAAAGGAGTGATAAAACTTAAGTGCGGTGTATGTTGGGTAAGGTTTTACCTTTGGAGCGGTAGTAGACATCTGTAAACCGTACGAATCTGGAGAAAAACGAATTTAAAATATTGACTAAAATTTTTGAATTTCATCCCTATCCTAGTTCTACATGTGTCAATAACCCCTAAAACCGAAGAGAAGGTCTGCGATCATTGACCCCAGTGCTCGCGTTGGTAAACAAACATTTAGAGTTGTCAAAAATTACGACGTTACACCTATGAAATAAAAATGTATGGAAATTTAAACTAACCTGTACAACGCTGCTACTTTCACAGTGTATTCTATACAAGGGATATATACCCGCCTTTAAGTATTATCACTCCTTTTTTGTACACGTTGTAGTGTCTGCAATAGGCGAGATGACACCAAATCAGACTGCGGTTAAATTGTATATTAAACCATAAAGGGCATTAGAAAACTTCTATAAAATTTATTATAACAAAACTTGCTTGAATTAAATTTTTATTTTACATTTTGCTTTGTAATTACATTGTGAAGATTTTTTAGTAAGGGTGTTGTCACATAAAAACGTTATTTAACGAGATAACTCATACATCGTTAAAAATGAA
Source organism: Carcina quercana (assembly GCA_910589575.2). Lineage (NCBI taxonomy): Eukaryota > Metazoa > Arthropoda > Insecta > Lepidoptera > Depressariidae > Carcina > Carcina quercana. The sequence continues at coordinate 2,743,945 of OU342454.1, read as the reverse complement.
GTGAAGAGTCGAATCGAGCCGTGTACCTATGAGTTGTTTTTCAATTCAAGTACATTATCCGATTGCTTAACGGTGCAGGAAAACATCGTGAGGAAACCTGCATGTCTTGAACAGGCATGTGAAGTCTACCAATGCGCACTGGTCCCGCGTGGTGCACTATGTCCCATACACTCTCTGTAGGAGAGTAGGACTGAGCTCCTGCAGTGGAGACGTTTAAAGGATGTTGTTGACGATGAATAATTCAAAACTATATATACTATGCTATACTTTTAATTGATCTAGTAACAAATTGACACTAGTAATTAATTTAAGTATTACAATCATATATTATCTAGCTATAACCTTGCACATACTTACATTGTATGCAAGTATGATGCGCGCGCAGGCTTGCATCATTGGAAATCGGCGCAATACCAAACATTTCATACCAACAACGCATTTACGTCATTGTGCGCAGGCGCAGTTTTTTTAATATGCGCAACTCGAGTTGTCTTTGAGGTCTGAGAACTGTTAGGTTTCGGAGGGCTCAACGTTATCTTATATTAGGTTCCTATTCAGACTCAATTTCAAAATGACTTTTTATATATTCTTCCCACAATCCTATTGTAAAATCGTATAGGTGGCTTTGAGAATAAGGATGACGCCTTAAAAATATTATTCTCTCATTCGAGAGACTGTGTGAAAAAATAAATATCATTGTAAATGATTTTTCGATACGACATATATTTTTTTAATTTTGCGGGCTTTACATGCTGTAAAACTCCATTAAAAATGTTATATTATTAGAAATTTTAAATTTTATAAGAGTTTTATAATATAACTTTAATGGTTTAATATATAATTTAACCCCAATCTGATTTGGTGTCGTTGAGACTATTATCTAGTAAATTATAGTTCAAAAAACTAGTCACGCGATAACGAACAGAATGAGCCTAAACTCGAGGGGTTTACAGCCCATTGAAGAGTTCTTCTGTGCACCTCATCAGTTCCACCTGTCAGTTCATCTCGACGGTGAAACTGAAGCGGTGGTTTAATTCCACAACAAGTGAATGCAAAGTAAATTTTAAAAACCCGACTGTGTAATTTTTTAAAACTTTTTATGATTTTGATATGTCTAGTGTCACTTTCACAGTCGATACGAATCTAAAAATCTATCGAGCCGTTTGGGCTGTAGACCGTGCCATACAATAATACATACATACTCTCGAAAAACATAACCTACTGACGCAGTCGGGTAAAAAAGGCAAAGGTACCTTTAAAGAAACTAAACATATTCCTGTCACTTCAAAACAATAAAATCCGCAACATAATTACCATTTTATTAACTTAAACCTCACTAAAATATAATTTATCACCACTAAAATGCAAACGAGAATAATTATTCTAATTGCCTATGTATCTTATAATAGTTGTTTCATGCTAATATAATTAACAAATAAAAAAAAAATAACAATTTGCCGAAAAAAACATAACAATAAAACTGTCATAACTTAACAACAACTTAATGAAGTTATGACATTGTTGAGCTTGGTTTTGGAACGCGTTTAAAATATAACTTAATCTAACTTAGAGATTAACTGTTCTAATTTGTCAAGATCATAAGAGCTGTTGGTAATTTTCGGTTCGGTTATCATGTAGGTTTATTACTTGGCAAGTTAACGCGCTCTCTACTTAAACTTAAATGCTTGCTATGGTTAAGTTATGCTTAAGTTAAGATGGATGGTCTGGTTACGTCAGTTTTGTCTTTTTTAAGGTTCCGTACCCAGAGGGTAAAAACGGGACCCTATTACTAAGACTCCGCTGTCCGTCTGTCACCAGGCTGTATCTCATGAACCGTGATAGTTCGACAGTTGAAATTTTCACAGATGATGTATTTTTGTTGCTGCTATAACAAATACTAAAAACCAGAATAAAATAAATGTTTAAGTGCGATGTAACATACTACTAGCGCCATCTAGTGTCGTACTTGTAGACATAGACATAGACATAGACACATCTTTATTTAATAACACACACAACACAATACACATAGAAAAAACACATTAAGAAATATATTAAAACAAAACTACAAACACAAAAACAAAACTATTTACACAAAAACAAAAATACTTAAAACTGATAAACAAAAATTGAAGCTATATAACATACATAAAATTTGGTTGTGTTGTAGTGTGTTGCTAAAATGGACTCGTCTCAGCATGTGCTGCAGTGAGGCCACAGCGCTGGTATTCTGACGAGGCCAGAGAGTGTGTGACGCGCGTGGGAAGGAGAGAACAGATACTTGTGTATAATATATATAATACAGTCTGAGACATAAATATATTATAAATATATGTGATAGACTAATGAAATTATTAAAAAATGGAAGGAAGAAAGAAGATAAAAAAATATAGAGGATGCACCTATTTTGAGCAACACAGATATGTTGGAACAACTCGCACTCCAGGGGGTAGTTCTTTTTGATAATCTAAAAGATACTTTTTTAGTTTAGTCTTAAAACGTTTTATAGATTTTACCTCCCTGAGTGGTGGTGGCAAGTTGTTCCAACATTTCGTGGCTGCGTACCGAAAACTACCGCGAAATGCGGCTGTGTGATGCTTTGGGTAGCGCAAGGGCCAGCTCACCGTACGAGGGTTGTCTGACATCCATTTTAGCTTTTCGTGTAGGTATTCTGGCACTTGCGACCGTATGACACCAAACAGCAATGAGGCTAGGTGTAGCTCCCTACGGAGACTCATTTTTAGAATGCCTGCCGTATTTAAAAATGGCGTAACGTGAGAACGAGGTGGTACCGCAAAGCAATAGCGTGTGCAAGCATTTTGAACACGTTGTACGAGTCTGTCTGTCCTTGCCAACAAACGTGGTCCATAGACAACGTCTGCGTAGCCCAGTCTGGAGAGGATCAATGCATCACACAGACGGATGCGAAGGTCCTCGCTCAGAAAACCACGCACTCGGTACAGCAATTTAAGCCTATAAAAACAGTTATTAACAGACTCAAGTACGTGACTCTCGAAGCGAAGACCCTCGTCCTTGTCTACTACTGCTACTGCAAAACTAAATTGATAACGAAAATCGAGGCGCATTCGTTAGAGGATTGTTCGGTGCATATTATTATTTATTGTTTTCCGTATTTTAAATATCCATATTCTGTACGGAACTATTCGTGCGCCTAAGCCAATGGTAATGATTTTATCATTCGTACATGAATTCCAAATAACAAATTGGAACTTGGTACGAGCTAGGTTCGAATCCAGACCTCGATTGTTCAAGGACTGACGCTGTACCCAACTGAGCTACCATAGCTTTTTAAACCAGTATTACTACAAACTAAATGTTTAAACTTATAATGCGTCATCAAAAGAGAGTTTTGGTCAAAAGTACAGCGGAGTTAAAAAGCGTTTAGCGTGGACCTCGCAGCGAGGTCGACCACGCCCCATCATGGTTGTACTGTCAAGTGGTCAAGTGTTTCTATAAGGATACTCTGATTGCTTGTGAAGATCTTGTTTAGTTATCTCCGCTAACTAGCTAGCTCAGTGGCTACATAGACGAATGTTTCAGAGGCTATAGGTTCAATTCCTGCCAGGGTAGTGTGTGAGTGAGATAGGTCGTATCAACAATTTTCACTATACGTGTAAGCATAAGGGATTAAAAAGTAAAAAATATATTTTAAGTGTTTAAAAAATATATCAAGGTTTTGCACTGACCTGATGGTAAGTGACGATAAGGCCGTTGTATGGTGCGCGTGCGCACCCAGAAGCCTCAACCTAATACGGCGCTGGCTATCCTACCTGTCACACCGGAACGAAACAATGCGATTGACACTGCTGTTTGGCGGCAGACTTAGGTAACATAGATGCCCTACCACCAACAAAGATTAAAATCAAACCAGGGCCCTCCGGATGTGAAAAAGTCGACATAAAAATATTTTGACGACACACTTTTGTCGCGACCTGTACGTGCTCATAAGACGATAAATTAAAATTATTATTTCATTTATTAATTTATTTATTACAAATTTATGTTCATTATGTTTACAATGTGTGTCTCTTTGACGTAACAATTTTGTGTGTTGGTGGTCTGAACTGGGTCTAAAACAGAGACATTTAATATTAATAGACCGGACAAAGCAAACAAACATTTTGATCCTAAACTTATTACCAATTGATCTAGTGTCACATCACGTCACGCGGCCGTACTAGACATTTGACATACCATTGACTTTTGAGATTAAAATGTTCACATGAAACGTTTCCCAATGACCGCACTATAACCTATTACAATATTTAAATCTCTCTGGTCTAAAACAACTTCAATAAGCTTACACCTACTACAGAAACTCACTATTTTTCAAAAACAAATTTTAACAATCTAAATAGTTACACATCAACACTTGCTCCAGATAATATCGAAGGGTAAAACTCCGAAACGTATTCCCGTCTAGATGAACCGACGATCTAGTAAAGGTCGCGGGTCAATGTGGCATACATCATGTAGACGATGAAAATCTTTTTAGTAACATCAACAATCCATGAAAGAGAACGAAATTTGATCTGCTTGAGTCTCTTTTACTCGGACTACGAGTAAAAGAGACAACAACTGATGTATGAATAAGAGACATTTAACTTTTTGGCGTCGTCAGTTATAACGTTCGTAATTTAAATATTTAATGCAAAATATTTTCAACGACAGGCAATGTCTGCTCATTGGCTGGGTTAACGGGATCCCGCTCCATCAAAGTTTCATAGAAAATTTCTGTTGCCATAATCTTTTAAAATATAATAGCTGGATTTGTGTAGTAACTATCTAAAAATAGGACATCACATTGTGATGTCGCGAACTGAGTATCATTAACATACAACTTCACAGTGAATCACAATTTTCATTTTAAACACTTCTTTTCGATTATTGTTCAAAGCGCCATCTATGAACCATTAGCTGCTATTGTAGCTAACTATAAAGTTGTTAATTAATTATATTTATTTCGCGACACTTTAATATCATCTCCTATTTTCAGGTATTTACTTATCAAAGCCAGCTATTCTTTTTTTAAAAGATTATGGCAACAGAAATTTAGTATGGAAGCATTCGGAAAGATATCCCGTTAAGCTTACTGACGTATCAAACTATGTGTGAAACTTATAGCTGCATACATAGATAAAAAATTTCGTTTTTGTAAATATTTTCAATGGACCAGAGTAGCATTTAAAAAGTATTCAATAAGGTATCCTTTTATTGTACTAAAACGTAGCAAAAATCACTCAGGTGTGACGTCACGCATCACAAACCGCCGAACTGTCAAACCGTCCATACGGGCCATCAAGCAACTGTTCCTTTCTATACAGCCTAAGGGGGAAAAAAATAAAAAAATACCTAAAAACTTTTTAATAACACGTTCCGTCTTACCTAGCGTCGTGCGTTTTAATTATTACTTTATAAAAGAGTTTTTATATATTTTTAAAAAGAGTTTTCGTCGAAAAAGTTTCGCTTTGGGCGAGCACGTGTGCTGGCAAGGCGAGCGGTAAAGTGCTTTGTAATTGTTATGTGGTGAAATAATGAGCGGATTATTAATTAGTAAAAAATGAAATGGATCCATTTAAAATATGTATAACTAATTAATGTCGCAAATTATTAATCAATATTTTAAAACAATTATGTTTTTTCAAATCGTCTGTTTGGTTAGTCATATGTGCCGAAAGCAGTAAAAGTAATATATTAAATATATACGAGTATAAAACTAAATATATACGAGTATAAAAACTCTCGCGTTTGGACTTGAAAAAAATCGTAAACATTTGTACACACCACTGTACCAAAGCCTCCAAAATCCAAGTCGAAGATCTGGCCGAGATTAAAGTGCTCCTTAGGCTAAGTGCCGGACACTCCCCTTTATTCTAAGAATTTTTTTCTACGGAACCAAAATGCGCCGCCCCTAATGTTTCTAGTACCTTATCTTTACGCCTCGGGCTTGGGGACTCGGAGCCTATGTGAATACGTTTAATAGAATAGTATCTCAAAATAGTTTAAATTCGTCCCAATCACTGGGAAATAGTTATTTGTTATGCAAGGCTACAAAGTTGTTTGGCGCGAGTTCTCATATTGAAACCGGAGCTAGCGAAGGATTCTAGGATTGAACCATGAGCGAAGCGAGTGAAATGTATTTTTCACCTCACTAGGTTAGCAAGGCTTTCTTGTTGTGTATCCTTTTCGTATACCTCGATGTACAATAAATATGAATAATTAAAAAAAATCGTGGTTCAACTTTTTTTTCTTTCTGCCTTTACCTCGCTGTAGTAAGATGAAAAGTTGTGTGTTTCGCTCAACAGCAAAGTTATTTTGCGTTTCGTTCCTTGAAATCCTTGCTACGCTCAGGATTCTATTTTTGAACCACTCGCTTCGCTCATGGTTCAATCTTAGAATCCTTCGCTAGCTCGGTGTGTCAGAGTTGATCCGCCACAGTCCTCGACATGTCTCATGCAGCTACTACCTGTCGTAGATAGTAACCGGTAACAACGGATTAACGTGACTGACGAAGCACCGAATCGTCTTACATTACAAAACCTCAAGATAATGAGGAGCTGGTTCTGCTACTAAACAAACCGGAACACAACAGTGCTATTAACACTGCTATTTGGTGGCAGATTTAGTTAACATGGTGGCAGCTAGCCAGGCGTACATAGACAATCCACCAACCAAACCGAGTTACGATGGGTAACGGGATGGGTTCCCCCACTGGAAATCGAACCCGGCCATTAGGCGACAGAGGCCGTTAAATCAATCGCAGTAAGATGTTACGTATTTCATATATGTAGACAATGCTGCGCATCTCGAACTTTTTTCACCAAGTCGCTTTGCACGGTGCTTATAATAAATAATACGAGTATTAGACGCATATAAAATAATGTTTATTTGTTTGTTTGTCTTTCCTGCATGTCGTATCCGAGAGTTGAAATGTCATAATTTTTTGTGTTCTGACAGCTGAAAAGTCGAGAAAGAACATAGGCTACATTTTATACTGATCAAAAAAGTAGTTCCAGTGGGATTTCAATTTAAAAAAGTCCACTCAAGACGCGAGCAAAATCTTGAATGGAAATATTTTTCAAACCTAGTTATCTATATCTAATATATATATTTTACGATGAAGCTACTATTATACTCATATAAAACGATAATGAAACGATGTGAAAGTTATTAAAAATTATAATTTGATTCCTTACAACTATTTCTTATTAAATGCTCTTTGAAATATTCATTCTAAGTAAAGCTTTTTATGACTATTTTTTGTGTAGAAACGAACAGGCCCGTTTCGCTTTCATAAGCAGCACAGGCCAGCGATTTGGCTGCGATTTTTTGTCGCACTCATTATTTTGAGAAACACTGCTGATGTAATGTCACAAGGTCCGGTCTCGCACTGTATGCCTCCAGAAAGCCGTCTTCCAGCGCGTTTTCGCCACTTCAGAACCTCCCGAACGATTTATCAAATACCGGTATACGATTTATGAAGTTATATGTTTTTTGTAAGTTGCAATAAAATATGGAATTAAATACGCTATAATAAACTAAATCGTCCTTAATCATCCTTAATTCTATCTCTGATAAGTTAGAATACATTCTCTAGTTTTATTAGTTTTTTTTAAATGCCATTATGTTTTGTTTTACTATTTCAGATTATAATTTTTCAAGATTTATTAATTAAATATACAACAGAAATAGTAAAACAAAACACAATGTCATAAAAAAAAAAGATTTAACTAATTAAACTAGAGAATATATTCTTACTTATCAGAGATAGAATACATTCTCCAGATCAACTGCTCGGGGAACGGTGGCCAGAATAAATATTTATTCAGTACAAAGTTAGTTTCTAAACTTTGCCTTAATACATTCTGACGGTGTCTGGACTTGAGGTTGATCAATAATGAACAGCTGCGACAAATAGTCGCACGACTGTAAACCCCAGGTGAATATTTTAAGCCGTTTCGTCGAAGATGGAAAGGGGTTTTATTGTTTTTTAGTTGGTTCGTTTTATAGTACCGCGAGTTTTCGGTAGGCGGCGCTTGTGGGCGGGGTGCGTTCACCACGCGGGCACAGGTGATGCTCTACTTCCACGTGGCGTACCGACAATGTTGCTCTACTACAATTTATTGAAAAGTGTTTTCTTAAATAAAGAACATGACGAAATGTCATGAAAATCAAAGGAAAAACAAGTAAAAATTAAATTTATAATTATCGTCAGTCGGGACACATCCAGCGACTCTCGCATCCAAGTCTGTTCGTCTAGTGGAAGGAGATCAGCCCATTGACACTTTAGTCAGTTATTTTTTATATTCATTTAGAAACAAACATACAATCAATTTGGAAGAATGTTTATAAATGACACGTTCCGCGAATGTACGGCGCCAAAGCCTGGTCTTGTGCACTTGTAATTTTAAAAGTCCATCATCAAATAAAAGTGATTTAGTTAACATTTTTGTATGTTTCGGTTTAGTTTATTTGTACAAAAACATATAAAACGCACGAAACATGTAAGACTTAACGTTGAAAACAAAGATGGCGTCAATAAAATGGCATTTGACGATGTCACTTAGTACAAAAAGAATGATTTTGTACAAATAAAAATTACAAAAATGTAATTCTAGTATTTTTCTGTACATATTTAGATTATTACATGATTTTTTAAATAGTGTACAAGTGCAGGCCGAATCTGAAACATCTCTTTTAGAGTCTATAAACTTTCATATTACCCACATACTACTGCCAACTCAAAATGATCTGCCCCATTTAATAATGCCGTTTTTATACGCGTACAGTAGCGCCGTCATATCAAAACATTACTCACTACTTTAACGTTTCAAAATTACAACTCTTGAAACACGAAAAAAACATCGATAACTCACATCACTATTATCGACAACGCATTAGCGACAGCACTACCGCTCGGGGGTGTGTCTGTACCTCGGGGCCCAGAGCATTGTTTTGTCTGTCTGTCTGTCCAGACGCCGACATTAGTATAACTATATATCTGCGTGTGTGCTGCCATGGGAAGTTCTTAGTAACTTGTTCAAATGGCGGAAAAAAAAGAAACATTGTCGCATAAATACACGTTCAAAGTATGATTAAAGAGCAGTTTCAAAAATTATACCTTTAACAAGGCAGTTTAGACTGCCACCTTTGCCTGCAATTAAAAAATTAAAGGGAAAAACCGAACTGACATTTCGAAAAAAGAGCGCGAATTTCAATGGCTCGCCAAACGGCCAGTATCATTTTCTTGCTGGCCAGTGTGTGTTGCGATGTAACGATAGCACGATATGCAAAGTTGTTTGCCAACCTCTGTCCATTTATCAAACACCACTAGTTTATTAATGCGGTCTTCATACAGATTATTACGGTGTCGTGTGAACGAATATGATACTAGTTTGGTGTTGGAAAATGTTTACAACGAAAATGTTCAATAAACGACCCTCGTATAATCATAAATTGTAAATATTCACTGTTTTAGTGGATATAGATGTATTCGTAAAAGAGATTATGTGTTAATTTTGATTTAATTTCAAATTCTTTTCTTCTAAAGTTTATGCAGTCAATGGTTTGATAAGTTTCAGTTTACTTCACACGATGTAGTTCCAAAATTAAAATAGCGAAGAGATTTCATTCAACACTTACCGTACCGTTTAATTATTCTCTTTGAATAGTTTTTTTGTTGTTCAAAAACTAAGTACTCGTTCTGAATTCAAAAATTCTCCACGCACAGTAAACTGCAGTAAACCAGCCAGAATTAATATTAATAATATTCACAAGTATCGGAGCTGCGTTCGAAAACCGACCGCCAAAAAGCCTGGGTGTCAGAGCCTAAGGTCTTGCGATGAGATGCAGCGATATGAGACCCAGTAATTACAAGTTACCACTGACTATTATCAAGTAGCGAGTGCCTTTCATATATTTTACAAAATGGATGGCGATGCCTTCACAGGGCATCGTATGTTGAATATTTATATTGTGGATTTATTGCGTCGTACCTCCTTTGTTGATTTATGGTTGGGGTGTGTTACTGGCCGAAAAATTTTTGGTCAAAATTTGTTGACGTTTGATGTTTTGAATTTGGAGCGCTCCGTTCTAGTGCGAATGAAATACTTTGAAAATTCAAATAGTGTTGCACTGTACGAACTTGTATCGACATCGATATTAAACATTGAAGTTTTAAAAATTTCATAGTCATTACTTCCAATGCAGTATAAGTTTGATGCTTATCTGATCATAGAGGGACACAATGCAAATGATTAACATGAATGGATTTTCTATTATCAGCACGTCGGGAGGAGGGTTGTTGATTGTAGTAAGATTTTACTGATATGCAGGTGGATGATATAGCCTGTTTACTATAATTTCGAAGCGTTCGAAGCGTCGGTGGCGCAGTGGATAAGGCGCGGACTCTCAATCTGAGGGTACCGGGTTCGAATCCAGCCGTGTACCTATGACTTGTTTTCAATTCAAGTACATTATCCGATTGCTTAACGGTGAAGGAAAACATCGTGAGAAAACCTGCATGTCTCGAACAGGCATGTGAAGTCCGCCGATCCGCACTGGGCCCGCGTGGTGGACTATGGCCCATACACTCTCTGTAGGAGAGTAGGCCTGAGCCCCTCCAGTAGGGACATATATAGGCTGTTGATGATGACTATAATTTGTCCTTAACTTTTAATAAACAATAACTATTTGTTTACAGAGAAATGCGGGCTATCGGACGACCCCGGGCTACGGGTGAATGGCAAGGGAAAGAAGATGAGGAAGCCACGGACGATCTACAGCAGCCTTCAGCTGCAACAGCTCAACAGGAGGTTCCAACGCACGCAGTACCTCGCCCTCCCCGAGCGCGCCGAGCTCGCAGCCAGCCTGGGGCTCACTCAGACGCAGGTCTGTTCAACTTATATAAATATGACTATATATCTACAGCAGCCTTCAGCTGAAAAAGTTCCACAGGAATTTTAAGTGCATGCACCTTCTTGTCAATACGTAAATTATTCAGAGATCACCGTACCTCCAGAGATACAGCAAAAAGCCATTAATAGTTTGACGAGGAAACTATATCCCTTAAACTACTCATAGGCTTATTAAAAGGGCTTATAAAAATAAAAATCTCTAACCCCTGATATATTATGAGGAAACGAAAATCAATATCGCCGAAACCAAACGAAATAACCCATTTTAAAAGCGAACGAAACCATATTTTTGTAACGAGCAACTGCAAGCAACATACAGGCCTCTTTTTACGATAAAACGATCTTATTGCACTCCCCTACTCTTGCGGGACGGTTGTAAACAACACTAGTTATTGGCTTTCTAATGTCAACATTGCAGTGAAAAAACTAATCATCTGTTAGTAAAAAAGCAATTTTAAACATCTGTTCATTACAGGTGACATTGCAAGACATAATGATGACACGATGTTATTCCTAAAATATGACTGCGTATTTTTTTCCTCGCAATATATATACATGTTGCAACATGTAAGCCAGAAAGTTGGAAAATACTGAAGCCTTTTTTCTGCCACTTCGAGTTTTCAAATCAATCAAAAAATTAGAAACGTAATTTTCTTTGATTTTTTTATTATAATTACAGTTAGAGAGACACGAACTTTTAGCTACATTTCCAAAGACAAAACGCAAAAGTAAAATGGCATATAATAACTTATTTTCACTCTTAAAATTCTAATTACATAGTCCAAGCCGCAATCAAAGTAGTAGCGGCGATTTCGACCGACATTTTTTTTACTTCACTCAATGGAACAATAAATAAACACCTATCAAATATCGACACTAAAATTACTACTTTCAGAACGCCACCGCACTATCTTGCCATAGATAATAAAAAGAAAACTCGTCTTTTTTAATTACAACGTCCGGCAGTCTTACCAACCTGATAAGAATAAAAAAAGACAATGTGCAACGTTAGATGGCTCATTTTTTATTTTATGGCCAGCATTTTAAAGACTATTTTGTGAAAACAGATTTGAAAAAAGAATGTAGTAGTGGTGTACACATGTACATAATTGCTAGGTTTGTGACATAATTACTATGTAGAGATACAGTAGTTTGGTGTGTGGTAAATTTTTGTGCGCTTCAAGAATAGAAATTTTAATTTTAGTAAGTTTAGTATTTAGAGATGATTTTTATGAGAGTGTATGGGACATAGTCCACCACGCGGGACCAGTGCGCATTGGTAGACTTCACACACACCTTTGAATTTCTTCTCAGGAGTGTGCAGATTTCCTCACGATGTTTTCCTTCACCGAAAAGCCAACGTGTTTCTAAAATACACTTGTTTTTTCTTTTCTCTTCTTTTGACATTATCTTTTAACATATTTCCTAGATATGAAGCACTCCTTTGAGTTTATAATATTTGAACCAAAGACATTTAACATTAATAGTAACCTATATATTTAAATCTCTCTGTTTGAAACAAAACATTTTTACATCGGACACAAATAGTGATGTGGCACCCCCACGCCTCGCACCTCGATATCGACAATCCGATTCAAACGTAACTGATTGATTCGTCATGTGTCACCGTGCAGAATGAATAATCGTCGTCAATGTACGTTCCCAATGGTGTAGCATCAACTGGCGGTATCGTTGCGTTACAAACGCGTAGACAGCTCTTAAAATTACTTACGTTTATTATTATTTTGTTTCTTTTGAGAATAATGTTTTAGAATACGGCCTGCACTTGTATATTGTTTCAAAAATCAAGGCATAATCCAAATATACATATTTATACAAAATACTGAGACTACATATTTGTTTGTTTAATTAACGCCATCTTTGTTTTTTCTTGACATAAGTCATGTATGTTTTGTGCAGTTTCATCAACAGCCTATATATGTCCCCACTGGAGGGGCTAAGACCTACTCTCTTACAGAGAGTGTATGGGCCATAGCCCACCACGCGGGCCCAGTGCGGATCGGCGGACTTCACATGCCTGTTCAAGACATGCAGGTTTCCTCACGATGTTTTCCTTCACCGTTAAGCAATCGGATAATGTACTTGAATTGAAAAACAACTCATAGGTACACGGCTGGATTCGAACCCGGTACCATCAGATTGAGAGTCCGCGCCTAATCCACTGCGCCACCGACGCTTGTGCAGTTTATACTAGACTATAAGTATTGTCAAATAAAAATATTTTAAATAATTTAGTACTCTTAACAGTAAATTTTTTACTATTCTCAACTATAAATACAACTAAAATAAGTTTGGAAAATATAATATTGCAAAAATCCTAACTACACACTATAAAAGTAAATTTGTGAAATTTACATTCTTTTAAAAGTTAAGTTAAATATCTTATACCATTCTAGTCTAGCCATTCTTAGCTCTACTTTACTTTAACGGTATAAAAAGTAAGGCCCGAGTTAATTTTATTATAATTTAATATTTCTCAGTTATTGTCTGAGCGCCGCACTTTGATGAGCCCGCATCGATATTTCCGCGGGGCGGGATCCTTATCGATGTTGTTTTATCGACTCCTTGAAATACCTGCAGTTGGAATAACTTGTACAGCGTAAAAATAAAGATAATATTGCTTTATTGCAATTGTAACATTACTGATGGTTTAAAAACTACTCGATAATATGTATTTTTATCCTATAAAATAGCCATAAGTAGACCTTTACTAGGTAGGTGGACGGCTCGGTACACTTTTCCCGGTATATGGTCACCACTTAATATCTTTTACTCTACATCGGTTATACGTTCGTCGAGCGATGTGGCCTGCCTATTGCCACTTCAGCTCACTAACTCGTCGAGCTATACCGGTGACCTTAGTTTGTCTTTCTATACAATAGGCCTGTTTCCACTAAGAATAAATTGCTTAGTTTATAGTTTCTAATTATAAATGAAGAGACGAAGATAAGAAAAAACCAGTATATTTCTCAAAAAAGTTAAAGATTATTAATATTTTTAGAAAATAGATTCGAAAAAAATAGGCATTAGGTCACGTGACAGCGAACACGAAGAACGCGGCGCAAGAAAGTGTGACGTCACGCCTCGCTAAACATCATTGTTGTTGTTGACGTTTTCATACCACAGAGCAGGTTATTTCGCGAGCTGTGACGTCATTCAAGACGCCATGACACTATTCAGCGTTTTCGAGGGAAATATAAATTGCTTTTTTTAAATACAAAATACGTAATGTAAATATTGCTATTTCTTTAAAATATAGTTTTTTTGGGATAAAATAGATATTAAAGTATATAATTAACCAAGTTTTCAAATTTAGTCAACTAGCCTATTCTATAGGAAAATGTTACGGTTTTATTTCAAATTTATTTTTTCCTGTACTTTTAATGGTGACTTCATCTATTGTTTGTTTTTTAAATGTCAACTGTTAGCTAATTTTTGTATTTGATTTCAATAACTTTGGCATTTAAAATTCTCACTTTTTGACTTTGATTCTAATTATTATGATAAAGGAGACACAGTACATTCATTTGAGATAAAGAAATTGCACATCAATTGATATCTAAGTCTGCCGCCAAACAGCAGTGTTAATAACACTGTTGCGTTCTGGTGTTAAAGGTAGCATAGTCAGCACCTCATTAGCTCGAAGCTTATGGGTGCCACCCAACGGCCTTATAAGTGAGCTGAAGGCCAAGTAGAAACTCATCATATATATATAAATATATATAATTATTTTTACTCATGAGAATATTATTATCTCTTGCTTGATAACTAAATTGCTATTTCAGTAATCAACAAAAAGTTGTTTTAATTTTCTGTCGATAGCTGTAAACTTGTCCCATCCCTACTATAAGCTCCATTCGATTCCACGTTACAACAAAAAATGCTACAGACAGCACTATACTTCAAACGTAATAATAAAAAGATGTGACGTCAGAATGTCTGTTAAACTTGAACTTAAAACGATATATGTAGTTATAATTTGCAAATATTTTAATATTGAAGAAATATGATAATTATTAATTCTGACTTAAAGCAGGATCAGTTTACGCTTAGCCTTAATATCACGTGATGAAAACAAGATGAAAATAACAATAAGCCTACTGCCACTAGTTAAAGGATTGAAGCGTGCTCGCCCAGATGATTCTCTTGTTACCTTTCATTACCAAACTTAGATAGGTACCACGATCGCAATCGAACCTGTGACCTTGGAATCGTAAGTCCAACAGTTGTCAATTTCGAATTGGCTTGTAAACCTAAGTATTAAACTGTATTGTACCATCAGGCTAAATGCAGTCAAACAACCCCCCCCCCCCCCCCCCCCTATTACTCCTCCTCCAGCTGTAAATCCCCTCCCGGTTTGCGGAAATTTTCGACATACAATTATTGCTGACACAAATACAGCTCCAGTTCATTTCGCTCATTCTTGTTCAAATGTTGGTACCAGGTTGGTATCCCCGTTTGTTCAACAGAGTTGGCAGCACTGAATATGCATTTTGTTACTTTTTGCCACAGACAATAAATCTTGACATTTGTCTCTAGGTGGTGGTTATGTTCCATTGTCTGTGGTAATTATTACATTGACTCCGATTGGTTTTTCTTTCTAGAGTTCCGTAGGTAAATAAATACATTCAAAGAAAGAAGTTAATTCTTTCCGTGCTCGATAGAAATAAGCCCTTTGGGAACACTTTACAGAGGCGAAAGGTTTCTTGTTCTTAACTAGCTTATTACCGCGACTTTGTCCGCTTGGACTTCAGAAATTATCCCGCAAGAACTGTTAATTCGAGTTACGGCGTAAAGGAAGCACAAACAAACTCAATATTGTGAGTGAGTATGGACACTGGTGGGCTCCTGATCCTGTATGATAAATTTCGTCCATCATATTCTTTAAACCGTGTCCGAAAGCAACAAACATACACTCTTTCATAGATATCAAAAAACATCAAGAGGCCGTGTTCCAGCGTATGAAGCAACTAGGTCAGACACTTTTTCATGTGGGTGAGTGTGTGTGTATTTTGTTGACCTCACGCATTATTAGACAAGGTTCCATCCGTGTATTCTTTACAAATCCGTGCTTCTATATTTATAGTATTTAGTAGGTTTACAGAGAAAACGATGTTTGTAGATAGCGAAAATACAATGTAAATCGAATGGAATGCATAATTCCACTAGTAGTGACTGTATATAAATAATTAATGTCTTTATAGAGAACCCAACGTCATTTATCGCAACTCGCTCCCTGACACTCTTTTTTCCCCATCTATTGATTAACGGATTAAGCTTATAAGGTCAAGCCTGTTTTTGCTGTGTTACGGTAAAGGGGGAAAATCGTATGATTGATTCGATCTTCGAGCACGTTGCAGTTCACTATGCAAGGCTTTTAATGTATTACGAGTACGTTACGGTGAAAGTCGGAAAACCGGCAAACCAATAATTGTCTAGGTATTTAAGAACTATTGATAAATGGTACTCAAAATTAAGTTTCATGAATGCATCCTAACAAACAGCTGGATAAGGCAGAGTTTGGACATGGGCAATGAATGAATAATATAAGATCACATAAATGGTGTGAAATTATTTATGCATGGCGCCAGGGCCTGGTCTTGTACACTTATAATTTTAATAAGGCATTATCAAATAAAAGTGATTTATTTAACATTTTTATACATTTTGGTTTAATTATTTGTACAAAAACATATAAAACGCACGAAACAGGTAGGACTTAACGTTGAAAACAAAGATGGCGTCAGTAAAATGACATTTGACGCTGTCACTTAGTACAAAAAGAATGATTTTTTACAATTAAAATAAACGCAAAAATGTAATTCTAATATTTTTCTATACATATTCAAATTATTACTTGATTTTTTAAATAGTGTACAAGTGCAGGCCGAATTTGAAACATCTCTTTTTCTGACTGTCATCATATGTAACATGTTCGATGCAAATAAACTTATATTTATCAGTATCAAAAGAGAAGTTAAAAAATATTGCGTGTGACGTAAGCAAAATGCATTTATGTTACTATTTGTTGTTTTTCCTGTTGTATTGTGACACTCATTTATGTGCGTAAACCCAACTTTAAACTAATATATAACGTTTTTAAAGAGAACGAAAAACCAACTTCAATTGCCTTAAAATTTGGTTTTTGTTGATTTTCTGATTGATGATTTTGACCAAATCTCTCAATCTCTCAAAAATCAATCAATTTTGATAAAATTTACATAAGACGATATCTGAAGTATGTTCTACCAAACAAACAAAAAATTATCAAAATCGGTTCACTATTGACGGAGTTATCGCGTAACACACATACAAAAAAACATACGCGTCGAATTGAGAACCTCCTCCTTTTTGAAGTCGGTTGAAAACATAGTGTTAAGATTTGACCTCCAGCACTGACAGACATTTGTGTCAATAAATTAGCCAAGGAAGCCTTTTAGACTTAACTTTACTGAACATGTAAAACTTCGAACATTTACCGTAACACAATTACTTAACTATATAATAAACAACATAATTTATTTTATGTTTACTTTAACTATAGATATAATTTTAACTGGTTAGTTACCGTCTAGTTGCCTTGTAAACTGGTTGTTAATATGATAAATTTGAAAGTATCTCTCTGTTTTCACGACTAAACCGCTAAACACATTTTGACGAAAAGAGAGGTTTCGAGAACGAGAGAGAAGAGAGAAAAGAGACGGCCTAAACTTGTACACTGTTAAAAAATCGAGTAATCATCTAAATATGTATAGAAAAATACTAGAATTACATTTTTGCGTTTATTTTAACGGTACAAAATTATTCTTTTTGTAATAAGTGACACCACCAAATGTCATTTTATTGACGCCATCTTCGTTTTCAACGTTAAGTATTACCTGTTTCGTGCGTTTTATGTTTTTGTACAAATAAACTAAACCAAAATATACAAAAATGGTAACTAAATCACTTTTATTTGATGCTGGACTTTTAAAATTACAAGTGTACAAGACCAGGCCTTGGCGCCATACATTCGCGGAACCTGTCATTTAGCACGCTTATACCACAGAGTAAAGCAATGACATGGAGATTTTATCTCGATAAAGGGTTCTTGCGGTTTTGTAAGTTTGTAAATCAATTCTATTTTCGAACAATGAGCCAAGCCCTGATTCTTTTTTTAAAACAAGAAGGTACCTACGTTCTAAAACAAAATATTAATTTTAAACAGTTCATGAAGCGTGACGCAGTTTCCCACAACACGAGGTATCTATCGGTCACGCCTCTTCTTTGCGTTAATTAAACGAAAACTAATCAACGTTCTTGACCGCATTATGTTTGCCGTTGAAAAAAACAACTAAAGTTTAAACTTTAGCTGTTTTTGTTAGCCATTTTTGTTCTACTGGTATGTTTTGAACACGAACTTCTAGTAGTAGTAAAATATTAACTAAATCATTGCCAACCTAACAAACATTTTGGAGTGTGAGCAGGAGCTATTTTTGTTCACCTTCGTCATTCAAGTACCGGTCAAACAGAAGAACGGCAGACCTTCACCCGTACACTGTAGATATTCCTACAGCTCGCACCAAGCGTTTCGCTGCCACATTTATCGTGCGTACAGATAAAACATGGAATACACTACCGGTGTCCGTGTTCCCCGAAAACAACATCTTGGGAATCTTCAAACGAAGAGCGAATAGGCACCTTCTAGAACAACACGTAACATCGTCGACTTCAACTGTGGTTAATACTGATCTTTTTTTTAAAAAATATAAATTCAAAAAATGTGTGCTTGTTTGTCCTACCTTTACGTTGCAACGGAGAGTCAGAACTACTTGATATTTTTATATAGATAGTTGAAGGGTCGAAAAAGGACTGAAAGTAATTTTTATCTCGATCGAACGAGTGGTTTCCGTGGGATAATTCCAGGAGTCTACCCGGATGAAGTCGTGAGCAAAATTGTGTTCTAAAAATGAAATTACATCAAGCATGTATAGCGCATACTGGATTATAGATACAAATAAATAAACAAGACAATACAATCAAAAATAAAGGTCACACCACATTGCACAATCGGTGCCGATAAAAAATATCTAATTTACAATTGGTGGCGGGAACGAAACGATGATTGATGGAAGCTACGATTCGAAACATCGCGCTCCTTTGACGAATGAATACGCAGTGATGTGAGCGAGCTAGTAGCAATATAGTAACGCATAACATGAACTGAACAATGTGACGCTATTTGTTTTTAAGCGTCAGATAAGACTTTTGGTGCGAGAAGAAATGTGGTTGCCAGCCGAGTCGCTTAAGAATCGCATGTTCCCGAGATTTGGCAAACAATGGTCAGAGAGGGACACCGGAGGGGTTTTGGCTGGTGGAAGTCCAGCATAATACGACGTTTTCCCCCGAAGCGACGAATGTCGTAAAAATATTTCTTTTCCGCCAAAAAAACTAAAAGGAGCAAATTGAAAACAATTAATTGAAATACCTCCGTTGGCTAATATTGACCTAACAATCCAAAAGTCCCGGGTTTGATTCCCAGTGACCTAACGGTACTGAGTTTGGTTGGTGGTAGGGCATTTTCTATATCATCCTGTGTATCATTACTTACCATCAAGTGAGATGAAGGCCAAGTGCCAAGACAGACTATCGATTTATTATAACTGTGTCAATGAAATTATTTACCACCACTCCTGCACTATCATGGAATTCATATACCTTCCTTCAAATAATTCGAAATGCAAAAATTTTAAAGTAAATAAATTACAATTCAAACAACGAACAGTATCTTTTTAAAGTCATCAATGACTCACAAAGGCAAAGGCACCGAATAGAAGGCACCAATCAAAAGAACAAAAAAAGGAAAAAAAGACAGAAGCCGGTGCCACTTTAACGGAAGCCGATTTTTTTTCATCTCGATTCTTTTTTCAAAAGTCCAATTGTTCTGTAACCGCAAGTCATGACATTTGACGAGCGGCCATTGGTTGACGGTTGGCGTTTGACAGCCAATCAGAGACGTGATTTTGAAATTGGAAAGTCATGTTCTTTAACGTTTGTGATAGTGACATAGCGTTTTGTTAGATAGGTCGATATGGCCATGTATTAGTAAATAGATATATGTCGGTATACATACGGTATAGCATTCAGTCGCTGCAACGGCCATAAATAAAATATCGAATAAGTTAAGCAATGTTTGGCAAATGTATGCCATTATTTGACGACGTGTGCAACATTCCTCGACTGTCAAATTAATTGCTGCATCATCTGTGACAATTCAACTGCAGAATTGAATTGAAAAATCAATTTATTCTGAATCTCCGTTACGACTTATAGTAATGACAAACAAACCGACAAAACAGCGAATAATAAATAAAAATTCAAAATATGACAGTATTAGCATTATATGCTTCTCTTATTTTATAGAGTAGTATTTTATTTTTAGTATATTTTTATATTTTATTTGTGTATATCTGAAATAAATAATTTATTATATATAATATATTATTTCTTCTGTAACCTTGTATGTCTTTCTGTATTGTGTTTGTCAATAAAAATATGTCTATGTATAGATAAATAGATAGATAAAAATATTTATTTCCACAAAATTTACATAAAATACATTCGTGCTTATATGTTTAATTCGTCGCTTTTTGCGGAAAATGTCGCTGACTCAGCATGAAGCTGTGGGCTCTGCTCATTAACTGAACAGATCACACAGCGCTGGTGTTCTATCAGAACCGAAATGTGTGAAATATGTCTATGTCTATTATTATTTTTAATTTTTAAAATTCTTTTTTATGAAAGGAGTTTTTACTGCGGCCCGTAGCCAAGCAAGATTTTTTAAAACTATGTCCTGTTAATGGTTGCTGAAGTTAGAAATTTTTTAGTTAATCGGCATGTGTTTTATTATTATTATACATTATAATAATACAAATTCTGTAAGCATATGAAAATAATAATTGAATTTTAGCTAAATGTGACATGACCTTAACATGCCCTAACTTCAGAAAACCGCTACCTATAGCTATCTAAACCTATAGATATCTATATTAAACGGTTTGCTATCAATTTCCTCCTAAAGTTAATTAAGCGAGCTTGGTTAAGTTATCATTGGTTAGTTATCTAAGTTATGACTTTATCTCATTTGCAAGTACAGCTGTTCAGGGTTGACGGGTGTTCTACAAACATGATTCCAGTAAGACGGGTTATTTGGTTGGCTAATACGGATCTATACAACATGAAACGTCCAATTTTCCGATTTTTATCAATTGACTCCTTGGCCCCAAAATCCTATATAACATATATATGTATAATTCATAGTGCTTTCAACCAATTGCAGCGCATTGGACCACATATTAGTTACATAGTCAATAACAGTATACATTATTAGTTTAATATATTAATATCTGGGCGACCGAGATTTGCTCGTATTTCTTTAAAAACAAACCAAAACTTTATTTCTACCCCTAAACACACAAAAAACAAAAATAAAAGCAATTTTCCAACCGGGATTTGAACGCGGATATCTCGGACGGAATGACACGTGTGAACCACTCGGCTAAAGTGATTATGTTTGACAGCGTGAAATTTTCCATCATATTTTGCGTCGAATAATGCGAAGGAAAAAACGCATGAAAACTCGAAAACGCGCATTTTCCCAGACATGAGACTAATCTAGATCGATTTTTCGCTCCCGAATACCCCCAAATACCAAATTTCAACGAAATACGCTGGAGCCGTTTCGGAGATCCGAATTATATACCTCTATATACAAGAATTGCTCGTTTAAAGGTATGGATTCTTAGTTCTGACATAATTTTCTTTTGTATTTTTGACATTGTATTTGACATTTTTTATGCTTTGATAATTTGTATTTAAAATTTACTTACTACCTTATGCTAGAAATTTACTAACACATGATGGAATTTTTAATTTAATTCGATAGTGACGTTTTTTAATACAATATTTTTTTTAATAAATAATATATTTTATTATGTATTGTGCCCTCCATCACATCTGGTGGTAAGTGACGATAAGACTGTTAACTCTGTTACCTTTCATACCGGAACACAACAGTGCTATTAAAAGTGCTGTTTGTCAGTAGTCTTAGGTAACATGGTGTTAGCTAACCATATTAAGATAGGAAAAAGCCCTACCTCCAACTAAACCGAATACCTATCAAATACCACTGGGTATCGAACCTGGGACCTCTTGAATGTGAATCCAAGCGTGTAGCCATTAGGCCACGGAGGCGGTTATCGAATGCGCTGAATTCTCGCTTGCTTCAATTCTCTAACAAAGACTCCATCGAACTCGACAAATTGAAAAACGGTGCGACATACAATTTAATTGGAAAATTGTCGTTCAATTGCTGACAATTATATGTAATCGAGTGTTCCAATTCGTGATGGAGACACAAATGTCAATTCCCTTACAGTTGAAGTAAATTGGTGTTCTCTAACAGAATAACAAACACCAGTTTATATTTTTGTGTTCCGTGGCTTAGTTGGGTAGAGCGTCAGTCCTTGAACAATCGAGGTCTGCGTTCGATCCTGGCTCGTACCAATGAGTTACAATTTGTTATAAGAAATTAAGTACCAATGAAAAACATCATTACCATTGGCTTTACGGTGAAGGAAAACATCGTGAGGATACCTGGACACTCCTGAGAACAAATTCAAAGGTGTGTGTGAAGTCTACCAATCCGCACTGGTCCCGCGTGGTGTACTATGTCCCATACACTCTCTGTAGGAGAGTAGGCCTGAGACCCTGCAGTTGGGATATATAGGCTGTTGATTATATCTCAAAGCGTTGCCTCGATATACAATGCCGAATTTACCAGCGGGTGTACAACGCAGCCGGCACCCTTTGATTTCATTTGATTAGAGGTGGCGTGTGTTGTGTGGCATATAACAAAGATGTCTTTCAAGTCTTCAATATATCTGTTTTTTTTAACACAGAGTCATTTTGACTTTAGTTATCTAAATCAACAACAAGAACAAGAAACCCGCAAACTTTGAAAGGCAAAATATACACCACTATTCAAATGAGTATGGTCGTCATAGAAATAAGATTACTGTTAACCTAGAAACTGCTAAATCGAGAAATCATTTCTTATGAAACAAACACGAAATTACATACTCCTGGTGAGGTTTCATTCCTCATTAGACAGATGGTGTGAGAGTTTTGAAAGCCTAAAAGGGCAGTTGTGAAGAATAATAAAGAATTCTCGCAATTGCATCATCATCAACAGCCTATATACGTACCCACTGCAGGTCTCAGTCCTACTCTCCTACAGAGAGTGTATGGGACATAGTACACCACGCGGGACCAGTGCGCATTGGTAGACTTCACACACACCTTTGAATTTCTTTTCAGGAGTGTACGGTTTCCTCACGATGTTTTCCTTCACCGTTAAGCAATCGGATAATGTACTTGAATTGAACAACAACTCACAGGTACACGGCTGGATTCGAACCTCAATGGCATATCGCGCAGAATAATCGCTTTGGTCGCGAGCTTGGATTTCGACTTTGATAAAGCATGTTTTTAAATATTTAAAAATATTGTACAAAACAAATGAAAATGTCAGCCTACACCTGTCGCACAGGGCTTCCCCTATGACAGACTGTATGGCTATACTATTGTAACTCAATTTGCCAATTTGCCATAACATGGCAAACAGATCTGTCAACATCTATCCACTCACAAGACGAGAATGTAATAAGAAAATGACGAGCTGGCTGCAAACCAGATCGTACACTGATACTGAAGCTCTACTTATTTAAATCGATACAAATTACTCTAGTACATTACACGGCAAAAGACTCACTTACATACACACGATTAAGCACATACGACACTCACATAAGTAGACATTATAATAAATAAATCTAACTCTCTACAACACAACACACATTAGCACAGATCACACACACTCCTTTCAGTCCCACAACATCTCACTGTACCCCATCACACAGCCTCGGCTAGTATGGGGTGCATTGCTCCTTATAAGTATACAGATACTGGTAAAGCTGTAGCGGGAGACGAGAAGAGTACCCAAAACTCAGGTTTACTCCTTCCTTGGGTATGATTCTCGTCTTCTCAGCTCTCATACCACACGCCCTCTCACCACACACGCACATACTTATAAGTGAAATGTAACAATTTTTGTAAAATAAATACTTTTTATTATTATTTATTATTAATTGTTTTATCCAATAAACATTTTTGTATTTGTATTTTGTGTACCACGATATATCCATATTTACCACCAACTCCCACCGACCAAAACTGAGTCTCAATAGAAAAACTAAATTAAATTTTTTCCTACTATTGTATTACGTGATTTCTTGATTATAGGCCCAACTGTGTAGATAACAAAGATTTGATGTTAGCCGTCCACCAGTGGACTGACGTCACTAGTGAGAGGGTACTTCTATAAATAATGTATTGCAATTTCTTTGGCTACGATCGAGCTGGCGCCACCTGCCCTACCTCGTTAGTTTGCCACTGGACTGGGTTTGGTACAGTCGATAAGAAAACCTACCATTTATTACGTTAATCGGGAAATTGCAGTGCTAAAGATTGGCTATAAGTAATATTTTTTTTGGAAGATTCGTTTGCACTTGGCCTTCGATTCACGCGATGTTAAGTAATAAGGCCGTTGGATGTAAAGTGTGCGCACCCAGAAGCCTCAAGCTAATAAAGCGATGGCTTTACTACCTTTCATAACAGTGCTATTAGCACTGCTGTTCGGCGACAGATTTAGGCAATATGGAGGTAGAAAATTCACAAGCATCAACCAAACCGAGTACAGATAGATAGGTGCCACTGGGAATCAAACCCGGGACTTACATACTGTATTATTCACAAGAACCTTCAGAATATAATAATTGTTATATACATATATAAGATATACCAACGCTCGACCACAATCTCACCCCAACCTCACAAGTTGTAGTTGTCGGGGAACACGGACACCGATAGTGTATTCCATATTGTTTAATAATCATTCAAAAGTTATTGCAGATAAGTCAACGGCAAAAAAATGGATTTTTGTTGCATGTTGGCTTTTGGCTTGGAAAATTCGCTTTTCAATGAAAGAAAACATCGTGAGGAAACCTGCACACTCCTGAGAAGAAATTCAAAGGCGTGTGTGAAGTCTACCAATGCGCACTGGTCCCGCGTGGTGTACTATGTCCCATACACTCTCTGTAGGAGAGTAGGACTGAGACCTGCAGTGGCGTCATATATAGGCTGTTGATGATGATGATCGAAAGTTGGTGGTAGATCATATAGTACAGTAATGCAATAACCAACAGTACCACTCGCGTGCCCGGCGGTACTCGCACAACCCGCCCGCTAACGCTCCTAGCGCTCCTAGCGCTCCAGGGGCGTAACGTTTCATTCAATAACAATTATTTATTTATCCATTCTGCGCGTACGCAACGTCAGTAGCAATGATTATAAACTTATAGTGGAATCTTCCGGGATTCATTGGTTTATGGATCCTTTGGTGACGTCACGTTATCTTTATGAAGAATGTATTGGCGCTTGGCACAATGAAGTGTATGCATGACCTGAGTTCGTTTACGAATTTCCTCATTCAGGATTTTATCACGTAGAGAAATGCCGAGCATAGCTCGTACCATAGCTTTCAGTTGTTTTAGGGTTGTTTCGCTCTCTTAGAGGTAGTAACTTAAAATTAACACCCCCCCCACACACACACATCATTTCAACACACACACAACATAACTCACACTCCTCCTCACTCCACTTGGCACACAGGCTAAATATCAATTATTGTTTAACCTTAAATTTAAGTAACTACATCAATAAAAATTCTTAGATATATGTATTATCTGCACAAGAATAAGCTGTATACACTATAGTAGAGCGGGGTCTCCTAATACAAGCTATCTGTAGCTTAAAAGGAGTACAACAAAACCTGTATATTAATTGTAAGTAGATGATGCAATAAACATTTTTTCATTTTCATTTCATTTTCATTTCACTAAGCTACAAAAGCGGCTATGGTCATTTGTGCTATTTCGTAACATTCCGCAGGCTGGCTTGTTTAAATAAATATGACGGGAAAATGGCTGTTCAGAACAGTTGTCTAGCCAGTGCCGTATAGCCTTAAGGCTGTATATACTTTGGCAGACATCCTGTTCTGATTGAAGTAATTAATCCAGTCTCATCATTTTCATTAGTGG
This sequence comes from Carcina quercana, assembly GCA_910589575.2. NCBI lineage: Eukaryota > Metazoa > Arthropoda > Insecta > Lepidoptera > Depressariidae > Carcina > Carcina quercana. The sequence continues at coordinate 2,717,790 of OU342454.1, read as the reverse complement.
CCGGAAACTGCCCTGTATCGTACTTTCAACAAACCTCCTTTCCCTTTAGTACAGTGGGTATCACATCAAGATAAACACTTTATATGTGCATTACTACTACATTTTTAGTGCTAGAAAGAGAGATGCAGGTACGTCGTGTGGCTACGAATTGCTCACACATTTTCTCAGTTCGTGAAATGAAGGCAAACTCGAAACTGTTATGAGTGTTTTATAAAGTCGTTCGTGGTACGAGTCCTAACCTTCATGAGGGAGGACTTCTAGCCGAAGGGCGTGCTGTACCGTCGCTTCAGAGGGAGGATAGCGACCAACACCACCAGAGCGGCACCAACGTAAATAACAGTAGAATATAGGTTTTTATAATTATTTTATGTGTAATAATTGTATCTTAATTTATTGCATTGTACTTTATATATACAATGGGTCTTTGTTAGGTACCTGATAATAAATAAATAATACAATAAAATAAATACTAGCCTTTTCCCGTCACTTTGCGTAGACTTCCGGAGTTAACCTATAGTGTATAGTTTATGTTAAATTATAGTGTATTAATTATAGTAATTTAGCAATATCGTACGATTCCATAATACTAATTGTTTTGTATAGGGAGGACTCTGAAAACTAGCTGCTAGCTGTCGCAGCATTTCAGCTGAGATTCGGCCCCTAACTATTTTTACCCATTTTTCTTATTTCTTTTTTATTTTGACCGAATTTGTTGGCTGACAATAAATTATTCACATACTAACCAGGAATACTTTATAGGGACAGCAATTTGTCTATGCCATTATTCGGATCGCAATCTGATGCGAAAAATCTAGTTGGATACTTTCTCCCATGATGCACGAAAAAAGTACAAAATCACCATACATATTATTTGATTCATAATATTTGTGTGATATACAATTCAATTCAATTCAATTCAAATAAACTTTATTGCACACACACACAAAATAAAAAAAAACAGAAAAGAAAAGAGAAGAACATAAAAGGTACAATGAAGGCGGCCTTATCGCTAAAAGCGATCTCTTCCAGGCAACCTTGGGGCAGAAGAATCGTGTGATTAAGAAGGGGTAAGTAGGTGGTGCTAAATATATATTAATAAATAAATAAATAAATAATAATATATAATATATATATATATATATATATATATACACAATACATACACGATTATGAATAATGATATGATAATGAATAAACAAACAGAAATCAAAGGAGAAGAAGGGAAGAGGAAGGAAGATGAAACAATTTCGAAGCCTAGACAACAACTTATTCCTGCGTGAAAACAGAAACCGAATGATAAACATGATATAAATAGCATTGCTTCTGGTTAAGAGGTATGGTAAGGTATGCTGGTGTCAAAGCGCCCATACAAACGTAGTCCAGTCATATTTTGAGTATTAAGCTATGAAAATCTATGAAATTTTCAAGACACAATCTAGGGACAAATATCTGTGTCGGTGGTGAGTCAGATTTTCGTTTAATTATATACTACCAGAGTTACAGGGTGTCAAAGTATTGTATTTTATGGTAGTAAAAAGCCCCAACTTTGAACCTGATTTACAAGAGTATGAATCAATTTAGAACAATTTGGAAAAACCACCGACATCTGAAATTTCATTAGTATACTGTATTAAAAAAATGATTACATACTATACTGTATCCTTCAAATGATCCCTGGACTACGAAACATCCAAATAATGGGTGGCTAACTTCGCGTAGTGTATGCTGTCTCACCGTACGCGCTCGGGTAGGATAGGGCTTGGATAGGGACAGCTACAAAACAATGCAACCTTGAACGCGGCCATGTGGTCTAACCAACAAAGACTCTTAAATAATTTTCAATATTTACGTCAATTTTCAGCACCATCATTTTCAAAGAAGGATATTCTAAAAACGTGTAATAATAACAGCTTTTCGCACACAAAAAAACACTTAGATTATAATTAATTTGGTGGCGTGAGGGTACATACCTGAGGCTAGCTAGAATGACAGGATGATTTTGACATTATTATGCTATCAATGTGAATTCAATTGTTTACTTGATGTAAAATATATTTACAGACAAAGTAAATTCCAAGCGTCACTAATGGTGAAACAAGAATGAAATGAACACGAATGAAAGTCCGCGACTGTACAGCTTTTAAAATATTAACAAACTTATTAGTTAGCTGCATTGAAAACTTTAATTACCTTCCGATTTAATTAAATACAGTTTCAGGACAAAGTTAAAAGTTCCGACCCATAATGAATACTGGAACAATTAAAATTTTAAAATAACTTACGAACACTTGCATGAAGCTTTGTTAATGAGTCTTAAATTAATTAATTTCCCTTAGAAATAATTATTTTACCCGATCTTGTAAGCAGGACATTTTTATGTCCACCTGACTTGCCACTTTATTTAAATTTATCGGATATTTGTGTTTCAATCAGCCTTCGTTATATATGAAGTTAGTGTTAGGACATATTTATAAGTCCGCCTGACAGCTGCCGCCATTTTACCTAAGTCTGCTGCCAAACAGCAGTTTTAATAGCACTGTTGTGTTCCGGTGTGAAAGGTAGCAGAGTCAGCGCCTCTTTAGATTGAGGCTTCTCACTTATCGAATATTTTCTCCCTTATCGAATCTTATTTCACTTATTGAATCTTATCTCAAACATCAAATCTTATCTCACTTCTCGAATATGATCTAACTTATCGAATCTTATCTAACTTATCAAATCTTTTCTCACTTATCGAATATTATCTCACTTATCGAATATTATCTCACTTATCGAATATTATCTCAGTTATTGAATCTTGTCTCACTTCAGAGTATCCAAGTTAAAGTCTCGCTTGGTTTTAGCTCAGTATTAAGTTGATAGAGCCGATATAAAACCTCGTAAACACTGTAGAGGTACAAAGCTGAGATGTAGATAGTCACAAGGACGTGTGAGGTGGTGCTATTGTATGGTAATGTATCATGGGTTGCCACACTAGCCGGGATTTATAGGACAGTCCTGAAAAAATCCTTATTTTTGCCTAAATGCCGAATGATTGTTTTAAAGCTATATACGGTCTCTTTCGGAATGGCGTTTTGTACTGATTTTTTAAAGGGAACCTGTCAATTGTTTGGTTAGGTGCTCCTTATGGAATGGCTTAGATATTCCTGTGAAATAATGGTACGTTTACGCAATAGTTCTGAATTTCACTTTTGATAGGAAAATTAAAATCTGTAGTTCGCTTTTCCTTTTCACATCAACTCTCGTCTCGATTTCCATAGGTTTTTATCGTAACATATAGAAATTATTAAAATGACAAACATTAGTAAAGTTATAATTTATATCTCAACGTAGTTTCATGCAGTTTATGTGTGTGTAAGATTGTTTAAAAACCAACATATAACCGTTTTCTGGGTTATATAGATTGATCAGTCTGGATCCAAATTATCGTACTATAGTTTAGCCCCTCTAACATCATTAACTTGACATAAGACAGAAAGAGATAAACATACATTCTATGTCGCGTTAAAAAGGCAATGACACTATTCAGGTTGTACTCTTCGGAAAAACGATATTCTTTATTACTTCATTAGTTATCCTACAGGACAACTAACGAACATTCAGTTGTCTAACCGGGGCGCTTTGTTACAAGACGTGCAAATGTGGCTATTGTCATCTCTTTTCAACCGACTTCAAAAAAGGAGGAGGTTATCAATACGACGAGTATGTTTTTTTATGTTTGTAACCTCAGACCTTTGGAATGGCTGAACCGATTTTTATGATTCTTTTTTTTATTTGAAAGATGGTGCTTCCCGTGTGGTCCCATTTTAATTTGGTCCAGTTGTGACAATGGCATCCATGAGAAAACTATATAAATCTTAAATTTGCCTTAGTAAAAGTAGACTTTTAGGGCTATTGAAGTCGGTTTCCAGTTCTTTTGAACGCATTTACTTGTCATAGTTACTGTGCTATTTGGGATGGAGACAAACACAACAAATCAAAAACCATGAAAATCGGTGCAGCCGTTCTCGAGTTACAAGTGTTCGTACAAACCCGACTTTGTTTTGTATATACTTCTCATCAGAAAAATGGAAACACCTTGCAAGTTTATGTTTTGTAAGGATTATCAGAAAAACCTATGAAAATTTAATTTGAATTTAGAACATTAACATTAGGATTTGAAAACCTCATATTATTCACTATTAAACGACATTTGACATATATTCCTAAATATACACATTTTTCTGATAATCCTTACAAAACATAAACTTGCAAGGTGTTTAGATTTTTCTGATAAGATGTACTACGAGTATATATTAGGAAATATTTTCCACGTCTACAAGTACCAGAGTTTCACTTAGAAGTATGGGATTTCAATGACGGGAAATACGTGCGTGAGTTTATTGCTAGGGAAATGATGGTCACATGATATCGTTTCGCTGAATGATTTACTAGGCATACCGCAGGAAAGCCAATAAAAACTCTAGACACCACTATGCCAAGGGAAAACTGCTGCTCTTCTAAATAATAACAAGAAACCGGTTGAACACACATACAACTACATACGTAAACTTGTGGTCGCTGTCATTTTCGCTGTAGGTTAAATATTCAATGTTAATCATTTTTTGTATGATGAGTATACACTTAGCCTAAAACTCTGATGGTATGTTAAGATAGGGACTTTGGATGGTAAGCGCGCGAAACACACAAAAGTGCTATTAACGCTACTGTTTTGTGGCAGACGTAGATACAACCAACCAGAGTAGCAGGTTACTTCGGATTTTTAGTCCAAGCAAGCAAATTAGGCGACGGAAGCGGTAAAAAATGCACAACAGTGCTGTTAACACTGGTGTTTGGCGGCAGAATTGCAACGTAGTATACGGGCAGCAGCTGTACGCATCAACATATTTTATTTTACAGCGATTCCCATGGAAAGGGCGTTTTTCATGGTGACCTCTGACTGAGTTGTGCACCTTATAATGATTGACTTAGAATTGCTTTTATGTTCGCATTAAAAGGCTTTGAATTTAAATTTCTCGTCTTTTTGCTGAACGACGTCACATGTACCACCAACGCTGTTCAAAGTGACACGGTCAGTGAGGTGCTATTCAATAGAGGGGCCATGGAAATTAAATACAATGCACGCAGTGGTCATAATATCCAGAAGCTGTTTTTTACTGAACAAGGATGTAGTAAATATGTCAGACACTTTTGTTTGTTATACCTATGCAAGGTACACGCAAAAGTACAACAAATGCAGCAGCGCACGTCAATGTCAGTTACACGTGTGTGTGTATTTTTATTGACCTCACGCATTATTAGACGCGGTGGAATCTGTATATTCTTTACCAATCCGTGAATATGCACCGGTCATTGTATTTTAGTGTCAATGGCTATAGCAAATAGCGCTCACTTTGCTTCTGTTTATAAAATAAATAAAACCTCCCAAAACTTATCCATGTCTACAGAAACTATTCGAAATTCAATTCAAGCATTTAAAATTATTTTTAATATTTGATGGCATGCTGGCTAATCTAACCACATCACGATCGCATATGTAAACATGTAAGATTTCACATTATCCTAAAATCCTAGGGAAAACAATTGAGTGCTTGGCATAGCATATTTTTTTATAATACCTAATGACGTAATGGCTCTTGTTTGGATTTAAGTCTTGCAGTAAATGAACGAAATAAACGTCATGAATGTAAGATCACAGAAGTTGTTCTAATCAAACATTGCAGTCCTATGATTATATCTTAGTCAAGCAGTGGCTTTCCGAGTGAACTGTCACAAATAAACCGCCCTTTACAAACTATGTTTTTGTGGCATCATTAAGCCCCTCTATGCAAGTGTAAATTCAAGCCGACACTGTTTTGAGCGGGAATCAACAGTGCGAAACATTTTTTTGTGCTCTAACGTCGACATTTCCGCTCGTCGGCGTTCTGATATGACATACATACACGGAGATATGATAAGTCGTTAAAATCTACTTAAAAAGTAGGTACCCCTACACTTTTTTACCTCGTTACACTTTTTAGTTTGTAACACTTTGTGATTTAAAATAAAAAGCCTTTTTTTAATAACAAATAGGTTTTTAAAAGCTTATGCTTGTTTTATTCTTATTAGTGAAACTGGACTTTTTCATCTGTGCCGATAGCTGTGTTTGATTTTTCCCGTTTGTGCCGATATAATTAACATTTTTCATTTTTGTTTATTTAGGTAGAGGGTGTTGCATGCTATTCGATTAAATAATCGAACCCGGTTGGTATACAATACTCAACAATCCTAGGTATTTATGACATTTTACCCACCTGTGCCGATTATATGGCTGTATCTGACACATTTTCCCGTTTTGTTATGCCATAATTAACTTCCTAGTACTATCCAAGTATTCAAGACATAAATAATTTTGATAGTTTACGAGTTCGTTAACACTTTATTTCATAATGATATATAAAAATAGAATTACGCTTTTTTTAAAAAAAAAAGGGCGATTCCCATTTGTGCCGATGGCTGCTTTTGAAAAAAATTCCCGTTTGTGCCGTTTCATTTGTGTGAATGAAGAATAGATTAACAAATAATTTTATTCGTCAGTTTGCATAGGGATAGTAGAAATTTCTGAGGATATTTAAATTGAAATTTTCCATATACCTTAAGATATATATATGTATAATGATATTTTCTGACTAATCAACAATATCAACGTGCGGCTGTAACCGCTTGTCCCTATCGACCCCTTTCTCATACAGATAAACTCCGGAAGGAATTTCCACGCGATCAAAGCCGGGGCGGAACAACTAGTATGATTTATATGAATCATTGTATCTGTTTACGACAAGCACTGGTTTGTGTGAGTAATATACCCTATGACTAACTTTAACGCATTAGATCAATTATAATGATATACATTATGTATAGATAATAATGTATATCCATAATGCATACATACAAGAGCGCTGTGGAGTGAAGATAACGATATGTACATATATATAGAACACTGGTAAACAATCTCCTTCAGTCAGAATTTGTACAGAATACAATGAGCTATGTAGGGACTTGCCGGAAATAGATATATTTTCTAACTCATTACCCAAATTTAAGCGGACTTTAAACACTCATCTTACGTTACAATAACTTTCTGTGAATTTCAATTTTATATTTAATTCTATTTAATCTAATCTCTACTTTTTCTTGTTTTTAATATGTAACTTATATCATGGATTCTTGTCGCGAGCTTGTAAAATGGTGTTCATTGCAATTTTAGTAATACTTTAATAATACTGTTATGTGTATTTTTTGTGTTATAATGGTGTGATATAGTGCAAAAAGTGTCACGGACGGTGTTATAGTATCAATTACGCAAAATTGTGAGGGTTTCGACGCGATCGGAAGAGTTTACCATGTCGAGTACATTCGGCATATGGATTCTTTCGAATAATGTTGAAACCAAGGCTGGCCTTTGAAATTCTCGTCAAGAATCCAAAACAAGCGATAAAAAATGTACACATTATACATTTTATTGAGAAAGCTGAAGAAATGGCTTCGGCATAGTTTATAACCTTAAAATTTGCTCACTTAATTTTACTCGTCATTGGCTAGATAACCACTGGTTAAAACCATTATTTATAAAAAAAAAAAAACTTATAACATTAATGTTGTGTGCATCTGTAATTGATTCTCGTGACAGATTATAAGCATTTTAATGTATAAATTTAGAGATTCAATACGAGAGACTTGATGCTCCTTATTTAATAAAGTAAAAAAATACATTTATGTACGTTTTTTTTTAAAAAGTCTTTATTGGCGCTTAAACTTATCTCTATATATCTTAACCTAGGTAACAATTTGGATATTATGTATAAATGTATGATAGCTTTGCACTTGGTCTTCAAGTGACCAGATAGAATGACTATAAGACCGTTGGATGGTAATTGTGCGCACCCAGAAGCCTCAAAATGAGCTTGCTTAATTTCACACCGGAGCACAACAGTGCTATCAACACTGCTGTTTGGTGGCTGACTTAGGTGACATGGTAGTAGATAGTCAAGCGGACATAAAAATGACCTACCACCAACCAAACCGAGTTCCCATAGGAATCGAAAAACAGATTGTAAGTTCAAGCGTAATCGATCGAGGAGTTGTTTGGTCATAGATAAGAACTTGGCTGGGGCAATGATGTGCCCTCATATAAGATTGTAAAATTATTTGAAGAAAATATTTATACATTTAACTGGCACCTTTGCCCGCGCAACCGCCCCTACCTAGTGCTCCGCTGACAACCAGCGCTGTCGCTGCATGCTGCAGGGACACCAACATGCTGAGTCGGAGGACTTGTTGGCACATATGTCCTAAAAGTCTACATGAGACCAGCTCTGATATCTGCTCTAAAAAACAAAAAAAGAATCACAATCGGCGGAGTTATCGCGTAACAAACATACAAAAAACATACATTGAATTGAGAACCCCCTTTTTGAGGTCGGTTGGATATATGAACCGTCGTTCTAATACAAAACACATTTTTCTTTGTTTAATTTTCTGATGACAACATTACATGAGACATACAGTAGCGCCATCGTTCCTAGAAAAAAAAACGTTGGCTGTAAACTAGTGCATAAGCTGCGTTATAATTGCAGGAAAGACTAACACTAAGTCACTACACGCATACATCGAAGGTAGCAAGTCGGTGACACGAGTAGCGTCAGAAAATAAAAGCTTCGTCAGTTTTTAACATTTTAATTTTTTGTCACAGCGATAATATTTACCAAAACAAAACGATTTTTTTTCTATTATGTAATTTTATTACATTTATACATGTAATTGTGACTAAATGTCTGCACCGACATAAGAAATCTTAGAGAAAGAATAATGTTAATAGAGAAGAAAAGGGTGATAATTATCTTCACTATTTTGTCTGCATGTTTGAATGCGCATCACGCAACAACTACTTCACCAAATTGAATGCAGTTTTTATAAATATATTGCTAAAAGACAAGCCTAAAAAACATATATGTTCCATCTTGATACACTGCACAAAACCTGAATAATAATAATTTATCACAGTACATTGCACTCGAGTGAAGCAAAGGTTTATATACAACTAGCTTCGGAAAGTATTCCATGGGATTTTTTCGGACTTATTATTGTATCAATATGTAAGCTTCTTTTTATCTAGTTACTAACTTCCATTTAGTCGAGGGTTTCTCAAAAAATTATTTAACCCTTTTCCAATTACAACATTTACATTTGTCGCGGTTTTTTTTTCTTCAAAATTTTTTATTTTATTTTTTATTAGATAATTACTGCACAAATCCAGTTATTATATTTTTAAAGATTATGTCAACAGAAATTTCGTATGAGACTTTGATGGTGGTGGATCGTCGTAAATATAGACTGTACTGCAGTATACTCGTATGCCACAAAAGGATGAAGGATTCATTTTCCCTGACAGGGTTTCTTTGGGTTCATGTTTTGAGAATGTTTCTTTGCTGACTCTACTCAAGTATGCTTTATAATGAAATGCATCTAGATCTGTTGCGAGATGTTAAATGACTCACCGGCGACGTATACCTATAAAACTATAGAAAATATCATATTTTAATAATTATTAACTCTTTGATGTTCTATACCAGCTTAATAATATTAGTACCTGGGCGACCGAGCTTTGCTCGGAGTTTTGGGCCAAATGTAAAATTTTATTTGTATTTTATTAAAATAAATACAACAACAAAAAATAATTAAAAACTTTGTATCTGACCGGGATTCGAACCCGGACACCTGTGATTGACATTCTCGTGCCTTGGCCGCTTGAACACGATGCTTATGCCCGAGCGTGTGATATTAGCGATCATATTTTGCGTCGAATAATGCGAAATAAAGCCGCGTGAAAAGTCAAAAATACACATTTTCCCAGACATTAGACTAATCTAGATCGAGTTTTCGCCCCCGAAAACCCCACATATCTAATTTCTGTGAAATAAATAAATATACAGGAATTGCTCGTTTAAAGAGTATTAAAATTTTTAACAGAAAAATCCTACTAATGTTATAAGTGTGAAAGTTTGCATGTTTGGATGTTTGCATGTTTGGATGTTTGCATGTTTAGATGTTTGGATGTTTGTGACGCTTTCACGGAAAAACTACTGAATGGATTTGAATGAAACTTTACAATAATATAGCTTATACATCAGAATAACATATAGGCTATAATTTATAAAGACATATATTGTGTAAATTTTACAAAATCACATTTATAATATTAGTGGGATTACATGGGCAATTTTGGCATAACAAAAACGCGTTGCCCAGCAACCGACCATAGATAAATAATAGATGCAAATTCGTATATACAAACTTATTTTGTACCTTATGCTGTATAATAATTTGTCATGTACGTCACCTGCACTATCGAACAAGTAGAATACATCCTGAAGTACACGCGGACAAAGTCGCGGGCGGAAGCTAGTCATAAATAATAAAAAAGCTTTGTTGGCTCTTAATCTATCTCTATCTATCCTAGGTAACAATTTAGATATTATTTTTTATATAACTATGTACACTAGCATTCAAACTAGGCCGAGCCTGTGTCTTGAATGCTAGATTCTTCCAATGGCGTATTTAACTAATTACAAAACATTTAGTTACCCTACATAAGGACACTATGGATATATCTTCACGGAGTTAGTACACTATAAGTCTGAACATTTAAAAATTATGTTTTGCAAATAAGGAATAGAAATCATCATCGTTTTCAGCTGCACAAGCCCACTGTTGGACATACCAGTGTGACGCAACTTAGTTCCAAATTACGTCAAGAGAAATTGTATGAAACATGGCAAAGCATCAAAGGCGCTACTAGCGCATTGTTGTCGCAACTGTCGAATGGATGTTGATTTTGCCCCGTTTCAGATTTGGTAGGTTTGTTTCCGCTGTATGGAGTCCCGTCTCTTATTAAATAGTATTCGCATATTACATACTCTTTGGGACTTACGTTTGCGTGGGCGGCATAAACTCGACAGCGACATTTTGTCTAAATCAAATGCGACAAATCTAAAAGCAATTCAGTAACTTACCGCAAGAGCAAATATCTTTATCCATCAATCCATAACACGGCATTATTTAAAAGCCTTGTTATTTTGCGTAATAACTAGAGTGGGATGGTTGTACACGCTCGCATTCAGCTAGAGCGAGACCGATGATAGCTGACGTCCATTCAAGGTAAGCATGTTTACTTTCGAGTTTTCAAGCTGTTTTACACTGCCTATGTCAAATGTCAAGGAGTCAGTTAAATTGGCTTTTTAGAGTAAAACCCATGGTTTCCCATGGGTGGTTATCGAATGTTGGTTTCACTTGGCCTTCATCTTACCTGATGGTAAATGACGATCAGGCCGGTGGATGGAGCGTGCGCCCCAAGTCTCAAGCAATAAAAAGGCGCTGCCTCTACTATCTTTCACTGAACACTGCTGTTTGGCGGCAGACTTAGGTAACATGGTGGTAGCTGTTTGACAAGAGCCTGTCTATTAAAGGGATTAACTTATTCAAGATGCTCAGAAGATGGATTGGTGATCGCAGTAAGTTGTTGCATAGGTAGTTGCTGCTGACTGATTGATCTGCTGTGTATTTTTGCCCTTAGTCGCCTTTTACGACATTCGCAGCCAAGCCAAGATAACTCGACTTTCGAGTTTAATAGTCAACTGTACAGTGTGTATTGTATTTTGAACTCTAATTTCTATTTCCTTAGATATTCTGTAGTCACTAAACTTCTCCTAGAAAACTTGCATTCTCTTAAAAGAAGCTGGAATGGTTACTACGCTGGGTCCTAATAAACTACTAGACATCACGAGCCAATAATATCCAAACTTTCAAGTATTTACAAGATCACATAATAATCTTTAGAGCTTCTTTAATTCTCTAACGTCGGTTTGAGACAGTGTAAAAAATGATGATTTTAAGCGTTTTATTACGTTTACGGGTCGAATCGTTACGCAACGTCCAAATATTATGCAATAATAATAATCCACGCAAATATTACACATACAAAATTAAGTTTGTTTGTGCTTTTTTCCGTAGTGGTGGAGACTCCGAATGGCAGAATTTTTTTGTATAGGGATAATTGAAGAGCCGCAGAAGGTCCTTGGCTATTTTGCCCCGATCGAGCACGTAGCTCCCGCGCGATTCTGACATCCACTCGTACGGAGCCGCGGGAAAAAGCTAGTATTACATAAATTGGTTTGGATTGTGTTGAAACAAATTGGGATAAAAAAAAAAAAAAATATATCTTAGTTCTAATTTCTGAGCCATGCGCGTTGATGTCTTTCATATAGCCCGTTTGTGATACACCGATTGATTATACATTTCAATCTGAAAGGGTATAAATAAAGTATAAATATATAGGTATAAATATGTTACAAAACTGTTTTCTGTTGAAATATTTTAAAAATAGAATTGCAACAGAAAACAATCGAAACATTTAATATAGAATACCCGATTAAAAATATAATTTTGAGATCGGAATTAATTTGAAATTGGAACCTCATTACCTTGAAAGGCCAAATGAGAAGTTATTTTTAATCAAACAACGGTTCCTTGTAATAAACAGTGGATGCGGTCGGGGGGCGTCACTATCGTTTTATTATTTATTAATTTTCGCATCTCATGAACGCATACTTACGGACGCGTTCACACCCAGAGAATGGCCGTAGTCACACCGTGGCGAATTCAATAGGATAGTTGCTAGATGACGTGGCACTGGCATGATGAATACTTACATAAATTATTAGCAAAATCCAAGTAGCTTCGTATGCGTTCAAATCAATTGGCATCAATCCCGTCTTCGTGTCGAGATAAATGTATTTATTTTATTGGTCCATCAACAAGATATCCATTAATTAAAGTAAATTTTATACATGGTATACATGGCCATGGTAGCTCAGTTGGGTAGAGCGCCAGTCCTTGAACAATCGAGGTCTGCGTTCGATCCTGGCTCGTACCAATGAGTTACAATTTGATATTTGGAATTTATGTACGAATGATACAAATCATTACCATTGGCTTTTCGGTGAAGGAAAACAACATGAGGAAACCTGCACACTCCTGAGAAGAAATTCAAAGGTGTGTGTGAAGTCTACCAATCCTCACTGGCCCCGCGTGGTGGACTATGTCCCATACACTCTCTGTAGGAGAGTAGGCCTGAGCCCCTGCAGTGGGGACGTATATAGGCTGTTGATGATGATGATGACACAATAATCACTGGGCAAATATGACTTCGCATTGATGAACACAGCAAGCGTTAATGAAGAGGCAAACATACTCAACAAACTAAACTTTTAAGAAGCCGCTAAAAAAATTCTACATTTTTAGATATTTAAAATTTCTTTTGAGGCACGTGGCTTACTGTTCATGACCAATTAATTGAATTACAGCGCTTGTAATAAAGAGTGTTGAGGTAAAACAGTTTAAGAGGATTTTTAGCTGAAAATGTGTTCAATTCTCTTAATTGTTTAATGGCATATATCAGTGTCAGAATGTCAACGGTATTACTTGTAGGTTTTAAAAGTATAAGAGCGCTCTGTGTGTAAATCTCAAGTCTGTATCACTTACTTTATAGAAGCTAGAAGACTTATTGACGGATAGACAGACAGTATTGCCTAAACAATAGGGATGTTTTCATCAATCCGATTCAGAACGCTAAAAACATAATTACAACATTACGGTTTGGTGTGACAGCACCCCGATGCCAGGTAGGGTGTGGCCAGCGTATTTATTAAAATCTCTTCATTGAAGAAGAAAAAATAAACTTTCGTTATCGCTCGATGTTCCGAGAGAAAACCCGTTTAAAAATTATTTTAATTCTGTATTCAAAAATCTTGACTGATAGGTGAATTCCGAAAAGATTTTAATAAGGAAAAGCACTGGCCAGTTACGTAATTGCGCAAAAAGTTTTGTACCAACTTGACGTCAGATATTGCAGTCTCATATTTCATTCTGAATGCAAACTTTTTAAACGAAATATTCAATATTTGAACGGGCCAGTAACATATTAAAATCTGGTTGAGTTTCATGTTCGATTTATAAAATTCTATTGCCCTTTGCCCTGAAGTCAGAGAATATAGAAATGTTAACTATAAGATAAGTTAACTATAAGATTTTAACGATATTTTGACAAATCTTCCCTTAGGAAATCTTGTCAATTCTCTCTGGTGAATGACTGATCTATTTGAAGCGAATGAATTCCGCGACCTCCTACAACAAAATATGTGTTGTTTCTTTAATACAAATTTAATATTTCGTGTTCTGTGTTGTATAACCGACGGCTACGGTACCGCTGGTTTTGTTCAAGTGTGTAGAGACGTGTGACACGGGATTAGTAATTCCACGCCAGTTCCACCATCACTTGTTTAAATGGACATTCCCCCAAAGTGATTCTCCTACTATATCCTGACCAGAAATACATGAGATAACACCAAGTTGATGAATTTCTTTGATACTATTTTCTTCAAAATCTCATCACAGTAGATCCTGTTTGATGATGATGATTTAACATAGTTTCAATCATGACATTATTTAGAAACCCAGAAGTGTCAATTGGGAGGCCGCATCGCTCGAATAATCATAATAATCTTTATTTTGCTTAAAATTTGGTGAAACTGGATGCAGGTGGCTCGGGACCGGTCGACGTAGCGTACCATAAACCACTATGTACCACTATAATAATAATGAAATAAAAACTCAAATGCTAACGATTAACTATTACATTCCTTTTAATGTATGATTTGCACTTGGCCTTCATCTCATCTGACAAGCGAGTGACAATAATACAGATTTATTATGTATTTTTCATTGTACTCGTCGACACACCGCCCATCCTGCGTCTAGCCTACCAATCTTCATATCAGTGGAATCGTCCAGTTTTTACTTACGCCGACGCAATGCTCCGCCGACCGTGGCAGACATTTTTTTTCGCCTTGTCCAGCGAAATTTTATTATTAATTACTCTATTTCGATTAGTTTCCCTGTTAATTAACGTTAGTCGGTATTACTGTTTCTGCACCGTCTAACGGTTTACGACGTAAGTGTTGGAACATGTGTGACGTCACAGTTTAGCTTTGTCACTTTCTAACTCATGGCGATCTCAGAGTAAGACTCATGTTCATCTGTGCACTTATGCAGCTGATAATTAAAGAAATTCACATTCAAAATGTCTTTATTATATTATATTATACACAGGTGTGAAAATTAAAAATAGTGCTCTGTGGTCTACCATCTGGTATACAATAGGTACATAATATTTATAACTTAATAAGGTATAATATTCAAATACATTTCCATCATCATTATTGAATATAAAGTTTCGTTACAAAAATAATAGTCAAATATGAAATACGATTTTTAGATGTCAATTAATAATAATAACGTCACGTTTATTTATGGTCATTCTGAGATAGAGTCATTAAAAATTATTTAAGGTCATAGTATGATTTGTAAATTAAAACTCGTACAGTTTTGTTTTTAAAAATAATGAAATCCTTACGTTCCCTAATATTTGCGGGGAAATTATTGTAGACTCTAGGTATCATTGGAAATACACTTTTATTGCACAGTGCAGTTTTTTGCTCCTATTTTCGAACGATTTCTGTTCATTGCAACTTCAGATTACTGAATTTATATGCAGCCAAATACTGCACGAAAGCACGGGACGGACACTTCAAACAAATACCGTAATATCAGTTCCTATTCCCATACGATCTGATGACGTTTGTACACACGCGCGCTATACTGCCGACCCTTGAGCGGGTCACTTTCTTGAGGGGAA
The DNA here is from genome assembly GCA_910589575.2 of Carcina quercana. Lineage (NCBI taxonomy): Eukaryota > Metazoa > Arthropoda > Insecta > Lepidoptera > Depressariidae > Carcina > Carcina quercana. Next base: position 2,702,000 of record OU342454.1, on the reverse strand, counting down.
GTGAGGTATCACGGATCGGTGGGGAGCGGTGAACGTATGTTCTTTTCATAGTACTATATGTGAACGTGACCTCAAAATCTGATAAGGATAGGCAGAGAAGAAATGCTTCATATGGGATAAGTCCTAAATATTGTCGAATCCAAAGCCGTAAATAAAAACCAAAAGTAATGAATTTGACCTACCAATGAGCTAAAGTCCACCTTGGAGAAAGGTGGTACAGATTACTGTACACTTTGACACTGACTTTTTATTGACATTGCTATATAAAACGCGGATAAAACAAATTTAAAGGTGGAAGGTTCGGAATCGCGAGGCAGTTCCGACTCAGGAATTTCGTGGGTACTGTTCAGGTAGACAAGTGGATTCTGATCGATTGTTTAGAGCTCCTTGTGGTCTCGGCTTTGGGATGGGATTGCCCCATATCATCCAAAAAAATATTCTGGAGAGATATCTACTTGGACCTATGTATGAATAAGATTTTATTTTTAACCGCCTCCGTGGCCATTTGGCTACACGCTTGGACTCAATCCGGGGTCCCGGGTTCGATTTACAGTGAGGATAGAAGGTAAATCATCATCATCATCAACAGCCTATATACGTCCCTACTGAAGGGGCTCACGCCTACTCTCCTACATAGAGCGTATGGGCCGTAGTCCACCACGCGGGCCCAGTGCGGAACGGCGGACTTCACATGCCATCACATTTCTTCACGATGTTTTCCCTCAACGCAAAGCAATCGGATAATGTACTTGAATTGAAAAACAACTTCTAGGTACACGGCTGGATTCGAACCCGGAACCCTCAGATTGAGAGTCCGCGCCTTATCCAATGCGCCACCGACGCTTGTCCCCTTGTAAATACAGTTCCCAATTCAATTTACTCTTTTAATGTAACTTAGAAGATATAACATTATTTTAGTACTTACTTCATTTGTTGTTAATACTTGAATTACAAAAAAACATCAGTAAATTCAGAGTAAATTGAATCGGATACTGTACGTTCAGACAAATCGATGCGAAAAAATAATAATAACAAAAAAATAGGTTTTTATTTTCTCTCTCCACAACATCATATATCTAGTTACATTTTTTAATATTTTATACAAGTAATATAGTAGTTGTGGGAGAGCTGGTTCCCAAACTAAGTTCGAGGCCTGCGTTATGGGTACACGGAATTACGGTACGTGGAGTGTGTGTGTGTGTTGCGGGACATGGCCATAGAGGTTACTTTATGGGATGGGAAAAAAAACGAAGTTCATTTTTAATCATGTTTGTAGTACTTATTATGTCCATCTTTACTTTGAAATATCTGGGACACATGCCGCTTTAGGACGCCATGTTTCATCACATTTTTTGTTCATACAATAGTCCTCTATCGATGTACAGAAGCAGAATTGTATGATACCCACTTGAAGAGAAAAAAACAAGATGGCGGTCTGTCACCGGATGGTGACCCCTTTATAATGAAACATTTATTGGTAAAATCGCCTTAATTAAGTTTATTATGTTTATAGGAATCAAGAAAAGTATGAACTGTGAGGGATAATAATACAAACAGACGAATAAATTCTTGAACTATATTTTTTATTTCTTGTGTGTCCTGAAGCACTTGTAAACGCGACTGTACTCGCCGTATTGGGGCCATGGGGCCCGCCCGCTCCATTCATACGCACTCTACTGATGTAGATATATCGACTTGTATATCTACTAATATATCTACGATATCTACAATATATGTATACTACTTTCTTTAAATAAATCTACATTGGGTTACCACTGCCGCAATCTCACCTGATGGCAAGTGATGAGAAGACCTCAAGCTACTGATGTAGCAGTAGTAACATGGTGGTAGCTAGCCAGTTCATCATCAACAGCCTATATACGTCCCCACTGGAGGGGCTCAGGCCTACTCTCATACAGAGAGTGTATGGGACATAGTCCACCACGCGGGAACAGTGCGGATTGGCGGACTTCACATGCCTGTTCAAGACATGCAGGTTTCCTCACGATGTTTTCCTTCACCGTTAAGCAATCGGATAATGTACTTGAATTGAAAAACAACTCATAGGTACACGGCTGGATTCGAACCCGGTACCCTCAGATTGAGAGTCCGCGCCTTATCCACTGCGCCACCGACGCTTCTCAGTTCATAAAAGAACACAATAGTGCTATTAAAACTGTTGTTTGGCGGCAGACTGGGATTATATAGTGGTAGCTAGGCGGATATAGAAAATGCCATACCACCAGCCTGGCTGGCTTCCACCATGTTACCTAAGTCTGCCGCAGCACTGTAGTCCGGTATGAAAGGTATAAGAGCCTGTGCCTCTTTCGTTTGAGGCTTTTAGGTGAGCTCGCTTACACCAAAATGACCGTATCTTCACTTTCAAGGTGACATGAAGGCCAAATACAAACAAATGGCAGATATATTCCCGCTCAGTAGGATGACCTGATCTTCATACGTTAAAACGTAGCATTTTCCTCACATACGAGTACTCTACAAAAATGCACATAAAATGAATATCAACCAGTTTTATAGAAAAAACTGACATGTCTGCCGTTCTAGGAAGCCCGCATCGAAGCACGTGGCGGGGCGCGTGCGCATGTCCCTTGTCGCACGAGACACGGCACGGTCACAAAGAAACAACAAAAACGGCCAAGTGCGAGTCGAACTCGCGCACAAAGGGTTCCGTACCATTATCTATAAAAACGGCAACAAAGTCATGTCTGTTGTATGGGAACCCCCTGAAATATTTAATTTAATTATTTATTCTTAAAGTGAATATACATATAACTAAATATTCTGTGAATATTTCGAGCAAAAAATCACGTTTGTTGTATGGAAGCTCCCTTAAATATTTTTAGTAGGTATTTGTTGTTATAGCGGCAACAGAAATACATAATCTGTGAAAATTTCAACTGTCTAACTATCACGGTTCATGAGATACAGCCTGGTGATAGACGGACAGCGGAGTCTTAGTAATAATAAAAAAAATGGTAAGAACATACACAGAGATAGTTCTACTTTGACATTCAAAAAAATCTGTTGCAAACCGTTAAGTTACGTGTTTATATGGATACACATCAAGCTATACATTTCCAGTATACGCTGACCTCGCATCGTGCGGGAGTGCATTCAATGCGAGGTCAGCGTATACTGGAAATGTATAGCTTGACCTGTAGCCGTGTGTACCTTCCATAAGTCATAGTCATATACTACATGTGGACTTATAAAAACAACGTAGTAAATATATCAAGATATGAATTAATAGCTTTATAGGCAATATGACCTGACATCATTAAAGGTACTGTTTTATTATTATCAAAGCTATAAGAAGGTACTGCGCGAAACTTTATAACTTGAAGTCGCTAATATTACGCGCTCAATTAGTTAAATACATTGAAATGATTTCTAGTAAACCCGATCCTTGAACAATAGCAGGCTCTTGTTTGATACGAAATTCCCGTCACGAATTAACATTTTAAACGAAAAAACCTTATAAGTTAAAAAGAGGTTGACCAGAGTTTACCATTTTAAGGCATAGACAAATTAGTCTTGTACAATGTAAGCATCAAGGAGATTCTATGTAAATTTACTGTGCAAAAAGTATTTAGTGTTTAATCGCGGACAATCGATGCCAAGTCGAGTTGTTGCAAGAACAATAAATGTGGCTTGAATTATTAGAATATTTTTGCAAAGAGTAGTTGATTTAATGAGTGCCAGCATAATTATTACTTATTTTCTAGTATATACTTGCAAAGAGTTTCGAATCTTACCATAGGTATTTTTTCTTTTTGATTTTTTTAAAAATTTGAATTCGATTTTTTTTATTCGAATTCACTAATGCTTTTTATTTACACAGAGATTAGGATATCCAGATGCTGTGTTCCACTGGACAAGTTATAAAGGCACTAAGTCAGACACTTTCATTTGTTATACACAAGTACACACAAACAAAAGTATACCAAAGGTCTGACACTCGGCAGTCAATATGCAGTGTGTGTCACACGACCTCACGCATTATTAGACGAGGTGCAATCCGTATATTCTATACAAATCCGTGTTTATATATTTCTTCCATTTAATTTGAATAGCAAGGTAATTTATTCATGAAGTGAAGTAATAAGCGACAGTATAGTTTTGAAAAGGTTGTTGCTCGTTTAGCGCCACCCATGGCACACGTGGAGATAGATACGTATTGGCCTAATGTCTAAATGTTGGACTCACAATCCGAAGGTCCCGGATTCGATTCCCAGTGGGGGTACCTATCGGTACTCGGTTTGGCTGGTGGTATTTTCTGTGTCCGCTAGCTACTACCACCATGATATCTAACTCTGCCGCCAAACAGCAGCGTTAATAGCACTGTTGTGATCCAACATCCTTATCGTCACTTGCCATCAGGTGACATGAAGACCAAGTGCAAACCCATGTCATTAAAAAGTTCCACCGAACAGCCAACGAAAAATAACTTAATGTAATTTATCCGAACCAGGATCGAACCCAGACCTCGATGGGATCAATGCTTAGGACAAAACGAGTGACTTGTATGACGAATAGATTCCTTGTCTATGTGTCGGTTGCGCCAGTACCTTTCCTCTGCGCTTGCGCATCGTCTATAATGTCGTTTTTATACGTTCGAGTAATGACATTATTGCTTTTTAATCAACTCCGTGTGCGGGCTATAAAATACAAAACGGAGACAGTTGCTCTACCGCTACGCCAACGGGTCGGGACCCTAATGCATTTTTTAAACAGTTCCTCCATGTAGAGGTTTTCTATTCGCGTTATTGATTGAGTAAGCGCGTGCGCAGGTTTGAGGTGACAGTTTGCTATTTTGTTGCTGTCATGTGTGTTTCGTCAGAAAAAAATTTAACCATAATTTTGATAAATATTCAGTGTTTAGGTGTTTTTTTTTCGTTGTACATTTCACTCCTACCTTAGTTCATTCGCAGTTTAAAATGCACTATACTCGTATCAACTAAACTTATTTTAATCGTTATAAAACAAATTTTAGAATACTATGACAAAATAAAAATAAAAAACATTTTTTAACAATTTGAGGCATATGGTGGTATACGATAAAATCATCTAGGTATTTTTTTTAAAAAACTACAAAACTCAGGCAAGTTGAAATAAATGAAAAACATTGTTATTGACCAAACGGTCTCCTATCAACCTAACATTTGCCAAATATCTTAAAAATTCGGAATGCAACCGTCTGTGTTTCTAATTCTTAATTCAAATCTCAACCTAATTTTAAACTCGGTACTGGCAACCTTCAATCAGATTCTAAAATCAAATTCAAAATTCGAAACTGGATCAAATCTCAGCGGGACAACGTACTAACATATAAGTAGGAAGTCCCGATTAGAACCGTAATGCGCTCAAGTGACGCTAACCTCGGCCAGTGTACTTCGACCTTTCCCCCGCTCTCGTTCAGTAATCAGCTGGATCTCGACGGAGTAAGGTGGAGATGGAAGAGGGGTCAGATTATATTTGTCGGTATATTGGCTCGATTGGTACACCGGATGGGTTGCTCAAGACGGTTGCTGTGGTACTAGGCTAGTGCTATAGTAACAGGTATAAAATGTTGTACCTAATGTCTCACTGATGGTAGCATTCGATATTCAAAATATTCCGTTAGAGAATCAAAGTCAAAGCAAACTCAAGTGTCAATGGGCTGGTTATCGAAGGTCGCAGGGCTAGACGAGTTCTCCATTAGAGACCTAGCCTAGGCAAAGTGTATGAACCGAGAACTCTATAAAAGGAACTTAGAATAAGGTACGTCTTTCGTTCAGGTGAACGGACGACTTGCATAAAGACCAACTTCATTGGTGGGATTTGGGAGATGTATAATATTTTGCCAGTTGGTACTTATGCTCTATTTTCAAATTTAGTAAGTTCAGTAGCGCACCTTGAAAGATATTGCCGAATGTTGTATGTATAGTGAGAATATTTTTGTTCCATTTTCAAATTGTCGGATTTAGTAGTGCTGTTTATATTGCTAAAGAGTCAGATAGTTCTTGAATGAATGAAATGAAGACATTTTGCTAGGCATTTTAAAATATAAACGTGATTACAAATATTATTTCTAAATTGTAACTTATTGATTATGATTTAACTTGATAACGGAATCAAATTATTTATCAATTGTTTATTACTATAATATTACTGTCGACGTAACGAACCGTCTAAGAAATGCCAGGTTTGAGCTTTGTTACCTTTAGTTGCTAAAATATCCGACGGCACGTGTCTTTTCCTAATCTCATTTGGGATAAAGTATAAGAGTATATATTTCGTAACAAGCCCACATTTACCCTAAACCCTATCGAATCGCACAGCAATAGTGTTGTGCAACTCTCGATTTTTATTGGTATCGAATAATTCCAATTAAATAGATCGATTTGTTACACTGTTCTCATAAATCATGGCACCGCACTACACCTGCTAGATTGAGTGATGAGATTCATAAAATTAACTGTGATTTTTTTGGATGCGGTATCTTTTTATGAATGTCTTGTTTAGTTTGGGCATTGTGTAATAACAAATAAGTACTAGTTTGGGCAAAGTAAGCCAAAGTGTTTTGAATAATAATACAATATGTTATTTTATTATATTATCATTTACTGGCAATGCCCAAGTCTACCCTCGCCCACGGCTCTCGTGACACTTCCGGTCATTGACACTTTGACAGTGACGTTTACCAAACTAGCCCATAGACACACGAGACAGTGTGAGCATATAGTACAGTTGAATCGAAAATAAAACAACGCTGGGCCACGATCTTGTTTAATATTAAGTGACGATTTGGCCGAAAATGGAGCGCGAAGGTCAAGACTGGAAAATGACTGTTCATCTTCCAGTTAAGATACTCAGATTGTAGCTTTGTTGTAATGCAGCCGTTGTGCAGTGCGTTCCACTCCCTGGTTGTACGCATATCATCGTATCAGTATACGTTGACTTGCTCTGTATATTTGTTACGTGTGTATGTCCCCTATGTTTGTTTGCAATCAAGTATATTTGACTTGCCGTGTGCTCTCTACTTTAGAATAGGGTCATCTGTGTCAATTTAAATTTCTAAATAAAATAAATATGAGTTGTTTTTCAATTCAAGTACATTATCCGATTGCTTAACAGTGAAGGAAAACATCGTGAGGAAACCTGCATGTCTTGAACAGGCATGTGAAGTCCGCCAATCCGCACTGGTCCCGCGTGGTGTACTATGTCCCATACACTCTCTGTAGGAGAGTAGGACTGAGTTCCTGCAGTGGGGACGTATATAGCCTGTTGATGATGATGATGTATAACTATTTTTGACATATATGAAACTAATACTTGTAATATCGTCCAAAGCATAGACAGCTAAGACACTCGTGCCTGCCCCCGATCACTCTCAGAATGGTATCGTCCTGTAGACGTCGTAATAATAATTAATTCGAAAATAGAATAGGTATACAGCAGCATCGGTCTATGTGTCAACAACATTTCGCTTCATCTCCAATCCGTAGTACGTAATATATTTGAATATTATTACAGGTTAGGAAACTTGTACCCACACGGAAGAAGATAAATATACCACAGGGTAAAATTTGCTAAAAAATATCTGGATGTAAGCGGATTGGAATACGTGCAGCAGATTATAGACTTTCTAGTCTGACGCAACTTAGTTCCAAATTAATCAGTGACAAATTATATGAAACGTAGTAAAGCGTCAAAGGCGCTACTAGCGCATTGGATGTTGATTTGGTAGGTTTGGAGTCCCGTCTCTTTTTACGCAGTGTAAGTACATTAAATTCTCTTTGAGACGTTCGTGATCAGATATGATACCGCAGTACTACTATGCAGCAGTAGATTTCACTGAATATTGTGGAAATACGACTGTTATCAATGATTTCAGTAAATAAAAACTTGACGTGTTTGCAAAAATATCGCAAAAAGTACCACCTCTATCCTAGACTCACACTTTCTACTATTCCCAAACAATCCAACACCACACAAGGTTAACAAATGATCGAGTTCACAAGTAATTAACTACTAATGACGTAACGTACAAAAAAGACATCAACGTAACAATCAATCATCGCTCTATTTGAACGAAAAAATAAAGAAAAAACCCTACAAAGCAGTAACAAAACCATACTCGTAAGAAACGAACTCACCCGAAACGGATGACCATTCATAATTCGAAATTTGAATATTGTATCGTGGGGTCGGCGGGCTTTTGTTTTTTTAATGAGCAAAGAGTTTGGTGACCATTCCGGTAGTTACTTTGGAGGAGGAACTAAGGAGTTTGATTTCATGTCCATCCTGCCAGTAGCTTCATACCAAAAAGTTTGGTTACTTAAATAATGCAGAAATACATCGGGATCCTCTGTGTGGGATAAAAATAGCTATTTAGTTTTTAGTCGTTTAGTCATGTAAATTCCACAAAGAGTCTTCTAGATTTACTTTCGAATTAAGAATATATGTATGTATGGTGCCATACATTTTTCTGAAATATAAGATAGAAATATTTTCCTTTCACTTAAAAATTTGCTTTTCGATAGTTCACATGATTGACAGTATTTTTTAGATCATTATGATGAGCAACTGTTACATCTCATAAGTTCTTTTCGTAACTAAAATAATATAACCCAAATCAAAATAAGACGGCGCCTTTCATGATGACCATCTCTACAAGTTTAAAATGTTGTGTCCATTCAAGGTATTTTAAATTCTAAAATTATGGGAATAGAGACTGAGCGACTCGTTTATCCTAAGTTGGTAACGCTGTCAAGCTTTAAGGAACCGGAAATGTCAAAATGTTCGCCTTTTGAAAGCTCGCGTGAGCTGTCAAAAAACACGAGACTTGCTTTATTTATTTTATTTTAAGTGTTTTGTTAAAAACTGGTGTTTCTTTAATTTTTAACGTGTTCTGAGTTGATCAAGATGTTATATCTTATTCGCATCTTGATGAGATAGAATACGTGTGCCAAATTTTAAGGAGATTGGTTAAGTGTTTAAAACAGATACGCTGAATGTCTGTTTAATTTAGATTAATGTTTTTGATAAAAGTTTTTAAGAACTTGAATTCTAAATATGTATATGCAAATCTAGAAGGCTTATTTTGTGTAAATAATTTTTAGTTAATTTACATTTTACTTACTGTCTGTCTATTCAAATTTTACGTAAACTTTACAGACAGATGGCCATCAAAAATGAAACCTAGAATTAAAAATGTAATAAAACCAACGGATTATGATTTAGAGGGAAAAAAAACTGTATTTGCAAAACGAGTACATCGATAAAAGTAGTTACAGCACTGTGCATCGACCGTAGACTGTCACGGTTGCGTGCCCATCACTATTTCTGTGACCGAAATACGTTGAACTCTCTATCCCCCTTTACAAAAAAATTGTATTAAAATCTCCTTGAAAAGTAAACTTTGTAGTTATCTGTGGTGGCTGGGTAAAGTGGGTCTCGTTTCGAATTTGGAATGTTTTTTTAAATTGCTTTTTTATTGGACTTGAATTTATGGCGGCAGGCGTTTGTTTTGGCGCCAAATGTCACTCACTGTTGGTTATGCGTTCTTTATTGTTGGATGAGCAAGGGAAGCCGTGCATTCAGACGTTTTGTAAATATAGTTTTTATTTCTGTTTGTTACGATCTTAAAAAAATTCTTCTGTTGCAGGTAAAATGAATAAAACTGGGATTATTATCAACCACACTTTAGTTGAGTAAGTAATTTCTTCTCTATTTAGGACTTTTTGATTTTGCTGATTATTGTAAGTCTTCAGATGAAATTAAATTTATTTGAATCTCTCACCTGTTGAAGTGTTTATCTAAGACTAAAAATATAGATACATATTTTAAAGGTTTACAGATTTAGGATTACTTACTGTAATATAGCTTTATCTACTTTTCAATACTTGAATAGCTGGTTAACGCTATTTCTGTTAACTATGACTGGCAATCAATATGTTACGTCACCTTTTTATTGAAATTTATTATTATTATCTCTTCTTATACAAATATTGGCATCATAACATATTATATACTGCATGGCATTTGATTTAAAACAATCACAACGGCACCAATTCGTTGGTACTTCACACAAAAGTATCATCAAAGTGTCAACCAATCACACGCCGCGACTGTCACTGTCAAACGTCCAGTCTCAATGTAGTTCTTACAAACTCTAACAGATGGCGCTAATTTTTCTGGTACGACGACCATTTGCCAAATGTTCGTATGACCATTTCCTTCATTTAAGTTAAAGCTGCTGGTGGCATATGAATAATAGAAAAGCGAACACAAAGTTAACAGAATATGGAAGCAATTGTCCATGTTGCGCCATGTTTTTTCCCACTATTACGGTGTAGTTAATACTTACACAAGATGGCGGCCGCGTCACGGGCGACACACACTGTAATGGCCGCTATCTTAAACGTGGCATCGGCCTTAGACGCATCCGTGGTTATTGCGAACTTGGCCTTATATTTCAAATTGATGAAGATACGTGCTGTAATTCTGTTGCAGAATAAATAATGTGATGTGAGAAACGTCATTCGAGATTTGAGGTTATTTAATCGTATGGGAATCTAATAAAGCCTTGATACTCCTGACAGTACGGCAGCCATTGTTTTTTTGTTTGATCTGCGTATGGTCTGCGTCACCCATGAGACATGTAAACTCCTGCGCACTCGAGTGAATGATCCAGGGGCAATAGTGCTCTCAGGATTGTCCTGTCCGTTGACAATACTTATCGAGTACTAGTAGAACACTAGCTAGTGGCTTTTCCCGCGTATAAATAATAATAATAAGTAAAAATTACTAAGTAATTATTACGCACAAAAACAAAAAACCTAGCTTATAAAGCAATGGTATCTTTAGATATAAATATTTCATCATCATCAAAACGATGTTCTAAATTTCAAGGGTTTGGGCTGGGCGTCGATTTGTCAATCACATAATCCTTTAAAATATATAATTCATTTTAATCCAATACAAAAAAACGTAAACAAACACGAAAACAAGAGTATAAGAGAATGTAGGGCCTTGAGTAGAGTTAATATTCCGATATCTGACCACTATAAATAAGAAAATATTTTTTTTAAATATAAATTTTTATGCGAAATGTATTCCCACATGGTTTTAATTTCTCCTGATTGTAAATGATAATAATAATAAGGCAATAGATGATAGCGTGCCCACCCTGCCTGAATATATTCAGGGTAAAGATTTGAATGATCCACATGAAACCTCATAGCAAGAAATGAGATATCAAAATAAGCAATACGTAGAATGTTATAATTGCATAATTGAGTTGTTACCTATGTCCTTCCTTTACACCACTGAGCAAGTAAATCACTATTTACACCGCAACGGAGAGTCTTTATATTCTCTTTTACTATATTGATAATTTCTGACGTCTTTCGAAGTTTGAATAAAACATCAATCATAAAAAACCAAGGAGTTCGCATTCGCAATCAAAAGTCAATGAGTCTCCTTTTTAGATAAAAATGATGTAAATTAATTGTATTAAAACCTTTTTGGTAAAATACAAGTGTTTAGGTTTTTATACCCGTTGTTGGTGCTTGTAATGTAACTGGCTGGCGATTCACACCTTGCGAACTGCAGTTCCAATTAACGAGACGACGGTAGATTTAAAAAATGATTAGAAGTGACGATTTAATTTCAACAAACTGTAAAATACTTATCGTTTCACTGTATTTTTTGTGTTGTTTTTTTCATCATATATTCTCAATAAACTGGAGCTATATGAACAAGACCTTTGTCCAACAGTGGGGCTAAATATGAGTGAGATACGAAAAGTTGTCTTTCAAAAAATTCATACAAATCCTTTGGTAAACATATCCCGCTCACAAAATACACTCAGATCTATCTGTCTTACCCAAATGCGCGCCAACCATGAAATTAGATTTATGTTCTTTCGAACAGATTAACTTAAAGCTTACTTAATACTGCTTAAATATTAAATTACTGTATTCTCTAATGTCTAACGGGATTGTACTTTTCCAGTTCTAAACTTGGTTTTCTATTTTAACTCGATTCAAATGTAGAAGGGTATTTATTTGATCTGTTTAATACGTACTTTGCAACATTTCACATGGCCTGTTTTATTAAATTGCCTGACCCTTAAATTATTTTTATTTGATATAATAATCAACGCATTCAAAAAGAACTAGAAACCGACTTCAACTGCCCTAAAAGTCTACAGCGTTCATCCCCTAAAATGTTCACCCTTAGAGGTAGAATTATCTGGGTACATATTTCGTTTTTGTTGATTTCCTCAAAAAGCGCTGAATCATTTTCGATAAAATTTATAAGGGACAATCTCTGAAATATTTTTAACCAATTAAAAAAATAATCATCAAAATTGATTCACAATTAGCGGAGTCATCGCATACAAAAAAAATACACGAGAATAATAGTCGAGTTGAGAACCGGTCATCGAGAAGTAGTATATATTAAACAGTTTTCCTGTGAGATGATTCCACAAATTCACACAAAATTCCGATTAAAAGCTTGTATTAATTTTATCCTTCTCCTAATGCTTCCATACTAAATTTCTGTTGCCATAATCATTTAAAATAGAATAGCTGGCTTTGATCAGTAATTACCTAAAAATAGGAGACGAAATTATAGTGTCGCGAAATAAATATATCATAAATTTACAACTTTATAGTTAGCTACAATAGCAGTTACGCTGCTATTGGTTCATATATGGCGCTTTGAACAATAATCGAAAAGAAGTGTTTAAAATGAAAATTGTGATTCATAGTGAAGTTGTATGTTAATGATACTCATTTCGTGACATCACAATCTGATGTCCTATTTTTAAACAGTTACTACACAAATCCAGTTATTATTTATTTAGTATGAAACTTTGATGGAGGCCTTAAATAAAAATCACGACCACCAAAACAAGTAATTCCGAAACTCACCTGACCTCACCGAGAGAAACGAGGTGACATTTTTTACTTTCCCAATAATCAACCTTAATAAAAGACAGTGACATTTTGAACTTTCCGCTCGCCTTGGCGTGTCTGTAGGTTTCGTAACACATTGCTCTGTATATTGACTTATAGCAACTAAAGGATAATACAGGACCTATTGTCATATTTCTGAGCCGAATGGAGTAGGTGTTTGACACCTAATTCCACCTGAGTCACTTTTTCTTATATTCCTTTTGTTTTGATTATAATAAAAATGAATATTCAAAAAGAAAAACAATTTAATCGATTCGAATTTCAAAAACATTTTTTATACAAGCATCAGTCACCACACAGTCACACAATCTCACTGCGATGCCGAGATACCAGCGGCTGAAGGACAAAGCCGGCCCATTTTGAGCTCTTTCCATATCGTTTGAAAAGAGGCGGCGTTTTTGGGGGCAACATTTCACAAATGCGACACGTATATAAGCAAACATACTTCTGGCAAGTCCTGGCACAATATGGAATATGGAACGGATAGCTTGAAGATTTTTATTGAAAGGATTTATAATTGCGATATCAAGTTTTATATTACACTTTTTTACATATGGGCATTAAGCTTTTCATGTTTTTATGTAATGTAAAACGATCATTTGGAAATGTATGAACGATTATCTTCTAGATCATCACTTTATGCTTGGTTTTGATGTGTGTGAGAGAGATGGTGTGTTGTTGTGAATTTGTATTGTGTGTGGTGTTTTTTTTTTAAAATAAAGTCGAGTACTACCTACTCTCAAACTCTCTACTGTCTTTTCAATCCTCGTTTTCACTCTTTGTGTCTACAGAAATCTAAGAACGTGATCAAAGTACAATTTTATTTCATCATCAGCCGGTAAATTACTCTGCTACTATGCTAACTAGATGACTCTTACACCGTTCTTCTAGCGATGTGACCTACTGCTTGCTACTTCGGCTTACTGACTCGTCGAGCTATGTCGTTGTCTTTAGTTTGTCAACGGTTTTCTTCATTACGGAGAATGCCTCTCAGTTCAAGTAATCCAGAGTGCTACAATAATTTCATATGGTCACACCTGTACCTCTTGGTACCGTGTGCCGTGTGCATGGTGCTCCGTAAGTCGATGGCATCGTATTTATTTTTACAAGGGCCGCCTGTCGCGGAACAGATGTCGACCGGGACTCGAACCCGCGCCTATACGACAATATTTATGGGATTTTAATGACTGACCCATCGGGGACGGCTACTGGTTTAGAAGCGGAAGGTGGCGGTTGCTTTGGAAGGATTACTATATGATAAAAAATAAATGGAAACATCAAATTAAATGTCAGGTCAATTATAATTTTAATTGTATTCATTATTATTGAACAAATGAATGTTTATTTGGAGACTAGTGCGAGACTGTGGTTTTGCCCGCGTGGAAATTCCTTCCTCAGTGTTTATTACAATTTCAAATAGATTGACGTTCCAAATATGAATTTTCTAGAAGCATTTATTTACTCGTAAAACCCGTTACGGGTGGGATTTCGAAGAATCTACCTTCATGTACCATTTTGTATTGTTTTATCTGTTCTTTATTTTGTTTTGTTTCTGTTCTGTTTTTGTTTTTTTGTTTTTTGCGTGCAATAAAGTTGATTTGATTTGAATTGAAAATCTTTGAGTCACTATACGTCTTATCAGGGAATTCTGTCCCACCATAGCATTGTACAAATGTAGTGTAAGCGAGGCCCCATCTCCAGCAGTGGACTTACGAGTATACAACTGATTATGATTATATACAAAAAGTCACGATTTTAATAATTAATGCTCTATTAAAAATTAATGTCAAAATCCGAAACGTAAATAATACGAACTTGAATTAGGTAGTTTATTTTAAAATACCTTTTTTACCATTTTCTGACATAAAATAGAAATTACGAGTACTTACAAGAAAAACATACATTTCGTAAACGTGCCGCTAGAGGCGCTGCACAATTCTTCATACAAATCTAACGTAACGAAAAGGCGATAGTATCGGTTAAAAACTCACACTAGAGGTACTGATGTTTGTGACTCTTTCACGCGTAAACGGCTAAACGAACGCTTTGGACGAAATATCATATTAAATTTTTCTTTATTACCATACACATAGCATACATTTTATCCCAGCAAAAGTTGTAAGCCGGAAACGTTACACGCCTTTGCTTTTAATATTTTTGTAATCTGTCAAAAAGAACACTCCGATTCCATATTTAAAATAATTTGAAAGTGTTCCATTGCACAGCGGGCGATCGTGTTTACGTAATGGAGACATGAATAAATGCTACAACACAAAAAGGCAGTAACCGAGTAAAATTCAAAGTGTGGTCAATTAATTGTATTTACACTTTTTAGTCCATCAATGGACAAGACTAATAGTTGTCATTTTGTGCATTTTATTGACTTTTAAGTTGTATCGCTACATTTTATAGCGGTTTACTGCAAAATTGATCATTCAGTTGCTATTTTTCTTACGTTACTATCACATAAACATTTGAATTATTTAAAACTATTATTAATGCGCGTAGCTTTTGACTTGTATTCGCTTAGAATTCTTTTTTCAGTCAAGGCATTCTTTTTTAGAATAAAATTCCGGACGACATTTTACGTCTTTCTGAAAATAGATTCAAAAAGTTGTTAAAAGTAATATGTATTAGTAAAAAGCATCTTGCCAACATAACGGAGCTATTGAAGGGTTGCAAGTAGTTACCGCGAGATAGTTTTTTGAACACTAATTCGCGGGCAAACGCCGTTTTCATATAAAATATTTTGACATACATTCAGTCGTCATTAATAATGAAATAGTCTTAATTTTCAACGTTTTCTAAAGTTACCTTTTAAAGAAATTATGCGCAAAAATATTTTTAAACGGTTTGTATGGAACGCTCCACATCACCATTCAGGCAAAAATGCGTAACTACAAAAAAAACGGAAAAATAATTTTCGTCCCCCATTCATAACTATGCATAGGAATAATTGTCGGGTTGCCACAAAAGAAAAAAATACAGCCATTGACAACAGCGTGGACAGAGCAGCAACAATACGAGTTTCCATCAATTATTATTTTAAAATAACAGTTTTGTCCGGACAAAATATATTTACGCTCCGTCGGACACGGCCTGTGTTTGATTGTATGGGTGTGTTTGTATGAGTGCGTATGTTTGTATGTGTCTCTATAGGATGTTCGGATACGCGATTATGATTGATTAATTACAAGGTTTTTTTAAAGCTTTCTCTGTGGAGTTTGAATAGGTTTGAGGTGCGACACAGGGTGTTTTAAAAAAAATTAATGTGCTTATTTTCTCACTGGGTTTTAAAATTAAAACGGATCTGTTTTTAAAAGTAGCTCACACGTGAAATTTCGACCTGGCAATTTCGTGACAGTCTCGTTTTTCTCCGCTCCATTACAAAGCAACGCCCTAAGCCGAGGACGAGCCCGAGCGGGCGCCCTAAGGCCTGTTGATAGTGATAACTTTACCGGTTGAGCGCCTTCCGCGCTCGCCATTGTCCGGATGAAGCTGTAGAGGTCGCAGAACCAACAGCATCAAGTCCATTCGAGAAAAAAGTGACAATCTCGTCTGTGATTAGCCCGTGACTCTACACAGCACACGCTTATATTGTAGATTGGCAAGAAATTGGCAGATCGAATTGCCCTGTGTGTGGTGTTTTTCAATGTAACGAAACACTATCACTTTCCTGCATTTTACAGTTCTACATTGGGCTCTAATATTAATATTTTAATACTTTGCACGCAAACTCCCTAAAGTCGAACTAATAGAAAGAAACTGATTATTTATTAATTTTATTTTAATTAAATTTAATTAATATATATATTATTATTTCAGAGTCCATAGTTTATTATAAATTACTATGAAATCAAAACGAGCGTTATTAATAGGCAGGAGTTTTGGTTGCCTAACTCGTCGAGCTATTTCGGTGTAACCTATATCATCAATCATCAACAATCTTTATAATTATGTCCCCACTCAGGCTCAGTCCTACTCTCCTACAGAGAGTGTATGGGACATAGTCCACCACGCGGGACCAGTGCGGATTGGTAGACTTCACACACACCTTTGAATTTCTTCTCAGGAGTGTGCAGGTTTCCTCACGATGTTTTCTTGCACTGATAGTCCAATCGAACCCAGACCACGATAGTTCAAAGTCTGACGCTCTACCCAACTGAGCTACCATGGCATATAATGAGAATTGAATAGTTGGTACTAACCCTGCTCGTGTGTTACGTAGCACCCTGTATATCGCATCGTGTTTATGCACATCAATTATAGAGTCAGTGCGCGGAACCGTCCGTCCGTCCGTCGGTCCGTCTGCGCGAGGGCACCGCGCCGCCCGCGCCGCGCTTGCGCACCAACATTCGGAGGTCATGCGCGTGCGTCTTTACGTAAACTACACTTTTGTACAATTGATTACGTTTTCGTTATTGTTTAAAGATTTGTTTTATACATCTATTTGCTACAACAAAGTCACATAGCGGCCAAAGTCATTTCGCTACGTGATAAAATCAGGAATGTGGAAATCCGTAGACGAACGAAGGTCACCGACATAGCTCGATTAGTCAGTGAGCTGAAGTGTCAATGGGCAGGCCACATCACTCGAAGAACGGATAACCAATGGCGACTAAAAGTTCTTAAATATTGACCAAGTACCGGGAAAATTGTACCAGACCGTCCCCCTACTAGATAGATTGACGACCTGGCTAAGGTCGCGGGTAGTTGCTGTAAGCAAGTGGCTCAGGACCGGTCGATGTGGCATACCATGCAGGAGGCCTATGTCCAGCAGTGGACGTTTTCCGGCTGATGATGATGAAATAAAGATGACATCTTGAGTTTTTAATCGGATGGAGGACTGACATCCTCATTAATTCTTCTAAATTTATATTAATACATAGTCAAGTCATATAGCAGACCGACAATATTCATCATCATCAACAGCGTCCCTGCTGCAGGGGCTCAGTCCTATTCTCCTACAGAAAGTGTATGGGACATAGTACACCACACGGGACCAGTGCGCATTGGTAGACTTCACATGCCTGTTCAAGACATGCAGGTTTCCTCACGATGTTTTCCTTCACCGTTAAGCAATAACAACTCATACGTACACGGCCGGATTCTAACCCGGAATCCTCAGATTGAGAGTCCGCGCCTTATCCACTGCACCACCGACGCTTCCTATATATATAATACTTAATAATACTGCAGAAGAATCTCTTCGCGAGTCTAACTATAACACAATAAGGTGCAATTCAAAACAAAGCAGTTAATCGGGTGGTTTTACTAATTCGGAAGCAGCGTCAGAAGCGACAGTTATCGAATTATGTCCCTTATTACATCTTGCAAAGTGGGAGTGTTATTAATATATCTTAAGTAGATAGTCAATGTCATTCCAATAATATGCTATTTCGTAGGTTTGGTAGATGCAATCAAGATGTAAAGAAGGTCCTCTTCCGGGCTTACTGACAGTCATTCTATACCAGCAAGCTTTGGTTTAAGCACAGCAAAAGATTTAGAAGGAGTTTCATACCATCAGAGTACAGATTCTGTAGTGCATCAACAAGGTTTGCAGAGGCCCAGATAGATGACATAGTA
The DNA here is from genome assembly GCA_910589575.2 of Carcina quercana. Lineage (NCBI taxonomy): Eukaryota > Metazoa > Arthropoda > Insecta > Lepidoptera > Depressariidae > Carcina > Carcina quercana. Next base: position 2,683,425 of record OU342454.1, on the reverse strand, counting down.
CAATCAGAAACCGAATATTCTCGTTAAGAAATAGAGTTATTACAAGTAAAAACGAAGTAATGATGAAATTGTGAGAATATATTGTCAACAGCATTGGCATATGCTGGTCATCGAGATCAATATGTGTCAATGATGATATATAAGTGTGTGTGTAGTTATTATGTAACCATGTACCAATTAAGTATATTTTCAAGTATTATTTTATATGTAGTACTTGTATAATAGTGCCTGAAATAAAGTGATAATTAAGAAAGATAGGTAGATAGATAGGATTTTAATATTCAACGTAGCCACTAGTATTATAAATAATAATTGCAATAATACCCACTGTATCTTGTATTTCACAATACAAGTGAATTGTACTCTTTTTTGTGAAATAAATGTCTTAAATCGTAAACCGTAATTAAAATAAAATAAACAAGATACAAGACACAATACTTATCAATCGGGCATTCCAAAACCAATTTTAAAACAAATCACTGACATTACCATGAATAAACAAAACGCAGCTGCTTGTTACATGGCTCGTTGACTATGCAAAAATTCGCGCTAAATACATACGAAAAAAACTGACACATGACTACAATTAGGCGCAATTAGACGCCTAAATGCGGTTAAAAGCTGATAAAAATCATTGTACATAACAATCATAGTCATTAAATTCATTAAATAACATCAAAACAGTTGAAAAGTCGAAATTAAGACTTATACCATTTCGTCACATTATCATATAAATTTTATTTAATCTGTGCTATTACCGTGAGTAATGGCTGGTCGAATTATGCGTTCTTTTTTTAAATCACCGGTTTTAGTTTTAATGAGACCGTTCTATATTCAAAATAGTATTTTTCTTTTTCATACAGACCATTTTTACAAACCCACGCAGTTTTTTTCATTGTTTTTTTTTCTTATTTCATACCAGACACCAGCCATACCCCTATGATGTTTCCTGTGCTTAATGTAGCTTGTAAGCAAATAGAATTTACTGTATTCCTTGTATATAAAAATTGTTTTGGTTAATTTTCATACTTATAGAGATGTGACAAACAATATGATTCGTAAAATATTATCGATGTAATTTATGAAAAAAATATGCGACTTTTCAGCCTCTTTGATTGCTAATTATTGTATCAATACTTTCCATATTTGTTTTTTTTAGAATATTTTAAGCAATTAACGCATTTGCAAATAAATACAAATTTAATTAAATCAACATCGCGGCGCGGTGGTCGCTGAATTAAAGCGCGTTACAATCACTCATATTCAAGCAAAACTAGTTTCCTACGCACACATCACTAATTTATACAGTGTGATTTTTAATTAATGTTTTAATATAGATTTTTGGACCTTTACTTCAAGTTCTTGCTAATACATTTTTAAAAGTCCATCGAGATATGACACATTTTTAAATTTAGAGAATCAATCATATCATTCTTATATTCTCTACAGCTTCAAAGCTTTTGTAGACATTACAAATTGCGGATGTCATGTACTCCGCTTCTTTTTTTCTTTTTCAAAAACAATGTATGCCAGTTTTTATACCCTTAGCTTTGCACTTAAAAACAAAAACGTTCCATGACTTTACAAATGATTAGTTATTCTAAAATGTGATTGGTAAAATTATACTACAATATTTTTTTTTTAAATTTAAGTAGAATTAATTTCTTTGTATTTAGCTTTTGTTATGTTCAATTTTAAGCAAGCTACACCTTCGGGTAAAGTTACTTTTATTTCGATACAAAGAAAACCTCGCTTCCTGATTAATCTGTAATTTTCTGATAGGTGCATCTGGAATAAAGCCACGAACACGAATTGTGCATCTAATTTTAAAAAATCACACTGTATTTATTGAAACGAGGTGCACGAGTGTTGGTACACCCCACGCACACATACAACGGCCACGCACACAGGCACCAGCTGATATGCATCGACCTACCAAGTAATTATATGTTTACAAACACCGCCGTTGTATCTATGGGTAGGTATGTCGATAGTGATGAGACAAGATAACGGTTATCGATGTTGATTGTTTTCTTATTTAACTTTTGGAGTTTTTTTTGACAGTAATTTGTAACGGTTTTGTTTGTTGCTGCTTGTAAAAATTGTATTTTTAAATTCAGTGCATCATTTTCAAAACAAACTTAAATTTTGAGTTGACATTAAACTTTATTGTGCGTGAACTTGGTTACGCTTTTAAGATTTGAAGTTAAAATATTAAAAAGTTAAAATACCTAATGTTTACTATTCAGATGTTCAGGTATTAGTACTAAGATGGATATATTCCAAAATTGTTGTTTCATTTTAGAGATAAGGTAGATAAATATCTATCTACACTACAATTTTATTCACCACGTCCGAATATTTTATGCGCAGTGAGATTTGCTTGTAAAACTCATTAGTATCTTATTTTAGCCTCTTTCAGCCTTCTAGCTCATGTCGCTCCAATGTTCACCTCTTCATTGTTTCACAACAATTAAACATAAAAAACAATAGCATAGCGCATTTCGCATTCCTCAGTCCGCAATAAGTCAAGTCGCATGCTTATTTATCAAAAAAGTAATATTTATCGACAACCTCAAACTCATCGACACGTTCCCCTCTCTATCAAGCTGGACGTTTCTCCCCAGCACGTAGAGACAGTATTATCAGAATAATGACAGATCTCAGGCCACGCTCCGACCACGCTACGTGAGGCAAAAATACCGCAAGCAAATACCACAGGAACAGTGACATTAGCATCGATAGAGTCTCGACTCTAAAAACATCGAAATAAGACACATCGATAAGATTTTATCGAGCTATGGGAAACTCAAAAGTGAAATGGTTTTGGGTTGTAGCACTTCGCGTCGGAACGTGATGGGGCGGAAGTTAGATTTAAAAAAATAATTCTTTTAGAGAGCTCTTATAGGTACACAATATTAAAATATAACTGGCTGGTTAGTATTAATTTTGCACGAAATTCGTTTTTTAAAACCTAGATAAATTGTAATGATATCACGAGGTTCTAAATTCAAATTAGGTTCGCGTCATCAATATCAACTTTAGCTGAATATGAGCGACGATTACATTTGAGTGTGGATCACTGATCAGTTGATCACAGCTTTGATGTTAGTGATACTGGAAATTTCCCTATGGTCTCCTTCACAAACATCAGAATTTCAATCCAAAAGTTGATCTCAATCCTTCACAAGCTCACCATATCAAAATATAATTTTCAATAAAGACACTTTTATTTTAAATTGAAAAACGACTTGCAGAAGCCAACGAAAGACTTTTAAAACTGGCCAGAGTTGTGGCAAAGGTTTTATTACGCGGCTTACTCCGTGATTCATTCACAAGGCCGCGGAAAACGATTGTATCTTAAAAAAACTCGTAGTTAATATGCGGGAGGTAGGGCTGCCTAACGGTTTTAATTCTGGAATTTCCGGTTTCTATCGATATCAGCTCGAATGGTGAAATTACTTTAAAAGATAAAGAAATTTAGATTTATTGAGACTAGATGATGGAACAACATAAATAAAACAATGAAAAATTACACAAATTATATCTAAAATCTAAATACGAGTAAAACACTAATGAACCTGTACGATAATCGGCCTTAAACACATGGGGGAATAGCGCAAAATCATCCTTCTTTCCAAGCTCATAAATTGATTGTTAGACGTCAACTGTCAAACGTCAGAGTGACTTGTGAGTCGCTTGAATTACGGTGGTTTTTCGGACGGCATTCGAACTTTATTTTTAAAAAATAGAGCATTATTTAGATGATGCATCTTATTTCATAATATTACGTCAATTTTAATAGCAATTAACATTGAAGATTCTCGTCATTGTACCTATTGTGTAATATTGTGTCAACTTGAATAGCAGTGTAAACGTTTTCCTGGAGAGATTTCTAACACAATATATAGTGGCAATAGTTGACAGCTATAATGCTGCTGCCCTTCTCATACACGAAAAGCTAATTGTTTCAATTCTACATTGCATGCTTACAAAAAGATTAATAATTATGGTCAGTGGTGACAACATATAAAAATAGACTGCGGGTAAAATTTATTTTCAAGCTCTATGCACGCATTACATTATCGTGATAATGTTTTTTTTAAGTATAGCGATGGTCTGTTTTCACACGTTCTTCTCTGTATGGAACCTTTGCTAAACGTAAAGTTAATTATTTAATTTAAAAATTAGCACAGATTTAAATTGAGTAAATAAATTGTGTGATTTGGGTTTTGAAAAAAAATGAACCTATCCGTAACGTATGATTAAACGTACGGTATTTTTTCACCTTTATAACAATGAATCCGGATTTGTAGCACAGCCCTACCAAACTGCTCAAGCACTTGCATGATTGATGGGCACTGGACGACGAGATAACATTGAAAATTAGAATTTCGAACTGTTTACGGTATTCTTAAGTTCATTTCGGATTTTATTCAGAGTTTTATGGTCCGGAAAATATAAGAGCGAACAATGTTTGTTTCAATTAATGTAATTTTAAAACGTTACAATGTCATTTACGAGCAAGATATTTTTAATAGGCATTTTGTTTGTGTAATTACTTTAAATTACATATCTTTGGTATGTTTAAAGACCTCTCATCGCTACTGATGAGTGAGATATGGAGTAATGTTTTTTTAAATCATTTTATTTGTTTTTCCGGGCAATTAGCGTCGGGTACCAGCGAATTTATCTTTGATTGTCTCATATTTTTAATGATAATATTATTTTAAAAGTCATCTGTAATTTATTTTGTCTATAACATTAATAATGTTAATAATCGCCTCCGTGACCTAATGGCTCATGTTGGAATGACAATTTGGAGGTCCCGGGTTCGAGTTCCAGGTACGTTTTTTTTTGTGGGGGAAATCTTTCAAAGATAGGCGACTCTTTGGGAGATTTGGGATGTTGGGATATTTGTATCTGTCCATTAAAAGCCCTCATCGGTAATCGGTTTGGTTGGTGGAAGGGCATTTTCTATGGCTAGCTACCACCATGTTACCTAAGTCTGTCGACAAACAGCAAAGTTAATAGCACGGTTGTGTTCCGGTATGCTTGGGGCTTCTGGGTGCGCACGCTTACCATCCAACAGCCTTATCGTCATTTATCACCATGTGAAATGTAGGCCAAGTGCATGTACCCATGAGACATTTTAAAAAAGCTACACCGTACAGCCTCTTCCAAAGTCGATATAAATTGCGTTCCGTTTCACTCAAACCCACCAAGTTATTTTATCATGAGATTATCTAGAAACCTGTTATTCCAGTAACAATCTAGTACACATTTGTCATTTATGCACCGTCCGTTCCTATGTTTTATAGGAAAATTGTGCATAATGTCCCTGTCAAGTCGCTGAGAGGCAAAGCGGCGTAACTCGACTTTTCAAGGTTTTTCGTTCACATAAATCAAGCGTTAATGCTGTTTTCTCACGATTTATTTTATGTGTCAGCCGGTTTTATATTTATCTTTTGTTTGTATCGAATAGAAAAACTTAGATTTACGCTTCGATAAGCTTCAATGTGCTACTTAACATGTCTTTGGTTTAGATGTCATAAAAAGGTTTATACATATTTTTGTTATCAATATTTTTTGGATTTGAAATCATTTAAATGTCATTTAGAATATATTGTTTTAATAATCATACAGTGCGATTAGGACTTTTTCAAAAAGAAGGCACAACTGATCACAATGAATTGACACGTTCCGCGAATGTACGGCGCCAAGGCCTGGTCTTGTACACTTATAATTTTAAAAGGCCATTATCAAATAAAAGTGATTGAGTTACCATTTTTGTATGTTTTGGTTTAGTTTATTTGTACAAAAACATATAAAACGCACGAAACAGATCAGACTAAACGTTAAAAACAAAGATGGCATCGATATAATGTCATTTGACGCTGTCACTTAGTACAGAAAGAATGATTTAGTACAATTACAATAAATGCAATTCTAGTATTTTTCTAGACATGCTTAGATTATGGATTGAATTTTTAAATAGTGTACAAGTGCAGTCCGAATTTGGAACAACTATTTTGGCATGCATGTAGCATGTATGCCAAAAGAGTTGTAGCATTTACAAGGAAAAAACGTACATACCACTTTGATCTCGGTAAATTACGTGTTAGTTTTTTTTCTTTTTCATGTTTATTTCACCCCTTTAAATATTTTTTGTATATTTGTATGTTTGTTACACGCATATTTACGGAACTACAAATTCGATTTAATTAATTTTTTGTTGTTCTTCCCCTTTAAATTATATAATTACAATATTATAGCCTTTTTTTAGTATTTTTATCATCGTTCTAATATTTAATATTATAAATATTATTAATAAGTATTGGTCTAATCCAGTGTCACATAGCAACCGATCAACGTGATTTAGAATAATAAAATCATATTTATTTTTCTCCGCAGAATTTGTAAATAATATTAATTATAAAATCACTTAATTCTATGGTTTCGTGACTCTGTGAAGACTGGCTCCTGAACTAGGATCCCCTGTGCTACAGGAACCAGGTCTACACCACCAGACATGTTTTTTAAGTGACAAGAAATACTATAGTTTATATTTTCTAGCCTAAAAATAGTTTTACATTTAAAATAGTAATATAGAAAAAGACTGAGTGATTGAGTGTGTGTGAGAGAGTGAGTTTGCAGTTTAGAATAGCAGAATATAAATAGATTAGCTGAAAATAACAGGCTACTTTGACAACGTCGCCGCTAAAAGCTTGTAAATTATACAAATAACCATAATTAATTACTGTTTAATTACTTTTGCTTATTTAACTTTATCACTACTACTTAAATCGAATAAGAGAGAGAGAACAAATAAATTGCTATTTTACTTAAAAAGTACAACCTCTATCGATTTTCTAAAACTGCCTAAAATGACAGGTATCCATTTGTAATTAATTTTTTTTTATTAAAACAATAAATAATTACTAGATCCCACACCAGAATCACATCATTAACTTTTCGGAAGACAATCAAAAGCGACAAACAAAAAAATTGTCACCGCCACGACGTAATTTTGGGAACCAACTCTTCTCTTCTCACGGCTCCAAATTCAAAGATGGCTCCGAAAATTTTTCGTTCGTATTGCAACTAATTCGAAAATAATTATGGCGGACGACTTCCGTCTGTGAAGAAAAACCACAATTGCTGGGTTGCGTGCGCTAGAAACAATGCCAAGGAAAAAATATATAAAAGAAAAAAAAACGTGTGTCTATGCTCGGACACACTTAATCTTTCTCACGGGGAAATCTTGATGCACTCGTATTTTTAGGGCAGCACGTTCTATAATCTAACGCTTGTCAGTTTGACAGGTGTATAGTTGTTTTGATGAGCATGCGCTGAGGTAGTCAATGTCAAAGCGACGTGGGAGCCAGTTCGAGACGAGATTTCGGGAAATTCGGAGTTGCACGGTTTTGTGATTGATGTTGTTTCAAATGTTGAAAAGTTGGGTTACTGTGTTTTCTTTAAGGCGTGTTGCAATCAAAGCTGATACGTGCGTAATGTCGTATGCTACCTTGGTTACGGCCAAGGGAAAAAATAGGAAATGGACAGCATTTAATTTCGTTTTATTCACAAACAATGCAACATTGGGTTTGATTTGAATGTTACTTAACTTAGATGCAAACATATAAAATATTAAAATGAAAAGTTATTTATAATTAATAGAAGTAATTTATAGAAGCGTCGGTGTCGCAGTGGATAAGGCGCGGTCTCTCAATCTGAGGGTGCCGGGTTCGAATCCAGCCGTGTACCTATGAGTTGATTTTCAATTCAAGCACATTATCCGATTGCTTAACGGTGAAGGAAAACATCGTGAGGAAACCTGCATGTCTTGAACAGGCATATGAAATCCGCTGATCCGCACTGGTCCCGCGTGGTGGACTGTGGCCCGTGCACTCTCTGTAGGAGAGTAGACCTGAGTTGTGAAAAGTTATTTAAAATTATAAGCAAGTAAATGCGAGAACTTGAAACCGACTTCAATTGCCCTAAAAGGCAAATTTAAGATTTATAAGGTTTTCTCATGGATGCCGTTGTGAGAACTGGACCATTGGACCACACGGGAAGCAACTCATTTCGAATAAAAAAGAGTCACCTAAATCGGTTCACCCACTCAAAAGTAACAAACATAAAAAAACATACCCGTTGACTTGATAACCTCCTCCTTTTTGAAGGCAGTTAAAAACTCAAAGCACTACCGTATCAAAATTAAAACAAAATAATAACAATAAATAATTCCACTTATGCTTTCACAATCGCAAATTGTTATTATTTATTTGTCTCTGACAACTTGGTCCATATTTACACATTTTTCATGACACATTATTATTATTATTATAAATACGATATGGCCCTTTATTGATCTTATATCCATATCCTCTGACCATAAATCTGATGCAAGTGTTATGTGATTACATAATCTATATATGTACTTACTTAAAGTAGTGTTAATAGCTCTTTTGTGATCCTGTATGAAAGGTAGCAAAACCAGTGCCTCTTTATTTATTTTTTACCATCCAACTTTACCATCACTTGCAAGGCCAAGTGCAAACTATTATACATAAAAACACATTCATAATCAAAACATTTTAATACCAATTCTCTATATCAAATCTTATCCATCTCAATGTTGGCTAAAAGTCTCTAAAGAAAACACACATACTGTTTTTATCAAAACCATAACAATAATTTCGTTCACAATACAGATTTGATTAGAGGGCACACCCCTGAAGAGCTAATCATTAGGGCTGTACCAACACATAATGAAGTCTAATTGTAATTGGAACGTTTGCCGCGATTTAGAGCAGCCCTGCTGCGTAGGGGCGTCGCTATGGCAACGCTGGGCTAATTTAGAAATGTTTTCTGACATATGCATTGAATTTGAAAAGGATTTTAAAGGGAAGATGGCTTAATGAAGGGCAATTGGGGTTCTGTAATTGAAGTGATTGTGTTACAAAAGAAACTCACCTGCGTTTGAAATATGAATAAAAAAGCACGATAAAACAAAGTCGGGTTAGTAATTTTAAATCATTGATCTTTGCGCGTGTCATTTACAGCCTATACGTCCCCACTGCAGGGTCTCAGGCCTACTCTCCTACAGAGAGTGTATGTGACATAGTACACCACGCGGGACCAGTGCGGATTGGTAGACTTCACACACACCTTTGAATTTCTTCTCAGGAGTGTGCACTGTGCAGGTTTCCTCACGATGTTTTCCTTCACCGAAAAGATGATAATAATTTTGATCATTCGTACATAAATAACAAACTGTCACTCATTGACTGAGCTAACATGGTCTATCAAGCCAAATTTATTAGTATAAGCCAGTATAGGGTGTATGAGCTTCTCTTAGAGCTCGACATATCGGCCTATATTGGACCCCATGGGTCGCAGTGAGATGTTGTTTCATTCTACAGTCTATCTCCTGATTCGACACGCAGTCGGAGTCACGGGCAGAAGCTAGTGTTGCTGTAAATTCAACTAGAACTGGTACAAAATCAAATAACTGCCCAATTATTGAGGGTAGTGGGCGAACGCCGAATCCGCTGACAGAGGTGTAGCGTTGCATTCATTATAATGGAATCAGAGACGGCGTCTGCTTAATAGAGGGGTCAACTGTTCATAAATTAAATACATTATTTATTACCGCCATTCTATGTTTATTAGCGTTCGGGGTATTGATTTTGCTGTGATTTATCTCGAAAGAACTGCGCTTGCGTGACAAAATTCATTGCAACGCCTCGGGACTTTGTTATATTTTTTTGCGTAATGGGTTTGCATTGAATTAATCTCAGCTGATGGTAAGTGACGATAAGGCCGTCGTATGGTAAGTAAGGCTGTGACTACGATGTGTCTTAATTACCAAATTTTGGATTTACAATCCGGAGGCCCCGGGTTCGATTATCAGTATCTATCGATATTCGGTGGTTGGTGGTAAGGTATTTTCTAAGTCCGCCTGGCTAGCTACCACCATGTTACTTATGTCAGCCGTGAAACAGCAGAGTTAATAGCACTGTTGTGTTCCGGTATGAAAGGTAGCAGAGCTAGCGCCTCATTGGTTGGTTGATGCTTTTGGGTGGTAAGCCTGCGCACCCCTTACTAAGAATCCCAAAGTGAAATGAAATGTTTATTTGCATAAAATATGATGTGGTACATGGTGTTAAAATTACATGAATGTCGGATCACATAAAATATACATTGACTTATTGACTTGACTTATCAGCCCGTGTCTCTCCACTGCTGAAGATAGGCCTCTCTAAACGTGCGCCACTCCTTCCGGCCCTCAGTCCTTCTCATCCACTCGGTTCCCGCTATCTTCTCGAGGTCGTCAGACCAGCGGGCTGGAGGCCGTCCCACCCCGCGTCTCCCGGTCCGAGGTCTCCAATCGAGAATTCTGCTCCATCGACCGTCTATTCGTCGACAGATGTGGCCTGCCCATTGCCACTACAGCTTGCTTATTCGATGCCTTAAAACCGTAACATACAATGATAAACACTTTTGATACTTCGCAGACTTTTGTAGCTAACTTCACAGGGGCAAACTAAGTTTGCGAGTAGGTACTGTATGCTCGGAATTTCTCTGCGTGATAAAATCTGGAAAGCGGAAACCTTTTACGCAACTTTTGTCCTTCTCCAGCGGATAGTCATAATCTCTAATTTTTTTGTGATATAGGCCACGTTTTATCACAATGTCAGAAGTAAAGGAAGACGCGGTCTAAAGCTAGTTTAATGATATAACTCAGATACAGTTAGCAAGAGTAAGCCAGCAAAGTTGCATTATAGAAAATCCCATTTGCCGCAACGCTTTCGAGCGCTGCTTCTCTCGCAAAAACATAACGGTTCGTTTTTGCGAAGACGGTGAAAGCTGTACTCCTTGGAAATGTGGTTATCTTTGCCGACGACGTGTTTTTTAAACCCTTAGACGCGAGAATATCCCTTTTCGTTCATTATATCAGAGAGATGATGATTATACTATGAGATTGCCGTTTTATACTCGTATACTTCTCATCTGAAAAATCGCAACACCTTGCAAGTTTATGTTTTGCAAGGATTATCAGAAAAATGTGTATATTTAGGAATATATGTCAAATGTTGTTTAATAGTGAATAATATGAGGTTTTCAAATCCTAATGTTAATGTTCAAAATTCAAATTAAATTTTCATAGGTTTTTCTGATAATCCTTACAAAACATAAACTTGTAAGGTGTTGCGATTTTTCTGATGAGAAGTATAATATAGAGGTATCATTGAAGAGGATAAAGAGAATATCATATGAGTATGAAAGATAGCAGAGACAGCACCTCATTAGCTTGACGCTTCTGGGTGCGCACGCGCACCATCCAGCCTTATCGTCACTCACCATCAGGAGAGACGAAGGCCAAGTGCAAAACTTATCATACATAAATAAATAAAATAAATTGACATTGTTGTTTGGTGGCAGACTTGTAGTTAGCCAGGCGTACATAGATAATACACCGGTGGCGCAGTGGCTAAGGCGCGGACTCTCAATCTGAGGGTTCCGGGTTCGAATCCAGCCGTGTACCTATGAGTTGTTTTTCAATTCAAGTACATTATCCGATTGCTTAACGGTGAAGGAAAACATCGTGAGGAAACCTGCTTGTCTTGAACAGGCATGTGAAGTCCGCCGATCCGCACTGGTCCCGCGTGGTGTACTACGGCCCATACACTCTCTGTAGGAGAGTAGGCCTGAGCCCCTGCAGTGGGGACATATATAGGCTGTTGATGATGATGACATAGATAATACACTGGGAATCGATCCCGGGACCTGCGAATTGGGAGTCGAAGCCTTTAGCTTTAGACACAGCTCCTTACGGCTAACTTGACAACTTATTTCTTATGGACACAATTAAATTGCAGCACGAACTTAAATATAACTTGTTGAAGAGAAGGGCTCCACTGAGTTTAAGTGAGCCTTTCAAGTTAATAAAATCGGGGCACCAAGTAAAAGTGACTTCCAGTTTCGCGTCGATCTTTTACGACGTAAATAACGGTAAGAGTTATTTAACAGCTACTCTTTAAAAGTATTTTAAAGTGTCAGTTAGTGGATACAGTTCTACTGGATTTCTTCCCGTGGGGGTATGCCCACGGACCGTCTGAGGCGGTCCATTTCATGAGGGGATATGCCATACTCACCACGAAGCAATCTATTGATTTTTATTACCTTTACAAGCCAGTCTAAGTAAAATATCAGTAAAATATAAACATAAAAACTATTTAAACACTGCAATGTTTTAAATATTTATGATAAGGTGAAATTTGCGATGATTAACGAATATATCCCTTGCATAGGTTTAGAAAAAAACACTAGGCCCATGAGAGCGGTCAGTCAGATGTATAAAGAAACTAAAAGTAGCAATGTATATGGAGCAAGGGTGTGGAGGTGCGTCCTCCCTCGCCTCCTTAATGACTTACATAGAAATCTGGCAGAGGAAATCGAAGTACTTAATAATAAACAATTAAAAAATGTTATGAAGCGATTCCTCTGCCTGGGTGCAGGGACGCGGGGCGGACACTTGCTCCAGGTAGCTGTGGAATTGTTGAACAGCTCTCCAGGTGCACATAATTTTACTAAAGGAGATTTTGCGTGCTGGAAACTTTTCCAGTTATACTCTCGTTCCATTGCTCGCTGAGTGACTTTGAGCTTGTTTATTCGTCCCACAGTAAAGGACCACGTTTCGGTTCCGTATGTCATCACTGGCAACACACACTGATAAAAGACTTGTCTTTACACGCAAAATGCTTTCATCATCCTAAAGGATTCTAAAGTAGCTTACAAAACAATTAAACACGAAAAGAAATCACGCCGTAACAATTTCATTGAATTTGCGACCATTAGTGACGCGCACGATAGAGCACGAAGTAGTTTATCGACATCGATATGTCATAAAATTTATTATTACTGGTATAGATCACATGGCTCCTAGTATGACTAGTGGTTCTAACAAGGATTGATGGGGTGATCAGATCATCCATATCAGTTCTTTAATGGTAGACTCGGGCTGTAATGATTCCCCAGCGTCATCGAGGTGAAAAACGTTTCATTCCAATAAAATAATTTGTACGAATATAGGTGTAATGCAATAAAAGTTCTTTGAGTATGAAATTGCCGGTTTCCTACAACTTCTTTCTGGCTAATTAAAAAATTGCTTTTTTTTACTTTACCTGTGTTTGACTGAAACTTTTTTGACGAACAGTGATTCTAGTCTCGTGCAAAAACGCTCCACACCGGTACTTAGGCGTGACGTCACGGCTAGGCATTGAAGTTGAAAATGTATGAAACTGTTAACAATATTTGAGTTATCTCGTAAAATAAAGTATTTATGTGACCACGCCCTTACAAAAAAATCTTTTCAGTGTAATTAAAATGCCAAATGTTAAATAAAATATTTAATTTGAGCAAGTTTTTTCTGCGGGCTTTATGTGCTGTAAAAGTCAAGTAAAAAATTAAATAATATTAGATATTTTAAATTTTATAGGAATTTTATAATGCCCTTTATAGTTTAAAATACAATTTAACCCCAATCTGATTTGGTGTCGTTTAGCCTATTAAGATAGGAATTGTGTGGTATGCAATCCCTGTGCTTCTAACTTTAAATCAGACGAGACAATGCCCAAGCGCAGATCAACAACAAAAAAGCTGCTAACACAAAAATTTCGACGTACAACAAATTGGCGAAACAGACAAAGCAGTAATTCCCACAGATCCATCTCGTACTTTCGTCAAGGCAAGGCACGCAATACGTCCACTCTCATACAGCCGTACACGTCGGTATTTCAGCTATATACACTCAGACTTATACATGTAGTTATATATATCGAGGCGGCACAGTTCAAAGAGATATCGGACATAGGCCGCATGCGCGGAAACCTGGTGCCTGGGATATACAACTATTCCACCACTTTTGAGGATAGGTTTATGCCGTAGGTAGCTATATGTTTTGGTATGTATGAATGGCGTTTGTTTCTGAGAAACTAATGGAAGGTGTCGAGTATATGTTGTCTTTATAGATATATGTCTTTAATTGAACAGGGTTGCTAGTTTATGCCTTTCTAGATAATTGATTACTATTAAAATTTTATGGCGATCCGATCCACCTCCATCAAAGTTTCATACTAAATTTCTGTTGCCACAATCTTTTCAAATAATAATGGCTTTGTGCATTAATTATTTAAAGATAGGACATCACATTGTGATGTCGCGAAATGAGTATCATTAACATACACATGTTTATTATTGTTCAAAGCGCCATCTATGAACTATTAGCTGCGTAAATGCTAACTATAAAATCTTAAATTAATGATATTTATTTCGCGACACTATAATTTCATCCCCTATTTTTAGGTAATTACTTATCGAATCCAGCTATTCTATTTTAAAAGATGATTATGGCGACAGATATTTAGTATGGAAGCATTAGGAGAGTTAGAGAGTTAACGTTATCCGTTAAATGAACATCATACTAATTATTTATACTTAGCATCTGGAAAGATATTTATGAAATTTTACAGTGTCGCTATTTATTCAATTATTTTAAATTTTATTTAATTAATAAATGGTCCCATCGGAACCTATTATCGGAATAAAAAGTCCCTCTCGATGCCAAATCCTATGTCCCCAGACTTTAGCCATAACAAACATCAATATTTTTGAACCACTAAGAAAGAAAATGCATTTTAACCACGCATACTAAACATAAACATACTAAAAGTTTTTATAGAAAAAAAAATATTTTAAATAAGTAAATCATTTTGTACAATCATAAACACTTGAACAAGTATTTTAGAAATTAATGATTTTGCAAGATTGTGTTCCTGACGATAAATTAACAGTAAAAATATTTATTATAGAAATTTAAAATTATTAATAAAACATACTTGTGTATGCCAACTCTGACTCCTAAACTGCCTGCCTGCTGAATGAAACGGCTTTGTAATAAAAATACCAGTATAATAAGTAATAATCATAAATGATATTAACTTCTGTAAACACCTGAAACGAACTATTATTGTAAACGTCAGCCGTTTACAACTACATAATTGAGTGTGATTTTTATTGCCACTTTCGTACTGACATCTTAATTTGACATAATGGCGCCCATATTACGTATCAATTACGTTTAAACACACTCATTACGTATTTAGCACGTAATAAACACGATTAAATCATAACAATTTACTTTTGACACGGCTGTATGAGCTTACGCCTTTGCTTGTTTTAAAAATAATTACACTTTCAACAAGGCTGTGTGGTTTCCTTTGCCTTAAAATTCAATTCTATATCACACTTGACCGCCACATGATAGCGATTCCTTTTTTGAATGGCATCGTTTAAAGATTTTCTTTATCCTTTTTTAAGTACGTAAATGAATAAATTACGCATCGTTATCTTCAAAATTATTTATATTTGATATGATATGGTTGTAACATTTAATTATACTACGATCTGTTTTGGACGAAGTATGTCAATGAAAAGGTAATTAAATAAATGCTATGCCTTTAAAAAATATTTATTAGAAAAAAAGTATGGGGTATGATCGCAAACAAACATGTCATTCGTGGTTAAACAACTAAATTTTAACACGGCTGTATGTAAATTTATGTTGCCTGAATAACTTCAACCTATATGGAATAATGATCATGATAGGAAATGTTTCGGATCAATAAAGAGAACAACTCAATTTGTGAATGAAACGATCGTGCCTGTATAAATTTTAATTAAAACTTTTGTTAATATTAATAAGGCTGGCCGATAGCGCATGACGCGGTTCTTTGCGTTTAAGAAAAAAACAGTAGCTGGTACAAAACTGCATGCTTTGGCCGGACACTGAATGATGTGGAGCCGGTGAGCTTTTTTCTCTTTTGTTACAAACAAGGCTGTGGCAAATAGCGCCCGTTGCTCTAGTTGAGTTTGACATTTGTTTTTGTTTTTATTTGTTGAAGTAATAAGTACTCCTTGCTCATTTGTGAAATTTAAATACAACAAGAATATGTCATTGTCTTCGAATTCTTTGAATTTATTCTTTTTATGCTTCTACGCACAAATTATTGTCATTAAGTTTGCCAAATAAGTGAATTTATTAATTTGAACAATATTATTGAAATTAATTAACAGCTTATTAAAATTATTTATATTGCAATGGAAATGAAAAAGAAAGAGCATTATTTTCTGATACAAAATAACATAACGAAATATAAGATGATTTAATGTATTTAAAAAACGGCCCAGTGCGAGTCGGACTCGCGCATGAATTGTTCCGTACCATTATCTATAAAACGGCAAAAAAATCACGTTTGTTGTATGGGATCCCCCCTCAAATATTTGTTTTAATTTAATTTTTTAAACTATTTATTTCAAAGTGAATATATAACTAAATATTCTGTGAATATTTCAAGCGTTTACCTGTTGCCTTTATCAATATCGAGCAAAAACGACCAAAAATCTCGTTTTTTTATCTACAATATTTATTTTATTCTGTTTTTCTAGTATTTGTTGTTATAGCGGCAACAGAAATACATCACCTGTGAAAATTTCAACTGTCTAACTATCACGGTTCATGAGATACAGCCTGGTGACAGACGGACAGCGGAGTCTTAGTAATAGGGTCCCGTTTTTTACCCTTTGGGTACGGAACCCTAAAAATTAAGTCGTTACGTCTTCCTGAGACCATGTTCGTTAGCATAATACAGCCATTATACGCCGCAATTTCATCTTGCAATATATTTTTTGACAGAACAAAAACTCAATAGCATTCTTATCGATACAAGCGACAACACTAATCTAGTTCACGTCAGAAAAACGGTGTAGTTCATCGATATGTTAATATTATGAATAAATACATCACTAATCGTTAGCAGGGGTAACACAGTTTAGTGTTTAAATGTAAGTCCTTATAGGGGCAAATATGGACCATCACATAATTTGATATTGTTTATAAAGTTATAGGGATGATGACTGAAACAAGTAAATGCATTCAAAAAGAACTGCAAACCGACTTCAATTGCCCTAAACGTCTACTATTACTAAGGCAAATTTAAGATTTATATCGTTTTCTCATGGATGCCGTTGTCAGAACTGCACCACCTTTCAAATAAAAAAAGAATCATCAAAATCAGTTCCACCCAGTCAAAAGTTCTGAGGTAACAAACATTTTATAAAACATACTCGTCGAATTGATAACCTCCTCCTTTTTTGAAGTCGGTTAAAAATATTATCCTCTCATTCGAAAGACCGTGTGAAAAGATAAATATTGTCTGCGCATTGAAGTTGAAACTGTATGACTCTTTTAACAATATTTGAGTGATCTCGTAACCTAACGTTTTTATGTGACCACACTCTCACTATAAAATCTTCACAGTATACTTCAAAAAAATATTTTGAGTAAGTTTTTTTTTTAATTTTGCGGGCTTTATATGCTCTAAAAGTGCTTTAAAAAATTGAATAATATTAGATATTTTAATTTTTTTGGGAGTTTTATAATTTATGGTTTATCGATCTGATTTGGTGTCATCTAGCCTATTATTATTGTTGATTTTATTGATGATATAGATGACTATGACCTTATTACCTTGAGGCATCTGTGTGCGCACGCTTCCATTACTTGCTCTATATACATGTAAAAGAGGAATTGATTAATTTAAGAGATTCGACATCTCTTAAATTAATCAATCAAATCAGTCTATATTCAAAAGATAGCTTCCCAAATATTGATGTAGCATGGTCCATCTGGAAGGGGGACGGCCCGGTTTACGTTTTCCGGTACGTGGTCGCTAATTAAAAACTTTTACTTCCAATCGGTTACCCGTATTCGGTCGATCTGGCCTGCCCATTGCCACTACAGCTCGCTGACTCGTCGAGCCATACCGACGACCTAGTTAAGGTAGTCGCTGGATGAATGTGTCTCGAGACCGGTCAATGTGTCATACTATGGAGGACTATGTCCAGCAGTGGACGTTTCCTGGCTGATAATGATGATGATTTAATAAAGAAATATTTCTTAAATATCGATGAAAATAAATATTCGATATCTCCACTGCATCGATAAACCATTTGACACTAATATGTCTAGTGGGCATCGAGAGTGGACGTCGACTCGAGTCCCGACGTTCTCGATGCAATGATTTATCGATACAAAGATTTATTCGCGGCACTACACTACGAGCATACTAATATCTTGAAAATGTAAATTAAATTGTATGGGACTTGTTGCCATTTTTTTACGACGAGTAAAATTAGGTGAACAAATTTTGAGGTTATAAACTATGCCGAAGCCATTTCTTCAGCTTTCTCAATAAAATGTATAATGTGTACATTTTATCGCTTGTTTTGGATTCTTGACGAGAATTTCAAAGGCCAGCCTTTGTTTCAACATTATTCGAAAGAATCAATATGCCGAATGTACTCGACATGGTAAACTCTCCCGATCGCGTCGAAACCCTCGCAATTTTGCGTAATTGATACTATAACACCGTCTGTACACTTTGTGCACCATTATAACACACAAAAAACATATAACAGTATTATTAACGAATTAACAAAATTGCAATGAACCACCATGTTTCAAGTTCGCGCCAAGAATACCTTGTTGCCACATATTAATTATTTGTTATTGCCATCAGCTGGAAAACGTCCACTGCTGGACATAGGCAGGTCCCTTTCATCCAGCGACCTCAAGAGGCTATGTTGGTAAGACCACGTGGTCGGTTTCAAGGTTGCATTGTTTTGTAGCTGTCCCTCTCCGAGCCCTATCCTACCCGAGCGCGTACGGTGAGACAGCATACATTAAGCGATGTTATCCACCCGTTATTTGGATGCTTCGTAGTCCAGGGATCATTTGAAGGATACAGTATATTATGTATCCATTTTTTTAATACAGTATACTAATGAAATTTCAGATGTCGGTGGTTTTTCCAAATTGTTCTAAATTGATTCATACTCTTGTAAATCAGGTCCAAAGTTGGGGCTTTTTAGTACCGAAAAATACAATACTTTGACGCCCTGTAACTCTGGAAGTATATATTTTAACGAAAATCTGACTCACCACCGACACAGATATTTGTTTCTAGATTGTGTCTTGAAAATTTCATAGATTTTCATAGCTTAATACTAAAAATATGACTGGACTACGTTTGTAAGGGCGCTTTGACAACAGCATACCCTCTTAACCAGCTCGTCGGTCCAGCTGGTAGGGGAACGTCCCGGTAGACTAGAACATATATTTTCAAACGATACTACGTCACTACCCGAATGCGGGCAGACGCGTCAGGGCAGGTGACGTTGATAGTTGTGTCTAAATGCAATTTTTAATGCTCTTCTTTGCAATTATCAGCTCTCATTTGATTTTGCATTCATATATTGATCTAGAGATTGATAGAGAAGGTATCTATTAAGGTTATTTTGCTGTAGCTGGCACCGACTCCCAAAATAGCTTAATATAAATTATAAATAGGTATATAAGTATTAATAATTTCGATGATTGTCCTTTAATGTTCAAAGTAATTAAAATATTATTTTTTACGTTTTAGTTTAAGTTGTTAATTATAGGTGTATAGTATTGAAATCAGTTTTTTTAAATAATTTTTTAATTGAAAGGTGGTGCTTCCCGTGTGGTCCTATTTCAACTTGGTCCAGTTCTGACAACGGCATCCATGAGAAAACTATATACCTTAAATTTGACTTAATAAAAGTTGACTTTTACGGCAATTGAATTCGGTTTCCAGTTATTTTTGAACGCATTTACTTGTTATGAAAATTATTTTGGTTGCGGTCACAACAGCATATGCCATGACATCCACCATTTTGTATTTCGAGCCCTGGCGGCTTTCCCGTCGCTGTAACTTTGCAGAAACACCTGTTATTTTATTATTAACTAGCTTATCCCCGCGAATCCTGCGTGGACTTTTGGATTTATCCCACAGTAACTAATGGGTCGATAAAAGTAGCTTATGGCTCAGGCCCCTAAACTATCCTTTTACCAAAAATTACGTCATTTTGACTTTACGTTACGTCGTGAATGTATGTGAAAATGCATATTTTTTTACGTGAATATATCCCATATTTTAATAGTTATTCTACTATTCGGGACGGAGACAAATTTTTAAAAAATCATACAAATCTGTACAACCGTTTTTGATTTATGTCGTAACTATCCCGCCTTTTTTATTTATATAGATTAAATAAAAACTGACCCAAATCTAGCAGATTGCCTGCAAGTTTTCTCACGTGGAAATTCCTTAGTTTTCTCTAAACCTATGGTCCTCAACCGGCACTCCCGTAAGGTTAAAATGATTTCATCAAATCAAAACCATAAGCGAAAAATAGCATAGCATAAAACAATTCTGATTTGTGTACCAAATCGAAATGTATGACAGAGACGAGACATGTGTATTCTTCTATTCGCACATGTAAAAGTCACAAGCAATTATCTTAAAAAATTGCTGTGCATAAATTTGCATGCAGTGGTCCCTAAGATATTTTGTTTATGCCAAATTAACTGTTCCTTATCATTTAAATTATTCGCCTTTATTTCAATTTTGTGTTTGAGATTTCAGTTTTTGGTAACAGTCAAAGCAACTTTACCCGAAGGAATAGCAAGCTCAACTATATATCTTCCTTCTTAAAATATAATTTAGGTAGGTTTTGTAAGAGCGAATTCTCCTGGGAGTTTTTAAAGAAGTAAACTATTTTACATTTTTCCTTCTTATTTAATGCTATCTCTATTAGGAATCAGAAATGAATAAAATGCTATTGACAAATTGCGATTCATGATGATCATAAATATGACATCATGTTGCGAAAAAAATCAACACCGCTTACGCAAGGTTACTTCGTCGAGAATTTGAAATTAAAAATATGTTTTCGGTCAAATTCACAATACGTTAGGAAACTGACAATTGGATACGGTTGATGATTTAAATAACTACTTGCCTTTTTGGTGTCTATTGTCAGTAATAGCTATTCTTTTTTTGTAAAAATTTGCATTTTAGGAAATACTTTGTAAGATGTATTTTATTGTAGCGTTTGGATTTCGAAATAGAGCCAATTTCCACTTTCGTAATTATAGTTTTGGTGCAATTTAAATAATTTACATTATTTAAATTTGAATGACACAACTGACCACTAAGTGAAAGTTATTCTTTTTACTTCAGATGAAGAATACATATATATTTTACAGACTGTTTTCTCTACACAAAATTGCTGTTTTCCAATTATTTATTTTCCAAGACTTTATCAGTTTTTACGGTGTAAATATAAAATTTCATAAAACCTCATCTAAGAAGCCCAACACCCTCGATTGGTAGCCGGTTTGATTGGTGGTAGCGTAATCTCTATCTCTGTCTACCACCATGTTACCTGCTACCGGTAAACAACAGCACAGCAACCGCCCCATTAGCTTCAAGCTTCTGAGTGAGCACGCTTTCATTTCAATGTCCCTATCATTTACCTATCATATCATCTATCATTTGATGTGATCTGGGCGAATCTCGTAGTTAACAAAATTTCATGCCTTTTTTTTAATAATAAAAGCTATTTAGAAACCAACACTAGCAAGCTGTGTAATATTAAGAGCCTCAAATATCGTAGCAGCTCGAGATAACCTCAAAGCGTCGAGTTTTATTGAACGAATTGAATACCAACACCGAATGCGGGGGTTAATGCTACGGCGCGCCCTCTAACCCGACTAATAGGGGTGGGGTTAGAAGGGGCTAGTGATGGGCAATTAACTTAACGATGTCGATGATATTTGAAATAGTAGCGAGTGAATGAATGGAGAACGAATGAATGAAGGGTGAAGTTACGGGAGAGATGATTTCGAGTTTGTATACCAGTTTTAAAAAAAAGCGTCGGTGGCGCAGTGGATAAGGCGCGGACTCTCAATCTGAGGGTACCGGGTTCGAATCCAGCCGTGTACCTATGAGTTGTTTTTCAATTCGAGTACATTATCCGATTGCTTAACTGTGAAGTAAAACATCGTGAGAAAACCTGCATGTCTTTAACAGGCATGTGAAGTCCGCCGATCCGCACTGGTCCCGCGTGGTTGACTACGGCCCATACACTCTCTGTAGGAGAGTAGGCCTGAGCCCTGCAGTGGGGACTTATATAGGCTGTGGATGTGATATTTAGATTAAGGACTAGTATGATTTGGCGTCTGGAAAAACTGTACTTTAACTATATAATTTGTGTAGTTTTAAGTATATGATATGATAGAAAAATTTACAATTTTCAAAATCTAAATTGAAGTGGACATTTTAAGCCGTTTTTACAGTAACTACCCAAAATCGAAATTCGAATCCATAAAATAAATAAATTGGGCCCGTTTTTAGGCACTAATGTTAAATTAATGAGAACTTATATAATTAACAATTACATATACAGTATGCTCTATAAAGCCTTCACAATTAAAATTTTTTGAAAAATACAGGACGCAGCGAAAATGACTTCATAAGTGACAAGAAACAGAAAATTATTCTGACGTCGGAATTTTAACAAACAAACCCGTTAATAAATTTAAATGTGGTCCAATTTAAGTTTCATATACATACATACGAGCATGTTATGTCATTAATTGTATTATGTCTTTAAACAAACTGGTGCCACCGGATATGACCACTAATTGATCATATGGTGCACTCGATTTACTGAACCGGTTACAACTGGTCCGACGGTGTGGCTTTTTAATAATCATAATCATTACAATTACTTATGACCTTCAGGCGAATCTGTGACATTATATTCGTGTATTCAAACAGCGTTACACGGAAATCTATTTGGATGTATCGGGATTTAATTTCAGCTCTCGGACGGTGCTCCGCAAACAATACAGAGCACATCATTCGAGTTACTTAACAAGTGATTTAAATAATAATGTAAATATTCTTAAGTTAATTTTAGGTTGGTGGAATTTTCTATGACCGTCTGGCTAGCTACCACCATGTCACATAAGTCTGCCAGCAAAATGCATTGTTAATAGCGCTGTGTTCTAGCATGACAGGCAGCAGACACAGCGCGTCTTAAGGCTGCTAGGTGCGCACGCTGAAATGAAGGCCAAGTGCAAACCCATCATACAATAAAAAAATCTATGAGTTATAATTTTACACAGTTTTTTTTATTTCTTTACACTAGCTACAAAAACACATCGATATATTAATATCGACACCTTACCATCCCTAATTCTAGTAACGGTGCAGCAACGGCCCGCACCCCCGGTTCCGCCTACATTCACGTCACATCCCTCCCCCCTTCAGTCCCCCTCAGTCCCCTATATACAACTCTATCTACATTGAGATGTTTCTCTAGCTGTATTCTAAACCTTCAGTTCTTATTGCCTTTCGTGACACCTGAATTACCTGATGGTAAGTGACAGTAGTACACCAGTCACCAGTAAGCTTTGATTCAGATTGAGGCTTATGAGTTAGCACGCTTTCATTCTGCTGAATTAATATGCACTCACCATCATGTGATATGCAGTAAAAAAAACAAGTCAAAGTTACCAATTGGAAGTTAAATTTGCATTAGGTTAAACAAATAAAGCTAACAAATTGGCATGTGTCGGCTTACCGGCCAGCTCTGGTTCTTCTCTTCTTCTCTTCCTAGCCATTCTCTACCAGTTTGGTGTAGGCCTCCTTCAGATTGCGCCATCTACCCCGCTCCCGCGCCCCTTCCATCCAGCTGTTCCCCGCAACCTTCCTAACGTCGTCTTTACAACGCAACTGTGGTCTGCCTCGGGGACGATTTTCCTCCCAAGGTCTTTCTTTCTTTCTTTCTCATTCTTTCAGCTTTGGTCCATACAGCCAAAACTCCGCCAACGCAGTGCCCCAGCATGTAATACCATGCATGGAGTACCAGAGCCATTACTCCAACCATTAATTTACCTGCGCAATGGCATGTCCTCTTATCGTCACACTTCTGATCAAAGCTACCATTATAACCTGGTCATTTTGTCTACAGGTGAAGATATGGTTCCAAAACCGTCGCAGCAAGTACAAGAAGATGATGAAGGCGGCTCAGGTCGGCGCTCCGCCCCCGAGCTTAGGGCTCCAGCCTGGGAGTCCACCTAGCAATAACCAGCTCTTACATGGTAAGCATCAGCCAAACATTTTTCTCCGAACATTTTGCTAATTATTGCTCAACTACAGCAAAGCTAGAGAGTTATGACTTTAGCAAGGTATTTATGTATGTTCATGTCCTCATATCTCTGAAAGTACTCATCGTATGTTAACAAATAAGTTGTAATTAGAAGCGCCGTGCTCTTCCGTTCGTAATGGGTTTTATGACGTCACATCAACTTGCACAATTAACACAAATAAATTACAACTTCTAAATGCAATGAAATGAATGGTCGATGAGAGAAAAGGACCTAGTTCAGTGTCGCACTTTAGTAGAGGCCTATGTGCAGTGGCCGGCCGTAGATCACAATGATAATGATCGTACGAAAAATGAAAATCGATGAGAAAATTATCTTATATGTATTACAATCTAGAATAGTTTGCATTTAAGCTTTATCTTGCAAAATGGTAAGCGACTGTATGGACGCCGCAGGTTCTACTACCATTCATACCGGAACTTAAGTGACATGGTGGTAGCTAGCCAGGCGGACTTAGGAAATGCTCTACCACCAACCGACCAGTGCTATTATTAAAACCAGATTTATAATAAATAAATGATACGGCAATCAGGCAGGCAGGCCACATCGCTGGAAGAACCGATAGCCGTTGGGGAGTAAAGGTTCTCGAGTGGCAACCACGTACCGGGAAACGTCTACCAGGCCGTCCCCCTACCAGATGGACCGACGACCTGGTCAGAGTCGCCGGGAGTCGCTGGATGCAGGTGGCTCGGGACCGGTCGATGTGGCGTACCATGAGGGAGGCCTATGTTCAACAGTGGACGTTTCCCGGCTGATGATGATGAAATGATACGGAATGTGTGTGGAACAACAACTTAAATGTAACAAAATACGTGATAAAATTTCACAGCCACAATTAAATATTATAATAAACAAGCCATTAGTCTTTCAAACTGAAAACCATCGATTGTTCCCCCTGTTCGATTGTTTTTGCGACTGCAATATATACTTCTTATCAGAAAAATCTAAACACCTTGCAAGTTTATGTTTTGTAAGATGTCTGATGATTATCAGAAAAATGTGTACATTTAGTAATATATGTCGAATGTCGTTTAATATTGAATAATGTGAGGTTTTCAAATCCTAATGTTAATGTTCTAAATTAAAAAAATTAATTTTCATAGGTTTTTCTGATAATCCTTACAAAACATAAACTTGCAAGGTGTTTCCATTTTTCTGATGAGGAGTAGATACAAAACAAAGTCGGGTTTGTTCGAACACTTATAGCTCGAGAACGGCTGGAAAAGCGATCAATCAATTTCGATAAAATTTATATATGACCACCTCTTAAGTATTCTCTATCAAATAAAAAAGAATAATCGAAATCGGTTCACAATTGGTGAACAATTGGTGAACTTATCGTGTAACATACAAACACACAAAAATACAGTCGAATTGATAACCTCCTCCTTTTTTGAAGTCGGTTGAAAAGAGATGACAAAAGCCACATTTGCACGTCTTGTAACACAGCGCTCCGGTTTTTGACTAAATAGTTTGTTAGTTGTGCTGTAGCATAACTAATGCGGTACTAAATAATAGGCTCGTAGTTATAAGTTTCAACTATAAGTCTGTTAATAAGTTGATGTGAAAACAAAGTTATCTATTTTACAACATCTGCGTCACGCGCGTTGATATCTTTCATACTGTCTCTTTCTGATACACTGAAATGTACATTGACGTTGTTACAGCTTACCTTTTCCCCCACCGTCAATCGATGAGCTGTGTTTTTTTATAACAAATGCCTTCTCCACTGACTTTAAGCTAACAGATTTATTATTACCCTGATATTATCACAAAGATTTTCTTCCAATCCAGCATTTCTTTTTCCCGCAGGCGGCGGCGGAAGTTCCAGTGGGTCCCAGCACTCGCCTAACGCGTACCAGGGCGGTGCGCCGGCGCAGCCCCACTCCCCGACCCCCTCGTCCACCCCTGTGTCGGAGCTCTCGCCGGGGCTGTCACCCACGGCGACGCCATGGGACGTCAAGCAGCCCCCGCAAGGAGGATGGGATGTAAAGGTTGGATATGTAAGGAATCTATATTAAGCTGACTGTTTGAAGTTTGCCGGAGCACATCAGTGCTATTAAAAGTGTAATTTTGTGGCAGACTTACGTAACATGGTGGTAACATGCCCTGCTACCGACCACTAGATTTTCGTACCGTTTTTAAGACCTTCTCACCTGATATGTAAGTGATGATGAAATACAGAGCCTAGTTCTATACCTTTTTAGAAGGTTTGTATGATAACACAATATTATTATACCTGTTACCCACAGCTTCGTCTGTGTAATTCAAAATGTATCCCAAGGGAACACTTAGTCGGGATAAAAAATTGCTAAAAATCGACGTGATTTTTAGCAATTTTTTTCCGATTTTTCCGATTCCCGTAGCAGCGCCAAAGAAAGACCAAATAACACACCAGAAAACACATTTTCACATTTATACAGTGTACAAGAGAGTGAAGCCGTGGTAGCTCAGTTGGGTAGAGCTTCAGTTCTTGAACCATCGAGGTCTAGGCTCGATCTTGGCTCGTACCAATGAGTTACAATTTGTTATTTGGGCTTTATCTACGAATCATTAGCATTGGTTTTTCGGTGAAGGAAAACGTCGTGAGGAAACCTGCACACTCCTGAGAAGAAATTCAAAGGTTTGTGTGAAGTCTACTAATCCGCACTGGTGCCGCGTGGTGTACTATGTCCCATACACTCTCTGTAGGAGAGTAGGCCCTGAGCCCTGCAGTGGGGACGTATATAGGCTGTTGATGACAGTGTCTTGTACACTTCGAGGCTCCATGCATTCGCGGAACGTGTAATTTTTAACTGGATTATGTACGAGTAGCATAAATAGTAAAAATTTATATTCCAGTGCCGAACATGCGAACAGGGCTCATGACTTACGATATGAAGCTACAAAATGATTGTATTGAACTAATGAAGTCCCTTTGTTGCAGCCGTCAGCGGGCCGGTCCCCTGATCCATCGTCATGTGATGTGAAGCCACCACACCAGCAGTCCTGGGACCCGAGGGTCGGATATGTGAGTACCATACCAAACATACATACGCCACGCCACCACGGAGGCGGTTAAAAAACCGGCCAAGTGCGAGCTATAAAAAAAAACGGCAAAAAAAAACATGTCTGTTGTATGGGAGACCCTTAAATATTTGTTTTAATTTAAGTATTTTTTAAAGTAAATGTATACCTAAATATTCTGTGCATATATCAATAGCCTACCTGTTGCCGTTATCAATATCGTGCAAAAACGAGCAAAAAAATCACGTTTGTTGTATGGGAGCCCCCTTAAATATTTATTTTATTCTGTTTTTTAGTATTTGTTGTTATAGCGACAACAGAAATACATCATCTGTGAAAATTTCAACTGTCTAACTATCACGGTTCATGAGATACAGCCTGGTGACAGACGGACAGCGGAGTCTTAGTAATAGGGTATAAACACGGAATCCTAAAACATACGAGTGACAGCTAATATAATGCGTGTCGGGGTAGGACAATTTTGTTGTGTTTTTCGGCGCAGTCAGAACTCGAAAACCTTTCCAATTTGAGCAGCATTTAATCCACATTGAAGTAATATAGTAAAAGCAGGGCGCGGCGCGCGCGACCCTCACGATAAGTTCATTTCATTCCAGCTAATGGCACCTTCCAGAGATACAGACATACTGTAGCTATGTGACCACGCAACAGGTGTGATGTGATAGACATACCTAAACAACAATAGTTACGTGACATAAATGACATTTCAATGTAAAACTCTTTGTTTCAATGTAAATAGAACGAAAAATAAGGGACCCGTTTTTTTGCAACAGTTTTAATTTGATTCGCCTATTAAAAGTTTCATAATAATCTCACCATAGTTTATTTAGTCTTTACGATATCTGGCTTTGTGCATTACTCATTTAAAAACAGGACATCGGATTGTAACGCGGGAAAGTTTTACTAATGTTAGCTGCAATAGCCGTTACGCCGCTTGTCATCGGAACTGAACCAACGTGCAAAATTTCAACTCCCTAGGATAAGAGGAAGTGCTTCTAATTCAGCTTGCAAGATTTGACCCGAACATACATACAAACATTACAAGTTAAATAAAAGCTTTTAATAAAAAGATGTGTATTCATGATACTCATTTCCAAACGTCTTCATTTTAAAAGATTGACACTTTTATCTTGAACTGGAACTTTTGACATTATGTCGAAATGACAGTGTCACTTGACAATTTGACAAGTACTTGACAATTACTGCTAGTAACTGTATCCTACTGCTGCTGGCAGCCTGTTAGGCAAACGTATACAGTCGCTATATTACCTTTTCTCTACGGTTAGTCATGGTACGGTTTGGACGATATGTCACATAAAGTTACTATCGACTTTTAAGAGAGTGTTGCCAAAAAACTATTTTTTTTTCTACCACAAGATTTTTATATCAAAAGTCATTGTTGCTTGCTGAGATTAGATAATCAGCCATGGCACACGGACGGAAAACGGAAGAAAAAAAATGGCACGTAATCTTAATATCGGCACTTTGTTGATATTTGGCGTAAAAAATGACTTCTCTCATCGTCTGCTGTAGCAGCAGCTACAGCCCCGTTTTTGCTTTGGTTGAGGTGTTCAACATTTTGGTGCTCTTATTGGAATACCTCTCTCCAATAGTTTATTTTATTATTATGTCACGTAACTCTAAATCACAATATGCTAGTCACCTACCACTTAGAGTTGCCCCAAACTAGTTCTATCAACATCAAGATTTTCGTTTTAAACATAACTTAACCTTAATTTCGTTCCCCAGGGCGCGCCACCCGGCCCTTGGGACATGAAGGGCGCGCACGCTCATCCCCTCCACCACCAGGGAGCGCCGCAGCCGCACCCACCCTACGTGCCGCAGTACTCCTGGTACCAGACCGATGCCAACCCTGGACTACTCACGTAAGTACCTCACATAATGCTATTGACAGAACACCCAATAAATTAGGTAACAAGTTTTGTTTAGTTGAAAAAAAGATTACGCAATCAATTAGTTGACACATTTTGTTAGTTGAAAGAAAGAATACGCAATCAATTAGGTGACACATTTTGTTAGTTGAAAGAAAGAATACGCTATGAATTAGGTGACACATTTTATTTAGTTAATATAAATAATACGCAACGAATTAGGTGACAAATTATGATTTGTGTCATTTTTTTTGTATAAATGTAAGCTATATTCTAAGGACAAACTTCACCTAATAGAACTTCTACAGACAGCTTGGTAGTTTTATTGACACTTTTGGTATGGTTTTGGGCTTGACATTACATACGCTGAAGTTATTTTCTACAACAATGATGTTTAGATTGCTTGAGTGTTATTTATAGTACGTTATGTAAGTATTGTTTGTAATCTTTCCAGTGACAACGGTCTGTCGATATTCCACCGAATCAATCTGAGGAACCCTTATGCAGGCCCCAATGAATACGCCGGCCATGACAGCTGAAGTCTGCAGTTTTACTAGTCTAAATAATTTTAATACAAATGAAAGTTACTGACACTACATGGCACGTCATCTTTTTTATTCGCATCTGCGAACATCATGCGAACCATCGCATATTTGGACGACTTCATCGAAATTAAATTGGCTACCTAATCTTTCATCAAAGATGAACTTGACATGGAAATATCGTAAAGTTGTGTGTCCATTTTCTATGTTCTAGAACTGTGCAAATGAGTATTGGACAATGATATCGGATGAGTGACATGTGGTAAAAAACTTGGGTGTTATTTATAAATGTCATTCATATTGTATGACCTTTCAATACGTTTCAATTGAGAAATTGTTCTCTTTAAATTTTATGTGATCTTTTTCTTATGCTTTATACCGAGAAAAAGTTCTTTCAAATTTAAATGTGTTAGTAACTCTCGATTTGTTTTATAAATATTAGTGTCCATTTTATAGAAAAAATATGTACGATTAAAATCAGGGTTTTATTGAAACAACGTTCCAAGAAAACTAATTATAAATTAGTTCTGTCATGACTCTTATGGTTCAAATGTTATTTGGATTCTTGCTCTGCCGTACATATGCCGCCATTTTGTATTGCACTGAATAATTACAAAAGAGATTTTAATGACCTACAAATAAAAAACAATTATTGTGACTTCCGATACAATATTAATCAGAATATTTGTTTGTCTACAGGGTTTGGCCGGCAGTTTAACAGCCAACGGACAAATTGGGAAAAGGCATAAATAAATAAATTGTAAGTGTAAAATACAAAATGGCGGACTAAATGGCGCTCAATAAAATGGCGTCTCATCTTTTTTAAATGTAAAAAATTAACTTGTATCGGCACAACCAACTTCGTTTGTAAGAAAAATATTTAATAGATATAAAAATCCTTGTAAATTTTTATAGTTAATTATAAATAAGAATGTAACGTCTAGGAAGGTTACTGTACATTTTGGAACGTAAAATTGTTAATGCGAAAATGGTGTTCAGTAATAAACAAAAGATACAAATAATATTGTCGGTTATATGAAATATGTTTTAAAAATGTATTTTTGGGAAAACCTATTTGTATCAAGTTCCTACAGCCAATACGAAAAGGTTCTTCAATGTCAGTTATTTAAAAAAGTTTTTTTTATTTTTCATTCAATTTTAGCTGTCTACTTTTTTGCTTCTTTTATTTACAACAAAATGTACACTTTCTCCTCTAACACATAAATCAGTTGTAATAAAGAAATAAATGAAAATTGAGAAAAAAATGGGTTTTGCTATACAAATGGCAGTAATACTAATAAAAAATTTTTTTTTGTAAATATTTCCCCAAAAATTCAAACAAAATATATATTGTATAATAAAATAAACATACAGCTCGTATATGGCTATAGATACTTGCGTAAAGACTGTTTTTTCTTCTTATAAATTCATATGCTTTTTTTTATTGTAAAATTTTTAATTTATTCGTATTTTTGGCAATTGAAAAATCATCAGTGAAATAAGTAACAGATTTGTGTTAGTGAAAATATAAATTAATTTAAAATTAAACATATTTTTCTTGATTTTAAAATTAAATGTATTGAGCTTTAATTCACAATGTTCTGATTATTTATTTAGAATAAATTATTAATTAAAAAGGGAACACAAACCAGTCTATTGTGATAAATAATTTTAAGTTTTTATAGCGAATCACTGCTTTGTAACTTTTTTGTTTTTGTGATCTGATTTTCACAAAATATATGTTTTTTTCCACTTTGCCGTTGTTATGATTCCGAAACATAGCTTTTTCAATTCCTAAAAATGGACACTAATCCTTAGTATCAATGAATTTATTTTCTAGGAAGGGTTTTTACGGGATGAATAAAATTGTAAATATTTTTTTTGTAATATATAGAGAAAACTATACATATAAATATAGATAGATAGTATAATTACTTATAACTACAATTGTATTATACATAAGGAAAATGGAATAAGAAAAAAAGAATTAATTTTTTTGTCAAATAAAAAGAGAAAAAGTTGCAGTTTGTCATTTCATTTTAACAATTTACCTTTGACCCAACCAACTCGAATGATTCGATAAACGAAACAAATTCGTAATACAGTATTTTTTTCTAGAAACTTAATTAAACAGAAGGACATAAAAAAGCGACAAATTAAAATTGATGTCACTTGATCATGTTGTCATTGACGTGTTACTCGACTACGGCAATGTCAAAATTATTATTAGATTTTACCAACCCTTGTAAGTATAAGTGCACTCGTTTTTTGTGCAATGAGTTATCATTGGAAGCGGCGTGCTCTTCCACTGGTTGTAGGCTATATACGTCACATAAAATCCCATTGTAAGCAAAAGCATCACAAAAAATTCTTAGAATTATGTAGTTTTGTTTACGTTTTTTTGTGTGTGACTGAAACTGACTATACTAGATATGGTTGGTTGGCCAACCATGTTACCTAAGTCTGCCACAAAACAGCGGTGTTAATAGCACTGTTGTGTTCCGGTATGAAAGCCAGCGCATCATTAGGAACGCCTTTTTTTCGAGGGGGAAATCTTTAAAAGATATCGGACTCCTTAGGAGAGAAGGCGGGTTATGTGAAATTAACATCCACTAAAAACCCCTCGGTGGTCATCCTCCGCGCAAGTCTAGGAGCCCTGGGAACTCCACGAACACTCCAGTGCTCACTTTGCATTTAGCCCACCCCCTGACCTGCAGCGGGACGGGACCACGCCGTACTACCTCAGCCTTCCAGTGGTTCACACCGATAGTGCGGCCAAATACATACACCCATCATACATTATATATAGACCTCATTGGTAGTATTTAGGATATAAGACATATCATGATCGCAAGGACAGTACTTACAATTAACTTTACACGCTGTACAAAAGCACCACGGCCTCAACTCCCGCGCAGCGCGCAGCAAAAACTCCGCAACTGACAGAGCGTAATTAAAATGGCGCGCGGGGGCCAATTATATGCGCCTTTATTGAATCATCCAGCTGTTCAGATACTGCGTTTTTGCAAAGCGGTGCGTCTTAAAGGGATTTTTGTTTTTGTTTAAATTGTCAGTTGAACACTTTCGCGTAGTGGACGCGACAGTTAGTGGTACTAAGAAAACACAGCAAAACCTAGCTGGGACTAGAATGTTTAATGATGTATATAATTAGGAGCATCAACTCAACAGTGCTTCGTTATATATCTCTGAAAATCTGCCACTTGTTAAATACTCGATCTTACGCGCAGTTGAACGATATTCGTAGCTTCACTGCAGCTGATTTTGCCACCCCGAATACCAGCATACTACAGTAATATAGCTTTGAATATATGTTTCATCAGACAGGAAACGTCCACTACTGGACATAGGCCTCCTTCATGGTACGCCACATCGGCCGATCCCAAGCCACCAGTGCGTCCACCATGAGTTCACGCAGGCGGTAACGTAATTACATCGAATACTATCGGAAATGCTGCTCAGTCGAGATGCGGGCGACAAGGACAGAGCGATAGCTAACGATACACGTTATCGCCTGCTTAAACTCATGGTAGATGCACTGAATACAGCGACTCTTCGCGACCTTAACGGTCTGGTATACGTTTCCCGGTACGTGGTCGCCACTCGAGAACCTTCACTCCCCACCGGTTATCGGTTCTTCGAGCGATGTGGCCTGCCCATGACATCAGCTCAGTGACTCGTCGAGCTATGTCGTTGATCTTAGTTCGTGTACGGAGTTTCTTCATTCCGGATTTTATCACGTAGAGAAATTCCGAGCATAGCTCGTTCCATTGCTCTCTGAGTGACTTTGAGCTTGTTTATTCTTCCCACAGTAAAAGACCACGTTTCGGTTCCGTATGTCATCACTGGCAACACGCACTGATCAAAGACTTTTGTCTGGACTTTTGTAACGGATACTAAAAGCATAGATCTAGTCAAGGCTAGGCGTGTTCCTATTACCGTTCGAAATTTGAAATCAATCAGCAGGTATTCTGAATCACAATTATCCAAATGGCATGCAATTTAACTAACATTAAACTAACTAAAACTAACATTAAATATGCACAAAAATGTTATAATATGGACATTTGATGTTTATTTATTATACAAATTTCCATTAAGAGTCACAAGAGTGAGTGAGAACGCTGTCGGACCTCTCAGATTGCCAATTCGATTTTTTAAGACTACAGCGTCTTAAAACACCGCAAGTACTTCCGGATTCGAAAACGCCATATGCCCAAAACACACCTACTTCTTATAAAGTGTCACATTTTCGAGGAAAAAAACTTAAAAAACATTACTTAGGGGCCCCAAACTATAACTGAATGTAAAACGGAAGTCCCCGCCTACGGGGCCCTTTTAAAAAATAATAAAACGCGAGCCCTTTTCAAAGGTTTTTGATACAATGGACTTTTTGAAAAGAATTTTTTTTCCTTTTGAGATACACATCTGTGCTATGAAACCGGAATGGAGCGCATTTTAAATTTTTTACAATGGATTTTGTTTTTAGCAATTTTATTGTGTAAAAATGTATTTCTCCTTATGAACTTCATAAGTCCACTGCTGGACATATGGTTCCAATGGACCAAGACGTGGGACTTAGCATGAGAGGATTGATGATCGCAGTAAGATATTGTTGATGCATAGGTGGCTCATCATCAGCCGGGAAACGTCCACTGGTGGTCATAGGCCTGCTCAATGGTGTGACACAATGACCCGTCCAGAGCGACGAGCGGCTCCCCGCGACCTTTACTAGATCGTCGATCCATCTAGTAGGAGGACGGCCCGCTACACATTTCCCGGTACGTGATTGCCACTCAAAAGCTTAACCTCCCGTCGGTTATCTTTGCACGTTGTGGCCCGCTTCAGCAATTAAGATCAGAGAATGAGGACGGCACGACTGATTCAGCTGAATATTTTTATGTGGTGTTCGTAATAGGGTATTACACCATTTTTCAAAAACTGTTTTAAATTAATCCTGAGATCGTAATGAACTAGTAGAAATTTTGTTAATTTTTTTTAAAACAGAAAAGCGCCTTAAAATCTGTTTTTTATTTATGATTTTGAATTTTCGCGCGGAAACGCTAGCCGCCATGCTTTTTCATCTCGTGACGTCACTCGGTTAGTAAACAATACGACTGCGAAAGACCAAGTATTAAGATTCGTGAAAATAATGAGTTATCATTGGTGTCTTGTGCCTGAATGCAAAAATACAAGTGTAAAAACGCCACAAAAATTATGGATTCAAGTGCCAAGTGATGTAAAAATGAGAAATACTTGGTTGAAACTGGCAAGAAGAGATCCAAAGTCATTGTCCACAAAGACTAGACTGTATTTCTGTGAAGACCACTTTGATGTAAGTATGCGCTATAAATGGTAAATTAACTATCAAATAAACAAAAGAAAACTTCTTGTTAATATTACAAAACAAATGTCATCTTTTGTAATGTATTTATAGGTTATATTATGTAGGTAGGTACCTAGGATAAGTAATGAGTTAAAAACTTCATAAATATTATAATCCATATTTCAGCTGGAAAATGACATGGAAAATTATACAGAGTATAAGATAATGGGTTCCGAAGTACACGACGGGGCTTCGGTTCGACGATGTAACCACATTAAAAATGCAACACTGTGCTTGCAGCCGCCTTCTGAAGATGGGCAATCGTGGCACTTGACACTAGTCACAGTCTCTTCTTGTTCGTTTACAACAAGTGTCACTGCATAGGGCTTGGTACGCACTTTATGTTCCGGGCATACCGTACACTTAACCACGCATGTATTTTGAACACGCTTCAGCTGCACATAGCCTATTGCGTCGTCTCCGTAAGATTCCCTTCCCGACCTGATGACAAAATATAGGTTAGGTTGGAGTGTAACATGAAGGACCCGTTTTATTGTATTGTGTATTGTTATTGTACTTATTATTAGACAAAACTTGATACAATGGTTACTTACATTGCTGTTTTAACATTTCTCAACTCCGCAGAACAGAAATCGGGATTGGAGGCAAAAAATTTCGCCACCATTAAAGTATTAACCATTGGCAGATTTGTACTTTCTGCTTTCACAAAACCGTCTTCCATAGTGAAATAAAGGCTAGAAGTCTACAAACGTGTTAATAACTCGTAAATTTATCAAAATAACAGCGCACAACTTATTTTCAGTAGATTGTTTACTATCGGAATGACGTCACGGCGGGATCCAAAATGGCGAATGGCGTTCTAGACATTTTAAAAACAGATTAGAAAAGACGATTTTTAAAATGGAATTATAAAATTAAAATTGCAATTTTATGAATAAATATCGACGTTTCTTGTTTACTTTTTTCGAAATCTATTATGAACAAACATTTTTATATTTTTCCTTACATAGTGTAAAATACCCTATTAGGGACTTCAGAGAACTCTGTCAGTTGATTACTTAAAGGATTCAATAGATGGCGCAAAATATCTCGAGATTAATCTGTCATAAATCATCATGGCAGTCCACTCCACACGCACCCCAAAAAGTCTTGTTAACAACTGTGAGATATTTATTTTATACAGCAGTTATATTCTCTTTGGCAGGTGTATGACGGTAGGATGTAATCTCTTTGCATCAAGGAATTCAGTATATAAACTCCTTGCTTTCAATTCATACGAAAAAAAAACATACATCCATGGATGAAGAACTATTTTTTAAAAAAAAAAACGTTCCTTAGTACAATCTAAAATATTGCAGTGTAATTTTTGTTTTATCAAGATCTAAATATAAGATCATAGAGAATATCACCAACCTCGAAAGTTGACAAACTGAAAAATTGGCAGGAAATTGTGTAAATATTACAGGAAAACCTAATCATGACTTGTCGGGAACTCCCGTAGTCCCGATTTACTTCCAAACCAAATCCAACCTATCCATTCAAATTGACCGCGCCGCGAACAAGTAGCGCCATCTACAACATCGAACACACTGTGACGTGTGGCAAGCGCGAGTGCGAACGCGTCCGCGCAACACCCGAAAAGACATTATCAAATTACGTATAACAATCAAAATAAGCTCCGAAAGGTGTAGTTCAGCAGGTGGTTCTCGTGCTGGATTGTGAGGGGATCCGAAGGTGTCCAGACGTCTCCGTCGGTAGCGGTGAGTCCCATCTTTTCCTTCTCATCAATCCTACGAATTTTCCCATCTTCAAATTCACAGGGCATAGTGTCACTGCCTGCATAAGTAAAAACCTTGCTCGGAGCGTATCCATGACTTTATTTATTGTTTTTGATAGAAATATTGAAAGCTTAGTAGTGTGGTCGGTAAATTGAGCTTTATTTGTAGGTTAGGTCCATTAGAGGAAATCCGTAGACGAACGAAGGTCACCGACATAGCTCGACGAGTTAGTGAGCTGAAGAGGCAATATGCAGGCCACATCGCTCGAAGAACCGATACCCGGTGGGGAGTAAAGGTTCTCTAGTGGCGACCACGTACCGGGAAACGTCTACCAGGCCGTCCCCCTATTAGATGGTCCGACGACCTGGTTAGAGTCGCGGGGAGTCGCTGGATGCAGGTGGCTCGGGACCGGTCGATGTGGCGTACCATGAGGGAGGCCTATGTCCAGCAGTGGACGTTTCCCGGCTGATGATGAAAGTTGAATATTGAATCTAGTACACGTCTTTTTACCGCCTCCGTGCCCTAATGGCTAAATGGTGGATTAACAATACGGAGATCCCAGGTTCGATTCCCAGTGGGGGTACCTATCGGTACACGGTTTGGATTGTGGTAGAATATTTTCTATGTCCGCCTGGCTAGCTACCACCATGTTATCTAAGTCTGACACCAAACGACAGTGTATATAGCACAGTTGTGTTCCGGTATGAAAGGTAGCAGAGTCAGTGCTTTATTAGCTGGAGGCTTCTGGGTAAGCACGCTTACCACTAACTGCGTTATCGTCATCATTTTGCTTAAAATAAAAAGTAAAAAACACTGTGGGAAAATTACAAATAACTTTTTTTTTAATTGTTTATTTCGTTTCATTTTTACACTATAACTAGAAACAAAGTTGAGACCTTCTGTTCAGTATGAAAATACCTGTGACAGCAGGCCTCGCTCTTCCATGGACAGCTAAATGTTATTTATACATATATGAACCGATGTATCTAAAAAACGCAGACCTACCTGTTTTCAAAAGCAAACTGCGAAGATTATTATTAGAGAAATGGTATTACAAAATTTCAGATTTCCATAATGAAAAATCATTAGTTTGACATTTATATTCTTTTATCGTACTATTATTTTGACATTTGAATTGTATATTGTAATATGTTGACATTTAAATCTTATTGACTTCATTATTTTGACATTTGAATTGTATAAATGTAATATTTATAAGCCTAATAGGTAAGAAATAGCGATCTATACCTCTATTCTACATCTTACTGTAGTTTACCTATTTCTACAAATAAAGTACTTTGTCTTTGAAAAAAAAAAACACAATTTGAACAAGATTGAAACAAGATTACTCTAAAATGATATGACACTAACAAATTGAAAACAATAACTATTGTTACTAATAGAGTAACCAGAAAATAAATTTAATCTAAATATAATTAATAAAAAATATGTCTACCTATTCGGTTTAAAGGATCCCCTATGACAGACGGACACACGGACGGGCAGTCCATTGACATCCATCTCGACCAACTCGAGTATCAAAGATTGACGTCCCATGGAATCCAGCTGGATTGGATGGATAAGCATGGAAACCTTCGAGTTGTGTACAACTGTGTACTTACTAAGCCACAGGGGCAGTTTCTTTGGCAACAAAACATCAATAAAAGCCGCAACCATAAAATATGCCAAAAAAGAAGAAAATCCGTTTTATCTCAGTTTGTGCCTCGTTCGGTTCAGAAATTTACGGCACAATAAAAGTTATGCTCCACGATGCGCATGCGTCGAGCCCTGAAATTACGTCGTACTAGCGACATCTACATCTCCCTGAGGACCTAGTACTTACACGGTTATAACAAGGGGAAAAAACTAGTGCTTGGTTTTGTTGCTACGGCAGAGTGCTTTGCCCTGTCCGCCTGAATTCGCTTTGGCAATGGCTTTCCAAATGACTGTCCAGAACCATTGACCGTATGAAATAGGATTACATATGTCTAAAAGGGTGTCCAAAGAACCAGCCCTAAACCTTAAGGAATCTTAGCCGTATGCAAGACAGTGACAGCACTTCCTCCGTTCTCAATGCGGAAGTAGGACAGGTAAACAAAAAAGTTTCTAAGTCGCACTAAATGCTTTCGTGTGATAAATATATTTAGAACGGTATAATTTATTTTAAAATAGTGAATAAACAAAATTCGGATTCACGAAAAATTCAACCTGATCAGATAATGGTTTTTGGGTATAATGTTGATATTTTTTTACGCCCTTGATATATTTTTACATTTTTAAGCAAAAATATAGCTACATTTGTTTATTTGGATCGAAAATGGTATCTACGTATGATAACAGTAAGAAAATTTAATTTTCCCACATTCCATCTTGGAGGTAACGAAATATACCTAACATTGTTAAACATGGATGGAATTTTTGTGACTAATTTAATTACAGTACACTTCATACTGAATTTATTTATTTTTAACCCCTGATACAAAAAGAGGGGTGTTATAAGTTTGACGCCGATGTCTATGTGCGTACCGATACAGGTACCGCCACTGGGAATCGAACCCAGGACCTCTGGATTTTGAGTCCAACGGTGTAGCCAAATAGCACGTGTTCAAGCAATAAAGAACTCACTGCCTCCGTGGCCTAGTGGCTACATGCTTGGAGTAACCAATGTAGAGGTCCCAGGTTCGATTCTTAGTGGTTATCGTTACTCGGAGAGAGAGTGTATGGGTCATAGTCGTTTCCACACACACACACACACCTTTGAATTTTATTTCTGGAGTGTACAGATTTCCTCACGGTGTTTTCCTGCACCGAAAAGCCAACGGTAATGATTTTTATCATTCGTACTTAAATTCCAAATAACAAATGGTAACTCATTGGTACGAGCCAGGATCGAACCCAAAACTTGATTGTGGCTATTTATATGTATGTAAGGTCATATGTTCAGATGAGATATGTCAACTGGATCTCACTCATCCACTCGGTCTCCGCATATTCTTGAAGCAGCAAAACAGCAAGCATGCTTTGTCGCTCGCCGCGTGGCAGCGCCAGTATTTCTCCGTGTTTTTTTACCGAAAATATTCTTTTCTTGCTCCCGCGCAACTGGGACAAGTATGCCGCCTTTTTGTGCTCTCACCGGCGCGGGCGCAGAGCAACTATTGTTTTTGAAACGTCCACGTCAGATGGATATGCGTCAGAGTAGTGCTTGTATGGAAGCAGCGGCATGGAATTACAAGAAATGTTTCATTGAAATCGAATGTATAAATGTGTAGTTTTGTGTCTTAATTTTTTATATCAAAACTTTTGAAATTTAAAAGAGATTGGTAGAGAAGACATCCAACAGACTAATTTTGCCTAAAATGAAAACCACACTGTATAGTAAAAGATGTTGCCCAATTTACGTATTTATAACAAATTACCAAATAACGTGAAAGAAACTGCCTGATACCATATTTAAGGAAAGGTTAAGAAAATGGCTCAGAGAAAAATGTTTTTATAATTTAAATGAATATTTGACATTACATAATTTGACGGTATAGTTTATTTTTTGACATCATTTGTATAGTATATAGTTTATTATAATAGTAGCTAATTTTACAGCTGTAGTTCATTGAGAAATAGTTTATGACTAACTTACTTCTAAATGACCTTACATTTTTGCATTTATTTGTTGAAAGACAGTTTTATGCTGAGTAAAAGGTTTGACAACAGCCAGAGTTTATAAAAATATTTATGACAAACATAATGCAAAAGATGTCAGTAATTTCTAGACTTTTGCGCATTCGAGGGCAATGTCCGAATTACCTTTTCTTTATCACGGTTAAAGTCAAAAAACTTCCATGAAAGTAAATTTGTTTGTTAAGTCGATAAGTCTAATATGAATCTATTAACATTTCGGTAAATATTTCTGCAGAGAAGAAAGGATGAAAAAAAACTAAGCCGTTTGCTATAATCCAAGATGGCGATATGAATCAGAACTTAGCCCTTCGCCCCCCGCTGGGAAACAATCGACTGAAATTAACAAAGAATATAATAACAAATAGGAAGCTGTCGCCCAGTAATTTTGGTATCGAATGTTTGTCGCGTGCCCCATTGTTCGAACATTTGACTGCCATGAGCTACGTCTCCTTCATTTTTTATTTAATCTTAATGACACGGTATTGAGTTTCAAGTAATGATTGGTTTCGAGAAGTGTGCCGTTTCGGTGATTTTTTAGTCTGAGTTGAAATTGGATTGTGATATGTAATTTGAAAGTAGTACGTGTCGATCCTTGAAGGAAGGCTGATGTCCAACAGTGGACTCATGCAGGCGATATTAATTAAAAATATATAAAAAACATGTTTTATTTTCATCGGATTTTTGTCTGATTTTTGCTTCGCCTGCTTGGACTTCGAAAATTAACCTACGCGATCTATTTACAAAGATAAAAATATGTCGCTCTCCATACCAATACTTTATTTGCTAAAAACGGTCAAGTGCGAGTCGGACTCTCGCACCGAGGGTTCCGTGCAGAATATGATTAATTAACATACTGGAAATCATAAATAATAGGTACGGTAATATGCACCCAACAATGCTCTACCGAAAATGTAATTCTGATCGAAAAACCAACTTAACTTTGCAGCTGAAACAAGTTAACGCGTTCAAAAAGAACCAGAAACCGACTTCAACTCCCCTAACAGTTTGCTGCAAATTTAAACTTATATTGATTTCTCATTGATGACACTGTCAGAAATGGACCACACGGGAAGCACCAGCTTTCAAATAAAAAAGAATCATCAAAATCGGTTCACCCAGTCGAAAGTTCTGAGTTAACAAACATAAAACAACATACCCGTCGAATTGAGAACCTCCTTTTTTAAAGTCGGTTGAAAATATTATCCCATACATCGTTTATATCAGATACTATTTGTATACTCCGATATTCTATATACATTCTATAGACTCCCTGGGCATTCTGTATAATGCCAAAAACGTTTAGGCA
The DNA here is from genome assembly GCA_910589575.2 of Carcina quercana. Taxonomy (NCBI): domain Eukaryota; kingdom Metazoa; phylum Arthropoda; class Insecta; order Lepidoptera; family Depressariidae; genus Carcina; species Carcina quercana. The sequence goes on along the minus strand of OU342454.1, from coordinate 2,641,671 downwards.
ATGTTTGAAATATCATTTATTCAATACTTTACCTGGGCATTCTATACAATTACCTAATGGTAAGGATGATAAGGCAGTTGGCTGGTAAGTGTGCGCACCCAGAAGCCTCAATGAGGTGCTGACTCTACTACCTTTCATACTAGAACTCAACACTGCTGTTTAGCGGAGGACTTTGATACCAATCAAATCGAGCACCGATAGATACCTCCACTGGAAACCGAGCTAGGTAAGGAAAATCCAAGTGTGTCCCATTAGGCCACTGATATAGATAAATCTCACTCCTTACCGCAACCAATCTACGAGTCCTCTATAAATCTCATCGTTATTTTTACCTATTTACCGTAAATATACAACAATAACTCTGAGGACATAATTAGCCCACACTATAGTGTCTCCACACCTTTCCATACAAATATGCCACTAAAAGCTAACAGTACATTCATACATCACAAAGATTTTTTCCATACACGAGCCACGCCCCGGCACTGTCGCGCACAAAAGTGTAGGAAGAGGGGTGTATCGTTACACCATTGTAGTTTTGTTTGTCATTGTACTAAGTTACGTATATCGTTCGGTGGATGAATTCGGTTCAGTTGGCGAGATTTTAGGGTTCCACTCACAAAATTAACGATTCCTTCGATTTTTAAAGTCAAAATTTATATGTTCATCTACATGTATCTACATCTATCTACATCTATGTATATATTTATAATTTATTTAATGATAACAAATTGAAGCGATCCACCTTCATCAAAGTTTCATACTAAATTTCTGTTGCCATAATCTTTTAAAATATAATAGCTGGATTTGTGTAGCAACTATCTAAAAATATGACATCAGATTGTGATGTCGCGAAATGAGTATCATTAACATACAACTTCACAGTGAATCACAATTTTCATTTTAAACACTTTTTTCGATTATTGTTCAAAGCGCCATCTATGAACCATTAGCTGCGTAACTGCTATTGTAGCTAACTATAAAGTTGTAAATTAATGATATTTATTTCGCGACACTATAATTTCATCTCCTATTTTTAGGTAATTACTTATCAAATCCAGTTATTTTTAAAGATTATGGCAACAGAAATTTAGTATGGAAGCATTAGGAGAAGGGTTAACGTTAAGATATATTTGTCTATTTCAGCGGCTGAACATATTTGTACGCAATTTAATTAAGATGCTGTTTAAACGAAGTCATATATATTTTCATCAAAATCGATAGAGCCGGTCAGATAAATCATTTGCTAAACTTCCCTTAATGGACATTAGACATGTCTGTCATTGAAGGAACTCTCTCACACTCATAATCATCGTCGCTTGATAAACTTATTATTATTAGTGATCGTTTGATAATATTACTAGATTTGACAGACAGACATTTGCGACATTTTCCTGAAAACACCGTGACACCCAATTAAAAGGCGTATGGCGACTGCAAGGAGCAGAATAACCAGTGGAGGGTACATACGGGGGTTTCCCGACTGTATACGTTGTTATTAAAAGCAAAAAAAATTATGCCGTGAAATGTGTACAACTCTGTTTAATTTATGAACAAAATTGAATTTAAAACTAAAATGAAGACATGGCTTTTCTCGAAAAATTTGTATAATTTAAATGATTTTAAAGTTATAAAATAACTGCTTTGACTTATGTTACACAAAAGGTGTTAGGCACTCCTATATTTCACACGTATAAAATTTAATAAAACAAAATGTTCTTATTTTAAATTTATAAGAAGCGCGCGTTGATGTCGTTCCTATTGTCCCTTTCTGATACACTGACATGAACATTAGCGTTGTCGCAGTTTACCTTACCCCCACTTGACAGACATTCTATAGAGGATTTGGCATAATCACTTACGCTTTGGTGATCGCATTAGGATGTAATTACATAGCTATAGGCTGATGCTCATCATATCCTGTTTCCCGTTCTCGCTTATTACGGGTGGTTTTCTAAAGCCAAAACCACACGGTTCATCCTTGCTGAAATTCCTTAGTGGTACTCGAAATTGTGATTTGAAATTGATCAGCTCCTTCAATTTTTGCGTTGGACACAGTTTTTAAATAGTCATACACTCGAATACAAAAATTGAACCCGCATTTGTACCATGTCACATTCACCTTTAATTGACATTACCCTCAACACTGCGTAGGAACAAGCAAGAGAGGATATGACATGGTATTAAGAGGGTATGCTGGTGTCACAGCGCCCATACAAACGTAGCCCAGTCATACTTTGAGTATTAACCTATGAAAATCTATGAAATTTTCAAGACACAATCTAGAAACAAATATCTGTGTCGGTGGTGAGTCAGATTTTCGTTTAAATATATACTTCCAGAGTTACAGGGCGTCAAAGAATTGTATTTTACGGTAATTAAAAGCCCCAACTTTGAACCTGATTTACAAGAGTATGAATCAATTTAGAACAATTTGGAAAAACCACCGACATCTGAAATTTCATTAGTATACTGTATTAAAAAAATGGTTACATATTATACTGTATCCTTCAAATGATCCCTGGACTACGAAACATCCAAATAACGGGTGGATAACTTCGCGTAGTGTATGCTGTCTCAGCGTACGCGCTCGGGTAGAATAGGGCTCGGATAGAGACAGCTACAAAACAATCCAAATTTGAACGCGGCCACGTGGTCTAACCAACATAGCCTCTTAAAACATTTGTAATGGATCAAAGAATATAAAAAGAACTAGAACAGTAGCTCGATACACGATGTGTGTGTAGGGTAACACAATATTTAATGAATGCATGTGTAACAGCGGGACGCGTTCGTTGGCGACATAATACAACATTAGTGCCACTTCATTATAAATCAGACGACGAAAAAAGATCAACGGACCTTCTTTGTAGCTGGCACAAGGCATGGGAGAGAGACCCAGTAACCAATAAACAATAAGGGGCCTCAATGTCATGTCACAATCGATCGGGTACATAAGTCCATGAGCCTCAAATAATAAATGTTTTTATTGACAGGTATAAAAAAAACATGAATAAGATACGAAAAAATGCAATTAAACTAACGAATATGTACACATTCAAAACTAAATATGTTTAAATAAACCGTTGTTTTCTGTTTGCATCTCTGCGGAGAGAGACAGTGTTTCAAAATTAGGACGGGAGATCCCGTCACATACTGCTCTCAAAATCACCACGTCGGACTTTCTCTGGGGATTTCGACGATCACCACGCTTAGTAAGATATTGTTACATAGATAGGTGTTGCTTCTGCTTATATCTGCTGCTTCTTTGCATCCTTAAACTCCACCTTTCTTTCTTTGAAGTATTTTGTGGCCAGTCATCTAATATGTACCTTCGACACAGCTCCCGCCTGACCAGTTTCAAAACCTAGTTGCTTGCATGTCGCGATCTTAGCTAGACCCGCCTTTTCTTTTGTTCAAATAAAGAGAGACGAAAACGCTTTTGTTTATGACTTTTTAGGGTCCATTGTAGAAGTTAGTTATAGTTTAGTCATTTTATCATGCATCATTATGACGTACAACTTGCACTTTCAAAAATGTAATTGTTTTTATAGTGTTATAATCTATAAAAAAAAACAAGCAAGGCGGATCAACCCGAGCCACAAATGTATGCAAAACTGGCCCTAATGGTGCTCAGGCGGGAACTTTGTACATTCAACCATGTTTTTTATGGTCTGAAGCGGCAGACAATTTCAATTTTTCGCTCAAAAAACTTGCAACTGTAAATTTATCGCCTGTTTATTATCGTATCCATTGATGAAGTATTTCCATTCTATCTTGTTCTCTATTTCTTTTCCTCTCTCTTTCTCCCACGCTACCTCCCCCAACTTACACCACACAATAAAGCCCAGTTCACACGTCCTGCAGTGTACATTAGCCGCGCGTACTATAAGCCGGGGCGTCCCGCTGTCTCATTGTGAACTCCGCCTAATCCAAGCTCGGTCAAGAGTGACACAGCTAAAGGCTGTGGGGTTCCGTGATGAATATCCAACTTTGAAAGTATGCAAATACATATCATCTGTGGTACAAGTACCTTTAAATAGATTATTACAAGTTGAAAGTTCTATCGATACTCGTCACTTTAATGACGGCATTTCGTGTATTAGAAAGAGATGACAATAGCCACATTTGCACGTCTTGTAACACAGCGCCCCTGTTATTTACAACTAAATTTTTTCAAAAAAAATCTAACTTTTTTGGACACATATTTTTCGATATTCCTTCCAAGGCCCCATTGTTCAGGATTTCTGATAAGTACCTTAAAAATGCACTCATTGACTACTGAACTCACTGCGCTAGTGGTCTCTTATAAAAACCGCACGCATCCCTAATAACGACAAAATAAAAACCCGGAGACCTTTCCGCTGCCGTTTCGAAGTTCGTTAATTCCCTTTTGATGGATCTTTTGATACAAAGACGCGCTTACATATGTAGAAATGTCCTTTTTTCTGTCCGTCCGTACGTCCGCGCCTCCCGCTTGCCAGATTGAGAGGAGCCATTTGATTGGTTCCACCGTGGACGGTCATTACCCGACTCTGTAAAGAGAAAAAGGTGATTTTTTTACGACGTTTTAAATCAAATCCGTTTACTTAACGCGACAAGTTAGTATGTTAACGGGAATTCGCTCAAAATACTTCCGTAAAAAATTTCTTTTGCCATAATCTTTTAAAATAGATTAGCAGGCTTTGATTAGTAATTACCTAAAATAGGAGATTTGATTATAGTGTCGCAAAATCTATATAGTCAGCTGCAATAGCCGTTACGCCGCTAATGGTCCATAGATGGCGTTTAAAACAATGCCGAAAATAGTGTGTAAAAATGTTAATTATGATTCACTTCGAGGTAGTATGTAATGATACTCATTTCGCGACATCACAATCCAGTTTACTATTTTAGATAATTACTACACAAAGCCAGCTAATCTATTTTAAAAGAAAGATTAAAGTATGAAGCTCTTATCGGCGAATTCATCATAAAGAGACAATGTCAATTATTTGTGGAAGTAGGTATATGACAATAATATGGAGAACAGAGGTATAGATCGATATATCTTATCGGAAAGCGTGTACCAGGCCGACCGTGTCCATTGTGACGCAACATGGAGATGCCTTTTTCAAAATGTTCTATTTTCAACTGACTTCAAAAAAGAGTATGTTACACGATAACTCCAGCAATTATGAATCAATATTGATGATTCTTTTTTTGTTTCGTAGACTATACTTCAGAGGTGATCCCATATAAATTTTATCGAAATTACTGGAGCTGTTTTCGAGAAAACCAACAAAAACAAAATATATATCCAGACAATTCTACCTATAAGAGTAAACATGAATGTTGCATACTTTTCGGGCAGTTGAAGTCGGTTCCAGTTCTATTTGAACGTTCCAATTATTTAACTACCTAACAGAACTTTACTTGTTCGTGCGAGAGTTATTTATTTACAGAAGCTTGGATAATACAGGACATACTCACAAGACCGAAGTGCCTTACACCAATCCAAGGTCGTTTTTTATGGGAAACCAATATTAATGAACGCCGAGGTGTCGACTCGGCGCAAGCAAAACAAAAGGAGCAGAGTTTCTTACATCCAAATCGAACCGGCGGTTTTTATCTATCTGTGATTCCGGTGTGCCACCCCAAATGGTTTTATTTGTGGTTTTTCCCCCTTTTTTGGCGTTTGAAATTGAATTTCGAATGTCAACCATATTCGTCAACAGAACGCCAGCGGATTGGTGCGCTATGAATTTTTGATTTGCCATCCCAGTCCATATTTTGTACGTTCATTTGTTTACTCATTTCTCTTATGTCACGCATCGTATTTTAATAAATAAGGTATTATTGGAAGCGCTATGCTTTTCCGCGGATAATGAGATATGTAACGTCATATAAAATTCAACATGGCGGCTTTTAGGAGATATAAAGTGATACCAAAAATTCAGGGTTAAAACATTGTGTTTGGAATCAAATAAAAGGTCAGAATGCGTACTTGTAATATATATAATATAAGAATTTCGAATAAATATCGAATAAATAATATATAATTTCAACCGTCTCCGTGGCTACACGCTTGGACTATACCTGGCTGGCTACCACCATGTTACCTAAGTGTTCCGCCAAACAGCAGTGTCAATAGCACTTTTGTGTTCCAATATTAAAGTCCAGTGCCTAATGAGCTCGAGGCGAGGAGCTGGTTGAACACGCATTTCATCCAATAGCTTTATGAGGGCCCAGCGCAAAATCTATGATACATTTTTTAAATGGCTTTATCATCCTCTCTCTTCTTCATATCCCCCTCTCATCTCTGTTCAACGCTATATTGTTATTCTATTGTTATTATTATAAATAAATACAAAATATTTGCAACACGTTGTACTGCTCACGGCGGGGTATCAGTTGGTCTTTTGTAGGAAAATTGTAGTGACACACTAGGTGATTATTTTAACAACACACATACAACAAATAATTGTCGTACCCACATTTAAATTTTATACATAGAAAATACAAGCTACATAACTTATACAAACAAAACTCATATCAAATAGAAGAACAATCAAAAATATAAATATAAAGTTGGTACCTTATTTCATAATTGGGATTCTATGAATAACTGTTAATATTAATTTACATCGACAGTGCTTATTTTAACTTATTCTACGTATAAACCAATGTTGCTGCTGCGCCACGCGACAAGCGCTGATTTTCAGTTTGAAAAAAGAAGTAAAACTTAAGTAAAGTAAAGCTTAAAACAAGAATAGAAGATACTAAATTCAAGGATAAATTAACGTCGCTGTAAAATCTCCAGAAACCCCCAAGATGAACCCCGTTGCATTGAAACAACTGTAGGTTCTGTGGCAAGTCTAATTTAATAAGCAGTAAACAAAGAAGGTCATTTCTGGGCGATGACACGTCTATATCGCCATTTATATGTATACTAGCGCCATCTATCTACGAATGACTGGTACCGATAACTATATTCATACATAAGAGAGGATAAGAATATAACAGTCGTGTCGCGACTGAACAGTCGCTCTTCATATAAAAGCAATACTGTAAAGTTAAAGAATCTATGGAACGTAAAAATGTATATGTACCATTTGACTATTTGTGTTAATTACGTAAATTTCTAAAAACCTTTTGCACAATAGGTAATGAGTGTGTGTGTAATAATATTATAATAACTTTCTTAATCATTACTGCAGTGCGTCAACTATGTTCGCGGAGGCGCGCACAGACAGCTTCATGCTGTCCTCAGAAAAAAGTACGCGTCTTTGTCATGTCGAGTGCGCGCCAGCTCCAACCGCACCCTGAACACCATAGCCTGGATATTTGACTGTCCCATTATGCGACACGTAAATAGTATGACTAACTCACCTGTGACATATACTTACTAACATAGTTATAAGCAGTACTAACAATTATATGGATCCTTGACACCTGATAATAAAATGATTTTGTTAACAGTTTGATCTCTAATAAAGTCTTTTTAAAACCAAAGCTATGAGACATCTGGCTCCCAAGCTAGAATACTCTTCTTCCTCTCGGTTTAGCTGATTGTAAAAATTAAAAAATTCGGACTAGTTTTATATGTACTGTAAGTAGCCCTATGAGTAATATCGTCTGTCGAAAACTCGACCGGTGTGTGCGCACAGCACAGGTGGTACGGTCAACAACAAAAGCGTCTACGACCGCGCCGCCCGCTGCCCCCCGCCCCCCGTCCTCCGCCCCGCACCCGCCATTGTGTCGTCCGTAATGCTATGATTCGTAGCGAAAAATCACTACTGACGGAACATGTGAAGGTTGGTACGCTCGCGGAGAAAACTGCGACATTCGTGTACCAGTTTTGTTACTTCCACTTTATAAAGCTGAGACAAAGTGACCTGTCCCTTTTCATGCCATAGATAAGATCCTAGGCACATGAAAAGTTCCACTTTTATCCCCGTTCATTCAGAGGTTATCTTGCAATAATTTTTGAAGTCACACACAGAGTGTGGGTACGCAATTAATATACGCTGCATTACGCAAATGTTACTAAGGTCTTCTTACATAGGCATAGACACTTTATGAGAATACTCGGAGAATATCTGCGTAGAGGATCCCGCCATTGTCAGATCTCCGTTCTAAATCAGAGATTTATTCCTTTTAAGCCTATTTATGTCGCCGGACACATCGCTGGCGGTGTTTTCGTGTGAGTTTCAGTTTCAGCCGTTCTGACCCCGGACTGTAACTCCAACTATGTAAGCAATAGGCCTCGGAGTCGTGTGAAATTCGTAAATATAAATATTCCATCGGTTATCACTTTTCTCGACGACAGTCCAACAAATGCGCTCACTTCATAACAGATAGATTATGTCGACTGGCATCATGTAAATAAAATATTGTGGACAATTCCATTGTTATGCGCTCAAGCGCATGTTTAGGGGTTAACCCTTACAACTAGCTGCTTTGTGGGTTAGCGTAATATAGTGGTATTAACTTCAGAATAGGGTCACCCCATTTCTTCCCGTGGGTGTCGTACAAGGAAGCGTCAAATTTATATATGATATTGGCAAGAAATTGGCCGAGCAAATTGTGTCATTGTTACAATGTTGACACGCAAATCCAATTTTTTTGCAACAAAGGTATTAAAAATATTTTAGTTTTAATTATTACAAATATTTTAGTATTAATTATTACAAATATTTTAGTATTAATTATTACAAATATTTTAGTATTAATTATTACAAATATTTTAGTTTTAATTATTACAAATATTTTAGTTTTAAGTATTACAAATATTTTAGTAGAAGCATCGGTCGCTATGTTGAACCTTGCGGCGTTCACATATTCACATATAATATTGTCAGTAATTATGAATTTCAAATAATCTAAGAATAATAAATCAAGTTATACAAATTAAGTTATACAGCGCCAGTCTAGCCTAGGACCAGCCCTAGACGAAGTGTTCACTATGTAAATATACGTTTTTTGTTTTTTACTATTATTATTGTATTTTTTAAGTTTGTAATTGTAAATAAGTGACTTTCCTGTTGATGAATTACGTACTTGTTCAAATAATAGTTTTCGTTTCAGTTATACAAATCATAAATCAAATAATATTAATAATGTCAATGAAAATTTTAGAAATAATTACAACAAATAAACTTTTTTATAATTTACATTTTAATTTAACGTCATATTTTTTCAAATTGTTAAACCGTTTTTTTAAATCTTAATCAAAGTCATAATTTGACATTATCAATAGTACTCAAATCTGCAGCAAATGAATCATCCTCAAAAAGCCCCAACAAACTTCAAAAATTTAGCAACAGATGCATAATTGCATAATGAATGCAGTTCGAATGCACTACTACACCATGAAGAGCCTCTCTAAATCAAACCACTTCCTACAGACTTACCTCCGCAATCCAATCCTTATACATCCATAAGAAAATCTATGAAAATCAATTTTTTTAAACCGCAAAATTATGTTTGTCGTCCAGCATCTACCTAAAATCAACACGCAGCTGTCTCGTCAATCTTATCACAGGTGGCATAGAATTTAAACTCAAAGAATTGAACAGCACAATTATATTTGTCAAAAGGGGAGTGACATGTTAGCTATTTTGTATTGTACTGAAGGACTATTGTACTGGAGTGCTATTCAATAGTTCTGAGTTAAGAGTCCTCAAATACTGAAAGGGGTGTATTGACGTAAATAAATCAGAAATAGTGCTTAAATGATTTAGATCTTGTATTATATGTTTAGGTACTTTAATAGCTGGAATGGCAAAAGCTGAACAAAACTATGCATCGACAGAGCTTTTCAGCGAGGGGGTTTCATTTGCCACTGTCACCATGACAGGTGGCCTAGTGATAGTGGGTAGATATCAGCGGCACATTTAATAAGGAGAGACTTAAACACTTTTATTTCTTTTATTATTTTTTAGGTTTAATTGTAGTTGTTAGTTCCCTCTCTTCATCACAGCACGAACAAACACCTCGGAGGCCATGCTGCCACAATGGCCAACCAATCGTACGGTTCATGACCGAGATTGGCCTTGGGGAGAAGATTTGATCCATAGGGGACTGTGACAATAGATCCTCAAAGGTCGCAGTGACACCCAGGATGTAGGAGATAAGTGGAGCCGCGGGCAAAGACCGAGCTAACATCAGATCAACTGCAAATCTTGCCCTCGCAAGGATGTCGTCCGCACACCGCGGCGCCCGAAAATCCCGCTACTTGTCTAATTCAACGAAATTGCCCGTAATTGGCGCATCCTTCCAATTTAACTGCACTTGACTTGCCAGTTCCACTAAAAAAACACCTTAATGCATATATCCTTAACATCCTAAACCCTTCAGAACATCGAAATGCTCTTACAGCGTTTTGGAGCTACAGCAGACCTGTCAATAGATCTTTTGGTACAGGATTTTCGGTTCTGTTGTGTAAAGGTAAAGTGTTTTATTGTTTGTGTGTATGTTTCGACCTCGAATACAGGAAAAGGGGTGCAAACCGAATCGATTTGATTAAACATAAGATGCTGCGGTATGTTTGGTAGAGTAGATAAAAAATAGGTTGGTACTTACAGTACACAACAGACTCAGTAAAAAACAATTGTGGCCTCCGAGGTGTCTGTAGCTGCTGTGATGAGGAGCATCACAGTGGCAGAGGATATGGATGAGCGTCTTCTCATCATTACAGAATCCGCAAGCTCTAATGTCGCTCAGGCCCATGTGGTGTTTGCTTAGCTTGCAGTGCCCCGTTAGGGTCCGGGTCAGGATCCTTAGTTGCCTCCTGATGAGCGAAAGCTACTCATTTACTTACGTGTCTAGATTTTAAAATGGTAAATTCAGGCTTGCTTTGATATCGTGGTGGCATCGTTTGACTAGAAGCGGTCGGCATTTGCTAAAGGCGACACTATCCATTCTAAGCGAACGGACTTCTATAAAAATGTAATGTACAGTGTTTTGTACAACTCGCACTTGGCCGTTTTAGGGTTCCGTAGACAAGGAACATCCGCGGCTCAGCTGATACACTCTTACTACTAGGAAGCTGTAATATGGTACGGGTATACATATTAATCATGCCGAGAAAGTGGTAGAATAAAATCATGAAAAATATTTTTAGAGTGGATACCATACACGTAACTTGGTGATGAAATATTTTTTTCGCGTCAACCCCTTTGCGTGGGATATCGTTGAATATGTCTTTCAAAATATATCTTTCATAAATTATTAACATTGTACTAGTTGACATGCGATGTAAACTAATTTTTCAACAATAAAATTCTTTATTAGATATGTTTATAACATTTGCACACCTGTGGACAGGTTAAGTACTTCGAACTAATTGAAAGTACTATCTAAACACCGTGCAAAAAACGATGTACTAGGCAAATAAATTCTTTCTTTCTTTCTTTGAAATATTGATTCAGGTATCCGTTTGTGATATATTAAAACCTTAAAGTGATAATTTCTGTCAGAGTTGAGCCCCTCTCCTCTATCTACGAAACTATTGCTTTTAAAAATCTGGAGAAAAAAATCACCATAGTAACTTATACCTCTATACTGAAGTTAAAAGATAAACTATCACGACTAAGGTGGCTTTACAGGTCAACGATTAATAGGCGACCAAATTACGAGTATAAAATGTATTTGGAGTTGTCAAAATGGAAATTTAGTACAAAATTCATTCAAAATTACTATTTATAAAACCAGTTCAACTACGGAACCCTGGCTGCTTTTTTGTATTTACTCTACCGTACAAACAAAAGATTCTCAAAATGTCTGCATGTCATATGAACAGGCAAACGGTTGCCAACCACGAACATTCCATTTAAACAGTATTCCCGTAGAACGGGACGTAATTGAAATTTTATTTTTCAATTACCATTCTTACAATTGGTTTGCTACGACTACAATAGTGGTGTAAATCACGGAATTCAGTTATATATTGAAATATTGACTGTGTGGTCTCCGCTCTAGAATATTATCGTCACCGCATGCGATTGCGATCGGGTTCGATTCCCGATAGGGCACTTTACTATGGACCTGGATAGCTAACACCATGTTATGTAAGTCTGACGCCAAAAAGCAATGTTAATAGCACTGTTGTGCTCCGGTATGAAAGGTAGTAGTTAGCGCCTCACTAGCCTGAGACTTCTGGGTGCGCACGCGCACCAAACGGCCCTATCGTCATTTACCATGAGATTAAGGCCAAGTGCAAATTATGCGTTTTTTATGTACGAATTTTTTCTCTATGCCCGCCTGGCTAACAACCACAATGTTATCTATTTCTGCCGCCAAATATCAATATTAATAGCACTGTTGTGGCCGGTATGAAAGATAACAAAGACAGAGAGTTCTCGATACTTCTGTATGAGCACCGTTGAATAAAATCACTTTTGTCATGACATAATTATTTCGTACCTAATACCAAATAAAAATAAAATACCAAAACTGCATTTAACGCAAACTAAAATGCATTTTGAAACGAAAAAAATAAAATACAAGCGAACATGTCACGAGCTTGAAGGAATAGCGTGGGAGTGAGATGGTTAGCTGCTGTCCCTTTCGCACTGGGATAGCGTGTGTCAAATGGCAACTCCCACGGTATTGATACAGGGCGGTATTTAGGGTGAAAGGATTTGAGGACCTAATTTAAGGGCCTAAGAACCGAACATACAAATATTTCGAGCTGTCTTCCGTTTTTTAAATGGTGCTGGTGGTAATTTGGTGCTGGTGATAATTTGGTGCTGGTGATAATTTGGTGCTGGTGATAATTTGGTGCTGGTGGTAATTTGGTACTGGTGGTAATTTGGTGCTAGTGGTAATTTGGTGCTGGTGGTAATTTTGCCGGCGACACTTTTTCTCTCTTCTTCTACTGCGAGGATTCAAGATAAATATCCCCATAAAACGATGCTTACGTCCCTCTCCAGCACATAGGCTACCTGTGACGCATTTTTTTTCAATATAGGTTCAGCCATTGGGACGTAAAACTGCGACAAACATTCAGAATTACTTTCGCATTTATAATATTAGCGTCATGTAGATATGATCTCTTACTTTACCCGAATTTTAGTTATTCTTAATAAATTTATTACCTCAGGCATTTCATTTTTTCATGTTCCTATAGCTGTTTCATATAGCTGTTTTTATAAATAGTCTTAAATCACATACAACCCAACTTTTTAACAAAATTTTCTGCCGACGGCAAAAAATTTATCACTCAAAACACAGCTTTTTCGTCTTTGTTCAAAGCACCTATCATTCATTAAAATAGGTTTTTACTGGGAAAACCCTGAGTGACGCAAGGTTAATTAGTTGTTATCCTCTTTGAACCACGATCTGGTAAAGGTCGCGAGGAGCCGCTGCACGCGAACGGCTCAAGACCAGTCATTGTGGTGTGCCTATGTTTAGAAGTTTATGACGACGGCTTATGATGATGTGTGATCAAAGTCATTTGTAAACATATTTCTGTTTCTATGTCGAATTAGAACAGGTTATTTTAAATGAAATTTATCAAAAATATATTAATTATGTATATACACATATATGGATGGACCGACGACCTGGTTAGAGTCGCGGGGAGTCGCTGGGTGCAGGTGGCTCGGGACCGGTCGATATGGCGTACCATGTCCTATGTCCAGCAATGGACGTTTCCCGGCTGATGATGTTGATGATATACATATAGGTAATTATTTAGTTTAATAAGAAAAACATTAAGGTGTAGACGCAGATAACAGTTTCATATTTAAAAAAATCACAACTGTCTTTAAAATAGGATTGCCTTGCCTTTGTACAGTAAGTATCTAAAAATAGGACATCAGCTTGAAATGTCGTGAAATAACTATCGTTAACTTACAAATTCATAGTGAATCACCATTTTCATTTTTACGCACAATATTTTATTATTGTTCAAAGCGACATCTAGGGACCATTAGCTGCTATTGTAGCTGACATTGTCGTACGTTAATATTGTACATTTCGCGCCAATATGATCTGATCTCCTATCTCTAGGTATTTGCTTTTCAAAACATTTTAAAATATTATAGCATAATAAATTTTACATTGAAGAATTCTGAGCGAATTTCCGATAAAAAGCCACATCTAAGAAGATGGTTCTAATTTAATTTCGAGCAGTATAATTTAAGTGTCCCAAAAAACCAGTGTGACACAGCTTAGTTCCAAATTACTTCACGACAAATTGTATGAAACATGGCAAAGCATCAAAGGCGCTACTGGCGCATTGTTGTCGCAACTGTCTCTACATTACGTATGGTAGAGAGTGGATGTTGATTTTGCCCCGTTTGAGATTTGGTAGGTTTATTTTCGCTGTATGGAGTCCCGTCTCTTATTGAACACCCCAGCCGGTCCCTGACAGCCTTGAGTCCGCCCCTGTCTTCCCTGGCACGACATTAGTATCGTGTCCCCACATTCCTTGGATAACAGCTTATTTATGCACTAGTCTAGTTTCGCCCGCGGCTGCGACTGACTCTTGTAGGATTTTTACGCAAACGTGATATATTTTAGTAAGCAAGCTAGTTACCCACGGTTTTCCGTGTCACAACTGTGAGTATAGGAAATTCTGGACAGTTGCTAAATGTTAGATTCGCAACCCAGGGGCCCGGGTTAGATTCCCAGTGGGGGTACTCGGTTCGGTTGGTGGTAGGGCATTTCTATGTCCGCCTAGGTAGCTACCACCTTGTTGCTTAAGAGGCTATGTTGGTAAGACCATGTGGTCAGTTTCAAGGTTGAATTGTTTTGTAGCTGTCCCTCTCCGAGCCCTATCCTACCCGAGCGCGTACGGTGAGACAGCATGCACTACGCGAAGTTATCCACCCGTTATTTGGATGTTTCGTAGTCCAGGGATCATTTGAAGGATACAGTATATTATGTATCAATTTTTTTAATAACGTATACTAATGAAATTTCAGATGTCGGTGGTTTTTCCAAATTGTTCTAAATTGATTCATACTCTTGTAAATCAGGTTCAAAGTTGGGGCTTTTTACTACCGAAAAATACAATACTTTGACGCCCTGTAACCCTGGAAGTATATATTTAAACGAAAATCTGACTCACCACCGACACAGATATTCTAGATTGTGTCTTGAAAATTTCATAGATTTTCATAGCTTAATACTCAAAATATGACTGGACTACGTTTGTATGGGCGCTTTGACAACAGCATACCCTCTTAAGTCTGCCGTAAAATAGCAGTGTTAATAGCATTGTTGTGTTGCACGCTTACCATCCAACGGCTTTATCGTCACTTACCATCAGGTGAGATGAAGGCCAAGTGTAAACCCATCATACGTAAAAAAATCAAGAGGTGGTGCGTTTGCGCACTCTCGATCCATTCAGAGTGTGAACCTTACCACCAGGGATATAATTCACTAAGGACCGAGGACCGCTAAATATCCAAAAACTAACTTATCGATTGGTATCAAATTGTATAGTCATTTTGCTGTGAATATATTTGTTTTTCGACGAGTCAGCGAGCTCAAATGACAATGGGCAGTAAGAGTTCTCGAGTGGCGACCACGTGCCGGCAAACGTGTACCGGGCCGTCCCCCTACTAGTTGGATGCAACTGGCTCGGCACCGGCCCTTGTGGCATCGGCCCTGTAGCCAGCAATATCCATTTCAAAGTGGCAAAATCACCTTAAGGCTTAAATTACATCGTCACCGGCCGCTTATACAAACAAATAATCATATCTCAATTTCATACAACACCCGTATTGCTAATCGGCCACTTAGCATTACAACGCTAGATAAAATATCGTTGTAAACATCATATAAATCACTGCTAATAATTTTAATTCAAATTAAATTGGTACCAATTAGAATTCGCTCGTTTGATGACCGCGCCGCGGTGGTTCGCGACGCCGCCGCCGCGGGACTGCGCGCTGGCGGACCCAGCTACTGCTACTCGACGCTAGAGGGCAGTGATACAAATCGATCGGTAATTGGGATTTATTTCTCTTCTTCGTTAATTATTTATTTGAAACAGTAAGATATAACTGCAAAAAATGTAAAAACAAGACTACAGACTACAATTTTTTTTTTCCATTACGTCGATGTCTACCTCGTTACAACACAATCTGTTAAAAAACTTTCAGAGAAGGAAAAAGAACATAATTGTACTGTTTCTTTAATACAATAGTTTTACTGAAGTTCTCATTTATTCTGATCTCATAGTCATAGAGTATACTCATGATGTATACCGTATACCTACAGATTATGATTTTTCTCAAACATGCTTGGCAATGTGAGCGTTATATATACAACCTTCTTCGATATAAATCGAATCGCTGTACTGCACAAATACATTCGAGTCGCGGCCATTACTGTCGTGAAATTTTAAAAATGGAACGAACTTTTACTCCTAAACATGGCA
Source organism: Carcina quercana (assembly GCA_910589575.2). Taxonomy (NCBI): domain Eukaryota; kingdom Metazoa; phylum Arthropoda; class Insecta; order Lepidoptera; family Depressariidae; genus Carcina; species Carcina quercana. Next base: position 2,625,293 of record OU342454.1, on the reverse strand, counting down.
ACCACGGAGGTAATTAATCAAAGATTTTATTCAAACTTCGAATTCAAAATAGGCGCGTGAAAAATTATTGTTGTTCGTTTGTCCGTCATTGATTCCGAAAAGTTATTTTATTTGACAAAATGAGTTCGAATGAATGTGACGAATTTACTTATATATGCAAGAGCTGTAATAGAAAACTTGTTGCCGTCAAAATCGAAAGAAAAATATTTTTCAAATAAAAAGCTCTGCCTAGATACTTACTTAGTTTTAATTTCTGTGCATTTAGCTGAGCGCTGTCAACCACGTATCGGGAAGCGTCTACCGGGCCGTCCCCTTCTAGATGGACTGACGAACTTGTTAGGGTCACAAGGAGTCCGTGGATGCAACTGGCTCGGGGCCAGTCAATGTGGCATACAGTGACGGAGGCCTATGTCCAGCTGTGGACGTTTCCCGGCTGATGATGATGTGTCAGTTAAAAGTACTAATTCCGGTAGCTTTTGATTTTATACCTGTTAATTTATATGAAGTGAAGTGAAAGATTATCTGAAAACCATGCCTGCTACTGTTGTAAAAGATTCAGAGATATCTTCATGACGCCACATAACACAATGGCGATTGTATATTAAAGTGCTAGTTGGCAATTTATTCTATGCTTTCTTTGAATAGATAATGTGTTAATTGTTCATTTTGTACTGTAAGTGTTTTCAAATTAATGTAATGTTTTCTGTTCTGTTATAATTGCGTGTAAGTTGATTCCGCCCGCCCTACATATTCAGGTTTATCATATATTTGGGTGCATCGTACATTTCGCTGTAATTGACATGCTTGCGTGAACAGAATGCGTTGCGCTGCATTTCGCTAGTAAGCTAGGCTGTCATTCTGATAATCGTTTTTTTTTTTTCAGTTTTGGAGAAAAAGCGCAGTACAGATCGTTTGAAACTTTAGTTAATTAGTCATACAATAATGAATAAATCTGCCGCCATCTAAGCTTTATACATTTAAATTAGGAAAGGGTAACTCAGTTGGGTAAAGCGTCCGTTTTTAAACAATCTAGGTCTGGGTTCGATCCTGGCTCGTTACAATTTGTTATTTGGAATTTGTGTACGAGTGATAACAACCATTGGCTTTTTGGTGAAGGAAAACATCGTGAGGAAACCTGCACACTCCTGAGAAGAAATTCAAAGGTGTGTGTGAAGTCTACCAATCCGCACTGGTCCCGTGTGGTGGACTATGTCCCATACACTCTCTGTAGGCCTGAGCCCCCGCAGTAGCTGTGACGTAGATGATTGGATCATCAATTTCCCGTAACTCTTCCAAATTTCAAAGCGACACCTATAGTAGTTGCTAAAATAATGAGCTGTGAGATACATACAGATACACTTAAAAGTAATTTTAGGGTTGCGTTTTCCCATCAAACGTGTGGGACGCTAAAAATCTATTTGAACATTAAACCACCACCATGTTATCCACAGTAAACTCCGCAACAAACCCGCCTAGATCAATGATAGTCATTACGATAAAAGTATACCTAATATTATAGTTATGATGATATAGCAAATGAACACATGGCTCCAGTGGATATCACTGTCATTACACACAGCACTGTCATCTCATTTAAACATAATATACGTTTGCTATGGTATAGTTTGTTGTTATTTTTTATGTATGTATGTTGTGCTTTTTTTACTGAAGATAGACCAACACTTGACCTCAATCTCACGTGATGTTAAGTGACGATGAGGTCGACGATGTTACGTGTTGGTCTAGAAGGTGACTATTTACTCTTCGTTTGAAGATTTACAAGTTGTAGTTTTCTGGGAACACGGACACCGGTAGTGCATCACATATTTTAGCTGTACGCACGATAAATGTGGAAGCGAAACGCTTCGTGCGAGCTTTAGGAATATCTACAGTGTACGGGTGAAGGTCTGCTGTTCTTCTGTTTGACCGGTACTTGAACGGCGAAGGTGGAATCAACAAAAATAGCTCTTGCGCACACTCTCCAAAATGTATCCTATAAAATACCGAAAGGCAGGCAACCTGACGCCTATGTTCGAGGCTTTGGAACTTTGCCTTATGTATCGTATCGTTGCCTATCAGTCTCATAGCTCGACGCTCCACCGAGTCAACAGCAGCTAGTTGATACCGAGCTGAACCATCCCAAGCTTGCAAGGTAAGCGTGCTCACCCAGAAGCTCAAGCTAATGAGGTGCTAGCTCTGCTACCTTTCATACCTGAACACATGGTGGTAGCTAGCACGAATAGAAAATTCCCTACTACCAATTAAACCCAGTACAATAAGTCACACACCATTGCCAGACCTTATAGAGCGGCTGATCCTGGAATGATGATGGCATCATTAGCTGTCTAATTCTAAGACGAAAGTCTTCAACCAGTGCGTCCTACCCGTGATAACTTACGGAGCCGAAACGTGGACACTCACGGCATCCACAAATGTAAAGTCGCTCAGCGGGCTATGGTGCGGGCTATGCTCGGAGTCTCTCTGATGGACCGCATTCGGAACGAAGTAATCCGTCAGAGAACCAAAGTGACCGACATAGCTCACCGTATTAGCAAACTGAAGTGGCAGTGGGCTGTTCATGTTTGCCGAAGGACCGACCGAATTGTATAAATGTAATATTTGTATGCCTAATAGGTAAGAAATAGCGATCTATACCTTTATTCTACATCTTACTGTAATTTACCTATTTCTACAAATAAGGTACTTTGACTTTGACAGTCACTGGAACAGACGAGTTCTCGAGTGGAGACCACGCCTAGGCAAACGTAGTGTAGGACGTCCCCCGGCGAGGTGGAAAGACGACTTACGTAGGGTAGCAGGACGTGAATGGATGCGGAGAGCAGAGAACCGAATCGAGTGGCGCAGTTTAGAAAATGACTTAGTCTAGCAGTGGACTGCCGCAGTCATGTACTGAACTTTACATGGGCTGTCTAAGTGCACTGTTGAACAACAATCCTGGTAATATTATCGCAGTAAGATGTCGTACATACGTAGATGATGGTATTTGGCTTCTAATTTTTGCCCTTAGTCATCTTTTACACCCATTTGTTGATCTTATTCTAAAGCTGGGACTACATGTCGACCAATACCTATGTGTTTATATTTAATAGCAATAATTTTCTAAGATCCTATTAAACTGAGGTACATAATATAACATTCATAGCATATGTTTCCCACGAGGCTTATGTTATTAATTTCCGAAATGAATCTTACAGTTTAGTTAAGCCAGTCGCACACTAACGAATGGAAATATCAAATTTTTATTATATATAACGCTTGCATTATGAAAAGCCACTTGGAAACGGCTTAAATGCATATGACAAAATAAAAATTTGCAAATTAGATTTCTAAAACAGCTAGTTGATAAAAAAAAACTAAATATAACTGTAAAAATAACTACGATGTCTTTTTTTAAAAATGTTTAATTCCTCCAGTTCATGAAGAGGGGAAATATTTTATGGCAGTAGAACAATTTCAAAAAACGGAACTGAAAGTCAGCAAAGAGTGTGGTGACCTCAGGAAAAATGTTCGAACGCAGTATATTGAGCCCTGTGACACTAATTATTACGGAGAGAGAACAGTGAGGTATCTGATGACACGCCTTTACAATGATTTTCAATGCGAAGATGACTGCAAAAATAAAAGGGAATTAAAGAAAAAATTAAAGGCATGCTTGTTGGATACCTTTAATGGTAAAATAGTAGGTAGATAAATATGATAATAAAAGATTTAGTTAACATAATAATATACATATAGAATAAGTAATATATAGAGCGCCTATCGCCAACAAACTGTTCCACAGTTTGGCGATTAATATATAAAATAAAAATATGTATTCTTTTATAATGAAATAAACGTATTATTTAACCCCCCACTAGATGGACCGACGACCTGGTTAGAGTCGCTGGATGCAGGTGGCTCGGGACCGGTCGATGTGGCGTATCATGAGGGAGGCCTATGTCCAGCAGTGGACGTTTCCCGGCTGATGATGATGATGATGAAACGTATTTTAAAAAAATTATGAAACTATCTGTAAAAATGACGGACATTTATACAAACTTGCATCCCTTATTTTACCCACTTAAGGGTGGACATTCGTAAAACCCTCTCTCACTGGTTATCTACACTTCACAAAGAACACACCCTCTAAATTGCATGTCTCTAAAACCAACGGTTTGGGATCTGACTTGATACACATAACAGTGAGTCAGTCAGGACTTTAAATTTCAAGTGTATTTATAAGTCTCCACTGATAGACTTATTGAGTTGAACTCAACTGAGTTGAGGAAAATGATATGCCAGAAAGATCTAATCACCTGAGCGAAAAACTTCAAATTTGGAATGTCGCGTTGATCCTTTTTATGTAATTCTGCGAGTCATCATCAGCCGGGAAACGTCCACTGCTGGACATAGGCCTCCGTCATGGTACGCCACATCGACCGGTCCCGAGCCACCTGCATCCAGCGACTCCCCGCGACTCTAACCAGGTCGTCGGTCCATCCAGTAGGGGGACGGCCTTGTAGACGTTTCCCGGTACGTGGTCGCCACTCGAGAACCTTTACTCCCCACCGGTTATCGGTTCTTCGAGCGATGTGGCCTGCCCATTGCCACTTCAGTTCACTAATTCTGCGAGTATACCACAAAAACTATTTTTTTTCTTAGTTCTACCCGTAAAATTTATGCTTTTCTCACTAGAGAATGATGTGTAATTTTTTAAATTACATATCTAACCGCCTCCGTGGTCAGATGGCTACACTCTTGGACTTATCCGGAGCACCCGGGCTAGATTACCAGTGGGGTACTTGATTTGGTTGATGGTAGAGCTAGCTACCACCAAACAGCATGAAGCTAAACAAAGCCAGCGCCTCATTAATTTGAGGCTTCTGAGCACGCACGCTTACCAACGGTCTTCTCATTACTTACCATCACGTGAGATGAAGGCCAAGCGCAAAACTGTCATACATAAAAATGTATATTATAGCTTCAGTTACAACAAACACCTAACGAATCCCGAAAATATAATCAGTACAACATAATGATTATTAAAATACGAGTAAGGAGTTTGAAAATTGGGCATCGTGCTCGTAAAATTCATAATTTTGTATGCTCGACATAAATACATAGTTGTGTTATATGTGGAAGTTTGTATGGAGTGCCTCGTATATATTAAAGCATATATGTTGACATGGGCACGAACTGAACTTTGCATAGAGTAGCGTATGATACAGAGCGAGCTTTATTTTTTAACAAGCGTTTTTGTCCGCGACTGTCTGTCCCCCGAAAACAACGTGCTCTATCGGGATATAGAGTAGCATTTATCCGACTACAACTCTTTAACTATCCCCATACCAAAAATCAAGTCATTCAGACTCTCCGCTATGACGCGAAGGAAGGACTAAAACAAACAGAATTTTGCGTTTATGCGTTACATATTTCTTAGTGCGTCGAGCCCAAGTGGGCACCCTTCGGCCAGTCTGAGCGACTTCCAGTTCGAGAAACTGTTCGGGTGAAGCTGTAATGGTCGCAGGAACAAGAGCAGCAAGTCATATCGAGGAAAAGTTCTCAATTTGGCCTTCATTTTTCAAATTGAAATAGTTCACTGTCTGAATTATAGGTAGTTATGCAATACATCACATCAGATGTTTAATTATCAATTTTGCCGGTTATGATGTAAAATTTGACATGTTTTTTTTAGTTGACAATGTATTCTGTGTAGAATATTTTCTTCTTATGACAAGACGAGGTTCTTATGGCAAATCGACTCCTATAGAAATGTGTGTTGAACTAATTAGAGACTGTCATCTTAAAGTGGACATATGCAGCCGATTATAGTAGCTTCATTCATCTTCATTTCTTTACTTTCAAAACAGATTGTGTGCGAAACAATTGTTAAATTCAAACTGACACTATTCAATCTATATAAAAAATACAAATTATACCATTAATAAAGTTATAAAGAAGATGAGAAAACATATAGATTTTAATAAATGTCATCAAAAGAATGTCAATTTTCTCGTAATAATAACTTCTGTTTGTTCTTAAACACATCAACACTATTTAAAGCTTGATATGGAGGGTACTTCACAATATTAAGATTAAGGCATTGCTTAAAACACAACCGCATCTAATCGTATGTTTCAAAATCTGATCTGAGCTTATACAACATCGAGTACAAAATGTAAGGTACGACATTCACTTTCTTGTCACTACGCAGTGTGTTACGAAAAATGTCAATTAAAGGTGACTATGACATGGTACCAAAGTGAATACATACAAAAATATATATCAACTTTGAACCATGTCACATTACACATGAAGGAAATGTTAAAGGAGAATGTGACATGGTTCAAAAGTTGATACATATTTTTGTACTCGAATGTACAAAAGTGGATACTGATTTTTGTCCCCGACTGTACATATAAAGTTTGTAAGTCTCTGCAGCCGCAACTACTCTGCATTAAAGTTAACTGATCATTATGTTAATTCGATGTTTTCCGAAGTAACCTAGACTTGTTCGTTTATAATGGTTCATTAGAATTATAATGGTCCATCTGTCCCGGCAGAGCTTAGCTGAATATAGGTTGCGGTGGGTTTTGGGGGTATTGTATTTAAACCTTTTTTTCATGCCTTCGAAATCGGTTAACAAATATATGAGTGGAATTTTAGCAAAGAAATATAGACGACGGACCCTGATTTTTGTAAAGCTAGTATGTCACACACGGCTTTGCTCGCGCGAAAATTATTTCTAAGTATTATAAAAAAACACTATTATTCCTTTATCATCCCCTTACGTCCACCATCAAAGGGAACATTAAGGTTCCATACTAAAAGAAAAATATCTTGTAGATGGACACTAGCATTTACCTATGTTACAACATCTTACTGCGATCACCAATCCGCCCACCAAAGTGAACTTTCAAACGCTTCCGTGTCTTAATGGCTAAATGTTAGATTCACAATCCGGAGGTCCAGGGTTTGATTCCCAGTGGACCTATAGGTAGTCGGTTTGGTTGGTGGTAGGTCATTTTCTATGTTCACCTGACTGGCTACCACCACCGTGTTACCAAATTCTGCCGCCATACAGCAATGTTAATAGCACTGTTTTTTCTGGTATGTAAGGAAGCATAGCCAACACCTCACTAGGTTGAGGCTTCTAGGTGCGCCCGCGCACCATCCAACGGCCTTATCATCACTTACCATCAGGTGAGATGAAGGCCAAGTGAAAACCCAACATACATAAAATAAAGAATGGACTAATGCAGCCGATTATGATGACTCTCAAAATAAGTTAAAACGTTCTAAATTTAGACGTAAGTTGAATAACTGACCTACAGTTTAAAAGTTGAAATAACTTTTAAAAAATTCAATTGATCAATCATTCAAATTATGGCACGGTACGAAATTGTGGCCATTATGTCGGTCACAAAACCACGCGGCATAAACATACGGACCCATTACATCTGTTGCCTTAGTACTGGCTGGACGGACAAGACAGAAATAGCGGGGAAAACATGCGGAAATGTGCGGGGAAATTAGTGGGAAAGTTGCGGAAATAATGCGATAAATTTGAGTGATAGTTGTGGAGTACATTGCGAACATATGTCGTCTCCATGTCATTAAGAAATCGTGACTGTTCATAGAAATTCTAATTGTTCACGAAAAATATGACTAATAATAGAATATGTGATGATGTTAATGAAGGATGGGACGTGGATCGACGCAAAGAATGTTCATGGCATTGGAAAACTTAATAATTAACTGATGCATGTCGAAGTATTTGAAGAAATGAAACTGTTCATGTAATTTGATATTGTTCATGAAAAATATATTTGTTCATGGAATATTCGACTGTTTTATGTACATGGAGAAAGTGACATGGCATGACGCACCACTTGCGCATGGCATTGTGAAATTGTGACTGTTCATGTAAAATGAAATTTAGCATGATATAAGTGACGGGCCCTTGACCACACACTACGGGATTATGAAAATGTGACTGTTTATGAAAATTATGTGAACGAATGTGTGAATTATTCATGAAAAATATAGCTGTACATGGAAAATTTGACATTTGCTGTTTTCGGACAGGAACTGCTAATCGAAAATGTGACTGTTAACTGAAAATGTGACTGATCATATCAAAAAGTGTGGCATTGTATGAAAATGTGAGGGAGTCGGTGATCACTGGTGTTAATTATTGTGATGCTAAGTCATTTTATATTTGTGATACAATATGTGTGACCACGGCTTTATAATAGAATAATCACATATCTTGTTGGGTAACCTGTACCATTGACTTCTTGCTGCGATCCGGATCCCGTAGGGAACAAAATCCTAACCCAAAGATAGCTCCTCATAGAGATCTAGGAAAAGGTTTTAGGAATCGGTCCACAGGTGGCGGAGAAATCGATGAATATACCTTAAAAAAGAAATATACAGTGGAACACAGAACCTCCTCCTTTTTGAAGTCAGTTAGAAAGGTCAATGTCTTATTTAAATAATAGGCACTAAATTTATATATATTTAAATAAATGTATTTATGTATTTGTATATCTTTATATTATTAAGTTTTGCTTTTTATTACTGATGTTTTTATTTTATAATATCTTATTCTGTTGTATTTCTAATTTATTCGATTATGTGCTGTATGTAGGTATACTTTACGTTTATTTTGATAGCTCCATTGTGGATGACGGCAGAAATCTCTCTTTAGGGATAGGTATGCACCTCTTAATTTCTTTTTGTATCTGTACAAATATTTTTAAATGTGCAATAAACAAAGGTTGCCAAAACATATCCCTTCTTTTAGCTTCACTGAAGTCGGTCAAAAATAATATAAAGACAAGCGGTGACTTGTTCTCATACAAATCTAGAACCATTTCCTTTTGAATTGTTTTACTAGCTTAAAAATATTTACATAAAAGAAATACAAAAATCAACTGCGTGTGTTACAACGGAAATCCTTCTTTTTCCAAGGAATAGATTAACTACTAAATTGTATTTAAAAAACTAACTTTAATACGCTTCCTGTAAATTAACTTTTTGGCCTCATTATCATAATGGTGTTTTGGCGCCATCATAAACGTGCTTGTGTTTGCTACGCAGCTAGAATACAGGTGAGGCTACATTTTACATTGTTTTCGAATTTACAATAAATTAAAATATGTACTTTACGAAACTGGCGAATGGCTGACTGACTGACAACGCCCTGCCTCACTCTTACTGACTTAGATAATTTTAAAGAAATAATTGAAAAGAAATACGTTCCGCAAATGTTATATATATGGAAACCTGGATTTAGTCTTATTTTAAAACGTCATTATCATTACAAATAAAACGATTTTAATTACCATTTTTCAATATTTTGGCATACGCTCGAAACTGGCAACACCAACCAATAAAAAAAGATGGAGTGAAATAAAATGACAGATTACGTTTTCAACTTAGCGCAAAAGATCATTTACAACCGACAACAAAAAAGGAGGACATTTTCAATTCAACAGGCATAATATAAAATTGTTTAAACTGTTATTATTGAGAAGAAAAACATTCAACTAAAATAAAATAAAAAAACACAAACAAAAATCGATTACAAACCAACTTTTTCCGGTTTGCCGCGTAACCACATGGATTTGAAAAGAACTGACATCCCTTTGAAAGGAGGGGTGCGTCATACCTCCCCTGCTACCCCTGATTTCTACCCTCTTATTTACTTAACAAGAGAGATAAGACGTAAATAAGTTTTGTTTCTTTCTATCGATAAGGAATATTTACAAGAAATTGTACACTTTTTAAGACCTTTCATTACTAAAGTACTAGTTTCAATTTGATGTATGCAGGTGACTCGGGACCGGTCGATGTGGCGTACCATGAGGGAGGCCTATGTCCAGCAGTGGACGTTTCCCGGCTGATGATGATATCAGGCTCCCCTGACTGATTGATTGACACATCTTGACACGACCTAAAATAATTGATTTTTTTAAAATTTAGAACATTGTTTTCCTTGATAATGTTATGTACCACTAAGAAAGGATTTTCAGAACTTCACCCCTGACGAAATCAAAAATGAAAAAAAATGAAAAAATTGGGTTTTACGGTAGCAAATTTTAAAATTTGAATCGCGATCCATTTGACGATTTTAAGAACAACTAAAATGGATTACCATGCTTGCAAAGCCATGGACAACGAAATAGTTTATTGATGTCTCAGTTTTTTCATTACAAACTGTATCATTTCGTATTTCTGTGACCGGAACCAAAAATGACTTTTTTTCGGTTTTCGTTCAAAACCGCAGTCGCGACAGACGCGCGGCGCCAACGCAGAGCAGGCCGTTCCATTTTCGAAAATTTGAATTTAAAATTGGAACGTAATCGCTGGCGGCCATCATTAAAAATAGATCATAGACAAGCACATGTATATTATAGCTAGACAAAACATAGTTTTTTGTCGTGTAATCCAAAAACGTTTAATCTTGGTTTAATCCATGATTTCATTGTAATCGAAGTTTTTTTCTAAAAGGCTGTTGAATGACCACATTAGTCATAATTTTAGTTCGAATAAAATGAAGCTTTTTTTATGTAATCTTAATGACGTGTATGGTTATAAACTTTTTTATTTGAGAAGCTATTATAAACGGCCAAGAACGAGTCGGACTCGTGCACCGAGGGTTCCGTACAGAATCTAAATAATTAGCATACTAAAAATCATAAATAATAGGTTAGGTCACCGAATGCTCTAACAAAAATACAAGTAATCCAAATAAATACCTTTCTTGTATCTCTTTATAGGGATATAGACAATTTTTATCATAACCTATCTCACAGAACATCGTTGACATAGTCCTCTGATATGTCTCATGCAGCTACTGCTTCTCGTAGATAGTAACCGGTAACAACGTAACTAACGAAGCACAGAATCATATCACTGTTCAGACAATCAGGTGATTCAGCCTGCAGTGTCCTAAACAAACTGGGGAAAATCTTACAAAGTTATTTTTGACAATGTCCCGCCGGGAATCGAGTCCAGGACCTGCGTGTGTTGCGCGTCTTAGAATCTCAGACAATTGTGTCACAGAGGCCGCTACCGTCAATAAATTGGATGGTAAGCGTGCGCACCCAAAAGCCTCAGATTTACAGAGCTATAAACACTGCTGTTAGGCGGCAGACGCGGACCTCGGACCGGGAGACGCGGGGTGGGACGGCCTCCAGACCGCTGGTCTGACGACCTCAAGAAGATAGCGGGAAGCGAGTGGATGAGGACGACGGCGGACCGGAAGGAGTGGCGCACGTTGGGAGAGGCCTGTCTTCAGCAGTGGAGAGACACGGGCTGGTAAGTCAAGTAAGTCAAGGCGGCAGACTTAGGTAACATGGTAGTAGCTAGTCAGGCATCTCATCATCATCATCAGCCAGGAAACGTCCACAGCTGGGCATAGGCCTCCTTCGTGGCACGCCACATCGACCGGTCCCGAGCCACCTGCATTCAGTAACTTCCCGCGGCCTTAACCAGGGGGACGGCCCGGTAGACGTTTCTCAGTAAGTACATGGTCGCCCTACCACCACCCAAAACTAGTATATAGTAGTCCCCACTGTGAATCGAACCCTGGCCCTGGAACATTTATCCATTAGGCCACGGACGCGGTTAAAAATAAGCCCTCGTTCTCAACAAAGTAAAGCCAGTTCACTATAACCCTGAAGTTTCCACTAGTTTGCTCTAGAAAATTATCAATAGTTCCTCTTCACGCACAAAGGTTCAATTTGCTTGCATGTGTTGTCAAATTGCGAGGGAAAGAGGGTCGGGACAAATCAACTTTGTATTGTGGAAAACCAGCGGGATGTAAGAATTGCGAGGCATTTGTTAGGGGGCTCCCCTTATTGTTAATGTTCCTATATTCCGCCTTTGTTGCTTATTGGCTACTAAAGCTGAACTCACCAAAAATACTTTAAAGCTGCAACAAAGTTTCATACTAAATTTCTGTTGCCATTATCTTTTAAAGTATAACAGCTGGATTTGTGTAGTAACTATCTAAAAATAGTACATCAGATTGTGATGTCGCGAAATGAGTATCATTAACATACAACTTCACAGTGAATCACAATTTTAAGGGATAACGTTAATGTTTTCAAATAGGCTTACCGTTATCCCTCTCCTAATGCTTCATACTAAATTTCTGTTGCCATAATCTTTTAAAACAGAACAACTGGTTTTGATAAGTAATTACCTAAAAATAGGAGATGGAAAATAGGTGTGTCGTGTCGTCGGTGCATCTAGTAGGGGGACGGCACGGTACACGCTTCCCGGTGCGTGGCCGCTACTCGAGAACTTTTACTCCCCACCGGTTATCGGTTCTTCGAGGAATGTGGCCTGCCCATTGCCACTTCAGCTCACTGACTCGTCGAGCCATGTCGGTGACCCTTGTTCGTCTACGGATTTCCTCATGCTGGATTTTGTCACGTAGAGAAATTCCGAGTATAGCTAGTTCCATTGCTCGCTGAGTGACTTTGAGCTTGTTTATTCGCCCTCATATAATACCAATGAACGACGAACGACTCAGGCTCCGATGTCAGATCGACCACACATGGGACAGTTAAGAGCACACCCTGGACTACGACCACAATCGCTAGAGGTACAGTCGCGACGAGAATACCAATACTATTATAGGCCAGGAGACCTGGTTACTTTTGTGTGCGTAATTCTTTGTTGATAATTTCTGAAGCCGATGCGGATGAAGTTAATTTTAGAACCATATATCGTAATACTTAAGCTCATAAGTTCACTGTTTCGCTTACTGCTTTATTGTTTATGTTGATAATCTTATATTATAAAGGAAACTGAATGTCTAGAATAAGTTTTAAGTATAGTGAGACGGTTTCTATTTTTCAATGATAAATCAAATCTATACTACTCGTAATATAAATGCGAGAATGATGTAATGTCCGCGTAATCGGTAATGTTACCTTTGTCTGCCGCAAAATAACAGTGTTAATAGCACCACAATAATCATCTACATCAACCTATATGTGTGTACCCACTGCAGGAGCTCAGTCCTACTCTCCTACAGAGAGTGTATGTGACATAGTCCACCACGCGGGACCAGTGCGCATTGGTAGACTTCACACACACCTTTGAATTTCTTCTCAGCAGTGTGCAGGTTTCCTCACGATGTTTTCCTTCACCGAAAAGACAAATGTAATGATTTTTATCATTCGTACATATAAATAACAAATTGTAACTCATTGGTACGAGCCAGGATCGAATACAGACCTCGATTTCAGCGTTCTGAACCCAACGGGACCCTATTGCTAAGACTCCGCTGTCCGTCTCTCACCAGGCTGTATCTCATGAACCGTGATAGTTAGACAGTTGAAATTTTCACAGATGATGTATTTATGTTGCCGCTATAACAACAAATACTAAAAAACAGAATAAAATAAATATTTAAGCCCCCATACAAGAAACGTTATTTTTGCTAGTTTTTGCTCGATATTGATAACGGCAACAGTTAGATGCTTGAAATATTCACAAAATATTTAGTTATAATACTGGTAAACGGTATAACCAGAAATACTAAAATAGAATAAATATTTAAGGGGGCTCCCATACAACATACATGTTTTTTTTGCCGTTTTTAATGATAATGGTACGGAACCCTTATTGCGCGAGGCCGACTCGCACTTGGCCGGTTTTCCACGACTGACGCTCTACCCAGAGCTACCATGGCTACATGTTTTTATTACACAATATTAATTCAAACAACGTATAATATGTCAAACGATAGTTTCACTCACAGCCCCGCCATTCATAAGCAAATAAATCATGAAAAAGCAAAAAAGAAACAAGCCATTAAATAAACATTAGCAACATTCTTATGTCAACTGAATTTAATATGTGATACTAGGCTTCTCTCGCGACTTCGTCCACGAGAACTTCACACGAAGCCCACGGGAACATCATAGTGTATCGGGGCTATAAGCAGCCTGAATCCGTCTCCACAAACGTGCAAGCCAAACAGTGACGTAGCCAGGTAACCTAGGGCCCCGAGAAAAGTAAAATTGGGCCCTATTTAAGCTATTTGAAGCTATCCACCTCCAACAAAGTTTCATACTAAACTCCTGTTGCCATAATCTTTTAAAATATAATAGCTGGATTTGTGCAGTAACTATGTTAAAATAGGACATCGGATTGTGATGTCGCGAAATGAGTATCATTAACATACAACTTCACAGTGAATCACAATTTTCAAGATTTTCACCCTTTTCATCCCCTGAATGGTAGAAATATTACAGAAGATATATTTCATTGCCTTCGTCGATCCTATCCCGTATTGCTCCACGGCAATAAAAAGTGGGTAAAACGTTTTTAAACATAATTCCACTTCCATATTCAAATTGATGCAAAATTGTTCAGTCAAATCTTATATAATTCACATATGCTCATATAAATGCTAAATAAACAAGATATATTCCTTGGAAGCTATTACTTGGAAGCTAGGAACCAGGAACCTATGTCATTATGAATATGCTAAAAACAAAACAGTAACTCACGGCTTTAGCATACTCGTATAGTCATCCCATTTTCTCCCGTGGGTGTCTAAGGAAAATTCACACAGAATCTATCTTGGACCATACCAGCCTGCCGAGCCTGCCGAGCCTGCCAAGCCTGCTGAGCGAATAACTCTAATTTATGATTTGATTAAAAATTACTTTTCTTTCCAAAGTACACCACTGATTCTTTAATTGAAAATCTGTTTAAATATTTCTCTCTCTTGTATTTTAAAACAAATACAAAATCTCAATTTGAAATACAAAATCTTTACAAACAAACTAACATTACAATTTAGAGATGTATTCTAAAAATTTATTCACATAACTTGTCACTTTGGAAGCCATGAGCAATATTTATGATCCGAAAATCCAATTTCATCTGACCTCCGTCCCCCCTCTCTGTACTTAGAAAACACATTTACGTGGGAGAAAACTCGAATTGACAAGTAGGTCTACGAAATTTGGTCGCTCGCCTACTCCATAATGAACCTCAAACTGTTTCTATCTCTTTCTTCACCATTCCGAACGCAATAGTAGAAAGAAAGAGATAGTTTAAAGAGGGTCGTATTGCATATCATTAACATTGCGCTACAACGACCTGTCAAAACAACATCATCTCTCTCAGACGTATCGATCTTTAACGTGTGAAAGAGAGATAGGTTTATATAGATAATAAGAAATATGATCAGCGATTATGTACGAGTTTTTGTCAAGAGAATGTTGGTTTTGGTATTATGTGAGCTGCTGGTGACTGTTTGTGGATAATTATTGACTATTTTGTTTCTTTTTGTGCAAATACATATCTCGGATTAACGGTTACTTTGTTCCTTTCATTTTAATACTTACATGTTCATTCGTTCCATTACAAATTTTTCCAAGATGCGACGAAGATTTTGAGAATTTTTTATCGCGTTATCTCTAAAAAAAATCTTATTTTTTTCGGAAATTTATGACTCAAGACTGACTTGTCACTTGAATAATATTTTTCACGTATTTTTGTGATGTTACCTCCTTAGCGCTTTTACAACAAACGAAACCGTTTGCACTGCAATAAACCGTTATCACATTACATTTAATTGTGATGGATACGAGTATATCATCCTTACAATTTTATTATCACCTTAATTTATCAGTATGTCATATGTCCTACTCCATCCCTACCCCAATTTTTTAAACTAAAATTTTAGTATTTTTTATTCGGTAACCTTAACTGCTATCATCTATCACATCAACAGTCTATATATGGCCTACTCTCCTACAGAGAGTGTATGGGACATAGTCCACCACGCGGGACCAGTGCGGATTGGCGGACTTCACTTGTCTGTTCAAGACATGCAGGTTTCCTCACGATGTTTTCCTTCACCGTTAAGCAATCGGATAATGTACTTGAATGAAACAAAAACAACTCATAGGTACACGGCTGGATTCGAACCCGGTACCCTCAGATTGAGAGCCCGCGCCTTATCCACTACGCCACCGACGCTTCTTTTGTTTTTTTATTATTTGCATCTATATTAAAACTCATAATGTCCTAAAAGCCACTTGCAAAGTTTTCGCCTATGGGTCTTAATTTCTTTTTTATTAATATTTAAAAAAAACACTGCATAATATAAACATAAATTTAAAAAGAAAAGGCAAAACAAATTAAGTCATAGAAGTTTAGTTGATCGTATTGAAGTATTCTTCAATCATCAGCTTAGTTATTCGTGGTGTACTGGTGTTGAAAAGATCAATATTCTACAACTCCGGAGTGTAAATGATTTTCAACGGAAGTTGGTATTACATAATGGTAACGGCAAGCACCTGACCTACATGCGTCTAAGAGACGATAAGATTTGCAGATTCTGTGACGAGGAAGAGGAGACACCTATCCACATCCTCTGTCACTGCGATGCACTCCATCACAGTAAACAAAAGCACCTTGGAGGCCATATCGTCACACCAGACGATATTAAGGCCTCCACCCCTGGAGACATCGTCCGATATATGATCGGAGTGGGCCTCGGGGAAGTGCTTTAACCACATAGGGGTCACAATAGATCTATCAAGGTCGCAGTGAATGGTTGTTGCCGGTAGACCACCCCTTGTCTCAAAAAAAGGCAGAGTTTGCTTTAAATACTGAGCTATATATTTTCCTAGAAAACAAAGATGGCGTCGTATATAAAAACAAAATACAATAAAGTTGTACGTTAATGACACATAGTTCTCGGTATTATATTTGATGTCCTATTTTTAGTATAAGCATAACTGCACAATGAAACTGATGAACTTTGGCATTATTTTTTGTACCGGGAAACGTGTACTAGACCATCCCCCTACTAGACGGATCTACGACCTGGTAAAGATCGCGGGTAGTCGCTCCGGACCGGTCAATGTGCCATACCATGGAGGAGGACAATGTCCAGCAGTGGACGTTTCCTGGCTGATGATGATCTATTTTCACCCTAGTTTGGATGCGAGTCAATTCTAGTCTTAATCTACAGTACACAATTTATAATATGTCAACTTATACCCTGATAGATTGATCTTTGAGCAAGGACCAAGAACTGCAAAATATTTGAAAAGCAATTTAGCGATGAGCATAAAATTGTATAATAAAGTGCCGATCGAATTTAAATCGCTAAACATTGGATTGTTCAAAAAACAATTGTTTGAATGGTTGGTGTCTCATTGCTTTTATAATGTTAAGGAATTTCTAGACTCTCGTTATTAATTGATCACTAAATATTGTGTATGGCTTATAGCATAATGACTCATTAATTTTGCATGTCTAGTATTAATGTGGCTAAACATGTATTTGTACTTTAAATTGTAAAATAACACCTTGTAACCATGTTTATGCAAAATAAATATTATGATTACATACAGATGTATTAAAAGAGTCATTATAATCATCATCAACAGCCTGTATATGTCCCCACTGCAGGGTCTCAGGCCTACTCTCCTACAGAGAGTGTATGTGACATAGTACACCACGCGGGACCAGTGCGCTTTGGTAGACTTCACACACACCTTTGAATTTCTTCTCAGGAGTGTGCAGGTTTCCTCACGATGTTGTCCTTCACCGTAAAGCCAATGGTAATGATGTTGATCATTCGTACATACATTCCAAATAACAAATTGGAACTCATTGGCAGAGTCAAGATCAAACCCAGATCTCGATTGTTGAAGCACTGAGCTCCAGCCAACTGAGCTACCAGGGCTTTCCTTTAAGAGAGCAGTTAAATAAAAGCTTTTTTATTTTGCAAGAGAACAGGATAAAATGTGGCAGAAAGTATTAACAAATATAAACGGAGAGGAATTTCGTTTCTTTACTCCCATTATTCTGTGATGAAACACGACAACTGTAGCGACACGGCCGTCGCTGAAAACGACGGAGCTGAAATTTTACAACACAAGCTTCACACACTGCGTTTCACACAACGAATTTTGCACGGCGGATTTTACACCTTGAATTTCATGCTAAGAAATTTACACCATGTATTTCACAAAACGAAACCGACACGACGAATTCTACATTACAATTTTTAAACAATTTATTACATCTTATTTTAATATTACTAATTTTAGAGAATTGTATTTAATACAATGTATTTAAAGTGGCATTTCAAAGTATAAACCATGACTTTCACACTACGAATTTTACATTAAGATTTTTATTTCATTTTCAGTTTTATTTTTAAAAACGACTGTAAAACTATATCAATTTATATTGTATGACTGAGAATCATACTTCGATAAGGGAAAGAGCTGCTCATCTTCTAACAGACACACAAATTTTAAACAAGAGTAGCTAAAAACCATCCCGATTAAATCAGCCCTCTGATAAAAAAAACAGTCACTAAATAAATTTTGATTATTACTTTACTGGACAGTTAATCAATTAAATAATACTAAAATCCAGTTTTCAATAAATATGGTATTAAATATTAAGATGAACAGAAGTGCTCTACCACCAAACAAACCGAGTACCCGTCGGGAATCGAACCTGAGACCTCCGTATTACTATTTCAATTGTGTTTCAATTATATATTCTTGTTTTTACAACAGTTTTGACGTTGAAGTACATACTCATAGGTGAATGTCCCTTATAAATCATAACGATGAGGGTTAGTGGACTTAAAAAAGAAAGAAAAACCCGAGAAAATTTGCTGAAAATAACTAACAATTCCTTTAAAACATTCGTAAAAATACGAGCGTCGCATAAATATAATAATTAATCATTAATTATAAACCATTTTTACACTAAACAATGATGGATAGTGTAATTATCATTAAATAAATTTTTCTTTCTTCATTTGAATGAAAATTCCGGACGCATTTCAAATTTTCCCCTGACTTACTATTCTAGCGACGATGGACTCGCGTTTAATTTGACTTTATTTGTGATAAATGCGGGTTATCTTGTGTTAGATTTTTGTATATATTTACTAGTATAGACTAGCAAATTACTGACAAGTAAAAGCGTTCAAAAAGAACTGGAAACCGACTTCAATTGCCCTAAAATTTGACATTTATTGAGGCAAATTTAAGATTTAAATAGTTTTCTCGTGTTTTGTCGTCTCATTATCAGGACTGGACCAAATTGAAATGAGACCACACGGAAAGCACTAGCTTTCAAATAAAAAAAGGAACATCCAAATCGGTTCACCCATTCAAAAGTTCTGAGGTAACAAACATTTAAAAAAATACCCGTCGAATTGAGAACTTCCTCCTTTTTTGAAGTCGGTTAATACATGGAAATTTCTCTTCTGAAATAATCTGATTAAATTTAATTAGCTATTGTCAGTCCGCGGCAAGTAGATCGAAGTAAAATGTTGTTGCAAAATAAGTAGATTTCATTTAATTTCAGGCAATGCAATTAAATTATGCGTCGGTAGCGCAGTGGATAAGGCGCGGACTCTCAATCTGAGGGTTCCGGGTTCGAGTCCAGCCGTGTACCTATGAGTTGTTTTTCAATTCAATACATTATCCGATTGCTTAACGGTGAAGGAAAACATCGTGAGGAAACCTGCATGTCTTGAACAGACATGTGAAGTACTCCAATGCGCACTGGTCCCGAGTGGTGGACTATGTCCCATACACTCTCTGTAGGAGAGTAGGACTGAGCCTGAGTGGGGACGTATATAGGCTGCTGATGATGATGAATGCAACGAACGGAATAAAACAAAGTAAGAAACATGTAGGTGCTTCTGTCCTTCTCCCGATTTTTCCTTAGTCGCTTTTTACGACAACCGCGGGAGAGGGTGCTTCTATTCGAAACCCACCCCCGAGACCGCACGGATATAGATTCTGAATATATATAAAAACATAATAAGAGCCTATAAAATTTGAGGATTGCCCTCGATATCCCAGGATTCCCATCATGTGATCCAGATTTAGTGACAATGAGAAAAACTTGGAAGAATACCCTACCGATCAAAAGAAAAATTTTTGAAATCGGTCAACATATAACCTCATTTTTTGAAGTCGGTTAAAACCACTGCAAGATTTTACCGCTTTAAAAATATTCTACAAATTCTTCTTACTACCATATCCCCACTTAGTTAAGGCCCGCCCTGACGGTTGCTATGGCAACGCACCCCATGGGCGGTTGGTTGTCTATGTATACTCGTATATTTACAAGAGGGGTGACTTCGATAGATACCCTTAGCTTTGCGTTCTATTTTTAACTTAATTCTAAGTACGAATAAGTGAGAGAAAAGTTATTAAGTTCTACAGAAATATATGTTCTAATTATTATTATTTATGTTAAAAAATCGCTCTATTTTCGAACAAACATTTTCTTTTCTGTAAACCGACTTCAATTGCCCTAAAAGTCTACTTTTATTGAAGACTCAGAACTTTTGACTGGTCAACCGATTTGGATGATTATTTTTTTATTTGAAAGGTGGTGCTTCCCGTGTGGTATCATTTCAATTTGGTCCAGTTCTGACAACGGCATCCATGAGAAAACTATATAAATCTTAAATTTGCCTGAGTAAAAGTAGACGTTTAGGGCAATTGAAGTAGGTTTCCAGTTCTTTTTGAACGCATTTACTTGTTTTCCTTGTCTGTTACACGATAACTCCGCCAATTGTGAATCAATTTTGATGATTCTTTATTTGTTTAGTAGATCATATTTCAGAGGTGGTCCCATATACATTATATCGAAATTGATTGAGTGCTTTTTGAGAAAATCACCAAAAATCAAATATACCCAGATAATAGGCTAGTTGACTAAATTTGAAAACTTGGCTAATTATATACTTTAATATCTATTTTATCCCAAAAAAACTATATTTTAAAGAAAAATCAATATTTACATTACGTATTTTGTATTTTAAAAAAGCCATTTAGATTTCCCTCGAAAACGCTGAATAGTGTCATGGCGTCTTGAATGACGTCACAGCTCGCGAAATAACCTGCTCTGTGGTATGAAAACGTCAACAACAACAATGATGTTTTGCGAGGCGTGACGTCACACTTTCTTGCGCCGCGTTCTTCGTGTTCGTTGTCACGTGACCTAATGCCTATTTTTTTCGAATTCATTTTCTAAAAATATTAATAATCTTTAATTTTTTTGAGAAATATACTAGTTTTTTCTTATCTTCGTCTCCTCATTTATAATTAGAAACTATAAACCAAGCAATTTGTTATTACTCATAAAAGCTGTAAAACGCTC
Organism: Carcina quercana; assembly: GCA_910589575.2. Taxonomy (NCBI): domain Eukaryota; kingdom Metazoa; phylum Arthropoda; class Insecta; order Lepidoptera; family Depressariidae; genus Carcina; species Carcina quercana. The sequence continues at coordinate 2,604,089 of OU342454.1, read as the reverse complement.
GTTGTCGATTTAAGAACTTTGTAGGCGTGCGCACGGACAAAGTCACATTATCTGTTTTAGTACGATGATGATCATGAATCAAACTTTGATTCATCATCATCATCAGCCGGGAAACGTCCACAGCTGGTAATAGGCCTCCCTCATGGTACGCCGCATCGACCGGTCCCGAGCCACCTGCATCCAGCGACTCCCCGCGATACTAACCAAGTCATCGGTCCATCTAGTAGGGGGACGGCCTGACTTTGATTTTAATTTATAAATTAGAAAATCATCATTAGCAGCACCGAGGAAACGCCCACTGCTGGACATAGTGCTCCAGCACTTGCATCCAGCGATTCCCGCAACTTCACTACGTCGTTGGTCCAGCTAGTGACGGTCCGGTAGACGTTTCCCGGTACGTGGTCGTCACTCGAAAACAACTCGCCACGGTTATTCGACCTTCGAACGAAGTGACATGCCCATTGCTACTTCAGCTCACTGACTCGTCGAGCTATGTCGGTGCCAATAGTTCCTCATTCCAAATTTTACCACTTATTATCGCTGAGTGACTTTGAGCTTTTATATTTGGCCCACAGTAAAGGACCACGGTTGCGTATGACGGAATGGCAGCGGAGGCCTAGTAATAGGGTTACTCCAATGATCTAACGGTGTAACAGCTATGACCATTTTTGCGCTGATCGTGTTTAGATGAAGTTTAAAACCGCCGCTGCCAGAACGATCGTACGGGAGTCTTACCCTACTCGACTCGTAAGTAAAAGCTTATCGATTTTTCCGTGACATCAACTTTGAAAGCTTTCCGTACATTAAGTGAGAAAATAAAAACGTTGGCTTAATGGACTATTGTTTCCACTCCAAAATGCTTTCTTTTTATATTGAAGATTTGAGAGTGTTTATAAATGGTATTTCGTGAATTCTCCTGCGCTAGTTTTTTACGCTGGAATTAAATTGAAAACCTGTGTGAATTAGATCATTAGATTATTTCAAGTTCCCAATTTAAAAAGGCTCTAAATAAATGGCTACTTGTGCATATGTTCTACTTTATAGACGAATCACTAAAGTAAAACGAAAAAACGGTAAAATCGACACACAATTTATTTATTTACAATTACAAACTTATCCTACTTCCTACTAATAAGTGTGAAAGTTTGGATGTTTAGATGTTTGGATGTTTGGATGTTTGTGACGCTTTCACGGAAAAACTACTGAATGGATTTGAATGAAACCTTACAATAATATAGCTTATACATCAGAATAACATAAAGGCTATAATTTATAAAGACATATTGTGTCAATTGTACAAAATCACACTTATAATATTAGTGGGATTACATGGGCAATTTAGGCATAACAAAAACGCGTTGCCTAGCAACCGACCATTGAATATGTAATTCGTATATACAAACTTTCGCGTTTATAATATTAGTGTGAAGACTATTTGAATGTCAGATATTGAAATTTCTTTTGTTTCTTTAAACTATTAGCCTACGTAACAGAATAAACACTATTTTGTACCTTATGCTGGAAATGGAGATAGATGCCTTCTATGCCTATCGAACAAGAAGAATAAATCATGAAGTACACGCGGACAAAGCTGCGGGCGGAAGCTAGTACAATAATAATAATAACAAATACAATAATAATAATAAAAAACAAAGAACGTATATTTACAAAGTGAACACTTCGTCTAGGGCTAGTCCGTGCGGCATGGTGCCAGTACACTGGCGCTGTTGCCTCGCTGTATATTATTTATAAATATGTATATAATATAAGTTAGACATAAACAATTTTGCATGCTGTAGATTATGGATAAATAGGAATGAAGCAACTTAATATTTCTTGTACCACCTTTGGACAAAAACCCTATTTTTTGCAATTAAAAATATTTTGATTTTGATCCAATACACATACTCTTACAAAGAGTGTAATATATAACTGCGCTGTATAAAAATAATTGTTATTTCTCGAGTGTGAATTGCGTGATTGGCTGTTAGAAAAATATGTATAATTATTGGAGGGCAGTTGAAGAGATGAATTTTTAGCATATTTATATCAGATAAAAATAATTTAATTCGATACAACGTAGTGATAACAAATGCACAGTTCTGTAAAAAGTCATATATAAATTGAAACCATGTCGTTAAAATAGTTAACACTTTGAAATATTTCCTATAACCGGTGGGGAGTAAAGGTTCTCGAGTGGCGACCACGTACCGGGAAACGTTTACCAGACCGTCCCCCTACTAGATAGACCGACGACCTAGTTAGAGTCGCAGGGAGTCGCTGGATGCAGGTGGCTCGGGACCGGTCGATGTGGCGTACCATGAGGGAGGCCTATGTCCAGCAGCAGACGTTTCCCGGCTGATGATGATGAAAGGTGGAATGTAAGAAACTGTAATTTTCTGTCTGTCTGTTATCGTATATAACATGTTCGATGCAAATAAACTGATTTTATCCCTAGCGAGGTTAATTCAGTCTCGGTGGCTTAGCAACTTCACAATCGGATCCGCAATCCAGAGGTGCCGGATTCGATACCCAGAGGGAGTACTTGATTTGGTTACCTGAGTACCGCCAGAAAGCAATGAATAGCACTGGTGTGTTTCAGTATGAAATTCAGCAGCGCCTCATTAGTTTAAATTTTCTTGTGAAAATCAGCATCAGGTGAGATCAAGCGGAATGTTGTCTTTCGTATCCGGTCTCAACACTGCGGTTTGGCAGCAGACATCATGGCGGTAGCTAGCGGAGCACACAGAAAAATTACCATCAAACCCACCGGCTATTAATATGCACTAGGAATCGAACCCAGGACCTCCGAATTGTAAGTCTCAGTTACTATGCCACGTCGGGTAATGCGCAGCAAAATGAAATAGCTGGTACAGTAGCGAAACCAAATTGTTGAAGCGCCCTTTTGCAGAGAACTCTTCAGCCCCGCAGCCATTGTTCGAGGGCTATTGTTTCGTCGTATTCATTACCGGCATTGTTTTTAACGTTTCACTCTTTTTAGGGTTCCTCGAGATGCTAGTAGCTGTAAAAAAATGCCACAAAACAAACTGATTCATCATCAGCCAGGAGATCCACTGCTGGACATAGGACTCATGTCATTAAGATACTTTGTTGGTTAGAGCTCGTGGCCGCGTTCAAATTTGGATTGTTTTGTAGCTGTCCCTCTCCGAGCCCTATCCTACCCGAGCGCGTACGGTGAGACAGCATACACTACGCGAAGTTATCCACCCGTTATTTGGATGTTTCGTAGTCCAGGGATCATTTGAAGGATACAGTATATTATGTTACCATTTTTTTAATACAGTATACTAATGAAATTTCAGATGTCGGTGGTTTTTCCAAATTGTTCTAAATTGATTCATACTCTTTTAAATCAGGTTCAAAGTTGGGGCTTTTTACTACCGAAAAATACAATTCTTTGACGCCCTGTAACTCTGGAAGTATATATTTAAACGAAAATCTGACTCACCACCGACACAGATATTTGTTTCTAGATTGTGCCTTGAAAATTTCATAGATTTTCATAGCTTAATACTCAAAATATGACTGGACTACGTTTGTATGGGCGCTTTGACAACAGCAAATCCTCTCGACGCAAAGCAGGAAAAGTTTCACGCCAACATCTGTCTGTGGCATCGTAGCTCTCGAACGGATGGATCAATATTTTTTTACGTGAAAGCAAGTTTCCTTGCGGTGGTTCCTAGCTATATTTGGTAAAAATAAATTCAGCAGTTTCAAGACTTGTTGATGTTAGGAAGTTTCGGCATAAAATTGAATAATTTTGTTTATTTTCGTAGGGTTTTTATTTTAAATTTAATTTAATTTACTTGTTTGTACAAAAGAATCATTCCTGTACTAAGTGAAAGCGTCACATGTCATTTCATTTGATAAGATAATCCTTTATTATTAACCGACTTCAAACAAGGAGGTTATCAATTCGACGGATATGTTTTTTTGGCTTTTTTAAATGTTTGTTACCTCAGAACTTTTGACTGGGTGAACCGATTTGGATGATTTGGTGAGGTGCTTTCCGTGTGGTCCCATTTCAATTTGGTCCAGTTCTGACAACGGCATCCATGAGAAAACGATATCAATCTTAAATTTTTAGAGCAATTGAAGTCGGTTCCCATTTCTTTTTGAACGCATTTACTTGTTTGGAAACACGGTGACAAATATAGTTTTAAAGGACCGGCGTGACGCCATCTTTGTTTTTGAGGTTAAGTCTTGCCTGTTTCGTGTATTTTTAATGTTTCCACAAATAAACTAAATCGAAATATTCAGAAATGGAAAATAAATCACTTTTATTATTATTATTCATTTATTTCAGGTAACAATGACCCATAAGTATATATACAATACAATAAAATACATTAAAATAAACTACTAGACACTACAATAATACTATTTACTATGTCACGTTGGTGCCGCTCTGGTGGTGTTGGTCGCTATCCTCCCTCTGAAGCGACGGTACACCACGCCCTTCGGTCGGAAGTCCTCCCTCATGAAGGTCTCCAGCTTGCAGGTCGGGACTCGCACCACGAACGACTTGAAGGATGTGTTGTGGCGTGACTCCAGCTGCTCCACCCTCACGGTGTAGTTGGACTTCTGTTTAATGAATTCTGTGACGTCCTGCCTGGTGGAGGTGAAATGCCTATTTATATTACCTTTTTAAAACAGAAGTGTACAACTCCAGGCCGGGTCTCCATACAATCGACAAACGTGACATTTCGATATGTAGTACGGAACCATTGTATGTAGAAGAACTCTTACTTGCCCTCAAAATACAACTTCTTTATTCCTCTATCCTCAATACAACTCAGTTAATTTCGCCATCTGTCACTTAGACGCGTTCAAAAGATAACAGCTGTACTGCAATGTTGCTGAAATTTATTTTATTATAATTATCGCGTTGAAAAAACACCTAAAAAACCGACTTCAACTGCCGTAAAAAGGCTCATTAGAAGTAAAATTACCTGGGTACATTTGTTGATTTTTTCAAAAAGCACTGAATCAATTTTGTTAAAAAAATTACGGTATCACCTCTCAAATATGCTTTATCAGACAAAAAAGAATTATCAAAATCGATTTTCAGTTGTCGGAGTTATCGCTTAACATACATTGAAAAATCATACAGTAGAACTGAAAACCTCTTCCTTTTTTGAAGTCGGTTGAAAAGAAGAACAATCCGTTTTGTAACACACTGTCCTCAATGTCTTTATTAGTATATTGCAAAGATAATGTGAGGCACATTATGTCTGAATCTCTTAAGAGGCTATGTTGGTAAGACCACGTGGTCGGTTTCAAGGTTAAATTGTTTTGTAGCTGTCCCTCTCCGAGCCCTATCCTACCCGAGCGCGTACGGTGAGACAGCATACATTATGCGATGTTATCCACCCGTTATTTGGATGTTTCGTAGTCCAGGGATCATTTGAAGGATACAGTATATTATGTAACCATTTTTTTAATACAGTATACTAATAAAATTTCAGATGTCGGTGGTTTTTCCAAATTGTTCTAAATTGATTCATACTCTTGTAAATCAGGGTCAAAGTTGGGGCTTTTTACTACCGCAAAATACAATTCTTTGACGCCATGTAACTTTGGAAGTATATATTAAAACGAAAATCTGACTCACCACCGACACAGATATTTGTTTCTAGGTTGTGTCTTGAAAATTTCATAGATTTTAATAGCTTAATACTCAAAATATGACTGGACTACGTTTGTATGGTCGCTTTGACACCAGCATACCCTCTGACAGCATAGGCTTCTCGGCAAGCACGCTTTAATTCTACGGCCCTAGTATAGCTTATAGGGCAAGTAGAAACTGATTGTTCATTCCGAATATTCAACTTGTTGATACTGGCTATATTAATTTTTTATTAAATAGTAAATACAAAAATTATTTTCTATGTTTGTGAGTTTGTTTGTTTGCCCTTATACTTCAGTATAATGGTTGAAGGATTGGAGAATGACATAGGGCTACTTTTATCCATTTCGAACACGTAATAGCACACAGGCAGACTGTTATTTAAGTAAATAAATGAAATGTGTCCGTGCGATATAATATTTAAAAAAATAGAAATAATAGTCTTAATTTAACCTTCATTTTCAACCGACTTCAAAAAGGCGGAGATTCTCAATTTGGCTGTATTTTGTTGTATGTGTGTTACGCGATAACTCCACCAATTATGAATAGATTTTGATTGTTGGGTAGATCATACTTCAGAGGTCACATATAAATTTTATCGAAATTGATTTAGCTCTTTTTGATAAAATCAATCAAAACAAAATATGTATATACCTAGATAATTATACCTCTAAGGGTGAATATTTTAGGAAATGAATGCTATAGACTTTTAGGAGTGTTGAAGTCGGTTTCTTAGTTCTATTTGAACGAGTTAATTATATTCCTACCTACTATTTTACTCGATTACAAAGTCAACAAGTTAACACGTTCAAAAAGAACTAAAAACCGACTTCAATTGCCCACAAAGCCTAATGTAAGACTTGTTATGGTTTTCTAATGGATGACATTGTCAGAACTGGATCAAATTCAAATTAAAAAAAAACCATCTAAATCAGTTCACCCAGTCAAAAGTTCTGAGGTAACAAACATTTTAAAAAACATACCCGTCGAATTGAGAACCTGCTCCTTTTTTGAAGTCGGTTGAAAAGAGGATGTAATACATGTAAAAGCAAATGTATTAAGCTAAGTCAACCATGCTCTTTTTGAGCAATAAATAATTATTTGAACCTGAATATTATGTAATATTTCCTATTTATATAAAAGGAAGAAATACATACATCATCCCACCAACAAATACATATATTTAAGGTAATAATCATGTCGGTGCATCTGTCTCTCGATGTCGGTCTAGTTCAGTGAACATTGCGGTCGAGTGGCCATTTGTGCGGAGTGACATCGAGTACAGGCGTGCGGACAAGCAATCCGCATCGCATTATTTGTATTATGTGGAATTGGTGGGGTAGTGGGGATACCACACAAAAATTGAGTTATTTCCCGTTCGATGGCTTATACAAATGACAGGTTCCGCGAATGTATGGAACCAAGGCCTCGTCTTGTACACTTATAATTTTAAAAGGCCATTATCAAATAAAAGTGATTTAGATAACATTTTTGTATGTTTTGGTTTAATTGATTTGTACAAAAAGCATACAAAACGCACGAAACTGGTAATACTTAACGTTGAAAACGAAGATGGCGTCAATAAAATGACATTTGACGCTGTCACTTAGTACAAAAAGAATGATTTTGTACAATTAAAATAAACGCAAAAATGTAATTCTATTATTTTTTTATACACATTTAGATTATTACTTGATTTTTAAATAGTGTACAAGTGCAGGACGAATTTGAAACATCTCTTTTGAATTCATTTAGTTCATACTATTTAAAACAATGTTAAAACTGCTCTGTCACCATCTTAGGGAAAAGGGTTGCGATCCCCGCTCCGGATCGTCCCTGGCTCAACGTATCTCCCTGGCCATGCAGCGGGACAAAGCTGCCAGCGTCATGGCTACGTTTGAGACGGGAAGTCGATCCGGTTTTCTAGTTTAGTTTTTAAATTTTTAAGTGTAAATAACTATTATTCGAGGTCGTTACTTAGTAGATAAAATTGTGCATGAAGTCAAAGTTAAAATAATAAAGATCCATCCTATTATTAAAAGTCATAGTTTATTAATAGTTTTTACTATCAAACACTATACCATACAAAAGGATAGAAAAGTTTGAAGATTTTGGTTTTAGTGAACAGCCGCCATCTTGTTTTTTGACGGCTACGTCGTAGAAATCGATGAACGCCGCACGCACGAAAAAGTGTCACGTTCTGCTTGAGTCGAACGTGCAAGCGAGAGCGTAGAACAAGCGATAGAGAGACACGATCGGCCTAGGCGTTCGGCTTGTTACGCATCTTTTCGTATAACGTTATCACGTAAAATTGTCGTAAGTAAACGGACTTTACAGATAACCTATTTTTTAATCGGCCAAAGCAAAGAAAACGTATCCATCCAAAGGTCCATTTGTTCCCATTAAATGAGATGAAGTATAAATTTAGATTCCATTGTGGATTTCAAAACGAGGACAGTCGAGTAATAACTTGCCAGCGCGACTGTACCCACGTATTAGAGACAGTTGCACAGAAAAACGCATTTTGTTTTATTCCTCATAATTACAAGAAGAACCAGAGAACTTGCTTGTTCCATAATGATAACTTTGAGACGTGGAATTGAATATCTTTAACTGTGCACAACTATCAAATTAAAACTATACGTAAAGGAATAGCCATCTACACATTCAGAAGGTACTGCATGGAATTTTGTACAGTCTACAATGCGCTGAATTTGAAATGACTTAATTAGTTTAGCTCGATCAGTGAACAATTGCTCTTGTTAATAAATAATTTAATAAACAATACATAACGTTTATGAAATCTCAACAAATATCAAAATTTTCTACATGTCATTAACTGCCTGCATTGTTTATTATTTACTAGCTTCCGCCCGCGACTTTGTCCGCGTGTACTTCAGGATTTATTGTACTTGTTCGATAGGCATAGATGGCCTCTATCTCCATTTCCAGCATAAGGTACAAAATAGTGTTTATTCTGTTACGTAGGCTAATAGTTTAAAGAAACAAAAGAAATTTCAATATCTGACATTCAAATAGTCTTCACACTAATATTATAAACGTGAAAGTTTGTATATACGAATTTACATATTCTATGGTCGGTTGCTAGGCAACGCGTTTTTGTTATGCCAAAATTGGCCATGTAATCCCACTAATATTATAAGTGTGATTTTGTACAATTTACACAATATGTGTTTAAAAACTATAGCCTATATGTTATTCTGATGTATAAGCTATATTATTGTAAAGTTTCATTCAAATCCATTCAGTAGTTTTTCCGTGAAAGCGTCACAAACATCCAAACTTTCACACTTATATTATTAGTAGGATGTATTTGTATCAAATGTCAACAAGAGCCTGCCCTTGTACAAGGATCAAACTGATGTAAGCAAATTGTTCCAAAGTATTATTCTACAAATCTCATCCCTTCCTACGCGTAAATCCCGTGCATGGGCCGGTCCTGCACTACGTTTGCCTAGACACGATGCGGTGTATATTTATTAATCTTAAACATTAGGTACGTAATAACAAGCGAACACAACCGAAAATTAGAGCCGGAATTTTTTCGGCCTTTCCGAAAAAGATGACCAAAAATGACACCGTCGCCGGCGCCGAAAAAAAATCCGAAAAATTATACGTTGGCGGTCACGGACAGCAATTTGGACCGATATTTCGTCGGGACACGATTTTTTATGGCTTTTTTTTTTTCTTTCATTTGTTTGCCCGTAATTATTGTTTCGAAGTCGCCCGGCTGTTATTGTCTTTCCGGTTTTTTTCAAGAATTTGACTTTTAGATTTTTTGTAGGTTGTAATAATCGGTGATTCCGAATTCACTGACATGCAATGATCGGGTTGCAGTGTTAGCAAGGTGCATACTGCAGTTTTATTTTATTTTTCTCCGCTGGCCTTCTTGCATAACCCTTGTTACTCCTGGGGTTCAAGCGATGTTCGGTTATAAATAATCATCAGCTTGAAATTGGAAACCAGAAACGTAAAAAACTGTATCTTTTTATTGTATTGACCTAGAAGTAAGATTTTTCATATATCCACGGGGTTGTAGACTTGATACCTTCATAGGCTGCTGAAAACCAGCGCTGTGGCCTCCTGCCGCAGCAACATGATGAGCTGGTTTACCTTTTTAAAACTTACAAATTTTGTTTAAAATGTTTCTATATTAAATTTTAAGTCTATATTAAAAAGTAAGTTATAGGCAATTAGGTTTAACCAAAATTTTTAATTTTTAAATATATATTTTTTTGTATTCTATTCTATAGTCTCCATATATGCTATCAATTCGACGGGTATGTTTTTAAATGTTTGTTACCTCATAACTTTCGACTAGGTGAACCGATTTTGATAACTCTTTTTTTATTTGAAAGCTGGTGCTTTTCGTGTGGTCCCATTTCAATTTGGTCCAGTTCTGACACTGGCATCAATGAGGAAACCATATAAGTCTTAAATTTGCTGTAGACTTTTTGCACACATTAACTTGTTAGTTATAGTTTTCCTGAATATTTGAATCATAAACATTAATCATTTTAAATATACCTGTAATTATAGTTTGACATAAATTAATGAGACGACTTATTTAATGACAAAATTAATAACATTGTACTAATTGACATGCGATGTAAACTAATTTTTTAACAATTTAATTCCTTATTAGATATGTTTATAATATGTGCACACCTGTGGACAGGTTAAGTACATCGAAGTAACTGAAATTACTATCTAAACACCGTGTAAAAACTATGTACTTGGCAAATAATTTTTTCTTTCATGCCCGAAATTTTGGTTTCCAGCATTCCAATAGCCAATCATAGAATGTACAGATTGAAACGCGCAGTTTCTATAATATCGTCCAACTAGATAAATCAATTCAGTGATCGCTCACTGCAGCCTGCTCGCATAATGAAACAATGATATGAATGAGGTCCGACCCTTGGGAATCGATGCAGTACGAATTATTAAACAACCTCGCGGAAACTAAACAGTTGCAGTTAAAAGAAAATGTGCAGTAAATGCACCTGAAGGTCTCAATCGATTAAGGAAATGACCAGATTGAAAATGAAAAACGCTTCTGCTTTACCAAGGGTGCAAGTCAATAACTACAAACATGAGGATCCTATTAACTTCACGGCTCACGGATGTCTTATCCTTAGTTTTCACCAGTTTAAAAGGTCAAACATGTTACTCTATTTTTACCCGACTGTGCCAGAAGGAGGGTTATGTTTTTTAGAGAGTATGTATCTATAATTGTTTGGCACGCTCTGCCTGAACGGTTCGATGGATTTTAGCTTGAGAGGTGTTGTTAGATTCGTATTTACTGTGAGAGAGACACTGGGTGTATCTTCTATATCTGGGTGTATAATATCTGGGTGGATAATCTACATGAAAGTGCTTCACAAGTACTTGGAAAACCACAAAGGAAAAACCAAGACTGGTTCGATGAATCCGATGCGGAGATTAAAAAGCTTGTTGATGACTACAGACGTGCTCTCCTTTCTTCAAATGCTACCGAACGAAAAAAGGCACAAAATGATCTGAAACTTAAAGTACGCGCTCTCAAAAACGAGTGGTGGAAATGCAAAGCAACAGAGATGCAGTTGTACGCGGACACCGGTCAAGTTGGTCGTTTCTTTGAGACATTACAAACTATCTTTGGGCCAAAAATAAGGAAGATTGCTCCAATACTCAGCAAAGATAAAAGAAGTCGACTGACGGAACAAAGCGACATCTTTGCTCGATGGGTTGAACATTTCAACGATGTCCTCAATCCCCAAACGCAGACCACTGACTTGCAGTATATACAAGCACTCGCAACTGCACCTATCGTTAATGATCTTGATTTAGCACCATCGTTTGAAGAACTCTCTGCGGCGATAAATAGGCTCAAGAATGCCAAGACACCGGGGATAGACAGCCTACCGTCAGAAATTTACAAATATGGCGGTCCAAATATCAAAAGTAGGTTGTATGATCTTATCTTAAAGATATGGGAGTGTGAAGTTATACCACAGGATTGGAAAGACGCCTCAATCTGCAAATTATACAAGGGCAAAGGTGATATTTCCGACTGCAGCTCCTTCAGAGGCATCTCTCTCCTGTCCACTGCTGGAAAAATACTAGCTCATATAATTAACACCCGACTATCCCGCCTTGCAGAAACTATACTCCCCGAGACGCAATGCGGTTTTCGTCCGAGCAGAGGTACGGTAGATGCAATTTTTATTGTAAAACAAATGCAAGAAAAATGTTTGGAACAACATCGTCCTCTATATATGTGTTTCGTTGACCTAGAAAAAGCTTTCGACCGAATACCGCGTGAAGCCTTATGGATTGTGCTGAAGAAGTCTGGCTGTCCTGAGAAGTTCGTAAACTTAGTACGCCAGTTTCATGAGAATATGATGGCAAAAGTTAGACATGAAAACGACTTCTCAGACCCTTTTCCAGTGACGAGCGGAGTAAAACAAGGTTGTGTACTGGCACCCACCCTGTTCGCGCTATATTTTGCTGTAGTGATGCAAGATGCGACTAAATGCTGTACTGGACAGATAGAAATAAATTCAAGGACGGATAGAAGCGTTTTTGACCTTTCACGCTTCAAAGCAAAACGACAAGTCATAGAATCTTCGGTCATAGATATCCTCTACGCTGACGACGTTTGCCTCATGGCTGACTCAGTGGCATCACTTCAGGCTTATATGGACCACCTACACGCGTCTTGCTGTAAATTTGGCTTAGTGATAAGTGTAACTAAAACACAGGTTCTAAAACAGCCACCCAGAAGTTGTCATGCAGACGACTCGAATGTAAAACTGGGCAATAGGAACCTAGAAGTAGTGTCTCACTTTCGGTATTTAGGAAGCCAAATTAGATGTGACAACAGTCTCGCGTCGGAAATACCTGCCCGCATAGCTAACGCCGCTGCAGCTTTTGGTAAATTGAATGGGCGTGTTTGGAAGTCGCACGATCTCAAGCTGCAGACTAAAATTCAAGTCTACAGGGCGATAGTTTTGCCCACGCTTCTTTACGCTGCAGAGACATGGTGTTGCTATAAAGCAGATATTAAGAAACTTGACACCTTCCACCTACGCTGCCTGCGTTCCATCTTGCATATCAAATGGCAAGATCGTGTTCCAAACACCGAAGTTCTTCGTCGTGTCAAAATGCCAGGAATCGAGGCACTTATAATAAAACATCAGCTGCGATGGAGTGGCCACGTTTTCCGCATGCCTGATAGTAGACTACCAAAAGCCATCTTCTACTCGGAACTTTCATGTGGAAAACGGAAACAAGGTGGGCAATACCTGCGATATAAAGACGTCCTCAAACGCCACCTCAACGCTTGCTGTATACCGACCGACAGTTGGGAGAAGCTCGCATCCCAGAGGCCGGAATGGCGCTCTACTGTGCAGAAAAGGGTTGACCAATACGAGCAGATGCGATTGCAAGACCTGGATGTGAAGCGCCAAACAAGGAAAACCCGGCCTAAGCTCTCCTACACGTACACGTACAACTCGGCTGGACAGCTACACTGCGCTCCGTGTGGGCGCGTCTTTAAATCCAAGTTTGGGTTCGCGAGCCACGTCAGAGCGCACCACAACCTGGACTTGGATAATTGAGGGAGTCGCCGTCGCCGGACACGGCGAGGAGGACTATATATGTATAACTGGAAACCGACTTCAATTGCCATAAAAGTCTACTCATAAAGTTTATTTATATCGTTTTCTCATGGATGTGTGCCGGTGTCAGAACTAGACCAAATTGGAAATGGGACCACACGGAAAGCACCACCTTTCAAATAAAAAAAGAATCATACAAATCGGTTCACCTACATCCAAACCTAGTCAAAAGTTCTGAGGTAACAAACATAAAAAGAAGAAAAAAAACATACCCGAATATATCAAATTGATAACCTCCTCCTTTATTGAAGTCGGTTAATTACCAGTCGGGTTTATTAAAATGTTCTTTTCGTTCACTTGTTAGGACTAAATTTTTATGGTGTGGAGGGATATGTGGAGACTCTTCTCAGCAGTACAGTACAGTCTGGTGATAAAATAAATAAATAGTAATTACAATTTGCAAATTGCATATTTTGTAGTGGGTCAATATGCAATATGGTGGTGGTTGTAGGAGAAACTATTCAAAACCTACTAAAACAATATCTTGGCACTGGAAATAATATACAGGAGTAGGAATCTACCTATAGGTATAACAACATCTTACTGCGATCGCCAATTCGACTGCGAAGCAATTGCAGCAAACCCCCTCATGAAAAGACCCACAGGAAATCTATGAGGGAATCCAATGTCCAACAGTGGACTTCGAGTCGATTATGATATACATACTCTAAAATACCCTATTAGTAACAATTAACTTGACATAATTTTAAAACCTGACAAATTGCCAGGCGAGTAAATAAGCGAGTACACTTGCCTACAACTCTTAAAAATGCATATTTTACGACTAATTACAAAGTGGGACTAGATAACAACTAAATAAGGGCCACTTACAACAAATAGCTGTCAGTTAATTTAACTAATAAATATTAACTGGGCCATTTAAAGTTGAACCGTATTTACTGCTACAATGACCAAGGAATTGTCAGGTTTATAACGCTTAAACTTAAATGAGCATATACTTACGAATGTAATTGCTTTTGTTACCCAAAAAACTCTACAAAATAAAGATATTTATGGGATAATATGGTACATATTACATTGCATTTCCATTGAAAACATGTGAGTGAGTTTGTTTGTTCTTCCTTCACGACGTAACGGAGCGTCAGAATGACTTGAGTGTTTGTCGGAGGATAGTTGAAGGACCGGGAAAGGACATACGCTACTTTTATCCCGATTGAACAAGTAGTGTAAATTCTGAAATCCACGCGGACGAGGGCAAGTCGTGGACAAAAGCTATGGAAAGCCTTTTCCCAGAAGTGGGTTACTGGTGTAAAATGTGTTTTTACAACTAAATCTATCTGTAAATCTTTGGATTGGATCGTAAAAAAATTCAAGGCACAGTGTAAACTCTTTATAACGAATTTAAAGGACCGAGCATTTTTTTTTTCGTTATAAATAAAATAGAAATAGTTTTCGTTATACGGAGGGAGAGAAAAAAATATTTTTTTAACTATTTCCTACGTTATAGAAAGTTTTTCGTAATAACGAATGACGTTATAAAGAGTTTACACTGTATATGTATATCAAAACCACTGCTGGTGTACTTAAAAAGTAGTTGGTAAATATATTGTTTTAAACAATTATCAGGGGGTTGTTAATTGTTTTTATTATTATTATTATGATTATTATTTTTTTTACATATAAACTGCCTATTTATTTTATTTTCCGAAATTCTAGAAATTTTATTAAACACAAGACTTTACACTTTAAAAAAAAAACATAATTAAAAACTAATCTATAAAACCGGATCGATTACCCGGCTCAATATTATATATGATTATTATATTGTAATCCTCACCATACTATTTTACCATTATATCTAATTTGAACATATTGTCCTTAAAAAAATATAAACTATAACCTAAACCTCAATGACGATTCGTTTGGAATTTTCCCAACGCTGAAAAAGCATGTTATGAGTAACACAATGTAATTTTTAAACCGAATTTTATAATCTATGAAACAAAGAAGAACAGACTATTAAAATTGTTTGTTAATGGAAGTTTGTTTAAAAATCGACATTGATATTGTACATATAGTTTTATATAAGAAGATCTCAACTTACATTAGCCAAAACAGTAACGCACAAAAATTATCGGCCATTGTGAAGCGTCCCGTGCCACGCGTCACCAATCAGGGCGTTCGCGAGGAATTCTAAATTTGAATGCTCCAATTGAATTTTATAATTGCGTTGTACGCGGGACGCTGTACAATGGTTCCAAAATAATTAACGGTATTTTGATGTGGCGAGTCGAAATGATTAATGCTATTACTGTAAATTGGCTTGTTTGTTTAGTGTGTGATGCTTTATTTAGCGGAGAATTCGGGGTAACATATTTCGTTTAACAGCGAAATTGAGTTTGGTTTAAAAAAAATATAAGATAAGATAAACCTTTATTTGCAATAAATGTGGTACATTTCCGATGTTCAAATAAATAATTCTAGATCACACATTTAGCCAATGTTTTGACAGGCAAACAGTAATTAAAAGTAATAATTTTTTTAAATAAAAAAAGTTTTTTAAAAATTTATGACGTGTTTGTGGCATACTATGTAGGATATCTATGTCCAGCAATTGACGTTTCCTGGCTGATGATGATGATGCTACCACTCATATATACTGGGACCCAAACTCGCAACCTCAATGCTATTAGTTCAGCTATTTTAGCTATTTTATAAGACATACATTTGCTAATGTAATTTTCCTACGTCACACTTTAACTGCCTCCGTGGCTTAATGGCTAATGGAATCACAATCCGGCAGTCCCAGGTTCGATTCCCAGAGGGAGTATCAGTACTCGGTTTGGTTGTTGGTAAGGCATTTTTTATGTCCTTGCTAGCTACCACCATGTTACCTAAGTCTGCCGCCAAATAGTACCTACTGTTGTACTCCAGTATGACAGGTAGCAGAGCCAGCTTTTATCTTGAGGCTCCAGGGTTCGCACACTTACCATCTAACGGTCTTATTGCCACTTACCATCAGAGTGCCTCAAATGAGATTAAGGCGAAATGCAAAACCTATTTGCAAAAAATAAAGCTACTGTACTCTTCACACAGAGCAGATCGGATAGAGAGGGTCCCACGAAGTGCAATGATATGTTCAAATAAGCTCGTTAGGAAATTATCGACCTAGGATGTGAGAAACTACTTGGATACGGTGAAATATATTACTTTTTAACGCCCTACGCAAAAATAAGGGTGTTATAAGTTTGACGCCAATGTCTGTGTGTCTGTCTGTGGCATTGTAGCTCTGGAACGGATGGACCGATTTGGATGCGTATTTTTTACGTGAAAGCAAGTTCCCTTGATATTTGAAGAGTATCATCTGATGTTAGGCATTTTTAAATGACTTCAAAAAAGGAGGTGGTTATCAATTCTATGGCTATTTTTTTGTTGCTTTTTTATATTTGTTACCTCAGATCTTTTGACTGGATGAACCGATTTAAATGATTCTTTTTTTATTTGAAAGGCAGTACTTTCCGTGTGGTCTCGTTTCAATTTGGTCCAGTTCTGACAACGGCATCTATGAGAAAACTATATAAATCTTAAATTTGCCTTAGTAAAAGTAGACTTTTAGGGCAAATGAAGTCGGTTTCCAGTGCTTTTTGAACGCATTTACTTGTCGACATAAAATGTTGTTGTTTTTCGTATGATTATTGCGTAGTTTTTTTTAATTATTTTTTTGTAGAAGAAGCTAGATGAAGCTCAACATTTATCTGTGTTGGCTGCACGCTTGAACTAAAAATCCCGAGGTTCCGGTTTCTATTCCCAGTGGGGGTACATAAGTACTCGGTTTGGTTGGTGTTAGGGCATTTTTACACCCGCCTGGCTAACTACCACTATTTTACCTAAGTCTGCCGCCAAACAGCAGTTTTTACTGTTGTGTTATGGTATGAAATGAAACAGAGACAGCATCTTAGATTGAGGCTTCTGATTGAGCTCTTTCCATTGAACGGCCTTATCAATTATTTATTTATTAAAAAAAGTTTTTTCTGTTCTCCTGAAATATTTCCTTCACCCACATGATGTAATCTTATTACAAACCCGAAACCTAAATGCCACATCCAAGCCTGTGAGCATCGTGCATCTCTCTCCCACATGAACACAGTGGCTACTGCTCTGAACACCGATTAGTGAATCATTAAAGCCGCATCACACCCCGGTCGCAATGTTTAGCTTAGCGCCCCCGCGGCGACGCGTGCGCCCCCATTGTGACGGCCGCCATTGTTACTGATCGTGGGTTGCGTTAAAAAATCTATTTTATTCACAAAAGAGCTCCTAGGTGACAAAAGACTATAAGGCAATGAAGATGTTTTCTCAACCGACTTCAAAAAAGGAGGAGGTTCAGAAATTTACTGTATGTTTTTTGTATGTATGTTACGCGATAATTACGCCAATTAAGAATCGAGTTTGATGTTCCTTTTTTTGGTAGGGTATACTCCAAATGTGGCCCGTATAAATTTTATCGAAATTGACTCAGCGCTTTTTGAGAAAATCAACAAAAACTAAATTTTGTATCCAGATAATTCTACATTTAAAGGTGAACATTTTTACGGCAATTGAAGTCGGTTCTTAGTTCTTTGTGAACGTGTTAATTATTGAATAATGTGTCGCTGGCACGTCGAAAAATAATAATATTTTGTTCATTGTCTTGGCTTTAGTTTAGACCTGAAAATCTTTCTAGTTTCTAGGGTCTGTATTAATAAACGCTGCTTAAGCTGGAACTTAAGACAGTCTAGCTAGAGATCTTAGCGTTGAGCAGCTGCTTAAGACCTAGGTTTATTAATAAACGCTACTCATCGTTACTAATTTGTGATCATTTATATCACAGAGCATATAATCTTTTTGTTTTTGGTAAGATTTTTTTCTACCAGGAAAAGGCAAAAGCAAAACACCATACAGCCATGACTTTGATAATGATATTCTATCTTAGAATTTTAAGGTTATAAACAAGGCCGAAGCCATTTCTTCAGTTTTCTCAATAAAATGTATAATGTGTACATTTTATAGCTTGTTTTGACGATTCTTGACGAGAATTTCAAAGGTCGGTCTCTTTGGTCTGTGAAAATCTCATGAAAACATCATGAAAATCTCCGCCGTGCGCAGCTGTTTGACAGGCTGTGCTTTGACAAGTCTCAAACGAGACCGAGGTTGAGATTCAGGTCTGAAGTAGTGTTTATTAATTAGTGAGCTATCTCTACGAGCTGCTCTGCTTGGGCAGCGTTTATTAATACGAGCCTTAGTCATAAGCAGTTCCCAGCTCTTGAAACTAATACCCAGAAATATAAACAAAAGGTCTAACTAAATTAATTTAACTAAAAGATAAGCAAATCAGTGAATCGTTAAACCCGCATTTCGCCCCAATCACTGTTGAGCTTAGCGCCCCCGCGGTGAAGTGTGCGTCGACCTTTATTGTGTCAGTTTCGTTGTGACTGGGAATACGGATTATGCGTATAAATGGAGTGTTTACTTTACTAATTATTTAAATATTGATTGAAATGAAATTAATGTCATTGTCATAATGGTCATTTTACATAGGTTTAGATAACTAGCTATCACCACTAAGTCTCACACACACATCTAAGTCTGCCGCCATACAGCAGTGTGTATAAATGTAGCTGAGATATAGTTATTCGTACAGAATGGACGGTCACCGCCTCCCGCGGGCCGCGATACATCACTTCCCCCGCAAGGGACTGGCGCAGAAAATGACCGTTACGATAGCGCGCGCGGACTACTCACATGCGTGTGTATAAAAGCATTTGTTCCAAGTTGCTGACATTCTTAAAATTGTAATTATGTAGTTATTAAATAAGGTTGACTTTTGATTCTATTTTGACATTCATGTTAAGTGTATTATTATTGACATATTAATAATTTATTACATTTATACATATTGTAATTTTATCATATTTTAATTCAATGTCTAGATTATATTGTCTATATTAAGCTTTTGCATACCATATCCTGGTAGAACACGCTGTGACACAAAAAATATTTTTACAACCTGTGTGCCGTGTTTTATGCAAATAAATAACCATTTCATTTCATTTCAAGTGTCCGACCTGTGGCCCAGTGTAAACCCATCATACATTTAATCAAGTTAGTTAAAAATTAAAAACGCAGTAATAATCATACGAAAAAAATACATTTTATACCAAAAATGCCTGACATCAGCTGATACTCTTACAACTGCTGAATCGATTTCTACCAAATATAGCTAAGAACCACCGCAAGGAATCTTGCTTTCACGTAAAAAAAACCATCAAAATCAGTACATCCCTTCAAGAGTTACGATACCACAAACAGACTGACAGACAAACACACATACAAAAATCCACTGGCGTCAAACTTCTAACACCCCTCTTTTTGCGTCGAGGGCTAAAAAGTTCCACTTAATGAAAATTGATGGAACTAGGTTAAGAAATTATCCATAAGTTTAATATTAATTTCACAATTAATATTAATTTAATATTAATACTTTGTGAAATTAATAATGTGCACTTAAAATTTACTTTAATTATTGTTTTGCATTTGTTTAAATTTATTTAATTTTGTGTTCAACTAATTGTGAATTTCGGAAATAAAAGGCTTTATTATTAGATATATAAAGATATAGAATTTCTATGTTTTATTTTATTTATTTAAACAGTTTATTGTACACGGAAAATATTTACTTAACACAAAAACAGAAAAAAAATTATACAAAAGGAACAGCTTATTTTTAAAAGAAATTTCTTCCAGCAGTCCTAGGTCTATATGTATATTAGGAAGCGCTAATCTAAAGCCCAGTGATCAAACATAACGCATCAACAAGCCACGTGGCGTCGATTCGGAATCATTCCATCTCGCTTGATGGGAAACTTATTGTCCCCATTTCATCCCCATTTGGTCCCCTTGCCCCTGAATTAGGGACAACACAAGACTCCCATTGTCCCCTCGTGGCTGATTATCAATACATTCATTAATAGGCTAGTTGACTACATTTGAAAACTTAAATAACTTTAATATCCATTTTATCCCACAAAAACTATATTTAAATGAAAAACATTACGTATTTTGTATATAAAAAAGCAATTTAAATTTCATTCCAAAACGCGGAAAGTGTCATGGCGTCTTGAATGACGTCACAGTCAAAACGTCAACAACAATAATGATGTTTTGCGTGGCGTGACGTCACACTGTCTGATTGGTGTTCGCTGTCACGTGACTTAATGCCGATTTTTTTCGATTTTTTTGTTCTACAAAAATATTAAAAATCAACTTTTTTGAGAAATATACTGGTTTTTTCTTATCTTCGCCTCTTCATTTATAATTATGAACTATAAACCAAGCAATTTGTTACTAGTGGACACAAGCCTATTGTATTTACTTATTTAGTTAAGCACTATAAACTGTTCATTTTGATTCTTTGGGCAATATTAAGATTTGAAGAAGAAGAAATTCATATAGACATAACTTTATTGTAAAAACACCACAACAAAAAGTTTATCAAATTAAATTCAGAATTAAAAGTAGGATACCAATATTATACAAAACTAACATTACGAAAAAAACTAATAAAAATATTATTTACAACTTATAAACAAAATATTTAACTTCAATATTTTGTTTATAAGTTGTCAGAGTATACAGAAAGTCAAAGTCACTCAGCGAACAATGGAACGAGCTATGCTCGGAATTTCTCTACGTTATAAGGTCCGGAATGAGGAAATCCGTAGACGAACGAAGGTCACCGACATAGCTCGACGAGTCAGTGAGCTGAAGTGGCAATGGGCACTATGGGCAGGCCACATCGCTTGAAGAACCGATAACCGGTGGGGAATAAAGGTTCTCGAGTGGCGACCACGTACCGGGAAACGTCTACCAGGCCGTCCCCCTACTAGATGGACCGACGACCTGGTTAGAGTCGCAGGGAGTCGCTGGATGCAGGTGGCTCGAGACCGGTCGATGTGGCGTACCATGAGGGAGGCCTATGTCCAGCAGTGGACGTTTCCCGGCTGATGATGATGATACAGAAAATTTGGTTGTGTTGTAGTGTGTTGCTAAAATCGACTCGTCTCAGCATGTGCTGCAGTGAGGCCGCAGCGCTGGTGTTCTGACGAGGGCAGAGAGTGTGTGACGTGCGTGGGAAGGAGAGAACAGAAACTTTTGTATATAACACATGTGGCGAACTAATGAATTTATTAATAAATGGAAGGAAGGAAGAAGATACGAGCATGCACCTATTTTGTGCAGCAGAGATAGGTTAGAACAACTCAGACGAAATTGTAAATTTATCCAAGAAAATTGTAGGTCGTCCCCCGGCGAGGTGGAAAGACAACTTACGTCGGGTAGCTGGACGTGAATGGATGCGGCAGAGGACCGAATTGAGTGTCGCGCTCTGAAAGAGGCCTATGTCCAGCAGTGGACTGGACATATTGCTCTCCTTCTTATTTGAAGTCGTTTGAAAATATAATTGTTTAAATGTATGGGTTTCCACTTGGCCGTCATCTCATCTGATGGTAAGTGACGATAAAGCCGTTGGATGGTGCGCGTGCGCACCCAGAAGCCTCAACCTAATGAGGCGCTGGCTCTGCTACCTTTCATACCGGAATATGAACATCATGCGTACAGCCAGGGAGTGGAACGCGCTGCCGGCGTCTGTATTCCCAGAAAACTATAGCTTGGGTGTTTTCAAGTCGAGGGTGAACAGGCACCTTCTAGACCAACGCGCACCATCGTAGGCCACATCGTCGCTTACCATCAGGCGAGATCGTGGCCAAGCATTGATCTATACTCTGTAAAAAAAAAAGAATAGAACAGTGCTATTACAAAACTAAACTACTTTTTGGCTAGATCTCGTATTAATAAATAAACACATCATTTTGGAAAGGTTTTTATAACAAGACGTCTAACAAAAACTTGTTGCGAAATGAAATACCGATGGCTCCATAAGGCAGCATAAAGCAAAGAAAAACCAAAAACACGAAACATTTTCTGTTGTATCCAGAAACGTGAAAAACTGCGGACGGTTCAACGCGCAGCCTCGCTACGGACAGCCATGGGAAGCGGTGCGTTTGGTCAGAGGGAGACGGGTGTCCGTGCGAGCGAGAGGGCAGACAAAAACCTGCGCGGGCGCGGGCATAGCGAGCGGCATATCTGGCAAGCGATGGGCCACAGAGCGACGAGAGAAGGTGAGACATTAGGCATTAATATTTACAATAATAGACATTAATATAGGTTTTAATAAATATTTTTTTTACCATCATCGCTCAATCACAAACTCACGAAAATTTTGTAAATTAAAATCACAACTATTATGGCCTGAATTAGTTTTAAATACATTGAAAGGACTTCTTTATGCTAGCCCGATCCTTGAACAAGGCATCTTGTTGAAATGTGATACGAGTACAATTTAAAAAAAATACATCAATAATTAATAAACAATACATGCCGTTAGTGAGGTCTAGTATTTTTATTTATTTATTGATATGTCATTTTCGATAAAAGGTTCCGTACCATTATCTATTATTAAATATTTATTTTATTCTGTTTTTTAGTATTTGTTATAGCGGCAACAGAAATACATCATCTGTGAAAATGTCAACTGTCTAACTATCGCGGTTCATGAGATACAGCCTGGTGACAGACGGACAGCGGAGTCTTAGTAATAGGGTCCCGTTTTTACCCTTTGGGTACGGAGCCCTAAAAAAGACAATGTTATGGTTTTTACATTGCATTGTAAGTAATAGACAGGGATAGACAGGGATAAGACCTTCCAAACCAAATTAAAAAATTTCTTATTGACAAATGCTATTACAACATTAATGACTACCTGAACGGAAAATAATTTTACTTAAATTTATATAATTTGACTATTACCATTCTGACATATTAAATTATAATAAGACTAGTTTATCTCATATGTAATTGCTACGCCCGACAGGGCTCATAAAACTGTATGTGTATCTACATGTATGTTTTTAAAGCAATAAAATGAATGAAAATGAATGAAATGAAATAATTTCAAAAAGCTACCGAGCTAGCTAAGCTACAGAATGTAGCAGTGGATCTTTTTACAAATACATAGTTTTGTAACGAGACACTTCAAAAACAGTTCTTCAATCATATATTATAGATGGCAACTGTCAATTTTTTATTTTTTCGTATGAATTAAAAGTAACCAAAGAGAATATAACTGCTGTGTAAATAAATATGTCAAAACTCTTTTGGGATGTTCGGACTGCAATGATGTTTTATGACAGGTTAATTTCTACTTCTTCACGCCATTTATTGACACTTTGAGTACGCATCTGATAGGTCTCTGGATGACTCATTCGAAATCAATTTTTATGCCTTGAGTGTCTCCAAGAAGCTCCAAGGTTTTAGGCATAAGCTGTGAACACAAAATCCCAGTCACGTCACTTGTCAATCTATGCCATCAAAGCATCACCGCCTGATCGGCTCTCCTTTGTACCACGGCCAGCAAAAACTGGCCCTAGCCGGAGTACTAGCGCCCAAGCAATTGAAGGTCTAGATTTTTAATTAATTGGAATGTAACTTTTTTAGATTTCCTGGGTCTGTATTCAGGTGCTAGAAATGGTGCTAACGATCTTGGGAACAAAATCTGCTCATCAACTTTTTATCTACATGCTTGCATTTGGCCTTCATCTTACCTGATGGTAAGCAAGGATAAGAACTATCGAAGGTATCGTATTGCATTACGTACTAGAACACACCGTGCTGTTGAATATATTAATATATTTAAAAAGACATGGTAGCTCAGTTGTGTAGAGCGTCAGTCCTTGAACAATCGAGGTCTGGGTTCGATCCTGGCTCGTACCAATGAGTTCTAAGTTCCAATTTGTTATTTGGAATTTATGTACGAATGATAAAAATCATTAGAGCTAGCGCGCACCGGTGACTTTTGTCAGCATGACAAAAAAGTTTTTGTCGCTCTCACGTCACGCCTCCAAAGCGAGGTGCGCTCACGAAAGGTGACAGTGACATTTTTTTTTTAAAGCTTCATTTGTCGAAATGGATTTCGAAGAGACGGTCGTCATCTGTGAGCTTATAAGGAAACTCAAAAGAGAAAAAAAGCGAAAAGAATACTGGGTACACCCCCTTTGGAGTGACAGGTTAATAAATGGAAAGTTCTACACCATGTTTCATAAACTTCGGGAACATCCAAAGAAATTTTTTGGGTATTTTCGAATGAGTGTTAGAAGTTTTGATGAATTACTTCGCAATTTAGGACCTGCGTTGACATACGAAAATACAAACATGAGATTGTCTGTTCCGGCTGAAGAAAGACTCGCTGTTACTTTGAGGTAAATATAAGTAATTAGAATATTATGTAATTTTAAATTGTTTATTTTAATGAAAATACAAAAATGTTATACAAATTAAAGTAAGTAGTTTTTAACTATAATCAAAAATCAAAAAAGTATTTGAAATGTAATATTCTTTAATTATTCTTCATGTTGGTTGATATTGTACTCCTGGCAGATGTCATACAATTTGGAATCTTCTGTAAACTCTGTAATATAGGTTTGAATTGATGACGATGAGGCGGCTGAGGAGTCTTTCGGGTCTTGCTTAGGAGGCGATGATTGTGAAGATGAATTCGGTTGAGTGTGTGCAGAGGGTAGCAAATTTTGGGAACTTGTAGATGTATGAGTAGGAGAAGGAGATAAAACAAGTTGAGTGTTTCTTGCTAAGTGGAGCGGATTTTGAGGAATGTGCGATGGAAGAGAGACAGAATATTTGGGTTTGATTTGTATATTTTGAGGGCTTGTAGATGGAATATATGTAGGAGAAGGAGATAAAATCAGTGGAGTGTTTTTTGCTAAGTGTAGTGGGCCTTGGGGACTTTGCGATGGTAGAGAGACAGAATATTTGGGTTTGATTTGCATATTTTGAGGGCTTGTAGATGGAATATATGTAGAAGAAGGAGATAAAATCAGTGGAGTGTTTCTTGCTAAGTGTAGTGGGCCTTGGGGACTTTGCGATGGTAGAGAGACAGAATATTTGGGCTTGATTTGGAAATTTTGAGGACTACCTCTATAAATTGTGGATGGGCTATTCATAGGAGAATAATTATTGCGCTGAGTGTTTTGTTTCTGAACTTCCTGGAAAATTTGTAAAATTTTGATCTGTACGTCTAGTTTATTCTCCTCCGGGACTGCTTTTAACAACGGCACCAAAGACAGCGCAAAATGCTTTTCCTTGTCATCGTCATTACAGTCACTTTTGTTATTTCTCATAGCCTCGATAAACCTGTTATCATCAACTCTTTTGTTGTTTAAAATCTCTAGAAGCCTTTCTTCGTAACATATTTTATTCTTATTTTTCTTTCGGGAATATTCTTCTCGCTGTAGTACTTCCACACTGGCATCCTGACTATCTTCTTCGCAAGCAATTTCCTCTACAGAATCAGCATTTCCTGAGGTTTCTCGGGTATCCATGCTTGGGATAAGAAATAAAAGTTGGTCAAAATGTTTGTACTTTCTTCTTTTTGTAGCGGCCTGGCCAGACTTAGTACATTTTTGCTCACGTAGCTCACGTGAAAAACAAGCCCTTAAATTCTTCCATCGTTTTTGTACAAGTTTACCTGAAAATAAATATTTAACTAGTATAAAACAGTCAGTCATTTATTTAATTTATGTATTTTTAACTTTAATTTTGTATTATGTATTTAATTTTCTTTTGTTTCAGATATCTTGCAACCGGCAACAGTTTTTACAGCATATCATTTGAATATTTGATAGGTGCCACCACTGCACGAGAAATTGTAAAATCTACATGTTCCGCTATCTGGAATTTACATACACTATACATGCCTGAAAAGTCTGAAGAGGATTGGTATACTATTTCAAATCAGTTTTACCAACGGACAAATTTTCCGAACATAATTGGCGCAATTGATGGCAAACATGTGAGAATAATTCAGCCGGAAAACACCGGTTCGCAGTGTTTCAATTACAAAAAGTACTTTTCTACTGTTCTCATGGCATGGGTAGATGCAGATTATAAATTTGTATACATAGATGTTGGTGCTAATGGAGCAGCAAGCGACTCCAATGTATTTCAGAATTCTGGCATGGGCAAAAGATTGCAGCAAAATCAATTGAGCATACCAGATGATCGTAATTTGCCATATGATGAAAATGGAAAAAAAATGCCATTTTGTTTGGTCGCTGATGAGGCATTTGGCTTGTCGAGGCATATTTTGCGACCATATGCAAGAAAATCATTGTCTACTGTGAAAAAAATTTACAACTATCGCCACACTAGGGCACGACGCATGGTTGAATGCACTTTTGGTATACTTTGTAACAAATGGCGAATTTTGCACAGGCCCCTTGACGTCAGTCTTGATTTTGCTGATATAATAGTAAAAACATGTTGTATTTTACATAATTTTGTACGGTGCAGAGATGGCATTCAATTTACTGACACTGTTTACGATTGTCCATTAAAAGGTATTGCAACAAATCCATCAGACAGAACCATATCAGCAGCAAATATACGTAATTATTTTGCGAATTACTTTACTTCACCACAAGGGGCTGTGTCATGGCAATATGACAAAATCTGAATTTCACTTTTTTGTACAACTGTTGTTTTAGCTACAAATACTAAAAATAAAAAGATACTCACCAGCTTCAGTTTTTTCTTGTGACGACAACGTACCCCAAACTGTAGAAAATATTATACGACTGATTTCATCCCATGCTTTAATTTTCAATATAGAATCTGAATACTCTTTCAGCTTTTTATCGTAAATTGCTGCTCTTTTTTCAACTTCTTCAATAAGTAAATCATTATCGATATCCTCTTCATGCACTTTCACGTTTTGCGTAGACGTTGACGCCATTTTGCGTTCGCTAAAGACGACGGTCCGAATGCAAATGGCGGAAGAACTACGTGTTGAGTGACAATTTTGTCGCCCGTGCGCGCGCTGCTATAAAAACCTAGCGGCGCGGTGACAGTTTCGTCACGGGCTTGTCCGCTGGTCGGCGGACAAAAATGTCACCCAATTGTCACGTCGTAACGTGCGCGCACCTCCATACATACTCATAGACTTGATGTGAGTGACGAAACAGTCACGGTGACAAAAGTCACCAGTGCGCGCTAGCCCTTACCATTGACTTTTCGGTGAAGGAAAACATCGTGAGGAAACCTGCACACTACTGATAAGAAGTTCAAAGGTGTGTGTGAAGTCTACCAATGCGCACTGGTGCCGCGTGCTGTACTATGTCCCTTACGCTCTCTGTAGGAGAGTAGGCCTGAGCCCCTGCAGTGGGGACATATATATGCTGTTGATGAGTGATTGGATTGATAACTACTACGTTATCAGTAAGGGCAGAACCTTATGATCTCACTGTGTCTGTCACAGCTGATTATTTATCTCAGCAACTACTGATGTCATCGACTTGAAATTTGGGATAATTATTGGAAATAGTGACATGTGAAGTACTTTTTTTTAAACTTGTTTTTTTTTGAAGTTAATAATTAACCAAAACATATTTGCAGACGCGATAAAAATCGAAAAGACGGCCTCAGTAAACATGTTTTTAAGTGCCTCGAAGTGCTAAATACATCTTGTCATGGCTAATCTGTAAATGAACGATAATACTATTTAATTTTAATTTACTCTAGTGAAAAGAATGCCATTCAAACAATTAAACGATTCAAGTACATAATTGCTCGAAGTGGTTACGACGGTCAAGTAGCGCCATCTGTGTTTGAGTAGCGGAACTAAGCAACACAAATTTCAACAAGAGTCGAAGCGACGGAAATTTATTTGAGTTTCGGTTTATTTTTTAATTATTCAAATCTGAAATTCTGAAAAAATAATTTATTAAATATATTTCAATTCAATTCAATAAGTTTATCGTAGCACAAATTTTAATGATCTTAAAGCTAAACTGCATTGCAATATTATAAATATTAATTGATATAAAAATTGATTAAATTTACATGTCAAACGTAATAGCTAAATCTTAATATGTAAAACAAAGTCGGGTTTGTTCGAACACTTTCTAGATCGGCTGGACTGATTTTCATCCGACTTCAAAATAGGTTCTCAATTCGACAGTATTTTTTTGTACGTAATTTACGCGATAACTCCGCCAATAGTGAACTGATTTTGATGATTATTTTTTTGTTTGGTAGAACATACTTCAGAGGTGATCTCATATAAATTTTATGCTAATTGATTAAATAACTTTTTAGAACACCAAATACATATGTATCTATAATTCTACCTCTAAGTGTGATTATTTTTAAGGCAGTTGAAGTCGGGTTTTAGTTCTTTTTGAACGAGTTCGAGATAATCATGGTTTTTGATGTTTTTCTATTTCCCTTTTTTCTTTTGAGTTTCGGAACCCTAAAAAGATCACCCGAAGAATGGATAACCGATACAGAGTCAGTGTTCTCGAGTGGCGAGAACATACCGGGAAACATGTACCGGGCCGTCCCCCTACTACATAATACTACTAATGAAAAGGACTGAAAGTTAGTATGCGTTTAAAAATTAATCATATTCGTTACGAAATTACTTTTCTTCATTACAAATAATGATGATTTGATGTCGTAACAAACAATCAACGAAATGAAATTGTGATACATTTTGACAATAAATTCAATTGATCATTTAACTTGGGTGTTCATTTCAGTAAGTAATATCTGGGCTTTGCTCGGAGTTCTTCAAAAACAAACAAAATCTTTATTTCTGCCCCGGGTTAGAACCCAGAACACAAGCCATAAAGTGTAAAACAATTTACCTCTTCACCACAGCGGTTAAGAGGCTATGCTGTTGTCAAAGCGCCCATACAAACGTAGTCCAGTCATATTTTGAGTATTAAGCTATGAAAATCTATGAAATTTTCAAGACACAATCTAGAAACAAATATCTGTGTCGGTGGTGAGTCAGATTTTCGTTTAAATATATATTTCCAGAGTTACAGGGCGTCAAAGTATTGTATTTTTCGGTAATAAAAAGCCCCAACTTTGAACCTGATTTACAAGAGTATGAATCAATTTAGAACAATTTGGAAAAACCACCGACATCTGAAATTTCATTAGTATACTGTATTAAAAAAATGGTTACATAATATACTGTATCCTTCAAATGATCCCTGGACTACGAAACATCCAAATAACGGGTGGATAACATCGCATAATGTATGCTGTCTCACCGTACGCGCTCGGGTAGGATAGGGCTCGGAGAGGGACAGCTACAAAACAATTTAACCTTGAAACCGACCACGTGGTCCTACCAACATAGCCTCAGAGTGCGAAATTAGTGACTATATTTTGCGCTAATTTTTAGCCAAAGTGACTCCGTGGTCCAAAGGTTACATGCTGGACTTACAATCCGAAAGTCCTGGTTCGATTCCCAGTGGGGATAGCTATCGATACCCAGTTTGGTTGGTGGTATCTGCTATGTCCACCTGCCTAGCATGTTAAGACGCCAATGAAGCAAAGTCTCCGTAGAATAGTAGGTATTTGAATATGTTATTGCTGTCGCGATTCGGTACGCACACATACAGCCTTTCACATGCTTTCACTCACACAAATAACGCTGCATAACATCCCAAAGAGGCCCCTGCGAGCCGCGCATAGTCGCTACCCCTCCGCCTGGGCTAGAGTGTATTTTTCAAAATTATAATAAACTTGACGTGAGCGTGCGTCAACCCTTGTTTTACGTTTTGAGAAATTATTGTTCGCATATTGGTTTAGTCTCGACATACTGTGGTTGTATTTGATATAATTGACTAGTAAGTACCTATCACATATAAATACAATATAAATTATGGCGTTGCTATTTTAGGGTTCTACGGTCAACAAAGAAACCTTTTAGTTTCACCATATCCGAACGTTCGTCTTCCAACGATACTTTAGGTGACCTAGAGGTGTTTTAGTACCTAGAGTGCTAGAGTCTAAGGACTAACAAGTTAAAGCGTTCAAAAAGAACTAGAAACCGACTTCAACTGCCCTAAAAGTCTACTTTTATTAAGGAAAATTTAAGATGTATATTGTTTTCTCATGGATTCCATTCTAAGAACCGGACCAAATTGAAATGGGACCACATGGAAAGCATCAGCTTTCAAATAATAAAGAATCATCCAAATCGGTTCACCCAGTGAAAAGCTCTGAGGTAACAAACATTTAACTAATAGAATAGAATAGAAATAATTTATTCGGCATACAGATTACAGTACAGTTAAAACATTAATTTTAAATTTGCTCTGCTGCACTGCAACGCCGAAATACACACTTAACATTCCCAGTCTCAAAAACTACTGAACCGATTTTGATGAAACTTGCAGTCTTCCCTAAGTTTTACAATACCTAGGTAAACAAAAAAGGGATTATTTAAATCGAACTTGTAGTTCCGGATATATAAAAAATAAATTAAATAAAATAGCCTTTATTGCTGAACTAATTTTTTGTTTTAATTTTCTTAAAAATATGCTTACTTTATACGTTACTTATCTTTTTATATTAAGTATCAGTAACCGGTCGTTCCTACATTTCAGCTTGTCTTTCGACATAGGCCTCCTCTAAGGATTTCCACTCTATTCTATCTTTCGCTATGCGGGTCCATGTTGGACCCGCCACTTGTCTGATGTCGTCCTCCCATCTTCTAGTCTGTCTGCCTCTTTTTCTTTTGCTATCTCGTGGTTGCCATTCAGTTATTAGTCTTGTCCATTTCTACATACTCTATTTCTCCATTATTTACTGTTATGGGCTCTGTTTGTGAGGAATTTGACATTACTTTTGTTTTCGTTAAGTTCGTTGACAGGCCTGCTTTCTCGCTCTCTTCCGCTAACTGTTGGAACATTGTCTGTAGGGTTTTCGGGTTTTCCGAAACTAAGATCAGGTTGTCTGCAAAGCGTAGGTGACTCAGCTTTTTGCCATTTATATTTAGTCCTTTATTCGTCCAATCCAGATTTGTGAATATCATTTCCAGGATAGCTGAAAATATTTTTGGTAAAATTGGGTCTCCCTGGCGTACCCCTCTCTCAATCGAAAATTCTTCGCCTGTAGATTCTAGCTTCACTTGTGCGGTGCTTTTTGTGTATATGTTTTTCAGTATTCTTATGTATTTTGCATGTACGCCTTGTTTTTCCAGTGCGTCCCAGATAAATCTATGTTCGAGTGTGTCGAATGCTTTGTTGAAATCCACGAACCCTATGTGTGTTTTTCTTTTGTGTGTGTGTTCCGGATATATGCGAGGACAAACAAACATACACTTTAGAAATTTGGCACACTTCTTTAGAAGCTGGTATAGACTAACATATATGAAAACTGGGCAGTTCTGGAAATATTACATACATACAGGTCGCATTGATAACCTCTTTTTTTGAAGTCGGTTAAAAAACTGTAATTTCACGACACCTCACACAATAGAATAGACGAGTTAAAAATCCCGTCTTAAGTGTATGAGATGTATAACTGGGAAAAAATATTTCAAGTTTTTATTTGTCGACATGAATAATAATATCGTCGAAATCTATCGTATTTCCTACTGTCATACTTCATATTATACTATTATATTTTAAGTACCTCAAAAGGAAAAAAGGAATCCTTATAGGATCACTGTGATATCGAATACTCCAGTCTGCTGTCCCTTAGATCTGTCAAATAATGAAACTTATAGGTCAACGCAATAAAAAGATATAGCTGTATTTTAGACCATTTCCGTACAAAATGCAATGAACCCAAAATCTATACGGTATTTCCCGTTGACCTAATGTCTTGAAATTTGGCAAGAAGAAAGGTTTTACAGCACAACCATAGGAATAAATCTGAATTTTTTAATTGTAACACAGTAAAATTGATTTTTTAATGTTTACAAACTTAACTTCGTAATATGTAATTTAGCTTAGAATTTCATTTTCGGTAGAGCATTGTTGGGTGCATATTACCATACCTATTATTTATGATTTTCAGTATGTCATTAATTCATATTCTGTACGGAATCCTCGGTGCACGAGTCCGACTTGCTCTTGACCGGTTTTTGAGTTGTTGGAGAGCCATTTCAAGCTCTTGCTGGCTGATCTCCGGGATATCTGTGTCGGGTCATATAGTCTCCGTAGCGATTTGTACATGCGATGTCCATATAACTTCTCGTTCTCTCTCAAGACTTTCAATAATAATAAATAACAAAAAATAATATAAAAAAGCTTTTAAAAAAGTTATAAATAAACGGATGTCCATGCAATAAATGTTATGTTTTTTCTGTGTTTTTTTTCTGTTTAGATATTTTACAGTGGTACGGAACCCTTTGTATGCGAGTCCGACTCGAACTTTAACATTAAAAAAATATTTGAAACATAAGTCACTTATTCATAAATCATATTTAATTATTTACACGTAACAAAACGTAACAACAACTAAGAATTTCAGGGAAAATGTTCTGTTCTAGAGATAAAATAAATTTCCTTAGAATTATTTGTCTTTATATTTGTTTATTTAGATCAATCTAAACATTAAAACTAACAGGTAAAACCATTATAGCTCGAGAAAGGGTATCTATCGATATATTTTTCCCACCACTATTAGTCGAAAAAATCGATAAAGCTTATTGACATCACTAATGCATGCTTACTTTATTTTTATACATATAATACACAGTATATAGTTGTGATATAGTGTACCCTGCCTCCCGAACCGAACTGTGCGAGAAGGACAGTTGAAGCTTTTTTTGGTATTTGCCTAGTTTTGCCGTGAAATTAAGGGTTTGGGATATAGCTGTTTTCTCAACGAAACGTTAGCCAAATTCAATCATTTTGATCTTATTCTCTTTATCAAAGAATAATCTAGGCCCGTTGGTTTTGCTTTTTCTGAAAATGTTACGTTTACTCTAAATAATGAGTACCATAAGTTGAAAGAAATTTTTTCTGAAATTTTGAGTTTTGAGATGCCCATAATTCTAATTGTAGACAAAATATTGAAAAAAGCAAAACCAACGGGCCTAGATTATTCTTTGATAAAGAGAATAAGATCAAAATGATTGAATTTGGCTAACGTTTCGTTGAGAAAACAGCTATATCCCAAACCCTTAATTTCATATGAAATTTTTTATCTGCTGTTCCCTCTTAACTAAGTCAGCCTCCAAACAGCAGAGTTAATAGCACTGTTGTATTCCGGTGTGAAAGGTAGCAGAGCCAGCGCCTCATTAACTGGAGGCTTCTGGGTGCGCACGCGCATCATCCATCAGCCTTATCATCACTTACCATCAGGTGATGTTAAAGGAAAGTGTAAACCCATCATTTAAAAAAAATCAGCTGTCGAATGTCCATGATAAGCCGGTCCCGAGCCATTTACATTCAGCGACTACCCGCAACCTTTACTAGGTGGTCGGTCCATCTAGTAGAGGGACGGCCCGGCCCGTTACAAGTTGCCGGTACGTAGCCGCCACTCAAGTACTTTTACTTTCCGTCGGTTATCTGTTCTTCAAGCGATGTGGCCTGCCCGTTGACACTTTAGCTCACTGACTCGTCGAGCTATGTCGGTGAGCTTAATGCATCTTAAATCTAAGTCCAGTGAAACATATAAGTACAGGAAAACCAGCGTTTGAATTATATAATGTTTTTTTTTGTTGGTTAGTCTGAGTACTCTTTATTTACATCTTAAAATAAATAATCATAATACAAGTAAATGCGTCCTAAAAGAACTGGAAACCGACTTCAATTGCTCCAAAAGTCTACTTTTACTAAGGCAAATTTAAGATTTATATCATTTTCTCATGGATACCGTTGTCAGAACTCTACCTTTCAAATAAAAAAAAGAATTGCATCCAAATCGGTTCACCCAGTCAAAAGTTCTGAGGTAACAAACATAAAATTAAAATAAATATAAAAAAACATACCCGTCGAATTGACAACCTCCTTCTTTTTTGAAGTCGTTTAAAAATAACAAATAAAAATAACTTATGTCGCGGTCGGTATGCAAATTTGGCGGACTTATCCCTATATAGGGATCTCTTCCAGTCAACCAGTGTGAGGAGAAGGATGAAGGATTTCGATATGTTTTTTAAATTAATATTTTAGTTAGTTGGTATTCTGTATTTATACATTTACTGTTTAATATTTGATTTCTGTTTTAATTAATAATGAGTAAAAGTCCCTCCGTCGTATTACCGTGTTACTGCAGTCAGGGGACTTCTTACGGTGAACAGCAAACACGTGTCAATTTTCGTGACGTCGCCAACATGGCCGCACCTCGGTTTGGGGTTACGTTAAACTGGGGTAAAATGGGTTGAATGGGGCGTGGGA
Source organism: Carcina quercana (assembly GCA_910589575.2). Classification (NCBI taxonomy): domain Eukaryota; kingdom Metazoa; phylum Arthropoda; class Insecta; order Lepidoptera; family Depressariidae; genus Carcina; species Carcina quercana. Next base: position 2,569,479 of record OU342454.1, on the reverse strand, counting down.
CCTCGTGCGTTTGATAAATGTGTACACTCATTAATTTATGTACTGTTTATCTTTATATTTCCAACATTAAAGCAAGTCATTTTATTATTAACTGGCGCCCCGCGCTGACTTCAACAGGGTGCAGCTTTTAATAATGTGTCATACCCCGGCTTCTAGCTTGATTACGTAAACTAGAATTTTAACCTCTAAAATTCAAAGGCTTGATTTCAATAACGAAAATAGTTTATTTTTAGCCAACTGCGCCAGAAGGGTTATGTTTTTCGAGAGTATGTGTGTATTGCTTGGCACGCTCTGCGGCCTGAACTGATTTTAGCTTGAGAGGTGTCGTTAGATTCGTCTTTACTATGGGAGTGACTCTGGGTATATCAAAATCATAAAGAGTTTTTAAAAAATTACACAGTTAGGTTTTTTTAAAATTTACTATTCATTCAATTGTTTCTCCACATTTTCACAATGTTTATTTATGTTCTATTTAACTAAAAACCAAACATTCTTGCAAAATATGTGTGAGACTGGAGCCTAAACTAGATCCAAGGGTCTGCATCTTAGATATCTAGGCCTTAAGAAGAAGAAAAAAGAGTAATATAATGTAAAATATATCTGAAATTTTTTTTGAGAAAACAGTAAAAAGTTTGAAGTAAATTAATGATTTTGAAAAATGCATGAGTGTTGATGAGTGTGGGTATGTGACAGAGTGAGCGTGTACGCGTGTGTGAGGGTGTGTCCTCAATAAATCAGGGAAGCTTGACTTTAGAAATGGAAAAATGTATGTTTGTCCTTCCTTGAAGCGGTAAAGTAAAACACACACACACGATTTTAGGAAATATGTAAAAAAAACTAATTTTATGTTATTGTGTAACGGAATTAAAAATAACAAACCCTGGACGAAAGAGAGCGCCCACGGATGGAGCAGTAAATATATTCGGTGTTATTTTTTGTACCATTTCCCCGCTATCTGCGTACCATCTAATCACGGTAGCCGAGATAATAAAGGCTGGTAGTTCTTCGAAGGCACCGCGTAATTACACACGCAGTTTGTGCTCCGGCAGCCGGAGGGCTGGCGCGTTCTCCATTGGTGTCGACACTGTTCTACAGCTGTCGACAACATTCTGGAGGTGTCGACAAACGCTCGCTTATTTATTCAACTCGCAACTCAACCATCCCGGTGACTAAATTTAAATTTATGTCTCTTTTTAGTCTTAAGTCAAACGCAATGTATATTGTTCATGACGTCTCTTAATTCCGGTTCTGACAGAACACCAGCGCTGTGTGTTCTGTTCAGTCAATGAGCGGAGCCCACAGCATCATGCTGAGTCAGCGACATTTTCCGCAAAAAGCAACGAATTATACATATAAAGAATGTATTTTATGTAAATTTTGTGGAAATAAAGATTTTTATCTATCTATGACTGAATAAACTGACTCTGAAACTATAGTCACCAAAATAGAGGGGGGTGTCAAGCGTCCTTGGGTACTGTAGTCACCATCCGATTTGGTTCCGGCTGCGTTCAGTTTAACGCTTGTATCATCGAATCTGAGACATATTTTAGCTTTATGTGTGTATTTCTGAAATATAAAATTAAAACTGTGTCTTAACAAAAGTCCTTTTACTTGCGAATAATGTAATGTATACGAGTACAACACACACGACTTCACCTTCAGGCACGTCAATGCAGAGTGGGCCGTGCTTATTTCAGATCTTTCATCTCTCTCATTTTGTCCTGGAGTTTACAGTATATATAGTTGTATTAGTGTTTCAACTAGAATATTTTTTTGAGAAGGTTGCAGTCGCCCGGTACAAAACAAGCGACGATTGTCGCCCGGACGGTTGAGTGGTTAATCTGTAATACTTTATTTTTGTTTGTATGTACAAACTACTCACACGCATGTGAGTAGTCCGCGCGCGCACGTAACGGTCATTTTCTGCGCCAGTCCCTTGCGGGGGGAGCGAGGTGTCGCGGATCGGGGGGAGGCGGTGACCGTCCGTACGCAGTACTATATTAATTCTGTGTTAAGCTGCGCTTCTGTGTGTTGTTGTGTGTACTTTTTTATTCAGCAAAAAATGCGACACCAATGGACAACTCCAGTTCCCTCCAAACGTAACATTCGTGTGCCCTGCGCGGGAGTCGGGGTTTTGGAAATACTAACTATACTTTAATGTTCATAGTTTTGTTTTTGTGTCGTTTTATCGCCCTGAAGCGAACACTAAATGTGAGTCACTGGATCAACGTGACGAGGCCTTCCTTGGTGATCAATCAGCATAGAAACCGAGTGGCTTTGACGTATAGAAATGGCTATGATCAACATTTTAGTTGTTAAATCGATGCCTTTGGTAATCGATGATCAAAGTGTTTATTCGAGTTGATTTATCAATTAGGTTTAATCGCTACGCTTTGGAGATGGATTGATGGTCGCAGTGAAATTTCGTTGAGACATAAGCTTTTTATACTGAAGATATATCAATGCTTGTCCACGATCTCGCCCGGTGGTAAGCGATGATGTGGCCTACGATGGTGCGCGTTGGTCTAGAAGGTGACTGGTCACCTAAGACTTGAAGACACCCAAGTTGTAGCTCTGTGGGAATAGACGCCGGCAGTGCGTTCCACTCCCTGGCTGTTGATTAAATAAAACTTTCACGCTTAGTGCTGGTGATGCAGGTTCGTTTACGGATTTCCTCATTCCGGATTTTATCACGGGGAGCAATTCCGAGCATAGCTCGTTCCATTGCTCGCTGAGTGACTTTGAGCTTGTTTTTTCGTCCCACAGTAAAGGACCACGTTTCGGTTCCGTATGTCATCACTGGCAACACGCACTGACTAAAGACTTTTGTCTTTAGACGCTGAGGTATTTTGGACGGATTCTTCGGTTGACCTCTTTATCGAAGGACCTACCTTGTTGAACGACCTGTCCCAGGTATACATATTCAATGATATTCGTTCTTCTTATACTCGTACATGCGAAAAAACCACGTATGTGAATGTTCATTATTACCATTTTAGTTTGGAGCCCTCAAAATTGCGACGTTACTCTGACTCTCATAAGTTCTGCGATTTCTGTGTATATGTATTAATATGAAGAAACCTACACCCACTAGTTTTTTTACCTGGCTGACCTGACAGTCAAGTAGATCAAATCAAAGTTATATGGAAGTATCAGGTTTGTCTTGATACAGATATATATTTTTTAAATTGATCAGCCAGGAGAGTAAGTCCTGTAGCATAAGACTGGCTAGCACGTTGATACAACCGACAGACATTTAATTTTAAACATTTATTTAAAGAAAAAAGAATTGTTGGATGATCATATGATATTTTTATTACGTTCAAAAATGTTGTGCATTTATGAATATGTAAATATGTTAGCACTCTATAAAATGTAAAAATACATATCTATTACATTAATCTTAAAATTTACTAAGAAATATCATGTGTCACGAGTTCATATATAGAAGTGCCCTAGGCGTGGTTTAAAACTAAGTTTTTGTAGGTATCCATATTTAAATACAGATTCAAAACAGCATCCAATTTCAGACTGCGTAAGGTTGTATTTAGAAAAGTAAAAAATTCCCACATACGCCTTTTTGAATTCAAAATGACGTCCGATAGAAACGAATGATTGAAGATAAAGAGAAATATTATTGGAAATGTTTTTAAGATAATTTGAGTCTTGTTCCAAGCAGGTAGAAGGCTATTTTGTATTGAAACTCAAAAAAAATACAGAAGTTTTGTATAAAAATAAATTCATGCCTGTCTTTGACCGCAAGAAATCCTCTCAAAATCAGAAGGTCGCAACTGAAAATCTGTCAACAACTCATAACGGTTTTTAATACACATGGTTTTAAAATTTGAAATCAACTGGCAAGTTTCATCATATTTATTTTTATTAAAATGTACAAGTTCGTCAGCGATGGAGTTATTTTGAATAAATTAAAGTTTTCAATGAATATTTATCGTTTTGACATTGTAAAGACATTTTTTTGACATTGACGGATCTAGATTGAATTAAAATATTGTGTTTTTATTTAAAAGAGTCGAATAAATTTGCATTTTTCCCTTATTAGGGTACTTAAGGAATTGAACCATAAATTAGTTACTAAATACTTTGCGTAACTTCATCATTAAATTATCAGTATAATTTAAAAAAAAAACATTTTATACAGAATACCGTGCATAGGTCAAAAGACAGACAGAGTGTGGCTTCACCTTCTAGCTTAAAAATATACATAATTTATAAACATTTATGAAAATTAAATTTTCAAGACAATGTTGCAATAGGTTAGAACCACAGCGGACTGTAATGAACTAAAACTATTATAGGACCTTGATCCGAATAGGGTTAGAATATATTTTATATTTTTTCAGGGAAGGTTGATCAGATAATTTTCCGTGTCTTTCATTCGGCTCCTGGGCACTGGCATTTGAGTCTATCACCAACCTGACTTCAAAGCTTGGTACCTACTATAATTCCCTATTCCTTTTTCTAGATCTTTGAGGGAAAAATCTCGCATAAAATTTTACTTTTCATGATGTCAAATGTATAAAACGTCTGGTAAGTAATCGACATGTATACGTTAACATAAGAAACTGAATTTTTTTAAATACTCTTTTTTATAAAATCTATTTTAACCGTTTCAAATGCTCAATAAATTACGAAAACCTAACTTAAATATCATCCCGAACCGAACACCTTTTAAAAATCTAAATGCCCAAAATCCCCTCACCTCTAAGCCGTAAAATGAGGAGAAAAAAAAGTCAAAAAAAGCGCCATAAAGATAATACCTCGCGGATAAATTCATAATTGTAGGTTGCAACTAACATTTATCGAATTAATCTATCGGATTATGTACGAAGATGTATTAGAATGTATGGCCGTGTTGCGGCTTCCGAGGAGGTTTTTGTTGTAGTTTTTTTAGTTGTTTTAAGAACTGGATGGTAGCATTTTGAGCTAGGGAGTGTCAATTTATCTTTCTACCAAAAATGAGTTTAACAAACGTACTAGTTTTTGCGATCAGGGCGTTATCTATCAAATAAATATGCCTTCCTAATAAAAAATTAAGATTCATGGAACTGCGATGCGTATTATGTGTTCTTTATTGGAGGATATAAAACATATATGATATTGAAAAGTCTTAAGCGCGGAAACACTGAAGAGGAAATGTCGCACCAATTGGACGGATATACTGATTTGTAAAAAACGCATTAAACCTCGTTTGTGGGAGTATTTTTAACACTGTATAAAGGCATGTGGCCTCCATCTCACCTGATGCTAAGCGACGTTTAGCCGTTTTATACCGGAACACGACTGTGTTATTAAGACTGCCGTATCTCACCTGATGTTAAAAGTGATGATGAGGAGAAGGTGCCTGTTTACTCTACGTTTGAAGCTTCAATTTGTAGTTTAGCGACAGACTTAGGTAATACTGTAGTAGTTAGCAAGGCAGTCATAAAAAATGGCAGAACCACCCATACTTTTTTAAACATTATTAAATTTCCTCGTTACCATATGCAAAAGTGCAATGGTGGACGTTATCCCACAATTCGCCTCGTCGTACTTTCCATCTTCTTTAGGTAGATTATTTCAAATTGAACAAAGAGTATACTGGATACTCGGCATTTCGTATATTAGAAAGAGATGACAATATCCACATTTGCACGCCTTGCAACACCGCACCCGCCCCGATTTGTGACAACTGAAATGATTGTTAAGGGGCTATGTTGGTAAGACCACGTGGTCGGTTTCAAGGTTAAATTGTTTTGTAGCTGTCCCTCTCCGAGCCCTATCCTACCCGAGCGCGTACGGTGAGACAGCATACACTACGCGAAGTTATCCACCCGTTATTTGGATGTTTCGTAGTCCAGGGATCATTTGAAGGATACAGTATATTATGTAACCATTTTTTAATACAGTATACTAATGAAATTTCAGATGTCGGTGGTTTTTCCAAATTGTTCTAAATTGATTCATACTCTTGTCAATCAGGTTCAAAGTTGGGGCTTTTTACTACCGAAAAATACAATACTTTGACGCCCTGTAACTCTGGAAGTATATATTTAAACGAAAATCTGACTCACCACCGACACAGATATTTGTTTCTAGATTGTGTCTTGAAAATTTCATAGATTTTCATAGCTTAATACTCAAAATATGACTGGACTACGTTTGTATGGGCGCTTTGACAACAGCATAGCCTATTAATTGCCCTGTAGGTTAAGTACATTTCTAAAGAGTTATTTTTTCTGATGCCATTTGATTCATTTTTTTCGACATAGAGTGTACATTTAACTCATTCTGTCTTATGTCCATTCAATGATGTTAGAAAGGCTAAATATAGTTATTTGGATCCTGATTCAAATAATGTTTTACACATTGGTGGCGTGTGAATGTCAATCACACATGATGGCGGCCGTAGAACATACAATGTCAATACGTCATACAACTGTAGAGTCCACGGAGCGATATTTATGTGAAAACGGTAGCGAGGGATGCAATTACAAATTTTGTAAATTATTATAATCGTGTCTTAACGAAAATTCCGTACCGACACTAAGTACCGGCTGTAGCGTCGGCAGAGCAATAGGCTTGTGTCCACTAGTAACAAATTGCTTGGTTTATAGTTTCCAATTATAAATGAAGAGACGATGATAAGATAAAACCAGTCTATTTCTCAAAAAAGTTAAAGATTATTAATATTTTTAGAAAATTAATTCGAAAAAAAATAGGCATTAAGTCACGTGACAGCGAACACCAATCAGAACGTGTGACGTCACGCCTCGCAACACATTGTTGTCGTTGACGTGTTCACATCACAGAGCAGGTTGTCTCGCGAGCTGTGACGTCATTTAAGACGACATCACACTATTCAGCGTTTTCGACGGAAATATATAAATTGCTTTTTTAAAATACAAAATACGTAATATAAATATTGCTTTTTCTTTAAAATATAGGTTTTTTGGGGGACAAAATAGATACTAAAGTATATAATTTAACCAAGTTTCAAATTTAGTCAACTAGCCTATTGCTTCCAGGGCCATTCCCAATATTACCATTGGGAATTACCATAGGTACTACTGTTCCCACTGTTACTTATTAGCGTGCTTGTGTGCTGGCCGTCGCGACATATTTTTTTTCAGAGACTTCTGTCAGTTAAGTACTCAAAGGTCTTAGTAGAAGGCGTAGAAGAGGTGGTAATTAATCTGTCATAAAACATCATGGCAGTATATACATCAAAATAGTCGTTTAAAAGTATCATTAAGAATTTTGACAGATTGATTTATACATCTGCTATATTCTATTCGTTGGGTGTATGACAATAGGCTTTAATGACTTTGCATCAAGGAATTTAGTATATAAACTCCTTGAATTGAATTTATACAAATGAATATACATTAATAAAGAACTAGGTATATTGATGTCCTTTAAAAAAAACTAATTACAACTAAATCATTGGGTATAGTTGGATGGTTTTGAGAAAAAGCTTAGCCTAAGAGTTACCAATGCCAAGGTAATGGTAGTAGTGGTACTAACCCCGGCTTTCATTTGTTGTAGTTATAAAAAAATCTAAAGTATCAAGGCACCTTACTTATGAGTATTATAAAATCCTATTTCATTAGAACCAATGTTTTTAATTACACTTTAATTGCACTCGGCCTTTATCTTAACTGATGTTAACGGGAATTCACCCGGAATGCCTACATAAGAAATTTTATTTCCCAATTCAAAATAGAGTCGCTTACTTTTAAGATATAAGTAATTACCTAAAAATCGAATTGTAGTGGCGGGAAATTAATATCATTAATTTGGTTTTGCCTATAAAGGTTTCATACGGAATTTATTTTACCATAATAGAAATAAAAATACAAGGAAGTAACGATTACAGTAAAAAATGTCAAACAAATCATTTTTAAGATAGGATAGCTGACTTTGTGCAGTAGTTATCTAAATCTAAAAGAACACTGGTGTGTTATGTTGCGAAATGAGTATCTACATACAACTTCACAGCGAATCACAATTTACATTTTTACACATTATTTTAAACTAGCATCCGCCCGCGACTTTGTCCGCGTGTACTTCAGGATTTATTCTACTTGTTCGATAGGCATAGATGGCATCTATCTCCATTTCCAGCATAAGGTACAAAATAGTGTTTATTCTGTTACGTAGGCTAATAGTTTAAAGAAACAAAAGAAATTTCAATATCTGACATTCAAATAGTCTTCACACTAATATTATAAACGTGAAAGTTTGTATATACGAATTACATATTCTATGGTCGGTTGCTAGGCAACGCGTTTTTGTTATGCCCAAATTGCCCATGTAATCCTACTAATATTATAAGTGTGATTTTGTACAATTTACACAATATGTCTTTATAAATTATACCCTATATGTTATTCTGATGTATAAGCTATGTTATTGTAAAGTTTCATTCAAATCCATTCAGTAGTTTTTCCGTGAAAGCGTCACAAACATCCAAACATCTAAACATCCAAACATACAAACATCCAAACTTTCACACTTATAATATTAGTAGGATAAGTAACTATTCAAAACACCGTCGCCATTAGCTGCGTAACGGCTATTGTAGCTTGCATTAAAGTTGTAAGTTGATGATATTCATTTCGCGACACTAGAATCTGATCTCCTGTTTTTAGGTAATTACTTTTCAAAGCCAGCTATTATATTTTATAAGATTATGGTAAAAGAAATTTTGTACGGAAGCATTCTGAGCGAATTTTCGGTAACGTTTTGTTGTTGTTTTTTGCTGACTCTACATCAAAACCGTCGACAGCCCGCAGGCATTTTCTGAACGTGATTTTCAAATAAAAAAAAACGACAGCCGGTCTGCTTAGAGCTTGTTTCTACTTTTTTTCTCTTCTTCAAAACTCTGTTTTCTGACGAAATGGGAGCATAAATATTAATGGCGTGCAGCATCCGCTTGTTTTTTTAATCTGCCTTCCGGTCATTCTGACCAGATACCTAAATAACTGTTAATGTAATTTAACGCTGTAAATATCTGCATACCTTCTTCATCATCAGAAGGGAATATAGGCCTCCTCCAAGAAAAGTGCCACAATGACTGGTCCTAAGCCGCTTGCATGTAGCGACTATCCGCGATCTTTCGGTCCACCTGTAGGGAGACGGCCCGGTACAAGTTTCCCGGTACGTGGTCGCCACAACTTACTCCCCATCGGTTAGCCATTCTTCAAGCGATGTGGCCTCTTCATTCACACTTCATCTCACTGACTCGTCGAGCTATATATCTCAGGGGTGGTGGCTCAGCACGCTGATAGGTGATTTTGTATAGGCATTTAAGATTTATTTGTTTCTTCATGGACGAATTGCAGCTATATGTTACCTTTCGTTTTTATCATCATCAACAGCCTATATATGTCCCCACTGCAGGGGCTCAGGCCTACTCTCCTACAGAGAGTCATCATCATCATCAGCCGGGAAACGTCCACTGCTGGACATAGGCTTCCCTCATGGTACGCCACATCAACCGGTCCCGAGCCACCTGCATCCAGCGACTCCTCGCGACTCTAACCAGGTCGTCAGCCCACCTAGTAGACACCTAGGGACGGCCCGGTAGACGTTTCCCGGTACGTGGTCGCCACTCGAGAACCTTTACTCCCCATCGTGTATCGGTTCTTCGAGCGATGTATCCTGTCCATTGCCACTGCAGCTCGCTGACTCGTCGAGCTATGTCGGTGAACTTCGTTCGTCTACGGATTTCCTCATTCCGGACCTTATCACGAAGAGAAATTCCGAGCATAGCTCGATCCATTTCTCGCTGAGTGACTTTGAGCTTGTTTATTCTGCCCACAGTAAATCACTGTTATGGGTATGTAATTAAAAATCAAATATAGACGAATTCAATGCCTTTCTTACTGACATTCCTCCATTTTGCACGAAGCGTTTTGCTTCTGCAGTATGCCTGTTACCTGTGTACAGATAAGGAGTGGAATTCCCTGCGGGCTTCAGTGTTTCCCGAGCGCTACAGCCTGGATGTCTTCAAGTCCAGAGAGAATAGGCTATTTCTTGAGGAGCGTGAACCATTCTAGAACAAATAATCGCTTAACATCCGGTGACATTGTGAAAACAGAAGGCTGTCAATTTTTTGAAACTACCTAAATGTCAGTTACACAATTTATTTTAATTGAATTGAAAATTCAACCGTGATCTCAGTAGCTACAGAGTTAGAATCATAGTCCAGAGGTACACGGTTTGGTGGTAGGAAACTTTCTACTACTTCTACTAGCCAAGCTAGCTACCAACGTGTCAGTGTAAGTCTTCCGCTAAAATGCCGAGCTAATAGCACTATTGTGGTCACACAATAAAACATCCGATGATGACCATAGACAATAATTCAAGACTTCTGGATGAGAACGTCTCCATACGTCGTCAAAACAAGCTTATATAACAAGTTGAAGTCTACTGTTGTAATTTTTGGCTTTGAACTTGACTTCAGACTTATACCATTAGTGAAATGACTAATGCAGCAAAAACTGTGATCTATAGCTGTCGGATCTATCGATCCCTAGATCAATAAAACTATAGTTAATTACAGGTTCGCGCTATATCCTACGATATAATAACACGTTGAATCGAGGGTAAGTTTAGATTTATTGAGACGAGATTCTGATTGATCTGTGATGAATCCAAATGATACAGAGATATGTGGAGTCGCTATTACTTCAACAAGAGTTTCTCTTTTTATTATTATTTATTTATTTAGAGACACCAACAAGTTACATTCCAAACACATACAAAATACAAACTTACATAAATAATTACTAAAAATGTTAACTTAATTATAGGTATCCACAGCTTACACAAAAATTCACGTCAAAAAGAATGACAGTCAAAAATAGAAGTGCAGAAATATAGAATGTTTTTACACTTGAAGCAGGCTCCGCGGTGTTTCATAAATGCTTAAGCACTATAGAAGATTGATCATACTTTTAACCTACTTCAAAATATATATAAGAAAGGAGGTTAAAGACAAAAAGTGTTTAGGTTATTTTTGCCAAATTGAATAACTTATCTTTATTAAGAGGGACGGAAATATCTTGGTCTAAATAAAATTATAACAAAATATTTCATCTCTAAGAGTGTAAAAATAGAGAGTATCACCACTTAGCCAATAAAACTTGTAAATCGTCAATTTCTACGACTTCCGAGGCAAATGAAGTCTGAATTTTAGTTTATTTTTAAACGAAATATGTTGTCCTTAGTATATGAAATATACAGCATTATTACATTCATTATATCAAAACTATTGGTAGTGTTGATATATTTTTTTTAAATTGAAATTGTTTTTACTGGAGAAGAATTGCTATGATTTTGATGACATGATGAAAATTGACATTTTTTAATTTTATTTATTTATTTATTATTGTAATTTGTAGACATTTATTTTGTGTACATTGAATAGTTTTAAGTTAAAATGTAATTATTTGGCAGACAGACTGTCTGTTTTTTAAGTAAATAAATGAAATATATGTGATTGAATAAGAAGAAATGTATACTCGTATATAAAACATATGAGTAAAATGAACAAAAAATCGACCTTGTGTCTTATTCACTTCACACTACAGATAAAACACATGCTTTTTTATCGTTATTTTTTACTTTAGAGGTGCAATATTTTGTTACAATTTTTATTAGACCACCACCAGAGCAGAATTAAGCCGCGACTTGCGAATGTCTCGTCCAGCAGTAGACCAAACGATTCATTCATGTCTTCACCATTCAACCACCTACTTGAAAAAGACGTTTTTGCCCCTGGCTTAGAAGAATTCTTTGCTACACTTATCTCGACATGTTCTCCACTTAAGGACCCGCAGACCGACTCACCAACTAAACACAACTGTTGTTCTATCACGACTCCACAGTTTTCGCTGTGAAAATTTTAATTGATGCAAGCGTCTGATTCATATTTTTGGACATATTAAAACGTTTTGTACGTCGATCACGATGCGCCGGAGTTGATTTACAGCCGCGGGCCGATGCAGATCATTCGATAAAAATATATTAGGTTTCCACCTTTTAATAATATTCCAAAGCGGTGCCGTTTGGGATGTTTTTAAAACATTTTGTTCTTGAGCTAGTTTTAATCATCAACAGCATGTATACCTATGTTTCCACTGCGGGGGCTCAGGCCTACTCTCCTACAGAGAGTGTGCGCATTGGTAGACTTCACACACACCTTTGAATTTCTTCTCAGGAGTATGCAGGTTTACTCACGATGTTTTCCTTCACCGAAAAGCCAATGGTTATGATTTATATCATTCGTAAATAAATTCCAAATAACAAATTGGAACATTGGTACGAGCCAGGATCGAACCCAGACCTCGATTGATAAGATCGATTCAAAGTTGACAATATCAAAAAACGTCAACTTTATACCTGAACTATTATTATGGCCAGAGATAATTCTTTATTCAAAGCATCTCCCAGAACTCACCCCTCGCCCCTGAAGCCACAATCCCTTAAAAACAAAAAGACAGTGTAGGAATAACAAATAAAAGACAGCCCTCTCCGTCGAGGTGTAATTGCGTCTGGTCACGCGACAATGGCCGCCTGCACGCGAGGTTAACATTCTTGACTTTTGTTGGTGTAAGAGCATATTTATTGTAGGTATATATACTGGCTAGATATATAATGTTTCTGCATTTTATTTTCATATTTGACGACGCCTCTATGGAAAATGTTAGATCGAGCGATAGTGTTTAAAGGCAAGGAAGGCAAAGGCAAAACACCATACAGCCATAACTTTGATAATGATATTCTATCTTAGAATTTGAAGGTTATAAAAATAAGGCCAAAACCATTTCTTCAGTTTTCTCAATAAAATGTATAATGTGTACATTCTATCGCTTGTTTTGACGATTCTTGACGAGAACTTCAAAGGCCAGCCTTGGTTTCAACATTCGAAAGGATCCATATGCCGAATGTATTCGACATGGTAAACCCTTTCGATTGCGTCGAAACCCTCACAATTTTGCGTAATTGATACTATAACACCGTCCGTGACACTTTTTGCACTATATCACACCATTATAACAAAAAAAACACATAACAGTATTATTAACGAATTACTAAAATTGCAATGAACCACCATTTTTCAAGTTCGCGCCAAGAATCGAGCGATAGTGAATGAAAGTACTCTAGCGAAGCTGCGAAGGGTCTTGTCGATGGTTGCGGGCGGCCATATTGTTACATCAGCTTTTGTTTTGACCTGCAACCCGCGCATCCCTGTTCTAGATGAATCGCTGATGATCTTCAACATCTGATGGTTATCGACCTTGATAACTGCTGGAATTAGATATAAATATCATAGTGATTTGCTGAGTGCCTTGATTTGCGAGTTGAGACCGTCGGTGGCGCAGTGGGTAAGGCAAAATCTCAGTCTTAGGGTCCCGGATTCGAATCCAGTCGTGTACCTATGTGAAGTCTACCAATCCGCACTGGTCCCGCGTGGTGTATGATGACACCTACACTCTCTATAGTAGAGTAGGACTGAACCTCTGCAGCGGCGACATATAAAGGATGTTGATGATCATCCCCATAAATTAAGGTTTCCATTTCAAGGCCAGGTGCAAGCCCGTGTTGCTTTAAAATTTCCCGTATGAACAAAATAACTAAGTAAACACGTAGCTAGCTAATTTCCTGTAGCCTTATTTCTAAGACAATTACTTTTGACCACAAGTTGTTAGAACAAGCCGGCCGGACAGACAGACAGGCGAACAATAGTGTTATCTTGAGATTCATCTGGAGATTAGACAGCAATTTACACTACCCACCTACGTAATCGGTTAGTGCAATGTTGTCGGTAAGGAATCGAGGAAAACAAGATAAAAACTAACAGGGCATTTTCTAGGGCTAGATACCACCATGTCACAGGCCGGCTACTTCAAACAAATGTCGAGATATCGGCTACTATTCCACACATCGAACGGATGATGTTTGTATACACGCACATGTATAGTGAATTCGCGCGCCATACTACCGATCCTTGAGCGGGTCACTGCCTTGCGTGTAGAGGTGAGGTATCGCGGATCGGTGGGAGGCGGTGAACGTAATACTACATTAAATAAGTGACCATGTCACCTAAGTCTGTTGTCAAACAGACGTGTTAATAGCACTTTTGTGTTCCTGTATAAAAGAGCAGAGCGATCACTTGAGATTTCTGGGTTTCCACGCTTTCCATCAAATCTCATTACACAAATTAGGGTGTATTAGATGCAGAACCATCGACACGGCAAGTCATTTTAGAGAAAACAAAGCGCATCCTAAAAACTGCCTTCGATTGTTCGAGAAACAAAAGCAAAAACTGACCTCAATTCCCAAACGTAGAAACGCATCAAACTCTACTTTTTTCACCTGGCTTTTGTTGAAATTCGCTTAATTGCGTTTAATTCTAGGCCCCGGGGCAGCGATTACATGTCGGGAATCGAACCTGCGCCCGACGGATCATAACTCATGCCCTGTGAATTATTGTAGGACGGGGGTAGTTTGATTTGAATTATGTATCTGGTATCACGTAAGTATATAAGTATACACTGTAGGCATATATAAACAATATATATAACATCTAGCTAGCAGGACATATTCTAAGATATAATTCAGAGGATATTATATTTTATGTTTGTCTGAAAATATTTGAAGAAAAAAACTGTTAAGAAGGTACGTAACTGCACGAAAAGTTACAAGGAGTTGAGTTTCCCAACCTACCTGTTGGGAAACTGTTGAGGTCATTGAGCATTGCGTTGAGATCCTCCAAGGATTCTGCCGTTATGACTATGTCATCGGCAAATCGAAGGTGAGTGATGTAGTCGCCGTTGATGTTGATGCCCAGTCCTTTCCAGTTCAGAAGCTTGAAAACATCTTCCAGTGCAGTGGTGAAGAGTTTCGGGGATATAACGTCACCCTGTCTTACACCTTTCTGCACTTGGATCGGTTTCGTGCATTTATCCTGTACTCGGACGGACATCGTGTCTTTATCGTATAAACATTTCAACAGTTCGATATAGCGATAGTCAATGTGGCCCTCGAATTTTGTCTCTTCTTAAGAGGGTATGCTGGTGTCAAAGCGCCCATACAAACGTAGTACAGTCATATTTTGAGTATTAAGCTATGAAAATCTATGAAATTTTCAAGACACAATCTAGAAACAAATATCTGTGTCGGTGGTGAGTCAGATTTTCGTTTAAATATATACTTCCAGAGTTACAGGGCGTCAAAAAATTGTATTTTACGGTAGTAAAAAGCCCCAACTTTGAACCTGATTTACTAGACAATTTAGAACAATTTGAAAAAACCACCGACATCTGAAATTTCATTAGTACGAGTATACTGTATTAAAAAAATGGTTACATAATATACTGTATCCTTCAAATGATCCCTGGACTACGAAACATCCAAATAACGGGTGAACAACTTCGCGTAGTGTATGCTGTCTCACCGTACGCGCTCGGGTAGGATAGGGCTCGGATAGAGACAGCTACAAAACAATCCAAATTTGAACGCGGCCACGTGCTCTAACCAACAAAGTCTCTTAATACCAGAATACCAGGTTGACATAAGTGCAAGGGAGTATGCAAAATCGCTTCTTTAGGCAGTTAAATTGTTCCTAACAAACTGCTGAGTTGTTGTTGTAGAGAGCTACAAAGTACCAGGATATCAAAAATAGCAGAAGTTTTAATTTGGCTCACGTGACATTTGTTTAGAAGTGATTTGCGCGTGAGTCACTAGATTATATTACGATCAAGCGAGGACCTTGGTCCGTGCGTTCAAGCTGTGGTTCAAGCGATGTCAGAAATGAAGCCGAATGATACGACAGGAAATTGTACGAGTATAAAGTTACGGTACTGTTTTATAAGAGTAATCAATTAGATAGTCATTGTTGGGTAGCAAACCAACAATTAAAAATAAATTTGTAATAGCTTTAAGATTTTGTTAGCTATATTAAAAGCTAAAATTGTAGGTCTGTCTGTATAAGCTAATGTTAGTACGTTAAGACAGGGTTTTCTCTATCACCACCAACTCCGATCAACTTCCCGTTGGGGTAGTGAATATCCCTTGGTCTCCTGATGAAAATAAGGGAGTTTGGTCGCGATGGGTGGAAGTGGGTGGCAAAAATGTGAAAAATATATATATGTCCTTGTCTAACTTATGTCACCTTCATATGAGTGAAGAAGTTCACATGAGAACTTATGGAAAGTTCTGAAAATTTATGTAATTGTCTAGAAAGATTACATTTACTCTACGTTTATGCCAACATAAATGCCCACCCGTGCGAAGCCGGGGCGGGACGATAGTTGTTTCATATTTCTACAAGTTGTAAGATTAAGCCTTTGTCTGCTTTGTGGAGTGTGCTTACCCAGAAGCCTCAAACTAATAAGGCGCTGGCTCTGCTACCTTTCACACCGGAACACAACAGTGCTAGCAACACTGATGTTTGGCGGCAGACTTAGGTAACAGGCGGCCATAGAAAATCCCTTTCCATCAACGAAAACAGAGTACCGATAAGTGCTGGCACGTTGCCCCACTGGGAATCGAACCCGTAACTCCAGGTTGACAGTTCAATTCGTAGTCATTAGCGGAATTTTATATCAGTAGTAATGTTGAATATTAGTAAACAATACGTTATAAGAAGTGACACCGCGGCGAGCGTCTAGTATTAATTATGAAATCACAATTTGCCCGAAGCTTTGGCTTCTTGTGCAGTGAACCGAAACTTAAAGATTATAATTAACTATTGCCGCTGAATAACTAACTGTATGTACATTCTGTTAGTAAATAAAATACATATATCTATTGCAAAATAACACTTCATCCATCCATACTTATTTTTACAAGCCGTGGTAGCTCAGTTGGGTAGAGCGTCAGTCCTTGAATGAGGTCTGGGTTAATCAGTTCCAATTTGTTATTAGGAATTTATATTCGAATGATAAAAATCATTACCATTGGCTTTTCGGTGAAGGAAAACATCGTGCGGAAACCTGCACACTCCTGAGAAGAAATTCAAAGGTGTGTGTGAAGTCTACCAATGCGCACTGGTCCCGCGTGGTGTACTATGTCCCATACACTCTCTGTAGGAGAGTAGGACTGAGACCCTGCAGTGGAGACATGTATAGTCTGTTCATGATAGTTTTTACTTACCTTGAAAAATGTATAATCACAATAGATAGGACTTTGAGTACGTCTCTATATATTAAAGTTTTTCATAAATTATTAAAAATGTTAAAAAACAAAGTTACCCGGGCGGGAAAATGAACCTTATTTCAAGGTAATAATATCTGTGCGTTTCTCTCCACCCTTGTTGCGCGAGTCCGACTCGCACTTGGCCAGTTCTCAACCGACTTCAAAAAAGGAGGAGGTTCTCAATTCGACGCGTATGTTTTTTAATGTGTGTTACGCGATAACTCCGCCAATAGTGAACCGATTTTGATAATTCTTTTTTTGTTTGATAGAACACACTTTAAAAGGGGTCCCATATAAATTTTATCGAAATTTATTGATCGCTCTTTGCGAAAATCAACAAAAACCAAAATTTTGTCCGAAACCAAGCAATTGAAGTCGGTTTTTAATTGTGTTTCAACGCGTTAATTATTATTAAGTCATGTTGTGCTAGTTTTATATATAAACCTTATATTACAGTGCGTACAACCTAAGATGAACACGCGTTCTGTGATGCCACAATTCTGGACCAGATAATTATCCAGCATCACTAATACATAACCCGGGGTCTGTCTGTCTAATTGCGAGGCTCCGATTGGCTGATTATAGAGGGTGAGAGTAAAGCCTGTTCTCACGGTGAAGGGGGGTGTAGGGTGACAACGCAACAAGGTCTGTTCGGATGCTTTTGGGTTTTCAACGAACTTCAAAAAAGGAGGAGGGTTCTCAATTCGATTTATTACCTCAGATCTTTTGACTGGGTGAACCGATTGTGATGATTCTTTTTTATTTGAAAGCTGGTGTTTCCCTTGTGTTCCAATTTCAATTTAGTCCAGTTTTGACAATGGCATCCATGAGTAAACGATATAAATCTTAAATTTGCCTTAGTAAAAGTAAACAGTTAGGGCAATTAAAGTCGGTGTCCAGATCTTTAGGAATGCTATAACTTGTTCTTATTTCATTCAACATCAGCTGAATAAAGCCACTGCTGTATACAGGCATCCTCATAAATCGACACGTAATGATATTCCATTTGAAATTAAATTAGATTTTTTAAATATGGTTTTACAAGATGTTAAAAATTTGTCTGAAGCGCTCATATTTTATTAATGAGGCATACATTAAAAATACGTCTATAGGAATGTCAAAATTGAAGCAATAAAATTATCTAGTTACATTAAGGCGGTACTGCACGAAATTTAATGAATTAAATTCGGTTCTATTTGCGCAGTTGAAAGGACTTATTTAGGTTAGCTCGATCCTTAACAACGTTCTTGTTGAAATTTGATACAAATACTACATAAATAATTAATCATATTTTCATATTACTTTTTTTCTCCACATAGTTTGTACATATTATTATAAAATCACTTAATTCTAAGGTTTGGTATGGTCTATGGTAAGTAACAAGAAATATGATATTTTGTACATTGTCTAGTCTGAAAAAATAGTTTTACATTTAAAATATATATATGTATAGTAGAAGTGAGTGAGTGAGTGAGTGAGTGAGTGGGTGAGTGGGTGAGTGGGTGAGAGAGACATAGAGAGAGTTTGTGGTTTTAATATATTTTTAATATATCTAATAATAATAAAAAATATGATGATGATGAATTAATAAATAACTCATAACGTTAATGACATCTGGGAAAAATATATATTTATTGGGATGTCATAAACGTGGTGTTTTGAGAAAAATGACCTTTTTAATTTAATTTTGTACGTGTATCAAGATTTCAATGTGACTCTAGAATGACCGGCAGATTCCGAACTCTGTCCATGACGCACACTATCCAGGTTCACTTTGCAAAATAATGGTCACCCTACCAATAAATACGCGAAAAGAAAATACTTCGTATTGTAGAGTTCGTTTTTGGGAATCGTGTAGAACTACAAGTCGCAATTATAAGAGATCGTTTGT
The DNA here is from genome assembly GCA_910589575.2 of Carcina quercana. Classification (NCBI taxonomy): domain Eukaryota; kingdom Metazoa; phylum Arthropoda; class Insecta; order Lepidoptera; family Depressariidae; genus Carcina; species Carcina quercana. Next base: position 2,550,380 of record OU342454.1, on the reverse strand, counting down.
TTTGATATATGGTTGCGATCTTACGGGTTTGGAAATTTGGGCAAAAAATATCATGCAATCACCTTTTTCTTTTGCGTTCAAAAAGAACTAGAAACCGACTTCAACTGCCCTAAAAGTCTACAGCGTTCATCCTAAAATAAATTGATTCGTAAGGCAAATTTAAGACTTATATGGTTTTCTCATGGATGCCGTTGTCAGAACTGGACCAAATTGAAATGGGACCACACGGGAAGCACCACCTTTCTAATAAAAAAAATCATCAAAATCGGTTCACCCAGTCGAAAGTTATGAGGTAACAAACATAAAAACACATACCCGTCGAATTGAGAACCTTCTCCTCTTTGAAGTCGGTTGAATAGGTACGAATCCTCATGTTAGGGAATATGCGAGCACCAACAACTTGCATGCACTACCGGTTTCCGTGTTCCCCGAAAACTACAACTTGTGAATCTTCAAAAGAAGAGTAAATAGGCACCTTCTAGAACAACACGTAACATCGTCGACCTCATCGTCACTTACCATCACGTGAGATTGAGGTAAAGCGTTGATATATCTATAAAAAAGCGTCTGTGGCGCAGTGTATAAGGGCCGGACTCTCAGGATTCGAATCCAGCCATATACCTATGAGTTGTTTTTCAATTCAAGTACATTATCCGATTGCTTAACGGTGAAGGAAAATTTCGTGAGGAAACCTGCATGTCTTGAACAGGCATGTGAAGTCTGTCGATCCGCACTGGTCCCGCGTGTGTGCTATGTCCCATACACTCTCTGTAGTAGAGTAGGACTGAGACCCTGCAGTGGGGACATGTATAGGCTGGTGATGATGATGATGTTGATCTTTCTTATATATAAAAACTTGAGAAGTGTCAAGGGACACCCGGATGGAACGAAGTTCCTTTCGATTAATTAGTGAAGGAATTGTAATAAAATTTTACAAATTTTCAATAAGGTTTGAACGGATTTTTAACATTATATTTTAAATATGGTTTTGTAGGTTTTTTCATTAGATTTTTTATGTACGTGATACGTTTTGTTTTTAGCGACATCTGTCATTGAGTAGCGGCAACTAATCAGAGCCATCTGTCGTCACATAGCTGTACTGTTGGTATCGTCTTACTACTACGTACGTCGTACTAACAGATGACGCTAACTTACTATAGCAAAAAGTGTCGGTGACAACTTTTCGTAAGAATTTTTTCCGTCTAGCCCCCTTTCACAACGCGCGATAAGGAACTTCGTATAAAAAACTTCCTCAAGCCTCATGAAAGTAAAGATGAAAGCCCTATCAACAGGCATTTCATTAAAAAAAGCTCGTGATAATCTATTAACATAGACCTCAGTTCGAGCAATTCCCACACAGCTTTCCTCCACCAATATCAATTACAAAATTAATCAACTGTACTTTAAAAGAAAATTGTATAATTAATCACGCGAGGTACACTTGACAAATGAAAAATGGCGCGATCACCGATAGAATCAGCAATTACTGAGCCAATTATGATGTAAATTCGTGGCCGAGATCATTTGTCGCAAGTCAGTTGAAGACAGATGTGGTTTTATTACAACGACGTATTGTGTGTTGCAAGATTATTGGAGTAGTGTGTTAAAAAGATTTTAAAAAAGTCTGGTTCGTGGTCGAGAAAATTCCACGGAAAACATAATATATAGCAATGCGAGGAAGGTTGAGAAGTGGACTTACTCCTGTGCTATAATCATGATTTATGATGTCACAATTGTGACAGATTGGATGACAAGTAAATGCGTTCAAAAAGAACTGGAAACCGACTTCAATTGCCTTTTATTAGGGCAAATTTAAGATTTGTATCGTTTACTCATGGGTGCCGTTGTCAGAACTGGACCAAATTGAAATGGGACCACATGAGAAGCACCACCTTTCAAATAAATAAAAAATCATCCAAATCGGTTCACCCAGTCAAAAGTTCTAAGGTAACAAACATTTTAAAAAATGTTTAAAAAATACCCGTCGAGTTGATAGCCACCTTTTTTGAAGTCGGTTAAAATACGTGTAGGTAGATGAAAAAATATGCAGTTCCTGTTTGACTACAAAAGTTGTGGCGACTGGATCAAAAAACAAGTAGTTCTTGATTATTAAATTTTCAGTTCTTCAGTTTTAAGTAAAGTCAGTGCTTAAAATTCTTTATCGAGTAAAAAAGTAACGAATAGAAAAGCAGCCATTATAGTGCCACATTTACAGCTTTAGGTACTAATAAAATGGAGTCCATATAAAACCTCATATACATACCTACTGATTGCAGTATAGATTATATCAAAGCTATAGACACGCAACAATCTAATATACATTTCTAACTGGTATCTTTGCCCGCGCACCCGCACCCACCTCGTGCTCCGCTGACAACCAGCGCTGTCGCTGCATGCTGCAGGGACACCAACATGCTGTATGTGCATTAGATTTGTATGTACTGTAGACAAAGTTCCCGAGTTCTCGCCTGACCATTATTGAGGTCAGTTTCGCATACAGTTTCGCGATGCTCCACCTTACTAGTTTTTTTGGATAGATTACAATACTACAAAAGGCTGCGAAGTATCAATTATTATCGTATGGGAGGCAAGGCAAGTTAGCGGGTGGAAAGAAATGTACTGTCGTTGTATGTCATCTAGCGATAGTTATTATCGAAAATAATACACACATTCCGACTGTACATGCGTGGAATTTAGAGGGGCAGACATATCGTGCGAGTACTGTAGCTGGATTTGTAGCATCTGTTTAGAGCACGTGGCCGCGTTCAAGTTTGCATTGTTTTGTAGCTGTCCCTATCCGAGCCCTATCCTACCCGAGCGCGTACGGTGAGACAGCATACACCACGCGAAGTTCATCATTCATCATCAGCCGGGAAACGTCCACTGCTGGACATAGGCCTCCCTCATGGTACGCCACATCGACCGGTCCCGAGCCACCTGCATCCAGCGACTCCCCGCGACTCTAACCAGGTCGTCGGTCCATCTAGTGGGGGGACGGCCTGGTAGACGTTTCCCGGTACGTGGTCGCCACTCGAGAACGTTTACTACCCACCGGTTATCGGTTCTTCGAGCGATGTGGCCTGCCCATTGCCACTTCAGCTCACTGACTCGTCGAGCTATGTCGGTGACCTTCGTTCGTTACACGCGAAGTTATCCACCCTTTATTTGGATGTTTCGTAGTCCAGGGATCATTTCAAGGATACAGTGTATTATGTAGCCATTTTTTCAATACAGTATATTAATGAAATTTCAGGTGTCGGTGGTTTTTCCAAATTGTTCTAAATTGATTTTTACTCTTGTAAAACAGGTTCAAAGTTGATACAATACTTTGATGCCCTGTAACTCTGAAAGTTTATACTTTAACGAAAATCTGACTCGCCACCGACACAGATATTTAGTTCTAGATTGTGTCTTGAAAATTTCATTGACTTTCATCTCTTGTTACTCAAAATACGACGGTACTACGTTTGTATGGGCGCTTTGACATCACCAAATCCTCTTAACGTTGTGTAATGTACTGACGTGTGCCATGTCTACATTTTAGTTTGATCGAAGTAAACACCAGCACGCAGCGAGGAGCTTGTAGGCAGTAATTTTACATTTCTTTCAAATAGGTAATGAACAGGTATGATTCTTTGTGGCCCTCATTTTGAATATGGAATTAGTTTATAGGACTGTCTAAGTGTACAGCTTTAGAATGTCTAATTAACCATTGTAGAAAACATGCGGCAGTTGTTTTTTAAAGGTTCCGTGTCTAAGGATACCCCGCTACAGAACTGATCTTTAGAACCGTTATACAGACTCTGTATAATATTTTTTGATAGATCAAAATTCTATACCACCAGGCAGGCGGGTTCATCATCATCAGCCGGGAAACGTCCACTGTTGGACCTACCTCATGGTACGCCACATCGACCGGTCCCGAGCCACCTGCATCCAGCGACTCCCTGCGACTCTAACCAGGTCGTCGGTCCATCTAGTGGGGGGACGGCCTGGTAGACGTTTCCCGGTACGTAGTCGCCACTCGAGAACCTTTACTCCCATTGCACAGGCAGGCGGGTTATTCCATCATATCTCCTATAAAAAGCGTTTGATTTACTTTCTATATATATTATTGTATGTATATTGTTTATATGATTATGGGTATTAATATTTAAATAAGCGACACCTCCGTTCGCTCCGCACGCTCATCGCCATCCCAGGGTCCGACTGTTCACCATCGCTACGGTCTGTGCTGCAGCACATGATGAGCTCGGCTCCCACTTGACAAGGCCAATACAACACAAATTATTATTATTATTTTGTTGTTTTCTTTTCTTTTTCTGTTTTACTGTATTTGTATTATTTCTTTTGTATTTATTTTATTCTGGAATCGTGTATATCTTTCTGTATTGTGTTTGTCAATAAAAATATGTCTATCTCTAACATGTCTAAATGTAGAATATATATAGAAAGGCAGGCTACTTCTCGCTTGGAAATAGGAAAACGGTCTTGAAAACAGACAGACGGACAACAAAGTTCTGATAAGGGTTTCTTTTTAGGGTTCCGTACCCAAAGGGTAACCAACGGGACCCTATTACTAAGACTCCGCTGTCCGTCTGTCACCAGGCTGTATCTCATGAACCGTGATAGTCAGTTGAGACTTTTAACCGACTTCAAAAAAGGAGGAGGTTATCAATTCAACGGGTATGTTTTTTAATGTTTGTTACCTCAGAACTTTTGACTGGGTGAACCAATTTGGATGATTCTTTTTTATTTGAAAGCTGGTGCTTCCCGTGTGGTCCCATTTCAATTTGGTCCAGTTCTGACTACGGCATCCATGAGAAAACGATATAAATCTTAAATTTGCCTTAGTGAAAGTATACTTTTAGGGCAATTGAAGTCGGTTTCCAGTTCTTTTTGAACGCATTTACAACAAATGGAATAAATATTTAAATAAAAACGAGATTGTTTAGAGACGTGTGTTTTGAAGTATTAGTAACGCCACCTGGTGACGAGTAACAAACTAAATAGAAAATGGTATTTAGGCGCATTTGTTAGAGGATTGTTCGGTGCATATTACTTATGATTTACCGTATTTTAATTATCCATATTCTGTACGGAACCCTTCGTGCGCGAGTAAGACTCGCACTTGGCCAGCTTTTATTTTTCAGGTACGGAATCCTAAAAAGAAAGAATCTCTTCCACAAATCCACTTTGGCTTGGTGAATCAGACCGAAATAAAAATAGACGATAGTTTGATTGATTGCCCCGCCGGGGATCGAACACGGACCCCGCGGTGTCGTGCCCGTAATAACTACGTTCTGTACCTCTGATTGATTTACAGGTACTGTTCTAACGATTTATTATTTTTAGTGGCAAGGATACCTCAAATTGCTTCACGAAAAATGTCCGCCAGATTGATTGATTGAAGGAAACTTGGATTTGAGGTATTTTTTAATGGCGGAATTTCGTTATTAAAATTGGATTACATTTTACGATTTTTTGTGTGAAGTTCAGAAAGTATTTGGGATGCTATTGTTTTAAAAAAACTCGTGATGATTTATCTTTGAATGGCTCCGGGGGAATTCAAGTATTGTACTGTCGACAAAGTTCCCGCCCGACCACTGTTAGAGTCAGTTTCGCATACAGTCGTAGCTTTCGCTGCTCCGCCTTGATAGTTTTTTGGGATAGATTTGTAAGTCCCGCAAGTTGTACGTCACAATGATTGTAGTGGCCAGTTGGCGCCGTACACTCAGCAGTAGTAGCTGTAGTTAGAGGTTGATGTTGAGGTGATGAATGCGTGCAGGAGTTCACTATTTAACTGTTTATTGTTTGAGTTCAGTTTATACCGTTAGTTTTGGTGATTTTCTCTGTTTACCGCGTGGCGGTTGAGTGTGCACGGGTGGGGCACCGTAAAATGCTGATATTGCTAGAAACTAAATGTACGTGGATCATACAATGATAATGCATTATAAAAAGCTTCTAAACTACAACTTACAACTACAATGGACTCTAAAAACTCATAAATAAAGACGTTTCCGACTCAGAATGACTTAATTTTTTGGACAGGAAAAGTTGAAAGTCCTAAAAAGGACCTAGACTATTTTTTATCGCGAATTATCAAGTAGTTCCCGTGTGATAAATTCCAAAATCATCGTGGACATAGTCGCGGGCAAATCATCATCAGCCAGGAAACGTCGACTGATGGTCATAGGGCTGGGCCGGTCCCTTCTACTAGACCACAGGATAAAGGTCGCTGGGAACTGCAAGCGTCCTTGGGACCAGTCAATGTGGCATACCGTTGAGGAGTCCTGTGTCCAGCAGTGGACTATTTCCGGCTGATGCAATTTATTTCAAAGGACATCCGCTCTGCACCGGTAGATTCGCCTTCGTCTCACCCTTTGGAAAGTAACGTTAGGGCCGTTGGATGGAAAGCGTTCTCACACAGAAGCTTCAGGCTACTGAGGCGCTGCCTCAACATTGAATTTTATTTTGAAAATAGTGAAAAAAATTATCCCCGAGCGGTATTTGAACCTACATCTATCGCCAGTCCGCTAAGCTATCTATACCGTTAGCGTCGGAATTTGACCACATTATAATAACCGCCAGATATGGTGTCAGCGACATATATCGAACATTGATTTACATCATTTTTTTGTAATCGACAACCATTGTTGTTCACAGAGATTTCCCTCCCCAGCATCCGTATATACAAAATTGACATTTGCCTGCGAGATGACATGAACAGCTACATGCGACTCGGTGACTGCCATTCCCACAACACCCGCCATGCGGGTAGGCTTCGCGCTGTTCCTCACAGACTGACGATAAGCGCTAAGTCTGTCCATATGATGGGTCAGCGGTGTATAACTGGACCTTGTAAACGCTCCGAGCTCCGCAACATTTAAAAATCAGCTCCTGAAGCCGGCGTTTTACAGCATTCATGAATTACGAATGAATTAATTGATTATCATGTATGAATCATATTGTGTGAGTACTTGACATTTAACAAAAGTTATTAAATATATTGATTGATTTACGCTTTTTTATATCAATTTTTTTAAATGTAATTGGCAACTGTGCCTGACCATTACAAGACAAAAAGAATTTTACTTGTTTATGTTGTATAATGTATATATAAGCAGGAACTTATATAAATAAACATATATAGATGTCTGGTATATAATATACAGCATCCAGATATACAAGCGAGAAATCTAAAAAAGGAAACCAACGATTCATTTTGAAACATGGATCCTTGTCGTGTGTAATGGCGGCGTGCCGCGGGCGTGCACGCACGCTATTGGCCGCCTGACACGTGATAGTTGTAACGATCGATCGATGCGCATGCGCAGGGTGAGGCGCAGCGAGACGTGCTCTTTGATTTGTTATTTTCCGTTGTGTTCGACATTAGTATTGAAGAGAAATATTTCTAGTAAGAGTAAAGTATGTTGAATGCTTTGAATGATTAATAATTTTATTATTTCAGATAAAAGACCATTAATTACATAGTACATTACATATGTTGTTGTTTTTAGCCGACTCCAAAAGAGGAGGAGGTTATCAATTCGACGGGTATGGTTTTTTTTGCCTTTTTAAATGTTTATTACTTCAGAACTTTTGACTGGGGGAACCGATTTAGATGATTCTTTTTTTTTTTGAAAGATGGTACTTCCCGTGTGGTCCCATTTCAATTTGGTCCAGTTCTAACAATGGCCCCCATGAGAAAACGAATGGATTTAGAATCTTTCTCACTCCAACAGCAAATAAAATCCTTATAGAACGAATGGACCTTATAGGAAATCAACCTTATAGAACGTCATTTTTTGGCTAATTTGAAACAGTGGCCTTATGCAGCTAATCTTCTAGAGCTAGCTCATGGAGAATGGTAGAAAAATAGCTAATTGAACTAAATTACTACGTAGCTTTGACAGAAAACCTCTAACTGTATATTACTTAACAATGTCACAAATGCAGTTCCTTGAATTGGAAAACATTACCTACGTAATTATTGCTTAGCTAGTGGAAAGAGACAAGACCGCCCTACTGGACTTGAATAATTAATTAGGACAATTAGATTGCGGCAGCCATCTTGGAATTTTAAGTCAAACATGGCAGACAGGCAAGTAGGGGGAGCTTATGACAGAGGATGGTTGTCTTACGAGTATATTATGAAAAATTCAAATTTTAAATTCTTGATTTATTGAAGTTATATAAGAATGAAATCGCAATTCGTTTTACAGTTTTTATTCCGCACTCAATCTATTAATGAGTTGACCAAATAGAAGACTCTGATACAAATAACGATAGACAATAATAACAACTTTTTGTAGGCGAACGAAGGTCTCCGACATAGCTCGACGAGTCAGTTGTCTGAAGTGGAAATGGGCAGGCCACACTCGAAGAACCGATAACCGGTGGGGAGTAAAAGTTCTCGAGTGGCGACCACGTACCGGCAAGCGTGTAGGGGGATGCTACTAGGTGGACCGACGACCTGGTTAAGGTCGCGGGGAGTCGCTGTATGCAAGTGTATGAAGGAGGAGGCGTATGTCCAGCAGTGGACGTTTCCCGGCTGATGATGATGATAAAGTTTTTGTAATCGAAGCAGTCTGCGATATATTTCAAAATCGGTCCATCCGTTCGAGAGCTACGATGCTACAGACATTGGCGTCAAACTTATAACACCCCTATTTTTGCGTTGGGGGCTAAAAATTATCTTGTTGACATTTTATCTCAAAGTTCTGATATTTGTTTTTCTAAGGATTTAAAACTAAACAACTAGGCAGGTAAAATCGTGTGCATTTTGAAGACAATAGCGAACGCTTAGGTTAGAACACCTATAAAAGGAAAACCATAGATTTTGCATAGTTCAAGATCGCGAATTAGAAGGGGATCACTGAGATGCAAGAAATAAAACCGATGTGGCTTGCCATGCTTTGCAATGCTCCATTCATGCTTTTGATTCCAAAATTATTATTGACATAAGTCATTCTTTGCCTAGAAGTTTCTTTCGGTGCGGCCTTTTGTAACCTTTAGTATTCTAGACTTTTATGAAGAAAGTAAAAAATCTAAAATCCTACCGCCACTAAGAAACATATTATACGTATGTAATAACAACATCAGCTGGGAAACGTCGACTGCTGGATGGACGACTCCCTGCGACCTTAGTAGTGGGACGGCCTGGTAGACGTTTCCCGGTACGTAGTCGCCACTCGAGTACTTTCATTCCCCACCGGTAATCGGTTCTTCGAGCGATGTAGCCTGCCCATTACCACTTCAGCTCACTGACTCGTTGAGCTATGTCGGTGACCCTCGTTCGTCTACGGATTTCGTCATTCCGGACCTTATCACGTAGAGAAATTCCGAGCATAGCTCGTTCCATTGCTCGCTGAGTGACTTTGGCTTGTTTATTCGTCCCACAGTAAAGGACCACGTTTCGGTTCCGTATGTCATCACTGGCAACACGCACTGATCAAAGACTTTTGTCTTTAGACGCTGAGGTATTTTGGACGAGAAGACTTGCCGTAACTTCCAGAACACTGCCCAGCCGGGTTGGATTCTTCGGTTGACCTCTTTGTCGAAGTTGGACCTACCTTTTTTTTTTTTTTTTTTTTTTTTTTTTTTTTTTTTTTTTTTTTTTTTTTTTTTTTTTTTTACGGAGTGGAAATCTTCAAAAGATACCCGTTACTTCGGGGAAAGTAGCCGGGTTATGCTGGATTCTTACCAGCTAAAACCACTCCAAGTTGGACCTACCTAGTTGAACGATCTCTCCCAGGTATACATATTCATCTACAATTTTGATTGTAGTGTTCCCAACCACTACCGGCATAGGACAGAACATGGATATTTGACATGATTTTCGTCTTGTCCATGTTCATTTTTAAACCTACCTGTTGGGAAACTCTGTTGAGGTCATTGAGCATTGCGTTCAGATCCTCCAAGGACTCTGATTAGATAGGAAATACGTTGTTGTTTTTTTTTAAATTTGAGGGAACATAATTATAAACATGCATATAAATAAAGATTGCTAAAATAATAAATTAATAACCTTTCGAAATAAGCGTATCCATTGTTATTCTTCAATCCTTGCCAGCATGGTTACACTGTTCCGATTTACCTTGAAGTATTCTCGACTGGGTACTGTGCGGTCTCTGATATTGTTTTTGCCCACATGAAACTATATTCTTGGCATTAGAAGTCGCATACCGAAGGAGAAAATGTCTTTCGATATACGAGTATCATACAATATGCTACAAGCGCGCTTAAAGGCGTAAAAGTATGTAGAACGTATTGCTCGGAGAACGGGCAATGGAGAGAGAGTAAATATGGTTTTGTTCTGAACAAAAATCCACCGATTTACGGTGGGAGACGAGGCAAGCTGAGACAACGACAATGAACATTTCAGTGAGTCAGAAAGGGACACCGTGAAAGACATCAACGCGCGCGTCTGAAAAATTTAAAATTAGATCGTTTTGTTTTATTAAATTGCATACTTGTCAAATATTATATTATCTTTAGTGTAACTTGAATTTGTAGTACGTCCACGCCATTTAAGTTGAAACTGAAAGGATAAAATCCACCCTCGATACACATCTCGGGAGACAATTCATCACTTTCATCCCTTGTGTAATAATTTACTATTGTGTCACTTTTGACATTTTCGGTTGATACAAGACTTAGACTGTCTGAACGATACATATATACACCATTCACATATTTATATATATCATCATCATCAACAGCCTATATACGTCCCCACTGCTGGGGCTCAGGCCTACCCTCCTACAGAGAGTGTATGGGCCATAGTCCACCACGCGGGCCCAGTGCGGATCGGCGGACTTCACATGCCTGTTCAAGACATGCAGGTTTCCTCACGATGTTTTCTTTCATCGTTAAGCAATCGGATAATGTACTTGAATTGAAAAACAACTCATAGGTACACGGCTGGATTCGAACCCGGTACCCTCAGATTGAGAGTCCGCGCCTTATCCATTGCGCCACCGACGCTTCAAATATATATATATAAAATATATATAGCGTGAAATCGTACCTCTAAAGTCTAAACGATACAGAACTCCCTGTCAGTCAGTGCCTGACATATTAAAAGACACGTTCCGCGAATGTATGGAGCCAAGGCCTGGTCTTGTACACTTATAATTTTAAAAGGCCATTATCAAATAAAAGTAATTTAGTTACTATTTTTGTATCATTTGGTTTAAAACCTTAATTTATTTGTACAAAAACATATAAAACGCACGAAACAGATAAGCCTTTACGTTGAGAACAAAGATGGCGTCAATAAAATGACATTTGACGGTGTCACTTAGTACAAAATGAATGATTTTGTAAAATTAAAATCAATGTAAAAACGGAATTTTAGTATTTTTTTATACATGTTTATATTATTACTTGATTTTTTAAATAGTGTACAAGTGCAGGACGAATTTGAAACATCTCTTTTGATAATTATTCTCATGCAACGTTTTCAATAATTATAAATGGTGACAAAGCCTAACGATGGAAGCGTGCTAACATCGGTAGGTACTAAAGGTTATAATGAAGAAAAAAACACGAAAATCAGTCACAATATATATTTATTTATATTTTATATAGTAATAAAAAATAGTACATAATTTATTCGAGTATAAAATTGTATAATTCTCTTAAAACTAACAGTGTATATCTATATTTAGGCACATGTTTGTCAGATTTTTGTAGCATGTATAGATTTGTATCAAATCTCAATGTTCAAGTGTTGAGTCGATCTCAAGGTAAATGATTGATATTGAAATCTCACCTTACTCTTCACTCAAACTCGAGTACGAACTTATCTTATATATTTTTTGTAAAATGGATACAGTCAGTACAGTTTTTGATTAAGAAAGCAGAATATAGCACGGTCGTTTTCTTAAATCAAAATTAGGGTTTTAACAGCTAACAGTGGGTCATTGTAAATGTAATTTTTGTCTTAAAATTCCATAATCTAAAATACAGTTATATATTTTTGATGCGTTGCTACGAGTATCAGTTTGATTTTTTCACAGATCCAAGGGACGGCAGACCTGGAGTATTATTCGATATTATTTTCAACTTGATGCTTCCACGCATTCCTGAGAAAAATGGTCTTGACAAACAGACGGACAACAAAGTGATTCTGTAAGGGAACCCTTTGGCGGCATAGAACCCTAAAAACACAAAATTCGACATGTAGTTTCTGTGGCCAAAATGCAAACAGAGTCAGAGTTAGGGGCACTTAAAAATACATATATAGTAAACTTTTTGTAAACATCTTCAATGTACGAGTTAGGTTACAGTTGAATGTACATACGATTACATAATGAATTCAGTTAAAATTAACTATATAAAAAGCGCACAAAACAAAATCATAAAGCCTTCGCATATAATTTCACTCTAAAAAATACTATCAACCAATAGGATACAATTTTTAAAACAATATCTAAAAGAAATAATACTGATCTTTATTTTTTTTGTATGCCGATTGTTTTGTTTTTTATATTATATGTAACTAGACTGGTATTATGGCAGTGATTAAAATTACAGACGGAAATGACACGTTCCGCGAATGTATGGAGCCAAGGCCTGATCTTGTACACTTGTAATTTGAAAAGGCCATTACCAAATAAAAGTAATTTAGTTACTAATTTTGTATGTTTTGGTTTAAAACTTTAGTTTATTTGTACAAAAACATATAAAAAGGAAGGAAACAGATAAGACTTGACGTTGAAAACAAAGATGGCGTCAATAAAATGACACTTGGCGCTGTCACTTGGTACAAAAAGAATGATTTTGTTCAATAAAAAAAATCCAAAAATGATTCTAGTTTTTTTCTGTACATGTTTAGATTATTACATGATTTTTTAAATAGTGTACAAGTGCAGGCCGAATTTGAGACATCTCTTTTACACCAATATGTATAAGGCTAATATTTGTATACAAATAAGATAGTCGGCCTCTTTGCATTAATTTTAAATATGGTTGTCGATGTAACTTCGTCATTTGGAAACGAGAAATTATATCGTTCGACTATAAGACACTATGGCGTGACGTCGCAACATTAGCCTTATACAAAAATAGCGTTAAAGTCAACAATAATAAAAAAATTATTTGTACAATAATAACTGTTTTGTGGTATTATTATTTTACTGGGCAGTAAATGACAATTGTGTTAAAATACTTCGCGGTTTTTCTTTCACATCGATTTGTCTTCACATACAGCACCCAATACAATTTACTCAATTTTTTTAAAATTCCAATAGTAACGATACAATGTAGTATTAAAATAATATATGTCTTCTAAGTTAACATAAAAAAGTTAATTGATTTGGGGACTGTATGTAAAGACAAATCAATTTTTGTTCATACAATAGTCCTCTATCGATGTAAATCAGCAGAATTGTGTGCTGACAACTTGGAAAAAAAAAGATGGCGGCCGGTCACTACTCCAAACCTCGAAAAAAATATCTTCGAAAGCCTTTAGTATGAAACTTTTATCGAAACTTAATTCACCTTAATATTCGATTACATTCTTATAAAATAATTTAAATGAAGAAAAAATATTCATAATTGTCTATAAATTAATGTATATTATTAAACCTAATAAACATTTAAAATACCTAATTACTATAATAATAGTGTTGTATAGAATTATATAAATTATGAGTATTACAATTTCAATATTTATGAATAATCATATCTTTGTTTTATTAATGACTAAAATATTAAAATTATACAAGTGTCCAATAAAATTGTAAAAAACTAAAAATATGAAAAAGTAATAAAACTGGAAGCAGTTAGTCAGTCTATAGTTACTTTAAACAACACGTGTTTTCATTATAAGTGAATATTGTAAAATAGTAAAAAATATTATAAAAATTGAGGGCAATAGCCGAATGAGTATAAAAATACTTTGGAAATTCATAATCAAACTTATTATATAAAGTGAGACTGGGCTTTATTGTATGAGCAGCCATAATTGTGAATTTATTCGTATATTATAATTCTTCCCAAATCTTAGCTGTGTACGAGTATTACAGACTTTTTCAAAATGTAATCTCTTCATTTAAATTGAAAAGTTATGAATAAAACATTTGTTCAATATTTTAAACTCAAAAGTGACATCAAATATTTGAATATTAGCACATATTTTTATTTGGTTGCTTTGATCTGTGCAAATGATTTAATAACCCAGTAGATATTTATTTTCTACAGAGCTCATATTTTTGTTCAAAAATTATGTCAGGCGACAAATGAGCTATTTGTAGATTTTTTTGTTACCCGCGTAGATCAAGTGAGTGCTGAGTGCAAATGAGTTGCTTATAGACAGACATGTCAATCAACAACGTAGATCAAGCAACACAAATAGGTTGCTTGTAGACATACATTGTTGGCAACAACGTAGATCAAGCTAGACAAATAGGTTGCTTATAGACAGACATCGTTGTCGACAACGTAGATCAAGCGAGACAAATAGGTTGCTTGTAGACATAGATTGTTGGCAACAACGTAGATCAAGCTAGACAAATAGGTTGCTTGTAGACAGACATTGTTGGCAACAACGTAGATCAACATAGACAAATAGGTTGCTTGTAGACAGACATTGTTGGCAACAACGTAGATTAAGATAGACAAATAGGTTGCTTGTAGATATACATTGTTGGCAACAACGTAGATCAAGCTAGACAAATAGGTTGCTTGTAGACAGACATTGTTGGCAACAACGTAGATCAAGATAGACAAATAGGTTGCTTGTAGACAGACATTGTTGGCAACAACGTAGATCAAGCTAGACAAATAGGTTGCTTGTAGACAGACCTTGTTGGCAACAATGTAGATCAAGCTAGACAAATAGGTTGCTTGTAGACAGACATCGTTGCTGATAACACAGATCAAGCAGGACAAATGTGTTGCTTTTAGACATACATTGATGGCAACAACGTAAATAGATCAAGCAAGACAAATAGGTTGCTTTTAGACATACATACATTGTTGGCAACAACGTAGATCAAGCTAGACAAATAGGTTGCTTGTAGACAGACCTTGTTGGCAACAATGTAGATCAAGCTAGACAAATAGGTTGCTTGTAGACAGACATCGTTGCTGATAACACAGATCAAGCAGGACAAATGTGTTGCTTTTAGACATACATTGATGGCAACAACGTAAATAGATCAAGCAAGACAAATAGGTTGCTTTTAGACATACATACATTGTTGGCAACAACGTACATAGATCAAGCAAGACAACTAGGTTGCTTGTAGACAGACATTGTTGGCAACAACGTAGATCAAGCTAGACAAATAGGTTGCTTATAGACAGACATCGTTGTCAACATAGATCAAATAAGACAAATAGGTTGCTTGTAGACAGAAATCGTTGGCAACAACGTAGATCAAGCTAGGCAAATAAGTTGCTTGCCCTCGTCCATCTGGAACTGTACTTTGTCGGAATTTGCAGCTTTGTCTGCCGTCTTGGAGAGAGCACTAGCTAGGAACACTAGCGCTACCCCAGTGGCAGTTACGAATAGCGCCCATCCTACAATATGAAAACGGAAATTGATTGAATATTAAATTAGCCCAATGTATCAAATCAATTTAATTGCACAACATAGGTATTACATAGATCTTAATAACATGAAACGGTCGCTCGTCTTCAACCAATGCCTGGACTCACCAATAGCACAGTCTCCTGGTATATAAGGCTCTGAGTACTCTCCACAGAGCCTCTTCACTCTAGGAGCGCCCCAGCCCCATGGGTACAGCAGGAGACCCAGTACTCCAAATAGACCTGGAAATATAAATGAAACAAACTTACATACAAACTCTTCAAAGCCAATGTCAACCACTTCTGTTGCCCAATAGATATGTCACCGTAAAATTGTAAACACTGTTAGATTATAATCTCTCTCGCGAGATTGTGAACCGTGAAATACTGCTTACAATTAAACGCATCATTTTTCTGTAGATTAATGGAATTTATTGTGAATTTATTTCATCTTTTAATAGCTATTCTGCTATTCGGTGCCGAGACAAATACAATAAATCAAAAACCATTGAAATCGGTCCCGACGTTCTCGAGTTATAAGTGTTCGAATCTGAATTTTTCCTATTCATAATTCCATAAATCCAAAAACATTATTTTTCTATTTCATATTAATTTATATTTCTGAAACTAAACTGACTTTTTCTAAAGTTTTTTTTTTATATGATGAAATGTTATTGTTTATTGTTTATAATGTAATGTAATTTTAATTCTTAATATGTATATTGTATCTGGTCTCCACCATACAGGTTCAGCCTAGTGTGGAAGCTGCGACATATCAATATGACGTTTTGGTATGACAATAAAATTCTTTGTATTGTATTGACTTTGTTTTATATATTAAGAAGATTATCATACCTCCCAGAGCCTGTGCAGCACCAGCCAGAGATATCACACTCTTTTTGAAGACAGATTGTATGCAGCATGCCATAATGCCAGACACCACTGTAGAGAACTGGATAGCGGAACCTGAAATTCAACGTTCAAAATTTATTACAAAAAATACACAAATCGGCCTTTACATAACCTTCATCTCGGTTGATGATCAATGATGTATAAAATATCCGTCCATACGTAAGTTATTTCTCTAAAATGGTCAGCCCGCAACACAGTATGTATGTATGTATTATTATTGATATATATTAGTTTGTTTTGTATCTCGTATTTATGTAATCGTTTATTATGGTTTATTATATTTATTATATCGTACACGCCTAACTGCCCTCCTTTCTTCAATATTTCTCCTTAACCTAGGACTGCTGGAAGAAATTTCTTTAGAAATAAGCTGTTCCTTCTGTATATATTTTTTCTGTTTTTGTGTTATGTAAATATTTTCCGTGTACAATAAACTGTTTAAAAAAAAACAGGTTTCCTAGTGCTGGAGATAATGTAAATTGTATATTATACTACTATACATATATATTACTTAGGAAAATAAACATTTTTGTATTTTGTATTTGTATACCAATATTATATACAGGAAAGTGAGTGTGCTTTTTATAAAACAATTTTCATAAAAATACAATACAATATAACTGTAGTGTACACCAATATACAAACTTAAAATAGAACATTAAACTAAAAAAATTGTGCAAAGGGCAGTCTTATCACTTACAGAGACAACCTTTGGTAAGAAGAAATAAGACACAATATTTTGGGTGGAGTATATCTCCACAGATGAAATACTCCTTTTTTGTTCTGATTATCCAATTTAATAATTTTTTTACACTTTTACTTTGGTGGTGGCGTTGTAGTTTTAGTTTCAGATTATTTTCAGATTCAGTATAATCTATACGGTACTAGTAAACAGCAAAGTATAGATATCTCACATGTGGATACATTTATGCACTCACATCTCTATGTCATGTATGTATGCATGTATGTTCGAGAGATAAAGATAACAGGGTCTCATCATCAGTTCATCAATCTTCAGTCAAAAGAAAATATTCAAATCATACTCACACAGAGACAAGAAAAACATGGCTGCTTTCCAAGGTGTAGGGTACACAGTGGAGTCTGTCGCTAGACCGTAGAATGAAAATGAGCCACAATTGTTACGGTCATTCTCCATGCGGATACATCTGAAAAATGCCAAGCAACAGTATTGTCAAGACTTTATATCTTCATTAAAGTTTTGAGACCAGTCACCTCGATGGAGGGGAAGGGGCTAAGGGGGTTAGGAGGGGTACCATACTTCTTGAAAATCACTCCCACCTTTTAAATAAAACGTCATCAATTTTGTGACGTTTTAGTCAATGACACTAAGCTTACTTATTACCTGATTTACAAAAATTTTCAAAATCAAAATCTTTTTTTTTTTTAAAAAAAAAAGGTCTTTTTGTAAAATGGTGGTAAAATAAATATTAAGTTCCTTAAGTCCTATTTAGACATAATCTATATGGATTAATAGTTTACGCATGCAAAATTGTTTATGACTGACTTATACTATATATTTTTATCATAAATTTTTGCCACAATCGCCAGAAATCGGTACAAATACTTCTGATAAGTATTTGCAAGTCAGTAGGACCCAACGTTGCTACTTTAATATGGAAGATATCACTGTGGAAGGACAATACAAAATATATGTGCTTCACCAGTCGCTGCCACTACACACTCGCTTTGCTCGATCGGCTAGCGCGTTTTAGACAGTCTGTATGCGAAATAGTGTCAATGGGTTCTAGAAGCAATCGATATGAGTTCCATATCCATATAAAACAAAAGAACTCAAATCACCATTGACCATGGACAACTTCCACTCCACGAAGCTTTTTTTATTTTTTAAAAAGTATCGTATTTTCAAAAAATAAGATAAAGTTGCATTTCGCATCTCCGGCTAGAAAAAAGCTATGAGGGGTACCAGCTCAACTCCCTTAACCCCTTCACATTCACAGACACATCAGATTGATGTGACCGGTTTCGAAACTTAACTCGCGCCCCGTTTGTGCACGTCAACCCTGCAGCAAATCCCCTGTGACTCCAAAATATATTATTGATAAACTCACCGGTTGTAAATCCCAACGCTTGGCACGTAAAAAGTCGTTATATTATCCTCATTTATAACTATAGGTTGTCCTAACAACCATTTCGGCGTCATAATACCGGTCAAAATGAACATAAATGATACCAAACTCAGCAGGAGCCATGCCAAACTTCGACCCGTAATAATAACGTAACACATTGTATTTAAACTTATGTGACTTGTCAATATGAGTAATTTATACTATTTTTGATGTATGAGCACCAGTTTAGTCTAGTTTTAATTGCTTTTTCTTTGATAAAATAAATAAAAATATCGTCCCACCACAGTCGCCCAAAATTTGAAATGTCAGTGTCAGTAATCAGTTGTCTACTTGACACTACTTGTCATCGTCAATAGTAGTAGTTTAGTTCTCCCGAATGGGAAGGCAATGGAACTGAATATACTACTCTGAATATACCTCTTCTTTTTCATTTTCTTCTGCAGTTTTCTCGATAAAATGTATAATGTGTACATTCGCTTGTTTTGACGATTATTGACGAGAATTTCAAAGGTCAGCCTTGGTTTCAATATAATTCGAAAGAATCCATATGTAGAATGTAATCGACATAGTAAATCCTTTCGATCGCGTCGAAACCCTCACAATTTTGCGTAATTGATGCTATAACACCGTCCGTGGCACTTTTTGCACAATATCATACCATTATAACACAAAAAACACAGTATAATAGTAAATCATTCAAAGAATTCCACCGAACGTACCGATAACTAACATTGACTATGAATACTGAACGCATTGAAACATTCAGAAATTAGGAAAAGCGCCGTCTATCGTGAAATCAAACGCAACTTCACCCCAATTTTTGTGTGTGCAATTGTGAAATGATCAATCGGAAAAGGCTTATTTTGAACACAATTTCACTGCAGTAAACTTATGAAAATTACAAGAAACGGCATAATACAAACAGTGTGATATAAATTTCAAAGCATTTTCTAATGTGTAGTGTTGTTTGATAGATCTGTGTGAAATGTGGTCGATGACAGTGTAAAAAGAGTGCTACGTAAGTATAGCCTGACTAAATATGTTTAACGTCTTCCGTTTGTTAAATCAATCCAGACAGATGATTCTCAATTCAATCGGTTAATAGCTCATACATACCTGTCAAACAGAAGGCAGGTACATGTTTCCAAGGAAAAGAAATCAGTCGTAATTTCTTTATTATTTTTGTATAATACATTTGTTTTATAGAGTTAGTCTAGTGTTATAAATAGTGCCATGAACCAGCAGTTTGGATTGACGATAGAGGTGCGCATTGAATCAGTAGGAATAAGAAAAAAAAACCATGTTTTCATTTGCCCTTGTTGGTTGCAAAATCTCAAGTTCCTTTGTCAGAAGCATTGTTACTTTTACTTTTTTCCCTCGTAAAGTAAGCTGGCGACGGTGTGACGATTCTATTTCCCGCTATTTCGCAAGTTTTTTTAGTCTCGAAAACTGTTAGAAAGTGTTCCAAACACATGCTAGCATAAATTTCGTTTTTTACCTACATTTCATAGACACAGTATGCAAATTAGAAAAGTTTCTAGTTCACTGAGCAGTAACAGGTGTTAAGTCTTTCTTTACCACTAGAAATAGCTGCTCATCCTGATTATTATATAAATTTTGACATAGATTTCAGTATGCATTTTTATTAAATGTTGCAAACTAAGACTTGCATCACAGGTTTGCTTGAGTTGCTATGAGTGAACTGTTTTTTGGGCTTAATGATAATTACAGAACGAACTCTCTTGCGTAGTGTTTTAGAACTGGAACAAACTGTAAAAAGAAATATCACCATGATAAACTGTTGAAATACATGTACAACAAGCAAAGGCCAGTTGAAAGTATCTAGGAGGGAATCTCCTTTTTTGAGTATTCCACTTTATGTTTTTTTTTTCATGTATGTCACATGTTAATAAATTATGAATCGATCTTGATGATTCTTTTTTCGTTTGGTAAAGCATGCTCCAGAGGTGGTCCCATATTAATTTATTCAAAATTGATTAAGCAAAGATTAAGAAATGAGTGATTGGTTGGAACTGTCATGTGAAGGACATTCACGGAGAAGCTAGATTTTGTTACTGGTTATGAAACATGTATGGATGGACACCCTACTTTTAGGGTAGTTGAAGTTAGTTGCTTAGTTCTTTTTGAATGTGTTCATTCTGTGCACCTTATGTTTAATACATAATACTAACAGAAGTTATTGTTCTTCCAAGAACTTTTGTTTATCTTATATGACATGCAAGAGCAGAGATGGCTCGAGTCTACTCTTAAACTGACACACCAGGGCACATTAGAATAGCATAAGTTAATGTTATAATAATGATATAAAGTAAGGTATGCCAAACATGAATGGCAAACCATTTTCACACCTGTGGTAATTTTTGTTGCAACCCAAAAAAAAACTATTAAGATAATATTAATTGATTATGCTTTTTATAATACAATGGGTGAAATATACATTATGTCACCATTCTGTAACGTCCTACCCACAGAAAAATATTGAGCGCTATCAAAAGCTTGGAGCTATTAAATAAAATATATACTGGCATATTTTTTGAGACCCCTTCGATTTTGAATGTCTATGCAGGCAACATTGTTCTTAATTTAAATGACCTAAGTATCTCAATGAAAAATAACCTAGCCAGTGAATTATTATTAATTTGAGACTTTAGGTGAGCATACTTTACATTCTATGGCCTTACTATCATGAGAGATGACATGAGATTAAGGTTAAATGATTGAGGCTTTAAAAAAGTACTAAAAACCAATTTTAACTGTGCATAAATTATTTTATAAATACTTTAATTAGAAAATTTCATGCACTAATTTTCCAATCTTAGAAGTGAAATATTGTCTTTACTTTAGAATGGATTCTGTCTTGAGATATTACTATCAAATAAAAAATAATCAAAGTCAGTATAGGGTAACATACAATAACCTTTTTGAAGTAATTGAAAAAACAAGAGTGCAGTTGATACACCCTTGCAACCCGCTTCACTCTTTTTTAATGAAAATAATATGCATGAATAAAAAAATATATTTCTTTTTCAGATTTGACGACTAGCCACCACGGAAACAAGTACAGTGCCGTTCCATTTTAGGAGAAAAAAGCAACACAGATTTACAAATAATGTTAACAGATTGTACATAAAAAGTAATTAGAAAAATAATTTCACTGTGATCTCTTGCAAACGTCGTATAGTGATATTTTTTTGTAAATCATACATGGTTATTTGAGTTTTAGTGGTTGACGATTGTTTATAGTGTTTCTGTTGAGTTTTTTAGTTAATGTGAATTGATTTGAGCAAGATGAGTTCTGGCAACGCTCGACCACCCCCGCCGTTGAAGCAGATTGACTTGGATCAGGTAAGATTACCCCTTTTTTTAATTGTATAAAATAGCCTTGTGTTTCACCACAATATCACTGGTTGTAGTCAAAGATGGTACGATGCACACCTATCTAAAAGTAACATCTTGATTCTGGCTTTGAAGACATTCTGGTTCAGGTGTTGTGCTTGAGGCTGCAATAAGTGGCGTGTGCGACGGACTCCAAAAACTGACCAGCCTTGGGCTTTGACTTGGGCTGTAGGGCGTGCCAAAACAATGTACATACATTATTATTTACAGCTTTATTTTCCACTTAACAGTTACAAAAACATACATCGAATTATAATTTTAAAAAATCAATTTCTTTGTTATGTGGCTCCTCCATTTTTTTCCACCTTTCCCTGTCTTTGGTCATATGCATTCAACTATTTCTTGCTGTGTTTATTATGTCATCGGTCCATCTCTTTGGTCTTTAATTGTTTGGTAAGTCCATATCTTATCATTGTACCTTGACAAGTACCCTGCGCAGTTGGGACTTCTGTTTCAAATTAAAATTTAGAATATTGTAGAGCATTATGTTATTGGACTGAATGTTTTTGTTGTTAAATATTTAGTTAACAGTGAGTTATCCACAGAAATCATAACACACTTGCCTTATCTTGATAGCTTTGTCTGTGATTGTCATGCTATGCATAATATTTTTTAATAGAAATCGAAAAACACTTCTTGCCTAACAGTGAAGTGAATTCTTGGAATGCTCTCCCTGATAGTTTAATAAGTGCTACTTCAGTAAATTGTTTCCAAAAATGGACTAGACAAACATTAAAACAAGTGCACACGTCTGCTCGAAGGATATCAAGCAAATAATAATAATAATTTAAATAATAAAATATATTTTCATTTTTCTTGGAATGGACTTGATGCTGTTGGTCTAACGACCACTACATCTTGAACTCAGGTCTTGACATGTTTGGTAACAGTATGTTTAAGCAGATAGTTTTAAGAACAACAGTTATTTAATGTGATTACGAAACATTCTTGGAAGAGAACTAAGATGCCATTGTTACTAAGTAGGCCATTGCAAAAACCACAGGCAACAAGCTAGGTCACTGCAATGTGGACTTTAGGTTTCACACATTTAGAGTATTATTATTATTATTATATTGATAAACTAGCATCTCTTGGAGCAGATGCGTGTATATCACTGCACTTGTTTTAATGTTTCAAAATGTTTGTCTAGTCTTTTTTTAAAACAATTCACTGAAGTAGTACTTATAAGGCTCTCAGGGAGAGCGTTCCAAGAATGCACTACACGGTTAGGCAAGAAGTGTTTCCTAGGGTTGCTCCTACATACAGGCTTGGTGAGCTTCATTGAGTGCCCTCTCAATCGACTGTTCTAGCTCATAGTGAACAAGGTTCTGATGTTGCTCACATTGTATTGTCCATTGAGTACTTTATAAGTTTCAATTAGGTCACCTCATTTCCTTCGCTCTTCCACTGTTGTCAGCTTAAGTTGAAATAGGCGTTCTTCGTAAGATTTGTTAAAAATGATTTCTTTAAATTGCCATGTTTATTTATTTTGAACCGATTACCATCCTTGACCAGAGTCTCTCGACTTCGGGTGAGATATTGGTCAAAAGCATCCTGTCTACTATTTTAAAAACTACATTTTTAAAGTGACCGAATTTATCGCAATTAATTATACTGTCGATTACGAACTGTATTCAAAGTCTGTCAATGTCACGAAAGTGGGCCATTCTAAGACAATAGGTGCGGGTAGGACGAACTGTGTGGGTCTCAGCTTGTATCCAACACAGATAACTGTAGAAGTGTCATTATCGTCAAGTTGTCGCCAAGTCAGCCAGGCAGTCGCATCAAAATTACGGGATCAAGCTTTGAACTACATGGCTGTACCTCGGCTTGGCAGCATTCGAAAAGTTACGTTCTACATACAAAATTTTAATAAATGTTTTCGTTTTTAGGGTTCCATACCCAAAGGGTAACAAACGGGACCCTATTGCTAAGACTCCGGTATCCGTCTGTCGGTCTGTCCGTCTGCCACCAGGCTGTATCTCATGAACCGTGATAGACCGTTGAAATTTCACATATGATGTCTGTTGCCGCTATAACAACAAATACTAAAAAACAGAATAACATAAATATTTAAGGGGGTTCCCATATAAAAAACGTGTTTTTAAACGTGCGTTTTAACGTATTAATAGCGCCACCTAGGGACGAGTAGCAAAACTAAATCGAGGCGCATTCCTTAGATGATAGACATAGATAGATTAAAATGATAATCTATCTATCTATCTATCTATGTTAGAGTCGCGGGGAGTCGCTGGATGCAGGTGGCTCGGGACCGGTCGATGTGGCGTACCATGAGGGAGGCCTATGTCCAGCAGTGGACGTTTCCCGGCTGATGATGATGATGATGATCTATCTATGATTGTTCGGTGCAATCATTTATGGTTTTACGTATTCTAAATATCCATATTCTGCACGGAACCCTCGGTGCGTGAGTGTAAGTCTTAAGACAAAAGCCTTTAATCAGTGCGTGTTGCCAGTGATGACATACGGAACCGAAACGTGGTCTATCGCTGTTGGCCGAATAAACACTCAAAGTCACTCTTCGTCACACTTGCTGTGCTGCATATTTTTCTACGTGATCAAATCGTCTAGTCTCAACACTTCAATTGTTTCGTTCGAGACCGGAATACTCAGACTAATTTCGTCTCCTTCGTTCGGTTATGAACCTGATCTTATGCCACATTGACCGGTCCCGAGCCACTTGCGTCCAGCGACTTCCTTCCTTTACTGGGTCGTGGGTCCACTTAGTAGGGGGAAAACCCGGTACTTTTCTTCTTCTCCTTTTACTCCCCATTGCTTATCCAATATTCGAACGATGAATTCTTTACCTTTCGTAAAAGCGTACTGCATAGAAGATCGAAATAAATTACGGCTATCGCATCGTTTAAACAGAAAAAATGTGGAGGCTCTATCGAGCCACTTCTTGTCTTGTTGCTTGCGTCATAAATGGTCATTGCGATTGAATAAATGGTCAGAATTAGAAATCTGATTTCCGAATGTTACCTCACTCCGGACTGGTAGATTATCAATGAACTTATCATAATTATTACGTCAATACTCTAGACCGACCAATCTGTAATTATTACGTAAGACTTGTACAATGGAGGTGGTTAATAATAATAATTCATTGGAAAGGCATAAAAAGCTATTAAAATAAACTAGAATTAAACTAAATATTAGGACTAGAAATAAATTCTAGTCTATGTTAAAGTTTGTTCGCTTGGATAGTGTCGCCTTTGTAAAATACCGCTCGGCACACACCGCCTCTAGTTAAACGATGGCGACACGAGCTCAAAGCAAGCCGACCGTGGCGTACATCCGCTAGTGAATTTGGAAAACTTTGTGGTGACTGCTGCTTGAATAGAATTTTTTTTGTGTTTAATTTTATTCTCCGTCATGTGTCAACTTTTGTCGGTGAAATTATTTTTGCTGTCTTAAATAAAATTCGATCAGTCATCAACAGACTATATATGTCTCCCTCCACTGCAGGGTCTCAGTCCTACTCTCCTACAGAGAGTGTATGGGACATAGTACACCACGCGGGACCAGTGCGGATTGGTAGACTTCACACACACCTGTGAATTTCTTCTCAGGAGTGTGCAGGTTTCCTCGCGATGTTTTCCTTCACTGAAAAGCCAATGGTAATGATTTTTATCATTCGTACATAATTTCCAAATAACAAATTGTAACTCATTGGTGCGAGCCAGGCGCGAACCCAGACCTCGATTTTTCAATGACTCCTCCACCACCTCAGCACTGAGAACGGCATTGTCTGAAGCTAGCGTCTACCAGAAAGTGTCTTGGATGACGCAAAAGATATCCACATTCACCTAATATGTCATACATTTGGGCAGTCTGACGCAACTTAGTTCCAAATTACTTCACGACAAATTGTATGAAACATGGCAAAGCATCAAAGGCGCTACTAGCGCATTGTTGGCGCCACTGTCCCTACATTATGTATGGTAGAGAATGGATGTTGATTTTGCCCCGTTTGAGATTTGGTAGGTTAATTTCCGCTGTATGGAGTCCCGTCTCTTATTACGTAGTATACGTGTATTACATACTCTTTGCATTTGGGAAATCATCATCATCAGCCGGGAAACGTCCACTGCTGGACATAGGCCTCCCTCATGGTACGCCACACCGACCGGTCCTGAGCCACCTGCATCCAGCGACTCCCTGCAACTCTAACCAGGTCGTCGGTCTAGTAGGGGGACGGCCTGGTAGACGTTTCCCGGTACGTGGTCGCGACTCGAAAACCTTTACTCCCCACCGGTTATCGGTTCTTCGAGCGATGTGGCCTGCCCATTGCCACTTCAGCTCACTGACTCGTCGAGCTATGTCGGTGACCTTGACCTTAACAAGTAGAGACATTATATTTCATATTTACCGTGTTTCTACAACATGCCTCCGTGGCTTAGTCGCTACATCGTTGGACTCTCCAGAGGATTCGATTCCTGTGCGAAATATCGCTGATACATCGGTTAGTGGTAGCATTTCTCTATGTCCGCCTGGCCATGTTACCTAAGTCTGCCGTCAAACTTGAATTTTTTTCATGGTCGATCGAAATTGGCGATTGGTCCTTGTAAGCGTGGGCACACTAGCTTCAAGCTATTGAGGCGCTGACTGCTACCTGTCATACCGCAACACAGCAGCTATTAACATTGTTGCGGCAGACTTAGGTAACATGGTGGTAGATAGCGAGACGGACATAGTAAATGCCTTACTAACAACCAAACCTAGTACCGACAGGAGACACTGGGAATCGAACCCGGTTACTGCAGATTGTTACTCCAAGCGTGTAGCAATTAGGCTACGAGGAATTTAAGAAAATATTGGCTTTTTTATCCGTACAAAAAACACAATTCCCGTTCCGTGACAAAAGTCTTCCTATGTAGTTTAAATTATTTTGGAATCGAAATGAAGTCGCCTTGCAGCCAAATTTCCTATATACAATGTCTAAAGTATTTTTCCCCCGTGTCGCACAGCCTTGGAGCACCCTGTATACAGTGACTGTACTTCACTGTCCGCCGTCTCGTATGACCGTGAAAATCGGCCTTCACAACGAGTCACTGACTTCTACGGATTTCCTCATTCGAATTGTAATTTTCGCAAACGATTAAAATGGTGTGACGTCAAACGACTAAAATAGCGTATGTAAAATTTGGAGCTTTTTTAAATTCCTTCCGTAGCCCAGTGGTAACAGAGTAGCTACTCTGGCATCGAACGTACAGAGGTCCCGGGTTGGATTCCCAGTGGGGTCTATCGGTACTCGGTTTAGTTGGTCGTAGGGAACTTTTATATGTCCGCTTGACTGGTTACCATCAATTTAACTCTTTCATACAGGCTCATTGTCAATTAAATAATAATAAAAATTAAGGCGGTTGAATCTGGCCTTTGCAGAGTCGGATAAAAGTTATATGAATTGAATTATAAAATAATTTTAATGCATTCATCTGGCAAGTTTCCAACGAAGTGTAACAGCTTCAAGCTGTCGTGAAAAAATTGAGCGCCGCTCCAGTTCGCAGATGCTTATTTATAGATGGGAACTAATGATATCGATTTTCAGGTTTACGTAAGATTTTATAGCTGCTCGAAGGTTTCGTTTTCCTCATGCGATTTGAATTTTTAAGAGTGTACTGTGCGTGCTTTGGCAACTGCGCTTTTTATGCGGAACATGCGATAAGTTTTTGACCAAAAAATAATTATAACATCTATGAACTACTAAGTAATGGGTTTACATTTGGCTTATTTTGAGGGAAAGACTACTCACTCAGAAGCCTTGAGATAATAAGGCTTTGGCTCTTCGTTACTTGGCGGCAGACTGGCGGCGTAACACAGTCGCAATTAGACAGGCAGCTAGAAAACCTTTTACTAAACCGAATACCGAGTACTCACTTCTGCTAGGAATCGAACCCGGTACCTCTAGATTTTAACTCTAACTGTGGACCCACAAATTTTAACTAATACATAATTTTCTGTTGGATAATTTGACGTGACAAATGGGAGACCATCTGTAGACATCCAGTTCCTCTTTCACTTTGAGCATGTTTTAATGTGTCCCAAAAAATACATCAGGGTATATTTAATAGTTCAACGCGTGACGTGAGATTGTGCTCAAGCGTTATTTATAAGGCTGGGCGCAAACGAATCACAGCAACCGGTGTTCGGTGGCATTTATAACTCTTTCGCTTTGTCTATTTTGTGTGGCTCGTGGACATAACTGGCTAGTCGCGAGGACACTGCTGTAGCGCGAGTGTCTGCCACAGGCCACAGGCGGTTTGTCCCTACAGAATGAAAACGTTGTGTATGGACTGTCGCAGGCCACTTTAACCACAGCCTTAACCGCATCTGTGGCATAATGACTTAATGTTCGACTAAGAATTCGCAGGTCCCGGTTTCGCATTGGGGTTTCTTGTTGGTTCTCGCTGTGGTTGGTGGTAGCGCGTGTTCTATGTCCGCATGGCTAGATATCACCATATTAAAATAATAAAAAAATACAAAAAAATATTTATCGACAAAAACAGTTGACATAATATGTTGTAGCCATACAGTCTGTCATAGGGGAGCCCTGTGCGACAGGTGTAGGCTCTCTTTATCTACGGATAACATTTTGTTTTGTACAATATTGTAACATAATAGATTTTTAAAATATGTTGGGGTTGCTAAGTAGGGTGTGTGTGTGTGTGTGTGTGTGTGTGTGTGTGTGTGTGTGTGTGTGTGTGTGTGTGTGTGTGTGTGTGTGTGTGTGTGTGTGTGTGTGTGTGTGTGTGTGTGTGTGTGTGTGACCAAGTGACAGTGTGAGGTGAGAGATATTACCTATGTCTACCGCCAAACAGTAGTGTTCGTAGCACTTGTGTTACAGTATGAAAGCCCATCATACATAAAAAAACTGCGGCTGTGGCTCGTGTGTGCCCAGCTTTAAGTCAAATGAATGGAATTTAATACTGTCAATGACGTCAAAAATATATCTCGTAGTTTGTATGAAATTATTTGCGTTGCTCCTCCTTCCCAAACTCATAAACAGGTGTTAATAGCTCGGTTGCCAAGTCGTGCGTATTTCACCCTTAAGCGACTTGTTTTACATGCGATGTGGCGTCAATGAATTTATAACAGTTTTTTATGATTTCAATTTCTTGTTGTTTTTATAAATTTCTTTTGCGTCTTCAATACATCAGGGTATTGCTTGTTTACGTAGTAACTAGATGGATATAAGCGGTTCTAGATCGGTCATTGTGGTGTACCATGATAGGCCTATATTCCTATGGCCTATGTTACCTGTAAATGTTTTACGCGCAGTCAGTGTTAGTTAGTTAGACTTTAGATTTAAATTCAATTGGCCAGTCTTTCAGGAACGAGTCCAATTCGTCCCGAATTTATATCCAATATCGATGTAATTGTTCAAACTGATCTAAGTGCCTACCAGTGGCGAAGGGTCCATACAACCCGATTCCCACCGGCTTACCTTTCAAAAACTTTCCACATATCATTAATGTAATGTACTATTAACTTTTATACGCTCAAAATATTACTACAAGAAACGCCTGTGCGCAATTAAAAAGCAATACAAAAAACGCCTGTGCACAATTAAAAAGCAATACAAAAAACGCCTGCGCACAATTAAAAAGCAATATCTATCAGTGGCGAATGGTCCATACAAGCCGATTATCACCGGGTTACAGATATTATCTATAAATTGTCAAAGCCCGCCAAAACTATACCACAGTTCCCGTGTCAACTAATGCTCTGTCTCTTACGCTCTCGTAGTAAACGTCGCTTTTTATTTCACGATATAAGCCGGCCGGATTTCGGCATTCTAGATTTCTTCTCTTTCGAACGCCTTATGCGGAGCGAGATAGAGAGCAATAATACGGAGGAAATACATCGCCAATTAGACATTTTTTTCTAGCAAGTTAATAATGCAAAATTTAAAAAGTAGCATTTTCATATTAAGTTTCATCGCGAGTCACATTGTTTTATTTAGGCGTATTTGCGTGTGATTTGTTCCGTTTGGAATAAACAACTTTAGTACGCGTGAATCATGAATGCTTGTTAGTACGTGATTAAATGCTCCTAGGTTAGTACTATCGATGTTTTTTATATGACGGATTAGAAAGTATTTCACTTAGTTCGAAGTTCATGTGCTGTTTTTTGTGTTTATAAGGTGATTTACTTGCATATTTCGTTCAATACGGTGAGTTTTGTGTGCCATTATGGCTTTAATTCGTATGGAATGCTGCCTAACTGCTTGCTCATCATCTTCCCATTTGAAGAAATACTGAGAATTTCTGAAGCCGAATTTGAATCACGCGGTAAGCATTTTTTTTTGGATCGGCTTCCCTTCGCCAAAATTCCACCCTTCGCCACTGGTACCTACCATAGATTATATATCCTTGATCACAGTTTTTTCGGCATGCGGCTGTCGTTCTACAGAGGTTGAAATTTTCCGTTGAAATTAGGTTTTGGTAGAGAGTGAAGTCACTAGATTTTAGACCCTAGATCAAGTCGCGAGACCGACTTGCAATAGGCTACACGACATCAAATCAGATTGGGGTTAAATTGTATTTTAAACCATAAAGGGCATTATAAAACTCATATAAAATTTAAAATATCTAATATTATTTAATTTTTTCTGGACTTTTACAAAGCCTTTTATACAGCCCGCAATTTTAAAAAAACTTATTTGAATAAAATTGTTTACATTACAGTTGCTTTTTAATTATACTGCGAAGATTTTTGTGAGGGCGTGGTCACATAAAACGTTATTTTACGAGATAACTTAAATATTGTTAAAAGTTTCATACACTATCAACTTCAATGCCTAGCCGTGACGTCACGCCTAGGTACCGATTTGTATGGAGCGTTTTTGCACCACGTGACTAGAATCACTATTCGACGGGTTATATTAGGAAAACTATAAGTCATATCGAAAAATCATTTACAAGGATATTTATCTTTTCACACGGTCTCTAGAATGAGGGAATAATATTTTCTAATTCTAATATTGTAATAACATAATTTGCTTGTTTACTAATGCGTACGACTAATGTGTTTCAGATATGGGGCGACCTGCGCGAGGGCATCGAGCAGGTCTACAAACGACAGACCATGGTCAAACAGAGATATATGGACTTGTATACGTATCCTTTGCAAATTATATCAAAATATGTGTATTATATAAGATTAGATTAGACATCTGCATCGCTTTGGGGTTGTTTGCCGAGGCGCATGTAGATTGCTTCTACAACACGATGCGCAAGAGTGGAGCCAGGGGCTTTATTTTTGATTCGCTCGTGTGACATAGCTTCGTCGCACACGACTTAAGTCACGATCGAATACAAGTCGCATGAAAACAGGTTTGACCGTATTTTTGAATCATTCGCCTCAGCACCTTTTCCTCAGTTTTACGCAGAAAAATAAAACATCGGTCGTATTTGTTGTTATAGCGGCAACAGAAATACATAACCTGTGAAAATGTCAACTGTCTAACTATCACGGTTCATGAGATACAGCCTGGTGACAGACGGACAGCGGAGTCTTAGTAATAGGGTCCCGTTGGTTACTCTTTGGGTACGGAACCATAAATTAGCAATTGGGTTTGTCAATTGCGATTTGAACTCAGCATTTGCCGAGGAGAATGCGACGTGAACGGCTGACATTTTTAATTATACTCTAGAAATTAATTACACTTCAAACCTAAGTGCTATATGTCTGACAATATTCTAGATAAGATATCGTTCGTTAGCTGGTGGTTCAACAACTTGAGGATAACGTCCAACATTAATCGCATTGGGGGCAGTGGATTCTAGCAAAACATCATCATCTATAAACCTGTGTACTTTAAAAATGTTTTATTTTTAATCTATGTAAAAACTGTCTCAATTCATGACATATGTGTGTCGTAAAAAAATTGAAGATGGAAAGCAGCTTTTAAAAAATGAATGTTGGGTTTGCACTTGGCCTTCATACCGTCAGCATGTTATTATGACTTCCTTAACGTGGCCTCAGTCATGTGTACAATTACTGCACGTCGGTGCATCAGCAGGGCGCCGGCGCAGGCGCATCCTCGAGCCGCGTCAGTACGGCAAGCAACGGCAGGAACAACTACACCGGCAAGAAGCAGGTGAGAGAGACAGAGATGGAGAGAAAGAGAGAAAGGGAAGAATGTATGCTAGTGTGTGATGTTGTAATGGATAAATCTACGAGTATAGTTTCATTTATTTGACTATATTAAAAGTACATAGCTACATAGTGTCACGGAGCTCGAAAAGTCTAGAGATAAAGAAAAGAGGGGCGTATCCATCTATCCCCTTCGTGTCGGATATTGACAAATGACTACCGTAGAAAGCTCTCGAATACTCGCATAAGGATTGTCATGTGCGAAAGGGAGAGCAATTCATCTATCTCCTTCGTGTCGAATACTCTCCAATGTTCCTGAAGATTCTAGACTGAAGGATCTAGAAACACTACGGGGTATATATTGATTTCGAAGATTGGTTTGTGGACTTGTGTTACCTATAAACTCCGGAACTCGTGTTTCTCTTCAATCTACGAACCTTGCAAGCTCGTAACAATACATAGCATACATAAAGTAAAAAGAAGTACATGAATTACAAATAACAAATTGTAACTCATTGGTACGAGCCAGGATCGAACCCTGACCTCGATTGTACAAAGACTGACGCTCTACCCAACTGAACTACCACAGCTTAAATCCCCGGTCAAGTGTGAGTCCTACTCTCATAAGGTTTTGAAGCACGAATATTACATCACCAACTGAGTCGTGGGTTCGATTTCCGCATCACAAATATTGTTTATTGTACATATAAAAAATAATATTTACAATGACAATTATATCTAAAATTATACAATTAGAGTTGCCTATCCCTAACGAGAGATTTCTCCCGACACTCACACTGGAATTAAAAATATATATACTGAAAGTAGACCTACATACATGTACATAAACAAAACAAAAAAGTATATATTACAGAAGAAGATAATGTATATAGAAGAAAAAACAACATAACAATAAATAAAAACACGTTTTACATAATATATAAACTATAAAAAAATACATATATACGATAAGAGTCCAGGAGGATCGGCCCTGCTAGCTGAAGCACAGGTTCCACCTAGTTCGGCAGCAGTGGCTCAATTTATGTTAAAAACCTAAAAGCCAAACAATTTTCTAACGAAAAGGTATATTTGTCTTTGTTTTATATAACTACATTTACGTCAAAAATTTAAAGGATTTTGTGGAAATAAATAAATATTTGATTTGATACATACATACATATAAACTGCCTAATATTTGTAAGTAATGGTCGTAAAATCTGTAAAGGGTATCATCGACTCGCCTTGAAGGAGGCCTAAGTCTTTTTTGGTCATTTTGGATCATTATGAATAATGTCCTGTATGTATGTATGTAGATGAATTCTGTTTTTCAGAGTGGTCAAGTACAAGGGGGCGCTCAGCTAGTGGGCTTGGAGCTATACAAGAGGCTGCGTGACTTCCTCCGAATGTACCTTGTAAACTTGCTCAAGGTGAGTGGAACAGCTTATCTGGGGGAATACAGGAACAGTGTCTTGATTAACGAACAAGGAGTATGCCTGGAGAGATCGCGGACGCGCTTTTGTTCTGAACAAAATGTGTCGATTTACGGTGGGAGGCGAGGTAAGCTGCGACAACAATGTACATGCCAGTGTATCAGAAAGGGACAACATGAATAGACATCAACGCGCGTGTCTGATAAATTTGAAATTAGAACATTTTGTTTGATTAAATTTTGTAAGTTGATATTCCACGCCATTAAAGTTAAAAAATAAAAGTATAATTTGCTTTTAGTAGTACTGCATAATTTTACTTTGAGTATAAAATTCGTCGCGTAACACGGTTGGCAATTCAATGGCATGCAACTTCCACTGAGTATTCTGCTCCGTCTTATCGAATCACCAAAATGTTCAACTGTTCATTTGCATATGATAATTTATCAATAATTTTAAATCTATGGAACGTTTTAGCACCGCGTGACTAGAATTACTTTTGTTTCGTTGTGTGTTAAAAATATATATTCGTCGTGTTTAATTAGGCCAATTTTTTTGTCAAGTTCCTAATTCTTTGAATAGAAGCTTTTTCAAGTGACGTCAAAATAGAAGGAAGCTTCTTAATTCGATTGTTTTTTAAAATGTATGTTACACAATAACTCCGCTAATTATTTATCGATTTTGATCATTCTTTTTTTTTGTTTGGTAGAGACTTCAGCGCTTTTTGAGAAAATCAACAAACACCAAATATGATAATTCTACCTCTAAGGGTGAACATTTTAGGGGATGAATGCTTTAAACTTTTAGGGCAGTTGAAATCGGCAATGTACGTCAGAGTAAGGTTCTCGGCAGTCGTGTCTTAATTTAGGTATTAACCAGAGAGATTTAAATATAGTAATAGGTTATAGAGCGGTCATTGGGAAACGTTTCATATAAACATTTTGATCTCAAAAGTCAACGGTATGTCAAATGTCTTGTACGGCGGCGTGACGTGACGTGACACTAGATTGAGTAACTTATTACCAATCGGTAATAAGTTTAGGATCAAAATGTTTGTTTGCTTTGTCCGGTCTATTAATATTAAATGTCTTTGGTATTAACAGATTTGTCTGCGTCTTGTATCACTTTCCGGTTTGTTGAACAGTCTTATGATGTATCGAATTAATATTACAATATCTTAAATGTTGCAGAACGGCGCTGATCTAATGGGTGAGGATGTGCTGACGTTCTACACGAAGCAGTGGGAGGAGTATCAGTTCTCGTCTCGCGTCCTGAACGGCGTGTGTTCCTATCTCAACAGACATTGGGTGAAGCGCGAGTGTGAAGAGGGACGGAAGGTAAGTCGTGCATGGAGTACCTCTGCCATCTTTGGGATGGTTCAGCTCGATATCAACTAGCTGCTTTGGACTCGGTGGAGCGTCGAGCTATGAGACTGATAGGCAACGATACGCTACATAAGGCTTTTCGGTATTATATAGGATACATTGTCGAGAGTGTGCGCAGGAGCTATTTTAAACCGATTTCAAAAGAGGAGGAGGTTATCAATTCAACGGGTATGTTTTTAAAATGTTTGTTACCTCAGAACTTTAGACTGGGTGAAACGATTTGCCGTGTGGTGTGCCATTTCAATTTGGTCCAGTTCTGACAACGGC
Organism: Carcina quercana; assembly: GCA_910589575.2. NCBI lineage: Eukaryota > Metazoa > Arthropoda > Insecta > Lepidoptera > Depressariidae > Carcina > Carcina quercana. The sequence goes on along the minus strand of OU342454.1, from coordinate 2,515,199 downwards.
ATCCGCGAGAAAGCGATATAAATCTTAAATTTGCTTTAGTAAAAGTAGACTTTTAGGGCAATTGAAGGCGGTTTCCAGTTCCTTTTTAACGCATTTTTGTTGATTCCACCTTCGCCATTCAAGTACCGGTCCAACATAAGAACGGCAGACCTTCACCCGTACACTGTAGATATTCCTACAGCTCGCACCAAGCGTTTCGCTTCCACATTTATCGTGCGTACAGATAAAACATGTAATACACTACCGGTGTCCGTGTTCCCCGAAAATTACAACTTGGGAATCTTCAAAAGAAGAGTAAATAGGCACCTTCTAGAACAACACGTAACATCGTCGACCTCATCGTCACTTACCATCAGGTGAGATTAAGGTCAAGTGTTGGTGGTTCCGGGTTCGAATCCAGCCGTGTACCTATGAGTTGTTTTTCAATTCAAGTAATTCATCCAAATGCTTAACGGTGAAGGAAAACATCGTGAGGAAACCTGCATGTCTTGAACAGGCATGTGAAGTCCGCCGATCCTCACTGGTCCCGCGTGGTGGACTGTGTCCCATACACTCTCTGTAGGAGAGTAGGCCTGAGCCCCTGTAGTGGGGACATATATAGGCTGTTGATGATGATGATGTAACTCCATGCCAAAGGAAAGACAGGGGTATTTATAGCACTTTTATGAATATAATTTACTGCTATTTATTTATTTATGTATCTTTCACCCAGAAGCCCCAATCTAATAAGGTGTTGGCTGTTAACTTTCAAATTAAGCTGGCTAAGACTTACCAACAGGTATCCACTGGTACTCGAACCTGGAACTCCAACGGGTTTTGTGTTATGTACGCGTGATCGAGTAACGAGAATGGTATTCCTCAGGGTATATACGAGATCTACCAACTAGCGCTGGTGACATGGAGGGACAACCTGTTCAAGTGTCTGAACAAGCAGGTCACCAACGCAGTCCTCAAGCTCATAGAGAGGGAACGAAACGGGGAGACGATCAACACGAGGCTGGTGTCGGGGGTGAGTTATTTGTGCTTTTAAGCTGCTTTAAGCTAATCAAGCTATTTTATTTGCTTTAAATAGGGTGCCATTCAATTCAAATAAACTTTATTGTACATCGAGCAAATGAAAACTAGATGAAAGAATAAAAAAGTGCAGGAAAACGGACTTCTGGCACAGCCCGGACACTCCATAGAATCTTTTTGAATAGACCAGATGACGTCACGTGACGTTCGTACACCTCGCGGGGTTGTCGCGAGCTAGCATTTGTATCGTGTGAACGTGATTAGTAAAATACTATTAATTTAATGATTTATAAAAAGGATCTTATTTTATAATTATTATCATAACTATATAAATGCAAGAATGTTTTGATTATTATTATTTTTTTGTTCCATATGCCTGTTTGTATTATATGCCATATTCAATTATTTGAATAAACCATCCTTTCATTCATATTTATCTATATAAAATAGTTTCGATATTTATGTTATGCCAGGTGTATCCCGCGAGGGCCCAATTTTTTATTGAATACAAAGTCAAAAAATATTCCGCCAATGTAATGTAGCCACAGCCTGGACTTTGTACAATTAGTTTAATTTCAAAACGTCACTATTCCTACATTTACCTTATTTTATATGCTTTAGAGTTTATACCTTTCTTTAGACTATGGAACACGTACACAGAACAAACGATCGTTGGGGAGGGCGCGTCTTGTGTTTTGTTCCGCCCTCCGTCGCTCTCGTTGACAGCGGGGTGAGGTAGCTCAGATAGGGGGGAGGCGGAGACTGTCCTATCTATATGCAGTATTAATATCTAATCTATGCTTCTGGCTAAAAGCATTCTTCTAGGCAACCTAAGAGGCAAATTTTAAAAATAAATGTGATAATATGGTACCATAACCCTAATAAATATATTAATAGGTATTTGTTATGCAAAGTTTTTGATAGATAGATAGATAACATCTTTATTCGGTGACTCAAATTATTTACAAAAAGAAAACTTAAACCTAATACTTATATAAAATAACTAAAATAAAGTTAAACATTTAAAAAACAACTAAAATTAGGTTCGTATAAATAAATAAGTTCTTGTTTGGTTCGAGTTCTCATATTGAAACCTGAATTAGTGGTAGCTAAAGAAAAAGACAAGTTATGTTCATCATCGGCACGTTCGAATTTCAAAAACTATATAGCTTTTCCACGCAAATTTTAAATAAACAAAAAGGCCTTTCCGTGCTAGTGAGATGAAAACGAATTATACATAATTTTAATGAATAAACAATAGCCAATATAAGAATTCAGGAAGGAAAAAAAAAGGCTGCTAAGGAACAATTATCTGTCCAAGGAAATTAGTTTTTTAAATTAGTTTTGAAAGATTGTTAGGACTGTCTTTCATCGTACTTTATATAGTTTGATGTTTTGACTGACTTTTCCAGGTGATCAACTGTTACGTGGCTCTTGGTTTGAACGAGGAGGATCCTAGCGCCCGCGGCCAGAACCTGGCAGTGTACAAGGACACGTTCGAAGCGGTGTTCCTGGAGGACACGGAGAGGTTCTACACCAGGGAGAGCACGGACTTCCTCAGGGTCAACCCCGTCACTGAATACATGATCAAAGTAAGGTTATACACATATACAGTACGTTTACCGAAAGAATGGACCTCGCTGGAATGTGACGCCTATCCGCGATCGTCAGTACGCTTCGCATACCGTCGCAGTGACGTCATCGACGCAAGGTCTTACTGCTTACTAAACGTAAACGTGTTGTAAAGTTAATTCCTCATTTCTGTGCAGATTTCAGACCCTATCCCACGGAAACAGTTTATCGGGATGAAAAGTACACTTTTCTTACCCGAAGAACGAAGCTGGTAGCCATTTTTTACCGTGTACGAATGATACTTTTGATACTACTTAAAAATCCGATTCAGTACGAAAAAAATCAAAATTCGTATTATAGAAAAAATTTGTTGGAGAAATGTACGTTCGTAATTTTCGCATTATTTATAAAAATAGCGATTTCCCGCCACTTCGGCCGCGTGTACTTCCGATATTTTCCCACGGAAATTTCTCCAATCTCCTATTTTTCGGTAAATAATTTTCAAAGCCAGCTATTCTATTTTAAAAGATTACTCTCAAAGATCTCGAGATCAAAAGAACTTTTGTATGGAAGCATTCTGAACGGAATACACTCTATGTGATTATCAATTGGCAGGCTGAGCAGCGTCTCCTTGAAGAGAAGAAGCGAGTGCAGGTGTACCTGCATGAGACGACGATGGACCGGCTCGCCAAGACCTGCGACCGAGTACTCATCGAGAAACACCTGGAGATATTCCACGCGGAGTTCCAGGTAATGCGGGTCATACTGAGAAGTCCCTTTTAATTAGGAACACCTGGAGGAATCAAATTAAAATTAATATCGAAAACGCAAATCTGCAGTCCCTTGGAGCCTTGAAAAAAAAACAGCCAAGTGCGAGTCGGATTCGCGCCCCGAGGGTTCCTTACAGAATATGCATAATTAATATACTGAAAATCGTGTTCTAAAGAATTCGCCTAAATACCATTTTCACTTTATAGTTTTGTTCCGCGTCACTAGATGGCGCTACGAGTACTTTAAAACACACATCTCACATATTCGGCCGTTTATGCGTCAGTTTTAGACGATTTCCTTTGCGATGCGAGGGAATCAAAACCTATAGGGTAGTTCCCATCATCATCAGCCGGGAAAACGTCCACTGCTGGACATAGGTCTCCTCCATGTCTAGGAGGCATAATCACCACGCTTGCGAGACAGGTTGGTGACTGCAATGTTGCTAGTTCTAGTTGCTGCAAGCTAGTAGTTCCCGTTGACCTAGATTCCTGAAATTTGGCAAGAAGCAAGCTTACAGCACAAGTATATGAATAATTCCTAAAAATATACCTTTTAAATTATAATTATCTCATTAAAGTAGCTAAATTCCATTTATTTCCCAAACCCAAAAATTCTTTTCATACTACTTTAAATAAACGTCAACACCTTTTAAGGTTCTTATAATGTATGCGGCATAGCATACTCAACTGGCTCGTGTGTCTATGTTTTGGTATGCTTAACTCCATTGTCAAAGCGGTGTCACGTGAGCTGTGTGCTAGTATGGACGTGTGCATTGCCGAGCCAGTGAAGCTTCGTAGGGACCAACTTGAACAGTACTATTATTTAACTACTATTTTTCTATGTTGTCTTCTTGTAGAAACTTCTTGACGGCGAGAAGAACGCGGACTTGGGTCGCATGTACAACCTGGTGGCGCGCATCATGGACGGTCTCTGCGAGTTGAGGCGTCTGCTGGAGCAGCACATACACACGCAGGGGCTGCAGGCCATCGACCGCTGCGGAGAGGCCGCGCACACGGTGAATATATGACTGACGTATTACACTGACACCATACACGTAGGATGTCTGTGTATGAAGTCCATGTATGATGTCTATCTAGACATTCTATCTGTGAGGCCGGAGTGTGATGTCTGTATAGAAATTCTGTGATGTCTATGTAGAAATTTTACTTTCAGGCCGGTGTGTGATGTTTGTGTACTATGTCAATGTGTGATCTCTATGTAGGGATTCTATGTAAGCTTTCTATTGTGTGCTGTCTGTGTGTCCTGTCTGTGTAGGGATTCGTTTGTATGATTTATACGTAGAAATTCTTTCAGTGAGGCCGGTGTGTGATGTCTGTGTAGAAATTCTGTGATGTCTTAGTAGAAATTTTATCTTTGAGGTCGGTGTGTGATGTCAGTGTATTTTCATTTCATTTCATTTATTTCATTTATCTACACAAATACAGTCGCCATTACAGGTTCCCCCAAAGACGATGTAGTTATAACAGTAAGTAGTCAAATTATAAAATAATTATGTTATTTCTAAATATAATGTCAAAAACTTAATATAAAATATTCTAAATGTCATTTGTACATACATATCTATACGTTGCCGCCGTCAATTTCGTCAATGAACAATTGAACACGTCTATTTGTGTTCCTATTCCGTTCAATATTCGCAACGCTGTGCACACTGGTGCGTATCTCAACACATTTGTCCTATCTTTGGGCAAATGGAACACCTCTCCCCGCGGGCCCTGCCTCAACCGGGTGTTAGGTACCACAATTCCTAGACAATTTAAAATTTGTGGGTTACATAGATTCCCCGTAAACACTTTGAACACATAAGTCACTAGAGCTAGTTTCCGTCTAACGTCTAACCTGTCATAGCCAACCATACCCATTACAAATAGTGTTGGATACTCCAACGGGTAAAAGGGATATATGCCATATTGCCTGTAATACATGTGTCGAAGAAATTTATTTTGCAGTTTTTCAAGCATGTTAGTGTATTTGGCTTCATGGGGGTTCCATACGATACTACAGCTTTCAAGACGACTTCTAACTAACGTATTATATAACGTAGCGATTGTTGTCATATTTGCAAATTCTTTTGACTGTCGGATAACAAAGCCAAGATTTCGGAATGATTTTTTACATATGTCCACTATGGTACATTATGTCTATGTGTGAAGTTTAGGTGTGATGTCTATGTAGAAACGCTATCTATGAGGCCGGTGTGTGATCTCTGTGTATGAAGTCCATGTATGATGTCTATGTAGGGATTTTATCTGTGAGGCCGGTGTGTGATGTCTGTGTATTGCGTCTGTGTGATGTCTATGTAGGATTTCTGTGATGTCTATGTAGAAACGCTATCTATGAGGCCGGTGTGTGATCTCTGTGTATGAAGTCCATGTATGATGTCTATGCAGGGATTCTATCTGTGAGGCCGGTGTGTGATCTCTGTGTATGAAGTCCATGTATGATGTCTATGTAGAAATTCTACATGGGAGGCCGGTGTGTGATGTCTATGTATGAAGTCCATGTATAATGTCTACATAGAAATTCTAGATATGAGGCCGGTGTGTGATGTCTGTGTATGAAGTTCATGTATAATGTCTACGTAGAAATCTATATGTGAGGCCGGTGTGTGATGTCTGTGTATGCAGTCCATGTATAATGGCTAGCTAGAAATTGTACATGTGAGGCCGGTGTGTGATGTCTATAAAGTCTGATTATTTAGTTGTCACGTGTTCTTTAACTGCACAAATTAGTCTGTGTTTTGAGAGGAGATGATCAAAACAAACCACGATACTCAGTTCACGAAACAATACGTTATTTATTCAGATATTACACATTTGTCTTAGATTAGACGAGAATAATGTATGACGCAATAATATAGCGCTGTGCGCGCGTGGTCGGCTAGGGGCGCGGGGAACGACTGGCGAGCCCCGAGTCGCAAAACGTCAAGTCAGCATACTGTGACGTATGCGCCCCTACATGTCTATGTAGGAATTATATGTATGATGTCTGTATTTTAACCAATTATAACAATGCCCACATTCAGGACCCAAAGGTGTACGTGTCGACCATACTGGAGGTACATAAGAAGTACAACGCCCTCGTGCTGGTTGCGTTCAACAACGACTCTGGATTCGTCGCCGCTCTGGATAAGGCGTGTGGTCGATTCATAAACAGTTAGTAATCATTTCCTTCATCGTGTGGCTTTGGAATAGTCCACCATTTATGTCAGCCCGCCGGTGTCTTAAAACGCGACCAAAGAAAAAACCACAGAAGATAGACAGCATCTACCTTTGTAATAATGTCTTATAAACCACCTCCATTTGTCTAGCGGCTGTTATATTAAATTTTTTTAAATTAATTAAACTCCCGCTCCGGACGCGTTCAAGGTCACGACAATAGCCCAAGTGTTTAATGTTTTCTTAAACAACAAGTGAGTAAGGGCTTGTGCGCAGCCTCGCGCTCGCTCGTACACGTTGCCTCCGTTCGTTTCTGTCAGCGTATGTATATCAGCCCTAGCGGGATCGGGGTCGTTGCGGGGTGAGAGGGGAAGTAGGTGTAGTAGTAGTACCAATAAACGATTTTATTTGTCATATTTTAAATACTCAATTTAAAACCCATTGTTATCGATAAACATACTCCTTGTGACGTCACCCATAAACCGTGTAAGTGCGAGAGAGAACATGATATGCGCTGTCTCATTTGCATGTTTTATTGCTCCGTCTGCCACAAGTTTTTGCGTTTAGTATAGTTGGTAGCTGGTAGCTGGTATTCGAATTATCGACTATACGAGTATATGTCTATAATTTCATGCATAATTTCGAATAAGTTTTATTCAAAGTGACCATTAATCATGGCGTATGTGATCAGGCAATGCAGTGACGAGGGCAGCCAACTCCTCATCGAAGAGTCCAGAGCTACTCGCTAAGTACTGTGATCTGCTGCTGAAAAAATCCAGTAGGAATCCTGAAGAGGCGGAGCTCGAAGACACGTTGAATCAAGTGGTAAGTGTATGGGAGATATAGTGGAATCAAGTGGTAAATTCTAGGTAGGTAATGTTTAGTCAAGTGGAAGGTGCTTGGTAGATAAAGCCTAATCAAGTGGTAAGTACTAGGCAGGTATAGTTTAATCAAGTCGCAAGTGGAAAGTGCTTGGTAGATAAAGTTTAATCAAGTGGTAGGTGCTTGGTAGATACAGCTTAATCAAGTGGCAAGTACTAAGTAGGTACAGTTGATTGAAATCGCAAGTGCTTGGTATATAAGTTTAATCAAGTGGTAGGAGCTAGGTAGTTATTGTAGTTTAAATCAAGTGGTAAGTGTATTTGAATGAATAGTGTAGTTGAATGAAGTGGTAGATTTGAAAAGATTGAGTTCACTCTTTCCATAAAAGAGATTTAGATAAAAGAGAAGACGAATCGCAAGTGTGGGATGGATAGATGTATAAAAAAAGCTGAAAGCATGACAGATTTATAAGAAAGTGAGTGAAAGAGAACATGGTGTGATTGAATTGATAAGAAGTGAAAGAGAAGACGAATGGCAGGAAAAAACAAGAGAGAAAGACGGACGAAAGACGTGCGTAAGAAATGCGAGAAATATGTAAAATAAAGCCCCATCCCTACATACAGCTGAAAATCAGCGCTGCGGTCTTTGGGTCACAGCATCGGGCTGAGCTGGTGCCGTTTTCCAAGCCTTTGCTGTATTTTTTTTCTGTTTGTGTTTTTTTTTCTTCATTATGTGTTATTTTTAGCTTGAAATAAATTATTTTCTTTCTTTCTTTTTCATCATTTCAACAACTTTTCCCTTTTTTTTTTCAGATGGTGGTATTTAAATACATCGAGGACAAGGACGTTTTCCAGAAGTTCTACTCCAAGATGCTCGCTAAACGACTGGTCCAGCACATGTCGGCCAGCGATGATGCTGAGGTATGTTATCTTTTACATCTTACACATACATTGTCATAGCGGATAAATTGAGTTTGTTTGTTCTTCTTTCACTTCGTAACGTAGAGTAAAAAATGACTTGATTTTTACACGACTTCGCCAGAAGGAGGGCTATGTTTTTGGAGAGTATGTATGTATTATTTTTTGGCACGCTCTGCGGCCTGTAAAGCTCGATGGATTTCAGCTTGAGAGGTGTCGTTAGATTCGTATTTACTGTGAGAGTGACATTGGGTATAAAAAATAAGCAGTCGGGTCTTTTAAAATTTACTTATCAATTACCTGTTTTGGTATATGGATAGTTGAAGAGTCTGGAGCTGAAGGTCCTCAGTTTGATTCCCAGTGGGGGTACCTATCGGTACGCCGTTTAATGGTAGGACATTTTCTATGTCCACCAGGCTAACTACCACCATTTTACCTAAGTCTGACGCCAAACAGCAGTGTTAATAGCACTGTTGTGTTCTGGTATAAAAGGTAGCAGAGCCAGACCCTCATAAGATTGAGGCTTCTAGGTGCTACGCAAAAGCTAGAAGACAATATAACACAAAAAACTGGCCAAGTGTGAGTTGACTGAGGACACGCGCACTAAGGGTTCTCAGCTATTACTTGTTTTGAAATGTACAATTTAAGCCCTTTTTATGGTTCCGTACCCAGAGGGTAAAAACGGGACCCTATTACTAAGACTCCGCTGTCCGTCTGTCACCGGGCTGTATCTCATGAACCGTGATAATTAGACAGTTGAAATTTTCACAGATGATGTATTTCTGTTGTCGCTATAACAACAAATACTAAAAAGCAGAATAAAATAAATATTTAAGGGGGCTCCCATACAACAAACGTGATTTTTCCGTTTTTATAGATAACTAGCTTCTGCCCGCGGCTTCGCCCGCGTGGACTTTATTTTTCGCATTAAAAAGTAGCCTATGTCCTTTCTCAGGGTCTAAAGATTGTCTGTGCCAAATTTCATCAAAATCGGTTGAGAGGTTTAAGCTGGAAAGCGTAACAGACAGACAGAGTTACTTTAGCATTTATAATATTAAGTAGGGATGGTACGGCACCCTTCGTGCGCGAGTGCGACTCGCACTTGGCCGGTTTGACTTTTCATATGATACGTACCTCGTTAGCAGCAGGGTTGCTTTGAAATTTCTACCTTTTGCCCCTTTTTAAAATACTTATTTTGTTTCAGGCATCGATGATCTCAAAACTGAAGCAAGCGTGCGGCTTCGAGTACACTAGCAAATTGCAGAGGATGTTCCAAGTAAGTGAACTTTTTAACCGACTTCAAAAAAGGAGGAGGTTCTTAATTCGACGCGTATGTTTTTGTTGTTGTATGTGTGTTACGCGGTAACTCCGCCATTAGTGAACCTATTTTGATGATTCTTTTTTTGTTTGGTAGAGCATATTTCAGAGAGGATCCCATATAAATTTTATAGAAATCGATTTTTATTTTTAAGGCAATTGAAGTCGGGTTTTAGTTATTTTTGAACGCGTTAATTATTAGAGCTATGTATTAAGTGTAGATTGTGTTTGTAAAAAATATTAATTAAAAGAAATTATAGCATTGTTTTAAAATAAGGTCCGGTTCTCATATTGCAGGTGTCTCACTCTAGCAAGTATAATATTGCAATTAGACATCCCGCTCGTGATTAACTTTATGAGGAATAACAGGAAATGAATTTATTTTTTATATAATTAGCGCTAAGGGAAGAAAACTAGGTAGACAAATCCAAAAAGAATGATTTTTAGCGATTTTCGAGATTTTTTAATATCGAGCAAAGTTTTTCAGTACTTGCATTGCGAACTCCATCAAGTTGTAAAAGCTATCCTTAAATTTTTTTAAAAAACAATGTGTAACAGTTATTTATATTTTTTTAAAGCAGTAAAATTGAATTTGTCAACCCTCCGCTTCAGTTATTCTGAACGGGTTTCGCCTTAACGGGATCCCTCTCCGAATGCTTCCATACTATATTTCTGTTGCCATATTCTTTTAAAATAGAACAGCTGGCTTTGATAAATAATTACCTAAAAATAGGAGACTAAATTATAGTGTCGGGAAAAAAATATCATTAATTTACAACTTTATAGTTAGCTACAATAACAGTTACGCAGCTAATGGTTCATAGATGGCGCTTTGAACAATAATAGAAAAAAGTGTTTAAAATGACAATTGTGATTCACTGTGAAGTTGTATGTTAATGATACTCATTTCGCGGCATCACAATCTGATGTCCTATTTTTAGATAGTTACTAAACAAATCCAGCTATATATTAATATTATGACAACAGAAATTTAGTATGAAACTTTGATGGACGTAAATCGCTAAAAAGAGAGAGTAGGTAAATTATATTGTGCAGCTCCTCATTATGAAACTCCTTGGACAGACACTTAACCTTTTTAAATATTCCCAGGACATCGGCGTATCCAAGGACCTGAACGAGAACTTCCGCAAGCACATGTCCAACAGCTCCGAGCAGCCGCTACACATCGATTTCAGCATCCAGGTCCTGTCGTCTGGCTCCTGGCCGTTCCAGCAGTCCAGCTCATTCCAACTACCCACCGAGGTAACAATCATCATCACCAGCCTATACACGTCTCCACTGCAGGGTCTCAGTCCTACTCTCCTACAGAGAGTGTATGGGACATAGTACACCACGCGGGACCAGTGCGGATTGGTAGACTTCACACACACCTTTGAATTTCTTCTCAGGAGTGCGCAGGTTTCCTCACGATGTTTTCCTTCATCGAAAAGCCAATGGTAATGATTTTTGTCATTCGTACATAAATAACAAATTGTAACTCATTGGTGCGAGCCAGGATCGAATCCAGACCTCGATTGTTCAAGGACTGACGCTCTATCCAACTGAGCCACTATGGCATTCTGGCAATAATACATAACATAACATATTGACATATAGTCATATATGTATCAGCTATAAGATATAGCATAACCAACATTGGACATGCAATAAATAAATTGATACATTTTCTTTTCCCATAATATTTAAAAATGTAATATCTGGATTTGTGCAGTAACTATCTAAAAATAGTACATCGTATTGTGATGTCGCGAAATGAGTATCATTAACATACAACTTCACAGTGAATCACAATTTACATTTTAAACACTTTTTCGATTTTTGTTTAAAGCGCCATCTATGAACCATTAGCTGCGTAACTGCTATTGTAGCTAACTATGAAGTTGTAAATTATTGATATTTATTTCGCGACACTATAATTTCATCTCCTATTTTTAGGTAATTACTTATCAAAGTCAGCTATTTTATTTTAAAAGACGATAAAAGAGGTATGTATGGAGGCGAATAAACCAGCAAATTATAAATAAGTTTTGTTTTGTCAGTTGGAGCGCTCGGTGCATCGTTTCACGACGTTCTACTCGTCCCAGCACAGCGGACGGAAGCTCAACTGGCTCTACAACATGAGCAAGGGGGAGCTGGTCACTAACTGCTTCAAACAACGGTATGTACGCTGTTTGCCGCTCTGAAGTTAGCTCTCCGGAATAGGGATGACAACTAAAAAAAATTCCCTCATTCGAGAGACCGTGTGAAAAGATAAATAGCTCTGTCAATTTTTTTTTTCGATACGACTAATAGTTGTTTTATCACAACCCGCCAAAACAGTGATTCTATTCGCGCAGTGCTAAAACGCTCCATATAAATCGGGTATGAGTTGTGACGTCACACGTCTATAAATTGGAGCGTTAAATGTATGAAGCTTGTTAGATATTTTGATTTATCTCGTAAAATAATGTTTTTATGAATTATATACCCATAGAAAAAATTGTTCAAAATGCAATGAACCAACTAAATAGCTAATAAGCATTTTACTATTCGAAGAACTATATTTTTTGCTATTTTTGAAACTTTAAATTCTTGACAAATTCCAATAAAAAATTAAAATTTTTACGTATTTGTATTTTGGGTGCTTTCTTTTAATGTCCGTTGCGGTATAAAATACAATTCAACCCCAAACTAATTAGGTGTCAAGTACCCTCAAGTATCCTGCGTTGTTGAGCCTCCATCTACACTAATAATATAAAGAGGAAAGATTTGTAACTATTTTTGTATGTTTGTAATGAATAGGCTCAAAAAGTACTGGGCCGATTTAAAAAATTCTTTCACCAATAGAATGCTACATTCTTCCAATTTGACATAGGCTACATTTCATTTTGAAAAAAATTAGGGATCCTTGGTAAAATTTGAACAATGTAACCGAAGGTGTAGAAAAATGAGTCTTAAAATGAGTCTTAAAATGTCTTTCGTCGAATGCGCTGCCGAAACTATTAGCGATAGAACAAAATAATGTACAACAATATTGAAGAACATCATAATGTCTACAAAAAACTCCGCGGTAGCATATGTCCAACTATTGTAGTTATGTCACTACAACAACTTTTTTCATTTTAAACATTAATGAAAATGCTAACCAAATTCAAACCATGCTATTTATGTGTTTATATTAATCCTTATCCAAATAAATTATTTTATGGTCAAGACCATTTAACTACCTATAAAATAGTTTTTAAATTATTTAAATTGGACTTTCCATTCAAAAGATATTATGAATTAAAAAATTCAAACAGTAAACAAAACCGCCATAGCGCCGTAGCCGTTGTTTGCGATGCAGTCTGAAATTCGCGCCGGGCATCGCGGCGGGCGGGGTGGAGGGGGCACTGAAAATTTTTTTTTAATATATAATTAATAAATAATAAATAATATTTTTTTAATAAATAAAAATATTTGTGAAAAAAAGTGTTTTATATCCAAATTTTCAAAAATAAATAATTGTGTACCCCGTGCGAAGCCGGGACGGGCTGCTAGTAGACAATGAAATGAATGAGAATGAAATGAAAGCGTTTTATTCCTAAATTTGGCGCTCCATATTTCAGTTTACATTTATCTTAAATATATTATTAATAGTTCAATAGAATATTCTTTTTATAAAATGTTCTAGCGGCCTGCCCCGGTTTTGAAAGGGGGGACATTTATTTTTTAAACATTTTGGAATAAACTTATGTATATTTATACAAGACAAAAAATTCGTCAATTTGTAAATCTAAACCATATCCACTTGAACAGACAAAAAAATCATCAAAATCGGTCCAGCCGTTTAGGAGGACTTCAGTGACACACACACGTACAGTAAAATTTTATATATATAAAGATAATAGATAAATGAAAAAATCATGTAAAGAATGTTTGGAATCACCACATTTAATGTCTGTTTTTGAAGAATGAAAAAAAAATTATTTATGATTTACAAATATTTAGGAACAATTTTTGAATATTCTTTTTACGTCTATAAAACTTTCTTAGGATAGGCCTCTCCATTTCGAAAAGATTTGCATTTGTAAGTTTGTATGTAAGCTGTGCTTTTATTATACCACATAATCATACAGACCGTGTTTTTGTTAGGTACACGCTCCAAGTGAGCACCTTCCAAATGGCGGTGTTGCTGCAGTACAACGAGAACACGGCGTGGAACGTGCGCCAGCTGGAGCAGCACACCGGCATCAAGGGCGACTTCCTCATACAGGTAACATACATATTCGACACATTCATCTTACATGCATACTTAACACATTTAGGTTCCATGCATAGTTGACACATTTAGGTTCCATGCATAGTTGACACATTTAAGTGCTATGTATATTTGACACATTTAGGCGCCATCCCATGCCATCAAACATTCATGCATATTTATGCATATTTATATATATGAGGGAGGACTTCTGGCCGAACGGTGTGGTGTACCGTCGCTTCCGAGGGAGGATAGCGCTCCCAACAGCACCAGAGCGGCACCAATGTGTCTTTGTAAATAAGAATAGAATATAGGATTTTATCGTATTTCGTTATAATTTTATTTTTAATCTTGTATTGTATTTTATATATAACTATGGATTTTGTTCCGTGATAATAAATGAATAATAATAATCAAAAATATTTGACACATTTATGTTCCTTCCATCAGGATTGAAGAAAAAAAAAAGTTTTTATGAAATGAAAAAAAAAGTAGAATTAAAAAAAATACTTTTTCCTATGTTTTAAATCATGTTTTTTCGCCGTTGATTTTAAACACATGTTTAAATCAAATTTTACATACATACTTATTCATACTGGTCCCATACATATTCAACAGATAGAAATTGAACTAGCAATGACCAGTTCGAGGCAACAGCCCTTAATACCTTGTACAGTAATACACACTTACATACATCTCCAGGTGCTACAAATCTTGCTGAAGGTGAAGCTTCTCGCCTGCCAGGACGAGGAGTCAGATCTGACGGAGTCCTCGGTCATAGAGCTCAACTCACAGTTCAAGAAGTAAGTCTTCATTTACTGTCATACTCTACGTTATTACAAACGACAGATTGCAAAAAAAAATTAATACATAAGTAGGATTATTTTATACCTCTTGAAAGTTTTTTTTTAAAACTCAGCCGAGTGCGATTGAAAATTCCGTACAGAATATTAATACTTACGTAATATTACGTAGAATTATAAACATTTAAATTGTTATAAATGTCAATGAATAATTCATTATAAATTACATAAAACCTACTTATAAACACTAAACCTAAATTGATTTATTAAAAAAACTGCAAAAGTAATGATTGAGCTCTTAACCTCTGGTATGATTTGTCACAGATCTGTGCAAATCAACTGCGGAGTCTCAGATCTGAGACAAGATTACTTAACCTCTGGTATGCTTTGTCTCAGATTTGTGCAAATCAACTGCGGAGTCTCAGATCTGAGACAAGATTACTTTAGTCATATTTTACGCGAATAATAATTTTGTTTATAAGAAATAAGGTGTTTTCTTGTTTGTTCTGGATTCCCAATAAAATAATCTACCATAGACTATAGTCACCCGTTCAAATTAAAACTTTCATTCGATGAAATGACGCTTTTAAAGAAAAGATTTAATTTTCGAATAATAATTACAGCCTCTGAAAGTTCGCCATGTTTAACGACTGTATTTAAAAGAGTATTCTATTGTATTGTGTGATCTGTGCCTTTAGCCGCAAGCTTCGAGTGAACATCAACATCCCCCTGAAGACGGAGCTGAAGGTGGAACAGGAGGCCACACACAAGCACATCGAGGAGGACAGGAAGATGCTCATACAGGTACAGTTTAATGTTGTCATCATCATCAACAGCCTGTATATCCGTCCCCACTGCAGGGTCTCAGTCCTACTCTCCCACAGAGAGTGTATGGGACATAGTACACCACGCGGGACCAGTGCGCATTGGTAGACTTCACACACACCTTTGAATTTCTTCTCAGAAGTGTGCAGGTTTCCTCACGATGTTTTCCTTCACCGAAAATCCAATGGTAATGATTTTTATCATTCGTACATAAATTCAAAATAACAAATTGGACGTCATTGGTACGAGTCAGGATCGAACCCATACCTCGATTGTTCAAGGATTAACGCTATACCCAACTGAGCTACCACGGCTATTTCGATATTTTTTAATGAGTGCTAAATTTTTATTAATAAAGTCTACCATTTCTCTTATTATTCCCGTTTTCCGTTTGTAGGCGGCCATCGTCCGGATAATGAAGACCCGCAAGACCCTCAAGCATCAGCACCTTGTGGTGGAAGTCCTCAACCAGCTGTCGTCCAGGTTCAAGCCTCGTGTGCCCGTCATCAAGGTAAATAACAATTTATAATATATAATATAATCTATTTATCTAAGTACGCTCCGATATATAAACAGACCTACCAAAAAAAAGAAATCACGTTAATAATCCTTAAATTCCATATAATTTATCAATCGTGTACCATTTTAAAATTGTCTAGTAGTCTAGTCAACAAGTTCAAAAACGTGAAAAATAGAGATAAAGGTCCTATAAATATGAGCGATAGCTAATTGGATTCGGAATCAATTCTAGAAAAATGTTTTTGAAGGATTTTGGTGCAGGTAAAAAATTGCAATTGCAATATATTGCAAAATAAGCCAAAAAAATGTTATTTAGTTTTTCGTTAATAACTCGAAAAATATTAATATTTAAGGAATTTGGAAAAAAGCTCGTTAAAGAAGAGGAAATTTCCGATAAAAAAGTCCGTACTCCCGGAACTCTATCTCTATTATTTATAATTTTAATTTGACGTTGAAAATTACGGCAAATACGCGGCTGTTACGGCATGCGCGCGCCACCGCTAAAATGAGTTCATCAGATAAAATATTTTTTTTATAACATAAAATGTCATTTTAAAAATTTGAAAAAATTCTAGTATCTTCTTAACAATTGAAAGAATCACTAGAAAGAAAGAAAAACTAAATATCATATTTTTTTTCGTCTTATTTTGTAAATAACAATTGCAATTTTTTACCTGCACCAAAATCCTTCAAAATCATTTTTCTAGAGGTGATTCCGAATCCAATGAGCTGTCGCTCATATTTTTAGGACCTTTATCTCTATTTTTCACGTTTTTGAACTTGTTGACTAGACTATAGGGCTCTGCGAACACGAATCCATTCTCATAATTGGGTATTTGACTAAAAAATATTTTTGTCTCATTCGATAGTCCATGTAAAAAGATCCATATAAATCGGATATGAGTTGTAACGTCACACGTCTATGAAATGAAAAGAAAGAATGAATTGAAACTTTAAATACTTGCCAAATTCAACTAAAAAATTTAAATTTTTACGTATGTGTATCTTGGATTGCTTTCTTTTAATTTCCATTACGGTATAAACTACAATTCAACACCAAACTAATTAGGTGTCAAGTACCCAATTTTAAAAAGTGGCCGCCATTTTGAGGTTCTCAGCTTCTGCTGCGATTGCGTTGAAAATGGACATTTATCGGTCCTATTTCTTGAACTTGTATGTAATTAATTGTAATGATAAAATAAAATGCAATTCCAGTTTTTTTATGTATATTTTTCAATATCAAAATGTCAAGTATTTTTTAATTCGGACATTTTCATCATTGCCAGAATGAGATGGGGTTCGTGTACTAAAATTTATAAATACTGACTATTTAAATCATATAAATAAATATATAAAGTCAGTGCGTGTTGCCAGTGATGACATACGGAACCGAAACGTGGTCCTTTACTGTGCGACGAATAAACAAGCTCAAAGTCACTCAGCGAGCAATGGAACGAGCTATGCTCGGAATTTCTCTACGTGATAAAATCCGGAATTAGGAAATCTGTAGACGAACGAGGGTCACCGACATAGCTCGACGAGTCAGTGAGCTGAAGTGGCTGTGGACAGGCCACATCGCTCGAAGTATCAACCGATAACCGATGGGGAGTAAAGGTTCTCGAGTGGCGATCACGTACCGGGAAACGTCTACCGGGCCGCCCCCCTACTAGGTGAACCGATGACCTGGTTAAGGTCGCGGGGAGTCGCTGGATGCAGGTGGCTCGGGGCCGGTCGATGTGGCGTACAATGAGGGAGGCCTATGTCCAGCAGTGGACGTTTCCTGGCTGATGATGACGATATATGTGTATATGTGAAAAATCTCTTTATTCAACTAAACTGTACTGCTATCCACACATGTTACTCTATAAGCGATCTAGCGCTGCATGTTTTAATAGTTAGGTTAGACGACTTAAAAATGTTTCAGCGCTGAAGCGAACTTTATTTTTAACACCAGTATTTGTTATGGAAAACTATATGTATCTATATGTACTAAAGCTATGTTATGTATCGACAGAAATGCATCGACATCCTGATAGAGAAGGAGTATCTGGAACGCACCGAGGGTGAAAAGGACACCTACAGTTACTTGGCGTGATTGCACCCACTTGTATTTAATTATTATAATTGAATTATAAACAACATTATGTAATTAAACATTTTTTTCATTTCTTATCTTATAAGGCACAACGCAATGTGGTCAGATGATTTGTGAACTCAACCTCTTTTAGCACCCAAAGGGTAACCAACGGGACCCTATTACTAAGACTCCGCTGTCCGTCTGTCACCAGGCTGTATCTCATGAACCGTGATAGTTAGACAGTTGACATTTTCACAGATGATGTATTTCTGTTGCCGCTATAACAACAAATACTAAAAAAAAACCAGTGAAATAAATATTTCAGGGGGCTCCCATACAACAAACGTGATATTTTTTGCTCGTTATTGATAACGGAAACAGACTACCTGTTTCCGTTTTGCTTGAAATATTCACATAATATATTCAATTTAAAAATAAATAATTAAATAAAATAAAACAAATATTTCAGGGGACTTCCATACAACTGACATGATTTTTTTGCCGTCTTAATAGATAATGGTACGAGACCCTTCGTGCGCGAGCCCGACTCGTAATTGGCCGGATTTTTGACCAGGGACCATTAGGACTTTTATTTCAATACTCCGCTGAACAAAAAAAAACATTTCATTCAACATCAGATGCGGCACCTGTAAGTCTTGTTGTTTATTTCTTTCCATTAGTCGGATAGATAGTAAAATTAAATGTAAAAAGTACATACATTATACAGCCATGTTAGGGCATTAAAAAATAATTGTTGATACATATTATTAGAAATAATTACAACGCATTGCTTCACGCTCTGTGACACACTTGAGTAGTTTTAAAATTCTACCCACACATTGGGCTAGTCTAATTTATATATTTAAAAAAACAATGTTATTTTAACACTCATATTAGTTCAATTTAGTTTCACGTTAGTTCTGTATGTTAGTATTAAGTTTTTTTAGATGAGTGAATTTAGTAAATTCTTTAAAGCAATAAAGATCTTTAAACCGTTTAAAATAACAATAAAATTATATTAACATTTTAAGTCACAATTTCCTATAACGAATCCAAATTTCAAGTTGATAGCTGTAGTAGTTGCTAAGACAATCAGCTGTGACGCAGACTCCAGTGATTTTATAAGGTTTCCTTTTTATACATCGGATGCTAGCAACCCTGAAAGTAAATATGTTATTACTGAGTGCAAATGGCTTAACAACTTCACTCACGCACGAACATATAATTCTTATGTAAATATATTTACCTTACAGTCTTATCGCTGTATTTATAGAATACAGCTGAGATTGGAGATCCCTCGTGGAACGACGTGGCGATCTGTGACAGTTCCTCACCCATCTCTCAACAAAGCAACGCCCTAAGCCGAGTCCGAGCACGAGCGGGCGCCCTAAGGCTAGTTGCATGTAAAATTTTATCCGTCTGAACGCTTTAGGTTACATTTTGACCGGTGAATCTGTAGAAGTCACGACCAACAAAGTCCATTCAAATTAGAAATATCTATGACGGAAGGATTCTATTCAACACAACTTATGAACAGATTTTGTCATGGTACTTGAGGTACTGAAACTATTAGATATATTTATTTTTACATCGGCAACATTACTAGATTTACAGGTGTTAGTTAATCTACGATTCTATATAAACATAGCTTGTGCTTGCTCCCGGGGAACAAGCGCTGATTTTCAGTTTGTAAGCCTGACCGCTAGAGGGTGTGTGCGTACATACTGTGTATGTGTGTGTAGTGTGGGTGAATGTGTATGTATGTGTGTGTAGAAGCAAAAGAAGAATATTGTAAATAGTACGTAGTAATGAAATAGGAGGAAATGCTGTGAATGGTGAACGTAAATAAGATGATATTATATATTTTAGTGACGGGATTTATTGATATTTCTGCAATTTAAAGAAATATTCTTTGCTCTTTATTCTTTCTCTTTATTCTTATTAGTAGACATTACTTTAGAAAATGGTGTTATGAGGGATGAAATACATATAACTAGAACAGTGATGAGCATGAGTTGATGGATGTAGTGGTAGAGGAACACCTCAGAAGGTATGGATGGATTGTGTGAAGGAGGATATGAGGAGATGAATGGAAGAAGGAAACAATGAGATAAGGGCAGGAAGATGATGACTCTAGGAAATGGAGGGATGTAGAACATTTTTGAGCTCTTGGGATGTACTTTAATGAGACCCTTTTACTAGGGCTCCGCTGTCCGTCCTTTCGTCTGTCTCTTGGAAATGTCACAGTCTATTACGATGACCGTTCTAGTAACTATCTAAGATTAGAAATGCGAAAGTAAGTTTGTTGGTTTGTCTTTCTTTTACGTCGTAAAAGTCAAAATGACATGATTTTCTGTACATGGATGGATATGGGGGAAGGATCGGAAAGGTCATAGGCTATCCCGATTGAGCTAGTAGTTCCCGACGGCTAATTTCTAAAGTACACAAGGACGAAGTCGTGCTCAAAATGCTAGTTATAATCATAAAACAAAATAGAGAACAAGTAACGTGTTTTTTTCAGCGTTTTTTGCTCGTTGATAAGGAACCCATCGTTTGTAAGTCCGATTACTACCTACCTCAACCTTGGCTGACGATATCAGACAAAAAGCAAAGACATCCTCGAGCTATGAGAATGAGATGTTTGTCTTTATTGAGTGCTCCCGCTGAACTAAAAGGTTGAGGACGCTTATCATCATTTATCTACGATTTATTTTATCTACTATTTATCGTCAATGGTTATTGCTAACAGGTGGGTTGATTTATCAGTGAAGATTAAATATAATATTTATGCAGGATTACGTAAATTTAATAAACAATGAGTTGATACGAGTATATATATCTTAAGGCTGAGACAAACTTAGTTATACGGCTAATTTTGGGGCCTTCCGCAGCTATCGGGCCCCTTCACCATAATGCAACAGTCCCGCGACAGCCCTAAGCCGAGGTCGATCCCCAGCGGTCGCCCTTAGACCAGTTGCTAGTAATATCTTAAGAGGGTATGCTGTTGTCAAAGCGCCCATACAAACGTAGTCCAGTCATATTTTGAGTATTAAGCTATGAAAATCTATGAAATTTTCAAGACACAATCTAGAAACAAATATCTGTGTCGGTGGTGAGTCAGATTTTCGTTTAAATATATACTTCCAGAGTTACAGGGCGTCAAAGTATTGTATTTTTCGGTAATAAAAAGCCCCAACTTTGAACCTGTTTTACAAGAGTATGAATCAATTTAGAACAATTTGGAAAAACCACCGACATCTGAAATTTCATTAGTATACTGTATTAAAAAATGGCTACATAATATACTGTATCCTTCAAATGATCACTGGACTACGAAACATCCAAATAACGGGTGGATAACTTCGCTTAGTGTATGCTGTCTCACTGTACGTGCTCGGGTAGGATAGGGCTCGGAGAGGGACAGCTACAAAACAATGCAACCTTGAACGCGACCACGTGGTCTTACCAACATAGCCTCTTAACCGTCTGAGTGCCAAATAAACTCTTTTCTTTCCTTCTTTCTTACCTACAGCAAATCAATTCGAAAAAAGAAAAGAAACTTCAATTTAGCTGGTTCAAAAAAAAATTCTGCGAGTGCCGTGAGGCCTCGGCTTTAGAATAAGACCATCCCATGCCATCCCGTTGTTGTTGCAAACAAAATGAGCCCAAAGTCGAATAGCTTACAAGTACCCATTTGTTTCGTCTGGTTTCCGCATACCACCGCTACACGGCGCTTGCAGCGACCAGTATGTGACGTATGATGTTCAGTGTCTAGCACTCCTTGTCAAAACGTCTCAGCGGCAGCGATTACATTAAAGAACTATGTAATTAATGTGTAAATTGCGGACTTTCTCTGTCCTAACCCACCCAGATGGAGTGTGAGCTTACAACGGTGAAATATATGTGAGCTATAAGGAACTATATCGATCTCGGGAGCAGAGCCGGACCGACGCTGTGGAACATCGGTCAAGGTAGGTGTCGTTTGGTGTTGAGTGTATCAGTTGAAAACTAAACAAGCTTCTTAACAACTGATTGTCGATGGTCTCCACAACACTATTGAAGAGTCAACCTTCTGACTCCAGGGTCAGATCAGTTCTATGGTGCCAAATTATGTTATCGTCATCCCAATTACATACAATCAAATGGTATGTTATGTACAACCTAATATAAAGTTATAAACACTTGAAAATATTTAACAGCAAACGACGATACACATTTGCGAATGAAATCGCGTGCTACAAGTAGTTAAAATCACGGTGTGACGTAATCAGTTACATTATCTATTGGAAACAATTGAAGCATGATAAAGAAGTTGACTGACCCAGTGCCAGTGCGTTCTAGCTGACAGTGTAGGACGCACGTTTTTGCTGCATATTCAAGCTATTTTAAACAGGTAAAGATTATATTTTATTATCGCCTCTAAGTTCCTTTTAAATTGAATAAAGTCAAGGTTAGATCGAATATATACTCAATGCAATCCAATCTCTTAGTGCACTTGTTTATAACTCTACAAGCAAGTCGTTCCACCTACAATTGTCTAGTCAAGGTATTAGAAACCTACTTCTCAGGGAGACGGTTGTTTTAAACTTGGTTAAATCTAAGCGTCTCTGTGAACCTTTATAAGTGGAATTTATACGTTAATAATCATGTATTTCTCTAATGAAGGTAAAATATATTAGCGCCTATTCTTTTGGCGGCACAGGGAAATTTTTCTAGCTTCATGATTTCTCTTAAAAACTAGCGAGTTTAAAAAATCTATGTGTGTATTTATTTTTACGCAGCGTAAGATAATCTAGTCGGATAGAATTGTGCTCACCCAGGATCCTAAATTTAATGAGTCTTACCTTTCCTTTTCGAAACACATGAAGCTATCAAAACTGTATAGTTTTGTTAGTGGATAACATGGCCAAGTTGATGTACATAATACAGATTAATCAATGATTTATAAAAGAAATAAAAACCACGAATTTAATCATTGCCACCGAAGTCTTTTTTGAATAGGTAGTAAAATTTAAATATACACAAAAGGAAAATTTTACAAACTACAATAAACTAAATTATTTACAAAATAACGGACTTTAAAAAGGATAAGGAAAAAAAACATCACAATGATTGTAAAACAAAAGGCTAATCGAACAAACCTCCCCTGGTCGCTCCCGGCGCAAAGGTGCCCATAACGCTCGCCGTATTCCCGCGTTGAATGGCTATGGACAGCTTTTGCACCAAGAAGGAACCAGAGCGGACATCGTGACCCCTATCCCTTAATAAGCGGCCAATGTCCCGGACAAAATTTCTTGCCTAAAATTTTATCTCCTAATTTGTCACAATTAAAAGTGAAATATTTTTTTCAATCCTAAATATCAAAAGCGAAGATATGGGGTAACACAGAATTCATCCCCAAAATA
This sequence comes from Carcina quercana, assembly GCA_910589575.2. Classification (NCBI taxonomy): domain Eukaryota; kingdom Metazoa; phylum Arthropoda; class Insecta; order Lepidoptera; family Depressariidae; genus Carcina; species Carcina quercana. The sequence continues at coordinate 2,491,738 of OU342454.1, read as the reverse complement.
TTCAACCTTTTATCCAACCAATTTACATCAAATTGGGATGTGTTTGGCCTCCTTTGGCCCCATTTTAGAAGTCAGTACAAAATGCTCCAATGTAAAAAAGTGGATGAGGCGCGGCCTATCAATCTGAGGGTACCGGGTTCGAATCCAGCCGTGCACCTATGAGTTGTTGTTTTTTCAATTCAAGTACATTATCCGATTGCTTAGCGGTGAAGGAAAACATCGTGAGGAAACCTTGCATATCTTGAACGTGCAGGCCTGAGCCCCTGCAGTGGGGACATATATAGGCTGTTGATTCTTTAAAAAGGTTCGGAAATGAGGGGTGGGGGCGGGGGTTTTGGGGTGTCTACTCGTTAAAATTTTCCCGATGTATTATTTCGGTTAGTTTCGTATCATTTAAGTTTTTCATTGCAGTGACATTGATCAGTGAAAATGTATAAAAATCCAAATTACGTGTATGGTCCCACGGAGCTTTTGGTGCCCGTGAACTTGAACTTCGGTGAATATATTTTGGACAAGTTTTTATCGTTCCCGGACAAAATATGTTACGTGAGTATAATCATAGATAAGGAATATCATAGAATCATACTTATCTACACTAATCTATACTGATAATATTATAAAGAGGAAAGATTTGTTTGTTTGTATTGAATAAGCTCCGAAACTACTGGACCGATTTGAAAAATTCTTTTACCATTAGGAGCCGTCATTATCCCTGATGAACATAGGCTATATTTATATTATATAATTTGAAAGTAAGTTTGTTTGTACAACATCGTGATCGAAGGGAAAGGACAAAGCTACTTTATAGGGTTCCGTACCCAAAGGGTAACCAACGGGACCCTATTACTGAGACTCCGCTGTCCGTCTGTCACCAGGCTGTATCTCATGAACCGTGATAGTTCGACAGTTGAACTTTCACAGATGATGTATTTCGTATGTAATTTAAAATAAATAAAAAATTGTTGTATTTAAAATTTAATACAATACTTCATTAGAAGCTATGAAGACTCATGTCTTACGATACCGTCACGATATTGTTTTCAAACTTTACAGATTAATGGCCTCACACAAGAAACCATTACATATGGCGAGATGGCGCAACAATCGATGAACGTGGCCGTCTCCCTCTCCCGTATAGGTGTCAGAAAAGGACAGATTGTAGCCATATGCTCAGAAAACAGGAATGAATATTTCGCGGCCGTCATTGGAGTCGCTTGCACTGGAGCAGTGGTTTCAACTTTCAACCCTGGGTACACTAAAAGTAAGACGCTTTTTAAAATAGTTGTTTCAATTTCGGCCTGCACTTGTACACTATTTAAAAAATCAAGTAATAATCTAAATATGTACATAAAAATACTAGAATTACATTTTTGCATGTATTTTAATTGCACAATATAATTCTTTTTGTTCGAAGTGACAGCGTCAAATGTCATTTTATTGACGCCATCTTTGTTTTCAACGTCAAGCATTACTTGTTTCGTGCGTTTTATATGTTCTTGTACAAATAAACTAAGCCAAAATTTACAAGAATGGTAACTAAATCACTATTATTTGATAATGTTCTTTTTAAAATTATAAGTGTACAAGACCAGGCCTTGGCGCCATACATTCGCGGAACGTGTCTTTTAATGCATAATGTTTGCTTTGGTATTCATCTCACCTGACTAATCGATGTAAGCGTGCTCACCCAGAAGCCTCCGCCTAAAGAGGCGCTGGCTCTGCTACCTTTCATACCGGAACACAACCGTGCTATTAACACTGCTGTTCAACGGCAGACTTAAGTAACATGGTGGTAGCTAGCCAGGCAGAAATAGAAAATTACCAGCAACCAATTCGAGTATTCATAGTACCACTGGGAATCGAACCCGGGGCTTCCGGATTGTGAATCCAACAGGTAGCCGACCGTTTGGGTGAAGCTGTGATGCAACATCGCATCAGTTCAATTCGAAATAACAATTGCCTGAAAAATGATCACTCTTAGAGGTAGAATGAGCTGTATACATATTTGGTTTTGTTGATTTTCTCAAAAAGCACTCAATCAATTTCGGTAAAATTTATATGGGACCACCTCTGAAGTGTTCTCTACCAAACAAAAACGAATCATTAAAATCGGATCACAATTGGCGGAGTTATAGCGTAACACACATAAAAAAACATACTGTCGAATTGCGAACCTTCTTCTTTTTTCATTTTGGTTGAATACGTATTGGCATTGCCACGCGTGGAACTGAGATAACATCGGCATTCAACACAAAGTATTTAATAACCGTTATCTTTAATAATATTGGTAGTAGCGATAAAAATATTTTCACTCGTAACCAGATAAAAAAATATGTGATAATTTAAATGTGAACTTGGAATTTGTTTGTTTCCCTTATCAACTTGTATAGTTTCGTCATTTGTTTATCTTCGCGTAATATGTATGTCAGTTTTTACACCCGACTTCTCTGGCATTTGGGCGTGGCTAACCTATCAAAAGGGAAAAAAGAATAGTTAAAGAATCACTTTTGTGTCCGTCTGTCCTTTTGTCTGTCAAGACCAGTCGTTGTGGTATACCACATATTCAGCAGCATATGTAGAGTAAGCGCTATAGCAGACACACTGTCTTGTGTGTCTCTGTGTTGCTTTTCTAAACTTCAATATCGAAAAGTATCACTGACAGCGTCACGAGCAAAGAGAGCAAAATATACTACAGATCTTGTGTGTCGCGTGACGCACGACTGTAGTTATATATGGGTTCGGTACCGCTCCTATACCTCAGGAACGGACTCAGCAATGCTTTAGATCTGTACACACAAGAGACGTGGGCGAGTGTGGCTGTTTTATTTGCAAATTAAGATATTATGTTAATAGTCTCCTTTTCATTACAGGTGAATTGAAACACTCGATGTCCATATCAAAGCCGAATTACGTCATTTGTTCGCCAGATTTCTACACAACTCACAAAACCACATTGAAATCACTGGATTACGTCAAGACTGTAATTCTATTTGGCGACGGAAAACAGCAAACCACCGGTGAAGTTTTATGTTTTAACGACCTGGCGTTTTCGAGAAATAACGGAGGGAGGCACAACGCGTTAGAGAGAAACGTTACTTATGAAGAGTTCAATGTAGCTGATGTGGACGGACAAACCGACACTGTGTTTTTGTTGTATTCATCGGGTACGACCGGGCTGCCTAAAGCTGTTATGCTGACTCATATGAATATTATTTCAGCTTGTTGTATGTAAGTATATACGTCCCCACTGCAGGGTCTCAGGCCTACTCTCCTATAGAGAGCGTATGGGACATAGTACACCACACGGGCCCAGTGCGCATTAGTAGACTTCACACACCTTTAAATTTCTTCTCAGTAGTGTGCAGGTTTCCTCGCGATGTTTTCCTTCACCGAAAAGCCCATGGTAATGATTTTTATCATTTGTACACAATCCAAATTGTAACTCATTGGTACAAGCCAGGATCGAAGACCTCGATTGCTCAAGGACTGACGCTCTAACCAACTGAGCTACCACGACTTCGTATTTCGTTTTTGAGCCAATGTTAATAATTATTAATGCTTACAAGTCCCAACAAAAGTTAATCCTAAAACTGAGCTGTGGTAATTTTCGGCAAAACTAAAGGAACCGGTCAAGTGCGCGGCAAAAACGCCGAAAAAAACTTCTTGGATCCCGTTTCTTCATTATTTGTTTTATGTTATTTTTATTATACATTTTAAAGGAAAATTATCAGTTTTTGCATTTCATTTCTAGGCCTAAATTCCAAGACCCTAACGTTTTAATACTAGTGGTGACACCCTGGTTTCACTCGATGGGTTTGATAGGGAACCTGTTTGGAATGTCTTACGGTAGAACCGCTGTGTATATACCCAAGTTTGATCTGGATTTATATATGAGGACAATTGAGAAATATAAGGTGAGAAAACTGGACAATCTCTTACTATGCGTATATTATATATTAAATGAAAATCTTTTTTAATATAAAGCATTTATTTTCAAAAGTACATATTACTTTACACTTCTTTATCTCCCGCCAAACTGACAAACAGTTTGTTGGCGAGTCACGCCAAACTCTAAAATAGTTTTTATTTAAAAAAACTTGTGGAGGCGTTTTATTTATTGACGTCTGTCTAGTTACAAGCTTGGTCTAACAATCCAGAAGTCCTGGGTTCGGTTCCCCGTGGAGGTACCCATCGGTGCTCGTTTTGGTTGGTGGTAGGGCATTTTCTATGTCCGTCTGGTTAGCTACCACCCTGCTATCTAAGTCTGCCGCCAAACACTGTTATTAGCACTGTTGTCCAGGATGAAAGGTAGCCGAGCCAGCACCTCATTAGCTTGATAATTTTGGGTGAGCACGCTTACAAGATTAGGAGGAGGTAAGAGTAACTTTAATTTGTGATTTCTCATCTCTTACGGAAGCTACACGTATGAAATTTGTGCAATGAAAACTAGAGGGTTTTATCAAGTAAACTTTAGAACGAAAACATGATTGGTGTACATTTTCTCGATAACTTTAAGAGGGTATGCTGGTGTCAAAGCGCCCATACAAACGTAGTCCAGTCATATTTTGAGTATTAAGCTATGAAAATCTATGAAATTTTCAAGACACAATCTAGAAACAAATATCTGTGTCGGTGGTGAGTCAGATTTTCGCTTAAATATATACTTCCAGAGTAACAGGGCGTCAAAGAATTGTATTTTACGGTAGTAAAAAGCCCCAACTTTGACCCTGATTTACAAGAGTGTGAATCAATTTAGAACAATTTGGAAAGACCACCGACATCTGAAATTTTATTAATATACTGTATTGAAAAAATGGCTACATAATATACTGTATCCTTCAAATGATCCCTGGACTACGAAGCATCCAAATAACGGGTGGATAACTTCGCGTAGTGTATGCTGTCTCACCGTACGCGCTCGGGTAGGATAGGGCTCAGATAGGGACAGCTACAAAACAATGCAACCTTGAACGCGGCCGCGTGGTCTAACCAACAAAGCCTCTCTGAAACACTTTTTTCGTCACATCGCCGCACTGTAAACAGATTTACGTTTACATTTTATATTAACTTGTAGGTAAACTCAGTATCTAGTGAAGATCTGAATGATTGTCTCCTACACGAAACCGTTGTTTAATAAATTCGCTATTTGTGTTTTGTCGCTTACGTTATTTTACTCCGGGCAGCATTACACTACACCTGTCCTACTTCCGCATTGAGAACGGATGTAGTGCTATCACTGTCTTGCATATGTGGCTTACGGTTAGATATTTCTGAGTCGTTCCTCGTCTTATAGCTGTTAGCACTCTAACAATGAATCGTTTGCGGTTACAGGTGGAGCATTTGACAGTGGCGCCTCCGATCCTAGTGGCACTGAGCAAAACTAACTTGAAATATGACATCAGCTCTGTCCGGTATATCTACTCCGGTGCTGCCCCCTTGAGGAATGATATCATCGAAGCACTAAGACCTAGGTATTGTGGCAGACGCATTTTATTGATCATCATCATCAGCCGGGAAACGTCCACTGCTGGACATAGGCCTCCTGCATGGTATGTCACATTGACCGGCCCCGAGACACTTCCAGCGACTACCCGCGACCTTAGACAGGTCGTCAATCCATCTAGTAGGGACGGCCTAGTACACGTTTCCCGGTATGTGGTCGCCACTCGAGAACTTCTCTTTATCGGTTATCGGTTCTTCGAGCGATGTGGCCTGTACATTATCACTTCAGCTCACTGACTCGTCGAGCTATGTCGGTGACCCTACTTCGTCTACGGATTTCCTCATTCCTGATTTTATCACGTAAGGAAATTCCGAGCATAGCTCGTTCCATTGCTCGCTGAGTGACTTTGAGCTTGTTTATTCGGCCCACAGTAAAAGACCACGTTTCGGTTCCGTATGTCATCACTGGCAACACGCACTGATTAAAGACTTTAATAGTATTTTAGACGCTTTTTTTTTCTTCAAATAACATCAAATCACCAAGAAACAACATATTTCAAGACTCAACCTAATAAGGCAGTGGCTCTGCTACCTTTCATACCGGAACACAACAGTGCTATTAACAGTGCTATTAACACTGCTGTTTGGCGGCAGACTTAGGTAACATGGTGGTAGCTAGCCAGGCGGACATAGAAAATGACCAACAAAACCGAGCACCGGTAGTTACTCGCTCTGGGAATCGAACCCGAAATCATCATATTGTCAGTCCAACATTTAGCCATTAGGCTACCAGGCCGTTAAAATTTTGAGGAAGTAATATCATTACAACTTAGTTTATATTGTAGATTCCCCAAAGCGGACCACACATACGTGCTCCAGGGGTACGGGATGACAGAGGTGACATTGGCAGCTGTTAGGAATACATTCGATGAGAAGCGCCTGGCCAAGCCCGGGGCCGTGGGGGTGATTGTTCCAAACACTACGATCAAGGTAAATTATAATAGAGCAAGATCCCACGGCGGCCAGACCTTCGTTATTTAATAAAAGCTGGAAGTTCTTCTGTGCGTGTCCCCTATACAGGTAAGAACCATCAGGGACTATAGAGTTTGGGTAGTGGTTACTTGGACAGGTAACAGGTAGTAAAGGTGTATAAAATATTACCTTAAGTTCGTTAAAGTATATAGTTATTAGGGATAACTTTAGAAATCTCGTCATCCATCGCCGTACACTTATGACAGTTGCTACCCCCTGCCAGACACCCCTAAATTTTAATAAATTATAATTATACTTTCGGACACGCACAGAAGAACTTCCAGCTTTTATTAAATAACGAAGGTCTAGCCGTCGTGGGCTCTTAGGCTATAACGAGAAGCCGCTAAGTATGATTCCATACAGTAATCAACGCGTTCAAAAATAACTAAAAAACGACTTCGACTGTTTTAAAAATGTTCACAATGGTACATATTTGGGTTTTGTTGATTTTATCAAAAAGTGCTAAATCAATTTCGATAAAATTTATATGGAACCACCTCTGAAGTTTGCTATACCAAATAAAGAAAGAATTATCAAAATCGATTTGTAATTGGCGGAGTTATTGCGTAACACACATACAAGAAATACAGCTGAATTGAGAATATATAAAAAAATGCTTCAGCTGATCTCAAACTGAGCTCTTCAAACTGGTGAATTTTAACCAAATATATCTAAGAACACCGCAAGGAAACTTGCTTTCACGTAAAAAAAAATCCGTTCGCGAGCTACGATGCCACAGTCAGACACACACACACACAAAGAGAGAGACACTGGTTTCAAACCAATGTCAAACTTATTAAGAGGATTTGCTGTTGTCAAAGCGCCCATACAAACGTAGTTCCGTCATATTTTGAGTAATAAGCGATGAAAGTCAATGAAATTTTCAAAACACAATCTAGAACTAAATATCTGTGTGGGTGGTGAGTCAGATTTTCGTTGAAGTATTTGTTGAACTTTCAGAGTTACAGGGCATCAAAGTGTTGTATTTTTCGGTAATAAAAAGCCCCAACTTTGAACCGGTTTTACAAGAGTATGAATCAATTTTGAACAATTTGGAAAAACCACTGACATCTGAAATTTTATAAAGATACTGTATTGAAAAAATGGCTACATAATATACTATATCCTTCAAATGATCCCTGGACTACGAAACATCCAAATAACGGGTGGATAACTACGCGTAGTGTATGCTGTCTCACCGTACGCGCTCGGGTAGGATAGGGCTCGGATAGGGACAGTTACAAAACAATGCAAACTTGAACGCGGCCACGTGCTCTAAACAGACAATTCTCAAGAATGTACATATTTCAAAAGTTTTACTTTTCCAGATAGTAGACCTTGAGACCCGTAAACCTTTAGGACCGAACCAACGTGGAGAGATCTGTATTAAAGGTTGTCAGGTCATGAAGGGATATGTCGGTAAACCTAGAGAAGATGATTTTGATGAAGAAGGCTTCTTCAGGACCGGCGACATTGGATACTACGACGAAGACAGAGTATTCTATGTTGTAGATCGTTTGAAGGAGTTGATCAAGTACAAAGGATTCCAAGTAAGTCCACAACGATATCAGTCTCATATTTGATAGACATTCGAACGGCATAGATTTTAAGAAAAAAAATTACGGATTGTCTTCTTGAAAACTGCTTTTATAGCTTATAAATAATAATATGCACCGATCAATCCTCTAACGAATGCGCCTCGATTTTCGTTATCAATTTAGTTTTGCAGTAGCAGTAGTAGACAAGTACGACACTAGATGGCGCTAGTATCTAGTGACGTGAGGTCTAAAAAACATTTTTCTTGTATGGGAGCTTTAAATATTTATTTTATTCTGGTTCTTAGTATTTGTTGTTATAGCGGCAACGTTCAAGCTTTCAGGTGTACATTACCTAGCCTTTGGCATTATTTCGTATGTTAGATATAGTATTGTATAACTTAAATATATTGTGTATACTACCATACCAAAAATAAGTGTTGGTTGACGCAAAATCCGAATCTTTCTCTGAGCGTTTGTGACCACTGTTTGCAAATATGAATATCTTTGGTACCAGGTGGCACCAGCAGAATTGGAGGCGCTGATACTTCAGCATCCAGGAGTTAAAGACGTTGGAGTAGTGGGCATTGATCACAGCAGCTCTGGAGAGGTGCCCCTGGCGTTCGTGGTCAAACAGACGGGAGTGGAAGTCACTGAGAAGGAGGTGAAGGACTTCGTTGCTGAAAGGGTACGTGGTCAGGATCGATCAGGGTTTCAGGTTATGTTTACATCTCTTAGAGGCACCATAATAATTTCAGTTCTGATTCGAAATTGTTTTCATATTTATCATTTTGGCACTCTTTGACACTTGGCGCCTTAAACGGCCACCCCCAGGACCTGTTGCATTCTACAACAATAAGAAATTTAAGTAAATAAAAACTACAATAAACGTAGAAAAAAATAAAATTGTTTTTTTTATATGTAATTAATTTTGTTGTAGTTTAAATTAATTTTTTTTGTATGTCCTTCATAAGACTTTTCATTAAAATCAAACATGATATTTTAAATATTTTTTGTCAGCACTTTATGTCACCGCCGCCATTTTGAATTTTTCGTACTTCCAATGTTTAATACATTTGGCAAATACAAAGTGTGGTTTAGGAAAATAGGGAACGGGTAAACATACATACTTTGTATTGCTACAATATTAAACCTCCTTTAGCGGAAGTTTTTTATTTTATTTTTTATTTGTTGGAACATTAACAGCTTATAGACAGTAAATATACAGACATATATAGAGCACAAGATATAAAGCCTTTACAAATTTTCTCGAATAGTACAGTTAAGTAGAGCTAGTTTTAAGAGTTAACAAACGAAGAAAATATAAATAAATAAAAACTATCTCTAGTGGCGACCACGTACCGCGGACAGTAGCTCGGGTCCGATCACTGTGGCGTGGCATGGAGGGATTTTATGTCCAGCAGTGGATGATGGGTGACACATACATTTTTTGGTCATCTTCATCAGCCAGGAAACGTCCACTGCTGGACTAAGGCCTCCCTCATGGTACGCCACATCGACCGGTCCCGAGCCACCTGCATCCAGCGACTCCCTACAACTCTAACCAGATCGTCGGTTCATCTAGTAGAGGGACGGTTCTGGTAGACGTTTCCCGGTACCTGGGCGCCACTCGAGAACCTTTACTCCCCATCGGTTATCGGTTCGTCGAGCGATGTGGCCTGCCCATTGCCACTTCAGCTCACTGACTCGTCGAGCTATGACATTTTTTGGGTATAAATAATTAACCTATTTGTTGCAGCTGTCAAATCCTAAACACTTACGCGGTGGGGTCAGGTTCGTTGAACAAATACCGAAGAACCCCAGTGGGAAGATCCTGAGGAAGGTGCTGAGATCTATGGCCAAGAGTGGGAAGAGCAAACTGTGATCTCGTACGAAATAAAAAAAAATGAGTAGTAGAATACAAAATTATGCTTTATGATTATGATTTGTGAAAAAATCAAATTCTTATGCAAAGTATTACGATTTCAATGATGACGATGAGAATCAACCTGAGAATCAACTTCCCATAGACCTAGAATACTGAAATTTATCAAGAAGCAACATCTTACAGAAAAAATACGAAAATCTAATTTTTTTGTTTTTCAAAATAAATTTAAATTACTTTATTATCAGAAAATATTTCCATTTTTTGTTAGCCAATTGTGAAGTGCTAGCCTATGTTAGTAAATCCTACTAATATTATAAGTGTGAAAGTTTGGATGTTTAGATGTTTGGATGTTTGTGACGCTTTCACGGAAAAACTACTGAATGGATTTGAATGAAACTTTACAATAATATAGCTTATACATCAGAATAACATATAGGGTATAATTTATAAAGACATATTGTGTAAATTGTCCAAAATCACACTTATAATATTAGTGGGATTACATGGGCAATTTTGGCATAACAAAAACGCGTTGCCTAGCAACCGACCATAGAATATGTAAATTCGTATATATGTACAAACTTTTGCGTTTATAATATTAGTGTGAAGACTATTTGAATGTACTACGTCAGATATTGAAATTTATTTTGTTTCTTTAAACTATTAGCCTACGTAAAAGAACAAACACTATTTTGTACCTTATGCTGAAAATAGAGATAGATGCCTTCTATGCCTATCGAACAAGTAGAATAAATCCTGAAGTACACGCGGACAAAGTTGCGGGCGGAAGCTAGTAAATAATAAAACACCAATCAAATGTCAAAATAAATGTCAATTTCATCAATATATGTCCGGTCTATTTTAGAAAATTGCCAACAGACATAGGAGAAATTAGTTTCTCTTAAACGTGTTGACCAATAGGCCCCCCGCTTATCAGAAATCATCCTCAGGATACTGTTGACGCTGCCACACAGCCTGCACATCAAGGAGTTCGCCTTTTTACGTACCATGGCATGGAAGTCATCAGTGCGTGCTTCAGCGAACATTCCTGATTCATTGGGGCAGCGCGGCAGCCCCAACATCCTTATAATATCCGTATCCTTCAAATGATCCGAAACATCCAAATACCGGGTGGATAACTTCGCGTAGTGTTTGCTGTCTCACCGTACGCGCTCGGGTAGGATAGGGACAACTACAAAACAATGCAAACTTGAACGCGGCCACGTGCTCTAAACAGACAATCCTCTTAAACCCGCTTTTTAACGACTCATTCGGATTTACATTTTCGGTAGAGCATTGTTGGGTGCATATTAACGTAACTGTTATTTATGATTGTCAGTATGTTAATTATTCATATTCTGTACGGAATCCTCGGCGCGAGATTCCGACTCGCACTTGGCCAGTACAAAGGGATATAAGTGACTTTACTAGAATTTAGTATTAGTAACCCAAGGTTATGTGTTTTTTATAGTGCCGTGTTCATGTCCATCCCTCCTATCTAATCTACATCCTGTATATTTGATACTGGCGTATAATTTATCCGGATATAGTTTACGGCCGTACAAATCATATGTGAAAGCAATTTTGTTAAATAGCTTAATTAATGAAAAGTTAATATTTTTTTAAAGTACGACCGAGCAGCAATGTATTGCGTCCAAATTGACTTGATTTGATAAGAAGAACCGTCAATCAGTCGATAATTTTAGATGTAATTAATACATTGCGCGCCCAATTATTTTGTGTGGAAAAATACACAGTTAACTAACGAAATTTATGTAAGTGTGTTGTTTAGGACCAACACTAATTGCCATCAAAATATACACCCGTATGAAATATACACGCTGTATCAATGGTCAGTGCTAAAAGAAAAACTGAAGTTCCCTTTTCGAGAGAGTTTTGGCGCTAGTGTTGTCCACGCCATCAAATATTGGTTATGTAAAGAACCATTTCTCTCCGCTATCAGTTGTTAAAGGCACCGATTTCCGTCACTTGCACTTGCGTCTTGCGCCGGATCACGCGCAACTGTCACTTTCGCCCGAAAATTTAGAGCGATCCAGTGTTTGCTTCACTTTTTTTCGGATACGGAATTCCGCGGCGGCCATCTTTCTTTTTTATGTAACTTTCGGATTTCGTCGTAAGATTATCCATTATTAACTTTGGTGAAAGTCGAAAATTGGTTGTAAAATTATAGACTACATATTTTGACGCGTGTAAATATAGAAATAATTTGTGGAAATGTTTTCTAAAGTGTTGTGTGCTAAATTGTTTATTTATTTGAGTTGTTTTGATAGTTCCCGTGTGTTCGGACATGATTTAGATGTTGAGGAAACGGTTAATACAAACCTATACGCAGCTAAGAACCTAATTCACATCGATGGTAATAGCGCTATGAACAAACTGCTATCAGAAAGCAAATTCAATTCGGATATCCTAAAGAGTTTCGGCAAAAGTTCGGATACGGTGAACAATTTCGAAGACATCACTGTTTTAGACGAAAATGGTAAACTTAGAACTTTGAAGTACAAATCGGCGAATCCAAAAATACCTACAAATTTCGGACTTGTAGTGGTGAAAGTGAAAAAAGGTGACAAAGTTGGTAAGTTCAGTGATAAAGATGGTACGAGTAACATAAGTGACAAAGATGGTATAATAAGTGATAAAGTGACCAGTGACACTAAAGTTGAAGCTAATGATAACGAGAAACTAGAAGGGATCGGCCATAGATCTAAGTTTTTCGATGAATTGGGCCGTGAGTACATTAAAATTGTTTATTATTTTAGAAATCAACCCATGTCATCCCGTGGATGTCGTGAAAGGCGACTATGGGAAAAGCTTCTTACTCCGATAATCTATCCGCTTGCAAGTTCATAATTACAAATACCCTTACGGAAAGTTTGACGTGGAGGCTCATATCCAACAGTGGACATTTGCAGCAAATTTTTTATAACTGTATCACCCCAAGCCCAAAGCAAGGCATTCGATATATTTCTGACTAAAATGAAAAAATATTTTTATGTTTTACCTTATGGTATGGTATGGATGTAAGCATACCTCAGAGCCACAATTTAATGTACCACCATTTTGTGCACGTCGAGCTCATCAGAGCTATTTACAATGCCGTTTGGTGGCAGATTTAGATAACATCGAAAAATGCCTACCACCAAGTTAAATATAATCTGAGAGATACTGCACCGAAAATCGTACTCCTGAATGAACCTACGCCATTTAGGTATATCAGATATACATATATATAATGTCATGGCGGTAGCCGGTCACCTACCGACCAAATTGTAATAATTTAAACGATTTACGTTAATATTTACATTCATATTAAGTTCAGCTAAGTTACGTCACACTTGACACCTATCCCTTGACACTTGGACAAGGTCAACGATGGGCCTTTACACATGTTACGGTGAAAGTGTGAAACTTCGTCAATCTCAATATTGCCTAAAGAATTTTTTTCTGCAAACAAAAGTGTATTATAAGGCAAAATCAATTTGTTTGATCTTTTTGACAAATAATGGTATTCTTTTCACGTTTTTGTTGCTGTTAATGAATTCATGTGAATACAACAACTACATAATTAGCGAAAATCTTTTATGTAGGTACAAAAGATTTTTTATTGTTCCATACCCAGAAGGTAACCAACGGGACCCTATAACTAAGACTCCGCTGTCCGTCTGTCACCAGGCTGTATCTCATGAACCGTGATAGACAGTTGAAATTTTCACAGATGATGCATTTCTGTTGCCGCTATAAACAACAAATACTAAAAACAAGAATAAAATAAATATTTAAGGAGGCTCCCATACTACCAACGTGATTTTTTGAGACGTGCGATGTAACATACTACTAGCGCCATCTAGTGTCGCACTTGTCTACTACTGCTATTGCAAAACTAAATTGATAACGAAAATCTAGTCGCATTCGTTAGAGGATTGTTCGGTGCATATTATTGTTTATGGTTTTCCGTATTTTAAATATCCATATTCTGTACGGAACCCTTCGTGCGCGAGACTGACTCGCACTTGGCTAATTTTTTTAAAGTTGCGATTCATTTCTCTATGAAGATTATTTGCATCGTACATGGTATATACGATGACAGTCAGAAAAAATATACGGAATATAGAAACATTACAGTTCATTTGCCCAGAGGAAAAGGCAATATAAGTTTTCTATCATGAAATTTAATACAAAGTTTTAACTTAAAGATGTTTAAAGAAAACAGATATCTACAACTTTTTAACCGACCTAAAAAAGGAGGTTCTCAATTCGATGGGAATGTATTTTTAAATGTTTTTTACCTCAGAACTTTTGACTGTGTGAACCGATTCTGATGATTCTTTTTTTTATTGGAAAGCTGGTGCTTTCCGTGTAGTACCATTTCAATTTGGTCTAGTTTTGACAATGGCATCCATGAGAAAACTATATACATCGTAAATTTGTCTCAATAAGAGTAGACTGTTAAGATAATTGAAGTCGGTTTCCAGTTCTTTTTGAACGCATTTACTTGAACATAGATCAACACTTGACCTCAATCTCACGTGATGGTAAGTGACGATGAGGTCGACGATGTTACGCGTTGTTCTAGAAGGTGTCTATTTGCTCTTCGTTTGAAGATTCACAAGTTGTAGTTTTCTGGGAACACGGACACCGGTAGTGTATTCCATATTTTATCTGTACGCACGATGAATGTGGAAGTGAAATGCTTGGTGGTAGCTGTAGGAATATCCACAGTATACGGCTACATTAGAAAGAATAGCTAACTAAAATTATGGTGTGCTATTACGTTAATAACATCAGTATTGTCATTGGTACTAAATACCTTTTTCATTGAAATGTGTCGTCTCGCGATCGGAACGCGCAAATTTTTTCTCCTTCACGAATCATTGAAATATTTTAATAAAATTTATTCTAGCCCTCAAAATTCTAAGATTACCATCAAATGTTTTATTGATCTTGGCTTCCAGGTTGACTAAAATAATCGAGAACTAATTTCCAGCTAAAATAGAAACGTGAGTTTATTGAAATAAGGTTTATATAACCAGTTGTGTAAAGCGATAAAATCTTTGAGATTTAGGACAACTGGTGCGTGTACAAATGATCTGATAAGATATAACAATGCGTGAAAGTGACAAAAAGGTATTATCTAATAATAAAAAAGTGAATTTATCTATCAATGTATAATAAGACTAGTGACCAGCCATGTCTTCGCACGGGTGTAATTTACTGATTTGACAGAACTCGGCTTCTAGGCGGCCTGTAAAGATGAAACGTAAACAAGACTTTAAGTTAGATCTTCAGAAATACAACTGTAGCCGTATCCAATTTCGTATAGAAGTTGACGCGTGATGCGCATAAAAACAGTCAAAATTCTAAGGTTTTGGTATTCCCTGGATTTTGTGCGTAATGTACAAATTGCGGGCCGGCTTCAAATGTATAAGGCGATAGGCTTATTTTAATCCCCGTTCATTAAGTGGTTTTCTTAGGATAATTTAATCAGTGCATGTAGATAAAGTCGCGGGCAAAAATAATATTCTACTTTTTCAGCCGCGGATCCCTAGGAAGTCAAGCGTGATTTTCAAGGACTCAATCATATAAGAACAGCAATAAATTTCGGACCATTTATTTTAGTACTCCAAATAAAATACGTATTTTGTTTCCGTTAATAAAACTGCGTTAGCATATGTTTTTCATCAATCATTTCGTCTAGTCCAGAGATGACATGATGACCCCCGTAGGTCCGCAGACCACAGGTCAAGAAACACTGATCTAGACAAAACCAACAATACCAATATTCACACCGTGCCGGTAGCATGCACATTTGAACTGAACTGTGAGTGGGTCTGTCTGTTTGTCCGTGGTTTTGTAATATGACGGCACATGCTAGGTGAAAGCGAGCCGACGCCGTAACGAACTCTTTATTGGATATTCGTGTAAAGATGCGGTCGGATTGCTAGCTATTGAGCCTTTGAACGAGGTCCGGTTTGTCATTGGGGTTTCCATCAATTTATCAATCAGTCATTTAGTCATATATTGGTTGTCTCAAACATGTCAGCAAAGCAATCAAGCAGAGAGATTTAGTCTGGATTAGAATAATATTAAATGTAAACCTTAAAAAAAACTTTGGTGGCGCAGTGGATAAGGCGCGGACTTTCAATCAGAGAGTTGTTTTTCAATTGAAGTACATTATCCGATTGCTTAACGGTGAAGGAAAACATCGTGAGGAAACCTGCATGTCTTGAACAGGCATGTGAAGTCCGCCAATCCGCACTGGTCCCGCGTGGTGGACTATGTCCCATACACTCTCTGTAGGAAAGTAGGCCTGCAGGGGCTCAGTGGGGACATATACATATAGGATGTCTGATGTGTATGTTGTTGGAAACACCTCAACTACATGATCCTGAGCGACAATAGGGTTTGTAGATTATGTGAGGAGACGCCCATACTATCTTCTGCCACTGTGATGCTCTTCATCACAGCAGAAACAGCTCGGAGTCCACACTGCCACAACGGACAGCATCAGGACCTCCAATCGATAGACCAATCGTACGGTTCATGACCGAGATTGGCCTTGGAGAGGTGATCCATAGGGGACTGTCACAATAGATCTGCAAAGGTCGCAGTGACATCCAGAACACACGGACTGCACCCTTCATGCCCAAATAATAATAATATCCAGTTTTGTATTTGTATTTAATTTTACGCGTCGTCTGTGAGCTCACCTTTACGCGCTACGCAAAGTAAGTTAGCGGGCAGCTTTCTCCACAACCTTCAAACACGGACCGTTACGTCACACCATTTGTTGTTGTTTTACGCAATAACTTTGTAATAACATATTTTCTACTTAACTGTCTAAATATTTGAACAGTTGAGACTTGTTTGAGCTTTTTACGTACTTGAAATTTATATATATTTAATGTTAGAGCAATATTTGAACAGAATCTTACCTGATGTGTAGTTTCTATATGGTCGACGATGTTACGCGTGTAAACATCATCATCATGATCAGCCAGGAAACGTCCACTGCTGGACATAGGCCTCCTTCATGGTACGCCACATCGACCGGTCCCGAGCCACCTGCATCCAGCGACTCCCTGCGACTCGAACCAGGTCGTCGGTCCATCTAGTAGGTGGACGGCCTGGTAGACGTTTCCCGGTACGTGGTCGCCATTCGAGAACCTTTACTCCCCACCGGTTATCGGTTCTTAGAGCGATGTGGCCTGCCCATTGCCACTTCAGCTCACTGACTCATCGAGCTATGTCGGTGACCTCCGTTCATCTACGGATTTCTTCATTCCGGACCTTATCACGTAGAGAAATTCCGAGCATAGCTCGTTCCATTGCTAAATGTATATCGGGATAATAATGCGTTCAAAAAGAACTAGAAACCGACTTCAAATGCCCTAAAAGTCTACATCGTCTAAAAATTTCACCCTTAAAGGGTACATATTTCGGTTTTGTTGATTTTCTTAAAAAGTGCCGAATCAATTTTGATAAAATTTATATGGGACCATTTCTGAAGTATGTTCTAGTAAACAAAAAAAGAATCATCAAAATCCGTTCATAATTCGCGGAGTTATCACGTAACAGACATTTAAAAAAGTTACGTCGATTGAAAATTTTAATTGAATATTATTAAATAAAATAAATTGAAATATTTATTTATTGTTAATTGTACATCAAAGGAAACAAAGGCAACTATGAAGTAATATATGCGCTGTACAGTTTGAATTACCCATGAATTACCAATGCCTTTCAAGAGATTTCTGCCGGCATTCACACTGGAGCTTTCATGCAGAAAAGAAACTTAAAGTAGAACTACATACATGTACAAACAAAAAATTCTAACTATTAAAAAATAAGTCAAAAAATACATAATGGTAATAATGGTAATTTCGATTAATTTTAGACTGTTTTTAAGTAATATTTGTACGCCCTGGGCAAACTTTTTAAAGTTTCTCTATAAATTAATGACAATGACATCTTTGTAATTTACCGATTCTTGTCGCGAACTTGAATAATGGTGGTTCATTGCAATTTTAGTAATTGGTTAATAATACTTTTATGTGTGTTTTTTGTGTTATAATGTAGTGCAAAAAGTGTCACGGACGGTGTTATAGTATCAATTACGCAAAATTGCGAGGGTTTCGACGCGAGCCGAAGAGTTTACCATGTCGAGTACATTCGGCATATGGATTCTTTCGAATTATGTTGAAACCAAGGCTGGCCTTTGAAATTCTCGTCAAGAATCGTCAAAACAAGCGACAGAATGTACATATTAATTTTATTGAGAAAACTAGAGAATAGATATATTCAGAGTAGGCTGTATGGCTTTGTTCCATTGCCTTCCCATTCGGGAGAATTAAACTAGTACTATTGTAATTTACCAAAAAGTTGACAAATATTATAAATGACATTTCATTTCATACTCGTAACAAAAAACAGACCAGACTTGCACAATAAATAAATCATATGAGTTCTGGTCGAAGATAACACAGAACCTTATTAATTTGAGGTTTCAGTGTTAGAATGCCTATTCTATTACCATCAGTTGTTATGACGCCCATGTGTGAAACCATTATGGACAAATAAATCTTTTTCAAACGTTCCCACGTTCTATTCGACAATGGCGGCCATTGCTCCAAATGTTCGAACTTGGAATATTGAGTTTTAATTTGAAGATTGGAACAAAATTATAAATTAAAATAACTATATTTATGTCCATATTTTCAAATAAAGCCGATTAAAGACATATTTAATTGTTACGAATTTACCCCCAATGATGTGACGTCATCTTCCAGATTGACTAACTCGGCGTTTCACAAGTCAAAGTATTATTAAAAAGCCTTATTTAACAACTGGATAATATTCGCTTTGCAATGCATATGTGTCTTCAATATAATGTATTCTTGAATAACAATTTGGATATTTTAAATGTTTGTTTCCGTGGCATAGCTTCTAAATTCCACGAAGACGGGAGTCATTGTCGTATTGTTTATGCTTTCAATGAGTTGATATAGATGGTAGCATTAAATATAGAGATAAAAAAGTACACCATGGAGCCCTGTCAGGGCATAAAACATTAAAAAATAATTAATTTTCCATAAATAAATTAGAAATCGCTACATTAAAATTGTAGTTGTAAATTATTGTAAAATTGTCAAATACAGAATAGGAACATTTACTGAGGTTAGGTTAGGTTAGTGTCGCAAGGAAAAGCAAGAAATAAGGTTACATTGTAAACTAAAGTTATTTAAGAAGATCAATTAATATTTCTATTCGAACGGTGTATTCGATCTGCTACTAGGCCACAAGGCGGTGCTCATTAATCATCATTTATTTCGTAATTACCTTGACAGTGTCTGTCCGTCAGGTTTCGGATGATTTCTGTGCCCAACTTATCGCTATGCTAATATTGTCCTAATCTACAAATCCGGTTGTTATTAAACAAGGCTCCGTACGGATACGTCCGTTGCCATGTTCTATATTTAAAAATTAAAAAGTAAAACCGGAGGCGCTTTCCCGTGCTCTCGCTGCCGTCACCTCTCTCTGGCGCCAGGCAGGGCTTGCCAACACTTTGTTATATCCGGTTCTTTATATCTAATACTATTTATATTTGTTTGCATGTATACTTGAACTCGTCTACTATGGTAAACTCTCAGTTTTGAGTGGTTTGTGTTGTGTGTTAAATAATTGTTATAATCTGACTTAATATCGTCGTACTTAGAGCGAGATACGATTTAACGTTATTTATTCAAAATTAGTGAAAAAAATTAACATTATATGCCATACCATTTATTTTAAATATTATAATACCAATGCTTACTGTAGTTAAAGTATATAAATATTAACACCAATTCAAATATTTTGTTTATGTGGAAGAAGAACGTTGCGTAGACTGTCGTTGAAAAATAACGTCTGCTCAAGGATTTTGTCTTTGATTTAGAATTGTTATAATTCACTTTGCTTAATTAATACAATGGTGACACTTTGTGCCAAAGGAACCCTTTTGCTTAGCTCAAAACTTCTTTATCATATGCGAAGTCCACTGTTGAACATGAGCTTCCCTTATAGGTGACTCCGCTCAAAACTTACCTCTATACCAAAAAATATCACAAATCACATTCTCATTGCGTGCAGGCATAACATCTAATCCAATCATTCATATCTATACACCTGAAACATTCAAACAAAGTTACATTACATAAGTGTTCATTAATAAATCATGACTATATCACCCTATAAATTATACTGTAGAAGTGTAAGTAAAAGAACAGTAAAACGATAAATAAATTACCATATAAATTGCACATGAAAGTAGAATGTTGATCACCCCACACCGACAAGGTGTGACTGGCCGGTTGTCACAAGAACAGTGTCTCGGCGCGGGTAAAAAGTTTAACACGCCGCGTGTGTCAAAGAGATTCTATTACAACAAATCAAACAATAAAAAATGCGGATAATTAAAAGCGTTCGTAAATAAATATACAATAAAACCATTATTACAAAACAACAACAACAAAAATTAACTAAATAAAATAAAAACAAAACTTTAAATAAAATGTTTGCTACGAATGGTTACGAAAGAGTTTGTGAGTAATTTTTGAATATGGAACTTTTCGTTCGATGAGCTCGATATTCGAATTTTAAAAATTATACTTTGAATGAAGGTTTGAAATATTTTATAACAAATAATGCGTTGAATCTCGGGTAAGTATTTTTTCGTTTGGTGTGTGTAACGAATTTAGTTGTTTTCTGTCTGAATGAAACACAAATAAAATAAAAAACTAGTCTATAAAGAAGAAAATAACTTTAAGTGACAATTATTTTTGGCAACTTTTTTTCTTAAAAAAGGAAATAGATATATTTTTGGCATAGATAGTGAATATGTGGATTTAATAGTTAGCTGGTAAGAAAATAATACGTAACCTCATTGCCTGCCAGTGCCGTTCTGCAATAAGATCTAAAACAAAAGAGTTCCATTATCTGAGGCTCACTAGTATTTCCGCTTTTCCCGGAAGGCTAGCACTTTTTCTTTTCATTTCCATTCATTGTAAAAGTGTATCATTCATTAATATTAATATAATAGCTATGTTTATTCGAGTTAAAATAATTTCAAGAGTGATTTTTATAATGGGTGAGCACTTGGCCTTAATATCACCTGGTAAGGTAGTTGAGTGGAAAGCATGCTCACCCAAAAGCCTGAAGCTATTTAGGCACTGGT
This sequence comes from Carcina quercana, assembly GCA_910589575.2. Lineage (NCBI taxonomy): Eukaryota > Metazoa > Arthropoda > Insecta > Lepidoptera > Depressariidae > Carcina > Carcina quercana. Next base: position 2,470,611 of record OU342454.1, on the reverse strand, counting down.
TTACTCCCCTTCGGTTATAAGTTTTTCGAGTGATTTGGCCTGCTCATGCATACGTGTCAATGGCTACAATATTGGACTTACAATTCGATTCCCAATGGGGGTACCTCTAGGTATTTGGTTTGGTTGGTGACATTTTCTATGTCCACACCATGTTGCCTAAGTCTGCCACCAAACAGCAGTGTTAATAGCACTGTTGTGTTCCGGTATGAAAGGCAGCAGAGCCAGCGCCTCACTAGCTTGAGGCTTCTGGATGCGCACGCGCAACATCCAACGGCCTTATCGTCACTTACCATCAGGTGAGATGAAGGCCAAGTGTAAACGCATCATACATTAAAAAAGGACCGTAAAAGAAAACACGGAATTTTCCATTCAGTGAAATTCTAAAAAAGCGGCGACCCATCACACTCCACGTTCAAAAAGATCACGATTTAAAAATCAAGGCGAAGAAAGGAGGTTTTATCTCGGGGATCTGTGTCCACAGAGTCACGAGCGAGTATACGCGTGAAACAGAACGTGACAGCTTCATATGAGCATGCGCATGCGCAACTTCACAGCCATCTTTTCTATGGAGTTTCGTAACGGTGCGAGTTAAGGTTTTGCAAATGGGTATTGTCTTGCCGGATGCGCAGTGACATTATGAGTACGGAATGATTTGAATAAACATTTGGGAGGTTCGCGATTATGTAATCCGCCGTGTGGCCTAGGCTTTATAATAGGGCCTCTGTAATCTCGTACGATATATGGATCAGCGTGTATCAACAACACTAAAAAAGGTCGTTTAAGAAGCAAAAAGGTTTATATAAGGCCTCTGATTTAGTTTTCTGCCGACGCGCTGGAGGATAGTTAAAAACTGCGACATAATAATTATTTATTTATTTACGAATGTCTTGTTGATACAGCGACAATGTTTGTGTTTAACACAATGTAAATAAAAAATGATTAAAACGTAGGACCATGTTTTAAACACAAAAAATCCTTAAATTCGGAAAATGTTCTGATTTTAAAGTCTCTAATCTATCCTTCAACTGCACACAAATATGAAATCCGTGGCTATATTCGGATTGGGGAATATCTATTAAGACGTAAATTGCCTAATACAAAATCTGATACTAGTTTGAATCAACAAATCAATGTATTCAAAATCAACGAAACAATTTTTTTTCTTCAAAATAGGAACAAAACACCGTTTTACCAAGTGTGTCTTGCATTGAAAGAAGGTTATCCACCTCAGAAGAACGAAAAAAACGAACCCTTATACTCATCTCTTTGTTGTCCGTCTTTATATCTGGACATAAGTCGCGGTAGCTCAGTTGGGTAGAGCGTCAGTCTGTGAATCGAGATCTCGCTTCGATCCTGGCTCGTACCAATGAGTTAAAATTTTTTTAAAATAATTATCATTGGTTTTTCGGTGAAGGAAAACATCGTGAGGAAACCTGCACACTCCTGAGAAGAAATTCAAAGGTGTGTGTGAAGTCTACCAATCCGCACTGGTCCCGCGTGGTGTACTATGTCCCATACACTCTCTGTAGGAGAGTAGGACTGAGACCCTGCAGTGGGACATGACAGGCGTGTTGATGTAATTTGATGTCTGAACTGACTAAAGATTGAGCGAATAATCGGTACGTTAATATTTTAATTGCGTTACGCTCGGAAGTTAGGAAATTAACGGTAACGTTACGTTAATCCTGTCTAGACCAACTGTTATAACACTAAAAGACGATTTAAACGTTATGTAAACGATTTCCCAAACCGTTACACATTAAAAAGCGCTAAAGATCTATCTGAAGCGTAATTAGCGGCTAAGCAAAATAGCTTCCAAAAATTTCGTAATGACTATTGCAAAAAAAGAAAAAGAAAATGGCGCAGCGTCGAACGTTTCGCGCGAAACGAAAGTGAAATTGGCGCCAAAGATCATCTGTCAAATTGCACGCGTTCCGTTACACTCTTGTTTTTAATAGGAATTGATTGGAATGTGCGATGTTTCCATTTGTTTCGTGAAAACATGTTAAAATGTGAAGAATGGTGCATTGCATGTTGATGTGTAATCCATAATTTTATTACATTGTAACGAATAAAACATCAAAAATCAGATAGGTTCTTTACATGACTTGTAGATTTTTAAAGTTTTTTTTTAAATTTCGCCGCTTAGGTTATTTTGCATATAAATTATCATCATCATCACCAGCCTATATATGTCCCCACTGCAGGGGCTCAGACCTACTCTCCTACAGAGTGTATGGGACATAGTACACCATGCGGGACCAGTGCGCATTGGTAGACTTCACACACACCTTTGAATTTCTTATCAGGTGTGCAGGTTTCCTCACGATGTTTTCCTTCACCAAAAAGCTAATGGTAATGATTTTTATCATTCGCACATAAATTCCAAATTGGAATTCATTGGTACGAGCCAGGATCGAACCCAGAATTCAATAGTTCAAGGACTGACGCTCTACTCAACTGAGCTACCATTGCGTATGGATAGCGCTTTAAAATGCCAGACCTGAAAGGATGAAAATAGGTAGTAAAGTTTGTCTGAAAAAGAAAAACGGATTGTTACTGAAATGATATTCCTCAATAACTCTCATACACACAACTAGTTATAAATATAATTAAATCTCAGTGGATAATTGTCTATAGCTTCATTTTAAATCATCTCAATTTAAAAACCACTTCCTAAAGACAAAACCTTTATGTTAACCTGAATATGTCGTCTTCCTTTATCCAAAAATAGCGTGTTTCACAAAGTCAGTGCCATATTTGTTTTGTTCCATAGTACCTTCTAATACAATCAAACCAATAAACGATCCATGTAGCTTTCATTTAAAATTTAACTAATGACATTTGACATAGTAATTTTCGTGTTACAAAAGCCGCGACTAATTCTGAATAATTTCGAGTTAATACGGCTTTGGTAGGGTCTCCAATGAGGTCAATTTCACGAAGGTGTTTGTGGTAATCTAATTGTTTTGTCTTTGGTCGCGTTCAGTGAATGATGCAAATTAGATTTCCCAATCGTTTTAACTTGAGAACTTTTTGTACTGTGTTGTTTTAGAGTTGGTTTTTTTTTCACAGAAAAAAGGACTAGGCGTTGTTGTTTTTGTAAAATGAAATTATTTTTCTTCAGATTTTTCTAAGCAATAGTTTAGCACATATATGGACGCTCAACTCTGACAAAAATTATCATCTTTAAAGCTTAATATTTCGCTAAGGGATCCCTGAATCGAAAAGTGGTGTTCTGAGACCCTAAATATTTTTGTAAATCCTATTTAACGATACCACACACAATGGGATAGACGTAAAATATTTCACACGTAAGAAAATATTTGTATAGGAGCCAGTCCCCCCAAAAAAAAAAATTCTTCAAAAAATTTCTTTAAAACAATTACCCTTGTACCAAATTACAGCTTTCTAGTAGAAACATTCTCTGAGCTGCGACAGACGGACCGAGCGAAACTATAAGGGTTCCTTGTTTGACTATAGAACCCTAAAATTGAGAAATACTCACCTAGGGTTATTTAAATTCAGGAATTTTTAGTAATATATGAAATGTACTCCTTTGGCAGATTCTTGACTGTAAGTTCGAACAACCCCAATATTAAGCGTATTATTTATTATATACCGTACTGATTTAAATTTCGGCGAATGGCTTGATGAATTTCTACCATGACTCCCCAAAAGTAAAGTCTAATTTCCTCTCTGTGTTATATAGTCAGCCGTTTGTAAACTAGTACCTACGATACTAGGAGCGTGATGCTGATATTGATTCAAATTCTTCACAAACGATTTACAAATTAAATCATATTTCGCAACACCAATTCATTCACAAAATTTCGTAACAGGGTCTGAAGGCATTTCAATTGAAACCGGCATTTGAACCTCACGTTTAAAGTTCACATTAGTTCACAGGTTTCGAGTCGTTTAGATCGTTATTAATTCGGACACGATTTGGAAAGTAAGCGAAAGTAGATTCACTTGAAGCGCAGCTAAATGTTCTTGATACTTGAAGTTTATAGCTCAAGGATGTGTGTCCTGTGAACCGGTTTGAAGTGGTTATAAACGGAGAAAAGCGGTTCAAAAGCTTTATTTAAATATCATCATCAACAGCCTGTATACGTCCCCACTGCAGGGGCTCAGGCCTACTCTCATACAGAGAGTGTATGGGCCATAGTCCTCCACACGTCATTTAAATATTGTTTTGCTTAAATTAATTCTTGACCTGTAAGAAAACTTTTCACTTAGAGGTTATGCATTCATCTGAAGTTTTACCTTTGGATTGGTGATAAAAAAGACTGTTTTAATAGAATCTAAAGCAAATAATAATAAACTAAAATAAATATACTAGATGTTTTTTTACATAAAAATAATAGCCACAATTCCTTAAAAACATTTTACGTTTCCTTGATGACTTTTCAAAACAAGCTGAATCAAAATATCCCTTTCTGAATGCTTCCATACTAAATTTCTGTTGACATAATCTTTTAAAATAGAATAGCTGGCTTTTATAAGTAATTACCTAAAAATAGGAGATGAAATTATAGTGTCGCGAAATAAATATCATTCATTTACAACTTTATAGTTAGCTACAATAGCAAGAAAACTGTGAAGTTGTATGTTAATGATACTCATTTCGCGACATCACAATCCAATGACCTATTTTTAGGTAATGCACAAAGCCTATTCTATTTTAAAAGATTATGGCAATAGAAATTTATTATGAAACTTTGATGGAGCAAGATCCCGTTAAGTCAATTTTTTTAAACTTTTACAGCCATTACGAAACCAATAAAAACATTTGACAACGGAAGTATGCTTTTGAGACGTTTCAAATAGATATCTCAACGAGTTACTTTAATTAATAAAAACGAAAGTCATCCATTTTGACGAGTAACAATTTTCGACCACAATCAGAGTTTAAATCACTTAACAATAACACTTACGTAACCGACATAAGGTTACGTAAACAAATTACGAAGTTGTAGATAGTATCTAAATTTTATTTCGGCGTACTTAAATATTTGCAAATTTCGAATTACTATTATAATCGAAATATAATTAGCACTGAAAGTTATTTTCGAAAGGCGTATGACACATACGTGTGAGTTTCGTTTGAATTTGTAAAAAGAAACAATATTCGTTCCATCGACGTTTAACAATACGCTAGATCGAATGAGTTTGTAATGACTAGAAATAAAAGTATTTTAAGAAAAGAAAACGGAACTAAACGCTATGTTAACTTTTTGCTAACAAACTATTCTTGCAGAAAACAAAGATACACGTAACCTAGGAGCAAACGTACGTAACATTCAGCCGAATAATGGATCACAGTTGAATAACAGAACCCAATGTTGAATCATCAGGAGAGTTACTCTTGCGGAACCCTAACAAAAAGTGAAAAGGAGCACGATGCAGCTTACTCTGACGTTTTACTTCCGACAGACAACTTCTTGCGAGTGGACGCGTCTTAAACACTAAAACTTAAAACCAGGCTGTATAAACGCTACTCTTGCCGATTCAAAAAGTGAAAAACACATCCAAATAGTTCGCATTCGAAAAGTTTGCATATAAAGAAAAGACATGTGGACCAAAGAGTGAATTTTACAAAGTGAAATGTGCAAACGGAACGCAGACGTCAATGGATTGGCGGGAAAAAGGAAGATTGAAACGAAAAACTTTAAAATTCGAAGAAGAATCAGTGAAATGTGTTTCGGAACGTTTACATTGGTTTTTTCATTAGTATTTCTGGTAAATATAGTGCGTTGTGAGATCGAGAATGACGTTTTGACTTTGCAAGGTGATTTGGATGAGCCTTCGGACAGAAGAAGGCCAGCCAACGAACAAGAAAAGGATATTCTGTTACTAGATGCTTTAGGCAGAAGAAAAGGGTCCTATGGATCGTACAGTTCTTCGCAAGAAGATGATTCTATTATGGATTTGCTGGGGAAAAGTAAGTGTTTTTATTGCCTTTAAATACACCAAGACAGCATTCCGTTATACACAATTTCTTTTCGATGTTTCTTTTTACAAGATATTAACTGATTTTTTCCTTTTTTTATATAATAATGGCTTTAACCAGTGGTTATCTAGCCAATGACGAGTAAAATTAGGTGAACAAATTTTGAGGTTATAAACTATGCCGAAGCCATTTCTTCAGCTTTCTCAATAAAATGTAATAATGTGTACATTTTATCGCTTAATTTGGATTCTTGACGAGAACTTCAAAGGCCAGCCTTGGTTTCAACATTATTCGAAAGAATCCATATGTAATGTACTCGACATGGTAAACTCTTCGGATCGCGTCGAAACCCTCGCAATTTTGCGTAATTGATACTATAACACCGCCCATGACCCTTTTGCACTATATCACACCATTATAACACAAAAAACACACGTAACAGTATTATTATTCAATTAACGAAATTGCAATGAACCACCATTTTTCCAGTTCGCGCCAAGCAACTGATTTAAATACATTGATTTCGTTTCATTGTTTTTGGCTTATCAAACAAAAATGATATCTTGTGGCATGTGTAATTGAACATAATATGGTTTTAACTCTTGCGTTCTTACGCAAACATTATGGTTGGTTTTTTTGCAAAAAATAACAACATAAAATATGCATATAGTATGGCTTCGGAAGCGATATTCATTTCCCGGCATTATAGTTCACTGTCGAGTCGAGATATCAAACTGTTAAAGGTTTATTCTTTCATCAACAGCCTATTATTAATTAGCCTTAGGCCTACTCTCCTACAGAGAGTGTATGGGACATAGTCCACCACGCGGGACCAGTGCCGATTGGCGGACTTCACATGCCTGTTCAAGACATGCACGTTTCCTCACGATGTTTTCCTTCACCGTTAAGCAATCGGATAATGTACTTGAATTGAAAAACAACTCATAGGTACACGGCTGGATTCGAACCCGGAACCCTCAGATTGAGAGGCCGCGCCTTATCCAATGCGCTACTGACGCTTCTTCGAAAGGTTATGGTAAAAGAAATTTTTTATGAAACTATTATCGATGCGAATCGCTTAGCAGAACAAATGTTCAATTATGTAATTTTATTAATTATTTTAAAAATAAAATTTTAAGTATAATCGATGCTTAGGAGTCTAAATACTTCTTCAGAATTAACGGCTTCTAGCCGTAAAAAAGGTAGTTTTTAGGGTTCCATATCTCAAAAGGAAAAAATGAATTCTTATAGGATCACTTTGTTGTCCGTCTGTTTGTCTGTCAAGACCCCATCTCTCAGAAACGCGAGGAGGTATCAAGGTGAAATTAATATCGAATACGCAAATCTGCAGTACCTTGAAGCTGTGAAAAAATGAAGCTTCTGGGTTGGCGCAATAAAATGATACGTCTGCTGTTTAAGCCGCATTTTTGGACGACACAAACTCTCCATTTGGCTTCGCTACAGCCATGAGATCTTGGCTTTGGAACAAGACAACCCCATGGTACACTGCGGGTGTCGTCAAAGGCGACACTATTCAGGATATATACCGTATAACCGCCTCTTTGGCCTAATTGCTACACGCCTTACAACCCGGGTGGCCTGGTTTATATCAGGATGACACAGTGGGGGTATTTATCGATACTCAGTTTGGTAGATGGTAGGACAGTTTTGTATGCCTGGATAGCTAGTAGCTACCACTATGTTACCTAAGTCTGCCGTCAAACAGCAGTGTTAATAGCACTGTTGTGTTCCGGTATGAAAGGTAGCAGAGCCAGCGCCTCATTAGGTTGAGGATACTGGGTGCGCACGCGCACCATCCAACGTCCTTATCGTCATTCCATCCACTGAGATGAAGGCCAAGTGTAAACTCATCATACATTAAAAACCCGGTCAAGTGTGTGTCGTACTCGCCCGTACAAAATATGTATTAACGTTCTGAAAATCATAAATATTGTGCAACGTACAATGCTCTAAAACTGCGCCTGCGATCGTGAGATACAGCTCGCTGACAGACAGACGGGCGGACGAAAACATTTTGGTACAGCTGTTTTTGTATAGGCTGTTGAATTAGACAAAAATATTTTTTCTGTCAAATACTGGGATAATTAGGCACATAAGCCATGGTAGCTTAATTGAGTAGAGCGTCAGTTCTTGAACAACCGCGGTCTGGGTTCGATCCTGGCTCGAACCAATGAGTTACAATTTGCTATTTAGAATTTAAGTACGAATGATAAAAATAATTACCATTGGCTTTTCGGTGAAGGAAAACATCGTGAGGAAACCTGCACACTCCTGAGAAGAAATTCTAAGGTGTGTGTGAAGTCTACCAATCCGCACTGGACCCGCGTGGTGTACTATGTCCCTTATACTCTCTGTAGGAGAGTAGGCATGAGCCCCTGCAGTCGGGACATATATAGGCTGGTAATTATGAAAGGCTGGACTGGACAGTAAGGCGGCATGTACAGTGCTACTTCTCGAACCGTGGCTGGTGCAGACCGCGACATGATCACAATAGTCGGGTAAATACCGTGTATCTCGATTCATGCGTAACTAATTCTGCCCATAACTAAGATTTACGCGATCTAGCGGTGAACGACCGCGGTCATTTTCACTATTACGTTTACTTTTACTGCGCGTCACGTGCGCACGCGCATCCCCGGATCAATAAATCGATCTAATCTTATAACTTTGAACGAGACTTCTCTTTCATTCATATCCATACTGATATCTTTAAAAATAAATCAAAATCGGGTTAGTTCGTTTATAATTCAAGAAAGGCTGGGCCGATTTTTATGACCTTTGTTTTTTTTGAACTATTAAAACATGAGATAGGTTCGTTAAAATATTTGTTTTCACGACCTAAAAGAAAGTTAAAATGACTTGATTTTTTTAGAGGGATAGTTGAAAGGGCGAAAAAGGACATATGCAACTTTTTATGCCGATAGAACACGTAGTTCCCATGGGATTAATCCTTATGTACACGAAGACGAAGCCGTGGGCAGAAGTTAGTTATGTTATAAATGCGAAAGTTAGGTTTTTTATCCTTCCTTTACGTTAACGGAGAGTCTGAGTAATTTGATTTATTGTATGGGTATAATTGAAGAGCTCTGACATAGGCTATTTTTATCCCGATCGTTCAAGTAGTTCCCGTGGCATAATTTCTTAATTCCACGCTAAGTCGCGGGCACACGTATGAACTACTGATTACCAACTTTTGTTAGACTAAAGGTAACAAAATTGTGTAGTTTGTTGTACTTTTGTCTAATTTAGTTGTCTAAGGACGTTTTATCGTCTTTTTAACCGACTTCAAAAAAGTAGAATATTCTCAATTCGACTGTATTTTTGGTATGTCTGTTACGCGATAACTCCGCCAATTATGAACAGATTTTGATGATTCTTTTTTTATTTGGTAGAACATATTTCATCGGTGGACCCATATAAATTTTATCGCAATTGATTGAGCACTTTTTGAGAAAATCACCCGGTTTTTAGTTCTTTTTGAACGCGTTTTAGATGGTGTTTGATGGGTCTAACGTGCCTAACTCTGGCCGGCCGATCAAGGCAAGCCATAGGTGAGAGTCCTGCAGGCCCTCTTATCATCCACCCCGGCGCCGGGGACGAGGGCCTGCACCCTGGACTCGAGTCTGTGAGGACTTTACTACACAACTGCTAGACACAAGCTGCCTTGCGGGCACATTTACTATTCATCATCATCAATAGCCTATATATGTCCCCACTGCAGGGGCTCAGGCCTACTCTCCAACAGAGAGTGTATGGGACATAGTCCACCACGCGGGACCAGTGCGGATTGGTATACTTCACACACACCTTAGAATTTCTTCTCAGGAGTGCGCAGGTTTCCTCACGATGTTGTCCTTCACCGAAAAGATGATAATGATTTTTATCATTCGTACATAAATTCAAATAACAAATTGTAACTCATTGGTACGAGCCAACCTAGACCTCGATTGTTCAAGGACGCTCTACCCAACTGAGCTACCATTTATTATTATGATATAATTGTGAATCTATTGTTCATTTTATTACAGTGATACCACAGACGTGCCGCTACCGTGGATCGCGGTACCCGTGCGGTCTCAGCATATCCTGCGTGCTGGGTGGGGGGAAGCCCCTCGACCTGTGCTCGGGGGGGATGATCTGGGCGTGCTGCGTGGACCGTGACGTCACTGACAGACCCAGCGAACTGGCTCCAGTCGTACACAATGCAAGTAAGTTGCTCAACACATATATTGTATTAAGAAAACCATATCATCTTATGGTGCAGGTTGTAAGGTTTATGATCGACGTCAAACACCCTAGTGTCAGAGTTGATCCGCCATAGTCCTCTGACATGTCTCATGTAGCTACTATCTGTCGTAGATAGTAACCGGTAACAACGGATTAACGTGACTAACGAAGCACGGAATCATCTTACTGTTCAGACAATCAGGTGATTCAGCCTGCAGTGTACTAAACAAACTGGGGAAAATCTTACAAAGTTATTTTTGACAATGTCCCTACCGGGAACAAAAGCCGGGACGTCCGTGTGTTGCGCGTCTGGGCATTACACAAGCTCTGACCATACACTTATTTATTTTCAGTTTTGGAGAAAACAGATTACTTAAAACTTAGCTACATTAATTATACAATAATAAATGAATATGCCGCCATAAACATTCTCGCTAAAATTTATACATTTAAATTAGGAAAATACTACAAACATGAACAAAACAAACAGCACGATAGATAGATCGATTTATTTTTACAGCAATAACACATATTTACTTATTACTAGATTTACAGTTGTTAGTTAGTCTACGATTCTATATAAACATATGTTGCAGCTGCAAAAACAGGCCGCAAACTCAGCTTGTGCTTGCTCCCGGGGGCTCTCTTTGGGACAAGCTCAGATTTTGCGTGTACGTACATACTGTGTATGTATGTGTGTGTAGTGTGTGAATATATATAGATACTGTTATGCAGAAATCAGAGTAAATAATCACAATTAACACAAATATGTGTAGTGTAGTAGTTCCTATAGCCAGCTTCCAGCTTCATTTCTTCAGAAATGAACTCAAAAATCAAAATCAAAACTTTCTCATTGTCAGACTTTACTCGGTACCTCAGTTACAGAGATTATACCACAAGAAGTGTACAAATCTTCATGAGTTCATAAATTACATGGAAAAAATTGCGGAAAGACTGCAAATTAGTTTTGAAAAGAAGTTTATTAACAATATTTTATCATCAATTTGAGAAGAAATTGGTGATATACGCCTTGTCCATGTTTCCCAAAACGGTATTTGGTAAAACTTTTTATACGAATGAGAATATTTTATAGTGCGAGTATAAAGGAACTTTACTGTGCGCCGAATTAAAAAGCTCAAAGTCACTCCGCGAGCAATGCTCGGAATTTCTCTACGTGATAAGTTCCGGAATGAGGAAATCCGTAGACGAACGAAGGTCACCGAAATAGCGCGACGAGTCAGTGAGCTGAAGTGGCAATGGGCAGAACACATCGCTCGAAGAACGGATAACCGATGGGAAGTAAAGGTTCCCGAGTGGCGACCACGTACCGGGAAACGTCTACCAGGCCGTCCCCCTACTAGATGGACCGACGTCCTGGTTAGAGTCGCAGGGAGTCGCTGGATGCAGGTGGCTCGGGACCGGTCGATGTGGCGTACCATGAGGGAGGCCTATGTCCAGCAGTGGACGTTTCCCGGCTGATGATGATGATGACCTCACACCACACTTTCTGCGGCGGTTCTTTTAGAGAGGCAACGCAGGCGTGCGTTAATAACTACATTAAAATTGCTCTAACACGATGCTGTAATGAGCTATTATACTTTCACCATGTTAACGTGATAATTTATACGGTTTTTGTCGAGGAAATGTGTATTATGTATGATCGGTTTATGTTACGTATCGTGTTTAATAATATTTATTAGATGATTATGGAACACTTATAAAATCACTCTAATAGTATGTCTATCTATAATAAATATATAACAACTGATTATCTCAGTAACTACACAATGATATCCACTTGAAATTTGGTATATTTTTGGGAAATAGTGACCTACAAGCTATAGGTTCCACAAGGGAAATAATCCAAGAAAAGTCTTAAGCAATGTGTGTAATAGGAGCATTAATGCTCACTCGATATTTTTCTCATCCGAACCAATGTCCAAAAAGAACTAGAAACCGACTTCAACTGCCTGAAAAGTTTACAGAATTCATTCCCTAAATATTCACCCTTAGGAATAGGCTAGATGACACCAGGTTAAATTGTATTTCAAACCATAAAGGGCATTATAAAACTCCTATAAAATTTAAAAAATCTAATGTCATTTATTTATTTTACAGCATATAAAGCCTGCAAGAATTTAAAAAAACTTGCTCGATTTAATTTTTTTATTTTACATTTTGCTTTGTAATTACACTGTGAAGATTTTTTTTGTTTGGCCGTGGTCACATAAAAACGATATTTTACGAGATAACTCAAGTATTGTTAAAAGTTTCATACATTATCTACTTCAATCCGCAGACGTGACTTCACTTCTAGGTCCATACAAATGTATGGAGCGTTTTTGCACCGCGTGACTAGTATCACTTTTCGACGGGCTATATTAGGAAAACTATAAGTCGTATCGAAAAATCATTTACAAAGCTATTTATCTTTTCGCACGGTCTCTAGAACTAGGGAATAATTTTTATGTCATCATCCCTATTATCAGGGCATATATTTTGTTGTTGAGTAAAATCATACTCAAAAACCCATAAACAATTTTGAAAATCAAGAAAAAAATGTTATTTATTGTGATGTCATTAACGGCATGTATAGTTTATTAATTATTTATGTATTTGTTTGAAATGTCAACAAGAGCGTGCCTTGTTCAAGGATCGGGCTGATATAAATGAGTTCTTTCAATCATAATCAACAGCCTATATATGTCCCCACTGCAGGGGCTCAGGCCTACTCTCCTACAGAGAGTGTGTGGGCCATAGTCCACCACGCGGGCCTAGTGCGGATTGGTAGACTTCACACACACCTTTGAATTTCAGGAGTGTTAAGTTTTCCTTCACCGAAAAGCCAATGGTAATTTTTATCATTCGTACATAAATTCCAAATTGTAACTCATTGGTACGAGCCAGAATCGAATCCAGAACTCGATTGTTCAAGGACTGACGCTCTACCCAACTGAGCTACCATGGCCGTGTTATCAAATTTAAATGTGAGACAGTACAAGCTACCACTAAACTCGGGTATTACCTCCATTTATCTCCTACTTTCGCTGCTCGATTCCTAGTGGTATAAACAAAGTATCGTACCGGATACAATGCACCGTAACAATTATTTTATAGTAGGTGTTATTAGTATTGTGTTCTCGCTCCAATGGATCGGACGCTTTCACTCGGAAAGGGAAACTTTGTGATCTTAAGAAGGTATAAACTTTGTAGTACCTACCATGTTCTGTTCCAATCAATCGATTTATCGCATATCACGTTGTGCAAAAATATAATCCGATCGCTTAGATTTTGACGGTACATCCGAACGGAATATATGGTTATTGAAGAAAAAACGAGTGTTCCAGATTGCACATTTTTTATGTATGACGGGTTTGGATTTCTTCTCTCACTTGATGGAAGTGACGATAAGGCCGTTGGATAGCAAGCGTGCGCAACTAAAGACCTCCACCTGAGGCGCTGGCTCTGCTATCTTCCACATCGAAACACAACATTGCTATTAAGACTGCTGTTTGGCGGCAGACTAAGGTAACATGGTTGTAGCTTGGGCGGATATAGAAAATGACCTACAACCAACCAAACCGAGTACCGATAGGAATACTGTGAATCGAACCCGGGACCTCCAGATTGTGAATCTAACATCTAGCCATAGGTCACAGAGGCGGTAAATAGGCACACAATTTAATTTAGGCAGCCAAAATTATTTTATCAAAAATTGATGAAAAGAAAGAAAGAAAATTATTTATTCCAAGTTAAAAATAAATACAAAACGTAATGAGAGAAAAAGTCACATGACACATACAGAAAACAAAAAAAAATTACAGCAAAATTAAGTTACCTTGGAAAACGGCACCAGCTCAGCCCGATGCCGTGATCCAAAGACCACAGCGCTGATTTTCAGGGGTATACATGATGGATACACATGACGGAGCATAAAATTAAATACTCCTCTTCATCACTCGGAAGTGTCCCTGCAACTCACTTCAATGCTTTGATAAAAAATGGCAAATTCACCAGCGGCTGTACGCCGCAGCCGGCATGCTTTGAGCTCGCGGCGACATTAAATTATTTATTTCTTTACCTCGTAACACAGCAATGTAGCAGCGGTTAGTTGTACTTACTCCTTAGTCAATAATAATATATGTCGAATATTTGATCTCTCTTGAATAACGGATAACCGATGAAGAGCCAGCTGTTGAGGACCGGGCAATATGTAGCGAATCGACCACCCACTAAGTGGACCAACGACCAGATGAAGGTCGCAGGGCGATCCACCTCCATCAAAGTTCCATACTGAATTTCTGTTGCCACAATCTTTTAAAATACAATAGCTGGACTTGTGTAGTAACTATCTGAAAATAGGACATCAGATTGTGATGTCGCGAAATGAGTATCATTACCATACAACTTCACAGTGAATCACATTTTTCATTTTAAACACTTTTTTTCTATTATTGTTCAAAGCGCCATCTATGAATCATTAGCTGCGTAACTGCTATTGTAGCTAACTATAAAGTTGTAAATGAATGATATTTATTTCGCGACACTATAATTTCGCTTCCTATTTTTAGGTAATTACTTATCAAAGCTAACTATTCTATTTTAAAAGATTATGGCAACAGAAATTTAGCATGAAAACATTAAGAGAGGGATAAGGTTGAGCAGCCATTGTGGCGTATTAAAGAAGAGGCCTATTTTCGTGGACTTTTACCGGACCATGATAAATGATGCTGTTCTAGGCCGTCTAGAAGTCGTGGCCCAATCTTAGAATTACCCACATGACGAAGTAGCCAACTAGTGGTCGTCAACGTTTGTTGATTTGTCCGTCAATGATTGGCCATATTATATTATATTGTAGGGTGCCCATTCAAAATGTTAATATAGTACACTCGAATTTTTTAAGGAACTTATTCGACGTATAATAGACTAGAACTTTGTATTTTTATCTGTAAGCGTCATAATCATGTCACTCGTGAAATTCAATGATGAGCAATGATATAAACGTAGTAATGATATATTAGAATATCTTCATCAAACTACAATGTTTTATGTTTACCCTTTCAATATTTTCTCTACAGAATAGGAACACAAATACATCTTACTTTATCCAACATACGTACATAAGAACTAACCATTTTACTCTAACAGGTGATCTAATAGAACTGATCGGGACATTTCCACACGAAAACTACGACTACCAAACCAACACGAACCAATTCGAGGACCCAATCATCATCTACACTGATCAAACCCACCAAAAACCGCATCACAACCGCCCGAAACCGGACACGAATCGCCCAGAACCAGATCACAACCGGCCGAAACCGGATCACACAGGACACAACCGCCCGAAACCAGACTGGAACCAGAATAACTTCTTTCACGTTAAGCCATCGTACCACGAGAGTACAACACAATCTCCTGATGACTTTTACACACCAGATCAGTTTATTGGACAAAATAATGACGAAAGTGGTGATGATTATGTACCCGTACATACTAAACCGCAAAGACCGAGTTATCCGGGTGAGATATTTTTACGGTTTTTAAACGGTGAAGCTCTTTAGGTTTTTGGTTGCTTCTATAAATTCGTGTAAATGAAATAGATGCATATGTTTTAAATGCGATTAAAATCAGACATACATTGTTAAAAATTCACAAAATAAGGCAGATGACATACAATGATTTTTTCATGTTTTTGTTGACATCTCTACGCGCATCTGCCGTCCTAGTGACTAATGCAATGTTATCCCTTTGCCTTACGGTAGCTGTCACTCTTAAAAATAAAATTTGACGCCATATTACTATATTACTATTAAAGAGCTACATCTTATTAGCCGAAGAAAAGGACTGTAGAATTAAGAAATGAAAACCTATAGAATATAGATTTAAAAAACGTCGTATTAAATTTTACTCGGCTCATTTTATGTCTGATTAAAATGTATGCATGCATATATCATTTACACAATGTATTAATTAAATATTTGATTGTTTTGTTTTTATGGGAGCTTTCTGAGTTTTGCCGTCATTGTCACGGCAACCTACCTTTGTCTATCGCTTATTAAAAAACAAAGCACTGCGTTTCATAATCATCATGCACTTTAGACATTATTTTGACGAGCACGCTTTTATCAATATCTGTGCAGTGGATTCGCATTAACGTTTGATGCTTTGTAGAGCTTCAGATGGTTTTTGCATTCGTAGTTGAAAAATTACTTCGGGAGCGGGCCGTGTGGACACCCTACTTCATAGAACACACCCTTCTTCATAGGACACACCCTTCTTCATGCGCAGAAAAATCCATCAAACAAGAAAAGTTGGAGAAAAATATACTAAAAGCGATCAACCTACATCAAAGTTTCATACTAAATTTCTATTGCCATAATCTTTTAATAGCTGGATTTGTGTAGTAACTATCTAAAAATAGGACATCCGATTGTGATGTCGCGAAATGAGTATCATTAACATATAACTTCACAGTGAATCACAATTTTAATTTTAAACATTTTTTTCGATTATTGTTCAAAGCGCCATCTATGAACCATTAGTTGCGTAACTGCTATTGTAGCTAACTATACAGTTGTAAATTTATGATATTTATTTCGCGACACTATAATTTCATCTCCTATTTTTAGGTAATTACTTATCAAAGCCAGCTATTCTATTTTAAAAGATTATGACAACAGAAATTTAGTAAGGAAGCATTAGGAGAGGGATAACGTTCACGTCCCCAAATAACTAGATAGAATTCTCTTTGCTAGATAGCTCTGAAGTTGACGCAAGTGATATAAGGTTTTCGTGACAGCTCTCAGTTTAAGTTTCACAAGAAATATGAAGATGGCGCTACAATACATCTGCTGTCTGCACCTTCACAGTTATCTAATTATTAAGCGATACACGCACCTACATACATATTTACATTACAATTAGCAATATTATAATATATTCATCAATCATCATCAGCAGCCTATATATATCCTCACTGCAGGGGCTCATGCCTACTCTCCTACAGAGAGTGTATATATGTGAGTGTGTATAATATATTAGCGTTATTCAATTTAATGAATATCTAGATCAGTCTTAAAACATTTACTTTGGTGGTTTAATATACAAAATAGATATATTACATACTCGTATCCTATTGACCAACCTTGTCGAGCTCACGTTAGGACAATCCTATCCATCTCGTCCCATCACTCCGATTTATTTTCCTACTCATTCACGGTGCATGCAGCCAGATTGTGGAACTCGTTGCCTCACACTGTACGCGACAGCAAAACTGTTTCCGCCTTTAAGAAAAACGTCGAGGAACATTTTCTATCACTATAAGTTCATAAGTTAATATATAATTACAGTATGTAAAGTATGTACGTATTACTATTGATATATATTAGTTTGTTTTTGTATCTCTTATTTAGTATACACTGTAGATATTCCTACAGCTCGCACCAAGCGTTTCGCTTCTACATTTATCGTGCGTACTGCAAAAATATGGAATGCACTGCCGGTTTCCGTGTTCCCTGAAAACTACAACTTGCGAATCTTCGAATGAAGAGTAAATAGTCACCTTCTAGACCAACACGTAACATCTTCGACCTCATCGTCACTTACCATCAGGTGAGATTGAGTTAAAGTGTTGGTCTATCTTCAATAATAAAAAAATGTAATCGTTTATTATATTTATTATATCGTACACGCTTAACTGCCTTCCTCTCTTCACTATTTATCCTTGACCTAGGACTGCAGTAAGAAATTTCTTTTAGAATTAAGCTGTTCCTTTTGTATATATTTTTCAGTTTTTGTTTTATGTAAATATTTTCCGTGTGCAATAAACTGTTCAAATAAAGAAATATGAATAAATAGAATCGAATTACATATGTATGAAAGCCGCTGTTTTAGGGGAAATTCAAAGTGGTGAACCAAGTATTGCTTCTGGTTTCAGGTTGCGGCGAGCACTTCACAAGGTCCAACCGTATCGTGGGAGGACATTCGACGGGCTTCGGCTCCCACCCCTGGCAGGCTGCTCTCATCAAGTCCGGGTTCCTGAGCAAGAAGCTCGCGTGTGGTGGAGCTCTAGTCTCAGATCGATGGGTCATAACTGCAGCCCATTGTGTTGCGACGTGAGTTATGTTTGTGTAAACAATATGAAGGTGCAATGGTTCACCAGCTTTCAACATACTTTTCCTTATCATCATCATCATCAACAGCTTTGGTATGTCGCCACTCAGGCTCAGGCCTACTCTCTTACAGAGAGTGTATGTGACATAGTCCACCACGCGGCACCAGTGCGGATTGGTAGACTTCACACACCTTTGAATTTCTTCACAGGAGTGTGCAGGTTTCCTCACGATGTTTTCTTTCACCGAAAAGCCAATGGTAATAAGTTGTATCATTCGTACATAAATTCCAAATAACAAATTGGACTCATTGGTATGTACGAACCAGGGTCGATTGTCATTTGATGGTATTTGGGACTCTAACTAAAACACATATACTCGTAGACAAGTTGAACGTGCAGTTGAGATTTAATAGATTCGTCAGTTGTTTTTTCCTCCTAGTCACTCAGCGAGCAATGGAACGAGCTATGCTCGAAATTTCTCTACGTGATAAAATCCGGGATGAGGATATCCGTGGACGACCTAAGGTCACCGACATAACTCTACGAGTCAGTGAGCTGAAATGCCAATGTGCATGCCACATCGCTCGAAGAACTGATAACCGAAGGGGAGTAAGAGTTCTCGAATGGCGACCACGTACCGGGAAGCGTGTACTCGGCCGTCCCTCTACTAGGTTAGGATCGCAGTGAGTCGCTGGATGCAAGTTGGTCGGGACCGATCAATGTGGCGTACCATGTCAGGCTTAAGTCCAGCAGTGGACGTTTCCTGGCTGATAATAATGATAAAAGAACCTCAGCAAACGAACAAATCTTACGAAATCTTAGTAACGATTCATTCCAGAACACCAAACTCCCAGCTGCGCGTGCGACTCGGAGAATGGGACGTACGCGACGCTGGCGAGAGGTACTCTCATGAAGAATTCGCCGTGCAAAGGAAAGAAGTCCATCCAGCTTACGAACCAGCAGACTTCAGAAACGATGTGGCCCTGGTACAGCTTGATAGAGGAGTGGTCTTCAAACAGCATATACTGCCGGTGAGTTGGATTTCATAATCATATAAATTAAATATATAAATCAGCTAAGAACAATCCCAAGGAAACTTGCTTTCTATTCTAGAGATACGATGTCACAGCTTAGAACACCCCTCTTAGCGTCTGGGCTATATGCTTAATGATGTAAAAACAAAGTTTGAATAAGTTTATTTTCATCTCTGTAAAATTATATTAATAGAAGTGAAATTTTGTAAATAGTAGAAATGAAAATCATCAAAGTATTTATAATTCACTAAACGATGTTAAAGCGCGATGTATACAACTACTAGCGACATCTTTTGGCGAGATATTCGTAACAATTGCGTAACGAGTAGCAAATTCCGTTTTAATGAATCTGCCGTATATTTATCGATTTTTAGGGATACATACCGCAAAAAGAAAAAAAGGGATCAGTTTTTGTATGTATACACGATTTTTTTTCTTCAGGTATGTTTACCTCAGAAGCAAGTAAAGCTAGCGGGGAAGATGGCGACAGTGGCTGGTTGGGGAAGAACCCGACATGGACAAAGTACTGTGCCTTCAGTGCTACAGGTGAGAAACGTTCGAAAGGTTCGCGTGTTTAAAAATAGAGCTTTGCGGATGTTTGCCACGGCACATGTACACTGCTTCTAGAGCACGATGCGCAAGAGTGGAGCCTCGAGCTGACGGCGGACCGATGCAGCGACACTGGTTGTCATTACATGGACATGTGTATTTACCTTATAAAAGTGAAATACAATATCACCTTCCAAAATACACAATCGGATACCTTGTAGTAGAATATTATAATTACATCTTGTTTGAATGAAAACCTGGGTCACAGGCCGGACACTTCAAACAAATGTCGTGATATCGACGCACATCGAACGGATGACGTTTTTGTGGTACCGATCATTTTCTTGCGGGGGCGGTGAACGTCCACTCTGTACTATATTCATTCTGTGCATCGGTCCTAATTAATGCGATATTTTTTTATTGAGAAACCTCTATTATATTATAAATAAAAAAGCCGTGGTAGCTCAGTTGAGTAGAGCGTCAGTCCTTGAACAATCGAGGTCTGTGTTCAATCATAGCTCGTACCAATGAGTTCAAATTTGTTATTTGGAATTTATGTACGGATGATATTGTTACGAGCTTCTAGATTCAATGGATTGAAGAGAAACACTAGGCCAAAGCTCCGGAGTTTATTCGTAGCACAAGTCCACAAACTAATCTTCAAAATCACGGGTCCCCAACAGAGTTCGTCCCTGTCCTTCAATCTATAATCTTCAGGAACATTCGAGAGCCTTCCATACTTTCTTTTGTTTGATATTCGATACGAAAGAAGATAGATGTATTGGTTTCCCTTTCGCACTTGACAATCCTTATGCGATTATTCGAGATCTTGATAATAAAATAAACGTATTGAAAAAAAAGTCTATCAATCCGCACTGGTCCCGCGTGGTGCACTATGTCCCATACACTCTCTGTAGCAGAGTAGGCCTGAGCCCCTGCAGTGGGGACGTATATAGGCTGTTGATGATGATGATATTACTCCCTTTTGCCATGTTTCAGGAAGTCGATGTAGAAGTGATCCCAAATGAACGCTGTCAGAGATGGTTCCGAGCTGCTGGTAGAAGAGAGACCATACACGATGTTTTCCTCTGTGCTGGATATAAAGAGGTATAGTATTGGTTTTTTAATGAAGATAGGTCTTGTCCACGATCTTACCTGATGGTAAGCGACGATGTGGCTTACGAAGGTACGCGTTGGTCTACAAGGCACCTGTTCACCCTCGACTTCATCATCATCATCAGCCAGGAAACGTTCACAGCTGGACATCAATCAGTTTCACTTGAATTTGAACCAATTTCTACGACACATTGGGAAATCTGTACAGCGCGTTGAGATCTTTTGTAAGAAAAACCTTTACCAACTTAGTTTTTAGTACGAGTATAATTAAGATAAGGGTTTCGCTTTATTTTATCATCATCAGCCGGAGATCGTCCACTGCTGGACATAGGCCTCCTTCATGGTATGCCACATCAACCGGTCTCGAGCATCCAGCGACCTTTACTAGCTCGTTGGTCCAGCTAGTAGGGAGACGGCTCGTATACTTTTCCCGGTACCTTATACGTAGTCTAGAGAACTTTCAGCCAGTCGATTATCCGTTATTCGAGCGAGATGGCCTGTCCATTGCCATTTCAGCTCAATGACTCGTCGAGCGTGTGAACGGATTTCCTCATTCCGGATTTCATCACGTAGAGAAATTCCGAGCTCGTTGAGTGAATTTGGTTTTATAAGAAACTATGATTTCGTCACTATTTTTTCAAACGATGCTCATAAATTGATTTATTCTCTTGCAGGGCGGCCGTGACTCCTGCCAAGGGGATTCTGGAGGCCCCCTCACAATGAAGATGGAGGGGCGGAGCACCCTAATAGGGCTGGTCTCTTGGGGCATCGGCTGCGGACGAGAACATTTACCTGGAGTATACACTAACATCCAGAAGTTCGTGCCCTGGGTCGATAAGGTCATTAACCCTTGAATAATTGAATTGTGTTAATTTTGGTAAAACATGTTCCATTGGCAGAGACTTAAAAAACGTTATAAAATCATAACGTTATGGGCCTACATTGATTTCTGGTACAAACAGTTTTTCTCTCAGAATTTCCACAAAAATGTACTTACTACACTTTGATAAATAATTGCCTGAAAATAGTACATCGGATTATATTAGCCGACTTTTCAAATATTACTTTAAAAATGTGGAATTGTTGTACTTTAATAAAGCATCGAGCGACGGGCTAATTATTTTTAGTATTTTGGATATGCGGACATAGCATAACGTTATAGATAACGTTATTCATAAAATGAATACCGTTATTCATAAAATTAATACCGTTATTGATAAAATTAATACCGTTATTCATAAAATTAATACCGTTGTTCATAAAATTAATACCGTTATACATAAAATGAATACCGCTATTCATAAAATTAATACCGTTATTCATAAAATTAATACCGTTATTCATAAAATGAATACCGTTATTCATAAAGTTATGAGTGACGTTATAAAAACGTTATTTATTCTATTATATTTCGATAATGTATATCGTTACTCCTTTGACGTCTTTTCTTGTTTGATTCATACTAATATTTGTATTAGAGTTTGTTTGTTTGTAACAGAGGGTCAGAATGACAGAATACATGATTTTTATGTGGGTATAGTTGAGCTAGTAGTTCCCTTGATTATATTGATTAATTTATGAAGGCCTCACGGATGAAGTTGCGGGAAAAAAGCTAGTAATAACATAAAGCTCATATTGCTACATACATGTGAGGCAATTTGGGGTTGTCTAAATCTTTGAAATTGGTTTTGTCACATTTGTTACCATGGGCTCTATTGATGAAATATTTCTGTATGACAAGTAAATGCGTTCAAAAAGAACCGGGAACCGACTTCAATTGCCCTAAAAGTCTACTTTTACGAAGGCAAATTTCAGATTTATATCGTTTTCTCATGGATGCCATTGTCAGAACAAAACTAAATTGAAATGAGACCACACGAAAAGCACCACCTTTCAAATAAAAAAAGAATCATCCAAATCGGTTCGTCCAGTCAAAAGTTCTGAGGTAACAAACATTTAAATAAAAAATACCCGTCCAATTGATAACCTCATCCTTTTTTCAAGTCGGTTAAAAATTAAACAGTATGTTATAAAATTTTGGTGTGTTGCAAAGGTTTTCAGCACAAAATGAGTACTTCCTTGAAGTGAAGATCTCTTTAAAGTATTTTTTATAATAAATTTAAATTAATAATTATAATGTAAATAAAATGACAAGTCATAAATTAATTGTATTTATGATTCCAGTGCATGTATTATTTTAAATATAATATTTTGTAACGTTTTTAAATTAGTTTTCAAAATTTGATTTATTTAAATTAATTATGATTAACGATATGAAAAGAAACAGTGTTTTTGTCTGTTTAAGATTGTTAATGTCTTGTTATAAATAAATGACAAATTTATCATGAACTCCTAAATTAGGATTCAAAAGGACTATGTGGTCCAAAATAATTTTAAGTAATTTTATCTTTCTTATTTATTTTTAGATTTAAATTTAACAGTTATTTACGTTGATATTGCTATAAGATTTATATTTTTATATATAAATAAATTGTTTCAATACGCGCGTTGAAATTATTTCCTATATACTTGACGACTAAATACACCCACCTTCCCTGTTATGATTTCTACCCTTGCATGTGACATCAACATATAACTGCGATCAATAAGCTTCCTGCTGAGCGTGGAGACTGTGGAAAACCCCCTAAGGAAACATGTAGACCTTATGGCGATCCACCTCCATCAATGTTTCATACTAAATTTCTATTGCCATAATCTTTTAAAATGTAATAGCTGGATTTGTGCAGTAACTATCTAAAAATAGGACATCGGATTGTGATGTCGCGAAATGAGTATCATTAACATACAACTTCACAGTGAATCACAATTTTTATTTTAAACACTTTTTTCCGATTTAAAGCGCCATCTATGAACCATTAGCTGCGTAACTGCTATTGTAGCTAACTATAAAGTTGTAAATTAATGATATTTATTTCGCGACACTATAATTTCCTCTTCTATTTTAAGGTAATTACTTATCAAAGCCAGCTGTTCTGTTTTAAAAGATTATGGCAACAGAAATTTAGTATGGAAGCATTCGGGGAGGGATACTTTAAAAAAATCGTATCGTTGGAGTGCCCTAAGATTTTTCCATAAATTTCCGCTTTTCTTTACATGACATCTAGAAAATTAAATCGTAGTCTCATAGTGCAAAAATCAGTCGCTTTCCTTGACGTCATCGGTCGCTATAGCTTCGAACGCTAAATGTAGATATTAATATTAACCCTACTGTTTCGTCGGGAGACTTAGATGTCATGGTGGGTATGACAAAAAAAATTTACGCGTATATAATGCCATATTTTTAATGAAAAACAATTCTAATAACGTTTTGCTTTTCGACCACTAGATATATGGTTTTATATCTACCTTAATCACGTGACAGTGTGAACTTCTGACGTCATAAGTTCACACACTCCGAAATGAACAGCCCACGTGTTAAATTAAAAATAATAAAAACCATAAATTTAAACCATTTATTTGCCACAGACAAATTACACATACAACACACACACATATATATAAAACTAATTCAAACATTTACAACATTACGATAAATACACATTACAATGAGAAGGTTCTGTGGCAGGAGCTGTTTCTGTACCCGTTATGTTTTTCTGCTGAAAATCACAACACTGATTTTCAGCCAGCCCCTATTCTAACCAGATTTTAACAACTTGCACGCAGCGGTACACAAATATAATTAACTTAAAGATACTTATACAAACAACACTAATTAATAATAAATTAACTATATTAACAGGGCGTCCATAGTATGTCACTGTCAATCCTATTTGGCGTATTTTTGATGAATTTATTGAAGATTAAAAAGACTATTTTAGCAAATATAAGTCAAATGAATTTAATGAATGCCATCGGTTTTTTTTTTGAAATTATAAAATAAACTGACTTATTCGATAGGTCAATGAGAAAATATGACGTAAAACCAAAATATCTTCAAATTGATTTTTATTTTCGTGCTTTATAAAAATCTTAACATACCCAATTGCACAGTGCATGTCATACCTCTTACTAAACCGACTATCGATAGGTACTCCTGCTGGGAATTGAACCCGGGACCTGCTGTTACGCCAGATATAAAGACGCAAGGCTATAGAGGCGTTTACTTGTTTGAAACAAAGAGCCTAGAAGCATTTATTTGTTTTTATGTATGTGTGCAGTATATGCGCTTTTTATATTATCAGGCGCTTTTATTTTCATGCAATTTTATAGTGATAAATATATCTACTATTGTACAGTCGAATACATCAAAGTTTCATACTAAATTTCTGTTGCCATAATCTTTTTTAAATATAATAGCTGGATTTGTGCAGTAACTACCTAAAAATAGGACATCGGATTGTGATGTCGCGAAATGAGTATCATTAACATACAACTTCACAGTGAATCACAATTTTCATTTCAAACACTTTCCATTATTGTTCAAAGCGTCATCTACGAACCATTAGCTGCGTAACTACTATTGTAGCTAACTATAAAGTTGTAAAAAATATTTATTTCGCGGCACTGTAATTTCGTCTCCTATTTTCAGGTAACTACTTATCTAAGTCAGCTGTTCTGTTTTAAAAGATTATGGCAACAGAAATATAGTATGGAAGCATTAGGAGAGCGATAACGTTAATACACGTTGGTTACACTGTACCTACAATTTTTTTAAATTTAACAGGAACTCGCTAGAATGCTTTCATATAAATTTTATGCCATAATCTTTGAAAGTGAAATCAACAGGCTTTGATAAGTAATTACCTACAATTAGGAGATTCAATCATAGTGATACGAAAAGAATAGAATTAACTTTTTTGACAGCTACAATATCCGTAACGCAGCTAATGGTCCCTAAATGGCATTTGAAACAATAATTAAAAATTGTGTTTAAAATAACAATTGTTCTTCACTGTGAAGTTGTATGTTAATGATACTCATTTCGCG
The DNA here is from genome assembly GCA_910589575.2 of Carcina quercana. Taxonomy (NCBI): domain Eukaryota; kingdom Metazoa; phylum Arthropoda; class Insecta; order Lepidoptera; family Depressariidae; genus Carcina; species Carcina quercana. Next base: position 2,444,642 of record OU342454.1, on the reverse strand, counting down.
ACATCACAATCCGATGTCCTATTTTTAGATAGTTACTACAATCCAGCTATTAAATCTTAAAAGATTATGGCAACAGAAATTCAGTATGAAACTTTGATGTAGGTTGATCGCTTTTAGTATATTTTTCTCCAGATTTTCTTGTTTAATGGATTTCTACGCATAAAGAAGGGTGTGTTCTATGAAGTAGGGTGTGAGCCAACTATACTGTTTTAAAAGATTGTGGTTAAAGAAAGAGAGTGACCCGCTCAAGGATCGGTAGCGCGCGCGAATTGACTCACACATGCGCGTGTATACAAACGTCATACGTTCGATATATAGGAATAAGACGACATTACGACATTTGTTTCAAGTGTCCTTCCTGTGCCGCAGCCATGGATTTGTAAAGAATACACGGATGGAATCTCATCTTATAATGCTTGAGGTCAACAAAAATACAGTCACACGTGTAACTGACGATGACGTGCGCTGCGTATTGACGGTCTAGTGTCTGATGTTTAATGTACTTGTGTTTGTGTATAAAAAACAAAAGTGTCTGATGTAGTTCCTTCATACGTGTTTATTGGAACACGTCATGTGGATATTCTGCTCTACGTGCTTCCAGCTAGCTTTCAGTTAAAAAGATTTTTGGGGGCACTTGGCTGTCATCTTACCTGATGGTAAGTGATGATAAAGCCGTTGGATGAAATGCGTACTCACCCAATCTAACGATGATATTACCTTTGACTCATACCGGAGCACAACAGTGCCATTAACGCTGCTGTTTTGCGGCAGACTCAGGTAACATGGCGGTAGCTAGCCAGACGGACATAGAAAAATACCCCACCACCATCAAAAGACAAATGCCGTAAATATATGGAGTCCAAAAACTTCACTATCAAATAAAAGTGGATTAAATTCCATTTTTAAATATTTCGTCCAGTAACTTTTGCAAAATCAACAAATATTCGAGAAAATTCTACATTTCAATGTTGTCATAGTGTATAGCTATTGAAATATTCGACGGTATATTTATCGTAAATATCATCCAACTTATATCCTTATGACGTCACTTAGCCTTTAAGTCGATACTGACTTGATCGATCGTCAGATACGACCTTTTCGATTGAATGGAAACAGGTAATAGCACCTTCAGTTTGGAGTTGCCAGCTTTTAGGAATTCTACCAATAGGTAGTTTTAAATGAACATTGGGAATTTTGACAAGACATTTGGTTTTGTGGTATTTTTGGTAGATGATATTTTATTATTATTGCGGACCATAAATTTATAGCTAAAATTAAGTGCACCGGTGTTTTAGTATTGTATGGTTTTTATTTCTATATTAGTTTGTATTGAATACATGCTCTAAGTGAGTATAAATATATAAATCTATACTGATATTATAAATGTGAAAATGAGTTTGTTTGTTTGTTCGTCCTTCCGTTAAGTCATAACGAAGAGTCAGAATGATACAATTTTTTATATAGGGATAGTTGAAGGGAAGGATAGTTTCTGAAGTACACGCGGACGGAGTAAGCAAATGCTACTAGTTGTATAAATAAACAAGGTAAAGACAGCTAATTAAGGTAAAGAGTTAATTACTCGTATGTTAACAAAAATTTATTTGTCTTGAAGAAGTCATATTTAACTTCATTTTACAATTTGTTTTTTGAATAAGTTTCCCTGCGGCTTTTTAGGTGTCTCGGACAAAAGCCGCAAGTCAGTGAAGCGCTGGCTATTTTTGCTTCCATTACCGGAACACGATAGTGTTATTAACGCTTCTGATTGTTGACAGACTTTTACTAGCCAGACTGTCATAGAAATATAATATTTTACCATCAACTAAACCGATAGTATCAGAGATAGCCTTCACTATACCACGCCACGGCACTCATATCATTATAGTTTTTAGGTTTAATTCGATCAGTTTTATTGTTGTGCATTTGTACTAAATTCTATAAGCACCTACAGTAGCGCCACTGATACGATACATGAAAACGTTGCAACTAATTTGTAGTGTTTTTGCTGTTGCACCTGGCAACACAGCTGCGCGCAGGCAGCCGGTCAGTAAACTATTCGAAAGGCGAACGCGCGGCCGCCACCGCCATGCGAGGCAAAACGACCAATCAGAACAACGACAACGAACATCCAAATTCAAACTAAAACTGTAAAAAGTTTTCATTTAATTCATCACCTTTCGTAACCAGCCAGTGTTTTTATTTTTTTTAATTCAAAAAAATACATAAAACCTCCTTCGAAGGCTCGCTTGGCCAGTCCAAGGATGTGAACTTTTTTTATTAAGTGCAGCAAAGAAATGTGGTCTCAGTGCTTATGTTGAAACGGACGGGTTTCGTTTGTGTGTTTTTGTTTTATTTTTAATGTGCGTGGAGGTGTCAACCTTTGCGAGTCTGTAGTCTGTTGGATTTTTGAATAAGTTATTTGAAAGGTAAGAGCTTAATTTTAATAGCATTTAAGTCGCACCGAATTGGTATAAGTTCTACCAACGCAATTACAGTTTTTACAGACTGTTCAGTTCAGTTTTGATTGTCCATTTGCAGAATACTATATACATTTCATATAGTTTTATCATGAACTGGTTGAGATGGACAAAAAGGGGCGCTAAGGCGGTTTTTTCCCTCAGCGCTCTCTTTTGTTCAGCGACATTTAGATTACACAATGAACTTGAAACATTATTAATTTCGCGTTCAAAAAGAACTATAAAACCGACTTCAACTGCCTTAAGAGGGTATGCTGATGTCAAAGCGCCCATACAAACGTAGTCCAGTCATATTTTGAGTATTAAGCTATGAAAATCTATGAAATTTTCAAGACACAATCTAGAAACAAATATCTGTGTCGGTGGTGAGTCAGATTTTCGTTTAAATATATACTTCCAGAGTTACAGGGCGTCAAAGTATTGTATTTTTCGGTAATAAAAAGCCCCAACTTTGAATCTGATTTACAAGAGTATGAATCAATTTAGAACAATTTGGAAAAACCACCGACATCTGAAATTTCATTAGCATACTGTATTAAAAAAATGGTTACATAATATACTGTATCCTTCAAATGATCCCTGGACTACGAAAAATCCAAATACCAGGTGGATAACATCGCGTAATGTATGCTGTCTCACCGTACGCGCTCGGGTAGGATAGGGCTCGGAGAGGGACAGCTACAAAACAATGTGACCTTGAAACCGACCACGTGGTCTTACCAACATAGCCTCTTAAAAGTATAGCATTCATCCCCTAAAATGTTCACCCTTAGAGGTAGTATCTGGGAATATAATATTTAGTTTTTGTTGATTATCTCAAAAAGCGCTGAATCAATTTCGATAATATGTATATGGGACCACCTCAGAAGTATGTTCTACCAAACAAAAAAAGAATCATCAAAATCGATTCATAATTGTCGGAGTTATCGCGTAACAGAAAAAAAAACATACAGTGTAATTGAGAACAGCCGTCTTTGTTGAAGTCGGTTGAAAAAAAAATCAGTAAATAGTGCTTAAGTAGTGGTGCAAATTGATATACAGGTGTCTACATAGAGTATACGAATTAATTTGCCCAAAAAATTGAATTCGGGTTTCATAAATAGCCAATCAAATAAATAAAAATTCAAAGCATGGGCATCGTGCTATTAACACTGCTGTTTGGCGGCAGACAGGTGATAGGATGGTAGCAAGCCAGGCGGACATAGAAAATGAATTACCACCAATCAAGCCAAGTACCGATAGGTGGCCCAACTGGGAATCGAACCCGGGACCTCCTGATTGTGAATCCAACATTAACCATTAGGCCAAGGAGGCGGTTGAAGAATATAGCCTCTATACTATAGTCAACTAGTATCCCCATAAAGTGACCTCTATGTTTAAAACGCCATTAAAATAGTTTGTTTTTACGATGATTTCCCATTTATCAATCCGTAATAAAAACCTTCAAGCAAAGTAAAGGTTGAATAGCTTGAATAACACTTGAACTCAGTTTTTTCTTGAAGAATCAATTATTCATACTTTGTTCTTTTTATAGTAATCAGTTGAAACATCTTAAACGTTTTAGCCATGGCTCGGAACGGTGGTAGATTTAAAGTTTGACAAAATTTAGTAATGACTGGAAGTTGGCCTAATGGCTAAATTTTGGACTAACTAAACTGAGTACCTGTCCGTACTCGGTTTGGTTGGTGGGAGGGCATTTTATATGTCCACCTGACTAGCTACCACCATGTTACCTAAGTCTGTCGCCAAACAGCAGTGTTAATAGCACTTTCGTGTTCCGCTATGAAGGTAGCAAAAACAGTGTCTCATTAGCTTGGGGCTTCTGGGTGAGATGAAGGCCAAGTGCTAACCTATCATTTAAAAAAGCTTGGATTAGCTCGGAATTTCGTTGTGAAATATTGTTCTTTTATGAATCGTTAATCGATAACCAACTACAGACTTAGTACTTTCCCAATTTCAATACGATTGATTCAGTCATAGCCTAAAGATATAATTTTTTGAAAATGGAACGTACCACCCGCTACCAGTTCCGGCTGGGCAGCTGTGACGTCACTTGGTGGGCGGACGGCCGCGCCGGCGCAACCTTGACTCATTCAGCAAACCGCACCGCGCCGAGACTAATCTGTTTTATTACAAGCGTTACATACTGCCGTGGAAACTACTGCCTTCTTTATATATTATACAGCTAACTACCGTGTGGTCTCCGCTTTAGAATCAGATCAATAAAAATATTCAGAAGACCCCGTGCGAGGCAAAATGACCAATCAAAACAACGAAAACGAACATTCAAATTCAAACGAAAGCTCTAAAAAGTTTACATTTAATTCATCGCCTTTCTTAACCAGCCAGTGTTTTTTTATTTTTTATTCAAAAAATATATTAAACCTTTCGAAGGCTCGTTTGGCCAGTCCAGTCTTTGGCTAAATTATTCATACTAGTAAATATTTTAAGGATGCAATAGCTGAAAGCTCCCTTCTATGCCGAACTCCTTTCCGAAAGAGGCAGATAGATCCATGTATACCTCTATTTTGAGAATACATAGTAGGTAACCTGCGCTAATGAAACGATATTGCGCGCTCCCTCACACTCATGTCAACCTGGTAATCTGGTATTGAGATGAAGATGATTGAAAGGATCTTCTGATCAGCTCGATGGTGGCAAATATTGTCATCCGACTTACATACAATCAAAGAGTTTCGAATCGATATGATTTTTGAAGTAGGTTAAGATTGACTTGCTAGATTTGTTTACATACATGTATATTTACATACAAATGGATTTAATGAATGAATGAATTGATAGTACTGGTTGAGTCTTTTTAACCGACTTCAAAAACTGAAGTTCTCAATTCGACGGGTATGTTTTTTTATGTTTGTTACCTCGGAACTGTTGACTGGGTGAACCGATTTGGATTATTCTTTTTTTGTTTGAAAGGTGGTGCTTCCCGTGTGATTCCATTTAAATTTGGTCCAGTTCTGACAGCGGCATCCATGAGAAAACGATATAAATCTTAAATTTGTCTTAATAAAAGTAGACTGTTTAGGCAATTGATGTCGGTTTCCACTTCTTTTTGAACGCATTTGAGAGACAACTGGACAAGATCCTGATTTACACAAATCCAAGGATCCTTGCGATACCTGCCCAAGTGTTACCCAACACCGCACTAAAAGAGGATCGAGCTGCGGCCCACCTATACGGAGCAGCAAGGGCGAGCGCGGGCGTGTGTTTGACATTAGTTGCGCAATGCCACGTTATGCGTGTGCGCAGGTAGGGCTGTCAGGTGCGAAACAGTGGCGTTTATGGATATTTTATATATCCACATATATATTTAATAATATATGATGAATTTCCACTTGCCATCATCTCATTTGTCAGACGTGTCAACTTAATGAGTAACTGGCTCTCCTACCTTCCATACCGGAACATAAAAGTGCTATTAACACTGCTGTTTGGCGGGTGACTTAGATAACACACAGGATGACATAGAAAATGCCGTACCACCAACCCATACCGAGCACCGATAGGGAAGAGTCTCACTGGGAATTGAACCCGGAACCTACGAATTGTAAATCCAAGCTTGTAACTATTAGGCCACGGAGGTGGATAAACACGTGCTTGCATGTTTTTACTAACAGTTTAATATTAATTACTTCTAGCGTTTTGCACGCTACCACATCCGTGAGAAATTAAAAAGTATCCCTTTGGAACTGCTTGATTGATCTGGATAGAGAGTATCCTATCGCCCTATCCCTATGGAGAGAAGATGACTAGCGCGATTTTCCATACAACACTACAGTCCTCAACCAACAGTTTGAAAAGATACATCGATCTTTTATTTGCCATCGCCCAGTCTCCAACCCAGCACAGCGTGCGAACAGATTCCGTCCAGTACAGCGAATCATCGAGTTGGTTTCTGTCTCGCACAGGCCCTTTAACTCACCTATATCCAATAATCATGTTATTATGTTCTTCCGTTAGGACGTAAAGAAAGGAGAAACGAACACACTCTCACATTTTATAGTATTACTTGTAGCGTTTAGAATTAAGAATTGTGTACTTGACACCTAATTAGTTTGGGGTTGAATTGTATTTTATACCGTAACGGACAATAAAATAAAGCACCCCAGAATACAAATACGTAAAAGTGTTAATTTTTTATTGGGATTTGGCTAGAAATTAAAATTTCAAAAATTGCGAAAAATATAGTTCTTGTAGTAAAACTATTAGTCGTGTCGAAAAAAATTCATAGAGCTATTTATCTTTTTACGTGCACTATCGAATGAGACAAAAACATTTTTTTAGTAAAATACCCAATTGACAGATTGTTAAATTTTGTAATTAATATTTGTGCGCCTGCCCACAATGTTTTTAGAGACTTCTAGACGGGCACGTTTTTCATCCAACCGGTTTATTTTATGAAGCGCTAGCGCAATCTTACTGTGCATGGAAAATTAAACTACGCCAAAACTAAGCAGATGGCAACCCTAGACTAAAAACCTACATGTGGGTACTTGAAGATTATCTGTGGTGTTTAAGTAGTGCTTATTTACTGTAGTGCTTAACGCATACGATAAATATTATCACATAACTATCTAACCGAAACTATCATTGAATGGTGTGGTGTAACTTTGTGAAGTCGATATTCTCGAGCATTGCTAGGTAACCTCAGAGAGATAACAACCAAAGTTATTAAGGATTTTTAACACGCTTTTATTAGCTTCACCTGTATGTTTTTTTGTATGTAATCGACTAATTTGGACTCGATTTTGACCCACTTTAAACGGACAGATTTAATCCAAACTTTGTACACTTATCAAGAATTAGCGACAATATAATAATTTCATAAGTTTATCACATTATCCTGATTAGGATCGCCAGGATTAAATAATTTCCTCACACATTCTCTGTGTGAGAGCGAGTGAGACAACCACGCCCTCTGTTGGAGATTTACTATACTACCTGCACCTGTATTTTATTATGTTGTTCGAGAAGAATTTTACATCCGTGCACCCTCTGTTGGAGATTTACAATACTAATGACGAGAACTCAAAGAATTTTTTTATTATTGACAATAAATTGAACTAAAAAGTGGAAAATTAATATAGTTTTTAAAAAACACGCTTTTATAGCACTTCGAACTAAAAAGTTAAAAACAATTTTTGTGAAGAAAAAAAGCGTCGGGTGATGTACGAAAAATTTGAAACAAAGCGCCGGCCCCCTTTTATTTTTCTACACACCTCACTACCCTCCGTGGCCTAATGGATAAATGCTAGATTCACAATTTGGAAGGCCCGGGTTCGATTCCCAGTGGGGTATGTTCTGTGTCCACCTGCTAATAGCAATGTTGTGATCCGGTATGAAAGGTAGCAGAGCTTGCATCATTAGCTTCAGGACCTCCAACGGCCTTATCATCACTTACCCACTTACCATCAGGTGAAATACGGGCCTGCAAATCCATTCTATATTTAAAAAATTCCATCTTAAAACGAACCTAACGTAAAAACCAGTTAAGTTCCGTACCGTTATCTATTAAAAACGGCAACAAAGTCATGTCTGTTGTACGGGAACCCCCTGAAAGATTTATTATAATTTAATTATTTATTCATAAATTGAATATACATATAAATAAATATTCTGTGAATATTTCAAGCTTATACATGTTGCCGTTATCAATGTCAAGCAAAAACGAGCAAAAAAATCACGTGTATTATATGGGAGCCCCCTTAAATATTTTTTGTATTCTGTTTTGTTAGTAATTGTTGTTATAGCGACAACAGAAATACATCATCTGTGAAAATGTCAACTGTGTAACTATCACGGTTCATGAGATACAGCCTGGTGACAGACGGACAGCGGAGTCTTAGTAATAGGGTTCCGTTGGTTACCCTTTGAGTACGGAGCCCTAAAAACATTACTCAATTCAACAAACTCATTTATTGATATTAATGCCCCTGTCAAACTGGCTCCAAATATGGCAAGCGTTGTGCAAAAGTGGCTCCACCTTATACACTACAACGGTCGTAGCTAGCACTGGTGTGGGAATAACGTATTTGTCACTCGGGCTTTTGGTTTGTTGACCTTGAGGTCAAGCGACGAGTTTGGCTTACGAGTAATGGACCATGTTAATGTCATCCACGGCTTGTCGAGCAGTGTTTCTATAAAATATTTGATTTCTTCTCTTCTCCATGACTAGTAGTAATTTGACTAACTTAATTTAACTTTAGTAATTTAATTTTAACTTTAGTAATTTAATTTTGCCTTTTGTGTAATGTAACTGATTTATAAATTGTTTTTTAACTATAAAATATTGACTTGTACCAGCAGTACCAATAAATGATGATTATGATTATGATTGTGTGGTCTAGGGTTTAGAAATAGACTTTTAGTGGTGTTAGTAAAGATGAGAATCGAGTAGCAGTCGCTCATGTTACAAATTTACTTGATTAGGATAGGATTTCTTTTAAAAAATCTCTTAGACCTTCAGGCCTTATGGTAGTTATTTCATTTTTTGGTGTGGACATATTACAACCAACGGCCTTACAGTTACTTACTACCAGATGAAAAAAAGACCAAGTGCCAAAACTCATGGTACAAAATAAATCTATATAAAAGAAGTACCGCCTATGTTACCTGTCATTTATGTTAATAGTGCCATTAATAGTGCTGTTAATAGTGCTGTCAATAGTGCCGTCAATAGTGCCGTCAATAGTGCCGTCAATAGTGCCGTCAATAGTGCCGTTAATAGATCTGTTAATAGTGTTGTTATTGGAGCTGTTAATAGTGCCGTTAATAGTGCACTTAATAATTCTGTTAATAGTGCTGTTAATATTCAGATTATTTAAATTATTAACATTGTACATTGTATTTGACAAACACACAAAAATAAACTAAGTAGCACTAAGAAAACATAATAAAAAAACATGCTAATAATCAGATTAAAATTTAAAAAATTATGAATGTCAGTAAAATTTTAGATAATATAATATTATATAAAATATAAAAATAGTGCCACTAATAGTGTGGTTAGTAGTGCCATTAAAAGTGCTCTTTGTTGAAATCCCAGAGTGCAAAGATATACCCAACGACAAACTGACAAAAGTATCGGTATACGATCGAACCTTCCATCTTCTGAATATAATTCCAACTTTCCTACGGAGGCAGATAAATTATAAATCATTCACGCAGCCCGCAAAGCCCTTCTTAGACCAGCGTCCTCATTGAACAGACTCCTAAAAAGGCATGTGTTGTGTAAAAGTGGCTCCACCAAAGAAGGTAGTAATAGCAGAATTCGTCACTCTAGCTTTTGGTTCGTTGACCTTGGTTTGAGAAAAGTTGATTCAATTTTTGTTCTGAAACAAAAACCTCAATAAATGTTTCAGATACACCTGTGGTTACATTTATCAGTGTACAGCTTTATATATACACATATATTACTATTATATTTCATATTATAAACTATATTATCTATTTATAAATACATATATTACTATACGATTCACCGTATCGAGGAGTGAACCAATTCCCTTTTGGTTCTGACGGAAGATCAGCGCTGTAGCTCTGTCTGCAGCATATGCTGAGTCAGGACCAGTTCGTCAGAAATACAGATCACAGGATACGGCACTTACGTGACCAATGTCGGCTGATGATGTATTGTTTATGTGTGTGTTTGTGTGTATTTCTGTTTATGTTTCTTCTCTGTATCTGTGTTTTCTGTTGAATAAATGTTATATCTATCTATCTATATTTGATGTTGATTGCTAAACACGTGCTACATGCATTTCGATATATTTTAAAGAGATTGTTACATCTATTCTTTTTATTTACTCTGTGACAGATACTTAGATTTAGACCGAGAATGTTATGAATTTGATTTTCTGTCTAGTGTTTCTATCGAGTAATTATAAAATCGCGGGCAAGCTTTTTAAAATAATCTCACCAATTTAGTTTTTAGCTTACAAAATAACAGAAAGAAAACATTAACATTTAAGTCACTAATGACTTAACTTAACACAATAAGTCACTAATGACTTAGGTAGGTAAAAATGTCGTCAATCTAAAAGTTGAAACATAATCCGTAGCTTAATTAACTTTAAACTCACAGATAAAACTACTTTATATGGAGTGTAACGATCTATATGCAAATTGAATCCTATCACATTTAGTATGGACCGACTGTAATCGAGGGAGCTACAGTCCGTCTACGCTATGTTGACTACACTATTATAAATGTATTAAATTAATTGACCAGTGGTTTCAGTTGCGCAATTTTTTAAAATTATCTTAAGAAATAATGGCATTAAAATATCGTCAAACTGTTGGTGTGTGAAAAAGAATACGCTTAAAATACACTTTCCCATTTGTGTTTCCCAAGTGTGGTCATAAATATCAGTGGTTAAAGTCCTGTAGCTCAAAAGCAAAAAAGGAACCCTTGGCTATCCATCTGTCTATCTATCTTTATCTTTCATCTATCTAGTTACCTGTCAAGACCCTTTTTCTGAGAAAAAACAAACTTTTTTTGTCAACGCTATAAAAAGATACGGTCGTTTATACTGTTACAGGATCTTTGTGTTTTTAATGTGTAAATTAACAATTAATTGCTGTTTTTTGGCAGGCACTTTCGTTAAGGCATTTTTCGGTGTACGAGTATATTACCTAACCTTATTATTTATGAACGGGATCCTCGGTCTGACTCGCACTTGGCCAGTTTTTTATTATTATTAAACTATTACAAGGACGTTCACTAAATCCGAAGAATTCTCCACGATTTAACTCAAGTATCTTTTTACTAAAAAAAGAAATGATGATGATTTCTAGATTATGTGTAATACATTATTACATTGTTGTATCCTTGGCATAGTCAAGTTATCGTAGACATACTTAGATAACTTAGTTTGCCTAGTAAGCGTGGGCTCATACACCTACGCGGGTTTTATAATGGCGCCGTCAGCGTGCAAAAATTGTCTGTGGGCAGGTATCAATCTGCAGTTCCCGGATGTAATCTTTAGCACTCGCTTCATAATAAGAAATACAGTTTTTCTTTTTGTAAAAAGAAATATATTTTACCACGCATTGCCTAACTAGAGGTAAGTGTAGGAAACCCAAAGACAAGGCGACTTATTGACTCACTTGATTTTGTGATGACTGACAATCTGGTCGATGACAGAAGCGTTACTAATGCCATTTTAAATGTCGTTCAAACTCTCACAAAGTATATGTATGTATATTTATTTATAGTTTATAAATTATGTAAATCGTGTTTTTATATATTGTTATTTTTTATTCTTCTTTTCTATATATCTTCTGTAATATATACTTTTTTGTTTATGTATGTAGGTCTACTTTCAGTATATATTTTTTTAAACTCCAGTGTGAGTGCCGGCAGAAATCTCTCGTTAGGGATATGCAACTCTAATTGTACAATTTTAGATATTTGTAATTATTATTTTTATATGTACAATAAACAAAGTGATTTTCTCTATATAGCTAGCTAGAAACTTTAAAGTAGAGGTTAACAAATATCAAATAAAAATGATTATTTCATTTGAACCGAAAACAAAATTTATACAAGCATCAATAGCCGATGTACTTTATAAACTGTATATTTCACAAACAAACAAATTTGTAGCGACAAGTTTCTTAAAGAAAAAAAAAACTGGTACCATTTAATATATCAGAGGTGTAATTTAGTATAATTCAATTAAATCTGACGGTATAAATGTTCAATTTTTCCTATTGTCTTAGCCATTGTTTATCTTTACCTAAACATTCTCAATAGCCTACGAGTGAATTGGCTAAAATTACACACAAACTGTGTTTATATGAATGCCAGAGCGATTAATGAAATATCATCATCATCAACAGCCTATATACGTCCCCACTGCAGGGGCTCAGGCCTACTCTCCTACAGAGAGTGTATGGGCCATCGTCCACCACGTGGGCCCAGTGCGGATCGGACTTCACATGCCTGTTCAAGACATGCAAGTTTACTCACGATGTTTTCCTTCGCAAGCAATCGGATAATGTACTTGAATTGAAAAACAACTCATAGGTACACGGCTGGATTCGAACCCGGAACACTCAGATTGAGAGTCCGCGCCTTATCCACTGCGCCACCGACGCTTTAATGAAATATACTTATGTTTTATTTGACGGCTACGAAACTTAAATAGCCGTTGGTGCCCAATTAGTCGTAACTATGAAATAAGACTAGTCTGTTCTTGTAAGCTGCACGTCTTCACATCGTGGAGTTAGAGCATCATCAGCCACGAAAAGTCCACTGCGGGACATAGGCCTCCTCCTGTACACTGTCCATTTTTATCCATCAGTGAATAGGTTGTCGGTCCATCTTATCGGGGAACGGCCAAGTACACGCTTCCCGGTACGTATTCGCCACTCGTATACTTTTACTCCCCATCAGCCATCAGTTCTTCAGGCGATGTGGCCCACCCAATCCTACTATAGCTAAATCGCTCATCGAACTATGAAGCTGACCTAAGTTCGTCTTCGGATTCATTCCAGATTTTACCACGTAGAAAAATTCCGAACATATCTCGTTCCATTACTCGCTGAGTGACTTTGAGCTTGTTTATTCGTCCTACAGTAAAGGACCACGTTTCGGTTCCGTATGTCATCACTGGCAACACGCATGAATTAAAGACTTTTGTCTTTAGACGAGACTTTACACATCCAGCCCTGCCCTGAAGTTTTTTTGGCGAGCGTTTTAAAAGTTTGCAATCAAAATGCTTAAAACTATACATTGCATTGTTCAATTATTTCCCTAAACATACTGCTATTATGAAGAATTACATCACCTCAAAGCAATCGTAAAATAAAATCATTGCTCGTGTGAGAAAAAAAATTTAAACTACACAGTCAATCCGAAATAATACTTAAAACCTCTACCATAAAACACAATTTTGCAGTACATAATGCAATTCATTAATTTTCAAGCCTTTAAAAACCAGATTTACAGGAAACCCAACTCAAAAACGATAAGGTTTAAGTTGTAAATAAGCTACGCAACTTTATTGGTTTTTCCACGTAAATTGCAAAGTTAACCGTGTAGCGGACTCAAGGGAAAATGTGTACTATGGCATTGTAGATAACGGTGTTGATGGATGTATGTTGTTTTACCTGCGCGGGAGTTGTCCTTGCCTGAAGGCCGTAGTTAATGGAAGCTTCTGCTTCTATTAATGTTAGGTTGAGAACATAATGAAGAAAAAAACGAATATTTAATTTCTACACACAGATTTACAATAAAAGACAAAACGCCTTAGTAGCTGAGATGGGTAAAGCATCAGTCCTTGACAATCGAGGTCTGGGTTCGATCCTGGCTCGTACCAATGAGTTACAATTTTTTTTTGTTATTTATGTACGAATGATAAATATCATTACCATTGGCTTCTCGGTTCAGGAAAAAATCGTGAGGAAACCTGCACACTGCCTGAGAAGAAATTCAAAGGTGTGTGTGAAGTCTACCAATCCGCACTGGTCCTGCGTGGTGGACTATGTCCCATACACTCCAGAGTAGGACTGAGCCCCTGCAGTGGGGACGTATATACTCGTAGGCTGTTGATGATTGGTGAGATTCATACCTCTATCACTCGGTTTGGTTGGAGTTACGCCATTTTTTATTTCCATCTACTTACCTAGCTACCTAAGTTTGCCGCCAAACAGCAGTGTTAGTAGCACTGCTGTGTTCTGTTAATGAAAGCTATCAGCCAACACCTCATCAACTTCTGGGCGAGCATACTTCTTTTATACGTGCTCATCGTTATCATCAGGTAAGATGAAGGCCAAGTGCTAATCAAAGAATGTTATTTTAAACCAGTGTAACCCAGCCCTAACATGAGCAATGATGTCAGCAATTCGTCATTAAATAACTAACTAAACGCATAGGGACTTAAAAGAACAAGAATATCTTAAAGGATTTACCCGACTACCATAGGAAAAGGATTATAACTTTTTGATACATATTGTCTTTTGATATTGTTTTTGATTGAGATTTATGTCGGTTTGGAGTAAAAGGTTTGTCTTAAGATAAAAAGTTGGTTTTTATTTCGTCTTCGAGACTTTCAAGACCTCGTGCAGTTACAGACCTCTCGTCGGTAAAATACCCCTTAAAATCCAAGTAACATCTGCAACTGTTTATGTTGAAAGATTGTACATATTAAAGAAACATTGCAATTCTCAATAAGCTAAAGTCCGATTTGTTGAGCTATTGCAGATTTGATAAGCAGTATGCACATATAAAAATGATGATTAAAAAATTGAAGTAGGTGCCACCCCTAGAGACTTCAGGTGTGACAGCTTATAACTATGCTAATGTCATGCATGTGGAGTTTTGAAGGTACTTACAACGCACCCTTAAGAGGGTATGCTGGTGTCAAAGCGCCCATACAAACGTAGTCCAGTCATATTTTGAGTATTAAGCTATGAAAATCTATGAAATTTTCAAGACACAATCTAGAAACAAATATCTGTGTCGGTGGTGAGTCAGATTTTTGTTTAAATATATACTTCCAGAGTTACAAGCCCCAACTTTGAACCTGATTTACAAGAGTATGAATCGATTTAGAACAATTTGGAAAAACCACCAACATCTGAAATTTTATTAATATGTATTGAAAAAATGGCTACATAATATACTGTATCCTTCAAATGATTCCTGGACTACGAAACATCCAAATAACGGGTGGATAACTTCGCGTAGTGTATGCTGTCTCACCGTACGCGCTCGGGTAGGATAGGGCTCGGATAGGGACAGCTACAAAACAATGCAACCTTGAACGCGGCCACGTGTTCTAAACAGACAATCCTCTTAAAGTTTGCACAGTGCGTGCCCTAACAGATTGTAGATTATTACTAGTGACATCTATCAAAATAATATCAGATCTCACGAATAAACGTTTTTAGGTTATAAAGTCAAACTAATCGGCCTTCTGCTTTCTATGGCCTTAGAGCTACATGCACGCTGTTTAGTTCAATGCCAAATTACATAGTCGCATGACTGTACCTGACTACACTTTTAAGTCACTGGTTGTTGCAAACAACTTGAGATGAAATTTGATATGGGAAAACTTGTGTATCTAGATTTTAGGGTTCCTTTTCATGAAAGTAAACCATGAACATAATGTTAAAATAATAATAGTAAATTTGTTTATTACTCCACAAAGAAGTTCTTAAAAATAATATTACATTTTTCCCTTGTTATAGGAGTAATACTATCTTGAAAGACTGGTGCCTGAAATAGGTTTGCCCCGTGTCACAGGTCACCGGCTCTCATTCACTCATCATCAACAGCCTATACCTCTATATGTCCCCACTGCTGGGTCTCAGTCCTACTCTCCTACAGAGAGTGTATGGGACATAGTACACGCGGCACCAGTGCGCATTGGTAGACTTCACACACACCTTTGAATTTCTGTTCAAGAGTGTGCAGGTTTCCTCACGATGTTTTCTCTCACTGAAAAGCCAATGGTAATGATTTTTATCATTCGTTCATAAATAACAAATTGTAACGCATTGGTACGAACCAGGATCGAACCCAGACCTCGATCGCTTAAGGACTGACGCTCTACCAAACTCAGCTACCGCAATAAACTAATTACAAACATCTTTACTACCTCACGGCTGACGGATGTCTTTGCCTTAGTGAATTGCGGCACACAGGTAAGGAAGCGAATCATTCCGTTACTTTATTTCGCTATAACCAAGTATCTATTGAACTTCATACTAACAAAAATAAGAATGCATCATCATAACAATATACTCGTAGTAAGTGTTACATAAGCTGTTTAGCTGACGTTTGGCAGTCGAAAGGTCAAGCTTTGTGTCTCGGACGAGGTCAAAGATTTATTGGAGGCTACGACTTAGAATTTTAAATAGTTTTGGTGATACAAGTTCAAAATATTGAGGGTTTATTTTTTTCTTTCTTGTTTATATTACTGTTCTACAGGGCGGGCTTATCAGCCTTCATCTTACCTGATGGTAAGTGAAGATAAGTGCGTATGACAAAAGCTCACCTATAATAGGCAAGTTACGGACCAATGTTTTTAAAACTGCTGCCTGGCGGCAGACTTAGGTAACATGATGGTATCTATTCCTAGTATCTAGAGATAGGCCTTTTGCTATAGTATATATTTAGTTTATAAATCTCTGTTCTTTCTTCTAACCAAGTAATAAATTTATTTTTCTTTCTTTCTAATCAGGCCAGGTCGTAAAAGTTCACTACTACCAACTGAAATGGTCTGTTATATATTGATTAATACAACAGTTTTTTACTACCAATAATATATCTAGCGACTAAATTGAGGCTTTCGTATGAGCGCGCTTCTAAAGTAATTTAGCAGAAATCCAGATGCGATATACTTTAGTTAATCTCATATATATAAAGCTAATGTTAGTACGTTAAGACAGGGTTTTCTCTATCACCACCAACTCCGATCAACTTCCCGTTGGGGTTGTGAATACCCCTTGGTCTCCTGATGAAAGTAAGGGAGTTTGGTCGCGATGGGTGGAAGTGGGTGGTTGTGGGTGGCAAAAATGTGAAAAATATATATATGTCCTTTTCTAACTCATGTGAACTTCACATGAGTGAAGAAAATCACGTGAGAACTGCTGGAAAGTCCTAAACATTTCTGTAATGATCTAGAAAGATTACATTTACTCTACGTTTATGCCAAAATAAATGTCCAACCGTGCGATGCCGGGGCGAGACGCTAGTAGCTAATAAAATATTCATACAATATGTAAACATAAAACATACATATTAGCATAAAATTTGTCCATACAAATAAGTGTACATATAGTTTACTACACATGCGTGGAAGGTCAGACAGAACTGGTCTCTAGGACCTTGGGTGAGATATCTTCCTTGTAGGCGAGACAACATCTGTAATTGATTAAGCAAAGCTCTTATTACAAATTTAACGGATGTATCGTATTATAACCGACTTTAAGAAAAGAAAAGGATTTCAATGTATATGTGCGTTACTTCCACGGATTTGTAAAGAATATACGGATTCCACCTCACCTAAAAATGCATGAAGTCAACAAGAATTCACCCACAAGTATAACAGATATTGACAGCCGAGTGTCTGACCTTTGGTGTACTTTGTTGTGTGTGTAACAAATGAAAGTGTCTGATTTAGTTCCTTTATACGTGTTCAAAATATACGCGTAATACTTCCAGTACACACACACACACACACATAAAAGAACGGATAACCGATGGGTAGCATAAGCTCGCAAGTGGCGACCACGTACCGGGAAACGTGTAGCAGGCCGTCCCCGTTAAAGCTAGATCAAGGTCGCGGGAAGCAGCTGAATATAGGCGGCTTGGGAACGTTACCATTTTTACTATGGGGGAAGCCTATTTTTTGGCGTCGGATATTTATGACTAATCGAAACCGGCCTCAATCATGACCTTGTCTATGTCCACGATATTTTTGCCACTTCCTCGTCAATAATAACATGACGATGTAATCGTAATATTCTTCTTATAAGTGAGAACCTGGTGCCGTTTCACAGGGCCCGCGCCATTGTGCTATGGGAGAACTCAAGAATTGCAAAACACCGGTTGCCGTGTTTTGTAATAAGTCTGGACAGTGTTTCTCAAGTGAGCGCTTTCGGCGTAGAGAATATTTGATAGCGTAAAGCGCTAGGCTAGCAAGAAACAGAATTAATAACGATTGTCATTTCTCTAAAAAGTTAAATTGTCTCCCATGACATTGCTTTTATACTGTTTTTTTTCTTAGACACCTTAGTTAATTAAATCCAATACCTTTAAACGAGCAATTCTCCTCCTCTCTCCGAAACGGCTCCAGCAATTTCGCTGAAATTTGGTATTTAGGGGGGTTTGGGGACGAAAAATCGATCTAGATTAGTCTTATGTCTGGGAAAACGCGCGTTTTCGAGTTTTCATGCGCTTTTTCTTTCGCATTATTCGACGCTAAATATGATGGGAAATTTCACGCTGTCAAACATAATCACTTTAGCCGAGTGGTTCACAAGTGTCATTCCGTCCGAGATATCCGCGTTCAAATCCCGGTTGGAAAATTGCTTTTATTTTTGTTGTTTGTGTGTTTAGGGGCAGAAATAAAGTTTTTGTTTGTTTTTTAAAAAACTACGAGCAAAGCTCGGTCGCCCAGATATTAAGTATTTAATTATAATAAACGCGTTCAAAAATAACTAAGAAAACGACTTCAACTTCTCTTAAAGTCTACATCATTTATCCTCTAAAATGCGGTTCTAAAATGAACCCTTAGAGGTGAAGGAGAGAAGAATTACTCGTATCTGCATCTGGGCATGTATTTTGATTTTTGTTGATTTTCTCAAAAAGTACTAAATCAATATCGATAAAATGTATAGGAGCCCTTTTGAAGTATGATCTACTCTCTATAACAGCCGAAATGATCGCGAAGCATACATACATACAGAAAAACATACAGTCGAATTGAGAGCATCCTCCTTTTGTCGTCGGTAAGTCGGTTAAAAAGTATCTTACTGCTAGGAATCGAACCTAAGATCTCCCGATTTTGAGTCCACTACTGAGGCGGTAAATGATAGTTACCCATTCAAAACAATACTTACATTACAATAAAACAGACATGAAATTTTTTTCCTTGTTAAACCACTTAGGGCGCCACCTCAATCAAAGTTTCATACTAAATTTCTGTTGCCATAATCTTTTAAAATATAATAGCTGGATTTGTGCAGTAACTATCTAAAAATAGGACATCAGATTTTGATGTCACGAAATGAGTATCATTAACACACAACTTCACAGTGAATCACAATTTTCGTTTTAAACACTGTTTTTCTATTATTGAACGCGCCATCTATGAACCATTAGCTGCGTAACTGCTATTGTAGCTAACTAAAAAGTTGTAAATTAACGATATTTATTTCGCGACACTATAATTTTGTCTCCTATTCTAGGTAAAGGTCAAAGTCAGCTATTCTATTTTAAAAGATTATGGCAACATAAATTTTGTATGGAAGCATTAGGAGCGGGATAACGTTAAGAAATTATCCAAATCAGATAAAAGTATACTATATACTTCGGCTATTCAATATCCTTTTTTAAAAAATTAAGCGATTTGGACAGTCCGTTACGGCGTACATGAATGACAAACAAACAGACCCACATTCGCATAGCTGTGGATTTAATTTTAGGGATTTTGCTCAATCTAAATGTTAAATGTTGACAGTTAAACCAAAAATTAAACAGTGAAACTAAACTTCGTAAAACTAATAACTAACTTCAGTTACTTAAACTAAATAGCTTAACCTACTTCTTTTGCCTGAGACATGTTTTACGTGGGAATATATTCGTAGTCAAAGTTCTTAGTTCAATTTCCGTGTCAGCCTGTACAAATGCATTGTATTATAAAAACTTCACCGCTGGGGAAAGTTTGAGAAGCGCTGGACTAAAGTGTTGATTGTATCTCAGATAAAACGGTACTTAATATACTATTACATGACAATTATATAAAATTATGTAATTTAAATTAGTGTACTTTATTATAGAGGTAATTGAAATAGAGTTTGTCTTGAAAGATAAATTAAACCTAATCTTATTTTCTATTTCATGACAATGTTTCTTAAAGTATCTAAAAATGATACGTTCCGCTAATCTGTGGTTAATATCTAATCTATGTCTGTGGAGCCAAGGCCTGGGGCTCTATTTTTGATTCGCTCGTGTGACATAGCTTCATCGCACACGACTTAAGTCACGATCGACTACAAGTCGCATGAAAACAGGTTTGACCGAATTTTTGAATCATTCGCCGCAGGTGTTGCCAATATAACTTAAAATGTTAAATTTTATCCGTTTTACGCAGGAAAGTTCATAGAACAGCTCTACTGTCAATGTCAATAAGTGGTAATGTCAGTGTTCAACGATGACGTGTAGGCTATCGCTCGCAAGAGTGGTCCCGACCATTAAATGCTCCTAGGTCCCGACCACTCGTTGCAGAAGAGCGATTCAAAAATATCAAATTTTCAAAAAATATATATCAAAAAACCGCCCGTTTAATCACGCGAACGGCGTGTTTCTGTAGTGTGAAATGAATCATGTTCAAATAATAAGGTTAATCAGAGTTTTTAGGTGCACTTTCATGACCTAAACTTTCAACTATAG
Source organism: Carcina quercana (assembly GCA_910589575.2). Classification (NCBI taxonomy): domain Eukaryota; kingdom Metazoa; phylum Arthropoda; class Insecta; order Lepidoptera; family Depressariidae; genus Carcina; species Carcina quercana. Next base: position 2,424,023 of record OU342454.1, on the reverse strand, counting down.
CTAATGTTGGATTAATTCTTATAAAAATTGGATATGGTATTATTTGGTATTGACGGAATTTCGGCTCATGGAATTGTTTCGTTCTCGCCAAGGCCAAGTCTCGATTGTCTCAAAGTTTTTACTGTATATTTAAGCAACGGTTTTTACACGCTTTTTAAGAGTTCAGCGTGTAATCTTTATTTATATAAATAAATAAGAAACTCCGGTGCCAGATTATCTGAGACGCACTTGGAATACATTCATAAAGACGTTATTATATAATGTATGATAGGTTTTCCCTTGGCCTTCACTTCACCTGATGGTAAGTGACGATAAGGCCATTGGATGGTAATAAGGCGCTGGATCTGCTACCTTTCATACCAGAACACAACAGTGCTATTAACACTGCTGTTTGGTGGCAGTCTTAGGTAACATGGTAGTAGTCAACCAGGCGGACATAGAAAATGCTCTACCACCAACCAAACTGATCACCGAATCGAACCAGGGACCACCGGGTTGTGAATCCAACATTTAGCTGTTAGGCCACGGAGGTGGTTATATTCATCGGCTACATAAGCCACTGTTGGACCTGTTGAGCCTCCCTCATAGATCGACATATTTGCCTTTCTATAAGATACATAGGTATACATGCTACTGCCCATCATCTTCCTGTCCTTATCTCTGGTCGTACTACTCAAAGTAGCCCTCAGCTACCCGCACTCACTGCATGGCGCTGTCCGTGGTGTATGCCAAAACCGGGCGGTCGGGTCCCAGGTGTCAGGAGATATTCCACAGGATGTGAGGTGTCGCTTCAATACGTCCTTGTAGCGCAGGTATTGACCACTTGCCACTCTGAAGCTCTGAGTAGAACACTGATTTAGGTCGTATAGCATCTTCCATGCTTACTATATGTCCACACCACCTTAGTTTACCTTTTATCAGTAGGGACTCCATGCCTCCTGTATTCAAGGATATACTACGTGGAGGAAATCATCATCATCACATCAGTTGAGGGATTGATGTGTCAAATCCCAAGATTTTCCTATATTTTCATGTATTTTCGAGATTTTCCAATGTATTTCAAGATTTCAAGCGGTTTGTGCTCGCCGTTAAAATATGTCATTGCAATATTAAACTATCAACAGTTTACTTATATATATATATATGTAAGTAGTTCCGATCGAAAGTTCGGTTTCGTTATATTGTTAAAAGTTAAGTAAACCTAAAATTCAATGAATATATTACCATAAAATAACTAGGTAATATTTCCGTTCGACCGTCAGTTATGTAACCTTGTCATTCTCAGTGTTCAATTAAAATTATAATAAATTATACAAACTGTTAAATTACATAATTTTATATAATTGTCATGTCATAATAAATTTAATTCCGTTTAATTATTTATTCGACCCAGATTTAACTTTTCAACTGACTTCAAATGAAGATGGAAGTTCACAATAATCATATTGTTTATGCTTTCCATGATAAATGGTAACATTAAATGTAAAAATTCATGGAGCCCTTAATTTAACATATAAATTAATTACAAATCATTACATGAAAATTACATTACAATTATATGAAAAAATTAATTGTTTGATACAGAACAGAAGGATAACTGAGGTTTTTTTATTTAAGTTGTCGTTTAAGAATCCGTCCATCGTGTACTTTTTTTAGGGGAAAGCCTTTTTTTGATGTCATTTGCTAGTTTATTATAAATTTTTACACACATTGCATAAAGGCCAGATTTGGCTATTTTAATTTTTTATTTTGGTATGATAAGTCTGTCTTCTAAGGTTCTACCTACCATCAAGTAAGATGAAATTCAGGATCATACACATTATACTATTTTTAATTATTTTTTATTCTGGCAGTGTTTCCACAGGATCGTTTTCATAATACACTCGGTGGAAGTCGCGGAAACAAGCTACCTGTTTATAGCGCAAATTGTTTATTTAAATTAGTTGTTCTATTATTATCGTTTTAATTACAAAGTGTATTTTTCCATGTTTCTAGTTTATAATATTTTTCTTTGTGTTTGTTGTTTTGTGTGTCGTGTTGTGAAAATGCCGAATAAATATATGTCCATGTCAAATAACATCTTTAACAACAGTGTTGATAAATTTTATTGGTTCAGAGAAGTGCCAGGCTGTTTTTTAAAAATTTCCATACGACCCCGATGTGTGCTTGAACGCCGCATCCATACAAAAGACTTCAACGCTTAACTAATTGCTCACCAATGCCATCGTCTTTCTTTCTTAGATCAACATACCGACCTAGATACTGTCCAAACAAAATGAATGCTTCAGTTATCCTCGCCTTCTCTGTCTTTTTCTTTTCAACCGATTTCAATAAAAGAGGAGGTCCGCAATTAGACTATGTTTTTATGTATGTTACGCGTTCATTGCAACAATGATCTATTAATCTATTATGTTACAATGTTGTACAAAACAAAATGTCACCCGTAGAGAGAGAGAGCCTACACCTGTCGCACAGGGCTCCCCTATGACAGACGGTATGGCTACAACATGTTATGTCAACTGTTTTTGTCGATAAATATTTTTGTATTTTGTATTTTCTGTATTATTAATCCGGTCCTCATTTTTGTTTGTTTTGGTTGGCAGTAGAGCATTTACTATGTCCGCCTAGCTAGCTACCACCATGGTGACTAAGTCTGCCGCCAAACAACAGTGTTGATAAGCACTTATGTTTTTCGGTAAGAAAGGTAGCAGAGCCAGCACCTCATCAGTTTGAGGCTTCTGAGTGCAAACGCACTATTCACTGGCGCTAACGTTACTTATCATCTGGTGAGATGAAGGCCAAGCGCAAGCCCTTCATACGCATATATAAAAAGTTGACTCGTAGAACACCGACAGGAAGAAGTCTTTTAGTCCTATTTGAATGAGAAAACTAAAAACAATTTAAGTAGCTCCTGTTACTATTCTAACAATGCTTGTAGGTCTAAAAATGTGACATCAATGACTTCTCTCCATACAAAAGGTGGACGCCTGCTCTGTGCTGAACTAATTGGCCACTTATTTTTGGAATATGGTAATGGAATATTGGAATCTTCTATTTATATCGGCTGCGTGTGCGTTGACCTTAGAAATACTCATGTTACCTTGTGTTATTTGAAGGTTATTTGTGGTTTGTTCCTTACCGGGAATCATTTCATACAAATTCGCTTATCGTGCCTTTATACATAATTTCTTTTATTAAAATATTTTTAAATATAATTAACGCGTTCGAAAAGAACTTTTCAACTGCCCTAAAAGTCATTTATCAAAGCATTTATCACCTAAAATAAAATACCCTTATATTATGGTTGTTTTTCAATAAAATTTATACAAACAAAAAATTAATAATTAATATCGATTCATAATTGGTGGAGTAACCCCGTAGCATACATTTTAAAAATTGATTTTTTAAGTCGATTGGAAATAGCTGAAGAATACGCAGTCCCTATAAGGCGTTTTAAACAATAACTGAAAATAGTGTTTAAAATGAAAATTGTGATTCACTGTGAAGTTGTATGTTAATGATACTCATTCCGCGACGTCACAATCTGATGTCCTATTTTTAGATAATTACTCGTACTGCACAAAGCCAGCTATTACATTTAAAAAGATTATGGTAAAATTTTTAGTAAGAAAGTATTTTTCTTTTCATTAATATCACCACAAACATATATCTATACAAAAGAGTACAACGCGACTTATTAACAGACTTCAAAAAAGGAGGAGGTTATCGATTCGACGGGTATGTTTTTTTAATGTTTGTTACTTCAGAACTTTTGACTGGGTGAACCGATTTGGATGATTCTTTTTTATTTATTTGAAAGGTGGCATTCCTTGTGGTCCCACTTCAATTTGGTCCAGTTCTGACAACGGCACCCATGCGAAAACGATATAAATCTTAAATTTGCTTTAGTAAAAGTAGACTTTTAGGGCAGTTGAAGTCGGTTTCCAGTTCTTATTGAACGCATTTGCATGTTTTCCCGCATACGTTTAAAATAGTATGATTACTATTGTTCTGCGCTTGCGCTGACCTTGTGGCATGCGTCCATTCAGTCATGTCTGGTCATGTGCATCGGTATTGACCTTCTCAGACCCTGACATGACAGGCTCGTAACTACCTATACATTGATACATACATATATGTTAATATATCTGATCAGAGCATATTAAATCTGCTAAAAAATTTTACATTCTCTACACCTTAAATATTGAATGCCCTAGCATATCCTACACTAGCACGGGTATTATTCCTATTTGGAGGGCTTTAGTCTCGCACCAGATCTGTCAACTGTCAAATCAAGTCAACTGATTCGTTCTATAGGTGCAAATTGTAATGTTTGCCAAACCGTAATACAGAAATCTTCGGCATAACTTCTCGTCCAAAATACCTCAACGTCTAAAGACAAAAGTCTTTAATCAGTGCGTGTTGCCAGGGATGGCATACGGAACCGAAACGTGGTCTTTTACTGTGGGACGAATAAACAAGATCAAAGTCACTCAGCGAGCAATGGAGTCAGTGAGCTGAAGTGGCAATGGGCAGGCCACATCGCTCGAAGAACCGGTAAATGGTTGGGAGTACGTCTACCAGGCCGTCCCCGTACTAGATGGACCGACGACCTGGTTAGAGTCGCAGGGAGTCGCTGGATGCAGGTGGCTAGGGACCGGTCGATGTGGCGTACCATGAGGGAGGCCTATGTCCAGCAGCGGACGTTTCCCGGCTGATGATGAATACATAAATAAAAATAAGTTGCCTTATTTCTTGAAGAAGACTTCTTACCCAACGCGTAACATTGTCGACCATGTAGTCACAACCGATTGTGGTCAAGCAATAGACTATCTCAAATAAGAACGATGACTTACGAATGACTTTTTCTATTACTAAAAATTGTCCATGAAAATTTCGAAAATTTTAACATGGTACCTATTAACAAATGTCTTGGTGAAATCGGCTGTTAGTTCTATACATAAGTTAACTTATCTAAAATCACGTACTTATTGCGTTATTTATCAAATATCAGACACTGGTTAACCGACATTCTCTCCGCAATTTCGTAACAAAAGGCACAATAATAAACATTGGGAACGTATAACGATCTCGTTTTTACGATACTCGAATGACAGAGATATACGTATTGTTATAGTTTCGTCTTGTAATGTGGTTTGAGTGCCTGGGGCGATTGGGCGAAGGTTCGAGGATTGGTCTAAGGAAAAGGAAGTAGCTATTTACAATGTCAGGTAAGTGTTGCTGAAGTCTATTATGCTGATTCAAGAGATGCTGTAGTACAGATTGACTAACTAAAAATATATTAGCTTTATCCATGTCGTAGAATTTCGTTGTAACTAATTTTGGACGCTAGCAGCTCTCCCATGACAGACCACATATATTTATGGTCAATCTTTATGCCAAAAAGAGATTTGAATTATGTATATTTCAAAAATATTTGCTTTATACAACAACAAGCTTTTTTCCCGCGACTTCGTCTGCGCCGTTCCATGGAAAATGTATGAGATTTCCGCCCATTCGGGGCGGAGACAAATTGAAAAAAATCAAAGATCATAGAAATCAGTTCATTCGTTCTTCACTTATAAATGGTGCAACTGACACGATTTTTTATAGATTTATTATATCACTCGCTGTTTCTTACAAGCTAGTCTGCGTGAATTTCTGAAATTGTCGGACTTTATTGGGTTAAAAATTAGCCTGTCCAAAAATTACGTCGATGTAAAAAAAAGTAAATTTAAGAAATACACTTTCGCAGTATTACTATGGAATCTTTTAATTAACACTAATTTGTGTATCAATATGGCAAAAAAGAAATTAAACAGCAATTATATTATTATTATTTTAAATAGTTTTTTTTACTTGTCACTACCGATAGGGATACATACACTATTGGTAGGGATTAGTGGCATTATCCTCGGACCCTTCCGAGTAGAGCTTAATGCATTGGGAATTTTTAATGTACGTATAATGAGGATAGCATATCCTTGTATGTGTCGCTTATTACTTGTACCACACCTCACAGTAACGGGTCGAATTTTTTTAAGGCATAGTCCGTTACAATTTGGCGACTGACCCCGGACGTGTTTGCTATAATACAACTAGATCTATAAGTATAGTAGATACTCATAGGTACTAAATTAGTCATATAGCACTCTTAATACTTGTACAGATTTTTTTACAAAAACAAATGGCCCTTAAATGAAATCTCGGGAACTCAATAAATATTCAAATCTAGATAAAACAATCCGTAGACGAACTAATGTCACCGAAATAGCTCGACGAGTCAGGGAGCTGAAGTGGCAATGAGCAGGCCCCAGGCAGCAGCAGGATCGGATAACCGATGGGGGGTAAAAGGGAAAAGAATGAATACCGAGAAACATGTACTGGGCCGTCCCACTACTAGATGGACCGACGATCTAGTAAAGGTTGCGGGGTGTCGCTGGGTGCAGGTGGCTTGGGACCGGTCAATGTGGCCCATGAAGGAGGTCTATGTCCAGCAGTGGATGTTTCCCGGCTGATGATAATGATAAATTAAAGCGAAAACCTTTTCTTCGTAATACTAAACACTAAGTTATTAAAGGTTTAACTTTTGAAAAAAAGAAAGAAAAAACTTTATTTTGACACGTTATATATACTAAAAATAATTTATACTCTAGATTAAAAAGCAATTTTAGACCAGATACCCATATTGTCATTTTGTCGATACAAAAGATCTCAACGCGCTGTACAGATTCCGTCCGTGTCGTAGAAATTTGTTCAATTTCCTCGAAATGAAATTGATTGTTATATTATTTTATATTTTATGTATATTTATGTTATATATTTTATATAGTTATTATTAAAAAATACAGTATAAAATATGTATGTAAACACCTAAAAGTGTGTTTATAATAAGTATGACAGAGTAGGTTTTTCATTGCACCGATCCTTTGATCATTTGGTGCGTGAAGTAAAAATAAGTTCAAAATAACTATTTATACGATATATTAAATTATGATATAAACAGCTATATAACCAAACACCTGTCTAAATTAAACCACTAAAACTCTTGCAGAATATACAATCAAAGTGCAAGCACGCTGCACGGACCGTCAAATTATAGCTACCATAGAATACCACAATACAGATACGATATCAGGGGACCGGTCGCCCCCCTCCCCTCACCGCTGCGTCTGCGCTCAAAGCGGCTCGTAACGTAATCGTGACCAACCTTGTGCAATCGACGCGCGCGCAGCCGGACACTCGCTCACAGAAGCGGGTTTACTACTTTGTAACCTAGAACTGTTTCCATCTGTCGTTCCGTAAACACACCCTCCCGTAACGCTCACATACCTCAGAAACAGACTCAGTTATGCGTTAGACCTGTAGTGTACAAATTAACCTTTAAACAAGGTACATAAAGAAGAAGATCATGATACGACACACACTTCAAGTCGTTCGTGGTTTGAGTCCCGACCTGCAAGCTGGAGGGCTGGAGACCTTTATGAGGGAGGGCTTCTGGGCGACGGGCGTGATGTACCGTCGCTTCAGAGGGAGGATAGCGACCAACACCACCAGAGCGGCACCAACGTGCCTTAGTAAATAAGTGTGCAGAATATTATTGTAGTGTGTAATAGTTTATTTTATTGTATTGTATATGTACTTATGGGTCATTGTTACAAGAAATAAATTAATAATAATAATTAATATAAAACACCTGCTTGACCAACCATTAGCTCTCGGTGGTAGGTATCTTTAATATAAATGCTGAAACCATTTGTGAGAGTAATGCAAATTATGACTTCTGCGCGCGCCAGTACCGGCGCCGGCGCACGCACGCGTTCGTTTCGGTCCTTCTTTCTCAAAATTCACCGCTTACACGTGACATTGGACCACTGTACATATCTATTGTTTTCATTCGTTTACTTTTATAACTTTTCTTGGAGTAGCGATGTTTTAATGTATGATGGGTTTGCACTTGGCCTTCATATCACTTGATGGTAAATGACGATAAGGCCATTAGATGATAAGCGTGGGCACCCAGAAGTATCAAACTAATGAGGCGCTGGCTTTGCTACCTTTCACAGCGGAACACAACAGTGCTGTTAACACTGTTGTTTGGCGGTAGACATGGAAACCAAACCGAGTACCGATAGTTAACTCCACTGGGAATCAAACCCAGGACCTCAGCATTGTTAGTCCAACATTTAGCCATTAGACCACGGATGCTATTCAATATTCAGAAAGGATTTGGAGCCAGACTTCAGGCCAATCTAGGCTTAGATTTAGCCACTTGAGAACATGAGTAGGTACGTACGAGTTTTATTCGTTCTCAGGGCCCAGGAAATTTTTAATATAGAAAAAACATATGTTTTTTTTAATGTGTAACAGATTTGCACTTGACCTTCATCTTACCTGATGGGAAATGCACGATAACGCCGGAACAAAACAGTGCTATTAAAACGATTGTTTGGCGGCATAATTTCCTATACAACTATATACACTTCTTGAATTAGAGCTTCTACGTGTATGTGTTTGTCTCCATTGTTCCCATTGTCTGTTCACATAACACCTGCGAGAAGCAAGTCATGAAACTTACGATTGCATTAAAGTCCTCTATGATGAAACCAAAATAATCAATCTAACGGATCCATATCCGCCACGTCACGTGACGTCACAAAGGTCAACGGGAGATGAACAGTTTTATATTATGACATAATGAAGCGGAGAAACTGCTTCCATGTGAGAATTGGACGCAGGGCTGCCACAAGTTCAATGAGGGTTTTCTTCTTCTTTTGTGACTGTGAAAAAATATCGGACACAGTTTTTTTTTAAATAAGCATCAACATTGTCTCATATTCTATATCTTACAAAATAGTAAATTATAAAGTCTGGTACCTTACACACTGTTTAATATTATGTTAAAGAAATAATCTTTTATATAGTATAATAAATACGCCCTAAATTTATTAGAGCGCGACCCGTAACTTAGATGAATGGATAAACACAAACAACTGTGTGCAAATATGAAGAAATTACCGTTGGTAAAGACGCCATGAATAAAACATGGCATTTTTAAATTTAACGTTAAAAGTTCCTATCTACTCTACTACTAACGAGTAAATGCGTTCAAAAATAACTGGAAACCGACTTCAATTGCCCTAACAGTCTACTTTTATTGAAGCAAATTTAAAATTTATATAGTTTTCTCATGGATGCAACTGTCAGAACTGGACCAAGTTGAAATTGGACCACACGGAAAGCACCAGCTTTCAAATAAAAAAATAATTATCCAAATCGGTTCACCCAGTCAAAAGTTCTGAGGTAACAAACATAAAAAAAGTCAGTTAAAAACGGCCAAGTACGTGTCAGAACTTTTTAATGCTTTTTAATACCCGTGTCGGGTAGGAGCTTATAACAGAAGCCGGGGTATGTAGAATTTATACTATTTATAAATTAACTTGTAAAGGCTATTTAGCCGCGATAGTTTTCCTTTTTTCATTAATAAATATACTACTGACGTGAATAATCCTCAAAACCCCAAAAGCTAGGAATTATCCCATGGGAGCTACCCGTGTAATCGGAATTAAAGTAGCCTATATCCTTTTCCAGACGTTCAAAAGCCCCACACAAAAAATCTAGTCATTATTCTTCTGTCATGGATATCAAGTATCAATAGTAGTGTCGGCAACCCTATCCGTAATGAGCAATATTCTAGAAAGTATGTCAATGAGCCGGTTACGTATTCTTAACGAAGGATATGTCAGACTGTATGTATATATGTATGTATGTTACTGTATAGGTTGAGCTGAGACTGAAGTTAAATACATTTGACATCGTTATCAGCCACTGATGGAAATTTTGTTATCGACAGAACAATAAGTTGGACTTTCAGATTCAATAAAGGTTTTTTTTTTCTTCATAATTACGCTTGGCACCAAATAAGATGATATTGTTATATAGGTATAGCAAATATATAAGGTTGAGATTAGATCTGATAATCAACGCGTTCAAAAAGAACTAAAAACCGACTTCAAACACTCTATCCAATTCGATAAAATTTATATGAGACCACCTCTAAAGTATTCTCTACCAAACAAAAAAGAATCATCAAAATCGGTTCACGACTGGCGGAGCTATCGCGTAACACACATTCAAAAAGCACATACAGTCGAATTGAGAACCTCCTTCATTTTCATGTCGGTTCAAAAGTATCCTCAAACAGAAATTGACCCTTTCTTGTTCTGCTTTTGCCGCAGTGTATGACTAATTAAAGGTCCCAAGAAATGGGCCCCCTTTTTTGCTAACGGGAAAACGCCGCAGTATCCTGGATTTCCACCAGCTAGAACTACTCCGGTGTCCCTCTCTGACCATTATTTGCCAAGTCCTGGGAACATGCGATTCTTCCGCGACTCGGCTGGCAAACACATCCGTATCTTCTCTATGCACCGTTCATATCACGCATTTATTCTTTCCCTTCTATGTCAACCACATCCAGCTAAACGCACCTAAAATCTCACCGATCCTACCCAGATCTACAACAAGACTTGTTTTGTTTCGTTTTTGTTTCGGATTACTTTCGGAATTGATACAAATTGTATGAATCTGAGATTCGAATTTTAAACGCATTTCAATCGGTCGGTCCTTGTAGAAGGTGCAGAGTCCAAGGCTTCTGAAAACAAGTTTTTCATCCAATTTTCACTGACCATCAGGTGAGATGTAGGTCAAGTGCGAACGAAATACATTAAAGAACTTGTATATTTTGATTGCACAATCTCCAGTTTTAAGTGTTACACACATTACTCCAAAAAGAGGACATCTTCGCCCTATAAGGTAAACCTTTTAAAGACACGGTGAATAACAAGGGCTCTTATGATTGCAACATTTTAAAGTCATGTTTTAATGACGGATTTTTTTCTTGGACATTATTATGTATTATATTATTAACGAATGAAAAATGCCAGGATTAATTAAGTTTAATATTAAATAAAGGGATTTTTCGGCTAAAAAATAACTAACTAACTAACTTGATGTTTTCGAGCAAACACACTTCCATACATATCTAATGTTATAAATATGAAAGTGTTTTTGTATGTTCTTGCTTCACGTCGTAACTGAGAGTCATAATGGCTTGATTTATTATATGGAGATAGTTGAACGGACGGAAAGGTACATAGGCTAGTTTAAATCCCGATTGATAGTTCAAATCAGATAATTTCTGAAGTCCGTTTGTTGGCTCTTGATGTCTTAATACAACGATGCAGCCAATCGTGAGTAATTTAGACACGCGCGTAGAATATGCCAAGGAAAAGGAAGGAATCAGTATCTAAGTAACTATATTTTAGCCTTTCTAACATTATTGAATCGACATAAGACAGAATGAGATAAATATATCGATAGAATTTTTCGACTTGAAATAATATATTTAAAGGTGCTTGTACCACAGATTATGTGTCTTTGGAAAAGAACTTAGGCTATCTGGATTTCATGCAGACGAAGTCTAGATAAAACAATTAGTAAACAAAACAGGATAAATAAAGAACAATGGCCAGTAATACCGACGTTTTTATTTTTAATTTTTTACTGGAATAAATACGTTTTATCGTCCATGAACACACCCGGAACAAAGTATAGACGCGTCAAGCGTGACCCGCGCTGTGCTCCGGCGCAGTTGAAGCCTACATGCGGTAAGACCGTCAATACACGGTCGATAAGAGTTTGCGTCAATTTAAAGTTTGGTATAAAGGTCTAACGTGGTTATAAAGCCAAAGTGCTTTATTTCTGGAAATAGGTATATATCTATATTTCTTACCTATCAGGCATACAAACATTACAGTTCACATTGAGGCATTTTAAATGTAGACATAATAGATTTATACAGAATATCTAAATAATGCAATACAAAATTCAAATGCCAAAATAATACTACGTGGAATGTTAAAATTAGGATTCTCTATTACGGTAATCTAAAATTATATAAAATTTTGAAAACAGGTAATTCTGCATTTTACCCGACTGCGCCAGATAGAGGGTTATGTTTTTCGAGTGTATGTATAATTGTATGGCACGCTCTGCGGCCTCAACGGCTCCATGGTTTAGCTTGAGATGTGTCGTTAGATTCGTATTTACTGTGAGAGTGGTAATAAAATAAAAAATAAAATAAAAAAATAAATAAAACAGGTAATAAAATTAAGCAGGGTTTTTAAATTTACTTTACATTCACGTGTTAAATAGTAAGATACTCGTGAAGCGCTATACATTTATGCTCCCATGTTTGAATCCCAATGCTGGGCAATACATATCATTGCTACTTCGGATAACTCTTGTTCGCCTATTTTATGCTATTAGGATTATTCTTAACAAAACACCGACAATGATTATCATATATTGAAGCTAACTTGATCGTGTAACAAGTCCCTTATGGCATAATTATAGTATACTTCTTCTATACAATGTCGGAACGGCAGCGGTGGCTATTAATTTACAGGTTTTTTTGTTCAAATACATCCACAAAGGTTTTTCCAGAAGTATAATCACTCGGTCAGTATGTTAATAGTAATTTAACTGTAGGCCATGGGTCTTAACTATGATAAGTATTGTATGTTTCCAAGAAAATCACTATGTATACAGTCTCAGTAAGAAAACCTTAGTAAGGATAGACAGGCCACTGTCGACTCAATAAATACATGTGCTATATGAACATTGCAGGCCACCCCCTGTGTCGTGAGTGCATGGCCGCCGAGTAAATTCCCGCACAGGTGCTCACGACCTGCAGCGGGCGACAACCGTAAAAATCCAGGATCTCTCCAGGAGACGTGCAGGAGATGTTTACTACTATCAATCAGTAGGTCCCGGGACCTATCGATTTGGTTTTCTAGAATTTTCTATGTCCTTCTGGCTAGCTACTATTTTACCTAAGTCTGCCGCCAAACAGCAGTGTTAATAGCACTGTTGTGTTCCGGTATTAAAAGAAGAGTCGTCTCAATAGCTCGTGGCTTTCGGGTCGTACGTTTACCGTATAATTTAACATCAGGGAAGATGAAGGCCAAGTGAAAACTAAATATATATAAAAAATATAAGGCGAAAAATACAATTATGAATACGAAGGTGAGATTTCAACCGATTTCAGAAAGTAGTAGGTTCTCAATTCGACTGTTTGTTTTGTATGTATGTTACGCTATAACTCCGCCAGTTGTGAACCGATTTTGATGATTCTTTTTTATTTGATAGAGCATATTTCAGAGGTGGTCCCACATAAATTTTATCGAAATTGATTGAGTGCTTTTTCAGAAAATCAACAAAACCCAAATACGTACGTATTTGAAAATGAAAATTCTACCTCTAAGGGTGAACATAAGGCAGTTGAAATCGGTTTTTAATTCTTTTTAAATAAATAAAATCATTTTATTATCAGATGTCAAGGATCCATATAATTGTTAGTAATGCTTATAGCTATGTTAGTAAGTATATGTCACAACTGAGTTAGTCATACTATTTATATGTCGCATAATGGGACAGTCAAATTTCCAGGCTATGGTGTTCAGGATGCGATTGGAGCTGGCGTGCACTCGACTGGACAAAGACGCGTACTTTTTTCGGAGGACAGCATGAAAGCTGTCTGTACTGTGTTTTTGAACGAGTTAATATTATTTCCTAACCGGCCTCAATGCCAAAAATCGCTCTTTCGGATGATACGGAAGAGGATCGGCCATGCTAGCTGAAGCACAGGCTCCACATAGTTCAGCCGCAGTGGCTCAATTCATTTTACCAACGTAAAAGCCAAATAATTTTATAACAAAAAGGTATTTTTTGTTTTATATAACAAACTACTACGTCAAAATTGTAAAGTATTCTTCTTGAAATAAAGATTTGAATCATTTCTGCAATCCAAGTGGAAGTAGCGAACTAAAGATAGATAAAACAATTATTAGGTGACCCCATATCAACACGCCACACCCTGCTAACAAACAGAGAAAGTAAAATCTAGACTTTACGTAACGGACCTAGGCCGTTCACTTAGTGCCTACGCTGTCACCTAGGCGTTGTTACCTAGGTATATTCAAGAAACGATTAAATTAGTGCAACGTTCTTTGAGTACATTTTGTGTTTAAAGATTTATTCTCAAAAGAAAATTACATTTTCACTTAATGAGAAAACTTAGAACTAAAAAACAATTGCACAGAGAAAATTCTGACGTTAATTGTTTTGAGTGAATTGTTGCTATATATAGTTGATTATATGCGTGGTTATAACTCTGTATTGAATATTTTATGTTAAAACTCTTCTTGAAGCCAACGTATACAACCTCATTTCAGTATGACTGTACCAAAATTGCTTTGGAGCCGGGTGGAATAAAAGTGCGTAAATTCTACGTTAAATTTTGTAGCTAAAATATTTTTGGAGCCCGAGTGGAACCAATGTACGGAGTAGTTTTGGAGCTCAGTGTAATTAAATAAAATTGTTTAGGAGTCCCAGTGGAACCAATGTATGGATTATCACAGTTTAGAGGACAATGGTTTTGGAGCGCAGTGGAATTAGCCAATATGAGGTTATACATATTTTTAAACGACTTCATTTAGAGTATAGTTACATAATAAAAACAAAAAGAGTGTAGTTATAAAATTCCCCAATTTTTTAAACAAAACGACAAAAAAACAGCCATTTTGCTAGGTTCAATGTATGCTACATTTCTCACTGAGACGAAAGGAAAATTTTCTATTTAGAATCAAACAAATATATAAACTAAATACTTTTTATTTATTACAGATAAACCGCAAACCATCAACGATTACAAAAATCTGGCTTTGGTTATTGAAATGTAGAAAAGAGCGAAAGAGGGCGCTACTGTCGATCTACGGAGTCTTAAGTGTAGCCTTTATGGGTGCTATAATTATTAAACATAACAGCATGTTTGTAAGTTTATTTTTCAATTTTTTAAACAAATTAAATTCGAGCGCCTTCCTAAACTTACCAAGAAATTGCAAGAGCATTATGGAATTATTTGATTCTGATTAAATAAAATGATTGATTGATTGATTGATTATTATTTCAGCTCTTGCTAAAATTGAGATACGAAATAAAATTGCAGATCTTAATAATTAAATACGTCAGTAAATGCGGTGCGCAAGTTGTTTTGTAATGGGTACTGAACAATAGCGTTGAATTTGTATTCATTGTTGTAAGGAACTGCAGGGGTTCGAATCTCGGAGGAATTAAGCAACTCTATGCTTCACTTTCACGCCGTGTGTTCCCATGGGTGACCAATAGAACAATGTGCTTATTTATTATTAATTACGTCACCCATAATTAAATTAAAATTTAAAAAAAAAATTTATCATTCTGCACTTCTTATCCATATAAACTATAAGTGTGCGAAATGACACGTTCCGCGAATGTATGTAGCCAAGGCCTGGTCTTGTACACTTATAATTTTAAAAAGCTATTATCAAATAACAGTGCTTGAGTTAAAATTTTTAATATTTTTGGTTTAATTTATTTGTACAAAAACATATAAAACGCACGAAACAGGTAAGACTTTACGTTGAAAACCAAGATGGCGTCAATAAAATGATATTTGATGCTGTCACTTAGAACAAAATGAATGATTTCGTACAATTAAAATAAATGCAAAATTGTAATCCTAGTATTTTTCTATACATATTCAGATTATGACTTGACTTTTTAAATAGTGTACAAGTGCAGGCTGAATTTGAAAAACCTTTTTTTATACTCCTCCATCCGCGCAATTTAGAGGGTACAAAGTTTTGCTTCACGTATTATTTTAAAGATTTGTTGCACAAATAAAATATTATCCGTGTTAAAAAATGAAACAAAACACCAGTACCGTGCGAGTTGGACAAGGACAGTGTGTTTATGATACGTATTTCTCTAAAAATGAGTGTTTTCTAATGCATGGATAGCTTCCACTAGCCGACAGTTGACATGGAGGGAGTAAAATCTCGAGTGGCGACCATATACTGGGAATCGTGTACTGGGCCGTCCCCCTACTAGATGTACGAGAGTCGCTGTATGCAAGTGACTCGGGACCGATCACTGTTGCATTTTTTTTAATGATGGGTTTGCACTTGGCCTTCATCTCACCTGATGGTAAGTGATGGTAAGCGTGCGCACCCAGAAGGCTCAACCTAATAAAGCGCTGGCTATGCTACCTGTCATACCGGAAAACAACAGTGCTATTAACACAGCTGTTTGGCGGCAGACTTAGGTAACATGATAGCCAGCCAGACGGACTTAGGAACCCCACTTGGAATTGACCCCGGGATCTCCTGGACTCCGCCACGGAAGCGATTAAAACCATGGCATACAATGGAGGGGCCTATGTCCAGCAACGAACGTTGTCAAAGATGACATATTATTTTATACTCTGTCCTAGTTTGTAAATGACGCTAAAAATTCTTTCAGACAAGATTTACTTTCAGTCAACCGTTATCGTTCTCATTTAAATTCACGTGCGACTCAAAGATATAGATGTTACACATTTCGTGAAGCATGTCATAATATATGCACAAGTGTTTTAGTTTCGCGAGAACGACCCAACGACGCAAGTGTGGTGTAATATCCACTCATCAAACATGGTCAAATGTGTGCTCTATATAGAGTGGCAATGAGGTGGTGATATTTAATAGAGAGGCTTCACTGTTGTTCTTTACATATATAGATAACAACTTTAAAAAAATAGCCTTAATTGCTGCTTTTTCCTTACAATTAATACATACATGCCTACTTACTAAACACTTAATTGATTTAATCTATTTTATTTATTTCAACTATCGGCAACTGGATGTTTGTGTAGGTCTTGTCTGTCGACAAAGGCCTCAGCTAAAAATTTCCACGTGTTCCTGTTTCTTGCTAAACGGGTCCATACCGGACCAGCCATTTTCTAGCCACTATATCTATATCTGAGATAACAACTTATAATATATTAAAGAAAGTTTTTTTTCTTTTTTTTCAATTGCCGAAAAAAACGAGGACGTTTTCAATTCGACTGTATGGTTTTTTTATGTATGTTAAGTAATAACTCTGTCAATTATAAATCATTTTTGATGATTCTTTGTTGTTTGGTAGAACATACATTAATGGTGGTATCATATAAATTTTATCGAAATCAATTCAGCGCTTTTTGAGAAAATAAACAAAAAACAAATGTGGTAATTCTACCTCTAAATATGTACATGTTAGGGAATGAATGCTTTTAGACTTTTAGGACGGAAGTCAGTTGGTAGTTTGAACTCTTTGAACGCTTTAATCGTTTAAATTTCAAGTCATTTCATTAAACTTAGGTTTTTATATATGTACAATGGGTTTACACTTGGCCTTAATTTCACCTGATGGTAAGTGACGACGTGGATGGCAAGCGTGCGCACACAGATGCCTCAGGCTCTGCTACCTTTCACACCAGAACACAACAGTAGTATTAATACTGCTGTTTGGCGGCAGACTTAGATAGCATGCTGGCGGTTAGCTAGATAAATATAGAAAATGCCCTACCACCAACCAAACCGAGTTCTGAACACTGAATGCATGTTATTCAGATTTTTCAACAGTTAGCTATTATTGATACATTTATTCATAACAATGAACTCGTGAAAGAAAATAATTATCAAACATAATTAATTTTAACTTCTGACGATAATAAAAATAAAATTTAATCGTTTGATTTATTTTAAAATCTTGATGTAACTATTATTTAATTATGCTACGAAAGTGACAGTCCGTGCAGTAAGGCCCCTCTAGTGTAGCACCTCATTTACCACGGCAGTAGTCCAGGTGCGACCTAGTTGGCACATTGTTGATTCACTATAACACTTTATTAGGTTACTTCTATATGTATAAGAATATGTTATAACAATTAAATTATTGTGAAATTATCAGTGACCTAGATATAGATGTCATCTATTTTTCAACCGACTCCAAAAAAGGAGGTGGTTCTCATTGTATCTGTATTTATTTTATTAAATAAGGAGCATCAAGTCTCTCGTATTGAATCTCTAAATTTATACATAAAAAGTTTTTAATCTGATACGAGAACCAATTACAGATGCACACGACATTAATTTAGTAAGTTATATATTAAAGACAAGAAAAAATAGAGATTACATTCCATAGATTAAATATAAAATTGCAATTCATAGAAAGTTATAGTAACGCGAGATGAGTGTTTAAAGTCCGCTTAAATTTGGGTAATGAGTTTGAAAATATATCTTTTTCCGGCAAGTCCCATAGCTCATTGTATTCGTAGATAAAACCGGGCAATTTTTATATTGATTGAGACGTCATAAACGGTATGTATAAATAATAAATTATTCCTTACAATGTATTTAACTAATTCAAAGTAGTGACTTTTATTAACAAAATTTCGTGCAGTACCATTTTAAATTTTTACTAGCGTCCCGCCCCGGCTTCGCACGGGTGGACATTTATTTCGGCATAAACGTAGAGTAAATGTAATCTTTCTAGATCATTACGACATTTTCAGAACTTTCCATAAGTACTCATGTGAACTTCTTCACTCATGTGAAGTTCAATGACAAGGACAGATATATATTTTTCATTTTTTGCCACCCACAACCACCCACTTCCACCCATCGCGACCAAACTCCCTTACTTTCATCAGGAGACCAAGGGGTATTCACTACAACAACGGGACGTTGATCGGAGTTGGTGGTGATAGAGAAAACCCTGTCTTAACGTACTTACATTAGCTTTATTGTTATAGCGACGAGACCATATTAGTACACACTATTAAAATGTCAAATATATATGGACATTTCAACAGCGAAGCCTTGCCATTCTTTGGGTAAGGAACCATCAAAATAAGGAATGAAGTCGTAACTTAAAATCTTGAACTCTGACTGCACTTTGCACTTACAAAAGTGTATGTCAGTAAGTAAGTATGTGTTACATACATACCACTCGAGATCTGTGACCACCCTTTCACTACTTCGATGAAGCATGATTAAGTAATCAATAAGTAACTATTGCGCTTGTATTCTATTTCTAGCTTGGAATAGCTTGTCGTAACATTTGTAGACCGGTGCCTATTGGTTGTTTATATCCTACTAATATTATAAGTGTGAAAGTTTGGATGTTTGGATGTTTGTGACGCTTTCACGGAAAAACTACTGAATGGATTTGAATGAAACTGTACAATAATATAGCTTATACATCAGAATAACATATAGGCTATAATTTATAAAGACATATTGTGTAAATTGTACAAAATCACACTTATAATATTAGTGGGATTACATGGGCAATTTTGGCATAACAAAAACGCGTTGCCTAGCAACCGACCATAGAATATGTAATTCGTATATACAAACTTTCGCGTTTATAATATTAGTGTGAAGACTTTTTGAATGTACTACGTCAGATATTGAAATTTCTTTTGTTTCTTTACGTAACAGAATAAACACTATTTTGTACCTTATGCTGGAAATAGAGATAGATGCCTTCTATGTCTATCGAACAAGTAGGATAAATTCTGAAGTACACGCGGACAAAGTCGCGGGCGGAAGCTAGTTTGATATAAAAACTAGTGGAATCTTTTGCTAATCATTTAAACATCCTGCTATTATTCAAATGTTTTTGCTGAACGACGAAAAGCTTAATCAGATTATAATTTATGCAAAAATATTGTTACAGGTCTAACGCATAACTGAGCCTGTTCCTGGCAGGCAGGTATAGCAGCGGTACAGGAGGGTGTGTTTATGGAACGTGAAACGACGCCCGACTGAAGCTATGCGTACCCTCACGTTCCGATCCTATACCTCATGAGCGACTCAGTTATGCATTAGACAAGTATAATTATTATTAAATTTTGTATACATCATAAAATAATGATTTTCGCAAATGTATATAGCTCTGGACTGGATTTTGTTCACTCCTAATTTATTTAAAAAACGTCATCGAATACACGAACATTAAAACATCGTCAAATTTTATTAAATGAGCAGTTATATTTACTTATAACTTTTTAAATAATTATTTAGTTTTATTGTACTAAATAACAATACAAAAAGCGTCGGTGGCGCAGTGGATAAGGCGCGGACTCTCAATCTGAAGGTTACGGGTTCGAATCCAGCCGTGTACCTATGAGTTGTTTTTCAATTCATGTACATTATCCGATTGCTTAACGGTGAAGGAAAACATCGTGAGGAAACCTGCATGTCTTGAACAGGCATGTGAAGTCCGCCAATCTGCACTGGGCCCGCGTGGTGGACTATGTCCCATACACTCTCTCTCATACGTTAATGATACTCATTTCGCGACATCACAATCCGATGTCCTATTTTCAGATAGTTACTACACAACCAGATATTATATT
Source organism: Carcina quercana (assembly GCA_910589575.2). Classification (NCBI taxonomy): domain Eukaryota; kingdom Metazoa; phylum Arthropoda; class Insecta; order Lepidoptera; family Depressariidae; genus Carcina; species Carcina quercana. The sequence continues at coordinate 2,403,697 of OU342454.1, read as the reverse complement.
TTAAAAGATTATGGCAACAGAATTTTATTAACTCCATTATTTTGACATTTTGTATTGTATAAATGTAATATTTGTATGCCTAATAGGTAAGAAATAGCGATCTATACCTTTATTCTACATCTTACTGTAATTTACCTATTTCTACAAATAAAATACTTTGACTTTGACTTTGACTTTGACTTAGTATGGAACTTTGATGGAGGTGGATCGGATCAAGAGAATGTGACATGGTTATAACGTGTTCATAACCCGATAAAATTAAAGTTTTGCGAATCTGAGAAAAAGTAAAAAGTTTTTATGTAAGAGTGTAGTCCCTGCAGCGATTCCTGAAAACCAGAATTATGTGAATGATTTAAACAGTTTTATTTTGGATTGTTTCAGGCGGCACCATGTGGCGAGTGTTTCTGATTGCAGCGGTGCTGACGTCCGCGCGTTCCAAACAAATACCTCCAAGCACAGGTGAGGTTGTCTTCTTAACCGACTTCAAAAATTAGGAGGTTCTGAATTCGACTGTATGGTATTTTTCTTGTTGTTGATTTTACGCGATTACTCCGCCAATTATGAATCGATTTTGATGATTTTTGTTTGGTAGATCATACTTCAAAGGTCCCATATACATTTTATCGAAATTGATTGATTAATTCAGCGCTTTTTGAGAATACCAACAAAAACCAAATATGTCTATCTCTAAGGATGAATGTTTTAGGGGAAGAATGCTGACTTTTAGGGCAGTTAAAGTCGGTTTCTAGTTCTTTTTGAATGCGTTAATTATACACAATGACTGTGAATACTTTGCTTTGTGACGTTTAGATAGAATCGCGATATTTCAATAATACTGTCTCTTAAGGAAAAAAGGATACAGACCATTTTTAACGGAATTCAAAAAGGAGGAGGTTATTAATTCGACAGGTATATAAATTTTTAATGTTTCTAACGTCAGTACTTTTGACTGGGTGAACCGATTTGGATGATTCTTTTTTTTTGAAAGGTGGTGCTTTTCGTGTGGTCCCATTTCAATTAGGTCCAGTTCTGACAACGGGATCCATGAGAAAACAATATAAATCATAAAATTTGCCTGAGTAAAAGTAGACTTTTAGGGCAATCGAAGTCGATTTCCAGTTCTTTTTGAACGCATTTACTTGTTGTATATAATTTATAATTTTTGACAGGGTTATTTTTTGATTACACTTACCATTTTCGAAAAAAATCCAAAATACCTCAATTTTTTCCTTTGACCTCGAATTACTTTTTGGCATACACGGGATCAATGGGGACTTTTGACATGTTATGTCTAATGGAGTACCCCAAGATCTTATCTACACCAAAATGTAGCTCTGGCTGAATTTTTGTTGTTTGTCCACTATTTAGCAATCATTTATGTGTAGTTTCTAATAACGGTTACCAGGAACACATAAAATAGCTGTCCATGTTTAACATATCCAAAAGACCAGTCCTGCTGGAGAACTATCAAAGGATGCGCAAACGCAGTGCCGTTGACCCGCGGTCTTTCACCCTGCACACTGTGCCGCCTGACCGACGCACACTGGTGTCTTTTTGAACATTTTAACTTAAGACGCTGGTGTTATACTTATTAGCAAGAGCAAATGCCGGAATTCCCGAAATAATTCTGAACAAAATAAAGGAATGGAATACTGTACTACTAATAAAATTAATTATATTAAAAATTATTACTTTTTAAAATTTCTGCAACTCGCGCGTTGATGTCTTTCTTATTGTCTCTTTCTGATACACTGCAACGTTCTCGTTGTCTCAACTTACCTCGTTACCTCTCACCTTAGTGAATGACTTGTATATATAAAAACACGTGTTAATGTGTCCTCTAGACTTATCCCCCGTGTTGAACTGACAATAGCTCCCGTAAAGCGTGCTCATCTAAAAGCCTCAACCTGATCGGTCACATTCAAATGTCCACCTGATCGGTGCGTCGGCACCAGTGTGTGACGATCTGCCCATTATATCGGCTTTACAACTTAGGCGGACGGTAGCACGGTGCCTTTTGTATTCTTAGTAGATTTGTATTCTAAGCAGATTTGGTTTTAAAAGAATTTGACCGTAAATACCATAAAAGTTGCTGTAAATTATAGTGGCTACCGTTACGCTACACTGATGATTGTTAGGTCTGATTTATGAATGTAAAATTAAGTATTTTTGAACGTATAATTTTTTTATATGATTCTGGCAGAGAATGCTATTGAACTTGAATAATTGTATTTGAATAAGAGTATGGATTTTGATCCCTTGATTACTTCTACATCGAAAAATGCGCCTTACACAGCCGTATATTCTGATTGCGTTGACTTAGAATTTTGATACTTTTGACAGATCCAATGAATCGCAAATTTAAGTAATTTAAATTAATTTCAACCCGAGAACAAGGGTATTGACAGACAAACAGACGGACAACCAAGTGGACGGAACTCTAAACCGTAAATATTTTGTAAACATTGTAGGCCCCAATTAACAAAAATATGAACCGGTTATTAAAACGGCAGTTAAACATACTCACTTACCTATATAATAATGGATGCAGAAAGCATGTCTAATTACAGTATAACTGACGTATGAGTTAATTGTATATAGTACGCTAACTGTTCAGTTAAAGTTAACCGTTTGATACGGAACTGGGTTGAGGGTGCGTAGATTTGATGCCTTGTGGTCACGAGCCGAATGTCAAGTCATTTTTGCCCTTAATAGCCATTGATTGGTCGGAAAGTCGAAAATGGCTGACAGTTGTCAGCTAATTATGAATTGTATTATTATGAAACAAGGCCCCTGTGTGTGTAATAAGATCATTTCTCGGAATATTAGATATATTTGTTACAGCTAGAAGTACCTTTGTGTCACAGTGTACTTTATGGAAAGAAACTGGTATATGATGTCAATTATAGTTCCTAATGAAATCAACCCAAAAATATTTCTTTATAAAAATTATTCATGTTTATTTATTTACTGGCGATCTCGGAAACTAGTCTAACGATTTTGACGAAATTTGGTGTGATTAGTCATGTCTGGGAAAACGTGTCTTCGAGTTTTCATGCGGTTTTCTTTCGCATGTAAAATATGGTCTCTAATTTCACACGCTTGGGCATAAGCCTCGTAGTGAAGCGGCCAAGGCGTGATTGACAATCACAGGTGTGCGGGTTCGAATTCAAAATTTTACTTATGTTTAATCAAGTTTTGGTTGTTGGTTTTTAAGCCAAATTTAAAAAGAAAATTGTATTTTGGGCCAAAAAATGATTGTTTCCCCTTCCTTCCCATCGTAACTTAGGCTCAGAATGCCTAGTTTTTTTTGTATAGGGCTATTTAAGGGGCCGAAAGATCGAAAATCTATCTTTTTCGTCGTCCTTTCAGAACTATCCACAACAGAATCAACAGAAACAACGTCGTGGCCTGCGCCCGCGCTGGACACGCTGGCCGTGGCGTGCGAGCGAGACAGCATGCATGTCACCATCTCCCTCGCGAGACCCGACGACTACGAAAACAGGTTAGCACATGTTTTGTTTTTTGGTGCGGCCCTGCTGGGTGGTTTTTACGGCTTACTTACGATACTCTTAGATCTTTAAAGTAAATCTACCGTCAAATATTTTATACGATCGTGTGATCAGAAACTAGACTGGGTTTGTTACCAATTGGTCACAAGTTTGTTTTCTTTGTTCGACCTATATAGTGATGTTAAGTGTAAAAATCATATTAATTTTCAACCGACTTCAATAAAGGAAGAGGTTCTCAATTCGACTGTATGTTTTTATGTATGTATGTTACGTGATAACTCCGCCCATTATGAACCGATTTTAATGTTTCTTTTTTGTTTGGTGGAGCATACTTCAGAGGTGGTCCCATATAAGTTTTATCGAAATCGATTGAGCGCTTATTGAGAAAATCATCAGAAACCAAATATGATAATTCTATCTATAATTTAGGGGATGAACTGTGTAGACTTTTAGGGCATTTGAAGTCGGTTTCTAGTTCGTTTTGAACGCATAAATTATCTAGTGTCGAATACCCCCACTGTGAATCAAACCTGAGACCTCAGGAGTGTAAGTAACAGCGTGAAGCCATTAGGCCAAGGAGGCGGTTAAAATCTACCGCAGCGTTTCTCATGTGAAACAAAACATCACATACCTGGTGCAACTGGTCGCAGCTGCATTACGATTGCAACTCCATTCTTTTACGGCGACGGTAAATTCTGGTTTTCTTTATACTGGTCGTTTATATTTAAAAACCACGCAAAAGAATCTATATTACAAACATAGTATCATGATGGCTATGAGATAATTTTGACACGCAATTTTGTTATGCCGAATGTCGATATCTTGATATCTCGCGGTCTGTTAGCCCTGCAGTAATTCTTTGGCCAAGTGCCAGAAAAACTCTTACAATCCTGTAATCCTGGTACTAAATAATAGGAAAATATTATTTTTTGAAAAGAAAATTCTTATAGGGTATTCTTTGAGAATGCTTTCATACAGCTTTTCTTTTACCCATACTCTTTTAAAGTAGAATAGCTGGCTTTGATAAGTAATTACCTAAAAGTAGGAGATCGGACTGTAATGTCGGGAAATTTTTATTGCCAGCTACAATAGCCGTTACGCAGCTAATGGTCCCTAGATGGCGCTTTTGAATATTTACCAAAAATGTGTGTAAAAATGAAAATTGTGATTCACTGTGAAGTTGTACGTTAATGATACTCATTTCGCGACATCACAATCCGATGTACTATTTTTAGATAATTACTACACAAAGCCAGCCATACTAAATACATTTTAAAAGAGTATGATAAAAGTTTAGTATGAAACTTTTAACGTGGAATTCAATTCAATTCTTAATCCTTCTCACCACACACGTCAGTAAGATTAATCTAAGCAAATCGGTTTGTTTGTCTTCATGTACAAAGAGTCATTTCAAATAGTGTTAGGATCTACATACAGGAACTCTGTCAGGGCATAGCAAAATGTATACATGTCAAATTTTATACAATAATAATTCGAAATCAAATTTTATACTATCACTTTATACATCTTCCATAAATTCTGTTATTGTATAGTATGCTTTTCCAAATATTGAAATTTGTTGTGTTTGAAAATTGAAAAATGTGAATCTTTCTCTTGTTTTAAAATATCAGGAATATTGTTGTATAACTGGATTGGAACGTTTTTGAATATTTCCAATGTAGGTTTCTGCTGAAGGCGCGCTCGAGGCTTGTTTTCGTATAGTTTTTTTAAAATGTTGTCTCACGAACATTGCTGTTTCTATTATTTTTATAGAAAAGAGCGTTGTAATAATAAAATTATATAAAAATTATGGTCAACCGTTGATGTATCTTATATATAAATCTGTGTTTCAGCGTGTACTCGACGTTCAACGGGATCGTGTACCCGGCTGGCCTGGGCAGCAACTCCTCGTGCCTCCGCGAGTACGTGTCCTCGAGGGGGGACCTGCAGTACACGCTGCCACTCAGGGGGTGCAACACCATGTCCACCGACAACGTAAGTTCAACACACAATACAGTTCATTTCAATCCAACATAGATGCTTGTCAACAAACAAACTAAATACAAATTCTTTATGAAGTTCTACAGATAAAATGCGAGTGGAAATAAAAATACAAGGAAGTAACGATATCCTAGATCTAACAAATCCTATATGCGTACAATACACAAACAAATAAACAGTAAGCAAAATAAATGCAAAATAGTCTTGTTTTTTCTTTATTATATTAAATCACTGAATCGTTTCGTGACTTTGTGAAGTCTGGCCCCTGAACTAGGATCGCCTGCGAATGAAAGTAATGACTTTGAATAAAACCACCTCTTCTGTTGTAGAGTCAAAAGTTCAAAAGTGACAGATGTTAAATATGAACACAGTTAACAAAGAAAACTGTGTCTACAAGGTAAGTCCTGAACAAACAACTTTGAATGCTCAACAATGTTGGTAAAACATGATAAAAGTTGCCTTTTGTAAATTTGTATCCGAATTTTTAAATAAAAAAATGTGTATTAAGAACCTTAGTGGAATGAGATTTTTTTTAGAAATAGAAATAAAATTTTGAATACTGTACGTATGCCAATGGGGCCCTATCACTAATGTTACACTGTCTGTCTGTCTAAGGGCTGTATCTTTTCCAAATGTCATAGGTATACCTATACATTATTACCATCTGTGACTTACAAGGGTTCAGTATTATAAGACTTTCGTTTTTTGTTAAATATACACTTGTTCCCTTTTCAAACGGCACCACGCAAATCGTAGACATTACGCACTAATGTTGAGACAAATTAATCACTCCAATTATACGAAATAAAAGAGATTTAACTCCACCCCATTCTAAACTCCAACTGAACAAACCCATAAGATCTATGGGATGCGAAAACTATTTGTATCCTCTAGCTACGACTACGAATATTAATATATCTTTGTCCTAAACTTACTCATCAAATCAATCATCACCAGCCTATATATGTCCCCACTGCAGGGGATCAGGCCTACTCTCCTAACTCTGAATTTCTTCTCAGGAGTGTGCAGATTTCCTCGCGATGTTTTCCTTCACCGAAAACACAACGGTAATGATTTTATCATTCGTAAATCCAAATAACAAATTTGAACTCATTGGTACGGTAGAAAGCAAAAAAAGAAGGATTTATTTGCGCGAAAACATAAAAAAATTACGAGTCAGGATCGAACCCAGACCTCGATTGTTCAAGGACTGACGCTCTACCCAACTGAGCTGCCATGTTCTAAACTTACTCGTGTATTTTCGAATCCCTAATTTCGTCTGCTGGTGAAAACCTTGTACTATGTATCATGCGTAGGAGTTCATACACAAACAAACATAACACATGCTAATTGGATTATACAACATGGCGTCTTGCTCGGAGATAGGTACTGGTGTTGATTCTGTATACATATTCAAGACGAGTTCTCCTAGACTAAATGGATTAAAGCAAAAACATACCAACAAAACCGAAGCTCTTTTAGAGGTAGTATCATAGGTATATCACACACACACACACTCACTCACGCACACACGTTAATTGTAAGTAGCACCTATAAAATTAAAAAATAGTATTTGTATATCTTAAATAACTAGCGGGGCCTCCTAATACAAGTTTTTTTAAACTTAAAATGAGTGTCCCAAAAACTTTATTGTTAAGGTAATCATATAAAAAAAATTTTTTTTTCATTCTGTATACATTTTCAAGACGAGTTCTCCTTAAGGGAAGTTGGCATACTTTACGCATACGAAATTTAGTTTTATCGTAATAGGGGTTAGGTATGAAATTGACGTTTTCTAATATTGGCAATATTGAAGAGTCTTGGGTTCGCTTCAGAGTTTTTATCTTCTTAGCTCAGTTAGTTAAGATTTTGCTAGCAACTCTCCTAACGGCACCCGCTTGGGGTTGTCTACGGCTTAGCGATGTTGCTTTGGGACGAAGCACAAATACATCCACAACATTAACCACGTCTCTTGTTGAACGGTAGCTTTACTGACTAGCAAAAAGCCCTCATTGAAAAGAGAGAGCAACATTTCAGGTATTCTAAAGCAAATTGTACACAGAATCGACACCGAAGTACACAGCATAACTTGTAAATTAAGTTAGCCTTGCGGACGCCCACTTAGAACTTAATTGTCGCTTGTATTGTGATTCATACGAGATAACTTATGTAAGTTTTATATCAGGAAATACATATTTGTTTTTGATTGTACCTTTTGTTAGATTTTGGCAAGGGCGTGCATTGTGGTATGTAACACCTAGTTCAATCAAACAAATCTAACCGCCTCCGTGGCCTAATGGATAAAGGTTGAGTTCACAATCCAAAGGTCCCGGGTTCGATTTCCAGTGAGGGCACCGATCTGTCCTCGGTTTGGTTGGTGGTAGAGTATTTTCTATGTCCGCCTGTCTAGCTACCACCATGTTACCTAAGTCTGCCGGCAAACAGCAGTGTTAATAGCACTGTTGTGTTTCAGCGCCTAATAAGCATGAGGCTTCTGGGTGCGCACGCTTACAATTAGGTGAGATAGTCGAGTGCAATCCCAACACAAAATAAAAAAATCTACGAACTGCGTATAATTATCTATATATAATCTCAATCCTAAATACCATCAGGTAGTTTATATAAAAATTAATAAAAACACTAAAGCCTGCGTGTTTTTCGCAAGTTGCGCGGGCGCCGCGGCAGCGTGCACGCACTCCACAAGGCCAGACAAAGGCCACTTGCTCTTTCTCTATGGCCCAGCCAGTGACGCTCAAACTTCTCCCTTACGCACATTTTATTTTATTTATTTATTGAACACCAACTATTACATTCCTAATACATACAAATACAAAACATAAACTTACGTAACGTAAAACAATAATCGAATTGCATTGTAGTCAGATGTGTCAAATTTGGGTTAGATTTAAAATTTTGTATTTAGAAGCTTTATGTATTTTTAAGATTCTTTGCCTTAAAAGGAAATAAGGAGTCCTTATAGGATCACTTTGTTTTCCGTTTGTATGTCAGTCAGTCAATACTTTTTTCTCAGGAACGCGTGGAGATATCAAGTTGAAATTAATATCAAATATCAACTCTTCCGTCCCTTGGATCTGTAAAAAGGGAACCAAAATCTGTAAGGTACTTCCCGTTGACCTAGAATCCTGAAAATTGGCAAGAATCTTATCTTCGATCTTACAGCACAGCACAAACTTAGAGATAAATCTGAAAACCACGATTTTTTAATTATAGGTAACACAGTAAAAATAGCTTTTTATGTTTACAAACTTCAAAGTTAAGTTTAAAGTAAAGTAAAGCCATACATTGTGTATGTAATTCAGCTGCAAAGTTAAGTTGGTTTTTCAATCAGAATTATATTTTCCGTAGAGCATTGTTGGGTGCATATTATTTATGTTTTTCATTCTGTTAATTATTCCTGTACGGAGCCCTAGGTGTGCGAGTCCGATTAGCACTTGACCGGGTTTTTTAGCTACATTTTGAGAACCGCTTGTAGGTAAAACAGGTATACATGGGAACATGTTTTATATCCATTGCATCAAATCGTTTTGTTCCTTCACTGATCATTTATATACCAGTATTTTGTATCTGTATAAACGTATTCTATGTCCCTCTCAATATTACAGGCTACGAGCGTGAGTAATTTCATCACGATTGGCTAAGCCGTTGAGACAGGCTGAGGTAACAAACTCTGTCAACTTTGAAGCAGTTGATTTCGTTGTGCATCGGGCCCTTGCACGCCACACCTGCTGCACCGCAGAGGTCATATCACGACCTGCTGTAATTGCTCTGCGCCAGCGCCTGTAGATCCCACGCCGCGCCGTGGGTTGCGGTGACGTCACACGTCCGTTTATAGAGATTCACCTTGCAGACGATGAGCTCATACTTCCAATGAACTATGTATAGGTGCTATGCTATAACTTTACTGACTTACACAGTTATTTGTAAGCAATTCGTTTGCACGCTCAAGTGCGAGTCAAAACGCTCAAGTGCGAGTCAAAACGGTCAAGTGTGAGTCGGACTCGCGCACCGAGGGTTTCATACAGAATATAAATAATTAACATACTGAAAATCGTACATAAAAGGTTAAAAAAACCTCAAGGAGCACTATTTATCCCTCTTTTTTTTTAAATTATTTAAATTTCAGTTTATATATATATATATATATATAAACTACTATATACTACACTATATATACACACTATATATATAGGCAGGCATATATATATATATATACATCCTGCAACCTTTTTGGCGTCATGCACGTGGTGCATCATTACGACGTCCCCCAGTTCCCTTCACTTTATTTAACATGTCTTAATGAATATTGCTTAGTTTTTTGATTTCAAGCCCTTTGGGATACGTCGGTTCCCGATAAAAAAAAAAATTGCGATATTCGTCTTTCAGTCATGCCCAAACATTTTTGAACCCCCAACCATGGTGATACATTTTAGCCATCCTAGATATATTGATCATAATTTACCTATGGCATCGATTATTTAGCGTCCTCACAGGATGGACTGTATTTGGGAGTGCGACGTTGCCAGCTTTGGGTTTATTGTCTCTTTCTTTTCCTATCGCTTTTCTGTACTAAACAGTTTCAACGTTTATTTTGTTCCAATATTCGCAAGGTTTATACATATACGGATGCCCAATATGTTATAATGTGTAAATACAAAGCTTTCTCACGGAGGATCAGCGAAAAACTTGAGCGGATTCAAAATTTCTATATTAGATTCATATTTGGTTTGCGCAAATATAATCGTGTCTCTCATTTTCGCTCTTAGCTCAAAGGGCTGCCCATAAAACTTCGCCGGAATAATTATGTCCTCTCTATTATATTACTTTGTTGTTGTATTTGTCATCTCCTGTGTTTTTTTCCTGTATGTCATAAAAAATCTACCTACCAAATTTCATATTTACATTAATAAAATGATAGTATTTATAATAAAATGAATTAACTGGGAACAGTGCTTTCATCTTACAGTTGGTAGCTTGCAGCCACATAGTACCACCTCAAATAGTACCGTATGCCTCAAGATCACCATCGATCGGCTATTGGGCGTCCGTGTACAGCTATTGGGCATCCGTATATGGCTATTTGGCGTCTTTACAAAGTACAAAGCTTGACGCCGGTTTGTTAACACCAAATAATAAAAACTACCGATCACAGATAACAGAAGACTTAACAGTACAGATACCTATATATCATCACGATTGATATAGACGTTGTAGAAACTTCCACCCCTTTTTACCCCCTTAGAGAATGATTTCGTGGATGAAAACTATCCTTTGTCATACTATCTTCATACCAAATTTAATTTAAATCGGTTTAGCGGATATAGATTCCCTATACAAACTTCTACTCTCCTTTTTTATCCCTTTAAGAGATGATTTGGGGACAAAAGTATCCTCTGTTCTTCTCCGGGTCTGATACTATCTCCATACTAAATTGAATCTAAATCGGTTCAGCAGTTTAAGCGTGAAAAGATAACAGACAGACGGACATACTTTGTATTATTAGTATTAATTATTATCTATTTATGAATAAATTATTTAAATAAAATAACTTATTTCCTGTAGCTCTATGTTAGTATTTATCAATCTATATTTTACTGATATAGGGTAACTATTCTAGGTAAGCAAACAAAAACAAAGACATGTAAATGTAATCACTTTTATTTTCATAGTTCTCAACCATACAAAGTACTTAAATAGGTTACCATAATTTAAAAACTTCTTAAACTTTCAACAAACTTTCGTTAAAAATTTGACTTTGCCAACTTCGTTATACATTTTTAACAAAAAATAGTTTCACAATGGGTATAATCTACTCTAACTAATCAACATCATAATTACCTTCAATAAAATCACCTTAGATGACTGGCACACAGACGAGATAGTTTGACATTGCTTATTTTTAGAAGTAGTTCTTTTTAGTAGTACAATCAATAACACAACAGTAAAATTACTCCTATGGCACAAGAAATTTTGGTATTAATACTAAAATATCTGACATTAGCTAAGCTACTATAATTAATAACATAATAACGTTATTACGAGATCATCCCAGACTTTAGTTGCTGATCTAACATCACAAAAATTATGATAGATACCTAATAAAAAAACTTTATACAACGTGTTTTTTTTTATATCAAATTGCATATAAATTATTTGTCAAATCAAAAGTTACTTTTTTTTCTTTTCCATGTCAAAACGTAGTTTTGTCGAATGAATTTGTTAAGAAAAATAAAATAAAAACTTTTGATTTGACAAATATGAATATGCCACATGAATCTTTTACATGGTCTGATCAAAACCTTAGTCGTGGGATATCAAAAAAACAAGTTGTATAACTTTGGAACTTAGTTCCTTAAACTTTGCTTATAATACAAGAACAGCTCAGACTTTGGCGTGCTTTAGCAATTACTATATATGTTAGCAATTACTATATATTATGAATGTTATAGTATTGATTAATAAAATTATTGATCAAAATATTTACATACAATGTTAGGCAAGATATATTTGAGTACGTACTTACCTAGTTATTAATACTTTCTTAATAAATTTAATTTAAATATTAGAAACCAATCTTTGAACTTTTCATATAAGTAGGTACTTAAAAAAGAAACGCTTATAACCTAGTATAAAAACTTCGCATCAGGTGGTGTAGTAACACGCGTTGCTAACCTACATACGTAAGTTTATTAAATGTTTTTCTTTATAATGTCTTACAGACATACAGTCCTTCTTTTACTACCCTTATCTATTTATGTAGGTACCTACCTACATAACTTACTTAAACACTAGATAAATACTTAAGAACAGTCGCTTCGTACTTAGGTTGAGTGGTTTGATCCGTCGTCACGATAACTTTTTTTAAATTATCACTGGCTGCGCCTGTCTTCAGTATTTCCACTAACAACAGCTGGCGCCAACGTTTGACTGAAGATTGAAAAGATCGATGTAAGCAGCTTGCCAATAGACCAATCAGACAGGCCACTGATTGGTATATTGGCAAGCCGGTACTGCAATCTTCAATCTCCGGTCACATATTGGCACCAGCTGTACTCTTTCTTAACCACTCAAATTAATTACCTACGTATTCAACAAAGAAAAAAGTTTAAATTTTAAAAAAGAAATCTTTTATGGTATAAGCTAACCGAAATTATTCCGGACAGTTATTTACTGCAGAATCAAAGTTGAGTCATTACAGGGTTATTTTTGAAACACTTATAACCTCGCAGGAGTAGATTACTAACGTTATAAACAGTAAAATTTGTTCTACGACTTTTGAGAAATTGTTAGATTTTGAATTCATACAACAAAAAAATATATTTTCAGTCACTACTCGAATGTTCGTATCTATTCGCGCACCGTTCGCCCGCTCGCCGTCTTGCGCCCGCCTTCGCGCGCTTTGCCATAAAGACTTATAAAGTGTAGGTGAGTGCAATAAAAGTTAAAAAAATAATATTTAGATAATGTATTGAGTCGTAGAACAAAAGTTGTTGTTAATAATGTTAGTAATCTACTCCTGTGAGGTTATTAGTGTTTTAAAAATAACTCGGTATATCAATGAAAGTATCATAATCAAACATTTTCCTTAAAAAGTCTCCAATCGTCACTTCAACTTTTTGAATAAATATTTTGTATATATACTTTAATTTTAAGCCAGTCTTTGTTATGAAAAAGTGTAGGATATTTATTTTTTAATTCGTCACATTCAGCTCGTTTGGGGGGTTTTTTATACTTAATGTGGTCTTTAAAATATTTTGTTACGACATTTTTTTGTTCAGTTGTCCAAGGAACAAGTGTTCTCTTTTTTTTTGCAGATGTCTTGTGGCTTATTTCTTGGGAAGGGGCAGCAACTGGCTCGTCTCTACTCAAACTAATATGTTGCGATGGACCTGCTTCTTCCAATTCAAAATCAACAACTTCCTGATTATCTATCTCGTTTCCTGTGATTTCTTCATCTAAGTTTAATTCAATCTCATCTAAAGCTTTTCCTTGATATTCATCCGCTTTCCCGTCTTCCATCAATAGTAATAGTTTAGAAATTTTAGCAGTCTGATATACGTCACTAGGTAGCCTGTAATTATTTCTATGTACACTCAGGGTGTGACCCATAAAAGTAGCTAGTTGTTCGAGCTCTGATTCAGTCATTGAAAATAACTGGGTCATTGTTGCTAAATGTTTTCTCAGACGCGTGGATGTTAAAGCCTTATAATTTTTAGCACCGCTTGCTTTTGCATATTTTTCTAAAATTTTGTACCCACAAACAGTTGATCCACCTGCCTTTACAAATAACAAATTATTGTCATCTGCAACATACATGTGTCTGTCTGATAATATTTTTTTTAAATCTTCTTGTACTTCAGTACTAAACAGTACTGGCACCCCTCTCCCTCTTTTACCACGGATCACTATTCTTTTTAATTTACTTATTAATATTTTTTCAGTCGAAGTAAGAACTTTGTCAAATTCTTCATATTTATTGCTGTCGTTGCCATGATCATTGTAATCACTTAATTTTAATCGTTGTAATTCGCCGGGCCGACGCCTATTCAATAGAAGAACGCGACAATATGTAGATTCCACCAAGTTATTGAAAGCTTCAACGTTCGTTTTTCCTTCGGATTGTGTTAAACTATCGGATGACTGTTTTGACATGCCACAAAGATAATCTTTGAATAATTTTAAATCAGCAGCAAGTGGCACTATAGTGGTTTTATTCCACTTCTTCACATTAAGGTCATCAGCAGCTTGGCTAGAAATATCAAACTTCCAATTCTCCTCAATTAATTTTGATAGTGTTTTTAAATCTGCTTGAACAGAAGCCGTTTGAACAGAGGCTTCTCTTTTACAACTTTGCAATAAAGCTATACTACAACATTGTTTTATTGATGTAGCAATGTTCATGGCATATGTCGGTGCATCAAATGTTTGTGATGCGTCATTATACCGGGCTACGATTTTGGTTGCCTGTACTAAAGTGTCATAGTATTGTGGTTTTAATACTTGTTCAAGACTATTAATATCCGGGTTCAGTTTAGTTACTTCCACAAGCAATTTCGCTAACTCCCTCATCTTACGTGAGACCACAGTTGCAAAATGTTCCTCGCGATGTGTTCTCAAATACTGTGCTCCAAACATACAAATCAATTTATCTTTTTTAGCTACTAATGATATTTTGTCTGGTTTCATACGAGGAAACACGTTTTTCATTAGATTGTTGTCGACTTTAACGTAACGTACAAGAAAATTTTGTGCATCAGCTTGTGCTTTGTTTGTAGAAGCAGCATTATCACATTTTTTTACATGTCTCCACAGTTGTTTCCTTGAATAAAAACCAAGACATTTAGAGCAAGGTAAATAGTCAGTCTTTTCAGAAAACCTACACTTCTTCACAGGTTTGAATGCAGTTTGCGAATTACTCACATAATTACCCTTTTTTCTTAAAGCGCTAAAAACTTGTTTACGTTTAAGACTATTTTTGGGATGTGCTAATGCTGATTGTACTTCAGGTTCAGCTGAGTGGTTTCGAACCATATGTCGTGAAAAATTCAAAATGAAATCTTCACAGTAGTAACAAAAATCTCTTTCTCTAATGCGTTTACCTTTCAAATTACTCTCTGATGTTTTTTGATTATTCGGCACTTCTGTATCTATATTTTCTTTGTTTGTTTCGTGATTATTTTCCGAATCTTCCCCTAAGCAATCTTCTTTCGACGAAACTTTTTCTTTTTCTGTTGGATTTATATCATCGCAATGGCTTGAAGCAGCCTGAAATAATATAAGTTTATCGTATAAAGAGCTTACGAGCTAATGTATTACCGACAGCGTGTATGCAAAATTCTATAATGATCAGTTTTGTAGTCAAAGCATGAAAGTAACAAACAAACAAATAAAATCGCTGTCACACCATATAAACTGTTTAATGAAAATTATAGCATTAAAATTAAAACAGTGTTATTTCTCTTAATGATCATAAATGTCTTTGCCAACTTTGTAGGTATGTGTACCAATTTTCTACTGACCTTATGTGATCCATCTAAACATTCGGTTTCCATTAATATTTCTTGATCAGATTCTGACGTGGATTCATAAGATGATGGTTCATAATTCATATCATTTGAAGATTCAGAAAAGTCAGACTCATTGTCAAAGCATGGTACCGACTGGTCTTGATTTCGGTCATCTGATATTACGCATGGGATTTCTACCGGAGGTTTTTCGATATCGTCTACATCTGAGACGTAAGTAGGTTTATTTAAAATTGTATTATCAGCAAGATCAAGCTGTCTTATAGGGCTTAAGATAGACGATTCAATTGCTTTTAGAGGAGGTTCGATATTATCAGTACTTAACAGGCAGGTGTAATTTTTCTCTATATTTTTAGGATCAAGGGGTCTAGCGTAGTTCAAGATAGTAGGAGGATCAACTGTTATTGACGGAGGCTCGACATTATCACTACTTAAAAGGCAGGTGGAATTTTCCTCTACAGTTTCAGACTCAGGGAAGCTAGTGTGGTTTGAGATAGCAGGAAGATCAACTGCTACTGGCGGAGCCACATCAGAAACAACTGCACTTGAGACGTAAGCAGGGTTATCTGAGATTTTATTTCCATAATCCAGAAGGAAATTATTCACAAAGGATTCAGATAATATATCAGATGATTTGCAAAAACTATGCATCTGAGAATCAGGTATGTCACTGAAAGACACATCAAAAGAACTATTATGACCTGCTTCACTAAAGGGAACACTTTCTTGATTCTGAGTAGAAAGAGACGCGTAGGAATCTGATATATGAGTAACATTTGAAGATATGGAAGGATCAACAGTGTTTTCTATCTTCTGATTTAAAATAGACGCATTAAAGTCCGAGATATTGGTAACATTTGGAAGAATGAAAGAGCAATGAGTGGAACTTGGAGGCTCGTCCACGTGAGCACTGACTGGGACAGATGTTAACAAAGTATTATTTTTGTCACTTATATCTTGATCGATTGCTTGAACAGGGTTTGCATCAACTCTACTTGTTTTCTTTTTGCGTCCTCTATTTGTTTTTCTGGTACCGTTTCCTCTTTTTTGATCTGCAAAATAATAAAAATGATAATATTTTTAATTCAGACCAAAATTAATCCATAGTAGTGTAAGTAACAAAAAAACTTATACACACTAGTGTTAGTAAACATTAACGTGCGGACAAAGTTTTTCTAAACCGGTGAGTTTTAGTTCTACTATACTGTTTTCAGAATGCTGTTGTGACTATCTCTCATCCTTCTCAGCAGCGAAATAATGCAAATTATTAATGATTTAGTCAAGTATCATATGATTTTTTGTGCGGAAAACTATTTTCAATGAAAAATCCTAGATAAAATAAAAATTCTAAATTTGAACTATGATGTTGATGATACCTACTTAATAAATGATTCACTCTTACAACTGTTAATGCGTAGATAAGTGCTTTAGATTAAACAGTTAAAAATATTTTATTGTTACCTATGGGAGAGAACGTATAATTTATGTATCCATTATATGTTATGCTGAGTTAGCTATTGGTTTGTTGCAGCTCGCTAACCGTGAAGGAAAACATCGTGAGGAAACCGGGGTGCTCGGGGTGTGTTCGCATATCTCAGTGCCTGAAACTCGAGCCATGTTAGAGGCCTTAAAAGGCGGCTCAAATAATTCTGACACTAGATGGTTCGTTCCATCACACGATAAGAAGAAGCTGTTGGTTTTCCAATAAACAAAAAAAAGTAAAACAAAAAATATTTTTTTTTACAAAAAGTCTTTATCTCTTTGTTCTTCACTGCCTTCGATATTCATTAAGACATGTTAAATAAAGTGAGGGGAACTGGGGGACGTCGTAATGATGCACCACGTGCATGACGCCAAAAATATTGTAGGATGTATATAATATATACAGACGCCGAATTAACGCATAAATCTGCGAAATACCATCTTAATATAGGTAGAGTAGCATATTTATTCGCATTATTATTACAAAATTAATAATGTGTTCGAAGAGTAGTCTTAGGATTTGTGTCTTTATGTTTTTTACAATTTACCTCAGCATAAGCTAAACGAATAGGTGTGAAGTGTTGTATGGCAGTCGTTTACTCCTTTGATTAACATACAAATAGGTAGACTAGGTACAAGAGCGTCGGTGGCTCAGTGGCTAGGGCGGTTGTCTCTCATCCGGGAGGCGCCGGTTCGAGCCCCACCACGTACCAATGTGTTTTCGATTTTCGAATTCATATGTACGTTTATTCGACGCTCTTACGGTGAAGGAAAACATCGTGAGAAAACCTGCATACCACTGCGAAGAAATTCAAAGTTTGTGTGTGAAGTTGACCAACCCGCACTGGGCCAGCGTGGTCGACTATGGCCTATTCACCCTAGTTCAGGGTAGGCTCGAGCCCCTCGGTTGGGGGCATATATGGGCTGATAACGAGGTAGACTATTTTTATCCCGACGTATGTAAGTGAACAGCAATCTTAACCGATTTCCACGCAGATGATATCTTTATATGTAGGCACCTATTACACTTAAATGTACTTTGAAAATATTAATGTAGTAGGTACAAACCTTTCTTAATTTAATTATTTAATTCAGCACATATTATACACTCATCAGTTGGGTAGTGATCGTACAATAAATAGTTACAAATATGACAGAAAGAGACACTATTCTCTAGCCACCAAATGATGTTTAATTTGTTGTTCATGTCGACAATTATATGTTTAGGTTTCCCAAAAGAACTTGAATACACTCCACAAATTAAACACTTATTCCGCAGTATGAAATGAGTCGAAGGCCACGGCCACTTTAATTCCTTTTTTAAAATATATTTTAAGTAATTTTTGTTCAAAAATCTGTCTATATCAGCAAAGATGACCATTTTGTAAGAGAAATCTAATAATTTAATTAGGTAGGTACGTTGTAAGAAAATTGTATTGTTTAAGGTGTGAGTAGATACAGACACAAGAACAGCATAGATCGAACTGACGTTCTGTAAGACGATTAATAGAAAAACACTAGTCTCCACTCATAAAAATATTTAAACGCTTGATTAGTTAAATAGTGTTTTGTCTCATTTTGACATTTGCGAAACATTTGGTGTGAGAAAGTGACAATTTAACTAATCAAATGTTTATAAATAAGGGGTCATACATATACCGATCCTCAAACTTAGATACAGAAAATAAAACTTACCTGTAGTGAAGCCTGTAGCCAAAGTATTCTCTTCGACTAATTTTAAAATTTTTCTACCACGAAATCCTTTTGAATTCATCTTCAAGCAACATTCAATAAGTTCCAATAACTGCACGTGAGTTTATTTGCACACACTGATGTAAACAAACAATAATCAAGCGCCGAATATTATGCAACGCGTACGTGACCGAAGACGATATATATTGTTTTGATTGCGGTAAGTAGTTAGTAGATTGTGTAACAGATTTACTGAGCGAGATGGCAACGTCGCAATTGTGGACGCCAAATACGCGAATCCGTAGTCGGGAATTCCCCTAGATATACAGTGTGGATATACGCGCTGCAGCAGCGCCTCACCTGCGCGGTGATTTCTTCGGGAACTTTTCAATATTTTATTACAACCATTTAAAGCGACTTTTAGCTTCCGTCGATTTTTGTACTACGGCTAGCTAGGATCAATAGGACCTAAGTGCCACCGGCTAACAAAGTAGCGTCCGGTATGCGGACGCCAAAAGCAGGTGGACGCCAGTTTAAATGCACTTTCGCCTTCAGTGGACGGCCAATTGTTTGCGGGATATATATATATATATATATATATATATATGCCTGCCTGCCTATAATTTAAATGAGGGATAAATAGTGCTCCTTGAGTTTTTTAATTTACCTTTTATGTACGATTTTCAGTATGTTAATTTTTCATATATATGTGCGATATATATATATATATCGTTGGTTGAGGCTTATGTGTCAGCACGCTTTCATCCAACTTTATTGACACGTGAAGTGTGAATCAACTTGCGAATACTCAGCCTGTTCTCTCATTCTGTGTATGATATGCATAAAAGTAAGAGGGGATACTGCAAACTTTTCGCAACATCGCTTCTGCAGTCAAAACAAGCGACGCAACACTTTGCATAAAAATAACAACAAACAGCAATAAAACAAGACAAATGGAACTCGTTTGACGCTCGTCGGTTCGTACATTGACTTACAGAAGCTATGTATATGACACTGAAGATGCAAGTCTTGTATATTGTCAAGTATTATTATATATACAAGCTAAAATTACTCCTTGCAGAACATTCTTATAATGAATTACCTATTTTAAGAAACTTCTAATATGGCAGACTAATATGTATTTAAACTACATTTATAAAGTATTATCCTTTTTTAGAAATGGCAACTTGATCTGATTTCAATTTTCAAAATGGAGCTTCACCATTAATATAACAATTTTTTTTTCATGATCACAAATTAGTTATTTTAATTATAATTACTATTTTAGTAGGATATATTTTAGCAAATTTATTTTTTAATAAATATATTAATCGATTTTTATTAGAAGACCCGCTATTACATTGATTTTTATTGCATTACCTTCTCTCCGACTATTATATTTACTTGATGAATTAAATAATCCATTAATTACCCTGAAATCAATTGGACATCAATGATATTGAAGATATGAATATTCAGATTTTAATAATATTGAATTTGACTCTTATATAATCCCTTCTAATGAAACATCAAGAAATTCAACATACAGTCGAATTGAAAACCTCGTCCTTTTTTGAACCAGTTAATAATAATGATTCAAAACAAATTGTAGTTGACTAAGTAGGTCCCGATATGGCGCTCATTTTCGCGGGAAATATTTTCCCACAGCATTGAAATCTCACTCACTTTAAACGAAGGTTTGTAATGGGAGCGTGGTGCTTTGTCGTTTTAAATAATACATCAAAATGTCATACATCATTAATTATTTCTATTTAAATTATAATATTACTATTTACAATGTGTTCTTTTACGCAGGTTTAGATTTCTATTTTTATTTCATGGATTTTGTCGTTCTATATGAAGAACGGGTACTCTATTAGTAGATATTTTCAAATCATTTTATTTTGTGTGCGATGAACCCATAAGTATTACTCCATAAGTATACTTTGCATTTCATTTCTGTGCACCCCACGCAAAATATTTGTATGAAGTTGTAGATAGGCGCACTCTGGGAGAGGCCTATGTCCAGCAGTGGACTGCCGCAGGCTGAACATGATGAGTTATATATCTGAATTTCATTTATATCTTTGTGTGTTCTCTTTAGAAATTTCTTACGATACACAACGCTTTTGCCAAAAGTTTAAATCATGATAATAACTAGCTTGTCCCCGCGGCTTCATCCACGAGAACTTCAGAAATGATCCCTAGGGAACTACTTGTTTTAACGGGATGAAAGTAACCTATGTCACACAAGTTAACGCGTTAAAATATAACTAAAAACCGACTTCAATTACCCTAAAATAAAGTATACAGCAAATTTAAGACTCATATGGTTTTCACATGGATGCCATTGTTAGAACTAGATCAAATAAAAAAAGAATCATCCAAATCGGTTAACCCAGTCGAAAGTTATGAGGTAACAAACATAAAAAAACATACGCGTCGAATTGAGAACCTCCTCCCGTTTTCAAGTCGATTGAAAATATCTAGTGATTCTTACTCTCCGTTGTGACGTAAAGTAAGGACAAAGCAACTAACTAACTATTGCATTTATTAGTATGGATAGCCACAAAGTCACAGGATCAACATGTTTACGAGATCTCACTGCGATCACCAATCTATCTGCCAAGTGCTGATTATAGAAGCCCTCCCCACGGAATCCCTGTTCGTCAAAGGAGGTTCATTCCATGAAGTAAAGCTGCTGATTATATAAATTATAACCTCAAAACCTGATAATATTGTATTTATCTACAGAGTAACGTATCTATAGTCTATAAGTCAATGTCTCTCCGACTATCGACGACCTCGATATGATAAGTAGCTTTATGTAACGAAACGAACGGTTTTTTTGAAACTTTGAAAGTCTTGTTCTTAAACCTCTCATATCACGGCCATCTTACATTTTATTATTGAGCCGAACATCCACACGCAGAATTTTTACTGATTACTGAA
Organism: Carcina quercana; assembly: GCA_910589575.2. NCBI lineage: Eukaryota > Metazoa > Arthropoda > Insecta > Lepidoptera > Depressariidae > Carcina > Carcina quercana. The sequence goes on along the minus strand of OU342454.1, from coordinate 2,382,015 downwards.
TTCTACACTTCGAAAAGTACCAACTTACTTACTTGAAAACGAGGTGGACTGTACGTCATTACTGTCATTCAAATATGCGTGTGGAAAGTGTATGAAAATCAATTTGTTAATTAAAATAGTTTGATAAGCCAGTAAATGTCAAAAGACAAAAAGTTTTATTTCGAAGAAGCAGCGCGCAAGCCGTCTGCTTTTTTAAACTAAATGTCGAGAGACGCAGGTTCGAGTCCCACTCTTGTCGAAATTCTTACACTATTTCTAAATGACATAATAACATGCTTGTCGAATTGACATAATAGAAAGAAAGAAAGAAAGAAAGAAAGAAAATAATTTATTCCAAGCTAAAAATAAATACAACACAATGAAAAAAATACACACACACACACATGAAAAGAAAACAAAAACAAATAATTACAGCAAAATTAAGTTATTGGAAAACGGCACCAGCTCAGCCCGATGCTGTGACCCAAAGACCGCAGCGCTGATTTTCAGCTGGACCGTGACTTATTTATTCGTCGTTCAAGTGTTATTATTTCTAACTATAACTACCGTGAGATAACTAAATAATCATCGTAAGAAAACGCTTCACAGTTCACGTTCCAAAAAGCACGTTCAAAAAACTTGTGATATAGTTAATTAAACCTACATTTCGTGGCAACAGATACAACAAAAACTGGCATATCCATACTTTTGTAGGTACATGCATAAACATTAGAAGAACACACAAGATTTTGATGAAAAATTTGCAACTAAAATTGTGTAGGAAGCGACATTAAGAATGCATTATAAAACTTCACGTTTGGTTTGTCCAATAAATTAGCTGAGTTAACGCGGGTTGTGTAAGATGTGGACGAAATGTCAGCCGTTACGCTATCCGAGAGGAAATGGCGATTTAATTTTGAGGTCGCTTTGTGAGCTATGCTTTTCAATGTTTATTTATGATAAAACATAATTTTATAATCATTTGACCTTAATCTGACCACAAGTGACTGTAGAGCTGTTGGAGCTTCAAGCTAATGAAGTGCTGGCTCTGCTACCTTTCATACCGGAAGGCAACTGCTGTTAGGCGGCAGACTTAGATAGTGACTTTCGGATTGTTAGTGGGCGCACTACTAGGCGTGGGTAAATCGGTGCACTCAAATGACTCGTCACATCCCACCTCCCCGCAAGAAAGTGACCCGCTCAAGGATCGGTAATATGTCGCGCGCCAGACACTTCAAAGAAATGTCGTGATATCGATTCCTATTCGCATACATCGAACGGGTGACGTTTTGTGTGAGTTAATTCACGCGCGCCATATTACCGGTCCTTTAGCGCGTCACTTTCTGCCGGAGAGAGGTGAGGTATCGCGGATCGGTGGGAGGGGGGAGGATGTGTACGTTACATATGTCCCAGGCACATCTATTATTATAATTACGCGTTCAAAAAGAACTAAACACCGACTTCAACTGCCATAAAAATGTTCACATTTGGTTTTGGTTGATTTTCTCAAAAAGCGCTCAATAGATTTCGATAAAATTTATACGGGGCCACCTCTGAAGTTTGCTCTACCAAACAAAAAAAGAATCATCAAAATCGGTTTACTATTGGCGGAGTTATCGCGTAACATATGAGTACATACAAAAAAACATACGCCTCGAATTGAGAACCTTTTTTGAAGTCGGTGAAAAATTAACAACTGTTTCTTGTTGAACTGTAAAAGTAGGAAGTGCAAGTCTTATAAAAGTGAAGGCGCAGTTCTGTTTCCCACGTGTGTGTGTACTTCCGTTAAGATTGTTTGCGTAACTTAGATCGTAACTTGACGTGATTTTGTTGTTCAGTTAATTTGATACTTGATTGTTGATGTTGCTAAACTTAACATATACCCTATGCAAAGTTACACCTGCAAAAAAACGTTAATAACATGGCTCAGTACACTCACTTACGAAGGAACGGAGGCTCTCTTATCAAGAGTGACATAAATATGGCTAGATTATGTACCACACTGCTATACTCATTAATTGTACACTCATATGTGGCCACACTAAACCGATCCCAAGGAACTTCAGTATCCGTAGGGCATAGGAGTGTGCAATTCTTCTCGCAACTCACACACACACACACACACACACACACACACACACACACACACACACATATGAGCATTGCAAACTTAAAATAGGAACTAAGATTAAAAGAAAACCATAACATTTAAAACAGGTTAATTTTTACTAACATAATAATAAGTCTTTTCCTTAAATAATACTCTGTAAATGCGTCTGGAAGACGCGGTGCACTTCCAACACAAGTGTCGAAAGACTACTTTCTGGCAGACCCCTGCAAAACTCTGTAAAAGTTATTTAAGAAATAAACACTTTTTACTTTACTTTACTTAACGAATGGGCGTACTGGTACAGATCATTAAATATAAAATAAGATAACGAGTGTTTGGTCGTCAGTAGATGCTCCCAAATACTTCATGGAGAGTCCAGTCGGGATATGGGGAAGATTGTCCTACAGTGGACTCGTGCAGACGATTTATTTTTAAAGAAAACATTCAGCATTAATACTAATTATTAACGAGTTCAGAAAGAACTGAAAATCGACTTCAATTGCCTTAAAAATTTGGTTTTTGTTGATTTTCTCAAAGAGCGATCAATCAATTTCGATAAAATTTATATGGGATCACCTCTGAAGTATGTTCTATCAACAAGAATTATCAAAATCGGTTTACTATTGGCGGAGTTATTGTAACACACATACAAAAAAAACATACGCGTCGAATTGAGAACCTTCTTCTTTTCTCGGTCGGTTGAAAACAGTTAAAAATAATATATATCAACGTTATCCCTCTCCTAATACTTCCACTCAAAATTTTTAAAATATAATTTGATAAGTAATTACCTAACAATATGAAACGAAATTATAGTGTCGCGAAATAAATCTCATTAATTTACGAAATCTACTAATGTCTAATTCTAGTTGAAATTGTTACGCGATCGATTTGATAGAATCACAGACAGACGGACCTGACAGTATCTACGTGACGTCACGTCCCGTGCCGTCGGGCGTGTTCCTCACTTCCTGTAGGGCACGACCGTAGGAAGGGAAGGGTGTGATGTGAATGCATTAGATAATAATTAATGCAGGTGAATCATGAGCAAGTGTTTAGTCAATTTTTAGAACAAATTGTGAATGGTATATGTTATGCAACTAACTCTGACACTAAACTCGACGTTTCTCGGTGGGGAGTACCGGGAAACGTCTACCGGGCCGTCCCCGTACTAGTCGGACTGAGGACACGAGAGTCGCAGGGAGTCGCTGGATGCAGGTAGCTCGGGACCGGGTTCACACAGTGTGTGATAGTTCCACAATTTAACTACTAAGTCTACGTTAAATGAGATATTGTCATAGGCGCGTAACTATTTAAAATTAAACCATTTTGTCCACATTTTTCTACACAAACTAGTCCGTAAATTTCTGGCGTCGACTTTAGCTGCCATTTTCCGTTTGCGAGTACAAGAATTATTAGACGGCTTTTCGAAGATATTTTATTTTAAAAAAACCTTTGTTTATTCATTGATGGCAACATCGTAGGAAAATTTAACTATCAAATGTATATTTTTTCAAATAAATTGAAAGCAAGGAGTTTATATACTGTACGCCTGTCAAAGAAAATACGCCTGCTGTGTAAATAAATATGTCAAAGATGTTAACAAGATTTTTTGGAGTGGATGGACCACGGGTGGACCACTGAGCAAGTAAATCACGGATGGACTGTAAAAGTTGCTATTATGACAGATTAATTTCGAGCTCTTTCGCGCCATCTATCGAGTCCTTTAAGTACTCAACTGACATTCGTAGGTTTCAAATATATATAATCTGTGGTAAAATTCTATATTTATGGTAGGTTTAGTACCTAATCTGCAGTCCACACACATGCCCCGAGAACAATTTTATTAAGAACCGACCAAATTCCTGAGTGACTAAAAATGACCTGACAAGGGGAGATCGTGAAGCCGCCACTGCTTATGAGCATTGTTCTATATCAGAGCTAACAAATGATTTTTATGTTTATTTCCAGGATGACGGCACCGTAGAGTACTACAACAACATCATAGTGCAGCCTCACCTGAAGCTGGTGACGGGGCAGGGGCGCGGGTACCACGTCCGGTGTCGCTACAGACGACGCGACCTCACAAACTTCCACGTGTACCGGCCACACGCTGAACGACTCTCCAACTCACTCGCTGACCTCAACAAGTATAATCAGATTTTCTTTATCTCTTCTTCGTCGATGATCTCACACACACTAGTGTCAGAGTTGTTGATCCGCCATAGTCCTCTGACATGTCTCATGTAGCTACTACCTGTCGTAGATAGTAACCGGGACCTCACACACCCTAGTGTCAGAGTTGTTGATCCGCCATAGTCCTCTGACATGTCTCATGTAGCTACTACCTGTCGTAGATAGTAAACGGGACTTCACACACCCTAGTGTCAGAGTTGTTGATCCGCCATAGTCCTCTGACATGTGTCATATAGGTACTACCTGTCGTAGATAGTAACCGGGACCTCACACACCCTAGTGTCAGAGTTGTTGATCCGCCATAGTCCTCTGACATGGCTCATGTAGCTACTACCTGTAGTAGATAGTAACCGGGACCTCACACACCCTAGTGTCAGAGTTGTTGATCCGCCATAGTCCTCTGACATGGCTCATGTAGCTACTACCTGTCGTAGATAGTAACCGGGACCTCACACACCCTAGTGTCAGAGTTGTTGATCCGCCATAGTCCTCTGACATGGCTCATGTAGCTACTACCTGTCGTAGATAGTAACCGGGACCGCACACACCCTAGTGTCAGAGTTGATCCGCCATAGTCCTCTGACATGGCTCATGTAGCTACTACCTGTCGTAGATAGTAACCGGGACCTCACACACCCTAGTGTCAGAGTTGTTGATCCGCCATAGTCCTCTGACATGTCTCATGCAGCTACTACCTGTCGTAGATAGTAACCGGGACCGCACACACCCTAGTGTCAGAGTTGATCCGCCATAGTCCTCTGACATGGCTCATGTAGCTACTACCTGTCGTAGATAGTAACCGGGACCTCACACACCCTAGTGTCAGAGTTGTTGATCCGCCATAGTCCTCTGACATGGCTCATGTAGCTACTACCTGTCGTAGATAGTAACCGGGACCTCACACACCCTAGTGTCAGAGTTGTTGATCCGCCATAGTCCTCTGACATGGCTCATGTAGCTACTACCTGTCGTAGATAGTAACCGGGACCGCACACACCCTAGTGTCAGAGTTGATCCGCCATAGTCCTCTGACATGTCTCATGTAGCTACTACCTGTCGTAGATAGTAACCGGGACCTCACACACCCTAGTGTCAGAGTTGTTGATCCGCCATAGTCCTCTGACATGTCTCATGTAGCTACTACCTGTCGTAGATAGTAACCGGGACCTCACACACCCTAGTGTCAGAGTTGTTGATCCACCATAGTCCTCTGACATGTGTCATATAGGTACTACCTGTCGTAGATAGTAACCGGGACCTCACACACTCTAGTGTCAGAGTTGTTGATCCGCCATAGTCCTCTGACATGGCTCATGTAGCTACTACCTGTCGTAGATAGTAACCGGGACCTCACACACCCTAGTGTCAGAGTTGATCCGCCATAGTCCTCTGACATGGCTCATGTAGCTACTACCTGTCGTAGATAGTAACCGGGACCGCACACACCCTAGTGTCAGAGTTGATCCGCCATAGTCCTCTGACATGTCTCATGCAGCTACTACCTGTCGTAGATAGTAACCGGGACCTCACACACCCTAGTGTCAGAGTTGATCCGCCATAGTCCTCTGACATGTCTCATGCAGCTACTACCTGTCGTAGATAGTAACCGGGACCTCACACACCCTAGTGTCAGAGTTGTTGATCCGCCATAGTCCTCTGAAATGGCTCATGTAGCTACTACCTGTCGTAGATAGTAACCGGGACCGCACACACCCTAGTGTCAGAGTTGATCCGCCATAGTCCTCTGACATGTCTCATGTAGCTACTACCTGTCGTAGATAGTAACCGGGACCTCACACACCCTAGTGTCAGAGTTGTTGATCCGCCATAGTCCTCTGACATGTCTCATGTAGCTACTACCTGTCGTAGATAGTAACCGGGACCTCACACACCCTAGTGTCAGAGTTGTTGATCCGCCATAGTCCTCTGACATGTGTCATATAGGTACTACCTGTCGTAGATAGTAACCGGGACCTCACACACTCTAGTGTCAGAGTTGTTGATCCGCCATAGTCCTCTGACATGGCTCATGTAGCTACTACCTGTCGTAGATAGTAACCGGGACCTCACACACCCTAGTGTCAGAGTTGATCCGCCATAGTCCTCTGACATGGCTCATGTAGCTACTACCTGTCGTAGATAGTAACCGGGACCGCACACACCCTAGTGTCAGAGTTGATCCGCCATAGTCCTCTGACATGTCTCATGCAGCTACTACCTGTCGTAGATAGTAACCGGGACCTCACACACCCTAGTGTCAGAGTTGATCCGCCATAGTCCTCTGACATGTCTCATGCAGCTACTACCTGTCGTAGATAGTAACCGGGACCTCACACACCCTAGTGTCAGAGTTGTTGATCCGCCATAGTCCTCAGAAATGGCTCATGTAGCTACTACCTGTCGTACCTGGGTACCTGGGACCATCCGCGTTTGTTGCGCGTCTGAGTGTAACGCTCAGACAACTGCACAATGGAGGCCGTATTACGAGTAATAACATAGTAATTATGTTATTATGTACCTTAAGTCTGGACAAGAACGAAAATATTACAGCCCAGACACTGCTTTCCGTTATAGCAGAAATGGCTACGCCCTCTCTGTTCTTCGCATTGTGGAAGTCTTACCTTCCAAAAGACTATAGATAACGATTTGTTCCCTTTCTTACCAGCAGATATACGTGAAACTAAAAGCTATATTACTATATTACCCTCTGTAAAAAGTCCCTTTAAAAATTCCTGACATTTATCAATTTATATCGTCTTTTGTTTCCAGCGAGGAATACGACGAGGATTCAGGATTGCTGCCATCTGTCACCATGAAGATTTACAAAGGGGACCCCGAAAATAAAGAAGTATAAATATTTACCTTAATTAAAGTAAACGCCAGAATTTCACGGACTAGTTTGAGATCAAGTGTGTGTAAATAAACGTGGCCAATATTTCATTAAATTTAGGCTTAGTTAATACAATTATGTATCGATAAAGCCCACACTGTGTGAACTGTCGCAGCTTTCCTGTCTGATGTACTGTCACAGTACTCCGTGAAATTATCGCGTCGACATTAGTTTATACGACTGTCTCCCTTCTCTTGGTCATCCATCTAAGGACTTTCTGTACTAGTCTAGTACTAAGTCTTACTTTACTTTAATAGCGATTAGCGATAGCGGAATTAACAAAAATATCTCCAGCGCACTATTTTCAAAATGTATCCTGTATAGTGAGGATACTTCGTGGTGTTTATCCAGGTGGCGTCCAACGTGAAGATAGGTGACATCCTGACACTGGTCGTGGCCGTGGAGAAACAGCGTCAGTACGGGCTGCTGGTGTCGGAGTGCTCAGTGCGGGACGGACTCGGCTGGGCGGAGCAAAGTCTCATCGCTGATGATGGGTGAGTTTTTTTATAAAGGAGATATTTAAATGATGTTTTAGCCCAAAAGTACATCAGAAAACCCCTTTCATAACCATAATAAATAAAATTGAGTTCGTGTGTTTGTTTGTCCACAATCAAGTCGTAAGTTGACGGATCGGAAAATGACTACTTTTTATGCTGTAACGATTAGCTCTCGTGGGATGAATTCTGAAGTCCATGCAGACGAAGTCGAGGGCTAGCTGCTAGTTAATCATACCGTCATCGTTGCTTAGTGGCTACAGAGTTATACTCACACTTGGAATTTGCGGGTTTTATTCCCAGAAGCGCGCGGTGACGCAGTGGATAAGTCAACACAATGAAAGCTACGTTACACTCACCTACAGAGTAGCACTGCAGAACTCTCCTCGTTTTTTGGGCTATGATGGCAACGAGCTGTCCGTTAAGATAAATACAGAACCGCTTACTCCACTTGTCCTTTTTCATATAAATGTGTTTCGCCTGTGATTTCAGCTGCCCCCTGGACGGCGAGATCATGGGCATGTTCCAGTATTCGCGCGATAAACATTCAGCCCGCGTCGCCTTCCCCGCCCACAAGTTCCCGTACACCGCCAGTGTCTACTACACGTGTGAGGTGAAGCTCTGCGACTTAACCCATCAGACCGACTGCGTGAGTACTATAAAACTATTTATCCAGACAAAAATATACTTATATAGCCTGACCAGTGAAATATGAGGTGGTTTAAGGGCCATTTTGCAGAATTTCATTTCATCTAATCTCAATGACGGTATCTGGTTACTCTTGATCTGTTTTCACAGTAAGTAGCTCCTTCTTGACAGACCGCATACATTCTTGATCATTATTTGATTATTTTAGTAATTTAAGACGTGTCGGACACTTCATATAAATGTCGCGATATCGGTCATATTCCTATATATCGAACGGATGACGATTGTATACACGACCCCTGAGCTGACCCATTTATTACATGTACAGGTGAGGTATCGCGGATTGGAGGGGGCGGTGAAAGTTTATCCTGCACGTAGTAATATTAATTCTGTGATAATAATACCAAAAAAGGCTCAAACCTTTATAGATGTAGAAAAATTAAACTGTTGATTTCCGAAATAATATCCAACTCATTATAGTGACGTGAGCGTCATCATAGCCTGTGGTAGGGCGGCCGAGGCGCTTGTTTTCACCCTGCACCTATTTTATTGTAGTTCGTTTGACTACTTGAGGCGAAATATTGGGAAATTTTTAGACATCGTATTTACTTAAAACCAATTTAGAATCAGAATATTATAAATTAGACTCGTGGGTTGTCCACAGTCAGCACTACTGCATGGGAAATAGCTTCGTTGAGTTTGCGTAAAGGGGCGCCGCGCGTATGAAGGGCGCAACTATCCGAACAATCAACGCGTTCCAAGTGTTTTCACGATCAAGAGACCCAAAAATATTCATTGGATATTTGCCGAGCATCATGACAGCTAGACTACAGTGAATAAACAATGAAGCAATAAACTGTCTGTTGTATTTCCAGGAGCCATGTTCCCACAAGCAGAAGCGAACACGCAGGCAGTCCCAGGATGAAGGGTCTCCGGCCAAGGTGGAAGTGTTCACCGGACTGTACGTCAACGAGGCAGATTCCATAGACAACGAGGTGGTCAGTGAGAAGGTAGGAGCGATTTCTTGAACTACCTGCACCAGCCCAACCCCCGTGACACAGATACCATAGAACGCCCACCCATGTCGTAAAAAACTAAAGAGTCAGACATTCAGAGCTCCGTCATTTATTGCTTTGCTAGGGAATTCCCCGCCGACGTCTGTGTTTCCCTCGCCTACGATACCTTCAGACCAGAGTAAATATACTGCCTACTATCAAGCGTGTACTGTCGTGAAATTGTGGCCAAAGCCGAGGCAACTTTTCAGACCCACGCGTTACCCACAGTCACTTCAGCTTATTAGCTCTTCAAGTTAAAGAATCAATTATTATTGATCTTTTCCAGAAGGAGGACGAGATATGCATATCGCAGCGCAACTTCGCGATCGGCATCTGCGTAGCGGGAGTGATACTCATGATATGCGTCATTGCAGCCATCGCCTTCATTCTGGCGCGAAGACGCAGCCCCAAGACCTACTCGAGGACAGGTAGCTCGCTGTACAGCGGCCCTTATACTAACACTGGATACTCGCACACTAGCTAATCCTGGACGGGATACTTGCTAGTCACGTCTCAGGGAAGCACGGTCGATATCACGATCAAAGAATCACCGGACAGAAGAGGTTAGAATTGTTTGGCGGAATATTGCAACGAAATATCTTGAATATTTGGTCAATCGTAACAAAATTCTTCATTTTAGTGTAAAATATTGGTTCTTTGAACATCTTGTCATCATATTGGTAGTGGAATAAAGCTAAACGTTGTAATTTATTGAGAAAAGCCATAAAGTGGGGAAACACATTAGACATGTTTTAGAAAAACTGATGAAATGACGTTTACCTGAAATTCAAGGATAATAATAAACAGAAAATGACTGTAATTTCTTAAGACCATTGCCTTTCCTGAAAAGAATAATCCTATCAAAAACAATACTTGTCAAAAAAACAAGTCTCGCAACTCAGTTGTTCTGCGGTAAAAAGTTGTGAGATCCATGTAATACCAAGTCGGTTATTAATTTATTCAGTCTCTACTTAAGCGACTTTCTGTCTTAATACGTTCAGTCTCTAAGACCACGATCGTGGTCTATAACAATTGAAAATCAATTGTGTCTGGAATCTCCGTACTCGACGCATTAAGTTGTTACGTAATAATTAACAGCATCTTATAGTGACGCATATCAATATTAAAATTCTTTAATGTTTTATATAAATATATTGAGACTTGGCCATCGCACTAAATAATTGAATTTACAAGTGTTTTCAGGCGATTGAATTAACACGTGTTTTCAGGCGATGGCCAAGTCTCAATATATTTATATAAAACATTAAAGAATTTTAATATTGATATGCGTCACTATAAGATGCTGTTAATTATTACGTAACAACTTAATGCTTCGAGTACGGAGATTCCAGACACAATTGATTTTCAATTGTTATAGACCACGATCGTGGTCTTAGAGACTGAACGTATTAAGACAGAAAGTCGCTTAAGTAGAGACTGAATAAATTAATAACCGACTTGGTATTACATGGATCTCACAACTTTTTACCGCAGAACAACTGAGTTGCGAGACTTGTTTTTTTGACAAGTATTGTTTTTGATAGGATCTCATTTCTTTTTGTATTTTGTAGACAGTTCTAATTTTTTCCTTTTCGGTACCTTCTACTTATTGTATATATGTATATCTACCAGCAACGAATTTTCTTAAAGCCCTCTCTCTGACTTATGAACTTTTCTTATTTTTGTAGGTAGCCTTCCGTTTTCTCTTTTCCGGTACTACTTCTTGAGCTTCAGCTACAGTTTTTCTAAGAGCCCACTCCCTGTCTCTATGCGTTTTTCTGGGAGGCTTTGATGTTACAATTTTTGACAAATCTGGACGGTAAATGCTTCTTAGTCTGTTGTATTCACAAATTGACGATTCCTGCGCTTTAACACTTCCAACAAGAACAAGAATGGTCAAAAACGCGAGTCGCAAGTCGCATTCATTGCGAATCATATGTACAGCTCCCTCTGTTGATGATAGTAGGTGGAACTAAATCGTACGTTGATTTGAGTGCCCTAAGAATCACAGTAGCTCCGAGCAGAACTAATAGATGGCGCGCAACGATCGTTGATTGTTTTGCAGTTTCAGTTAGATGGCGCTGTCGTCGATGATTCAATTAAATAATTGTACTGAATTAACTCACATTTCATGTAGTATGCTAATTTTTGAATTCCTCTTCAGTGATTTCTTCACAATTTCCATAAATTACTCAACAAAAGCCCTTCATGAATTAAAATTCGGTGGAGGGTAAACTTCCGTATTTTCGTAAAATCTGATTCAAATATTCATAAATAGTGCTTGAATAACATAGTTTAGTACAAGTCCCAGCACATCACACACAAATCAGCACACAAAACGATGTTTTTATATTTTAATTTAATTAAAATTCAAAGAGCGATGCACAAAATGTTCCGTCAATAGCGACATCTAGCGTCTTTTTTACTGAATTAATTTTAATTTTCTGCGGTATTTTCTAGTTTTTTTAGTTTTTCCTTGATTCATACACCAAACACTACTTATATTCCAAATTTGAAGCTTCTAGGTCTGCTAGAAGTGCCTTAGACTTTTGATGATCGGTCAGTCAGTCAGTCAGTCAGTCAGTGAGTGACAAAACTTTAAACTTTGACCCGTTATAATTCTTAAAATACTGGTTCAAATTGAATGAAATTTGAAATATACCGTGTCTTTACAAGCCTGCATGGTTACTGAAAATTTCAGTCTTCTAGTTTTATCCACAACGAAGTTACAGGGGGTCGAAAATGGTCTGAATTGCTTCGAGAAAAGGATGGTACGGCCGTGACGCTTTCTTGCTCGACTTGTGGGGGCACTGCCGTGCCCCCAGATTTAAAAAAAGACGTGTGGCACTCGGGGACTGCCGCGGTAAAGCTATTGCATAGCATTTTGTATCAACTTATGCAATTATAATTATTTAAGAAAGTTTTAATAAGAAAAGTTTTTATGTCACGAACATAAATATCCCCACCACAAAAATGGAAATTAAATTACAAACAGGAAAACAAAATTAAATCAATATTTAGCTAACATAACGGATTTGCTTTGCTATATCAAATTACATACTATTATATTTAATAAATTATAAAACAGTAATACGTCTAATCGCACGCACACAACGCCGTGTCGAAGACTGCCGAACTGAAACGACGTTAGACGATGCACGGCCTTCAAGCCACACCTCCGTGCCCGTCGGAGTGGGGAGCGTGAGGTTTTTTCGTTACGGAATTTCTCAATTCGGTCCCCGCGCTCAAGGCCCGCGATAGAAGCTATGCAATAGCTTAACAACAAATAGGTGAGACATGCAGTCTCTCCCTCTCTTTCTCTTTAGAGTAGTGCTGTTGCGACTGCTCGCACTCCGATCCGCGTTGCGAGGTTATTCTAAACTCTTCTTCATTCTGTTCTGTTATATATATTGGTGTAGAAGGAAGAGACCAGGGGAGGAGCCGTTGGAATTCAGGGATCGTGCTTTCGTGTATTGGGCGAATAAGCAACTCTTCTTTAGGGGACTCTTTTTTGAATACGTTACCTGGCGACATAAATATGTACAAAATTATAACAATTTAATTCATCATTCGTAAATATAATTATGAAAAATATGTCAACTGTGTCTTCCCGGATAATTCTGTCAAATATGTCAAAAAAAAAACTGTAAAAAATATGCCTGTAAAATGGCAGGTAAAAAGTCTTAAACAAACTATTCGTTATTAAAAGCTGATTTACACAATGAATTGGTTTCGTGGACATCGAATTAAAATTGGTTTAAAGTGGAAGTTAGGTAGGACTATTATTTTAATATTATATATTGTACAATGTTCGGAATTTAAACAATTCTGCGGCCATCGAGTACTTAAATGAATAGGGACTTATTTTGGAAAAATAAGTTTAAAATTACTTTTAGAACTTGTTGTGTTCATGCATCACAACGATTCAAGTCAAACTTTAGTATAGATATTAGTGATATACCATTATTTAAAATAAGGCTTACCAATACTTAAAAATAAGCTAACGTGTATGACTAAAAGAAAAAGTAAACGGAGCGCTGTTCCCCAAGATGCAGATTACATATTTTGATGACAATTATTGTTGGTCCTAAACATACCTTTACATAAGTTTCGTTAATTAATTGTGTATTTTGTTCATACAAAATAATTGAGCACGCAATGTATTAATTACATCTAATGTTATCGACTGATTGACGGTCCTTTTTACATCATATCATGAAAGTTCAATGAACCGTTTATCCTATGTCAAGTCAAGTAATTTTGGACGCAATCCATTGCTGCTCGGTCGTACATTTAAAAATTATTAATTCTTTATTAATTAAACTATTTAACAAAATTGCTTTTACATATGATTTGTACGGTCGAAAATTATATCTCGATTAATTATTCGCCCGTATGAAATATACACGTTGTATTATCTATTTCATTATCAGGAATGGATAAGTGCATACAAGTTTACTGTATCTAGATCGAATTCAGCATTTTGAGTACTTATTAGTATTCTTATACTTATACTTCAGTATTTATTCAGTTCAATTTTTAAACATTTTTATTAAAGAACAGAATGTATCAATTTACAGAACGCCAACTTTTCTTAGTATTTAAAGCAAATTATTAAAGATTTTTTGGAAAATCAATAAAATTCAGTAAATCGTATACTTAAAGAGATGTATTATTGTACTCATATATAACTATTTATTAAAAGTGCGTGGCAATTTGATCGGCCAGTTTCGTGCCAATCTCCAACCATAGTGTGTCGTAAACAGTGATCCAATGACATAAGGGCCGAGAGAACAATGCCGATCAAATTGCCCTGTGTAGTGTTTTTTTTTCTTTCAGCGTACTCATATTTTACAGTGGACAAATTATTAACAGAATAAATAATAGAGGTGGAAAATAAACAAAGCGCTCTGTTTCTTTTTCTTAGTTCGTTTATTATTTATAGTATTTTTGTGATAATTCGGCTAATATATCCGTACTAATTTATAGAATTTTTAATATGTACAGGCTGTTATTTAGTCATTGCAAAGTAGCGATCGGTCTAAAATCAAATTGGTAATATTATATTTATTAGAATTATTTAACAATGCAGCTAAATCAAAGAAGTGTAGCAGGCCTTATATAATATTTTGTATAAAAAATCTACAATGTAGGTATCTAAAATATCTGAGCTACTTTTAAATGACTAAAAACACCTTTTTTTTTAAGTGATATTTTACTGAAAGGTTGCCTTAAATTACGTAATATTCTAAAAAAATGATCGACGAAACTGAATAACATGGTTGATCTCCTTATTAGGCGTTTTAAATAATTATAAATTACGAGTATTTAAAAGGTCTTCTAAAACCAAACTTAATTTATGGATTGTTGTATTTTCAACATTTTATTGACAGTGCTCAAAATAATATTTTAACGAAGAAAAAATTGTCAAGACCTAAAAAGATTTTCGTTATAACGAACTTAGTCTTTATGTTTTACTGGTTTCTAAAAGTTTGGTTTTATTAAGTCTTTGAAAGTTAATTTCTTTTGGTGGAGGGAAACAATGTCAATTATATAAGGGGTTCAAATTGGGCTTAGTTTTTTCGCTAAAACTGTGCTTAGTCTGAACGGAAATAGAAGTCATAACACTTTTTATACGAATTGAGTTTAGTTGTTTTTTTTTTACAAAATTGAGCTTGATTTTTACTTAAATATTGCTTACATTTTAGTTTTCTAATTTTATTCCTTTTAAATTGGACTTTTATATGGATGCCATATTTTTTAAGTTATTTCTAAGTTAATATCCTATGCCAGTCCGTCCATTGCGGTGCTATTTTTTATGCTTATTTTTTCCATTTGTGCTTACTTTATGTATAACTTTTATAAAGTATAACAACGAATTTTTTTCGGTATGTGTTTCATAATTACTCCATTGTTATTGTAATATTATTTTTTATGTTGTGTTTACACAATGGGGTTCTGGAACCATATCGATGATTACGAATTTTTTTAACAAATATACTGACTTGGAAATATATTCCGTGTTATTATTTACAACATCCGAACATACAGTATGTCTTCTTTGTTTGACAACGGACCCTATAAAATTAAAAGTAGAATTTTCCCGAAGGCGACCAATCCTTGGCCACCATTGGTTCATTGGACAGCAAAATTTAAGCGACGGTGAATGTTCGTCAAGCGGTCGGGGTGTTCGTCAAGCGGGGGGATGAAAATCTTGATAGTTTTAATGATTAGATTGACTTTTCCATGATGATGATAATGATGATGATTATGGCTTCATTCGACAGCAAAATTTAAGCGACGGGGGATGTTCGTCATGGGGGGATGAAAATTTGGTTATTTTTGGCCTAGGACGCACCGTTTACGAGTTATGACTCTCTGAAGACCAACAATTATAAAATTAACATTGTACTGCCATTAAACCCATTGACTTTTCCATGATGATGATAATGATGATGATTATGGCTTCATTCGACAGCAAAATTTAAGCGACGGGGGATGTTCGTCAAGGGGGGGATGAAAATTTGGTTATTTTTGGCCTAGGACGCACCGTTTACGAGTTATGACTCTCTGAAGACCAACAATTTTAAAATTAACATTGTACTGCCATTAAACCCATTGACTTTTCCATGATGATGATAATGATGATGATTATGGCTTCATTCGACAGCAAAATTTAAGCGACGGGGGGTGTTCGTCAAGGGGGGGATGACAATTTGGTTATTTTTGGCCTAGGACGCACCGTTTACGAGTTATGACTCTCTGAAGACCAACAATTTTAAAATTAACATTGTACTGCCATTAAACCCATTGACTTTTCCATGATGATGATAATGATGATGATTATGGCTTCATTCGACAGCAAAATTTAAGCGACGGGGGGTATTCGTCAAGGGGGGGATGAAAATTTGGTTATTTTGGGCCTAAGACGCACCGTTTACGAGTTATGACTCTCTGAAGACCAACAATTTTAAAATTAACATTGTACTGCCATTAAACCCATTGACTTTTCCATGATGATGATAATGATGATGATTATGACTTCATTTGATAGCAAAATTTAAGCGACGGGGGGTATTCGTCAAGGGGGGGATGAAAATTTGGTTATTTTTGGCCTAGGACGCACCGTTTACGAGTTATGACTCTCTGAAGACCAACAATTTTAAAATTAACATTGTACTGCCATTAAACCCATTGACTTTTCCATGATGATGATAATGATGATGATTATGACTTCATTTGATAGCAAAATTTAAGCGACGGGGGGTGTTCGTCAAGGGGGGGATGAAAATTTAGTTATTTTTGGCCTAGGACGCACCGTTTACGAGTTATGACTCTCTGAAGACCAACAATTTTAAAATTAACATTGTACTGCCATTAAACCCATTGACTTTTCCATGATGATGATAATGATGATGATTATGGCTTCATTCGACAGCAAAATTTAAGCGACGGGGGGTGTTCGTCAAGGGGGGGATGAAAATTTGGTTATTTTTGGCCTAAGACGCACCGTTTACGAGTTATGACTCTCTGAAGACCAACAATTTTAAAATTAACATTGTACTGCCATTAAACCCATTGACTTTTCCATGATGATGATAATGATGATGATTATGGCTTCATTCGACAGCAAAATTTAAGCGACGGGGGGTGTTCGTCAAGGGGGGGATGAAAATTTGGTTATTTTTGGCCTAGGACGCACCGTTTACGAGTTATGACTCTCTGAAGACCAACAATTTTAAAATTAACATTGTACTGCCATTAAACCCATTGACTTTTCCATGATGATGATAATGATGATGATTATGGCTTCATTCGACAGCAAAATTTAAGCGACGGGGGATATTCGTCAAGGGGGGGATGAAAATTTGGTTATTTTTGGCCTAGGACGCACCGTTTACGAGTTATGACTCTCTGAAGACCAACAATTTTAAAATTAACATTGTACTGCCATTAAACCCATTGACTTTTCCATGATGATGATAATGATGATGATTATGGCTTCATTCGACAGCAAAATTTAAGCGACGGGGGGTGTTCGTCAAGGGGGGGATGACAATTTGGTTATTTTTGGCCTAGGACGCACCGTTTACGAGTTATGACTCTCTGAAGACCAACAATTTTAAAATTAACATTGTACTGCCATTAAACCCATTGACTTTTCCATGATGATGATAATGATGATGATTATGGCTTCATTCGACAGCAAAATTTAAGCGACGGGGGGTGTTCGTCAAGGGGGGGATGAAAATTTGGTTATTTTTGGCCTAGGACGCACCGCTTACGAGTTATGACTCTCTGAAGACCAACAATTTTAAAATTAACATTGTACTGCCATTAAACCCATTGACTTTTCCATGATGATGATAATGATGATGATTATGGCTTCATTCGACAGCAAAATTTAAGCGACGGGGGATGTTCGTCAAGGGGGGGATGAAAATTTGGTTATTTTTGGCCTAGGACGCACCGTTTACGAGTTATGACTCTCTGAAGACCAACAATTTTAAAATTAACATTGTACTGCCATTAAACCTATTGACTTTTCCATGATGATGATAATGATGATGATTATGGCTTCATGCGACAGCAAAATTTAAGCGACGGGGGATGTTCGTCAAGAGGGGGATGAAAATTTGGTTATTTTTGGCCTAGGACGCACCGTTTACGAGTTATGACTCTCTGAAGACCAACAATTTTAAAATTAACATTGTACTGCCATTAAACCTATTGACTTTTCCATGATGATGATAATGATGATGATTATGGCTTCATGCGACAGCAAAATTTAAGCGACGGGGGGTGTTCGTCAAGGGGGGGATGAAAATTTGGTTATTTTTGGCCTAGGACGCACCGTTTACGAGTTATGACTCTCTGAAGACCAACAATTTTAAAATTAACATTGTACTGCCATTAAACCCATTGACTTTTCCATGATGATGATAATGATGATGATTATGGCTTCATTCGACAGCAAAATTTAAGCGACGGGGGGTGTTCGTCAAGGGGGGGATGAAAATTTGGTTATTTTTGGCCTAGGACGCACCGTTTACGAGTTATGACTCTCTGAAGACCAACAATTTTAAAATTAACATTGTACTGCCATTAAACCCATTGACTTTTCCATGATGATGATAATGATGATGATTATGGCTTCATTCGACAGCAAAATTTAAGCGACGGGGGATGTTCGTCAAGGGGGGGATGAAAATTTGGTTATTTTTGGCCTAGGACGCACCGTTTACGAGTTATGACTCTCTGAAGACCAACAATTATAAAATTAACATTGTACTGCCATTAAACCCATTGACTTTTCCATGATGATGATAATGATGATGATTATGGCTTCATTCGACAGCAAAATTTAAGCGACGGGGGGTGTTCGTCAAGGGGTGGATGAAAATTTGGTTATTTTTGGCCTAGGACGCACCGTTTGCGAGTTATGACTCTCTGAAGACCAACAATTTTAAAATTAACATTGTACTGCCATTAAACCCATTGACTTTTCCATGATGATGATAATGATGATGATTATGGCTTCATTCGACAGCAAAATTTAAGCGACGGGGGGTGTTCGTCAAGGGGGGGATGAAAATTTGGTTATTTTTGGCCTAGGACGCACCGTTTACGAGTTATGACTCTCTGAAGACCAACAATTTTAAAATTAACATTGTACTGCCATTAAACCCATTGACTTTTCCATGATGATGATTATGGCTTCATTCGACAGCAAAATTTAAGCGACGGGGGATGTTCGTCAAGGGGGGATGAAAATTTGGTTATTTTTGGCCTAGGACGCACCGTTTACGAGTTATGACTCTCTGAAGACCAACAATTTTAAAATTAACATTGTACTGCCATTAAACCCATTGACTTTTCCATGATGATGATAATGATGATGATTATGGCTTCATTCGACAGCAAAATTTAAGCGACGGGGGATGTTCGTCAAGGGGGGGATGAAAATTTGGTTATTTTTGGCCTAGGACGCACCGTTTACGAGTTATGACTCTCTGAAGACCAACAATTATAAAATTAACATTGTACTGCCATTAAACCCATTGACTTTTCCATGATGATGATAATGATGATGATTATGGCTTCATTCGACAGCAAAATTTAAGCGACGGGGGGTGTTCGTCAAGGGGTGGATGAAAATTTGGTTATTTTTGGCCTAGGACGCACCGTTTGCGAGTTATGACTCTCTGAAGACCAACAATTTTAAAATTAACATTGTACTGCCATTAAACCCATTGACTTTTCCATGATGATGATAATGATGATGATTATGGCTTCATTCGACAGCAAAATTTAAGCGACGGGGGGTATTCGTCAAGGGGGGGATGAAAATTTGGTTATTTTTGGCCTAGGACGCACCGTTTACGAGTTATGACTCTCTGAAGACCAACAATTTTAAAATTAACATTGTACTGCCATTAAACCCATTGACTTTTCCATGATGATGATTATGGCTTCATTCGACAGCAAAATTTAAGCGACGGGGGATGTTCGTCAAGGGGGGATGAAAATTTGGTTATTTTTGGCCTAGGACGCACCGTTTACGAGTTATGACTCTCTGAAGACCAACAATTTTAAAATTAACATTGTACTGCCATTAAACCTATTGACTTTTCCATGATGATGATAATGATGATGATTATGGCTTCATTCGACAGCAAAATTTAAGCGACGGGGGGTGTTCGTCAAGGGGGGGATGAAAATTTGGTTATTTTTGGCCTAGGACGCACCGTTTGCGAGTTATGACTCTCTGAAGACCAACAATTTTAAAATTAACATTGTACTGCCATTAAACCTATTGACTTTTCCATGATGATGATAATGATGATGATTATGGCTTCATGCGACAGCAAAATTTAAGCGACGGGGGATGTTCGTCAAGGGGGGATGAAAATTTGGTTATTTTTGGCCTAGGACGCACCGTTTACGAGTTATGACTCTCTGAAGACCAACAATTATAAAATTAACATTGTACTGCCATTAAACCTATTGACTTTTCCATGATGATGATAATGATGATGATTATGGCTTCATTCGACAGCAAAATTTAAGCGACGGGGGGTGTTCGTCAAGGGGTGGATGAAAATTTGGTTATTTTTGGCCTAGGACGCACCGTTTGCGAGTTATGACTCTCTGAAGACCAACAATTTTAAAATTAACATTGTACTGCCATTAAACCCATTGACTTTTCCATGATGATGATAATGATGATGATTATGGCTTCATTCGACAGCAAAATTTAAGCGACGGGGGGTATTCGTCAAGGGGGGGATGAAAATTTGGTTATTTTTGGCCTAAGACGCACCGTTTACGAGTTATGACTCTCTGAAGACCAACAATTTTAAAATTAACATTGTACTGCCATTAAACCCATTGACTTTTCCATGATGATGATTATGGCTTCATTCGACAGCAAAATTTAAGCGACGGGGGATGTTCGTCAAGGGGGGATGAAAATTTGGTTATTTTTGGCCTAGGACGCACCGTTTACGAGTTATGACTCTCTGAAGACCAACAATTTTAAAATTAACATTGTACTGCCATTAAACCTATTGACTTTTCCATGATGATGATAATGATGATGATTATGGCTTCATTCGACAGCAAAATTTAAGCGACGGGGGGTGTTCGTCAAGGGGGGGATGAAAATTTGGTTATTTTTGGCCTAGGACGCACCGTTTGCGAGTTATGACTCTCTGAAGACCAACAATTTTAAAATTAACATTGTACTGCCATTAAACCGATTGACTTTTCCATGATGATGATAATGATGATGATTATGGCTTCATGCGACAGCAAAATTTAAGCGACGGGGGATGTTCGTCAAGGGGGGATGAAAATTTGGTTATTTTTGGCCTAGGACGCACCGTTTACGAGTTATGACTCTCTGAAGACCAACAATTATAAAATTAACATTGTACTGCCATTAAACCTATTGACTTTTCCATGATGATGATAATGATGATGATTATGGCTTCATTCGACAGCAAAATTTAAGCGACGGGGGGTGTTCGTCAAGGGGTGGATGAAAATTTGGTTATTTTTGGCCTAGGACGCACCGTTTGCGAGTTATGACTCTCTGAAGACCAACAATTTTAAAATTAACATTGTACTGCCATTAAACCCATTGACTTTTCCATGATGATGATAATGATGATGATTATGGCTTCATTCGACAGCAAAATTTAAGCGACGGGGGGTATTCGTCAAGGGGGGGATGAAAATTTGGTTATTTTGGGCCTAAGACGCACCGTTTACGAGTTATGACTCTCTGAAGACCAACAATTTTAAAATTAACATTGTACTGCCATTAAACCCATTGACTTTTCCATGATGATGATTATGGCTTCATTCGACAGCAAAATTTAAGCGACGGGGGATGTTCGTCAAGGGGGGATGAAAATTTGGTTATTTTTGGCCTAGGACGCACCGTTTACGAGTTATGACTCTCTGAAGACCAACAATTTTAAAATTAACATTGTACTGCCATTAAACCTATTGACTTTTCCATGATGATGATAATGATGATGATTATGGCTTCATTCGACAGCAAAATTTAAGCGACGGGGGATGTTTGTCAAGGGAGGGATGAAAATCTGGTTAGTTTTGGCCTAGTACGCACCGTTTACGAGTTATGACTCTCTGAAGACCAACAATTTTAAAATTAAGATTGTACTGCCATTGAACCCATGACGTCATATAGACATATATGTACTTATTCTGTAATATTAGTAATTCATTTTTATGTATATGTCTACTTTAAGTTTATCAACCGACTTAAAAAAGGAGGTTTTCAATTCGACGGGTATGTTTGCAATTAAAATAAGAATTAATATGACAAAGTTGCATATATACATGTCACTGGAACAATGTGGCCGTTCCATTGTCCCTTGACTCACTGCCTCGTCGAACTACATCAGTGACTTTAATCCGCCTACTGAATCCCTTATTCCGAAAACAGGTATGGGTGTTACAATACAAATAAAGCACATTTTTTAAATTAGTAAAGTATATTGTTCAGTAAAATGTAAAAAAAAATGTTCAATACATATCAAATAAAACTAAAAATTATTTACAATCGTTTTCAAAACATAAATACACATAATCAAGTCGAAAACTATGAGAAACTAATGTCTTTTTATTAATACTTAAAAGCGAAAAACTAGAGATTATAACTGGAGTGATGTTGAACACTGTGTGTCTATAGAACAAAAACCTATTTAATTATATAGACTTACTAATAACGAAACAGAAAGTGACTTCACATACGACAGTTGAAGCAAATAGAACTAAGCCAGTTTCACAGTTACAACTGTCAGTGGTCAAGGTCGTATCTTAGTGCCTTTAGATTTATATTAAAAATGATTTTTTTGTAATAAATAATTGTCACACGGAAAACCCTGTTGCTACAGTACGGTGCCATAAAAGATATGTTTCGAATTCGGCCTGCACTTATACACTATTTACAAAATCAAGTAATAGTATAAATATGTGTAGAAAAATAAATACTAAAATTATATTTTTGCGTTTATTTTCATTGTAAAAATTCTTTCTTTTTGTACTAAGTGACAGCGTCAAATGATATTTTATTGACGCCATCTTTGTTTTCAACGTCAAGTCTTCCCTGTTTCGTGCGTTTTATATGTTTTTGTAGAAATATGCTAAACCAAAATGTACAAAAATGGTAACTAAATCACTTTTGTTTGATAATGGCCTATTAAAATTATAAGTTTACAAGACCAGGCCTTGGCTCCATACATTCGCGGAACGTGTCAATTGCACATCGGCAATCATCGCATTTACGAATACTAAATTCCATGCCCATGTATTATTAGATTTATTGTTTATCAAAATTTGAATTCAGAACTGAGTACTTTATTGTGGTTTTGTTTGATTCCTGCCTGAACTATAATAATATAGAGCTGTTAAACTATTTTCTTTATTAATTTGTTTTTATTGTTGTTTAAACCCTTTTAGACTGTTAATAGTAGTGATTATTACTGTAGATAATTTTGCGTGACTGGTCATGTACATGTTTTTTTTAATAGATGTCATCGTATAACTTAAATTATTAGGGGTTTAACAACTCTCTATTAATATTTTGATCTGGACGCTGCACTCTATAGCATTTGCACCAAGATTGACAAACGTCATATAGGTTGTGTGCGACATAGATACCGCTCTACGAAATCGAAAATAGCCGATTATCCTTTTCCAAAGGACGATGTGCAATATTTACGGCCCCGTACTGTAAATATTTCTTTGCTTCACTTTTGATTCGGTTTAAATCAGAAGTATTAGGCCTATTTCAAATTAAAATACAATCAACATGCTTTTCAAAAGAAATCGAGTTTCGTTTCTTAATAAATAACCAAAAAATATCTAAATATGATATTTCTCCATTTAAGAGTTAAAAGAGGTATTTTCTCTACCTCTGAATTGAAGCTAAATTAGCTAGCGCCTCATTAACTAGAAGCTTTATCGTCACATACTAATGTGTAAAATATAGGTTTTAAAATCAGTATAATATTATATACAATTTTAAAATTAGATTTTTTAAATTATGCTCTTTTAAACACTGTTGACGTTTTTCACAACAATCCTTTGTGATTTTCAATTGAATGTAAAAGAGCTACTTTCAGTCTTATACTATATTTAGACTTATATACAAAGGTAAAGGCCGACTAGTTACATTTGGACCTTTCAAATAACAAAATCATATCTATATCTAATAATATTATCAGTTTTATATAAAAGGCTGATTGACTTATGAACGCCTTTATTATTCCCCAAAACGTCTCCTATAAAAAGTTTCCATTCCGATATCTTTATAATGGAGACCTAAAGGTTACATATATACGAGTAGCTTTCATAAAAAGTTTCCATTCCGATATTTATAATGGAGACCTAAAGGTTGCATATATATCTCCCATAAAAAGTTTCCATTACGATATCTTTATAATGGAGACCTAAAGGTTACATATATACGAGTAGCTCTCATAAAAAGTTTCCATTCCGATATTTATAATGGAGACCTAAAGGTTGCATATATATCTCCCATAAAAAGTGTCCATTCCGATATCTTTACAATGGAGACCTATAGGTCGCTTAAATACGATACCCATACAAAGTTTCCATTCCGATATCTTTATAATGGAGACCTAAAGGTCGCATACTCGTATATATCTCCCATAAAAAGTTTCCATTCCGATATCTTTACAATGGAGACCTATAGGTCGCTTAAATACGAAACTCATACAAAGTTTCCATTCCGATATCTTTATAATGGAGACCTAAAGGTCGCATATATATCTCCCATAAAAAGTTTCCATTCCGATATCTTTACAATGGAGACCTATAGATCGCTTAAATACGACACCCATACAAAGTTTCTATTCCGGTATCTTTATAATGGAGACCTAAAGGTCGCTTATACGTATCCCATAAAAGTTTCCATTACGATATCTTAATAATGGCAAAAATCTCTTGTAAGGTAAAGGCTATTCAAATTGTACTTCTGTTATTTCATATTTCTTTCATGTATGTTCAATAAAAAATTTATTTCCTTATTCAACCAATACACTTCGTATGTACAACTATTCTCTAAATTTCACTGCATTTCTTTGATGTGGTGATTTTGATCGTGCATACAACGGAAATCCAAATAACGATCAAATTGACACATTGATTAACAGATAAAAGTTATTTTATATACATAATGTAAATTAAGTATAATTCTACCTTGTATATTGAATGATAACAACAAAATTGTAATTGTCCAATTTGGGACAGCCAATCTTTAAAATGTATCTACCCTATGGAATAATTCTAACGATATAATACCTGTACAAAATATGCAATTAAATTTTATTAAATAACAATCAACAAAATTGTTGAAAATAAATAAATTGTCAGCGATTTAATTTGAATGTGACTGAGTACACAAATATTATTATTATTTATACAAATTCACAACACTAATATTACTCTAAAGGTTTAAATACAATTGAATCATCATATAAATCAGTCAGGTAGCCCAGCGGTGGGTGGGCTTTGGTGAAAGATTGATAAATAATGAATACTACAATTTCGATTGGACTTTGAAGAGCTTCCTTTGCCGCCTTCCTTAAAAATTGTAGTCAACTGTAAATTTGTGCAACAATAAATTGTCTATATTTATTCCACTTTTAAATAACCATATACAAAATTGGAGAAAAAAAGGATACAAAAAGCTTTCATTTTATAAATGCTGAGATAGAACATATTGAGATATTAGCTTTTTGAAAAAATAAAAGGATAAACGCTTCTGTTTTCCAATCATAAGTGGACTAAGTTATTTCACAGAAAATCAGCGCCATCTGTTAGAACTAGTAAGAACTACGACAAGATTGGACGCTGTGCTACTACAGCCTGCACCTTTGACAGTTCCAGTTCGCAAACGTAGCCGCCGTGTGATTGGTTGATACTTTGGTGCAATTTGACGTTTCGGACCAATGAATTGGTGCCATTGTCATTGTTCAATGTGCATTACGGTATATTTTTATGCAGCCAAAGACGGCCTAGAAATGTACCAGAAAATCTCTCACGGTAAACTGGTATCGATTGTTCTATAATCCACTGCTGGGCTTGTCCGTCACGCCGTGGGCTTATCGCCCATCGCTGGTCATCAGAATGGCAATAGATCGTCCATGTGTACGGTCATGAGGGAGTCGTCTGGGTGGATCTCCAGTAGGGCCTCGGTGCCATCGTTGAATGGGAAAGAAACGCTGCCGTCGATAACTAGGCCTGAAATCATAAAAATAATTATTTTTCATGTATTCATTGAACACAATCTTCGTACGCATTAACTACAATAACTTTATTATAATATATAAATTATTATATAGATATATATAATATTAAAATAAATAGCTTTATTAAAATTATTAAATTATTAATATTTTAATTTTATATTAATAATTATAAATATGAATATTATTAATTAATAATAAAAATTAGTAAAATTCGCGTCAAGAAAAAAGTATTAGGGGTTCCATCTCAACTCCCTTAATGGAATTATTTAAAGAAACAAAATTTTTGCTGTATTTATATTTCTTTAATACAAAAATCTTATATGTTTTTAAATCGCCAAACTGCCACGTCAGTTTGTATGCCACGCGCTCTTATGTCAATCTGTTTGTATATCTAACTAACTAAACTTAAACTAACTTACAAACTACGATTACATCATACATTCTTTAAGCTTTTTATAACAGTTCCTAGCATAGGGTACTTATTTTATTATAGGCACTATGTATCCTCTAGTTCTTTAACCATAATAGTTTTTAGCCCCCTTCGTTATCAATTTCCCTTTTGGTTTTGCCCTTGACAAAAATACAGCAGAACTTAGAACCTCCTCCTAGTTTGAAATAGGCTAAAAAATTTCGTAAATGACACAATATGATGTGGCTTTTATTTATGTAAATTAACTGCAAAATAAAGTTTGTTTTGCTTGAGACACGTGTTGCTTATTCATGATTTTCAGTATGTTGACTCGGTCTTGGACGGTATTTGTTTGTTTGTAATCTCTGTGTATCTGTGTTTTCCTACGAATAAACGATATACAAACTCATTTTCGCATTTATAATATGTATTTGCATAGTAATCGTGGTAGCTCGGTAAAAGCGTCAGTCCTTGAACAATCGAGGTCTGGGTTCGATTCTGGCTCGTACCAATGAGTTACAATTTGTTATTTGGAATTTATGTCCGAATGATAAAAATCATTACCATTGGTTACACGGTGAAGGAAAACGTCGTGAGGAAACCTGCACACTCCGGAGAAGAAATTCAAAGGTGTGTGTGAAGTCTACTAATCCGCACTGGTCCCGCGTGGTGTACTATGTCCGATACACTCTCTGTAGGAGAGTAGGCCTGAGCACCTGCAGTGGGGACGAATAGGCTGTAAAGTACGGTCACGGAGCAGGAAGAATTTCGTACAATGACCTATTATTACCCATCTCTGTCACTCCCGCGTAAATATAATGCGTCTCGCTCGCACAGATGCAATGACCGCTGTCACCAGGGATTGTAAACCGTTTCATTGAGACCGTAAGTTTTGTTCTTGTTTGCGTCTGGTTTTTTGGTTGGCCTTGAGTCGCAATGAAAAGTATTTGACATGATTCATAATTTTTGAATAACGAACGACATTCCATCTTGGGATGCGTTAGTGCTCGTTCAATTTTGAAACACAGTTATCTTAGTTTGTTGTTATTTGTTAGTTTTTGTTGTCGTGTTTTAATTGTTAAGTGGTTTCGTTGATTTTTTGCATAATTGCAAAATTGCATAAGTCACGTTAAAAAAGAGGAATCGAAACTAGGTTGACTAGATGATAATGTAGACAAAACTGTCGATTCTTTTGTTATAAATGTGACAGGCGAGACGTCATCAGAAAGCAGTAACTCCGATACAGACGAATCGGATTCGGATTTATGATTTTTTTATTTCTACCAAATTGATAATTTTAAGACGATTTTGATACTGCTGTAATGTAAAATCTAAATAAATAATTGATATACTTAATAAGCTAGTTTTTTTCTATCCTTTAAATATTTTATGCAAACCACACATAAAAATGTTTGTGACCACTGTCAGTAGGTAAAGAGGTCATTGTACGAAATTCTTCCTGCTCCGCGACCGTACTTTAGATGATGGTGTATTACCTGCGTCAGTGCAGTGCGACTTGACCCTTATAGCGGAGGCCCTGTCCCTGACCCTCAGGCCGCGCGGCGTCGGCCAGTCCTCGAACGTGATGTACTCCCGCACAGAGTACGCCAGCTGCTCAGAGTCTGTAACAAACAACAAAATGGCGGTGTGGTCGCGGTACAGGAAGAATTTCGGTCAATGATCCGTGTCAGGTAAATAGCTTCAGAGCCTTTCGACGCAGTTAAATAGCTCCGTAATTTTTATTATTATTATTTAGTTATTGTCAGAAAACATGGTAATATATATTGTTGGTATAAATCTAAAAACTATGTTAGTACAAATTTAATTAAAACCTATAAAATTACAAATAAAATGTCGATTATTACTTGATTATGACCATTTATGTCCTTCAAGAGGCTGTTGGTGCTGTTTTTAACACGATGCATCAGTAAAGCGACTCTGTCTCGTATGATAGTATGAAAGCCAGGCACGCGGGCTTCCGAAAACATCTTATTCCCAACCGCATCCAAAACACATTTTTATTTATTTATTGTTTTTGGATGGCTTGCAGCTATCAATACAGATCATAGAGAGAAAACTAAACGACTAACAGCCATTGATAAGTCTCCACATATGGCTTTTGTATCAGTTATACATTTACAATTATATGTATGTGGACTAGTGCCCCAGCCAATGGCGGGACATATTTGAACCTTAGGTTGCCTGCACTGAATGTCAAGTATGAATGTTAATTGGTAAGCAGATGATGAATGGAAGGCTGTGATTGGTTAATGAGATAGATGTTGTGATTGGTTCAGAGTATGAAAAGTAGGAAGGAACGAGATAAAAGATAGAAAGAGAAGTACAAAAGGACGCGCTTTTCCGGAAGAGGCTCTCGCCGTAAGAAGTTGATTAATAATTAATTAAAGTGATTAAATAAAAGTATTTCAAGTCACAGGATTTATTACTTCGCCCAAGCTCAATCCCACATGTATATCATCATCATCAGCCGGGAAACGTCCACTGCTGGACATAGGCCTCCCTCATGGTACGCCACATCGACCGGTCCCGAGCCACCTGCATCCAGCGACTCCCCGCGACTCTAACCAGGTCGTCGGTCCATCTAGTGGGGGGACGGCCTGGTAGACGTTTCCCGGTACGTGGTCGCCACTCGAGAACCTTTACTCCCCACCGGTTATCGGTTCTTCGAGCGATGTGGCCTGCCCATTGCCACTTCAGCTCACTGACTCGTCGAGCTATGTCGGTGACCTTCGTTCGTCTACGGATTTCCTCATTACGGACCTTATCACGTAGAGAAATTCCGAGCATAGCTCGTTCCATTGCTCGCTGAGTGACTTTGAGCTTGTTTATTCGGCCCACAGTAAAAGACCACGTTTCGGTTCCGTATGTCATCACTGGCAACACGCACTGATCAAAGACTTTTGTCTTTAGACGCTGAGGTATTGTGGACGAGAAGATATGCCGTAATTTCCCGAACGCTGCCCAGCCGAGTTGGATTCTTCGGTTGACCTCTTTGTCGAAGTTGGACCTACCTAGTTGAACGATCTGTCCCAGGTATACATACTCGTCTACAACTTCGATTGTAGTGTTCCCAACCACTACCGGCATAGGTGCAACATGGACATTTGACATGATTTTCGTCTTGTCCATGTTCATTTTTAAACCTACCTGTTGGGAAACTCTGTTGAGGTCATTGAGCATTACGTTCAGATCCTCCAAGGATTCTGCCGTTATGACTATGTCATCGGCAAATCGAAGGTGAGTGATGTAGTCGCCGTTGATGTTGATGCCCAGTCCTTTCCAGTTCAGAAGCTTGAAAACATCTTCCAGTGCAGTGGTGAAGAGTTTCGGGGATATAACGTCACCCTGTCTTACACCTTTCTGCACTTGGATCGGTTTCGTGCATTCATCCTGTACTCGGACGGACATTGTGGCTTTATTGTATAAACATTTCAACACTTCGATATAGCGATAGTCAATGTGGCACCTTTGGAGAGACTGAAGCACTGCCCAAGTCTCGATTGAATCAAAGGCTTTCTCGTAGTCCACAAACGCCAGGCATAATGGCCGATTATACTCCTCGGTCTTCTGTATAATCAGCCGGAGCGTATGTATGTGGTCTACGGTGCTGAAGCCTTTTCGGAAACCGGCTTGTTCGGGAGGTTGGAAGTCGT
Source organism: Carcina quercana (assembly GCA_910589575.2). NCBI lineage: Eukaryota > Metazoa > Arthropoda > Insecta > Lepidoptera > Depressariidae > Carcina > Carcina quercana. The sequence goes on along the minus strand of OU342454.1, from coordinate 2,351,749 downwards.
CAAACCTGCGTGCTAGTCGGTTCGTAATGACTCTCGAAAACAACTTATAAACGTGGCTCAGAAGGGATATCGGTCGGTAGTTCTTCAGTAAGGCATTATCGCCTTTCTTAAAGAAGAGCACCACCACGCTTCTGCTCCACGCTTCTGGCGTGCAGCCTTCGTGTATGACGGACTGAAAGAGCTTCTGAAGGACTACAAGTATCGGTTTTCCACCCGCTTTCAGAAGCTCTGATGTGATTCCGTCTTCACCTGCCGCCTTGTTATTTTTGAGTTGTTTGAGAGCCATTCGAATCTCATACAGGCTAACGTCCGGGATATCTTCGGTATAGTGTCGGGTCAGTTTGGCTCTTCGGTCACTCACCGGGCTTGCGCCTGGTCTCTGTGACGATGTGTACAGCTGTCCATAGAACTTCTCGATCTCTCTCAAAACTTCCGGTTTTGACGAAACAATGCCGCCCGTATCGGTCTTCAGCCTCGTCAGTTGGCTCTGTCCTATAGACAGATCTTTTGCAAACACCTTGGAGCCCTTGTTCCGCTCTATCGCGTCTTTAATACGTGATGTATTAAAGTGGCGAATATCGTGTCGCATCGATTTAGAGATCTGTCTATTAAGCTGCCTATACTCTGACGAATCAGCTGGAGACTGCAAGCATATGTCGCGTCTATCCCGCATGAGTTTGAGAGTATGATCAGAGAGTTTCTGGGTTCTATTTGCGGGACGGGCCTTAAAGAATTTAGACCCTACCGCATGGACAGTTTCCACGAGCCGATCGTTAATATCGTCAACGGTTTCTATAGCGTCTAAGCATTGGAAGCGATTGTGTAGTTCGAGCTGAAAGCTTTCGGGGTTTGAGATGTAAGCATTTTGAGGCCGGAGCGTAGACTTCATCAGACGAGCTCTTTCCAGTTTGGTATTAAGCTTCAGTGTGCCTCGAACCATGCGGTGATCACTACCGGTTTTCACCCTGTTGATCACTGAGACATCACTGAAGGTCTGCCGCTTGGTACTCAAGATGAAGTCTATCTCGTTTCTCGTGGAACCATCGGGGCTAATCCAGGTCCACTTCCTGTGCGGCCGCTTTTCAAAGAAGGAGTTCATCGCAAAGAGTCCCTCCTTCTCCATAAAGTCAGCCAGCTTCTGCCCCCTAGCGTTCCGTTGCCCAATCCCAAATTTCCCCACTCTCAGCTCATCGCCGTTCCTTCTGCCTAGTTTCGCGTTAAAGTCCCCCATGACCACAGTGTAGTGTGTCTTTGAGGAGTGTATGGCTCTAGATATGTCCTCATACATGGCCTCTACCTCGTCATCTGGATGTGACGAGGTGGGTGCGTAAACCTGTATAACCTTCAGCGAATACCGTTTGGTTATTCTGAGTATAAGGTACGCTACCCTCGTCGAGACACTCTCCACCTTCACTACATTGTTGTGTATATACTTACTAATAAATAATACAAATACTTAAATAATATTGAAACTAGATTCAAATAAATAAATAATAGCATCGAAGAATTTTTTAAGAATAAGTAATTATAGTGGCCTCGCAAAGCGCTGTAGGTCTTCTGCGTATTTTTCACCCTTAAACCGCATGTGTACACTCGAGTAAAAAAAATGTATCCACTTTTGAGCCACGTCACATTCACCTTTAATTTTAATGTGACATGGTACAAAAGTGGATACATATTTTTGCACTCGAGTGTACATACTGACATGCTTTGAAAAGCGTTGTTTTAACTTCTCAGTAAAGCTCGGTCGAGAACGATCATGCTTGTCTATCAGAGATCCTGTACTTCGAAAGACACGTAAATCTGTGAATCGCGGATTCATTTCGCGACACGATAGTCCGATATAATATTTTTGGGGTAATTACTTGTCAAAAGCAGCTATGTTCTGAGCTTACCTGGCGCGAACATTAGCCTCTGGTTGTATGTCTCCGTCACCTCCCTGGCTGTCTCCAGCCGCGTGTCCACCTTCACTCCGAAATCCTGCGACAGGATCCGCATCAGCTCCAGCACCGAGTGCGTACGAAGACAGTTTATACTAGAGACAAGGGTGCAAACAGTTGAAAGACAAAGTTTTTTGAAAGAGGTTAGATCTTATTATAAGTAGTACCTGGGCGACCGAGCTTAGCTCGGAGTTTTCGGCCAAAAGTACAATTTTCTTTTTAATTAAAAAAAACTCAAAATTGAATCAATACAAAAAGTAAGAACATTGTATTATCGGATTCGAACCCGGACATCTGTGATTGTCAATCTTGTGCTTCGGCTTGACCACGGTGCTTATGTCCGAGCGTGTGAAATTAGCGACCACATTTTGCGTGGAAAAAGAAAACTGCATGAAAACTCGAAAACACGCGTTTTCTCAGACATAAGACGAATCTAGATCGATTTTTTTGCACATATCAAATTTCAGCGAAATCATTAGCGCCGTTTCCGAGATCAACGATATAAATAGGTAATGTTTAGAAAACCGTTCAGGCACCCAACTACAGAGCTGTACAAGGAATGTCAAGTATTAACGGTTCGACAACTTTATCTACTAAAAGTGTCTCTGGCATACCACAAAGTTTTCATGGCTTCCGATGATCAAGTTAAATCTAAGCATTCACGCCGCCCTCAAATCAAGACCAAGAAAGTCCGAACAGCCTTTGCGCGCAGGTTCAGCTATTTTGCATTCCCCTTTATTTACAAAAAGACAAACAGACACTGCTCCATCATCAACTGCTCTCTGGGTGAGGCCAAATATAAATTGACCAATTGGCTTTTGACACAAAATTATAGTGCCACGGAGGAAATCCTCACAATATTACAGTAGCGGAACACACACACACACACACACACACACACACACACACACACACACTTTCATACACACTAATATGTCATAAATTCCCTACCATTTATTTGCAATGTATTCAGTCAGTTAGTTTATAAATTTTCCACATGTAAAATACGAGTATGTTACTTGTTCTCCAAAATTGTCTTCCCGCAACACAGGTCTCCTAGTGCGGGAGATAATGTAAATTGTATGTGTTTGTAATTATCAGCAAAATAAACATTTTTGTAAAAAAATAAATATATACAAGAATTGCTCGATTATATAGATAACAGATGCTATGGGTTAACAAGTAAATGCGTTCAAAAGAACTGGAAACCGACTTCAATTGCTCTAAAAGTCTACTTTTACTAAGGCCAATTTAAGATTTATATCGTTTTCTCATGGATGCCGTTGTCAGAACTGGACCAAATTGAAATGGGACCACATGGGAAGCACCACCTTTCAAATAATAAAAAAAGAATCATCCAAATCGGTTCACCCAGTCAACAGTTCTGAGGTAACAAACATTTAAAAAAACATACCCGTCGAATTGATAACCTACTCCTTTTTGAAGCCGGTTAAAAAGACGCGCAAGGGCTATCGACGTCTCTTTTTAATACACGAATATCTGTCATTAGAGTGGCAAGTGTCCATTATGCATATAATTTTTCAACTTGAAATAATATGTCTTTGGTCGAGTACGAAAGACGATCAGATATTTTCTACCCCCAAGTAACTTTGTTGTTTGTTGTTGTGCTTACCTGAAGTGCCAAGATGTGCTGCCAGTGCCTGTTGTCACGCAGAGACCAGAACTCTTCGTGTGCGTCCACTTGCCATTGTCTATCTGAAGCCGGAGCAGAGACACGCGCGACGTCACGCTCTCTCCTATGAACACCTGAAAGAGACGAAACGGTTACACTTTGAAACAAAATTTATGTCTTCTGATTTTCTAATCAACATTAGAAAGAGAGAGAAATACTAAACGGCCTAGCTGCCAGCCTGGTTAAAATAACATTCTAGAACGTTTAAAAGCATTGCTGACCATGAGAAACTTTCCTAGATATTTTCCGAAAAATTCTAGATCATTCTGGAATATTACAGAACATTATAGATTGTTCCAGGGCGTTCTGGACGATGTAAATACCATATGTAATCATTGTAGTGTCTGTAAATCCATTTTGAATATTCTAGATTGTTCTGCAAAACGTCAAACAGGCTAGTGACCTTGAACCCGTCCGGAGCGGGAGTTTTTATTTCTGTATTAACTTGTATTATTAGTTATTCTTACGGTTGGGCCCGGGTGCACCAATTCTAATGGTATTGCCTACCTCATTGAGTGCTAAATACGGCAACACTTTAGTAGCTAGCGGCTGACACTCGACGTCGGGGCTCATCCACGCCGGCGCGGGGCAATCCGGGTTGTCATGTTGCTCTGATACCGGGGGATACCTGCAAACCACGACACTCTTTTAATTTTCTACTTTCTCGCTCTATTTATTCTCTTTTCTTACTTCCTCTCCGAGATCCGACCGATCTATGTGAACGCTGCCAGACCAGTTCAACTAACCTGGAGAAGTGTAGCGTGTGCAGGTCTACCGGAGTGATGGTGTCCAGCAGCTTAGGATCGCAGGTGATTGTCGTGCGTATCCGAGATCTGCGCATCCATCTGAACCTGCCCTGAAATATAACAACACGTGATTGCCATTAGATAAAAGCTGGTTTAAAAAATTGGCCAAGTGCGAGTAGGACTCGCGCACGTTGGGTTCCGTAAAGAATATGGATATTTAACATACGGAAAACCAACTTAAAGAATGCGCCTCGATTTTCGTTATCGATTTAGTTTTGCTGTAGCAGCAGTAGACGAGTACGACACTAGATGGCGCGAGTAGTACATCGCACGTCTCAAAAAAAATCACGTTTGTTGTATGGGAGCCCCCTTTTTTTTTGTTTTTTTTCGAGGGGGAAATCTTCTGAAGATACCCGACTCCTTAGGAGAGAAGCCGGGTTATGTGAAATTTTTATCCACTAAAACCCCCTCGGTGGTCATCCTCCGCGCAAGTCGAAGAGCCCTGGGATCTCCTAGGAACACACCAGAACTCCTGAACTTTATTTTATTCTGGTTTTTAGTATTCGTTGTTATGTTAGCAACAGAAATACATCATCTGTGAAAATGTCAACTGTCTAACTATCACGGTTCATGAGATACAGCCTGGTGACAGACGGACAGCGGAGTCTCAGTAATAGGGTCCCGTTTTTACCCTTTGGGTACGGAGCCCTAAAAACGAGCGAGCCTTACAGTAGTCTCATTTGTTGTGTAACAATCTGAGACGTTATCCTACTATGAAATTGATAAATATGCAACGACACTATACTTCTTTAAATTTTACCGCGCTGTCAAGCGAAAATAATGGCAGCAACTTGTAGACTGAAAAGATTGTAAAAACGATTTATCTTTCAAAATAAACTTTAAATGTCGTGTATTTGAAGAATGTTTTCTTTCTAAAATCAATCTTTGTTTTCGAAACGGGAAAAGTTTATTTTTTAATCTTTGTGGGTATAGCCAATAACTTCTCAACGCGATCCAAATTACTCTCCCCGCATGGTGCAGTGTACTAGGTAATCATTTCATATATCTATCATATCCTTATTTTGAAACACACATTTGCTTGAGACACGGCACCTGCGAGATTTATACTACTAGTAGCGCCATCTTGTGACGCGGCGGAAAACTAACGTGAAAATGTTTGGTATTTAGGCGCATACGTTACGAGCAATGTTCGGTGCATATTATTTATATATATACCTCCTTGAGAGCCATTAGCGCACCCTTGACGTCGTTGGAGCACCACGTGGGCAAGCAGAGTCGACCCACAGACTTGTGCGGCGAACTGTTGAACCCGATCACGGGTTTACTGCAAACATTAAACATACTGAAGATACGTCACTCATCAACAGCCTATATATGTCCCCACTGCAGGTCTCAGTCCTGCTCTCCTACAGAGAGTGTATGGGACATAGTACACCACGCGGGACCAGTGCGCATTGGTAGACTTCACACACACCTTTGAATAGCTTGAATAGTTCCGTTGGGTAGAGCTTCAGTCCTTGAACAATCGAGGTCTGGGTTCGATCCTGGCTCGTACCAATGAGTTACAATTTGTTATTTATGTACGAATGATAAAAATCATTACCATTGGCTTTTCGGTGAAGGAGAATATACATACCTATATTATACATGTGAAGTGAGTCAATTTGTATATATTTCCTTTGCGTTGTAACGAATAGTATTAGTTCATGATCAGCGCAATGACACGCCCACAGCTGGACATAGGCCTTCTCCATGGACTGGCCGCAGGGCTTACCTTCAAGAGGGGTTTATTGCATAATGACCACACTTGCCAGACGGGTTGGCGATCGCAGTATTCTTGTTTAGTTCTTCAGGAGGCTGCTGCCCCTTTCTCCGGTATTTTCTCTCGCCTCTTACGACACACAAGGGAAGAGAAGAGAGGGGGTGGTTTCATTCTAAGCCCGAACCGCACGGCGATATAGGGATCGATCGAATTAGTAGTTCCCGTGGGGTAAAGCTTGAGCGGCGTCTGGGCGAGAATGCTTTCCATACAACTGCCTAATGGTCACTTAATCCAATTTAATTGCCCCGTGTAGGCTACTTGTAATCACGGAAGTCTCGGGTAAATCTAGTTAGGTGAATGTCCTGTACATACTTGGCATCTCGTACCCTGGAAGCTGCCAGCAAGAAGGTGCCGTCGCCGCCGCACGGCACCACCACGTCGCACCACTTGATCAGCTCCTCGTTGTACGTCATTCTGCAAAACAATCATCATCAGCACAGTTGGAAAAAAGACACTCATAATCATGAGCCTACTCCATAAATAAACCAGGTACACAAAGATCGCATAGAGAGGATACAAAACATCTTCCTAAAGGCACTCAGCTACAGAACAGGAACATTTCATGATAACTCCGTTGAAGCAGCAAGACATCATAACATGCTATCCCTAAACAAAAGAAGGACTTATTTGGATGCAATATTTTTCTTTAAAATACTTAAAAACATTACCAACTGTCCCAATCTCCTACAAAATATATTTTACAAAATCCCCCACCCTTCCCTACGGCCAGCACACACACTCTTTCACGTAAGCTTCGCGCGTACCAATTATGCTAAAAACACGTTTTTCAGACGAGTTTCCAAACATTACAATGAGCACCTTAGTGGAATAGACCCGTTCATAAGCTCCATATCCCAATTTAAAAAATTTGTAAAATCCAAGCTGTAGTAATTGTTTTATATAACTCATATTAACATACTGTATGTGTTTGTTGTTTAAATAGTAATTTTAATATATTAGTAGACTGAATATTATGTATCAACGCTTGTACCGAGTAGATCAAACGTATCGAAAAATGAACCTCCAGGTCTTTTTGTGTATAAAATGTTTATATAATTTTTTGTAAACGACTGTTTGTGTTCTGAATAAATAATAATAATAAAAAAATCATCAGCACAGTTGGAAAAAAGACACTCATAATCATGAGCCTACTCCATAAATAAACCGGTCAAGTGCGACTCGTGCACCGAGGGTTCCGTACAGAATATGAATAATTAACATACTGAAAATCATAAATAATAGGTACGGTAATATGCACCCGACAATGCACTACCTACAAACAGATACTTTATTGTTAATTTAAACATTATTATCAACAGCCTACATACGTCCCCACTGCAAGGGCTCAGGCCTACTCTCCTACAGAGAGTGTATGGACCATAGTCTACCACGCGGGACCAGTGCAGATTGATATACTTCACAGACACCTTTGAATTTCTTCTCAGGAGTGTGCAGGTTTCCTCACGATGTTTTCCTTCACCGTTAAGCAATCGGATAATGTACTTGAATTGAAAAACAACTCATAGGTACACGGCTGGATTCGAACCCGGAACCCTCAGATTGAAAGTCCGCGCCTTATCCACTGCGACACCGACGCTTATATTTTAAACATTATATTCTTATATATCTTCTTATATGCCATGGTAGCTCAGTTGGATAGAGCGTCAGTCCTTGAACAATCGAGGTCTTGGTTCGATCCTGGCTCGTAACAATGAGTTACAATTTATTATTTGGAATTTCTATATGTATGATAAAAATCATTACTATTGGCTTTTCGATGTAGGAAAACATCGTGAGGAAACCTGCACGCTCCTGAGAAGAAATTCATAGGTGTGTGTGTAGTCTACCAATCCACACTGGTCCCGCGTGGTGTACTATGTCCCATACACTCTCTGTAGGAGAGTAGGACTGAGACCCTGCAGTGAGGACATGTATAGGCTGGTGATGATGATGATTCTTATATAGGCGCTAACAGATACACAAAAAGTCGGCGCTCGACACTATGATTAATTCAGAATCGACATCCATTCTGGAATATTCCAGTTGCTTCACCTTCGATTTAACGACGACAGTCGTTATTTCTAACGATAAGATTAATGTACTAGGGTTCCTCAGACAGGGTCCGAATAACTATATTCTAGCCTTTCTAACATCATTGAATTGACATAAGACAGAATGAGATGAATATACATCCTCTGTAGCAGATTATGTGTCAAAATTACGCGAATGGTGCCATTTGGGTAAATTATTATTTGTATCTTTTTTATTGTTGAATATTTTGGGGGTTTTTATGCTGACGAAGTCGCGAGCTAAACGGATTCAATAAAAAGCTATCCAAAATATATATATCGCCTGCGTGTTCAGGGACTATCCCACGGGATCTACATGGTCTATAGGGATAAAATGAGGCCTATATCCTTTTTGGACCATCAACTGTCTCTATACAAAAAAATCAAGTCATTCTGACGCTTAGTTATTAATAAAAAGGTAGGATAAACAAACACACTTTCGCATTTATAAGGTGCAGGCCAGAAGGAAAGTTGTAGAGACTTTAAGCAGCTTAAAATATTGTGTCTGCCATCTTTATATACATTCGAATTTGTTAAGAGTAACTTACATTATTATGACAATAAAACAAACAAAAACCGAGAGGTAGACGAAATAAACTTGACTTAATACCACTTAACCAGCCAAAGTTAGAATTTTATAGGAAAACACACTATGTAAATGGAACAAAATTGTATAATTATTTACCTGACAATATAAAAGTTCTAAACGTAAAATTATTTAAAACCAGATTGTACTCGTATGACATTTTCATTAAGAATTGTTTTTATAATACGCAAGAATTTTTCAAATATAAATTTCGATTTCTTTTTGAGAAGTTATAATATTGTATACCGTATAATAATTACATCGCTAAGATATTGTAAAATAAATTATATAATAGTAAATTATTGTACGCCTCAGGGTAGGAAATAGAGATTTACCACCTATTTCCATAATAAAGAGTATTCTATTCTATAATATTGGCATGGATATCTACGGAGCCCTCATTTAAGAGTCCAACGCACGCTTGCCCCGTTTATTTGTTTACAACACGTGGTCGGTGATGCAAAAATTAAATTTGTCCTTCAAGCATATCGTGCACTTACAGATAATTAAATACACTGGAATTGAACGTGGTGGATAAGAGTGTGAGTGGCGATTGTAAAGAAATGGTTTTGTAGTGGCAACAAGCAATACGATTAATCTATATTTAAACTCAAGACTCTCCGTGTATTCACATGTCATCAATACAACTTGCTACAACTTGGGAATCTTCAAAAGAAGAGTAAATAGTCACCTTCTAGACCAACACGTAACATCGTCGACCTCATCGTCACTTGCCATCAGGTGAGATTGAGGTCAAATGTTGGTCTATCTTCAATAAAAAAAATACAGCACGGTCCACACTTGGTTCCGGGTTCATCATCATCAGTCAGGAAGCGTCCACTGCTGGACATAGACCTCCCTCATGGTATGCCACATCGACCGGTCCCGAGCCACCTGCATCCAGCTACTCCCTGCGACTCTAACCAGGTCGTCGGTCCATCTAGTAGGGGAACAGCCTGGTAGACGTTTCCCGGTACGTGGTCGCCACTCGAGAACCTTTACTCCCCACCGGTTATCGGTTCTTCGAGCGATGTGGCCTGCCCGTTGCCACTTCAGCTCACTGACTCGTCGAGCTATGTCGGTGACCTTCGTTCGTCTACGGATTTCCTCATTCCGGACCTTATCACGTAGAGAAATTCCGAGCGTAGCTCGTTCCATTGCTCAATATTTGTGTTAAATTTTTAACAACAAACTGTCACTTTTAACAGCTGAAGATAGAACTAAAATTCACGTGACCGCCAATGACCTAACATGACACGATGACGAATTGAAAATCACGCACATTCAATTTAACGATGACGCTGTCGACACAATTATTTTATCACACGTTTACTGATTATTTGTAATACTTTCCAAATTATCTAAAACCTTGAGAGAAGTAAAACATATTTTCACTGATTACTCGTATTTCGATGTATCCAAAATGGAGTAGATGCACCGAATTTTTTTTTTGTCTAAATCCATAGTATCCAAGTAATCCAAGATTTTCTATCATTCTTTTTTTCGATACGACTAATACTGTTTTAATACAACCCGAGTTTTATCCCGATCGAATAATTTCCCATGGGATAATTACATAAGTCCACGCAAATGATATACCACTTACCGACTTGCCATCTCCACTTTCAATCCCATGTCTTTGAGGGTCTGCGCGACTCCTTCCTCGAACGCCTTCTGTTGTCGATGGTTGCGCAGCATCACGTCATAGTCGGATCCCCGGCTGCGCAGTAGCACCTCCAGCTCCGCGTCAGGTATATCGTTGTGGCAGTGTCTGAAATATAACATAGACAAAAATTGTTATAAGGGTGATCCACCTCAATCAAAGTTTCATACTCTGTTGCCATAATCTTTTAAAGTTTTATAGCTGGATTTTTGTAGTAACTATCTAAAAATAGGACATCAGATTGTAATGTCGCGAAATGAGTATCATTAACGAATAACTTCGCAATGAATCACAATTTTCATTTTAACAGTTTTTCTTGGTAGTGTAGCTAACTATAAAGTTGTAAATTAATGATATTGTCACGGAGCTTCACGAAAAGAGAGGCGTATCCATCTATCCCTTTCGTGTCGGATATTGTCACGGAGCTTCTCAAAAAGTTTGGAGATAAAGAAAAACTCTGTTTGAGGGGACCCGTGATTTTGAAGATTGGTGTGTGGACTTGTGTTACCAATAAACTCCGGAACTTTGGACTCGTGTTTCTCTTCAATCTACGAACTTGGAAGCTCGTAACAATATTTATTTCGCGACACTATAATTTCATCTCCTATTTTTAGGTAATTACTTATCAAAGCCAGCTATTCTGTTTTAAAAGATTACGGCAACAGAAATTTAGTATTGAAGCATTAGAAGAGGGATAACGTTAATTTTAAAAAAATTACAAATACGTGTTGTATCCATACAGTCTATATAGCTAAATGTTCGATGCCCCAGGATCGATACCCAGTGGGGGTACTTATCGGTACTCGGTTTGGTTGGTGGTAGGGCGTTTTCTAAGTCCACCTGACTATGTACCACCATGTTACCTAAGTCTGCCGCCAAACAGCAGTGTTAATAGCACTGTTGTGCTCCGGTATGAAAGGTAGCAGAGCCAGTGCCTTATAAGGTTTATGCTTCTGGGTGCGCGTGCGCACCATCCACCGGCCTTATCGTCACTTGTCATCAGGTGAGATGAAGGCCAAGTGCAAAACCACCATTCATTATAAATTAAAAATACTGATAGGTTTGAGATTATTTATTTCTGTTGTATGTATTTTATTTGTAACCGATATATTATCAAAAAGTACTCAATAAGATCTTTAATTTGGTACTAAATACCAAATTTCTATCTTTAATTATTACTTTTGGATAACACTTCATGTCCTCTACAAGCCGCCATTTTGAATTTCATATGACTTCATTTAGCCAATAACTCACGGACAATCACGACTCTTCCAATGACACCAAATGAGTAGTTTAGGATATAAAGAAACAGGTGGACATAAAACAGAGGTTGCTTCAATGCCCTCCTCTTAGTAGTCCGGCAAAATATCCCCGGCTTCCTGTTACGCAGTTCACAGCAAGAACTTTGTGCATCCACCGTAATAGGTATTTTCCATTGTTGTAATTTCAAAACAACACTAATTATTATCTTAGATAACATGTGGAAATAACAAACTAATCGATTGTTTACATTCACCACCCACGAATGCAATTACTTGTCCCCGATTACGAATATCTAGCGATATCAATTGAATTTACTAAATCCGTCTTAGCTTAAACTATGTAGGCATTCGGTTGGCCTCGTCAGTTCCCAGACTACCATGGAAAAGCTAAACCCATACAGGATCACGCTGTCTGTCTGTTAAAGATTATCTCAACAACGAATACCGACCCTTATTCGCTCATACACCAATAAGAGAATCACAAGTCTCTCATATGATCAAATAGTCAAGCCTCTCTCAAAGTATTGATTTCACATGAATTTAACTTTAAACTCACCTTGGAGTGTGTCCAGAAAGTCAACATTTTAGGATAAACCAATGAAGTTACCTTGGGCTGGGAGACACTGGCCGGCAGCAACGAAAACAGGGGCTGATGCGGACAGTTCGCTTTTCGGGACAAAATTCTCGGGCGACATCTCTTTTAGAACCATCACAGATAATTTTAAGTGGACACACACACAGGACACACGAGTACTACAGTCCTGGAAAGCCACACCTGACCAAAGCCACTCTAAAGCGCTTCTGAATGGCTACAACAATTCGTACGCAAGCAAGGCGCTTTCGCTCAGCAGGAACCAACTACGGATCCTGACACGGACCCTAACGGGGCACTGCAAGACAAATAAACACCTCAGATCTCAGAGACATAGGTAACCTTATTGGGCCTGAGCAAAAGCAAAGATGAGGAAATTCCCATCCACATCCTCTGACACACGAGTTGATGGAAAGACTTCTAAGTGGCCACACTGCTACAACGGACAGTATCAGGACCTTCAAACCCAGACCTATCGTACAGTTCCGACCGAGTTCATCCTTGGGGAGGTAATTTGGTCCATAGGGAACTGTCACAATATTATCTATAGAGGTCGCAGTGACATGCAAGACAAACGGACTGCACCCCTCATGTTCCCAAAAATATACTGGTGCCGAATACAGCTTAGAGAAAAGATGCACCAAACATGCATAAATCTTGACAACTGTAACATCTCCAGAAATCACGCAATTACGTGATACGTGCTAAGCAAGTCCGCACTATTTACAAAGAGCACCGCTGTGTTGACAGCTTATGCGGTTATCTTATCTGTAATGTTTCCGCGTGTCGTTAATGTGACTATATATCCAGAATAACAATTATTATGAACTAGTGCGCGCCAATTACTACCAGTTACAGTGCTTTGACCTACTGTTGACATATAAGAACTATAAATACTATAATCAACTTATGACATCATAAGTTCACACTGCCGTCATCGAGGTAGATTTAAATATAATAGATAGAGTTTGAGAGTAATAGATAGCTTGAAATTTTCACAGATTATGTATTACTTACTATGTCTGCTATAACGAATAATAAAAATAGTTCAAAAAATATTAGCTACTGATTTGATTGCGTTCAAAATCGAATCAATCGGTCCGAGGAGTCTACTAATACGTTGACAGAATTTCAAATAGAGGCCGCCATTTTGAAATCCTTAGTTCAACGTCATATTGCGTTCAAAATCGACATTTGGGGCTCCAAAGTTTTTTGCAAATACGAATCCATAGTCAGAAATCAGCTGGAACTGTATAATTAAAACAATAGATTATGTACTTACTTCTCATACTCATATCTAGTGACCTTGGATACAATGAGGCATTTCTCCATCTTGAGTCGAGGGTTGGGTTCAGTCTTCTCCTTGGCGTTGGCGCTGGCACGCCGGGACAGCTTCGAGAGTAGAGTATCGCATAGCTCCTTGCTTTGCTGTAGTCCTGGTACAAGAGAAATAGGTTACATTTAATTGTTTTTAATGTCTCTGGGTGCTATTACTGCTAAGGAAGAGATAATAACTTTAGTTCTGTTACATGTTTTCGCGGCCATTCTTTCTGCTGGAGCTACAATTAATACCCACTGTGTCCTAATGGTTACAAGCTTGGACGAATAATCCAGATATCCCGGGTTAGGTTCACAATAAGAATACCTAAAGGTACTCGGCTTGGTTGGTGGTAGGTGGTATTTTCCGTCCGCCTGACTAGCTAGCTTTTCAGACGAAATTATTTCCTCACGCAAATCTCGGAAACGGCCTAACGATTTCGCTGAAATTTTGTAAGTGGGGGTTGTCGGAGAAGAAAAATCGATCTAGATTAGTCTTATGTCTGGAAAAACGCGTGTTTTCGAGTTTTCATGCGCTTTTCTTTCGCATTATTCCACGCAAAATATGGTCACTAATTTCACACGCTTGGGCATAAGCGTCATGGTCATGCGGCCAAGGCAAAATATTTACAATCACAAGTGTCCGGGTTCAAATCCCGGTCGGATACAAAGTTTTTAATTTAATTTTTTAAGCCAAATTAAAAAGAAAATTGTACTTTTGGCAAAAAAAACTCCAAGTTTGCTCGGTCGCCCAGGGACTTATCTTATATAAACTAAATTAAAACTAAAGTACACTAATTGGACATGACACTTGCCACGTCGGATTTCTTGGCGAGATTTGACACTGTCATCGCCATTGTTTGGGAGATTAGTGCTTAGTTTTCCCTATCTCATTATCCCGGCGGAATATTAACTAGATCGACCCAATTCCAACTATTAACATATATCTGTAAACTTTCCTAAGGCCTAGTAACACATTGCCTCTGATACAATGAACTCTACTAAACACCAATACATTATAAATAGCATGAATGGAATATTTACACGATAAACAACGTTGACGTAATTTCTACTGGATGTCAGTAATTTTAGAGAAGATAAAGTTAATAACATAACTATAATATTAAAATAGCTTTTTGAATATACTGCAATGTCATTTTCGTATGATAAAGGACCCCGTGACCTAAATTATGGAAAATGTTGTTTCAGTTAAATATCCTGAGATTTTAAGATGTTACAGATTTCAAAGTCCTGAACAAAAGTGTCTAGGGGTGCTCCCACTGTTTCTCAGTCCCTTTCAGAGTTTCGACTGACTTTGTACCAGATACCAATAACTATAAACAATGAATAATATGAAAGATAGTAAAGAAAAAGTATGTTGTATATGTATCCACACACCACCCCTTTATCCTTCTCCTCACACTGGTTGACTGGAAGAGATCCCTATTTAGGGAATAAGTCCGCCAAATTTGCATACTGACTTAGACATAACTTATATTTATTAGCTATTTTCACGTTTTTAATTATTTAATTTAAGATGTAAATAAAGAGTGCACAAACAAACAAACAAAAAGAATAGCGTTACAGGTTAAATCTTATTAATCTATATTCTTTAGGATACAAATGATATTTTTTTACAAATATACATTCAAACTAATGTCAATTGTTTAAATAAATAGTTGGGAATTGAATCTAATTAAAGAACTAAATAATACTTTGGTATCTGGTACAACATCAGTCGAAACTCTGAAAACACCATATCAGACGGTTCTTATGGTACATGGTGTGAAATTTCGACGCTAGCAGCATACGACCGATAGCTTAATTGTCAAACCGTTTGCCCAGGGCTGTCGAGAGACACCAGCAGATGCAAATCATGCTTGTGTCGAAAGGAAAAAATTGTTTAACTGCTTTAAATTATTACTATTTGTTGTTATAGCGGCTACAGTAATACACACTCTGGCAAAGTATCAAGTGTCTACCTATTATTGTTCAAAACATACAGCCCTGTGACAGACAGATAGACGGGTGGATGAACAGCAGAGCCATAGTAATAGTCTACTAGTAAATCTGTGTTAATAGTATCAGAACGGACAATGTTTGGGTACAGAACCCTTGAGGTTTTAAGATTATAAGTACTCCACTCTTGAAAAAGGGTCACGAAAACCAAAGTTATTTTAAACAAAGACTAATTATTTAAAAGCTAACACCCAAAACACATTTCCTCCTTTTACCCAGCAGTTGGCTAAGATATAGAAGTGTGTAAAACAAACTAGGAATAACCTTCAACAAGCTGCTTGTTATGAAGCTAATGGGTACTATTGTTAGTAAACAATTTGAGTTCATGCCTTGCACTTGATTAATATATGTATGTATATCTACATATAAATATGTTGTATCAGTTTATTTTTGTAGCAGTTTGTTTGTATCTGTTCATTCACATAGATATTTAAAGCATTAAGTTTATAGTGACACAGATTGAATTTTTCCAGACTGAAACGTGGAGCGTTGAGTTATGATTGAGAATTTTAAATAGGAATTATTATTTAATAATTAGCAAGGACAACACCTTAAGCTGTAAAGGACTCCTTCACACAATCACTTCCTTTGTAACAGAAAAGATATTAATTGTAATAAACTATCAAATGATGTAGTCAATGCAACAAGTGTCAACACGTTTAAAAACAGACTAGACCCAAAATATAAAACTCAGTAAGAGTAGTATAATTGGAATAGCTGGAGGCAGACAGTATCATCTGCATCAGATGCCTCCCACAACCTTCACCAGGTCCACCATCCATCTTAATAAGGGGTTTATACTTTAATAATAATTATTGCACCCCGGGAGGTTAACCATTGATACCAGAGTGTCCTGGCAATCCGGAGGGTTGGGAACCCTACCTTCAACCCAGCCCTCTCCCTCATCCATGGCCAAAAATACCTACCAGTTTAAATATATAACTTATCAGATTATCAGGAAATCTCTGTTTAGACATTTACAATAAAATTAGAAAAGAAGGTTCACTCACTGAGGGTTCCGTACAGAATATGAATAGTTAAAATATGGAAAATCATAAATAATATGCACCAAACAATCCTCTAACGAATACTAATACTTAAATGCATGTCTCAAAAACATTACGTTTAGTGTATGGGAGCCCCCTTAAATATATATTTTATTCTGTTTTATAGTATTTGTTGTTATAGAGGCAACAGATATACATCACCTGTGAAAATTTCAACTGTTTAACTATCACAGTTCATTAGATATATATAACTTCTCAAAACTTCTTATATAGAATTTTTTATTTAAAAAATTAAAATAATTTTAAAAGACGAGAAGACCCTATAGAGTTTAATAAATTATTTAAAAGTAATTAAATTATTATTTATTTTTTAATTATTTATGTAATATATTTAGTATATTTGACTTTCAATCAAAAAGTATAAAAATTTTAATATAAATAATCTTATTAATCTTTATTATAACTACAGTTTATCATTATTATTTCTAATATTATAATATTCATATCTATTATTTTATAAAAAAAAAAACATTTTGAGACCGAGAAAAATGTTTCCCCTATGAATGTGGATATGACAATTGGGATGCCTGGGATCCACAATCGCCTGGGACAATGCTGGGCGTCATGAAGCACAGTTAGGGAAGCCCTGGTATATACAATTAAGTTTATTCCTCATTTTCTAACCAATAAAGAACATTCTAGAAATGGTATGGACAACCACAGTGTGTTATTGTTTATTAACCCCATTAAAGATGTCAATCAATTAACAGATAGCTTATCACATAAAAATAAATAAAAATATTTGACTTTGTCAATTCAATTTATTATTTTAACAAAATTGTTTTCATTTAAGTTCATGCACATACGAAAAGTTTTATACAATTTTTTTGTTAAGGTGTACAAAAGGTCGGTACTGACTTATTTTATCTGTAAATAATTATACAAATTCACAGTTAATCAAAATTTTAATTTCTGCCCATTTCTAAATTATTGTGCAATCTATTCAGGGACCTATAGATGTAACTAAATAGGTAATACCTTATATTATAAGCTCAAACAAAATTTAATTGATTGGTCTGATTGCTACAGCTTAAAAACTTCTACTCATGAGAACTACACTAATTGATGTGCTTGTCCTATAAAAACGGCGTATCAATTAGCACCAGCCAGTGAAACAATAGAAATAAATTACTCCAATCTAAAACTCCGAACAATCAGCTGGGAAACACCTGTTTAAAAACATATAAAGTGAACAACAAAAAACACTTACGTCGGGCTCCTCTGGCCACAGAAACACTAAAATTATTCAGTAATGACATCTTTAACACACCACAAACTGCTAGCAAGTCCGGTTCCTATGAAACTTGTTTTAACGAAAAACATAGATTACGACCGACCGTAAGATAGTATGAAATTAAAGTGACGTAGGGTTGCGAATACCACGGCGTTATCTTAATTAGAGGCGTGGTTGATAAAGAATATTGAAGTTTTAAGCAAGCCAGGCCTCGTGGTTACTGATAAGCTATCTATTTTAGTACGAAACAATGCGGCAAGTATTGGATTGCGATTCAACACGTTCACAACTTCACACGACGGTGTTTGACAATTGACAAATAATGTCATTGACATTTGACAACAAGTAGAGTTGTCAGCGTAAAAAATAAATCTACCAAAACTACTGTCATGCAGGAAACGTATGCAGATGGAGGATGGCACGGATAAACTAATAAATAATAATATAAGAAACAATGTACGTATTAATTCCATGATACACAAGCAAAACAATGCGATACGAAGCACAAGTGACATTATTTTCCTTATATTTTGGGGCGGGCGGCGATTGGGCGGCACAGCAACATCTTTTCGGTTTATGCTTTTTTTAAACGATTGTAATCAAGTTAATCTCTTTGCTAATTATATGTGATTTATTTTGAGGTCACTTAGAGGCAATTATATTTTATATTCTTTGTAGATTCTTTGCTTTGAGGTTGTTATCCTAGTTTTGAGTGAATTTTGAATTTTGTATCTAATTTAACATCTCGAAAACATAATATATAGAGCAATATCTACATCGGTGAATATCCAGGCTCTCTCAAAACGTAGTTTCTAATCAAAAATCGGCTTCGAGAGAAACATTCAATTCATATCCTGTTGGAGTATAGTTTATGTTGACGCAGCTGCCTCAAATACAAATTGTGACGCAATCAAAGGCTTTTAGACGCAATGGATGAAATATGTGGCTATGACCCGCCTCGCTCGTCCCCCTGTCTAACCAAGCCATCGTCATGGCGTGGCCTACATTTAGCACAAACGAAAATCGTCCTTGGATCAGCTATAGCCTTAGCTGCCGCAGCTGGGTATTGCGTCTACACTTTTCTTGCAACGCCACGGAAATTTATTTATAACAGATTTCACAAGTACGCATCGATCTAAAGAGGGTTGGAAATCTAATTTTTAGGTTTTCGTACCTTATGGTGCCCAAAAAGTTATAGTAGCTCAATTGGGTAGAGCGTCAGTCCTTGAACAATCGAGGTCTGGGTTCGACCTGGCTCATACCAATGAGTTCCATTTTGGAATTTATGATGATAAAAATCATTAACATTTGCTTTTTGGTGAAGGAAAACATCGTGAGGAAACCTTCACACTCCTGAGTAGAAATTCAAAGGTGTGT
This sequence comes from Carcina quercana, assembly GCA_910589575.2. Taxonomy (NCBI): domain Eukaryota; kingdom Metazoa; phylum Arthropoda; class Insecta; order Lepidoptera; family Depressariidae; genus Carcina; species Carcina quercana. Next base: position 2,332,341 of record OU342454.1, on the reverse strand, counting down.
GTGAAGTCTACCAATCCCATACACTCGACATAATATATTACCCGCTGGCCGCCGCCCCTAATATCTAGCTGCCCTAGGCCCGGGCCGTAATAAGGGTTTCCACGAATTCTCCTTACGGTTTCGACTTAGTAAATAGGGTCCCAAAGGGCCACCCATTGGGTACGGAATCCTAAAAATTATCAAGTTATTTTTAAATAGTTTGAAGTTCCTTCGAAACCTCATTTCTCCCGTTGTCGTCTGCAGGATGAACGAGAGTGAGCTATGGGCCCGGGAGATGCAGCAAGCTGGTCTGTTTCAAGCAGTAGAACCACTGCCGGCAAAAATTCGTCCATCCGTCCATCCCCAATAGCAATATATTATGCTTATCGATCGTCTGAAAGTGCTTTTAACAGTTTTAAATTGTTTCTCTTATTAAATTCACATATTTGATACTTTTGTATTTACTTTTCATTGTACAACACAAGCATTTTCTTCAGGATCTTCGTCTATGACTTGAATTTTGAAGACGGTCCCATGTGGTCCTCGTTTTAGAGCAGCAGCAGCAGCAGCCGGGAAACGTCGTTGCTGGACATAGGCCTCCTCCATGGTATGACACATTGACCGGTCCTGAGCCACTTGTATCCATCGACTACCATCCTCGTAGCTCCATCTAGCAGGGGAACGACCCGGTACTCGTTTACCGGTACGTGGTCGCCACTTGAGAACTTTACTCCCCATCGGTTATCTGTTCGAGCGTTGTGGCCTGACCATTGCCACTTTGCATAAAACTACTAGCTAGCTAGCTCACGGCAAGCCCAGACACTCCAAGCAATTCTGAATATCGTTTAATCGCCTCCCCCGTGGCTACGAAATTGAACTCTTTAATCTGTGGGTCACTGATTGAGTTCCTCATAAATAGAACCTATCTGATCGTAACTCTACGGTCAAACAGCTGTGTTATAAGCACTGCCGTGTTCCAGACTTCTAAGTGAGCACGATTTCCATCAAGGGTATACTTATAGCCCACTGTTGGACATTAAACAGATCTTTTCAGTGCATATTTGGCCTACATAAAAACGTACGCACGTACGTGATACTTCGCAGCCTTTTGTAGCTCACTTTAGAGAGGCAATTTTAGTTTGCGAGAGCTGTACCACTATATAGGTCAATCAGCCATATTCCGTTGGGCAGAGTGCCCAGAACGCTGGCAGCATTACCCAGCTATAGGTAGCTGGACTGATCCTTTGGCGGAGGTAGCCACTAAATTACTTGCTCAGTGGTAGCCACCAGATCTCCTGTCACTCTTTTCGATAGTTCCCATTTGTTCTATGGAACGTGAAGTCATCGAATAAAATAGGGAAGAAATTCATTTTAAAAGAAAAAAATAGTAACTACCTTGCGGTTTATATATTTATTTGCCGGTGAGAGTTGTTATCTTTGCCTCAACAAGGCGGCCATACAGATCGCTTTATAAAATAGTTTTTAATGTAGGCACTCAAATTAGATAGCAGATTTAGAAGATTCGATGACAGTACCATGAAGTACAATAATGTCAAAGAAATCTGCTGGATCAAGAAAGTCAAGTAAAACCTAGCGTGATTTACTTGCTCAGTGAAATTTAGGAGCATTTAATCACTACGTTTAAAAAAACTAAACTACGTTTTGAAGTAAAATAACTTATTTTTTATTTTGCTAGCGTTTCGTCAACAGAAGACGAATATTTGTAATCTCAGCAAGGAGTTGAAGTGAGTACCTAACTAAATCTTAAAATATATTTTGAGTATTACTTATGGAAGTAATTATTAACTATTATTATTACAACTTAAAAGATAAAGGGAAATACAATTATAGTTATTTACAATTAAAACTGAAAAGCTAATCTACAAACGGGCTCGACTACCTGGCTCAGACGTCCCCATGACGCTGGCAGCGTTGCCCCGCTGAATGTCCAGGGAGATACATTGAGCCAGGTACGACCCGGAGCGGGGCGAGCAGAGCAGCACATACCTACCGTAAGCCACAAATGCAAGACGTCATCATCAACAGGGGCTCAGCTTAGGCCTACTCTCCTACAGAGAATGTATGGGACATAGTGCACCACGCGGGACCAGTGCGGATTGGTAGACTTCACAAACACCTTTGAATTTCTTCTCAGAAGTGTGCAGGTTTCCTCACGATGTTTTCTTTCATCGGGAACACAATGGTAATGATTTTTATCTTTCGTACATAAATTCCAAATAACAAATCTTGTCATAATAAATGATTTCCAGCGGTCGCTATGGAGTCATCGCCTTGTAACGTGAAGCCATGCAACCCCTCGATACAGCGGCGCTGCCCCCCCAGCAACCAGCCCCCAACCGGCAGCATGCGGCGTATGCACATGATGCAGACCAAAACCATCATCACCTCCACTCTGGTGCTGGCCGCGCTGGGTGGCGCCTGTTTTAAAATGCTGCTTGGGAATACAAGAAAGGCCGCCTACCACAAATATTACGAGTATAGATTTTTTGGTTATGAATATACAGTTGTTTTTAAATTTCTTTTGACATAATATTTTATAACACGGTTACCGAAAGAATGAACCTCGCTGGAATGTGACGATGTATTTTTTACATATACGAGTATAATGGCACGCGATAATTCCGCCAATTATGAATCGCTTCTTATGATTCTTTAAATATATAGAATATTTTTTTAGTAAATTAATAAAAAGCAAAGTATACTTCTCATCAGAAAAATCGAAACACCTTGTAAGTTTATGTTTCGTGAGGATTATCAGAAAAACCTATGAAAGTTTAATTTGAATTTAGAACATTAGAATTTGAAAACCTCATATCGTTTGATATTAAACGACATTTGACATATATTCCTAAATATACACATTTTTCTGATAATCCTTACAAAACATAAACTTGCAAGGTGTACCCTAAGGGTGAACATTTTAGGGGATGAATGATGTAGACTTTTAGGGCAGTTGAAGTCGGTTTCTTATGACTTTTTGAACGCGTTAATTAATTAATTGTTATTAATGGTGATGTGACGATGACAGTATTTAATTAAATATATATTTCAGAGAATCTGATTTTGAAGAGCACGCTGATTACATAGCAAGAAGGGGTTGGTTCAGTTCTACCAACATTAAACCAAAAGCGGAATCGGATCCGAAGAAATAGTCAGTTACGAAACTGTTTCCGTTATTATTTTAGTTGCTATTTATTCAAATAAATGGTAATTTGAATTTATTTCTTTTCCATGATCGTTCACGTCACCTGAATCGATGAACAGTACAATTTAATGAATCCTTTAGTTGGCTTTGTACAGTCAATTACATAATAGTCTAATTAATGACAAGGTAAAGTATTTTTAAGAAAACGATATCAAAAAGCTTTTAAATTTAAAACTTTTAAGCACTTACTAACATTTAAATTGGGTCAGGTTTTAAATGACATTGAGGTGGGTTTTTTAACATTTATATCGAAAGTATACCTTTTTGGGTCGAGATTGCTAAATAAAACACATCTCTACTGGGTAATTGTATATTAGTTTCATTATAAAATAGCTAATTAACGTTACAAGCAATAAATAACAAATTCAACAACACTTCAATTTCCGTTAAATATTTACAAAATAATGAGGATTCTTTCGTTTTATAAATAGAAAAGAAATTAAATAATTTTTTTTCGAGAAATATTCAACTAGGCTGTATGACTTAGTATCTATGCTCTCTAGTGATTATAAAAGGATTAAAAACGTAATTTTCTCTACAATTTATTGCTAAAATTACACCCGTGGTAATTTCATTTCGTTGACGAGAAATTTACGCAGTTTTCTCTAAACCACAGCTTATAAATTACACATCAAAACTCCTTAAAATAAAATTACATCAAATCCAAACTAAAACATTTGTATTATAAATCCTATTAAAATGTCAAATCAAAATAAAATACAGAACATTTCAAACACATTTTTTATAATTTATAAATTTTGGCAGTGTTTTTCTTCCTCCTCCTGTTTCTTCATATTTTTTCTACTAAAATACTAAAAATAAATAATTGGGAATGTCTGGGGTATCTAAATAAATTAAGGATTCTGTTATAAGGGCATTTGACTGCTCGAAGTAGCTCTCTATACCTAGATGGCGCAGCGAGCGATTTGAGTGTTTAAACATTTTTGGAGAGATTAATATAAGATAGTGGTCATAGCGTTGATCTATCGTTTATATAAAAATAATTATTACGGATGATTTCAAAATCAAAATTTTATAAAGAATAATCGTGAAAAAGGCATTAAAATACCAAAACCGTATAAAAATAATACAAATGGCAACACACAAAGTTTTGAGCGCCATCTATGTACTAATATAAATAACGGGCTTGTAAAACGTTCGATAAAAACATCGCGATTCAAAATTTAATATTATTGGATCGTTCAGAAAATAATTTAAAACTCGATACATTTTATAGGTGCATCTAATGATTTTTTTATTTAATATAAGTTTTACGGTGTAATGTCAAAGAACTAAATGAGCGATAACCATTACACTTCCTGCACGTACTATGACATATTTCTTGTAAAAATACGCAGCAAATTTTGAAGTGCTACAAAGAAACGACAAGCAGCCAAACGCCCGGACAATTGTCAATTAATTTTTTACTTCTATAAAATTATAATTGAATTTTTGATATCTCTTTTTGTTAGCAATTTAAATGCAAATTCAAACCAAAATACATTGACTTTTGACTAGAAAAAGCGAGAGTATGAGAACAGAATACTTTTTAAATTAGAAAATCAGTTAAGTAGTTGTGATAAATTAATATAGTAATTAAGGGTCAACGTTTGAAACAGTTAAATGGAGATCAAAGATGGCGCTGTTGTGGTCTATCTCAATATACGGTTTGTTTGACTTAGTACTGTGAACTTTTGGTAAGGTTTTGAGGTTGCTTTGGAAAATCATATCCCCCCTAACACCCCCCCCCCCCCCCAAATCGAGATATTCACGTGTGCGCCGCCATCTTTACATCCACAACAAAGTTAATATATATTAACTGCTACAAAATCCGATATAAATTACTAAATAACTTGAAATGGTTAGATTCGTAAGAACTGCAAAATGCCAAGAGTGTAAAGTGTAAGAGGTTTGGACCGTTAAATCATCTGATCGTAAGTGAATACCAGAATAATTATCGCCGTTAACTTTTAAAATTATGTAAAGGGCACAAATTGATAACCCCTGAATATTAATTGCGCACAAGTTGATCGTGAAACCCGAAGGAATACGAAGTGCCGTCAAGAGCTCAAAAAATGCAAATTACCATTAATTTGTAAGTTGACGCAATATTTACGTACTTAAATTAGAGGTCTGTCGTCGTAGAAATATGTCTCTGTGTAGCTCTCGGACGGATGGACCAATTATGATGCTTAATATTTACGAAAAAGCAAGTTTCCTTCCGGTGATTCTTAGCTGGTAACCACAAGATAGTCGCGTAGATTTTTTTAAATTTTAAATTTATTTAAGTACCTTTTAAAAAGTACCTTATAGCAAACGTAAAAAGAGACATATTCCTGGGTTGAGACTTCTAGCAGCCTCTAGCCATAATGGCGCCAATTAATGTCGAAACATTTCGTGGATACCCTCATTAATCGAATGTAAGTATACAATGTGGGGTAGCCTTGTCCAACAGCGGACGTTTCCCGGCTGATAGTGGTGTCAGCCTACACTCTTAGCATTTCGTGCGTTAAAGGTATGCTTAAAGAAATCACTCTATAGATCGGTCTAGAGATTATGAACCATTGAATTATGCTTGAAGGCGGCAATTTCAAAGTCTGTCACGAGTCAATCTAAGGCGCGATCTCCACGGATGACCGCGGCGAAAATCTCGCCGTAACACCAACTACGATACACGAACGGCTGCTGAACTAATCTAAACTCTTCTAAAAATGTTGTGTGACGCAAAGAGACCGTTATACCGTGGTGATTGCCAGACGACGAAATTTTTTTTATTTCAAACTCTAAGGAATTTAATATTTCGATATTTGCCTTATTGTTGAAAAATGGTAAATTGTCCATTTTTAAAATACAGCACAAAAAGTTATAACAATGAATGAATGATTTCCATTTCATTCGAAACACAATTTTAATCCATAGGTGTTTTTAAAATAAAATGTAGTCCACATTTCTGACATAAAATACAATTTTTAGGAATTGCATTGAAATCAATTAATACGAACTGTATTTAATTCAAATTTCACTTTTATCATGATCTCTCGTTCATTCATTCATAATAATTTTTCAACATGGCCGCCCTATCGCAATTATTACAAACCTCTTTCACGCGGTCTCTATGGTGATTTAAAAACCCTCAAGATTAGACGTAGCACGTATATCTCAAGACCAACCTTAAAAGTGATTTAGTGGTAAGGCTTGGTAACTTAAGTATTGGGCCCAGAAACGAAAAAAAGAAACGTAAACCTAACGTTAACTACACCTACGAAGATTCGAATAACTTAAAATAAATACGAAATAAATTAAGTTTTTCGAGTACACACATCTACATCCCACTAGCCAACGTGGATCCTACATAAACTACGAAAGCAGTAATGTAGATTTATGGCGCGTTTTTTTTAATTTATCATAATTTAGACGGTAAACTCTTAGCTAGAAGTACCCTCTTGAACATTAGTCATCTGATTGTAACCTGGAGCATATAATATATAATAAATAAAAGTCGCGCCAGAACGCCAATGTGACGTCATTAAATCTAAATTCCAAATCATATATATTTCTTTGAATCGTGAAATAGCTATGCTGCTATAGAAAGATCGATGAAACTACGTCACTGCTCGCTTGTTAACGTTTAAAGTCAGGTTTGATTACATTCAATTTTTTATTACGATGCTGTAATTTAAATATTAATGATTTTAAATATAAGACTTAGCGAGATTTCCCTTTAAGCCCAATCGAGATATTGACAGTTGTGTTTCGAATATTTTTAATTGGCAACACATAAATCATCTGAGAGCAACACTGCTTTGGCAAACTAGGGGGTTTCCCACAAAATGTCAACCTGAGAGTACTGAAGAATAAAATCGCCAAGCCATCAAGTGGATTAAAAAACGCGCCAAAAAACCGTCACACTGTTTCAATTCGTCGCTATACTAAATTGAACTGCAAATTTCCGATAGCAAGGCACGATGATTGAGCCTCTTAGATATAGCTTTATTTACAAGTTCTATTTAATGTTACTTAGATATATGCCATAACAAAACTGGTGTCAGAAAGATATATTGCCTGAATTTTTGTAGTTACAGCAAAACCAGAAATCAATGAAAAATTGTCTGTTTAAAAACCAACTTGTCATTGGCAAAATGACTAGGGTTGAAAGCCATTAACAAAGTAGGCCGTTGCCAATGATGTCACAGATTTTTTTGACATAACACGTTATAGGTTATTTATAGCAGGTAAACGCTAATTATAACAATAAAATACTTAGTATTATTGTCTTTATTAAGATGTGATTAGAAAATAAAACATATATTTAGTTATTTATGTCAATCAATAAAAACGCGATTTATGAAGATACAGTTTAGTTTTTTTGCTGTTGTCATAAAAAGCTTCAATTCCTATTATGGATATTTTGGAAGACTCACAGGGGAGGTATTTATGCTCGGCAGTGGACGTCAATACTGTAAAAGTTTGCCTTTTTTTAAAGATAAATCGAAATTGCTTTATAAAATCCAACACCAATTTTGGTACCCAAATAGTTTACATAAATCCATTCAATTTTAGATTGAGTAGAGGAAATCAAACGAGACCTTTTTTTTAAAACAAGCAAAACAATAATTAGAGTAAACATTTATGTAAAACGGCGAGGTAGGTAATTTGGCTAAATATTTATTTCTTATTATCTTGTTTATAAAAGTTTATTTAGGGTTTCTTTTAACATAATTTATTAAAACTATTAAAACCATCATTATCTTTATATTTTCTTTTTTCGTATGATTTCCACCACAAATTCCTAGTGCAATATTTGAAATTAAAGCCCTATTCAAACCTCTGCGACATCAATATGCGGATAAATATTGATATCGCAACGATGTCGCAATGTTTCCGAGGATCACGCATAAACATCTGAGCTTAAAAAAACGTTATAAAATCGTAACGTTATAAATATACATCGACTATAACGTTACGAAAAAACGTTATAGACGTTATTAAATAAAATCGCCACTAGGATTATCGGTATTAATTATCTTTATAGTTGGAGTTAGTTATAGTTATATCGGATAAGGATCCGTTTGGCAAATCTTGCATTTATTGCTTTTGCTAAACGACGCGCCGCTCAGAAACTTACATTTCCCTTTTGAGTATTCGATGCGCGGGGCTTAGCAAAACGTTACGATAGCTATATTTTTCGTTCGCGTAGTCTATAACGTTATTTTAAGAGATTGAATAAAACGTTATAACCATGTTGACTGTTATTTTTATGTTGCATACCCTATGCGTCATCGCTAAAATTTTCCACGTATTGTATGATTTCCCAAATCGGTTTGAATAGGTTTTAATTGTTTGCGTTACGCCGATATAATGACGCCATTATTAAACATGAAATATCAAATAGAAAATCATATTAGTTTTTCATATACATATGTTCAGCTTCGAACTATAAACATAGGATGATTTTTGTCGATAATAGTGGATTTAAAATAAAAACTTCTATATTATGCGATAGAACATCCAACGCCTCTCAGTAAGTTATGCTCAACGAAATTATTACAATATATATTTAAAAAATATATTATTGTCTTGTATTAAGCAACTGGGAGCTGAGGGTCCAGCCAATCAACGCGCTCTAAATGACATTAGGTTGGTATTAGGACATTTTTAGACTAACTGACGCTACGTTATCTAAGTCTGCCGTCAAACAGCTGTGTTAATCGCACAGTAGTGTTGCCGTACGGTAACATAGACAGCGCCTCATTAATTTGAGTCTTCTAGGTGTGCAAGGCTTCCATCCAAGGGCTTTATCGGGAGTAAAGAAGTCCCCCGTTCGTTTTCACCTAAGACTCCATTGGGTGAAGGAACTTTATGTTAGGCTCGATTTACATTGAAGTTATTAATAATTTATTAATCTAAATTGTAAAATATGACTCTAATAAAACAAAATGACATTCAAGTCGCAAATTTTTTCATTTTTGGTGACATCAATTATCAATTTCGATTGGGATATAATCGCACAAACACACATACACTCAAACACAGTGCATTTCCTACAGTAGTCGGGTAATAAATAATCCATACCTAACTTTGAAATCTTATCAATGTCATACAATTTTCTGATATATCCATTTTAATTTTGATAAAGATTAATTTTTATTTCTTCAATATAAATGACGAGGTTATGATACAACTGGCGTTTGGCCCGCGTTCAGAAATTTTCCCACGGGTACTACTTGCTTGATCGCGATAAAAATAGCCTATGTCCTTTTCCTGCCCTTCAATTATCCATATAAAAAAAAACGTACGTTATGACGTGAAGGAAGGACAAACCAACTGACTTTTTCGTCATTCCTCAATAGATTCAAATAATTCTCACACCATGCTTTATGGATTTTTTTGTTTTTATGTCACTGAAAACTGTGTTCTGGCTATTTGCAAAGAAAATGACATGTAAATTTTCATCACATCCGATAATGCGGATTCCAATTATATAATAATAAATATTTACAATTATTAATCAATGTAAACCAAGCCTCAATGTTTTAGAGCAAATCGCATGAAATATCTATCCAATGAGAAGCTTTTTGACAGGAATCTTTCTTTTGTGAACACAGATGGCGCTAATAACAGTTTTAACAGAGGGAAAATATATAACATTAATATTAAAATTTTTCACAAAAATTCATTGAAATCGATTTATTTATACTAATATTAGCGCCATCTATGAACACATTCGAGCTAAACGCTAATGGCGTCTGACAGAGAACTATACTCATTAAAACCCAGTTTAGAAAAAGTAAGGTTATTTACAATCTTCATGGTGATCCTGAAGTATGTGCTTTTCGTTCGTGAACAACTGGATCTATTTCGATGAAGATTGGTGCAAATCTGAAAAACAAGAATAAAGTAAAAAATTCGTCCAAGTGGCCAAAAATCATGTCTGTTGTTTGGGAGCCCCCTTAAATATTTATTTGATTTAATTTTTTAGTATTTGTTGTTATAGCGGCAACGGAAATACATCATCTGTGAAAATTTCAACTGTCTATCACGGTTCATGAGATACAGCCTGGTGACAGACAGACGGACGGATAGCGAAGATTTGGGTATGGACCCTAAAAATCAAACCCGATTACCTGAAAAAAATAATTCCATGTCTTTGCTTTATAATTATCGCCCTTTTGTTCAAAGCGCCATCTATGAACCATTAGCTGCGTAACTGCTATTGTAGCTAACTATGAAGTTGTAAATTAATTATATTTATTTCGCGACACTATAATTCCATTTCCTATTTTTGGGTTATTACTTTTCCAAGCCAGCTACTTATATTTTACAATTTTGTATGATAACAATCTGGGCGAATTCCCGTCAAGTGATATTTTATCAATAACAAAATAACATTACTTGAATTCTACACTTTAGATCAATTTGTCTTATCGAGTTTAATTTCAACCAATTACGACGCAGCAAGAATTTAAACGGACCAATAAGCGTGCACGCCTTTCCTAGCGTGTCCAATCAGCTTGCATTCCCTTCCCCACTAAAAAATACGGCTAGTGGGCAGCGGTTTATATTTACTTCATCATCATCATCAGCCGGGAAACGTCCACTGCTGGACATAGGCCTCCCTCATGGTACGCCACATCGACCGGTCCCGAGCCACCTGCATCCAGCGACTCCCCGCGACTCTAACCAGGTCGTCGGTCCATCTAGTAAGGGGACGGCCTGGTAGACGTTTCCCGGTACGTGGTCGCCACTCGAGAACCTTTACTCCCCACCGGTTATCGGTTCTTCGAGCGATGTGGCCTGCCCATTGCCACTTCAGCTCACTGACTCGTCGAGCTATGTCGGTGACCTTCGTTCGTCTACGGATTTCCTTACCTTTCTAATAATAGCAAATTGACGAGCCCGTTCAGTCTTCCTTCTTGCTTGCGTCGGATTTCGGCGACCCCTCCGCCGGGGAGGGGGGACGATCCAGAGAGCACGCGGTACCTGCAAATACACCAAAACAAACTTTTATTTAAAAAAACACCCAACATATAAAACACATGATTAAAAAATACACATATAAAAGTAAAATATTAAATTAAATTGTTTGTAATATGTGCCAAGATTCAAATAAACACAAAACATGAAATATTGGAATTTAAATTCGCGCGATCTTCATGACGTCTCACTCTAATACACACACAAAAATTAAATCACATGTCGCAGAGTAATCGGACGAATCGAGTTTTTGTAATAATCCTAGGACTATTGCGAAGAATCGTATATTTGGAATATTAAAGCTATTTTTATAATAATTATATACAAGATGCACATTTTGTGTCGAGAAAACAAAAAAAAACGATTTTATTTTTCCATCTTATATTTTATAGTGTCGCTAGCGAGAGCAGTTGAGTAACGTTAGCCAAGAAAGTGATAAAATGGTGGCGCCTGATCTACATGAATTAGCAATGACATTTAAAAGAGACAAATGCTCGAGTGATTTTTATCACAGCACTGATTGCTCAGCGCCGCACAAAAATTGTCATAATATTCAAATGTAATTATTACAAATCATAATTTATTACCACATCCCTTACAACTCCCATACGCTTAAAGAGCCGTAAGGGAGAGGTTTACATTATAAAAAGTAATTCTGTTCCAAACTACTTATACACGGCAATAATCATGACGCCATCGCAATTTAACTTGTTAGTGGCGCCATCTGTACGCGGCCTATCTAAACTAATATAACTAAAATAAAACCCTGAAAATGCCGAATTTTGAAGTGTATTTAATCGTAGGGCAATCGTACAGGTTAAAATTGTATTGGGAGGAAATGAAGAAAAAAAACTACGCGATTTCGACATGAAAATTATGGGTAACTTGTTGTTTTAAAACTGGTTTTCATTTACTTACGTCATCATCTGGCTAGCGAGACCGTTAAGCTAGTCAGCTAATAAATATTTGGTGCCTGATGAAAATGAACTAGCAACAACATATAAAATGTTTCATTTAAATCAGGCGTGAAAATTTTGAAACCACATCAGTCTGTGTTTACACAATTAGACGCCTGATGTTCTTTTAAATGTTATTGATAATTCACTTAATCAAAAGTGAATGCTTTCATACAAACATTTTTTAATCTTGGCTTTGAAAAGAAATTACCCGAGGTAAATTCGGTAATTATGTACATCAGGTAAAATTGTGGTCAAGAGTTATTAAAATAAAATAAAAGCCTAAAAATGGTATTGTGTTAAGCTAAAGTCGGCAAATGATAATTAATGCGTTCAAAAAGAACTAGAAACCGACTGGAACTTGTCGCTAGCCAGACAATGGCTAGGGAAATAAAATCAGGTTTAGAAAACGATGGCCTGATTTTAATATCTTAAAAATATGTATTTTTTCTGTAAGGTTGATGCACATTTCGCATCCTACTAGTCCAACAGCACAATTTCTTTTACCGTAATATATCTGGCTAAACTTTCGTAGGGTTTTGTCGTCGGGACCCTATTACTAAGACTCCGCTGTCCGTCCGTCACCAGGCTGTATCTCATGAACCGTGGATATGAACCATGAATAGTTTGAAAGGGGCCCATACAACAAACGAGATTTTTAGAGACGTGTGTTTTCAAGTATTAATAACGCGTAACGCACGAATAATCTAGTGACGAGTAGCAAAACTAAATCGAAAATTATATTTAGGCGCATTAGAGAGGATTGTTCGATGGATATTATTTCTGATTTTCCGTATTTTAATTATCTATAATACTAATTTAAATTTAAAAATTTAAACTGTTTAATTCAAATAAAAACACTAATACCAACTGATACATTTTCCAGTGCGCAAAATCTCCTTTTAGAAAAAACGGACTAATGGGCTTACCGTCTCTTTTGGGTGTGTTTTTCTCATCATCACTGTCGCTTGCAGAGCTGGCTATGGAGGAATCATCGCCGGCGCCTGTCACAAACATATCGTTGACGGGAATTCGGACGTCAAAAGTGTCGTGAGGTGTGCGGAGGGAAGGGAATGGACGCTCATTGTCTCTAATAGACTCTAAAGAGATATTTATTCCAGCATGCACAGTGGTTTCCAAAGTGGTCCACCTAGGGTCCACAGGAGACTCGACGGGGGTCTCGGGACGTTGGCAAAAAAATTGGGGATTCAAAATTCATAAGTCCACGAAAATTTATCTGCTTTCGATAGTGAATTACTAAAATCTTATATAAGATTTTTCCTTTTCTGTTTACCATTCCGAATGGGGAGTTTTCTAAATGAAATGAGTGAGAATGTACACTTAAGATATATAATCTTCTCTTTTTTTTCTCGACTTGTGAGAATATGGAGGAAAAAAATGTATGAAACTTTTCTCTCTGCACTATGGTTAAGTAGAGACACATGGGACTTATACAGTTTGGCTCCGACCAATCACGGCACGACTGGAATTTGAATGGACCAATCAGCGTGCACTTGTCTCCTATTTGAGCCAATCAGCGTGCATTCCCTTCCGTCTGCACATCAAACGACTTTCAATTGTTTGCACTGGACATAATGCACATTATCCGTCATGCAGAGCTGGTTACCTTTTAAAAACTTTTTAATGTTGTTTAAAATGTTTAAAGAAAGAAAAAATTTATTTGCCAAGTACATAGTTTTTTACACGGTGTTTAGATAGTAATTTCAATTAGTTCGATGTACTTAACCTGTCCACAGGTGTGCAAATATTATAAACATATCTAATAAGGAATTTAATTGTTAAAAAATTAGTTTACATCGCATGTCAATTAGTACAATGTTAATAATTTTGTCATAAAATAATTCACAGTCATCTCATTAATTTATGTCAAACTATAATTGCAGGTACATTTAAAATGATTAATGTTTATGATTTAAATATTCAGGAAAGCCATAAAAGCAGTTTCCAAAAAGTCAATCCATAATTATTTTTTTTAAATCTATGCCGTTTTCTAATTGTAAAACCCTTGGGAGATGATTGTAAGCAATGATGCGTGTGTTAAATACATTTTTCTTATAGATATACGTGTGACATGTTGGTTGGTGCAACCGATTTATTCTAGTTTCTATGTTAAATTTAAAGTTATTTTTTGAGTGTGTGTTTTATTTTAGGCAATTAAGTTTAACCAAAATGTGTAATTTTTTAATATATGTTTTTTCTATTCTATTGTACATTAGCGTGATGATGGTAACTGACCTGCGGTGATGGCCTGCCTGGGCGGGGGCATGAGTCTCGGGGTGAGTGGGGGCGCGGCGGGGCGCTGCTTGCGAGCCGGGTTCAAGCGCCCGCAGTACGCGCACACGAAAGCGACGAATTCAAACTCCTCAGCCATCGCCATGCCTGGACAATAGAGAAGAAGAGAAGAATAACAGTGGGTTCATATAAAAATGTGATCAAAACCATAAGAAAACATTCGATAAGTGTCGTGCAATAATAAGAGACGGGACTCCATACAGCGAAAATAAACGGGGCAAAATCAACATAAATTCTCTACCTTACATAATATAGCCATGTTTCATACAATTAGGTACTTGACACATAATTATTTTGGAGTAGAATTGTAATTTAAACCATAACGGACTTTAAAAGAAAGCCGCCAAAATAAAAAAAAATACGTAATAATTTTAGATTTGGATTTGGCAATAATTTAAAGTCTCAAACATTGCGAAAAATATAGTTCCTCGAATAGTAAAATGCTTATTAGATTTAGTTTTCTCATTGCATTTTGAACATTTTATTATTATTATTACAAAACACGCCCGATTTGTATGGAGCGTTTTAGCACCGCGTGACTAGAATCACTTGCGTAAAAAAAATATTAGTCGGTTCGAGAAAAAAAATTATAGATCTATTTCTTTTTTTACATGGACTATCGAATGAGACAAAAATATTTTTTTTGTCAAATATCAATTTATCGTGGACTAATTTGGAGCTAAGTTGCGTCAGACTAAGGTGTAAATGCTAGCGCGGTGTGGCGAGTTGCGGTTGCGGTTTTCAAACCGGTGTGGTTTTTCTGCCGCAGTGGTGCAAACATACCGTGCGGCGGCGCACCGCAAAAAAATCTATGGCGAATCACAGTTTTTTTAACCGCATGCGGTTGTTTGCGGTTGAAGAACCGCAGTGCGCGCATCTCCACTGTGATTCATACATCACAGATTTTTGTGGGAGTAACCCGCACCGGCTGCTACCGCAGTGTTCGCAGGCTGCGAGTGATGCATGCCGCGTGATATTTACCGCGTACTGTCGCATCACACATTACTCGACCAAACCGAACATCACACATCACTCATGGCATTACACGCGCATGCCTTCGTTCTGTACCGCTCACTCGCACCTAGCGCGGTCACGGATCCTCCGACCGAACCGTATTACTAGGACGATAAGGCTTACATTCTACGTGTTTCAATTCCGAGCATAACAATACAATATTAAAAGCAACGCGCACGACGTGTATCTTAGGTAATGTTTAGAGTGATGTGTAATGGCTCAATGTAATATTAAACGGTAGGAAATGTAAAGATTACTGTAAGAAGCACTGTTTTACGCATGTGTAGTCTACATATTTGTGGACAACTCACCGTTATGCGAGTAACATTCGGTGCAGATGAGCGCCATGCGATGGTTCGGGCCATCCTTGAGGAGGTAGTCCACAACTTTGTCCAGCGCTGAGCGGTTCTTGTCCAGAAGCGGATGCGGGAGCTGTTGCGACTGGAATGTACGTTTGAACTATTTAAAATCGTAACTTTAAATGGCATCTCAGAGCTTTTATCGAATGTCTAAATTCATAGTAAATGCTGATTTGGATTTGATCAACACATTATGGATTCATATTTAGTTCCTGTCCAGTTATTACCAACAATCTTTAATCATTGCGTGTTGCCAGTGATGACACACGGAACCAAAACGTGGTCCTTTACTGTGGGACGAATAAACAAGCTCAAAGTCCCTCAGCGAGCACTCACGAGCTATGCTCGGAATTTCTCTGCGTGATAAAATCCGGAAAGAGGAAATCCGTAGACAAACTAAGGTCACAGACATAGCTCGACGAGTCAGTGAACTCAATCAGCAAGCAATGCCACATCGCTCGAAGAATGGATAAGCGATGGGGGTAAAGTTCTCTAGTAGCGAACAATAGACCGATGACTTAGTAAAGTTCGCGGGGAGTCCATGGAGGAGGACCATGTCCAGCAGTGGACGTTTCCTAGGTGATGATAAAAGCTGTTAAAAGTTGATTATAAAGGAGGATCCGGAGATTGAAAGCGGAAGCCGAGAATTCGATTCCAAGAGTGATATCTATCTGGCATCAGAGCAACTACCATGAGTTTACGCAGTCGATAGCGTATATCGTTAACTATCGCTCTGTCCTTGTCACCCGCATCTCGACTGAGCAGCATTTCCGATAGTATTTGATATACGTTACCGCCTGCGTAAACTCATGGTAGACGCACAGGTTAGGTTGGATGCCACTTTTCTATGCCCGCATGGCTTTTCGCCATCATGTTATATCAGTATGCCACCAGACAGCAGTGTTAATAGCACGGTTTCGTTTACATACCGTGAGTCTAGGTTTGTACATGGCGGGCGTGTTGTTCAGTGTCATAAGGTTCATATTCGTGTTGTTGCTAATAGGGGTCGATGTTGCCATTATCTGCCGCTGTCGGAGCTGCCCTGGTGTTGCTAGAGTAAAAAATATATACATTAAAAAATTGTGTATCTTTCTCACTCGCACACTTTGAACATAATCTGAAAATTGTATAGTGATTAAAAAGTATTCTTTCATACAGTGTTAAGTAATTGGGATATCTACAATATGTACAGGGAAACTACCTGAGGGAGAGGGGGTTGCGGGGGGTTTACCGGGCACGTTCATGGACGGCACGAAGGGCTTCAGAGCTTTAGATTGCTCGTCGGGGCTGCCGTACTTGTCCAGGATCTCCTTAGCAACCTGCAATGTCACATAAACATAACTTTATAGCAAAATATGAAACAAAACCGTCCAAGTGCAAGCCGGACTCGCGAAGGGTTCTGTGCCACCGTAAAAAATATTTAATTATATTTATTTTAGAGTTCCTTTATACATAACCACCCTATCGTGCCCAATTATGGTTATACTATTATTTATAACTATTATGGGACCAGAAGCGTCGACCAAATTGTACACTCGAGTAAAAACATATGTATACACTTTCTTCCACCAATGTTCTTATTCTAAGAATATAAAGGACATGTTACTTTAATTAATTTATTTATTATTTATAATATTTATTTAAATGTAACAAATTTTATTATTATTACAATACCACAAAAATCTTAAAAATTATACATGTTTTTAAATCGAGCAACTGCCAAGGCAGTTTGTAGGCGACGCGCTCTTATGTCAACCTATTTTTATAGTAGTAGAGTGTACATTATCGAATCTGTAGTCGGTTTTTACGACACCCATTGTAATCTAAAGCCGCGGCTTTCGCTACTGGCTTTGCCGCAATCGAGTAAAAACCAGAGTATACACTTTGTGCATACGCGTTGTTGGAGAAAGATTTTGAAGGGCCTCTAATTTTCCCACGCAACATGTTCAACCTTCAATCTAGTTTCAAGATACTGTCAGAATTCGTTCCCTATAGATTAGATAATATGATACACAATTTAGCGATAAACGAAAACCTTTAACATCGATTTTTTTTAAAGTATAATAGGTTTTCACTTGGCCTTAATATCACTTGGTTGTAAGTGAAAATATGGCCGTTGGATGGAATGCATGCGCACCCAAAAATCTCAAGCTAATGAAGTGCTGTCTCAGCTACCTTTCATTGCACTAACATTCCGGAGTTGCCGGGTTCGATTCCCAGTGGTATCTCCTCCGGGCTAGCTACCACCATTTGAGTCTGCCACCAAACAACAGTGTTAATATTACTGTTGTTTTTTGTGTGATGCGACATTGCGCTGTAATATCACGCGTGATGCATCAATCGCATTACTTACACATGCCTAGTAGATATATCTCACCTTATAAGTTTCAGTATTCATGACCTCTTCTAATATCTTCCGTTTCTCCTCTTTCATTTTGTTCAGTTTCACTCTGTTTTTGTTCAAGGACCAGTTGTAATACCACGATATACCGGACCGGAGTAATATCACTCTGCCAATGAAACAAACCACTTATTGAAACATATCACTCTAAACATCACGTGAAATACGCGCCATGCGCTAACATGCGACAGCTTTTGTGTTATTGTAATGCAATGCTCTCTAAACATAACTGAGATACATCGCTCATTAGATTGTATTGCATTGCTCGAAATTAAAATAAGTAGAATGTAAGTCTTATTATCTTAATAATACGGTTGTATTTCAGTAGCATATGCGCATCCTGTCCGTCCTTGAGGTTCCGTCGCGTGCGCACCCTCTCGCTCGCGCTGCGCTAAGCGCGAGTGAGCGGTGCAGAACGAAGGCATGCGCGCAGAATGCCGTGAGTAATGCGTGATGATTAGGTTGTTCGAGTAATGTGTGATGCGACAGCATGCGGTCGGATAACATCACGCTCACTCGCATCACTTACACATGTCGAATATACTCTCCACATAATGAATTAGTAAGATTGTATGTGTATAATATAATACTCACATCACTGGTAGAACCAACAGCGGTGATGCATAGAGCAGTGAATGCAGCCAATGCTGGCTCCTGCCCGCGTATATGAAGTAGTACAGCAATGCAAACAGTATGTATATGCCGACGGAGTAAGCCATCATGTAACCGATAACTCTCTTGTGCGCCTGCTCTTTCGATTGTCCATCTCTTTCTATGCTTTTTATGTTCGTTTCGAGTTTCTCTAGTATTTCTGTTGTCGTTTTCTTGCGCTGGAATCAGTAAAATTTTCGTTGTTTCAATTCAATTTTATTTTAAAATTAATATAATTTAAAAAACCTGATATTATTTTGCATTGTGATAGATATAATTTTCACAGCCTCTATAACAGTCATCAACAGCCTATATATGTCCCCACTGGAGGGGCTCAGGCCTACTCTCCTACAGAGAGTGTATGGGCCATAGTCCACTACGCGGGCCCAGTGCGGATCGGCGGACTTCACATGCCTGTTCAAGACATGCAGGTTTCCTCACGATGTTTTCCTTCACCGTTAAGCAATCGGATAATGTACTTGAATTGAAAAACAACTCATAGGTACACGGCTGGATTCGAACCCGGTACCCTCAGATTGAGAGTCCGCGCCTTATCCATTGCGCCACCGACGCTTCCTCTATAACAGTAAATACAAAAAATAAAAAGTTAAAAATCAAAGATAATTTTTGCTCTTGTTGCCTTCTTGGACGAGTCCGAATCGCACTTGGCCGAATGATACTGCCCTGTAGACAGACAGACGGACAGCGGAGGCTTAGTAACAGGGCCCCATTGGGAGCGGCACCCTAAAAATGTGGTCCATCGTTGCGCACCATATCAAATACGATAAATTGAATATGTACACTCGAGTACAAAAATATGTATCCACTTTTGAATCATGTCACATTTACTTTAATTGGCATTTCCCTCAACACACTACATAGGAACAAGCAAGACTGAATGTGACATGGTTCAAAAGTGGATACACATTTTTGTACTCGAGTGTACCTATCAATACTACCTAAAAAAGAAGATATACTTTTTAGTTAGGATGCTTCAGTTTAGAAAATTACTCTATAAATACGGAACGCTACACTTACTAAGCTAGTAAGTATACAAATATCCAAAATAAGACCTATCCTATCTATAACAACAGTTCGTAAAGTCGAAATTTTCAGTAGGAACAACGGCTTTTTTTGGATATTTTCATGGTATTTTTCTATAGAGCGCAGTTTGTCAAATCGTGTATAGAACTCCATAAAGTTATAATAGCTATATTTAAGTAAATTTTAACAAGATTATAAAACAATATTTTATAATTATTAAAGCATTACAATTTTAATGTACCCCATTCCCAATCAAACTTCAAGAAGTCTCAAACAAACCTTCCCAAAAGTTAAGTTTTATTGTTTGTTTATTGTTTATTGCACATAATAATAATTACACAGTCTATTATAATTTAAATTGTACAAATTAGAGTGGCCTATCCCTAATAAGAGATTTCTCTCGGCACTCACACTTATGTGTAACTTAGTATGTACGAAATTTCTAAAATACTAGTGTCGAAGAAATAATTTATTATTTATAAATATCTGGTCGTCGGTGGCGCAGTGGATAAGGCGCGGACTTTCAATCTGAGGGTTCCGGGTTCGAATCCAGCCGTGTACCTATGAGTTGTTTTTCAATTCAAGTACAATATCCGATTGCTTAACGGTGAAGGAAAATATCGTGAGGAAACCTGCACACTCCTGAGAAGAAATTCAAAGGTGTGTGTGAAGTCTACCAATCCGCACTGGTCCTGCGTGGTGTACTATGTACCATACACTCTCTGTAGGAGAGTAGGACTGAGACCCTGCAGTGGGGACGTATAGGCTGTTGATAATAAAATATCTGGTGCCTGACTGTGTCGGGTGCACAGTAATTATATTTTATAATGAATACTTTAAAAAATCAAAATCAAATAAAACATTAAAATTGAATTCGTTCTTCTCAGTATTCTGAGCGGGTTTTCCACCTCAATCAAGAACTGTCACAAAATTAAGCATTATAAAACAATGAACTTCACTAATCGGCGCGTAACATTTACTCAATACATTTATTCTTTGGGACAGTCGTTAGTAAAAAAACTCTTTTATCAAAAAGAAAGTGGCCGGCGGCAAGCCACCGCAACTGGACCGAAACTAATTTACATTCAGCACACATGAAAACCCATCTTAAAGTCTAAAGTTAGGGTACATATTACAACCGCTCGAGATATTTCAGCAAAATTAAAGTAAAACTTGCTTTTTTCTTATCGAGAAGAAAAGTACTGTCTGTCTGTCATCAATTTCGACGTTTCTAGGAGTCTGTTCTCATTGAATATGTCAATTGCTTGACCGATTTAGATAGAAAGGTGCGCAATTTTTAGTCACATTGTTTTTGCTTCTAATGACTCAAAACTCGACTACAAAAAAAATTAGTTACTACCAATTCGCCTACCTACAAGAAATTCAAAGGTGTGTGTGAAGTCTACCAATCGGCACTGGTCCCGCGTGGTCTATGTCTCATACACTTTCTTTAGGAGAGTAGGCCTGAGCCCCTGCAGTGGGGACGTATATAGGCTGTTGATGAATCCGCCTGCCTAGCGTGGAAATTGTGGTATTAACTACCGCCACCCAAAACAGCTGTTATTGACCGCCGAACATGAATCATTTCATTGGAAATTGGTAGGTTGGTGGTGCTAAGGAGTGCAATTTCCAGCCGGATTTTAACATATTCCGTTAACTACAATCTGGACTGGACGTGTGATTCCGTCTCGTACCATAGTCGACCACAATGTCACGTAACATAAGGTGTGATTGTGGTCGAGCACGAGTCAATTTTTAATAACATAAAAATTATGTGATTGAATGAATATATACAAGATATAGTTGACAGAAAGACAGGATCCACATAATTTTTGAGTGGCAGCGCTCTGTCACGACAAAGCAAAATCGCTTTTAGTATTTATTTATTTAAATATCTTTACTAAGCTATTATTAGAGCTCATATCCTAAGTAGCTATCACGGTGGTTAAGCTACTTTCGGCTTGGTCAGTTAGTGGATGGGTGACCGTATGCGTGGTTTCTAACAGCGCTTCCGTGCTTCAGACAAGTTAAGCCGTGTATTGTTCACTTAACAAAAACGTAACCCAAATATGTGTTCTAGTTTCCCCTCTGTGCTGTAGGGTCAGCAGTCGCTTTCGGATAAACTAGTACCTACGACAGTACCTTGGGCACAGGCCAGACACTTCATACAAATGACGTGATATCGGTTCCTATTCCCGTACATTGGATGACGTATGTATACACGCGTGCCATATTACCGATCCTTGAGCGGGTTACTACATTGCGGGGTGAGGTGAGGTATCGCGGATCGGTGGGACGGGGGGACGTAGTATTATAGTAATTCTGTGGTATATGTATGGTGATATTTTTGCGGAGCTATTCTTCTGTTTACATGCTTAAAATGTAGCCCTACCTTGGACGAGTCCTGACTCGCAATTGTTACAATTGATTTGCCAACGAAACATTTGATATAGCTTATTACATTTCAAACGATCTCTGGCCTTGTTCTTAAATAAAACATATACAATTTCATAACTAGATAAAGCATGTCCACTATGAAATAATAATGGAGACATGAACCAGGCTTTATGACAGGATCGTCCGTGTCATCCCTTGGATATCGGTAGGAGAATTATCAGAAGATGGGGCATCAATCATGAACATCTAACTGCGATCATCAATTTAGGCTTAGGCGTTTTGATACTACATTTATCATGTGTACATCTAAAGTATGAAATTCACTACCGGTTTCCGTGTTCCCCGAAAACTACAACTTGTGAATCTTCAAACGAAGAGTAAATAGTCACCTTCTAGAACAACACGTAACATCGTCTACCTCATCGTCACTTACCATCACGTGAGATTGAGGTAAAGCATTGGTATGTCTTCTAAATAGAAAAAAGGTAGAAAGATCCGATCGCGACCGAGCATCCGATAGCGAAAATTATTCACTTTATTACTTCATAAAATATATTTATGAAGTCCATGAATCAAGGTTAATATTTGTTAAGATAAAGTTCACAAAACATCACGTACTTTTTAGAAAATCACGTATTATGAACAAATCTGAACGTTTATATAACAGATAACAAATTAACTATAAAATTAATTCCTAAAATAACTATAAATGCGAAAGTAAGTTAGTTTGTTTGTCCTTTCCTTTGTCCTGCAACTGCCCGTCAGAATGACTTAATATTTTTGCACAGGGATAGAAGACAGGTTATTTTTTATCGGATACATTTTGAAGTCCACATGAACAATGCAATAATCATAAGTGTACTGAAGAAAACAGTTTGAGTCTTTCTTTCAGGTCTTATCTTCACTAACCATCAGGTTAGATAAAAGGTCAAGTAAAAGTCTTGAATATAAATCTAAAATAAGGTCTGAGTCAAATAAAATGTTTTTTCTCAAATGTAATTTTGTATGTTACAGACAAAATGAGCCATTATATATTTTTTTAAGTACTCGTAAGTAAATACTGAGTGGTTCTTCCACTGAATGCCTTGCTCATCTGATGTCTTAATGGGCCAGCTAAATGGAAGTTAAATACAAGGATGCCTTAACAAGATTAAGATATCTAATCAATAAACAACCTTTAACAAGTCAACGTTTGATAAAAGAACAATGACATATTTGTTTATATTACAGTTCTTTTTTTAAACAATAAATTGTTATTTACACAAACAGCGCAGGTTTTCATTGTTCTGTATATCCTTGAATTTTTTATTCAAAACTTGTATTCAATTATTTCACTATGAGCAGTGATGGCTCAGTTAAGTAGAGAATATCAAATTTCCAATCCTTACGATCATCAAAAGAATGTACGTTCGCTGCCTCCCATCGATTGTGTGTATACAAACGTCATTTGTTTGATGTATGCCGAACCGAACCGATATCACAACATTTAAATATATGACGTGTCCAGCCTGTGATCTAGGGTTCAATCCTGACTCTCACCAATGAGTTCCATTTCATTATTTAAAACGTGTAGTTGGAGTATGGATGGCAAAAATCATTCGCTTTTCAGTAGAGGAAAACATTGCAAGTAAACCCATACATTGACGAGTAGAAATTCACATGTGTGTGTGAAGTGTACCAGTCACTGGGATGCGTGTGGACTATGGAGCAGGGGTAGATCATGGGCACAAAAGTTGCTATCAAAACCTTGCATATATGTCTTATGGGTAATGAGAAACCACCTTTAGCTGATGTACTGTTATTGTAGACCTCACAATTCAAATAGTTGCCATTTGATTACATAAAAAACCAGCTAGGATGTGCTCAGATCACAATAGATCTGATCTATCAAGATTGCAGGGATTGGTTGGGCCCAGTGGACCACCCCCTTATTCTCAAACGAGTCAGAAAAATTTTTACTTTTCTGATTTATTCCTATACTTGTGTTGTACCTTGCTTCTTGAGAAATTTTAGGATTCTAGGTCAATGGTAATATGGATTTTGATGAGTGTTCACAGGATTTCAGTCAAAATAGACTAAAAACTTTGATTTTTTTCACAATCAACAGTCAAAGACTTTTCCAGACCTCCCGTTTCTGATAAAAAGAGTCTTTATAGACAGATATACAAACAACCAAATAGTTCTACAAGGGTTCCTCTTTAGGTATGAAAACCTAAAAAGACAATATGATATTTCTTTTGATTTATCTCAGATTTTTTGCCCAACTAACATATCCCAACACATCTTGCATATAGTGTGGTCATCAACTCTGTATTAGGGCTAACATACAGTTGAAACCAAAGTTTACGGGTTATGTTTTGAATGCTTGCTGTAATCTCACTATATCATATCAACTTAATGAAACATAAAATGCCCTGGTATACTGACAAGTACCCTCACTGGGAATCAAACCCATCCTGGGTTTGTAAATCATATGCATAGTAAATCTAAGCTTGCAGCTATTAGGACACAGGCATTTAAAAGTTATCATCAAGTGCCAATCAATTAAATAAAAAATGTAAAACAATGAAAAAATTATGAATGATGTCTAATTAACTTAAAATATATGGATAACCCAGTGTCACGTCTAACCTAAAGAGGAAAGAGAAATTAAATAAGCTAGAAATAAAAACCAATAGCTTCTATATTTAAAATTAAAGTTTCAACTTTTTGACCTTTTTAATATTTTTTGATGATCAGACATTTTTACATTTGAGTGTAAATTTGAAACTAGTGCTTTGAAATCAATAAATCTAATTTAATCATTCATCTAATATAATCTATTTTTATTATACATCAATATTAGTTTATCATGACTGTATTACTTCCCATTTCCAAATGTGAATAAAAAGTGTTTCTATATTTTGCAGTATAAATATGAACTTAATTTGTCTTAGAAACTTAAAAAGGCATTGAATAAACATGTAGATTTTACTGAAATAAATTTGATAAGTAATGAAAGAAAGAAGAAAAAGATGCAAGGAATAGCAGCAATTAACAAAAGGGAGTTTCTAGTTAACTAACTTTTAATGAAAAATCGACAACATTTTTATTCACAATCTTTATAACTATCAGACAAGCTAACTCAATTCCAAAGCCATATAGATCACGGTCGTAGATTTGAGTTGCCGCCAGAACTGAGCACTTTCGAAATAAACTTGGCTTTAGTACAAAACATACGTTCAAATCACTCAAAAACTTTCAAAATTATCAAAGGATACTTACCCTAAATCTTGATAATATAAGACCCATTTTTACCACGTAGCACTGTCTAAAAACTAATGAAAAGCACTAGAAACACTTATTTCAGATCAGTTAATCCAATTTCAATCTAAAAATAAGTTTGGCAACTGAAAATTTTGTTGATGACGATATCCAACCATTGATCAAGGGTCATAACCTAAGTGCCGACAGAATTTACAACTTCTCTAGAAACAGTCGTATGGAACGTTTCGGGGACGTGGAATTACATGTCAGCATTGAAAATGTATTGTTATTTGTTATTTTTCTACAGCGAAAACTTAGGAAACAAATAAAACACAGACTGGACAAAAAAACATTTCTCATTCGACGTTTACAGACAAATGACAGCGGCGTAGTGTTGTCTCTCGATAAAAAAATACTAATAACGGATCATAGCTGCATTCACAGAAAATAACGTAACGTTACTTTTACAGTTGTGTACTTTGCTTGGGATTTCATTGCCCACAGTTTTTCAGTTGACCACAATCTTACCTCACATTTTAAATTGCTACTAATGTTTACAAGTATCAATCACCAAGGCAGTATAATGAAATCATTATCATCAGCCGGAGAACGTCAACTTGATAGACATAAGCCTCCGCCATGGTATGTCACATTGACCGGTCCCGAGACACCTGCACCCAGCAACTCTCCGCGACTTTTATTAAGTCGTTGCTCTTTATAGTTTGGGGACAGCCCGATATACTTTTCCCGGTATGTTGTTGCCATTCGAGAACTCTTACCGTTATCCGTTCTTCAAGTAATGTGGCCTGCCCATTTCCACTTCAGCTCAGTAACTCGTCGCGGACCTCATTCCGGATTTTATTACGTAGAGAAATTCTGAATAATGAGTTAATCAGTTGGGAGCCTCTATAAATATATAATATATAAGCGCACCCGATAAATCTTTGTTCTAAGTTTAATAAAAGATTATTGTTTTAAATAAAACCCTACGTTTGAACCGAAAATTGTATACTATTTTATGAATTTAAGTGGCAATGTGAAATCTCGCAAGTTGTTACTAGTTCAAAGTGAACGTTGTGTCAAAAAGTAGCTGTTGCGTACACCACTATCTGGAGAAAGGATTATCACAGAGTATTGAGCGTTTTTTTAAATTACTCCTTTTAAGGCGATACAATGATCGTTATACCTTACAGCCATTTCTGACGTTTAATTCATTGTCCATGAAGTCCGAAGCCATTTTAAAAAAATGGTTGCACTTGACCTAGGACCAGAAAAGCCAGTGGAGGGTGCATGCGGGGCCTCCCCAGTCGCCAACCGCATGCGATTTTGGTCTTACGCTAGGAGTTTTATCCTCAAAGTTAAATTATGCGTTATTTTTAAAAGCAAAATATAAAATTAAATGGCTTAATATGGAATGTCTTTCAACTTTATGTGACCAAAAGATGGGGTAATATTTATCACGCATAAAATTTTAGGAAAGAAAATGTTCTAATTTTAAACTCAGACACGCGCGTTGATGTATTTTTCATGTTGTCCCTTTCTGATACACTGAAATAAACAATAGTGTCGCAGCTTACCTGGCCTCTGACAGTAAATCGGTGAATTTTTTAAGTATAAAAACGCCAGTTATATTCGTTGTACTTGGTCTGTATTTCCCATAATAATAATGGTAATTGACAATAAGGGCGTTGGATGGTAAGCCTGCGCAACCAGAAGCCACAATTTAATGAGACCTCAATAGGCTCAATGCATTTCTTCAGTTTTCAGTCATTTTAATAATTATTAAAAAATTGGCCGTGTGCGAGTCGGACTCGCGCACGAAGGGTTCCGTACAGAATATGGATATTTAAAATACGGAAAACCATAGATAATAATATGCACCGAACAATCCTGTAATGAATGCGCCTCGATTTTCGTTATCAATTTAGTTTTGCAGTAGCAGTAGTAGACGAGTACGACACTAGATGGCGCTAGTTATATCACATTAATAAAATCACATTTGTTGTATGGGAGCCCCTTAAATATTCATTTTATTCGGGTTTTAAGTATTCGTTGTAATAGCAGCACTAGAAATACATCATCTGTGAAAATTGCAACTGTCTAACTATCACGGTTCACGAGATACAGCCTGGTGACAGACGGAAGGTCAGCAAAGTGCCAGTATTTGGGTTCAATTTTTACCTTTCGGGTACGAAACCCTAATGAAAAAAGAAAACAACAGCTCTGAAATATAGAAAAATTATCCAAAATAAATACAGAGTAATTTGAACTTTAATCATTAATTCAAATAGCATATCTAACAAGTTCTCCATTCTTCTGTGTAACATGATAAGGTAGTAACGTCAGCAGATTCCATCCCAACTTGACGTCCATCAGAATCTACGCAGCGGCACTGGCCGCGACGGCACTGTACCTCTCTGAAGTTACCGTTCCTGCAGCAAACTGGTCTCTCGTTCGATGAAGACATAATAAGCGATGTCTGGGCACATTCTGTAATCAACAACATTAGGTAAGTAGAGGTACATTAAAATGGATCGGGAAATATATAAAAATATAGGCTTTCCGGTGAAAGAAAAAATCGTGAGGAAACCTGCATTCTGTTGAAGAGAGTTTTGCAAAGTGTGTCTGAAGAATTTTTTTATGGTATGGCAAATAAAGGCCATGGTAGTTCAGTTGGGTAGAGCTTCAGTCCTAGGTCTGGGTCTGGGTTCAATCCTGGTTTCCTGGCTCGTACCAACGAGTTCCAATTCGGAATGTAGAATTTATGTACGAATGAAACCATTAACATTGCCTTTTCGGTGCTGGAAAACGTCGTGGGGAAACCTGCACACTCCAGAGAAGAAATTCAAAGGTGTGTGCTTGCATACTCACTGCAATCCATAGAGTCAAATCCTGAGTCCTCTGGTGCCACCGCATAATTTTCTATTTGCTCTCCATGCTCGTCTACGCAGAATTTCCTGGAAATGAGATATCGATCCATTGTAACTGATATTAGGTTTTTAATCCTTTGTTATACAGTTTAATTTACTTACATTTAGGAATTACTTTAAAGTCCAAGTCAAAATTGTTTCATCGACAGCCTATACGTCGCCACTGCAGGCCTATTCTCCTACAGAGAGTGTATGGGACATAGTACACCGCGCGGGACCAGTGCGCATTGGTAGACTTCACACACACCTTTAAATCTCTTCTCACGAGTGTGCAGGTTTCCTCACGATGTTTTCATTCACCGAAAAGCCAATGATTTATATCATTCGTCTATAAATTCCAAATTGGAACTCATTTATACGAGCCAGGATCGAACCCTATATTGTTCAAGGACTGACTTGATTTTAACAAAATTTTAGGTTTGTTTTCATACCTTTGATTGATTTTTCCATGCTGGGATTGCGGCCACAAAATCATGAATTTTTCAAAATGGCGGACAGTAGTTATTATGCCACTATTGTTCTATGGTGTTTCGAGTTTCTAGGTCTTATAGTTTTTGAGATACCATGATGCAGTGAGTGGATAGTGGATATTAAGATCATGGTTATTAATACTTACGTTCCGTTCCTGTTAATTTCAATCCTGCCATAAGTGCCATCAGGCATGCACTCCTGTACCGTGGTGAAGTAGTCGACATTATACCCCTCCTTCTCACTCTGTTCGATCAACTCTATCTTCTGTCTCATGCTCTCCAAGCAAGGAGTCGTATAGTCGTATGGGGGGTCATCGTCGTTATCAGGAAATAAGTCCAAAGTGGGGTCATCTGGAATGTTTATAATACAAGATTTAGCCGCCTCTCAGGCCTAAGAGAGTGCAAGCGAGAGCGCAGATCAAGCAAGAACGACACGATCGGCCTATTTAGCGTTCGGCTTGCGACGCATCTGCCTCTCTTCCACTCCATAGGCCGATGCGTTCGAGTAGAAGAGGGACAACGGCAGCACACAACCTACGCGTGAACTTCATAAAAGTATGAAATTTTTTATCAATGTTTTCTTACGACGTTACAGTTGTTACGACTTTACAGACAACCAATTTTTGGGGTGGAGATCATTGGGATACTACATCAAAATATCTCAGGGGTACTAAACAAAGAGATAATGGGTTTTGGCCGATATCTACGACAAAAACTTGTAAATAGATTTGTTATATATACTAAATCTTTTACATACATGTCATGGGGTCAAAATGACACTTATAGACATGTATACAATTTTGGTTTATGTTACTCATGCCAGTATATTAAATCAGACACACTGTATATCAACTAATAGGCAGATATATTACGTTCATCCCGACAGACATATATCTGACGAAAAGTTGCATAATTAGGTGCCTGGTTTAAATGAATTAGCAAAAACGTGCAAAAGACCCAGCCTTTTGGAAAATGCATAAAACAAATCGACACATGCAGGAAACTTTATAGCAACTACAAGACAGCTACCAACATAATGTTACTCTAAGGCTACCAAGTTGCTTTCATCTTGATACACGAATGCGATTTTATATTAATTAAACGCCTGATTTCTATCATATTACTATTTCACTCGTGAATATTATTGCTAGTTCATTTACATCAGGCAATTCGGGCACCAAGTATATTAAATTTTATTGACCGATATTTAATGAATTCACATTACATAACATTTCCAAACGAGTAAATAAACTCTAAAGTCACTCTTTGGATTATAGTACTTTTGATAAGTCATGTACAGATGGCGCTACCAGCCAGATAACTTGCGATGGTGACTTGATTATTTCCATGTTATATAACAGTTTGGAATGCTCGTATTAGTTGCTAATTGTACTTGTCTCTTATGGCTCTCAACGCACACCTTGGGTACTGTAAGGGATCTAGTATACTTTAATAATAATTTTATTATTAAACTAGCAAAATTTTTGTACAGCATCGAGCAATCGGTGCTGATAAAGTCTATCCAGGCGCTCACTCGGCTTGGGGCAAGCGGTGGCAGGCACATGCGCGCAAACGACCTCCGGTGCCTCCATTTTAGCGATGCAGCCAATGTAAATATTGACTTTATTTTAAATCTCAGTGATTTGAAGCCCGTAATGATATTTACTTTTCGAAATTTTGTAAATTAAAGTCAATACTATTATATGTGCTCAATTAGTAAAATACATTGAAAGGGCTTGTTTAGGTTAATCCGATCCTGGAACAAGGGCATGCTCTTATTAAAATACATTATTAAAATTAATAAACAATACATAGCGTTTATGACATCTCAATAAATATCAAAATAGATGTTTCTAATTCGGCCTGCACTTGTGCATTATTTAAATATTCAAGTAATAATCTAAAGATGTATATAAAAATACTAGAATAACATTTTTGCATTTATTTTATTTTGTACAAAATCGTGCTATTTGTACTGACACCGTCAAATGTCATTTCATTGACGCCATCTTTGTTTTCAACGTCAATTCTTATCTGTTTCGTGCGTTTTATATGTTTTTGTACAAATAAACTGAACCAAAATATACTACAAAAATGGTAAAGAAATCACTTTTATTTGATAATGGCCTTTTAAAATCATAAGTGCACAAGACGAGGCTTTGGCTCCACACATTCGCGTGTTCAGTTCAGTGACATTATTGTACATTGTTCAAAATGACCATTAAGATTATATTATAATAAGAATTTATTACGTTTTTGACACAAATATTACCGCCATTTAAAAAAAAGTTTCACGAGACTTGGTTAAGAAAGAACCTTTCGACGAGAGGAGAACGGCCGGACATACGAAAGAATTTTATTATTTACATCATCACCATCATCATCAACAGCCTATATACGTCCCCACTGCAGGGACTCAGTCCTACTCTCCTACAGAGAGTGTATGGGACATAGTACACCACGCGGGCGCAGTGCGGATTGGCGGACTTCACATACCTGTTCAAGACATGCAGGTTTCCTCACGATGTTTTCCTTCACCGTTAAGCAACCTGCGCCACCGACACTTTACTATTTACATTGCAGTATATACACTTACAACAAGACAACTCCGATAGCGGCTTCTCGTCCAAATTGATTCTCTCTCCCTCTCTTATTGCCCCAGTGATTGTGTTCACGCAGTAGCAAACCCTATCGACACACTGTACAGGGTTGAAGTTCCCGTCTGATGTGCATCGAGGACCTACAACTGGCACCGGCACTCCAGGCGATATGGTCTTTTTTATCTTGGCATGAAGACGGGAACAGCCTGGAAAATGTAACGACATTTGAATTTGGAACCAACCCATATCTTATAGAGGGTTTTGTGAAATTCCACCGCCGAAACAAGTGGCATCTTTTGGCACACAGTGGGACATCCAGGGGTCGCTCGTTTGATTCCTGAACTTTGATACGCGGTTCGATAATCGGTTCTATGCCGCATGGCTATCTGCTATCATGTGTAGCTTCAGTTTCAAGATCAGCAGCAGCCAGGAAACTTCCACTGCTGGACATAGACCTTGTCCATGATATGACGCAAAAGCTGGTCCCGAGACGGTTGTGACTGTATCCAGTTGCATCTAATAGCCTGTAGCCTTCCCAATGCCACTACAGCGCACTGACTCGTCGAGCAATGTCGGAGACCTTAGTCTACGGATTTGCACTTTCCGGGTTTTATCACGTAGAACATAGCTCGTTCCATTGCTCGTTGAGTGACTTTGAGCTTGTTTTGTTTATTCGACCCACAGAAAAGGACCACATTTCGGTTGCGTATGTCATCACTGGCTACTGGTTATGTTAGATTTCTTGGAACACAATAGTGCTATTATAACTAAACTTTAATTAACACTGCTCTCTGGCAGTGGCCGGCCACCAACCAAACCGAGCACCAGATATCCCACTGGGAATCGAACTCGCGACCTCCACATTGTGAGTACAACTGTGTGGTATGGCCACAGAGGCAATATAAGCTACCATAGATTATCAAGGAGAAACATACCGCAATGCATGTTGTGGGCTGTGGCCGCTCCTAAATACAGCGTCTCTCCAAACAGTCTTTCGCCATCTTCTGACTGACAAAAGCAACTGAAAAATAAAATAATATGACATTTAACGTATTCAATCTTAGCGATGGAACCAAAGGCATTTAATATTAATAGACCGGACAAAGCAAACAAACATTTTGATCCTAAACTTATTACCAATTGGTAATAAGTTACTCAATCTAGTGTCACATCACGTCACGCGGCCGTACAAGACATTTGACATACCATTGACTTTTGAGATCAAAATGTTTATATGAAAAGTTTCCCAATGACCGCTCTATAACCTATTACTACGAGTATATTTAAATCTCTCTGGATGGAACACACTTGTTTTTGCTGTTTTGATCTGATCGACGCCCGGGCTTTCTGATTTGTACAACTGCAGGCGTACTGAGGCAAGTATATGTAGTTTGTATGTATTTTGTGCCTCTTTCTGACCGGCCAGCACGATCTCTGGGGACGCTGGCCGGTGCGGATAGACAGGTATGTCTCGATCGGTACATTTTGTATGGCATTCTAGCCTCCCGTACTCCGGATGATCTGGGTAGATCAGAACAGCAGACAGGTGTGTCCCCATGCTTATGCTGACGGCCGCACAGCAAAGAATACAAGAGAAGCTAGAGACTTTGTGCCATAGCCATATAGACACTCCCACGAATGCCTTTTATGCAGGATGACACTTAGAAAAGTATATCTGATAAGTCATCCATCACCCACCTCTGCGTGGGCACACAGTCGAAGGGGGCGTATCTTGCCTTCCCGTCGCACTCAGGCCTCTGCTCCAGTGCGCCGGTCTCACCCCGCGCGTGACGGACGTCGAAGTCATCCTGCGCGGTGTGGCATGCTGACGGCACTGGAGAGGCAAGTATTAAACCGCGTAAGTGTTAGACAGCATTGGTAAGACCACGTGGCCGCGTTCAAATTTGGATTGTTTTGTAGCTGTCCCTATCCGAGCCCTATCCTACCCGAGCGCGTACGGTGAGACAGCATACACTACGCGAAGTTATCCACCCGTTATTTGGATGTTTCGTAGTTCAGGGATCATTTGAAGGATACAGTATATTATGTAACCATTTTTTTAATACAGTATACTAGTGAAATTTCAGATGTCGGTGTTTTTTTTCTTCAAATTGTTCTACATCGATTCATACTCTTGTAAATCAGGTTCAAAGTTGGGCTTTTTATTACCGTAAAATACAATTCTTTGACGCCCTTTAACTCTGGAAGTATATATTTAACCGAAAATCTGACTCACCACCGACACAGATATTTGTTTCTAGATTGTGTCTTGAAAATTTCATAGATTTTCATAGCTTAATACTCTAAATATGACTGGACTATGTTTGGAGCATGCCCTCTTAAGTAATAGGGCTTTCAAAAAACATTCACTCGAGACAAGCAACAATTTTGAGACGGTCTTGACAGGTCTTGGCTCAAGCGCAGCTGCTTATATTCCTCTTCATAGTCTGCCTAATGATAATCTTTTATGAGTGAGTCATGAGAGTAATAAGTAATACCACGTAATCATCATCATCAACAGCCTATATACGTCTCCACTGCAGGGCTCAGTCCTACTCTCCTACAGAGAGTGTATGGGACATAGTCCACCACGTGGGACCAGTGCGCATTGGTAGACTTCACACACACCTTTGAATTTCTGCTCAGGAGTGTGCAGGTTTCCTCACGATGTTTTCCTTCACCAGAAAGCGGTAATGATTTTTATCATTCGTACATAAATTCCAAATAACAAATTGTAACTCATTGGTACGAGCCAGGATCGAATCCAGACCTCGATTGTTCAAGGACTGACGCTCTACACAATTGAGCTGCCATGGCATATTTACATCCGTTTGTTTATTAGCACATACTAAATTAGTAGCACTAATTTTAGTTGTATCCTTGCAGCCATTTTCATCATTGAGATATCTGTAATGATCTTGATTAGTAGCTAAGTTAATTAATAATTCAGTTCTATCTGTGTCTGAGTGCAGTGTACTTACTCCTCCGACAGTAACTGTGTCCATCAGCGCCGGCGGTGCAGGTGAGTCCGTCACCGCAGCGCCCTACCGTGGTGCCGGTGCCGGGGCCTCCGGGGCTGCAGAACTGATCCTCTCCTGTCACAATATCACATCACTCAAATACATTTTAAAGGATCTCTGTCAATTTGTTGACTAAATGGCTTTATTGAACGTGTCGTTGACTGCGCAATAGGTCATATCACTCTATCTCTCTTTTGGGATAACAATTTGCAGGATTTAAGTAATGGTAGTGTTAAAATAATATGCATAGTTCTGTAAATAGTCTAAGTTGAAACCATGTTGTTAAAATATTTAACACTTTGAAATACAGTGTAAACTCCATGTAACGTCACTCGATTTAACGACAAACTCCCTCGAAATCACTTCGGCTTTGGTTGGTTTAGCTTGTCTTCCATACAATGATACACTCTAGCATTACACCCACTCTCAATAACGACAACAATTAAATACAGTGTAGTAAAAAGTACTTTTTAATTTGCTAAAATTAGTAGCAACTGTGCAGCTGTGTCCGTTCTTTTGTCGCTGTATTATCCTAGTCCGTAATAAACTCGACTGTCGGCGTCATACACACCGAACATTCTAAGAAATCCGTTCTTTTGTTTACAAACTGGGCTTGCTCGCACGCGTGTACTGTTGTTACATACGGATTGTTCTTCTCTCCATTTAACGACAACTCTCTGTAACGGCAAAATATGAACATTCCCTTGAGTGTCGTTATATAGAGTTTACACTGTATTTCGTTGTCTCTAAAGGTAGAATGTGAGAAACTAAAATTTTCTGATGTTCTCATGTTCAATGCAAAACTGATCTTTAACATGTAGACACTATGCAGAGTATATATATATATATATATATAGTACCTATGAATGGGAGGCAGTAGTCACAGCAGTTGCAGATTGTGGGCGAGGGTAGCCACAAGCCGCTGTGAGTGGCGTTGTTGATGCGGCAGTGTTGGGACGGCGTGGTGCAGCCCACCTCGAACCCGTACGTCTGGTGTGAAAAGTTGTACAAATACATAAGGTTACATTAAAAAAAACGGGTCAAGTGCGAGTCGGACTCGCGCATTGAGGGTTCCATACAGTATATTAATACTTAACATACTGGAATACATAAATAATATGCACCGAACAATAATCTTCAACATATTTTTATTTTCGCTCTGGTTTCGTTCCGCGTCCCTAGATGGCGCGACTGGTACTGTAAAACGCACGTCTCTCAAGCAAAACAAACTTACTTTGCAGTTAAATTCAATACCGTTCTATCGCTTTCAACTGCAAAGTTATGTTTGTAATCATAAAAACACTTTTCTAGTCGGCAAGCCCTCTGTAATATGTAAATTATTTTCATTTTATGATTATTTGCTGTTATCATTTCTCTCACTTTATCAGTTATCTGTTATATTATTATATGCTATTAGCGGCAACAGAAACACATATTCTGTGAAAATTTCAACTGTCTATCTGTTATGAATCACGAATTACAACCCGCTGACAGACGGACAGACGAATTGACAGCGGAGCGTAATAGGGTCCCGTTGGTTGCCCTTCGGGTACGGACAAATGAGGGCGCCACTGGCACTCTAAGGAGTTTTAAATAAAAACATTAAATCTTTCGGAAAGCTCTAGTCTTCATACGCAGCGGCCTATGAGAGAATCTTCAGAAGAAGAAGAGACACAAGTCTTCTTTATACTCCTTGCCTTTATAGATCGCCGGCAGATTTTCAGTCCTTGAACAATCTAGGTCTGGGTTCGATCCTGGCTCGTACCAATGAGTTACAATTTGTTCTTTGTAATTTATGTAATTCATTACCATTGGCTTTTCGGTGAAGGAAAACATCTTGTGTAAACCAGCACACTCCTGAGAAGAAATTCAAAGGTGTGTGAAGTCTACCAATCCGCACTGGTCCCGCGTGGACTATGTCCCATGCACTCTCTGTAGGAGAATAGGCCTGAGCCCCTGCAGTGGGGACGTATAGGCTGTTGATGATGACAGATGTAAATAGCTGTTAAGTCAAACCTTACCCTACAATAAGAAGTTTCACATAATATATCACTGCTATAACAATACTTTAAAAGAACAATGGACACAACAATAATCTTTAGCTTGTAGTCCGCCATCTTGTTAAACTGACAACGCCGTTTGCACTGATTTATGTACTGTAATTAATTGTTTCGTTATCTATCAGGATTCGTTATAAAATGATTGTTATCTGTAATTACTTATCTATTGGTGGACAAAGGAAGTGATTTGATTGTTTTGGAAATACTTGTAAGACGCGCTAGTTTTTACTGTGATTCGCTATGTATCCCTAAGTTCCATCATCAGACTCTCGTCCACACGATAATGTGTTGCGCTCGTTAAAACAAACAAAATAAGACCAAACTCGAGCGGTTTACTCGGTTTACCCATTGAAGAGTTCCTCTATCTACCCTCCTGAGTCCAGGGTCAGGTCAGCTCAATCTACAGCCTATATACGTCCCCACTGCAGGGGCTCAGGCCTAGTCTCCTACAGAGAGTGTATGGGCCATAAGGCCACCACGCGGGACCAGTGCGGATTGGTAGACTTCACATGCCTGTTCAAGACATGCAAGTTTCCTCACGATGTTTTCCTTCACCGTAAAGCAATCGGATAATGTACTTGAATTGAAAAACAGCTCATAGGTACACGGCTGGATTCGAACTCGAAACCCTCAGATTGAGAGTTCGCGCCTTATCCACTGCGCCAGCGCTAGCGACGCTTCTTTACTGAACTTAATACAAAGAGTTAAATAGAGTGAGAGCACCTTAGTGTGTCTTATTACGGTTCCGTACCTCAAAAGGAAAAAAGGAACACTTGTATAAGATCACTTTGTTGTCCGTCCGTCTGTTTGTCAAGACTCGTTTAATCAGGAATGCGTAGAAGTTGAAATGAATATCGAATACTCAAATCTACTGCTGCTGTCCCATTGATATGTGATAAAATATGTGGCTGTTTAAGACGTATTTTTAGACAATTTCCTTAAAGAATGCAACCTTAGGCAGGTAGAAGGTACTTCCTAACTTCACTAGCGTTACTAATAATTTTAAACGTACGTATCAAAAATTCACGTTTGTTGTGTGGGAGCCCCCTTAAATATTTATTTTATTCTATTTTTTAGTATTTGATGTTATAGCGTCGACAAAAATACATCATCTGTGAAAATTTCAACTGTCTAACTATCACGGTTCATGAGATACAGCCTGCTGACAGACGGACAGCGGAGTCTTGGTAATAGGGTCCCGTTGGTTACCCTTTGGGTACGAAACCCTAAAAAGACAGTCCTGTGGCAGACGGGTATAAGGCATGATAAGATAAGATAAACCATTATTTGCAATAAATGTGGTACATTTCAGATGTTCAAGTAAATTATTCTAGATCACACATTTAGCCAATGTTTTGACATGCAAACAGTAATTAAAAGTAATAATATCGAGCATTTAAATTATACAATTATATGAAGTCAAGACACGTACCTAATTGATATCTATACCTATGTCAATTAATATTAGTCAAATGTTATCCCTACTAATATTATAAATGCGAAAGTAACTCTGTGTGTCTGTTACGCTTTCCCGCTTAAACCTCTCAACCGATTTTGATGAAATTTGGCACAGACAATCTTTAGACCCTGAGAAAGGACATAGGCTACTTTTTAATGCGAAAAATAAAGTCCACGCGGGCGAAGTCGCGGGCAGAAGCTAGTACATAATAAAATTATATTCGTAAACCAAATTAAAATTAAATCCTAGCGATTTAAAAGGATGTTTTTGTGCCGGTGGGGCGATAATCTTTTTACCTTCATGGTATAATGGGTCAAGTTGGACTCCCTTTACGTAGATATGAATCGTTAAAAGTAAAACAGTTATATTCAAAAGCCCTCGATCCTAGATCTAAATCGCACAGACACAATCTACTACACCTATAAAAACCTAAACATCTAACGTCGGGCACAGGTGAGCTGTTATCATATTTGATTACCTTATCATTTATCAGCCGCCGCGCCGGTGGATCTCTGCTCCCTATCACCTGCTATCACGTCGTAGATAACACAGGAATCTTATAAGTACATACTCTGCATGTACTACTCACAGTTAGCTAATAAACTTGGTATGCTTTAGGATCTTTCTAGATAGGAAACTAGGTTTAACAATGTTCTTTGCCCCCCTGTATCTATGTCCCCCAAAGTAGGTGCCATGCAAAGAGATTTGATCCTAATCAAAAGTAGTATGTCGCATGTAAACAGTCTATACATGTCCCCACTGCAGGGGCTCAGTCCTACTCTCCAACAGAGAGTGTATGGGACATAGTCCACCACGCGGGACCAGTGCGCATTGGTAGACTTCACACACACCTTTGAATTTCTTCTCAGGCGTGTGCAGGTTTCCTCACGATGTTTTCCTTCACCGAAAAATCAATGGTAATGATTTTTATCATTCGTACATAAATTCCAAATTGAAACTTATTGGTACGAGCCAGGATCGAACCTAGACCTCAATTGTTCAAGGACTGACAACTTTTTACCAAACTAAGTAGATTATAAGACAAAAAATACGGATTGTTTTCTTGAAAACTGTTTTAATAGCTGTCCTGAATATTTGAATCATAAACATTAATCATTTTAAATATACCTGTAATTATAGTTTGACATAAATTAATCAGACGACTTGTGAATTATTTAATGTCAAAATTATTAACATTGTACTAATTGACATGCGATGTAAACTAATTTTTTAACAAATAAATTCCTTATTAGATATGTTTATAATATTTGCACACCTGTGGACAGGTTAAGTACATCGAACTAATTGAAATTACTATCTAAACACCGTGTAAACAAACTATGTACTTGGCAAAGAAATATTTTCTTTCTTTCACATATTTTACTTCTAGAGTCACTTAGCGATGCTAAGAAACAGTGAAGGAATTTAGTTTGACGGGGATAAAAGTAAAGTCATTCTGACCCTCCGTTAAGTCATAAAGATTGGACAAACATGTGGCGAAAGCATGTATAATACCAGTGTAGATAGTTTATTTTTACTATTAAAATATAATGTAATGTTTGTATAATCCCATATGATTTCATAAAATCCAATTACTACTAATTAAATTGGTCAAGTGCGAGTTGGGCTCGCGCGCCGAAGGTTCCGTACAAAATATGAATAATTAACGTACGGAAAATCATGAAACATATAAGGTAACAACCAAACAATTCAATTCAAAATAATCTTTATTGCACACACATACACACACAAAACAGAACAGAACAGAAAAGAACATAAAAGGTACAATGAAGGCGGCCTTATCGCTAAGAGCGATCTCTTCCAGGCAACCTTGAGGCAGAAGAATTCTATAAATAACAAGGGGTAAGTGGTTCTACATAATTAAACAGATATATACATCTTACACATACATGTCATGGATAAACAATAGACAAAACATAGTAGATCAGGAAGAAAATGAAATCAGAGGAGATCAGGAAGGAAAGAAAAAAAGGCTGCTGAGGAATAATCTGTATAAGGATATAGGGAACGTTTTTAGGGTAGTTTTGAAGGATTGTAAGGAAGGGGCTCGTCTGATGGGTTCAGGGATAGAGTTCCATAGTCGGACGCTCTGCACGGAAAATGATTTTGAGTAAGATTTGGAGGAATGAGAGGGAGAAAAATGCTCTATTACAATAAACAATGAATGCGACTGACTAAATCACACGAGCAATTGTTAATTTACACAATAAGTATTGGCTGCTAACAGTTTTGGTATTATGTGATATAATAAAATATAAATTCTTTTTAGATACAGCTGCAAAAGAAATATACATTCTGTGAAAATTTCTACTGACTGCCTATTATGGAACATGAGATACAGTCCGCTGACAGACGGACGGACGGACGGACAGCGGAGGCTTACTGATAGGGCGCTGTTGGATACATTGGGTGCGGAACCCTAAAAAATTAAGCCCCACTTATTCTTAATGTACTCAATAACTTAAAAACCTGTACATCCTCTACATTTTGAACTTCTATGGTGTTGATAGAGTAATAAAGCAATAACCGAAACCTACTTTAAATTTATCTCATTCCACATTATCTAAAATCACTGTCTAAAATAATATATTTGACAAAATGATAATGTCAATCTCAACAAGTGTAAATGTAAATACTGTAATCATATATGTACGACTATTTTATTGTTTACACGATGATATTCATGACATTTTA
Source organism: Carcina quercana (assembly GCA_910589575.2). Taxonomy (NCBI): domain Eukaryota; kingdom Metazoa; phylum Arthropoda; class Insecta; order Lepidoptera; family Depressariidae; genus Carcina; species Carcina quercana. Next base: position 2,291,527 of record OU342454.1, on the reverse strand, counting down.
ATGCTTAGGCCAAATGCCATGATAGGTAACTTCTAAGACGTCGTAGTCTAACTGCTAGATGGCAGTTACTGTAAGTTTTTCTTTCGTTTAATAAATAATTTCACGCAAAATATAGTCACTAATTTCGCACTCTGGAGCATAACCGCTTTGGTGAAGTGGCTAATTGTTCCACTCTTTGTGGCTTGTGTTCTGGGTTCGTTTGTTTGTTTTTAAAGAACACTGAGCAAAGCTCGGTCGCCCAGATATTTTAATAAAGTATGGTATACATTCAAAGAAACTTTAATGGTTTTATTTAATTTAATCAGTAGAAATAAAAACTAGGATCACATAATTAATTATCAAAATACGTAAATCAAATTTTACTTCGAATTTTACAACATTGCGAATTCTGTAATGTGTAAATCTCAAAAAAACAGTTTTTGGTCCTGTAAAAATTTACATTTCGTAGACTTCAACTTTTCGTTTAGATTTAAACACTTGTACATACTATCCTACCCAAAAGGTTTTTATTCCCTTACATTGCAAAGAAAATTTTCTCCGTAGACTGCAGTCCTTGAAATTAATTTCAATTTGATACCTCTTCACGTTTCTTAGAAAAAGGGTCTAGACAGACAGACGGACAGCAACGTGACCCTATAACGGTGCCTTTTTCCTTTTGAGGTACGAAAACTTAAAAATGGAAAAGTTGGCCAAAAAATATTGAAAGGACGGGACGTCGTCTGTCGGATCCATGATAGCTCAGTTGGGTAGAGCGTCAGTCCTAGAATATTCGAGGTCTGCGTTCGATCCTGATGAGTTCCAATTTGTTATTTGAAATTTATGTACGAATGATATAACTCATGACCATTGGCTTCTCGGTGAAGGAAAACATCGTGAGGAAACCTGCACACTCATCAGAAGAAATTCAAAGGTGTGAGTGAAGTCTACCAATCCGCACTGGTCTCGCGTGGTGGACTATGTCCCATACACTCTCTGTAGGAGAGTAGGTCTGAGCCCCTGCAGTGTAGATATATATACTGTTGATGATTTATGAACAAAATTATGAATGAAAGACAGTTCTAAATATTTTTTCACACTTTCTACGTGTCTTCTGATCTTCGTTACGTGTCTTCGTTCCCGACGTACATACAATGGTGAAACTGCATCCGTTCATAAAGAGAGCAACTCCATGACAGTTTTTACTACCAATACTGTCGACGGATAGCTCTCTTCATTAACAGATTATAACGAAGCGAAGATCCAAAGCGAAGCGAAGATCCAAAGCGAATCGAAGTACCCAAACCGCGAAGAAGCGTAGACTGAACGGCAAACCTGAAATTGAAAGAAAATCTCATTTGAGAAAGCGCAGAGAACAAACATTACTCAAAGATTATAGACCATCGGATTTTTTAAAAGAAATATCACACTTTCTACAGGGTAAATGCAAGATATTAAATAGAAAAAGCAACAAGCATGTGAATGACTAGCTTATGAACAGGCCAAGGACTCTACAACTGTTCACTCTAGGTATCACTGACAGCCCTCTGTGCAGAGCATGCATGGAGGCCGAGGAGACAGCTGCTCACGTCCTGCTGGAGTGCGTAGGAGTGGCAACGCTACGGGTGAAATACCTCGGAGCACCGAGGTCGCTCCCAGAGGACTTCAACAATAAGTTGTAACAAATAAGTTGTTGGGCATTCTGCTGGAGCTGGGGTGGCATGAGTAAGGCACACCACCCCATCACAAAGCCAGACCCTTATTAGCAGGAGAATGCGAGATGAAGGGTAAATATAAATCCATCACATTTTTTGTCTATCACTATTTTTTTTGTACCGTACAATGGGGCCCAGATAGACCTGTAGTGCTATTCCATAAGAAACATTTTTTTCTCATTTCTCATTACGAAAGTCATTTTCGTTTCATAAAACTTTTCACTAAAAAAATTTTACCGATGCGGTACCGACAATCAAGTCCGCGTGATGCTCGATGAGATGTCAAATAGGAAGCAAAATGAGACAGGGATGGTTCCATGCCCTTACAATCTAAATCGATCTCATCGACTTATGTTTTACTAATAAAATACGACGTAATAATTAATAAAGACTATGAGAATATGTATTTTTCGATCAATTTCACGGTTTCGCGTTTCTAAACTAACGAAAACTATGAAACCTGCAAAATTATTGCAAGGCCGGCTGCACCGAAAATTGTCTTCGCCCACATACATAGAAGATATAAAAAGTCATAATAACAGAAAGTAAACAAAAAGTCAATTGGAATTGGATTGCAAAAACGCTTCGATATTACTAAATGCTGAATTAAATTAAATATAAAACAGTATTCAAATGAAGTAGTGGTTTCATCAATAATATATTCATATAGAATAAGTCGGATGTCCTTGCCCCTTGCCGCAGACTGATGGTACGCTTTTAGATATGTTGGAGACCAAACCAGACTTGGCTAGGGAATTATCCAAGATTGTTATCCAATAGTGTTTTTTGTGTGGTTAACAAGTTCAAGTTCTGCATTTTTCATAGAGATGTCATAGCCAACTTTATCAATTCAATTTTATTAGAATATTTAATTTAAACTAAAACTAGAACATTACTCAGTATATACTTTATTATTACATTACATTTCAGGATACTGAGGATGTACATGATCATTTCTCTTCGACAAATGCAAAAGTCATAAATTTCTTCTTCACATGAGACTATCAAGTTGAAACAGGCACTATTGAGGTACTACTAAAGAATTTGAGATGAGTCGAACGCCGGGGGCCGCAGTTGATCAGTGATTAAGAATTTCCTGAGTGTAATATGTGAAGAGCTAGGACCATATTTTCTCGGAAAATATTTCCAGCAGGCTGCCGAGAGACACATTATGATGTTGCAGATTACGCTGGCCATGGAGAAGCGATGAAGGCTGTACCTGAAACTGTACCCAAACAAATATCTGTTGTATTAAGTTGTTATTTATTATTGACAAATAAATATATTTTTTTGATTTCTTCATTCAATGACCACTGATAGTAAATCAGTTGATTATTTATTATCAGCTGTATACTACTGTACTTGTGTGTCTCTCATTGACCACCACGTCAGAGTTATCCCAACCCCTGATTTGATATAATCACCACGATAGGAAGCGATAAATATGTACTAAATAACTGTGCTATTTGGTCTTTGATATATACATAACATTTCTTTGAAAAATAAAAAACTTTTGTGTTCTCTTGTTATAAGATACTAACAGTACATATTTCTTAAGTAAAATAAAGTAAAGGACCGCCTTTCGGCACTGACAACACGCACTGATTATAGACTTTTGTCTTTAGACGCTTAGGTATTTTGGACGGGAAGATAGCTTCCCGAAAGCTGCCCAGCCGAGTCGGATTCTTCGGTTGATCTCTTTGTCATATTCATCTACAACTTCGATTGTACTGTTTATATATATAGGTACTTTATTATTATTTGTACTTATATAACCGATATAATAATAATAATAATGTTTTATGCATAAAATATATTTCGGTATATACATATATTTCGGTAGTCATAAATATCTTTCATTTGTTCAAAAACATTGTATTATTAACTTATATTATTTTGGACAACGCTTGATTGCCTCTACTAGCGTTCAATTCCTTCTTTGAATTCGCCGTAGTTAAGCAAAAATAGAGACGGTTGTCATGACTACCACCGCGTGAGAACTACTGCGTCAGTATTGCGTGGTGAAAACTTTTGACATTTTTACAGGCGTTGACGTTTGAACTACGATTCCATAACGTGTTTTGCCGTCATTTTGATGCTCATCTCGAAAGTCATCGGTGAAAACTAATGTCAAAATACTCGGTTACTCCAACCTTGGTGAAAACCTTGGTGAGAACTTAATGACATATCAATGACTAGTTTTTCTTGATATTTATAAAGTTTGAGTCGTGGTTTGTGTATAAAATTGAAAATAACAGTGCTTCTAATAGTTTTTACATAGTAGGTAGTATAAAATAAAGTGTAAATATTGTGTATATATTCAAACAGTTTTTCATATAAGACATGGCCCCCGTAAATGAAAACTTTGGTGACAATTTTGTATGAGAAGGCTTTGAAAAGGTTTTAGCTTTAAATTTAATTGTAAATTTAGTGCAAGTCGGATTCTTAATAACAATGTTTTTAATGTTTTTTTACATAGAATACTGTAAGAGATGGCTCAATCTGCGATGTTACTCGTACTCATGAGTTGGACATTGCCGCTACTTTTCAAAAAGCTCAAAGCTTTTAAAGACGCTTGTTTTCTCGGGGTGTAGAATGTACGTCGTCAGAAACTATATAACGTCTCTTTACACTCTATAGGTTACATTGCGCGTGCTAAATTTCATCAAGATCGGCCAAGTCGTGAAAAAGCAACAAACAGAAAAACTTACTATAAGTATTTAAAATATTTGTATCAATATTTGATAACAAGATCCGTTGATTTTTATTACCTGTGTACATGATGGATTTACACTTGGCCTTCATCTCACATGATGGTAAGACGATAAGGTGGTAAGCGTGCGCACTCAGTACATAAGCTAATGAGGCGCTAGTTTGCTCATGTGACGCTAGCTCTGCTACCTTTCATACCGGAACACAACAATGCTGTTTGGCGTTAGACTTAGATAGCAGGCTACCCAGGCGGACAAAAAACAAGTAAGGCACCACACTTGGAATCGAATCCGGGACCTCTGGATTGTGAGTCCAAGATATAGACGTTAGGCCACGGAGGAGATTAAAATCTAATATACTAAGTTACGGTTTTGTTGGTATTATTTAATAAGTTTATCCTTTATTTTCAGGGGACTCTGGTTATTCTCAGCGGCAGTATGGTTCACTGTAACAAGATGTTACAATTGTTACACATCATTTAAACGAGTGTTTAACTGTATTCTTTTTTAAACTACCGAGAGCACGTTAGAACGTGGTCCTCAACTCGCGACACTGTATTTGTTACGCGCCTGAAATGGCAGATTGTATAGTAAACGAGCCAAAGGAAGAAGTACCCGTTTTATTTACACATTCCGTAATAAAAGTTTATAAATGCTACTGCAAGAACTACAGTACAGAGACATACACTATTGGGGTACTAAAGGAACGATAGCAAAAGCCATGGTAGCTCGTCAGGAGCTCGCTAGGACAGAGCGTCAGTTTTTAAACGATCGAGGTCTGGGTTCCATCCTGGCTCATACCGATAAGTTCCAATTTGTTAATTGGAATTTATGTACGAATGATAAAAATCATTACCATTGGCTTTTCGGTGAAGGAAAACATCGTGAGGAAACCTGCACACTCCTGAGAAGAAATTAAAAGGTGTGTGTGAAATCTACCAATCCACACCGGGCCCGCGTGGTGAACTATGGCTCATACACTCTCTGTAGCCTGAGCTGAGCCTGAGCCCCTGCTGTGGGGACATAACGTTGATGAAAGGAACGATTTAGTTGCATTCGCGTTCATCATTATCAGCTATGTGTCCTTGAGCCGATCTCTTATCTGACTTTAATGTGGATAATGAAAGTAGAAATGCTCACTTTTTAAGGAATTATTTAACGTAAGAAACAATTACTGTTTCTTGTAACTTGTAACAAGAAATGTAGATTTTTTAAACGAATTTAGAAATGTTTTGTATATATCAAAGACCAAATATCACAGTTATTTAGTACGTATGTACCGCTTCCTATCGTGGTGATTATGTCAAATCAGGGGTTGGGATAACTCTGACGTGGTGGTCAAATAAGATAAATAAGGATAAATAAGATCAACTGATTTACTATAAGTGGTCATTGAATGAAGAAATAAAGAAAATATATTTGTCAATAAAGAACAACAACTAATAACAACTTAATAAAACATATATTTGTTTGGGTACAGCTTCAGGTACAGCCTTCATCGCTTCTCCATGTATATCTCGGCAGCCTGCTGGAAACATTTTTCTAGTAGGTATGGTCTCCTGAAATAGAGAGAAATTAATGAAAAAATGTATTCTGCGTATTTTCATTCTTAATGTTCCAGTTTCGGATGTTCAGTTATCAGCCCGTGTCTCTTCACTGCTGAAGATAGGCCTCTCCCAACGTGCGCCTCTCCTTCCGGTCCTCCGTCGTCCTCATCCACTCGCTTCCCGCTATCCTCTTGAGGTCGACAGACCAGCGGGCTGGAGGCCGTCCTACCCCGCGTCTCCCGGTCCGCGGTCTCCACTCGAGAATCTTTTTGCTCCATCGCTTGTCTGTTCGTCGACAAATGTGGCCTGCCCATTGCTACTTCAGCTTGCTTATTCGAGTAGCTATGTCGGTCACCTTTGTACGTCGGCGGATTTCATCATTCCTGACTTTGTCGCGCAAGGATATTCCAAGCATAGCCCTCTCCATCGCTCGCTGTGCAACTTTGAAGCGGTGAACAAGCCCCAATGTGAGCGTCCGTGTCTCTGCTGCATAAGTCATGACCGGGAGAACGCATTGGTTATACACCTTGGTCTTAAGGCATTGCGGTATACTGGACTTGAGGATATGGTGGAGTTTTCCAAACGCAGCCCAACCTAGCTGGATTCCGCGGTCTGCTCCTTTACTGAAGTTTAGCCTACCAACCTGGACAGACTGGCCGAGATAGACATAGCTCTCCACATATTCCAAAATCGTGCTTTCAACAATGACAGGTGTGGCATCTACGTGTTCATTGTGCATAACCTTTGTCTTGTCCATGTTCATGCGCAGACCCACTCGCTGGGAAGCTTCGTTAGGACTGCACTATTAATACCTTTAAAGGAAATAAATAACCCTTATAAGATCACTCGTTGTCCGTCTGACTCTCTGTCAGACCCTTTTCCCCAGGAACTCATGTAGGCATCAAGTAGAAATTAATATAAAATACTCAAGTCTGATTCCAATAACCGGTGGAGAGTATACCGGGAAGCGTGTACTGGGCCGTCCCTCTACTAGATGGGCCGAAGACCTAGTTAAATTTGTGGGGAGTCATTGGATGCAGGTGTCTCAGTACCGGTCAATGTAGAGTACCATGGAGGAGGCCTATGCCCAGCAGTGGACGTTTCTCTCGAGTCTGCAATCTATTAGAGCTGTGAAAAAATTACACTACTAGGTCAACGCAATAAACACATTTTGATGTTTAAGCAGCATTTTTTGACTATTTCTTTTGCCATGCAAGGGAATCAAAACCTATAGGGTACTTCCCGTTGACCTAGAATCCTATCAAATTTGTCAAGAAGCAAGACCTTACCGCACAAGTATGGTAATTAATCAAACAAGAATGGAAAAAAAAACATAACAACTTCTAACTGCGACCACCAATCCGTCTGCTAAGGATTGTGATTTAGGCAAATCAACTCACAGGAAGTGTGACATGACGACCTATGAGGGAGGCTCATGTCCAGCTTTTTAAATTAGTGGCAAATTCTTCATATTCTGTACGGAACCTTCGGTGAGCGAGTCAGTCTCATGCATGGACTTGGCTTAAGTTGCGAAAATACAGCCGTTTTAAAAAGTATATCGTAACTTCCAAACGCACAAAAACACAATACTCTGAACCTTGCTGTACCAATCTTGGAGAAACCTTTAGACAAGTCTGGCTTCGTCTCCAATAAGTCTAAAATCTAGCTGAATCTTTAGCTGAATCGTCCCTGATGATATTCCTTCAATTCTGACATCATTCGACTTATTCTATGCGAATATTATAAAAAATGTCTACTTCATTTTAACATTGTCAAATAATGTTTTTTATTAATTAATATAGAAGTAATTTAGTTAAATATTTAGTAATATAGTATTTAGTGTATAATATCCAAGAATTCGATTCAATTTCTTTTTCATTTTTATGATTTATGACCACAGATTACTTAGAACACAATTATGTCAGTTTTATATCGTCTATGAATGCGGGCAAAGATAGTTCGCTGTAGAACCTTGGTATATGATCTTTTTGCAGGTTTTATAGATTTTCGTAGTTAAAAACGTTAAACCAACGCGGAACCATAAAAATTGTTCAATAAAATACACATTTCATTATTGTTTACTAGTTATGATGCTGTATTTTGATTCTAAAACCTAAGTCGATGATATAGATTTAGATTGTATGGTCATGGTACATCACTACTCATCTCATTTCCTTTCTGACATCTCATTACTCTTCACTCGGACTTGTATTTCGGTATAGCATCGCAAATTTCATTTTATGAAAACGTTTGTGATGCGAAAACTATGACACTTAACATTATAGTTATAGAACAGACAAAGCAAACTAAATTATGATCTCAAACTTATTACCAATTGGTAATAAGTGACTCACTCAGTCTCACGTCACGTCACGCGGCCATACAAGACATTTAACGTACCACTGACTTTCGAGATCAAAGTTTTTATATGAAAAGTTTTCCAATGCCCGCTCTATAACCTATTACTATATTTAAATCTCTCTGTGTGAAAATAACCTTTACATGAAGATTTTGAATGAAGTGTGATAGGTTTACACTCGGCCTTCATCTCACCTGATGGTAAGTGACGATAAGGCCGTTGGATGGTAAGTGTGCGCACCTAGAAGCCTCAACCTAATGAGTAGCTGGCTATGCTACCTTTCATACCGGAACAAAGCTATTACGAGTAGCACTGCTATTTGGCAGCAGACTTAGGTAACATGGACTCAGAAAATGCCCTACCACCGACCACACTTAGTACCAATAGGTCCCCAACTGGGAATCAAACCCGGGACCTCAAGATCGTGAATGCAATATTTAGCCATTAGGCAACGGAGGTGGATATTTTTTGATTTGCATGTGGCTTAGCGTTTAAATATGTCTTATATAAAATTTTTCGAGAGCTTTTATTAGTCTCCTTGGCTAAACATACATTTTTACTATTAAATCAGACTAAAACCAGTCAATGAAGTTTAAAACACTTACTAAACCAATCAAAACGATATTACATCAAGTTTTCACCAAGAATATTTAATTTAACATAAGATTTCACCGATGACTTTCGAGATTAGTAGCAAAATATCGTAAAACACGGTATGGAATCGCATTTCAAACGTCAACGCCTGTATAAATGTCAAAGTTTTCACTCATTTGAGTTTTCACAAAAGTTTTCACCGACATAGTTTTCACTTGCGTATGGAATCGCAGATTTCATTCTCACCAAGTGAGACATCGATGAGAATTAACTTTTACCTTATAGAATAGCACTACTGTAGTCATCATCAATCATCAACAGCCTATATATGTCCCCACTGGAGGGGCTCAGGCCTACTCTCCTACTGAGAGTGTATGGGCCATAGTCCACCACGCGGGCCCAGTGCGGATCGGCGGACTTCACATGCCTGTTCAAGACATGCAGGTTGCCTCACGATGTTTTCCTTCACCGTTAAGCAATCGGATAATGTACTTGAATTGAAAAACAACTCATAGGTACACGGCTGGATTCGAACCCGGTACCCTCAGATTGAGAGTCCGCGCCTTATCCATTGCGCCACCGACGCTGCGCCACGACATGTAGTATTTCTAGTAATTATCTATGGTAGTAAAAGTCATTTGTTAATATGTGCGTAGACATTAACAACTAATAGGAAATGACACTGTATGTATGACACTTCAGATAAGACGACAATATCACTCAAGAGCTGTACCAAGTGTATTTGTGACCGTATGATTGTGAACACCGTTAGTTCATAATCTATCTCGCAAAATTGTAAACTGTCGACAAATTGTGAACTGTACCACGCTGCTTACAATATAACGTTATATATTTTTTGTTAGTTTATAATCTATCCATTGCAAACCGTCAAATTGTGAACGACAGTGCATTTATCGACAAAATTGTGAGCCGTCCCTGATTGGTCGCACTTGGAAGTAGTTCATCGTTCATTCTATGTACAGTGTTAGGAAATAAACCAAACAAAGTATCTAATTACACAACATATTATACGTAATTAAATAAATTGTAGCTATTTTCAATACGAAAACAATGTAGATAACAAAAATATCTGACTATTTATTCGGCGATTAACAAAATAGCCAAACAAAATGGCGGTGCGCGGCAATGTGCGGGGCTCATGTTCAACTAATCAGCGCGCATTGTGTGGACTGTCGGATGCCCGTTTACAATTTGACGATTTGTCGTAGATAGATTATAAACTAACGAAAATACTAACTAAAAAATTTGTCAACAGTTTACAATTTCGCACGATAGATAATGAAGTAACGGTGTTCACAATCATACGGTGACATATATATATATATAATTAGCTATCTATTCTATTGCTGTATAGAATGGAAAGTGCATAGTCCTACTCCGTGCTATTCCGTACCTTTCTAGTATTCAACTGAAATATTTACAATATCAACTGACCACAATATTAATGAACTCAATGCATTTACGTGGTGCTTAGAGACCGACCACGTACCGGGAAACGTCTACCAGGAAGTCCCCCCACTAGATGGACCGACGGACTGGTTAGAGTCGCGGGGAGTCGCTGGATGCAGGTGGCTCGGGACCGGTCGATGTGGCGTACCATGAAGGAGGCCTATGTCCAGCAGTGGACGTTTCCCGGCTGATGATGAACTCCACATGTGTATTCCGCATTTGTTTTTAATTTAAAACAACGAATATTTATCATTTAAGTTGGCCAAAATTTAAGTGAACATCTTGTATTTAATCTTACAAACAAACACGACTACAAGACTCGACACACATTACCCTTCTTCTTCAGCTCATAAGTAACAGTTAGACGCGGTGGACGCACCCTATAGTCCAAAGAAGGTTCTATCAATTTAACCGTAGGTGTGAATTGGTTCAACACGCGCACCAACGTTCAACTGAGTTCAGTTTGTCGCTACTGTTTACTAACTTGCTTATTTAACTAAAAACTTTGATCCTAACCGCTCAAAATTTAACGGGAGTAAATTCATAACGGCTTTACATCCTTTTTCGTCGAATCGGATTGTGGCTGTAACAAGAAGAACGCTTCAACTGTCTGTATTCGGGAGCCATAGACATTACAAAAATTTAATCCATACGAATATTATGCCTATGTCCAGCAGTGGAAGTTTACCGACTGATTATGATGAATATTAGGTATGCAAAAGTGAGTTAGTTTATTGTTGTTATTTTATGTGTGATGGGTTTTACACTTGGCCTTCATCTCACCTGATGGTAAGTGACGATAAGGCCGTTGGATGGTAAGCGTGCGCGCCCAGAAGCCTGGCTCTGCTACCTATCATACGCCAGCACAACAGTGCTATTAACACTGCTGTTTGGCGGCAGACAGGCAACACGGTGGTAGCTAGCCAAGCGGACATAGAATATGCCAGCAACCAAACGGAGTACCGGAGCACCGGGGAATCGAACCTGGGACCTCCTGATTGTGAATGTTGATTCCGCCATCGCCATTTAAGTATCGATACAACAGACGAACAGCAGGGCTCCACCAATACGTCGTTGACATTCCTTTGGCTCGCACTAAGCGCTTTGCTTCTAATTTTATCATGCGTACAGCCAGGGAGTGGAACGCGCTGCCGGCGTCTATATTCCCAGAAAACTATAACTTGGGTGTCTTCAAGTCGAGGGTGAACAGGCACCTTCTAGACCAACGCGCACCATCGTAGGCCACATCGTCGCTTACCATCAGGCGTGATCGTGGCCAAGCGTTGATATATACTCTGTAAAAAAAAGAAAAGAATCCAACATTTAGCCATTAGGCCACATAGGAGTATGTCCTTCCTTTACGCACACCAAGCAGCAAAAATAGTAAGACTGTTATAGTAATATCTCTTCCCGTGTGTGTCGTAATAAGCGACTAAGGGAGAAGCAATACCAGGGGGAGAGCAGCAGCCACCTCAGGAAACACCAAACCGAATACTGCGATCACTAACCCGTCTGGTAAGCGTGGTGATGTACCCTCCTAAACATGGTGGAGGTATATGTCCATCATTGGAAGCTTCCAGGCTGATGACGACGACGACTGTAGTTATAAGGAATTTATTTGTCTTAGTTTGAGTCCTAAGAAATGTGTTACTTTTCGAATGAATCATGGCAGAACAGCTGTGTGAAAATCGACGAAAAATTTCCTACCAGCTGTTTAGAAACAGCACGTTCCAATGAGTCTTATTCGCGAATATTGTACGCCATGTTAATATTATAAATTTGAAAGTGAATTTGTGATTTTGTTGTCGAAGGAACGGCGTAGCGGAGAGTCAGAATTACTGTACTAAAGGATAGTGGAAGAAAGGGTAGTAGAACTGTCCAGGAAAATTGGGCAGTTTACAATTTTCTCCCAGATAATATCCCCCATCCCCCAGAGAATAGACATAAGAGATTCTTGGCGCGAACTTGAAAAATGGTGGTTCATTGCAATTATAGTAATTCGTTAATAATTCTGTTATGTGTGTTTTTTGTGTTATAATGGTGTGATATAGTGCAAAAAGTGTCACGGACGGTGTTATAGTATCAATTACGCAAAATTGCGAGGGTTTCGACGCGAGCCGAAGAGTTTACCATGTCGAGTACATTCGGCATATGGATTCTTTCAAATAATGTTGAAACCAAGGCTGGCCATTGAAATTCTCGTCAAGAATCCAAAACAAGCGATAAAATGTACACATTATACATTTTATTGAGAAAGCTGAAGAAATGGCTTCGGCATAGTTTATATCCTCAAAATTTGTTCACCTAATTTTACTCTTCATTGACTAGATAACCACTGGTTAAAGCCATTTTTTTTTATAAAAAAGGCATAATATGTCCAACAATGGACTCATATCTAGATGTGGAGGATAGTTTGAGAAAGCGTGCTGTTTAGAAGGCGCCGTTCCATTTGACTCGGGTGAGGTTGAAGAACTGGAAACGTGCTTCAAACAATAGGCTGTAAATGTTTAAATTATTGTTTATTGATATGCTGTTTGACATGTTTACTAATCAATTACAATATATATGTGTTATTGAATGCAGTGGAAGCAGCTGGGGTATCAGGCTGTTTCTTACGTTGGCTCATGATTGACATATAATTTGATAATCGCCCTTTAAAATTATAAGTTTACAAGACCAGACCTTGGCTCCGTACATTCTTGGAACGTGTCATTTCTTTTTCTTTCTTTCGAAACCATATTTCGTATATCGCCCTGTGACAGGCGGACGGACGGACAGCGCGAAGCCTTAGCAATTGGCACCCTTGTACTCTGTCCTACTCTATCAGCACAAACTTCAACTTCCTCAAACTAAATTGGAAATATTCAAAAACGGTCCATATTACAGGTCTATCCAGGTATATAACAATATTCCTGATATTTTAAAACAAGAGACAGATAAACAATTTAAGAATAAATTAAGATCGCTCCTAATTAGAAAATCATATTATACATTTAAGGAATTTATGGATGATAAACGTGTATAAAGTTGTTTTGGATTGTAGTATAAAATTTGACATTGAATTATTATTGTATAAAATTTGACATTTATAATTATTATTGCATAAAATTTTACATTGAATTATTATTGTATAAAATTTGACATTTATTATTATTACTGTATAAAATTTGATATTGAACTACAATTGTATAAAATTTGACGTATACATTTTGCTATGCCCTGACAAAGTTCATGTATGTAGATCCGAATACTATTATTTCAGAAGCTATCCAATCGTATAGTATTCGTGGTCGTGACGTATCTAGGCCTCAGTGGAATGTTCGTTCAATAGTGTGTACAGTCGTGACTGAGTCTCAGTGACAATGTATTGTGAACAGATTTCCAGTACAAATAGAGCATAGTTATTGTCGACCCTGTGCCGCTTTGTCAAATGTAGGTTTTACGTACATTCATTCGTTAGATGCCTTGGGTATGGGATTTCGTTATATATTTCAGGCCAAGTGCGGGTAGGACTCGCGCACCGAGGGTTCCGTATAGAATATCAGTAATTAACATATTAAATATCATGAATAATAGATAAGGCAATATGTACCGAACAATGCTCCTGACAAAATCAAATGCGCACTGCGCACGATGCCTAAAAATATGAAATAGGCTGCCTATAGGCTGCTATAGGCAGTTTCAGAGACGTCTGTCAAAGTAACAATAGACGGCGTGGAGGAGGTAGAAATTAATCTGACACAAAACATCATGGCCGTGCACTCATCCCAAAAAAGTCTGCAGTTGTAATCTTTGGTAGGTATATATATATAGCAGGCTTTAATGGCTTTGTATCAAAGGATTCAGTAAGAGTATATAAACTCCTTGCTTGAATACGTTCGAAAAAATATACATTTGACAGTTTTTTTTGCTTCGACGGCGCCATCTATCCATGAATGAAGAACTTTCGACTGGGAGAACCGATTTAGATGATTCTTTTTTTCGTTTCAGTTTGGTCCAGCTATGACAACGGCATTGTTTTAGGGCAGTTGAAGTCGGTTCCTAAGTTGTTCAATTCAAAATCTTTTGTGCGCTCACCAAGGTCAATTTTTGGTTAATTTAACTAATCGATGGACCCAAACCATGTTGCTTCTGACCTTTTATCTGACTGTTTAATTTCCAAACCCCGAGAATTCTTAGCCACAGATAATAAATTCTAACACTTCACAGTTATTACAAGACTCTTCCCCCTCAGCGAGACGTGGCACATTCAAACGCAAATCACTTGAAAACTGAACAGATTGTCCCACTTAAGGCATTACCATATGCATTGTTATGTATTGTTTAACAAATTATTTGTTATTTTACGTTTTGTTAGCGGGCTGGTTACGTACTCGGCGGTTGGACGATGGTGCAACGCGAACTGCTAGTTTGGTATTTAGATTGTTCTGGACGCGCGAGGTAGGAATAGTTTTAAACGAAGAAATTTGTGTGTACCGTTTTGGTATTGTAGTCTCGGCTTTAGAATTGGGTCTCCTTGTCATATTAAGGGAGTGTTAAAAAGCGACTACGCGAAAAAATAAAGTATTTGTAACATGTTTGTAACAAAAAACAAAACAAGATGGCCGTTGGCCGATGCCGTTGGTGTCTGTAAACATGATACCTACCTAACAATTTTGTAATTGTATAAATTTGACTTATACATTTTTGCTTGCCTTGACAGGGTTCATGTATTTAGATCCAAATACTATTTAAAATCTAATGACTTTAGGGTTCAGTACATCCCTACTTCCCTACTAATATTATAAATGCGAAAGTAACTCTGTTTGTCTGTTACGCTTTCCCGCTTAAACCTCTCAACCGATTTTGATGAAATTTGGCACAGACAATCTTTAGACCCTGAGAAAAGACATAGACTACTTTTTAATGCGAAAAATAAAGTCCACGCGGGCGAAGCCGCGGGCAGAAGCTAGTATTATATGAATAATTAACATACTGAAAATCATAAACATATATATCAGGTAATTTGCACCCAACAATGCTCGACCTAAAAAATAAGTCCAATTGAAGAACCCGTTTTTTTGCAGTTACATTACATACCCGATGTAAGGCCTTCAACTGCAAAGTTAAGTTTGTAAACATAAAAAGCTATTTTTATTGTGTTATAATTCAAAATCATAGTTTTCACATTTATTGATATATTTATGCTGTAAGACCTTGCTTCATACCAAATTTTAGGATTCTAAGTCAACGGGGAAATGGTCTAAAATGCGGCTCAAATAGCAAATATCATTTTTTGTGTTGACTTAAAAATATATTTTTGTCACAGATTCAAGGAACTGCAGACTTGAGTATTCAGAAGTGATTTCAACTTGATTCCTCTACGCGTTCCTGTGAAAACTGAGTTTTGAACCATAGAAATGAAGAAAAAACTAGTAAACTAAAGAATTTTGAGTCAAGTGCAGATGTACTCGCTTGTATGAAACTGTATCGCCCACAAAGGTGCGCAGGCGCATGCAATTATCATATGTGTCCTAAACATGTGAACCGTGCGCTCACGGCGAACTAATTCGATTCTCAGGGCCTTCCACAGAGCAAAGACCGTTACTGTGATGTGATTCCTACGACTGTCATATTCTTGTCAAACCACAGAACTGATAAATCATCATCGCTATCATCACACTGAGAACGTCCACCGCTGGGCATAGTACTCCCCCACGGTATGAAGCAATAAACTATATTAAAATTTATAAACAACTATGATCAATTTCAGGGAAGTTACGGTATATCTTCTCGTCAAAAATACCTCAGCGTCTAAAGACTAAAGTCTTTAATCAGTGCGTGTTGCCAGTGATGACATACGGAACTGAAACGTGGTCCTTTACTGTGGGACGAAAACAAGCTCAAAGTCACTCAGCGAGGAATGGAACGAGCTATGCTCGGAATATCTCAACGTGATAAGGTCCGGAATGAGGAAATCCGTAGACGAACGAAGGTCACCGACATCGCTCGAAGAAGTAGGGAGGTGGGGAGTAAAGGTTCTCGAGTGGCGACCACGTACCGGGAAACGTCTACCAGGCCGTCCCCCTACAGGAGTCGCTGGATGCAGGTGGCTCGGGACCAGTCGATGTGGCGTACCATGAAGGAGTCCTATGTCCAGCAGTGGACGTTACCCGACTGATGATGATGTGTTTATTCAAGTATTTAATTATAATCTATAAATATCTGTTACACCTCCACACAAAAAAATTTGTCTTATTTCCTCTACCAAAAGGTTGTCTGGTAGAGATCGCTGTAAGCGATAAGTCCGACTTTTGTACAATTTTTTAAGTTTTATGTTCTATTTTAAGTTTTTATTGGTTTACAATAACGCTATATTGAATGGAGATTGAAAAATACATTTTTTCTGTTTACAATCTTAATTTTGTAGTTGACAGCAATACATCGGGTATGGAATTTAGCTGCAAAGTTAAGTTGGTTTTTCAATCCGAATTACATTTTCGGTAGAGCATTGTTGGGTGCATATTCCTGTACCTATTATTTATGGGTTTCAGTATGTTCATTATCCATATTCTCTAACCTAATTGCACATGGCCGGTTTATTGTGTATAACTTGTTATAACTTAACCACACGTCAGTTCTCTCCGGGACAAAAGTACCGTTTCTTAAATCAGCTGTGTGGACAACACGCAGACGTAAAAATAAACTCGCATCTAACATTAAACCTTAACTTAAGGCAATAATATTTAATTTCAAGTGTAAAGTAAGTTCACCTGAACAAATAGGTCTTTGTTGTAATATTGTGAAATTTGGACCAAGTTAATGTAAGGATAAATGATTTAAGTTATATTTCGAGCTGTAAGTGTATCACTATGTGGGATTTTTAATGGCTTCCACTTGGCCTTCATCTCACCTGATAATAAGTGGCGATAAGGCCGTTAGATTGAAAGCTTGCTTTCACAGTACCGTCAAGCTTTTTTAAATACGTTTATTTCTTTATAAAAGAATAACAAAAAATTATATACATATTAATCTGACTATACTGACTCTGACTCTGAATACTGATCTAACTGACTTGTAATAACCTTACATGAGGCACTAGATATTATGAAATGACTTGTTATATGTTTTTATTAATGTTAAATTTTTAATATTATTTTCTAAGTTAGTTGTAATATTTTTTTTTCGCACACAGTTGTACTGTTTTTTTGAAATAAATGAAATGAAAATGAAATCAACTATGTTTGCGGAGGCGCGAACAGATGGTTTTAGCCAAAGACATTTAATATTAATAGACCGGACAAAGCAAACAAACATTTTGATCCTAAACTTATTACCAATTGGTAATAAGTTACTCAATCTAGTGTCACATCACGTCACGCGGTCGTACAAGACATTTGACATACCATTGACTTTTGAGATCAAAATGTTTATATGAAACGTTTCCCAATGACCGCGCTATAACCTATTACTATATTTAAATCTCTCTGGTTTTATCGCTATCCTGAGAAAGCAAGCAGCGTCGCTGCTACGTAGAGTTCGAGGCAGCACTAACAGCGTTCTGAGGGTGATTGCGGGAAGATTCGATTGCCCACTGATGTGGCACCTTATTACAATAACCAAGTCTGTAGTAGAATATAAGTACTAACATAGATAATAAGATATTACTAACAAAAATGGATCATGGTTGTCTGAATATTTAATAAATAAATTTAAAAAATCGCCATACTGTAGAACAGTTTGTTGGCGATAGGCGCTCTATATATTACTTATTCTATATGTATAAACTAAATCTTTTAATATCATATTTATCTACCTATTATTTTATCATTAAAGGTATCCAACAACTATGCCTTTTCATTGCCGGAAACAACAGTGCTATTAACACGGCTGTTTCGTAGCAGACTTTGGTAACATACACAGGCGGACATGAAAAATGCCCTGGTATGTATATAACAAGGTACAACCAGACCTAGTACTAGAGATACCCGCCACTGAGAATCAAACCCGAGACCTCCGCGTTGTGTAACCACTAATTTCAGTTCTAAAGATGCTCTGGCGCAATTAATTCAGTATTTGTGTATTTTCTTTAAATTGTTACAGGCGGAACCGTGTCTGTAAATCTTTATCTAGTAAGTTAAATTCTCACTTAAATAGTGATTGAGACACAAACATTCAAATATCCAACAACATTATATTAATTAAGAGGGTATGCTGTTGTCAAAGCGCCCATACAAACGTAGTCCAGACATATTTTGAGTATTAAGCTATGAAAATCTATGAAATTTTCAAGACACAATCTAGAAACAAATATCTGTGTCGGTGGTGAGTCAGATTTTCGTTTAAATATATACTTCCAGAGTTACAGGGCGTCAAAGTGTTGTATTTTAAGGTAATAAAAAGCCCTAACTTTGAACCTGATTTACAAGAGTATGAATCAATTTAGAACAATTTGGAAAAACCACCGACATCTGAAATTTCATTAGTATACTGTATTAAAAAAATGGTTACATAATATACTGTATCCTTCAAATGATCCCTGGACTACGAAACATCCAAATAACGGGTGGATAACTTCGCGTATTGTATGCTGTCTCACCGTACGCGCTCGGGTAGGATAGGGCTCAGATAGGGACAGCTACAAAACAATGTAACCTTGAACGCGGCCACGTGGTCTTACCAACATAGCCTCTTAAGCTTGATATAGCTGCTACGGCGTAGCTGTGACAGAGCTGAGACATGAGCAAATTGTTTGATTTCACAACGACTACGAAATGATCTCCCGTAGCAAAATCTCAGCTACGCTAACGTTGCTGCTTTAATTTACGAAATGCCAGTAGATTTTTCCTGCCCTTAGGGACAAACAAACCAACAAATTAACAAACAAGCTTGCTTACTTGCTGTAGACCTCGCGAGCACTTTGTTTACTCCATAATTCAAAAAAACTTTCAAATATTAGATTAGATTAGATAATTTATTTCATTGTACCAATGTCAAGATTACAAAAGAATATATATAAAAATGTCAGAGTGTACAATGATCGTCAAAAATATTTAAAATGTCAAAAATTATATAAAATAAATGTCAAACAGTAAATTTAATGTCAAAATAAATAATAAAATAAATCTATAATATTATAGATACTCAAAATTTATCCAGTAGAAAATCTTTTACATTGTAGTATTCTTTATCCAACAAAAGGTTTTTTAGTCGTCGATAAAACGTTTCGTCATTTGTTTCACCTTTTAGATCGCTGGGTAGACGCTCGAAACCCCATCGAAATCGGATATCATATGGCAGAGATATCTAGTACCACTTTTTGGAGAAGCACACCCCTCCAATCAAAAATACTCGACGAGTAAAAAATCGTGTAAACTATATACCAAGTTCAACTCACACACACAGACACCCTCTCGTGGCGCCTTAGAAATATTTAAATAACATTTCTCTCTAAATCATAATTATCTTATGTTTTATTTATACATATATATTAGATTTGTCTGCAGGAACATTTATAAAAATTATTTGTGCAACAGGAAGGTAGACCTCTGTGACACAGGCTGTGCCTACAACAGAGGTCGTTGAATATTTAGTGATGTATAAGTTAGTTTTGTTCGATCTAAGTTGAAATATGTATAAGATGATTAATGAATAAACTTATTATTATTAGCCAGATCGATTGTGAAATGTGACCTGTAGAGTAAAAAGTACAAACACACAGAAAGTAGCTTTTTGCCCTTCGCTTCGCTCACTCGGTCAATTGGTCAGGATTCTGATAAGTATAGTGAGACCTTTTCAATGCCGATGACAAAATTCAACAAATAACTTTGCAATATTTATGTAAGAATCGTTTGCCGCCATCCCAGCGTAACAATAACACATTTAGCAATACGTTTTGCTGACACCCAATTGGTATTGCACACTTGGAGCCAAGTGCGATTTAGGAGCCATACGATATCTCTTCTAAGATTCCACGTTGCCGCTGAAGTGACTTCAATCGATGCATACAATTAAAATTAGCGGCGGCATCCCAAAAATTTGAGGTAAAAGAAAATCTCACGTCAACTTTTTTGTTCAGAACAAACGTGATGGGAAATTCTCTTTTCCTTCGATATGTGAATCAAGTAAAATCAAATCATTTTGGTTCAGTAAATGGAGAAATCTTAGGTATTTTATTTTAATCATAGCATGTTTTCTAAGCCATGGTAGCACATTTGGGTAGAGCGTCAGTCCTTGAACAACCGAGGTCTGGGTTCGATCCTGACTCGTACCAATGAGTTACAATTTGTTATTTGGAATGTATGTACGAATGATAAAAACCATTATCATTGGCTTTTCGGTGAAGGAAAACATCGTGAGGAATCCTGCACACTTCTGAGAAGAAATTTAAAAATGTGTGTGAAGTCTACCAATCCGCACTGGTCCCGCGTGGTGTACTATGTCCCATACACTCTCTGTAGGAGAGTAGGACTGAGACCCTATGGTGGGAATTCTTTATCGGGATTCAAACTGCACAATTTTCCATGGCTTTATAAATTTGATGTGATGTTGAAATGTGATGACAGTTTCTACAGTAAACTAGCGTCCCGTCCCGGCTTCGCACGGGTGGACATTTATTTTGGCATAAACGTAGAGTAAATGTTATCTTTCTAGATCATTACAGAAATTTTCGGAACTTTCCATAGAAGGACAGATATATATTTTTTTACATTTTTGCCACCGCCACTTCCACCCATCGCGACCAAACTCCCTTACTTTGATCATTAGACCAAGGGGTATTCACTACTTCAACGGGAAGTTGATCGGAGTTGGCGGTGATAGAGAAAACCCTGTCTTAGCGTACTAACATTAGCTTTATATAATATATATTGTAGATAACCAAGTTAGATAACTAATATTCTACAGGGAAAAAACTACTAAACATAAGAGCATACATCGACATACGTGTCGCTTACGCTTACACGCGTTGTTTTCATGCTTCTCTTTTGATGGATTGGTTAATATGTTGTTGTAACGTGTTGATTACAAAGTAATTTTAAGTTAAGAATCATCATCATCAGCCTATATTATACGTCTACACTGCAGGGGTCTGACCTACTCTCCAACCGAAGCTAAGAATACAATTTCAAAAAAATTAGAAACTAAAGCCTTTGAACGTGTAAATTATATTTTAAAAGTATAAAGTAAAACATATTTTAATGCGTGTGACAAAAAACCGACTTCAAAAAAGGAAGAGGTTCTAAATTCGACTGTTTTAAAAAAAAACGTTTTCATGTATGTTACGCGATAACTCCGCCAATTATGAATCTATTTTGATGATTTGTTTGGGAGAACATACTTCAGGGGTGGTCCGGTATATATTTTATTGAAATTGATATAACGCTTTTTGAGAAAATCATCATAAACCAAATATTTACCCAGATAAGCGTGATTTTGAAGGCAGTTGAAGTCGGTCTTTTTAACCGACTTCAAAAAAGGAGGAGGCTATCAATTCGACGGGTATGTTTTTTTATTATTTGAAAGGTGGTGCTTCCCGTGTGGTCCCATTTCAATTTGGTCCAGTTCTGACAACGACGTCCAGGAGAAAACGATATAAAAGTAGACTTTTAGGGTAATTGATTTTAGGGCCAGTTCTTTTTGAACGCATTTACTTGTTGAACATTATGATTTATTTAATAAA
Organism: Carcina quercana; assembly: GCA_910589575.2. Classification (NCBI taxonomy): domain Eukaryota; kingdom Metazoa; phylum Arthropoda; class Insecta; order Lepidoptera; family Depressariidae; genus Carcina; species Carcina quercana. The sequence goes on along the minus strand of OU342454.1, from coordinate 2,269,496 downwards.
TCGAAATTCTATCTAATTCTCTGTCTTTGTCGTTATGTCTCGTGTGTTTTTCGTTTTTGTATATAATATTGTTTTAAAATACACTCAATTCGTTTATATGCTCGCTTTAACTTCCCACCAAATTAGCTTACCCCTTCGTCGTCGTTAACCTCATCTCTATATCTAAACTCATTGCTATACTAAGTCATTGTGAACAATGTATGAAATTTATTTTGTTAAGTTAGTGAAGATATTTTAACAAACTAATTTGCATACATCTTAACTGAAAAACAATACCGACGAAATGCCACCAAGGTTATTCTTTCAGAGGAAAAAACTACGTCACTATTCAAACAATCCGAGAGAAAATAACCGTGCCGCCATAAACTAAGCCCGTTGAACTAACTAAATAGACTGATGTCCTATTTAATACTTGATAGCGTATCAGTGCTGGGTTTACTGCACTATAATCAGAGATAACGACCACATTTTTCTATTTGCAGTTTACGGGTAATGTAACCTGGAGAAACGTTATTTTTATTAAACGAAACGTTACGTGGAACGAAGGAGATTTTATTCGAAGTTAAAAGTTGGTCTTGACTAAAGATTCTACGGGACATCGGTCGCAGTATTGCATAAGACTTTTAAAATCCGGTAATTGATGGACAAATTCTGATTTAAGGTTTAAATATTCCTGTACGAAACATGTTAATTTACAATAGGCTATTTGACCATGTTAAAAATAAAATTTTAATTAATGTAATCAGTATGTATTATAAGTTTAAGAATGGTAATTTACTATCGGAAATTAAAAATAATAATTTATTCATTCAAAAATCCGTAAATAAAAATGCATATTTTCTGATGTTTGTCACGCGACACAAAACGGTCCTGATTGGTCTGTCTAATGAATACGTCACTGGCCTGTAAACATTTAATGTATAACATTTATATAAATCACTCTGTTCATGTAAATTTAACTGCACTTTTATCTTTTGTTTGCACAAATGTATGTGGGTGACATGTACCACCGATTATAGTACAGGCAAGTGACGTCACCGAAGCCATCGCAGACCCATATTGTCAAATTAGCGTTTTGGCGCGCTCATTAAATATTGAATTTTTAATTCAACATTTTTCAGTAAATATGTACCAGAATTGAAAAATACAACTTTTTCTGGGTTCCTTAAACTCTACTGAATAATATGAGATTGATCCAAAAAACCAGTCAAATAGCCTATTTCAACACAAAATAAGAAAACACCTCTTTATTTTATGTATTTGCTTCAAATGTATGTTAGTCTTATTTCTAACAAAAAATCAAAGAAAATCTTACCAGACGGTCAGTTCCACTGCATATTTTCACCTGAAAACGTGCGGCCATCTTGAATCACATGTTTATCTCAGTTTCATCATTTTCTACGACCTGCCGTGATCATGTGACCAATCACAATTCATTATCAAAAAAACTCGAATTATCAAATAAAATTAAACTAATCACATGATCTAATCGAATTTATGATTACCGTTATCGTTATTCGATAGCAATTTCCCGCTCAAAATTCAATTAGAGACAAATCACTAACCAATTGAGACACTTTCGAAAATTACTCGAACCCAAACAATTAGAATAATTCAACAAATGACGTTTAATTATGTAACTAAAAATTCAAGACGTAATTCTCGTGTAATTTTCGGACTAATTTGTACTAATTGTGTTAAAAAAGTATGTAAGCGTCTTCGGAAACTCGCGCGGGTCGCGTCTTAAGGTAAAATGGCGTCTTGTGTTACACGATGTGTGTTTTATAGAAGTGTAGCAGTTACGTCACACCTGGAACATGTTATTATTCATATTTTGTTATCGCCTACGACGCGGGCCATTGGAAAATCGGCCGTAAGCTAGTAGTTAGGGACTAAAGCTACACGTACGCTTTCAATTTTCAACGCAATTGTTACTGAGGCGGTCGAAAGTTTTACTGTACATCACAATGAAGGCAAATGGCTTACAATAATAACTATGGAAGAGAAATTCTAGACGCGCACGCGCACCGTGTAAATCAGGTGTCAATAACTTCAGCACAACGGAAAAACTGTTGAATTTCCTGAGAATTGAACTTAAAAAAAGATGCGTGAAAATTACGTGATTACACGAAGTTATTTACGCTTAACTAAACAGGTCAAGTGGCTCCCTATCCGTCTTCGTAGAAATGCCCATATCCTTTCCCTTCTGATCAATATCCTAAATAACCCTTCTGCTCTTAGCTACCTAAGTGAGCGATTCACATCCTCGCACCCTATTGACCAACCTTGTCGAGCTCACATTAGGACAATCCTGTCCATCCCTTCCCATCACTCCGATTTCTTTTCCTACTCATTCACGGTTCCAGCCAGATTGTGGAACTCGTTGCCTCACACTGTACGCGACAGTAAAACTGTTTCTATTTGCAAGAAAAACGTTCTATCACTTACGAGTAGTTCTTAAGTTAATATATTATTGTATGTATGACTTTTGATTTATGTAAATATTTTGTATCTTGTATTTATGTAATCGTATATTATATTAGATATATTATATGTACACACCTGACTCTCTTCACTATTTCTCTCTTGACCCAGGACTGCTGTAAGAAATTTCTTTTAGAAACAAGCTGCTACTTTTGTGTATATTTTCTCTGTTTTTGTGTGATTTGTATTTTTCTGTGTACAATAAATTGTTAAATAATATAAATAAATATACGTCTCAATCAAGTCGTGTCGTCTCGGTTTGAGAATAGTACCAACCCATATCATCCCGTGGATGTCGTAAAAGGCGACTAAGAGAAAAATATTCAGGAGAAGGGCGGCAGCATCCATTACCATTACCAATCGACCTGACAAGTGTGGTGATTATGGAAAATTTTCGATAAAATCAATCTTGAGAGAGACCCATATCCAACAGTGGACTTGGGTCGGCCGGCTGCCGGCTGTAAAATCATAAGTACCTACATAGTACCATAGTACCTAAATGTGTATGCATAAATGCAATACCAACAGCAATTTGTACCCGAATTTAAACACAATAAAGAATTGAATCGAATTATTGCATATAATAGCGTTTATTTTACGTAACCTGGCCTAGATCATTGAGGTCCCATCCATAGTGTTTGCTATCCATTTTTAATAGCCAGTCTGTTTCCATTTTAAATTTATATTCAGAATTATAATAAATGCATCAAAATTCATCACCATCAATTATCTATGTCCCCACTGCAGGGGTTCAGTCCTACTCTCCTGCAGAGAGTGTATGGGACATAGTACACCACGCGGGAACAGTGCGCATTGGTAGACTTCACACACACCTTTGAATTTCTTCTCAGGAGTGTGCAGGTTTCCTCACGATGTTGTCCTTCACCGAAAAGCCAATGGTAATGAATTGTAATCATTTGTACCTAAATTCCAAATAACAAATTGCTACTCATTGGTACGAGCCAGGATCGAACCCAGACCTAGATTGTTCAAGGACTGAAAATCTGCCGGCGATCTAAAAAGGCAAGGAGTATAAAGAAGACTTGTGTCTCTTCTTCTGAAGATTCTCTCATAGGCCGCTGCGTATGAAGAATAGAGCTTTCCGAATAAGATTTTATGTTTTGTATTTAAAACTCCTTGGAGTGCCAGTGGCGCCCTCATTTGTCCGTACCCGAAGGATAACCAACGGGACCCTATTACTAAGCTGTCCATTCGTCCGTCTGTTTGTCAGCGGTCTGTATTTCGTAATGTTTATCTCATTCGTACATGAATTCCAAATAACAAATTGGAACTCATTGGTACGAACCAGGATCGAACCCAGACCTCGATTTTTCAACTGAGCTGCCACGGCTTCGCATCAAAATTATAACTTGAAATTTATTAACTTCAGGCACAGCATCAGTGCCGCGTCCCCATTCCTTATCATTGGATATCTTCCGAGATAGGACTGAGCAAACTGGGCGACATGTGTGCCTACTTAGAGAGATACCAAGTTACATTTGCCGTTAAGAACGGCGCCACTAGCTATACCTAGTCAAAAGTTTACTTATATCTTCAAAATAAAAGTACCAGTAAGTAGTAGGCTTCGCTTTTTAAATTATCCCATAAAATGACATAAATAATTTAAATATAATAAAATACACATCTAATTTCAGGATACAGATATTTACAAAAGAAATCTATGTAATCAATCAATATTGAATATGAGTTAATGTTATAGTTACTGTTAGCTCTATGGAATCAAAACACACACGAATTTTATATATACCTTATTAAAATATAAGGCAAAGCAAAAAGTCACACTCTGTGGACGCAAATTAAAAAAAAACTATAAAGAATGCGTGCATTACAAGTAATGGAGAGTAGAGTACCCTAAAAAGGTCGTTTTGAGCTAAACTATTTGAGAATTATCGCTGCGACCTGTTGTAACGTTTTCTCGAAGTTTCGGAAACATTTTTAACCGCCTGCATAAAACGAATGTTGTTTCATTTACACTGTTTGGTTACCTCGAGATAGTGGAAATTAGGAATGGTCGTGTGATGAAATAAATTCTTATATTAAGATTCTCACACAATTTAAATTGATACAGGCAATGTAAATAGATTAATCAAGGCTATTGAAGCAAATGTTACTCGTATATTCTCGTTATAAATTATACAGATTTTAGGAAGGGTTTAACCGCCTCCGTGGCGTAATGGCTACAGGGCTGGGCTTACAATCCGGAGGTTTCGTATTCGATTACCAGTAGGGTACCTGTCGGTATTTCGGTTTAATTTTGTATGTCCGCCTGGCTACCACTATGTTACCTAAGTCTGTCGCCAAATAACAGTGTTAATAGCACGGTTGTGTTCCGGTATAAAATTAGCAGATGGTAGCAGAGCCAGCGCCTCATTAGCTTGAGTCTTCTGCCTTATTTATTAAAATTAATACTTCCCATCTGGTGAGATGAAGGCCAAGTGGAAAAAGTATTTTTTAAATTAATATATTTTTGTTCATTCAATATATTTCAATGTATTGATTTAGTTATGTTTTGTTTTTAAACACATGATGATAAAGTTAGGGAGGTACCTAAACATCACAAAATCTTTATTAAATGATCGAGATGTCACCAAAAGTTTTCATAAGATTCTGTTCTAGTTTCGATGAATGAAAATACCCGCTAGGAAACCTTCAGAGAAGCTAAACAGTGTGTCTACTGTCCAATAAGCCGCACTTGAGTCTTGGGTAACAGTGATGTGCTCCTCACGTGCCCAGGAATTATTGCTGCCACCACGTCCACGGTGTACACATCTCAAAGGTGCTGTTAAATAACATATTTTAAAAATAAACAATAGGCTGATGATGATTATCCCCATGCCATAATTAATATTTTAAAAACTGTTTCTAAAACTAACTACTGCCATCTATCTATATTACAGCGTATCTACATCTTAACACCGTGTTAACACCTTATGATTAAAATTTACAAGTGTTGCAAGAAAAAAAGTATAGTATGTAACACACGCCACTGACCACACATGATGTCCGTGCAGTACAAGTGTTGACAGAGTGACTATGGCGCTATTGTCATTTTTTAAACTGTGGTAAAGACCAGAAAGAAGACATCTGTCACTGTCACATGGCGGACCGACGGACGAGAATCGTTTGCTTGGAATTTTCTTTCAAGTATCATACGCGGCCGTCAGTGGGTGCCCGTAGGTTTCTTTTAATTTAAAAATAAATTTATAATGGTTTTATGAAATAACCTCTCGGTATCTTAAACAACTTTTCTTGTTGCATAATTAAAATTATGTGTATTAAAATAAATACCGAACGTCCAGAAATATGGCTCTTTCACTCGCAAACTGCTCTTAATTTTTGCGCTTTTCTGATCAATTTACGTCTTCATTTTACTTAATAATAAACGTAGTAATTCTTTTGCAGCGTGGAAAGTGATCGGGACAGGATGAGAACGACACAAATAGCCCAGTATGCCCTAAGGCTCACATATTCGCAGGTAAGAATCAAAAAGTAATTTTTTAACTAAGCAACAAAAACTACAGCAATTGTTACATAAAAACTAAACTTGCACAACATTACACATTAGCGCCCCCTTTTGTGTACCCCAAAACAACTTTTGTTAAATTCGTTTTCATTATGAAGCAATTGGTAGCTGGCATAATAATTTTGTTAGATAATATAACCTATAAACTACGGGACACCTTGATCATGAATGCGTGTGGTTCAATGTATGAGGACCTATGTCATGAGAAAAAATGCGTTCAAAAAGAACTGGAAACCAACTTCAATTGCCTTAACAGTCTACTTTTACTAAAGTAAATTTAAGATTTATATCGTTTTCTCATGGATGCCGTTCTCAGAACTGGACCAAAAAGGGACCAAACGGGAAGCACCACTTTTCAAATAAAAAAAGATTCATCTAAAAAAACATACCTGTCGAATTGATAACCTCCTCCTATTTTGAAATCAGTTTATTATCAAAGAAGTGCAATTTCAGTTCATAAATGAAACAAAAACATCCCACTGTCTCATTTTCTCTTCATACATCACACCTGGTTATCAGAGGGGAACTATTTGTATGATTGGGATATAAACTAGCCTATGGTTCATTTCAATCCAATTGGAACTAACCATAAACAAATATAGCCACTCAACTCGCACAACATTTGCTCACTCGTCATATTCAAATTCGAATGCATTATGCTTATAAATACAGTCAATACAAATGCACTTTAATCAAATTAAATGTACTTCGATATCTTAAAGGTTCTGTGGTTACAGTATCGGGTTTCGATTTATGTGTACAGTTTTTTATATTAGGTCAATATGAACTTTATCTCTTTCTCCTTACCCTCAACTATTTCTACATAATAATTCAAGCCATCTGATTCTCCATATCTCCAAGATACTTTCTCGAGCGTAAATTGCTTGATTGACTATTAGAAAAATGTGTAGGAAGGCTGAACAATTATATTTTCGGTATTGAATTGATTTTTTCTTATCTCTGAAAAACCTTTTTTTGTAAATGTTTAGTGTACTGTGTTTTAAAGATTTTGCATATTGTTTTAAAATTCATATTCTATAAGTGTGATGAGTATGTTTTTTTTAAAAAGTTTGTTACCTCAGAACGTTTGACTGGGTGAACCGATTTGGATGATTCTTTTTTTATTTGAACGGTAGTGCTTCCCATGTGGTCCCATTTCAATTTGGTCCAGTTGTGACAGCGGCATCCATGAGAAAACGATAAAAATCTTAAATTTGCCTTAGTAAACATAGAGTTTTAGATTAATTTAGAAGTATAGTCCGAATTTTTAATATGTTTTTATGAATTAACATTGTCATCTTCAGGGTACATAACATTGTTAAGTACACCTTTTTATATGCATTTTCTTGTACAATGAGATGTTAGCAATAAAAACAGAAACCATACTTGAGCTTTGAATCTGATACTATTTATAAATAGCACAGCATTGTATTGTATGCACTTGTCAGGATGCAGTTGTGCACCCTGCAACCCATGTGACACACAACGTGCAGTAAAGATAAGGTTATTTGATTCATTGGCACATGTATGAGCATGTAAGTAATTAGTCTTACTAGCTTTGTTCATGACTTCATATGATTTTGTAATGTTCCATCCTTCAAAAGGAAAAAAGGGACTCTTATAGGATGTATCTCTTTGTTGCTTGTCTGTCAAGACCCTTTACTGCATGGAGGTATCATCATCAACAGCCTTTATATGTCCCTACTGCAGGGGCTCACGCCTACTCTCCTACCGAGGGTGTATGGTCCGTAGTCCACCACACGGGCCCAGTGTGGAACGGTAGACTTCACATGCCTGTTCAAGACATGCAGGTTTCCTCACGATGTTTTCCTTCACCGTTAAGCAATCGGATAATGTACTTGAATTGAAAAACAAATCATAGGTACACGGCTGGATTCTAATCTGGAACCCTTAGATTGAGAGTCCGCGCCTTATCCAATGCGCCACCGACGCTTGTATGGAGATATCAAGTTGAAATTAATATCAAATACGCAAGTTTGCTGTTAGAGCTTTGAAAAAATGAAGCTTAAACAGCCATATTTTTTAATGTGTTGACCATATTAAAAAAATATGGTTGTTTAAGCTTCATTTACATTATTCTTTTTTTATTTAAAAGGTGATGCTTCCCGTGTGGTCCAGTTCTGACAACGGCATCCATGAGAAAACGATATAAATCTTAATTTTTCCTTAGTAAAAGTAGACTTTTAGGGCAATTGAAGTCGGTTTCCAGTTCTTTTTGAACGCATTTATTTGTTTATGCTAAAGTAACTAGACTACTTTGTGTAAAATGGTGGAATGTAAAAAAGGCTGGTGTGGTTGATGGCCAAATATTTCACTTATCGAATTATCGATTAATATACCCACACTGTACTTACAAGTATTTAGTTATCGCTTTCACAGTAGATAATCTCAAGGTCAGTTGCCTGTATTCTTCACACAAACCCGGAAACAGGAAGATTGTGAATAGGAAATGACCTTTTCGTATCTCGACAGACGTTTGTTTGAAATATTCATGTGGTATTGTATTTGTTGAACATTTGAGATGCATCAACTACATATTACATATTGTATGTCGGTCTGTCTGTTCGCGATGGTGGGTTTAAAGACATTTATTTACTCAAAGAAATTTACATTTCGTTTAACTGAGTAAAAGTAAAACACTAGTAAGTTTTATAGCTAATACTGCGCATGCAAAGCAGTTTAAGAGGATTGTCTGTTTAGAGCACGTGGCCGCGTTCAAGGTTGCATTGTTTTGTAGCTGTCCCTATCCGAGCCCTATCCTACCCGAGCACGTACGGTGAGACAAGCATACACTACGCGAAGTTATCCACCCGTTATTTGGATGTTTCGTAGTCCAGTGATCATTTGAAGGATAAAGTATATTATGTAGCCATTTTTTCAATACAGTATATTAATAAAATTTCAGATGTCGGTGGTTTTTCCAAATTGTTCTAAATTGATTCATACTCTTGTAAAACAGGTTCAAAGTTGGGGCTTTTTACTACCGAAAAATACAATACTTTGACGCCCTGTAACTCTGGAAGTATATATTTAAACGAAAATCTGACTCACCACCGACACAGATATTTGTTTCTAGGTTGTGTCTTGAAAATTTCATAGATTTTCATAGCTTAATACTCAATTGACACCAGCATACCCTCTTAACAAATAAAACAAAAATATATAAAATTAGACATATTTACAGGAAGAGGGTATATTTACAAACGGAGGATTATCGCTCATTATGATCTCAAAAACTACTGAACGGATTTTCATGCAGTTTTCATATTTTCAACACAGTGGTTCCGTTGTTGGAATTCGATTTCGATAAAATCTATAGTAGACTACCTCTGAAGACGATTTAATTTGCGGAGTTATCGCGTAACATATACATACAAAAAACATATAGTCAAATTGAGACCTCCTATTTTGGGTTTCGTACCCAAAGGGTATAAAAAGGGACCCTATTACTAAGACTCCGCTGTCCGTCTGTCACCAGGCTGTATCTCATGAACCGTGATAGTTAGACAGTTGACATTTTCACAGATGATGTATTTCTGTTGCTGCTATAACAACAAATACTAAAACGTAGAATAAGATAAATATTTAAGGGTGCTCCCATACAACAACCGTGATTTTTTGCTCGTTTTTGCTCGATATTGATAACGGCAATAGGTACAGGTAGATTCTTGAAATATTCACAAAATATTAAGTTATATATCCACTTCAAAAATAAATAATTAAATTAAAATAAAACAAATGTATAAGGGGGCTTCCCATACAACTCGTGATTATTTTGCCGTTTTTATAGATAATGGTACGGAACCCTTCGTGCGCAAGTCCGACTCGCACTTGGCCGGATTTTTAAAGTAGGTTGAAAAGTCTACGATATCTTTAAGGATAGCTTAGTATACCAGACAGGCAGACCACAGTGAGATTTTAAGGGTTCCGTTTTTTTTATAACCACAAATAGTTCCGGCGTTTAGAATTTTTTAACAGACTTAAAAAAGGAGGAGGTTGACAATTCGACGGGTATGTTTTTAAATGTTTGTTACCTCAGAACTTTTGACTGGGTGAACCGATTTGGATGGTTCATTCTCGTGTGGTTCCATTTCAATTTGGTCCAATTTTGACAATGGCATCCATGAAAAAACGAGTAGACTTTTAGGGCCATTGAAGTCGGTTTCCAGTTCTTTTTGAACGCATGTACTTGTTTATTATTGAAACGGATAAAGGTCTAAATCGCACTTGTCTAAATTAAAATCTTTATTTTGGACTCTCATTGTATTAAACTGCGTCGCTACGAGTAATAAACAATGGCTGCGTAGTATTTGCTCTATCGAACCCGACGACACGTCTTGACATTCATTGAGACAATCAATTTGCCAAATTTAAATGAAAGCTATGTTCATTTCATGTATGATAGTAGAACAATGACCTTTGCTTTGGACTAGGTTATTTCTTAGTCACAATTTAGAAGGGAAATGGGGGCTTCCGCCGGCTTCCGCTTACATTTTCAAGATGAAACAATATCTATATATTTCGCATTAAGAGGCTATGCTGTTGTCAAAGCGCCCATACAAACGTAGTCCAGTCATATTTTGAGTATTAAGCTATGAAAATCTATGAAATTTTCAAGACACAATCTAGAAACAAATATCTGTGTCGGTGGTGAGTCAGATTTTCGTTTAAATATATACTTCCAGAGTTACAGGGCGTCAAAGTATTGTATTTTTCTGTAATAAAAAGCCCCAACTTTGAACCTGATTTACAAGAGTATGAATCAATTTAGAACAATTTGGAAAAACCACCGACATCTGAAATTTCATTAGTATACTGTATTAAAAAAATGGTTACATAATATACTGTATCCTTCAAATGATCCCTGGACTACGAAACATCCAAATAACGGGTGGATAACTTCGCGTAGTGTATGCTGTCTCACCGTATCACTATACTTTAACGAAAATCTGACTCGCCACCGACACAGATATTTAGTTCTAGATTGTGTCTTGAAAATTTCATTGACTTTCATCGCTTATTACTCAAAATAGGGTACTACGTTTGTATGGGCGCTTTGACACCAGCAAATCCTCTTAGAGAAATTAACGTAATGGCTACACGCTTGATCTGACAATCAGAAGGTCCCGGGTACAGCACAGCATTGTTAATAGCACAGTTGTGTTCCGGTATTAGCTTGAGGCCATCCAAAGTGCTTAACGTCACTTACGACCAGGCGAGATGACGGTCAAGTGCGTTAAGTAGGATGAATTTTGAACGCTGTACACTCGAGTACAAAAATATGTATCCACTTTTGAACCATGTCACATTCACTTTAATTGGCATTTCCTTCAACTCACTGTATAGGACTAACCAAGAGTGAATGTGACATGGTACAAAAGCGAATAGGTTGGCATGGTACATGGCTGCCACTCCTGAAAACTTACTCCCCATCGGTTGTCTTTTTTTCGAGCGGTGTGCCGTGCCCATTGTCACTTCAGCTCACTGACTCGTGGAGCTATGTGAACCTTAGTTCGTCTACTACGGATTTCCTAATTCCCGTTGCTATCACGCTGAGTGATTTGGAACTAAATGGATTTATATAAAATGAACCACACCGAATATGTTCTGGATTTTTTATTTCGGTAACATTTGCCCTTGGTAATTGGTATAGTTTCTAAGGTCGACTATGAAAAACCGCATGTAAATCGGTCAAACCGTTCTGGAGATAAGTGGCAACATTGGTGTGTACTCACTCACTACTCACCCTAAACGCATACACTGTCTTTGTTCCGTCGTGGGTAAAAAGATCTATAAACGAAATATGTAACATCATTTTGTTTACGTGTGGTCTCGACGTGACTGCGCATGCGTGGATGTCAATGGCGCCTAATACGCGGCGACATGCGCACACGCCGAACGAGATAAATTTAAATTGATCACATCGTGCGAATATGGGAGAGATAACGTGGCCATGGCCTTCGCGCTTCTTTCTTTGTCAGGCAGAAGCTCATTGCTGTTTGATTTTTCGCGATGTGATTTTCCCATGCTCCCTTTAGGTAGGTGTATCTGGTACAGGTGGATCTTCTCCTGGAATTACTTATCTGTATCTACCTTTATCACACCTAAAAATCATATATGTAAGGCTAGATGACACCAATTCAGATTGTGGTTAAATTGTATTTTAAACCATAAAGGGCATTATAAAACTCGTATAAAATAACTAATATTATTTAATTTTTTACTTGACTTTTGCAGCATATAATGCCCGCAATTTTTTTTTGAAAAACTTGCTCGAATTACATCTTTTGTTTTACATTTAGCCTTTTAATTACACTGTAAAGATTTTTTGGTAAGGGCTTGGTCACATAAAAATGTTATTTTACGAGATAACTCAAATATTGTTAAAAGTTTCATACATTTTCAACTTCAATGCCTAGCTGTGACGTCACTCCTAGGTACCGATTAGTATGGAGCGTTTTTGCACCACGTGACTAAAATCACTTTTCGACGGGTTATATTATGAAAACTATAAGTCGTATCGAAAAATCATTTACAATGATATTTATCTTTTCACACGGTCTCTAGAATGAGGGAATAATATTTTTTGTCGTCATTCTGATTACCATCGTTGTGGGCTCGTAGTCCACAACATTATGCTGAGTTAGGGCCTCGTTGCTGGCATTGTTGAAGTTGTTGAAGAGACATCTATCACCGCCTCCGTGTCCTAATTGAAACACGCTTGAACTAACAATCAGATGGTCCTGGGTTCTATTCCTAGTGGGGGTACCTATAGGTACTAGGTTTGGTTGGTGGTAGGGCATTTTCTTTAACCAGTTACCAGTCTGGGTCTGGCCAGTCAGCATCATGTTACCTAAGTCTGCCGCCAAACAGCAATTAATAGCACTGTTGTGTTCCGGTATGAAAGGTAGCAGAGCCAACACCTCATTAGGTTGAGGCTTCTGGGTGCGCACACGCACCATCCAACGGCCTTATCGTCACTTACCATCAGGTGAGATGAAGGCCAAGCACAAGCCCATTTTACATTTTTTACTTATTAGCCCCTTAGGCTGTCTTAAAACTTTCTATGTACCAACAAAGTCTTTTCTTCTTACTGGGATCACCAAGCTTTCTGCCAAGCGGCGACATAAACTGCTTTTTATCCCGGCAAACAGTTCCCTTGAAATAATTCATGAAATCGTACTAGTTTCAAATCAAATCAATTTATTTGTCCAACATAGGTATTACAGATCTTATATGAAACAGCGGTCACTATGTTGAGCCTTGCGGCGTGCAATTATTCACATAATTATATGTAAAAAAATAATATTAAATACAAATCAAACAATAATAAAGTCAAATTTAATTTTATAAACTAAACTAATATCAATAAACATATTGTTACATTAAATAGTTATTTATCGCTGCACTTTATTGAAGAATACATCAATCGTGTAGTGTTTTCTGACAAGTAGTTAAACAGATTTCGTTTGTCATATTTAATACGCATTCTGAGACCACGGAATGTCATATACCTTTATCTTTACACAGAATTGGCACACGATAAAAGTCGGTTGATAAAAGTGTAATCAATTGCGAGCAAATGCCTTCCAGACGGTTCAGTATGAGTTCAACGCCGTCCAGATAGGAGTGATTTGTCTTTATCACCGGTATTTGGGTAGTTGGCATTTGGCAACGTCTAGCGTTCTTAATTTAAAAAAATCGAGCGTGTGAAAGTAGAATTTTCTTTATTATCATTTTAGAGTCGTCCGCGGCTTTTGCCCGGCGTGGACATTCCTTTATTTGTCCTCGAAATCGTCAAATTTATCAATATGTTTCTATTCAAGCCACAAAAAAGAAATGTTTCAAACTTTTCGAATTTAAAAAAATCAAGTAATTTAAATATGTATGTACAGAAAAATATTAGAAAGTCATTTTTGCATTTAATTTAATTGTACAAAATCATTCTTTTTGTACTAAGTGATAGCGTCAAATGTCATTTTATCGCCGCCATCTTTGTTTTCAACGTCAAGTCTTACCTGTGTGCGTTTTACATGTTTTTGTACAAATAAACTAAACCAAAATATACAAAAATGGTAACTAAATCACTTTTATTTGAGAATTGCCTTTTAAAATTATAAATGTACAAGACCAGGCCTTGGCTCCATACATTCGAACGTATCATTTCGCATTCTTTTTCATACCCGTCTTTTTAAAAGTTGTTGCCTCTGATTTTGAATTCATACTCAGATTAAAATATGCTTGGCTTGGCATTGCAACGAAATAGTTTTTAATGTGAGCATTCACAATGTAAAAAAGGTCCCGGCCAAGTGCGAGTCAGATTCGCGCGCTGAGGGTTCCGTTCAGAATATAAATAATAGACTACTATGATTAACTGCTATAAATAAATTAATACTTAATAAATAAGGTGATAGCAGAAGAATCACAATGGGATTTTTTACAGATCAAAGGGATTGCAGCTATTTCTTTTTTTGTGTTGTGTGTTTCTGCTTCATGGCAATCTGTTTTACAACAATAGCCACTTCTTTGTTTAATTCCTCGGTACATGTTTTCCTCAAGAGCCATACTTGTATGAAAGTTCTTTTCACACGACTCTCTTTATGTCAAGTGGTAAATCTTTTATGTAGGCTCGGTGTGTCACTTCTTTTTAGCCGGGTATGCTGAAGAGCGCCTTCTCCACTCAGAGCGTGTGCCAGTTTTTATATGGATGGTCAGTTCAATTCAATGTTTTTTTATTTAAAAAAAGGTTCTTGACAAACAGACGAATGGACGAACGGAAGCACATAGGTCCCTTTTTACCCCGGCAAAATATTCCCTTGTGATTATTTCTTGCATAGTTCATGCAGATGAAAGCCGCAGGCACAATACAGTATAATCAATTTGGCCTTGAACGGTTTAAAGTCTAAACTCTCGATGAACTTCAAACCTATCCAAACATAAACAAAACCGAATAATAAACTATATTTAAACGGCATTATCGCTCTAATAAATCTTTGTACTTGTGTACTTTTAAAATAATCTCCGTCGGCTATTTTTAAGTTATTTTGCGCGCTAAAATTGTCAGTGGAGATATTTGGCGCGACGCCATTTTGTTTTCGACCTTGCAACGCACTAGCAATTTGATTTTGATCTGTTGTTGTTTAGAGTTAGCTATTCATTTTGTAAAATTCAACTAAATTAGTGATAGTCATCGAAAAATCATGGTTTTAGTACCGCTTCTTTCGGAAGGCTACTGAGGTTAGGAATTTTTTCCTTCAAAAAAGGATCCGATCGGAAGAAAGTTAAAAAGTTAAAAGAACTAAGGCACCGAATTCAACTGCCCTAAAAGGCTACAGCATTCATCCCCTAAAATGTTCACCCTTAGAGGTAGAATTATTTGGGTATGTATTTTGTTTTTGTTGATTTTTATGAAAAAGCGCTAAATCAATTTCGATAAAATTTATATGGAACCACCTCTGAAAAATCATCTATCACACAGAAAGGAATCAACAAAATTGATTCATTTGGCTGAATGATCGCGTAACATACATACGAGTACGAAAAAATACAGACAAATGGAGAATCGCCTCCTTTTTTA
This sequence comes from Carcina quercana, assembly GCA_910589575.2. Taxonomy (NCBI): domain Eukaryota; kingdom Metazoa; phylum Arthropoda; class Insecta; order Lepidoptera; family Depressariidae; genus Carcina; species Carcina quercana. The sequence goes on along the minus strand of OU342454.1, from coordinate 2,253,870 downwards.
AAGTCGGTTGAAAAAACCTTTCATTTACCTTGTTCCCCTTCTATCCGCCATTTTGGATTTTATGTGACGTCATAACTCGCGGACACACACGACGCTTCCAATGACATCTACAAAAGTTGCTAAAATCATAACTCTCTTTTGTCTTCGCCGTAGTCGGTTAAAAGTCGAATTTTATCAATAGACAACGAAGATTACTCGAGTATTATGCAACCATTGATTGCCAGATACTAACTACCACCAAATAACAACAGCGATAAGATATTGTGGCGCCGATGTATCACACGTCTATTTTCAGATTCATCGCGATCTGCCAAGTAATTTCCCGGCCTTTAGTTTGGAAGCGCGTGACAAGGTGTGAATGGGACGAGAAGCTAACTTCTCGATGTTTTCCATTTTTAGATTGTCAGGGTTATCGTAATGTACACGTATCCAGAACTCATTTTTATCTTAAAAATTGAGTTGAGGTAGACGAAATAATGAAATACTTTCGTTAAAAAAAAGCTAGCTTAATCAGTGTAATTGACTCGAAAGGTTAACTCAAAACCAAAGTCATGAGTCGTTCTAAATAAATATAGTTTAAGATTCGTAAATATTTACATTTATAATTTTATTAATCCTACTAATATTATAAGTGTGAAAGTTTGGATTTTTGGATGTTTGTGACGCTTTCACGGAAAAACTACTGAATGGATTTGAATGAAACTTTACAATAATATAGCTTATACATCAGAATAACATATAGGCTATAATTTATAAAGACATATTGTGTAAATTGTACAAAATCACACTTATAATATTAGTGGGATTACATGGGCAATTTTGGCATAACAAAAACGCGTTGCCTAGCAACCGACCATAGATATGTAAATTCGTATATACAAACTTTCGCGTTTATAATATTGGTGTGAAGACTATTTGAATGTATGTATGTATGCTGTATAATAATCCTACTAATTTGTCATATATACGTCACCGGTGCCTATCGAACAAGTAGAATACATCCTGAAGTACGCGCGGACAAAGTCGCGGGCGGAAGCTAGTTGTTTAATAAAAGTGACTGATTTCTATTATAAAGACGCTTATCTGATTACGTGATACTCGTAGGTGCCAGCTGAAAACCAGCGCTGTGGCCTCCTGCCGCAGCAACATGCTGAATGCACCTTTTTAAATTTTATAAATTTTCTTTATTATTTTTTTTGAGTGTGTGTATTAGTTTTAGGCAATTAGGTTTAACCAAAATTTGTAATTTTTAAATAAATCTTTTTTCTATTCTATTATCTATGCTAGTTTGGACGTTTTGGGAAATTGACATTCTGAATTTAGACTAATGGACTTACACTGACCTTCCTCTGATTGAAATGACATATGATAAAAATCGAACCTGCGACCTGCACTTATCATTATTATTACAAACAATACGCGTATCGTTTATCCCAGCCATTCCAATACATACGCGGTCTATAAAGTATATCTTTGTATGCCAAGGACTAAGAAGGTATATTTTATATTTCAGGGTTCCGTACCTCAAATAAAAAAAGAAACCCTTATCGGATCACTTTGTTGTCCGTCTCTGTCGGTCCTTTTTTCTCAGGAACGAGTAAAATAATAATAATACATTTGTTTATTGCTCTACACAGAAAGTTCCTAAAATAATATTACATTTTTCACTTGTGCTGTATGCTAATACTGTCTGTAAGAGACTGGGGCCTGAAATAGGTGTGACCCTGTAAAGGCGTAAAAGTAGCAAGTTGATCAATATCCAATACTCAATTCTCAATTGCAAAAAGGAATAATTAACTATTTCCTTAGAGAATGCAAGGGACGGTATAGGTACTTCCCGTTGCTCTACTTTCATATCATTTCACTTTATCAATCAGACCTGACATAGTAGATAACATAAAATAAATCTTCGGACGGCAAATCACAATGTCTACGGATAGCTTTGTTTATTCCGCCAATCATAGATAACAAAAAAGTCTGCTTTTCCATTAATTATAGGAAAATGTTCGAGCAAAGCCTTGAATTCTGTGACTCATAGTATGGCCACCTTTCATCGAACACTGCAAAATTCCGAGCCTTATAACCACTTCATGTACGTAAGTCGTAAGTGCGAAAAAAATCGTCCATTAAAATACATTTCTAATTGAACGTTTTCGCAGAAAACTTTCCTGCCCTTGACTTTGTTCCACACAAAGGTTTTGTCCGCCTATAATGTGGCGTAGTATATAATTATATTTCCAGATAAAGTCTAATTTCGTTAGTATCAACTCTATACAAATCCTCTGACATGGTTCATGTAGCTGCTACTAGCGCAGTTATAACCTCTTTGGGAATTCAGGTATCCAACCTTTTTATTGCATTTGAAATGTCAAGTGTCAAAATTTTCAGTAATCAAAATTCCATAACCTTTTTACCGCACGAACGTTTGAACAATTTACCATATAAAATAGTCGTTTTAAAATATCATAGTTGTCGTTACGAGCGAGATTGGAGACTGGACGTGTGTGATAATAAAATATTGTGAAATTATGCACTTGCATAGAGCTTTAAGTCGACTGAAATTATGTCGGATTGTTATTATGAAAACGGTACGATGTATTGGAATAAGTGAGCTGTGTACATCACTTATTTGGGAAGGACTGCACTTTAGGTGACTAAAACTAGCGCCTTCAAACTTTTTTTACTTATAGAACTACTTAAAACAAACAACTGTGTAAAATCTCAGATTGCGGAAATGCGCCGTTTTAATGATATGATTTTTTAAAGTTTCAGAAAATTCCTTAGCACAACGCCATATTTAAGTGAAAACCAAGTGCACAGATAACTATATATTGAAAACAGACCTAACTAAAGAGATTGCAATCACTGACAATGATGTTTAAATTCGCCATAAAGAGGATATAATAATATATGACTGGTAGTCAAAGATCTAGGACCATACAGCCTTGTCTAAACTGGCATTTCTTTTTCATCATTCGTATTCGTTATCGGGGCAGGTTTCCGCAACTCGACGTCAGATGCGCCTATTTTGCGTGTTTCTTTTTCATCATGCAAAATATGTATTACAAATACAACAATCTTTCGTCCAAGTGCCGGAAACGGTACTCTATGAAAATTTTAACAATCGATAGATAGGGTGGGGTAGAGATAGTTAAACGCCAGCATTTCGTTTCTGGCACTTCGCCGGCCGCTGCCGCGGCACGCTTCGCTCGGCTCGTGCTTTGGGGTTGGAATAACCATGTGTTTCTGCCCTGGTTGTATTATTTGTGACGATGTTTTATTTCACCCACTCGATTCCTTGAACGACACTTTTAACTCCATATTTTATTTTACTCCGTATTACATACATTTCATTGAGAATACTGAAAAACGGCTTTGGCCTAAAATTCACCATAAGGGACTAAAATAAACCAAGACATGGCTGTAAGAACTACTGACCATTTTCTTCTTGTCTTCAAGAAGATTAATAAAGGAAATGTCAGTTTTGTGTCGGTTCTTCTTTCGTGGGAAGATATTTTGTGGATAAACCCTCTTAAGCTTTGTTTTCAACTAAAAATTGCGATATTTTATGGAAAATATGTACAACTTTAAAAAATCTTGGTAGGACTGCACTTTAGGTGACTAAAAAAATTTTGGATTGTAGAACTCATCATGCAAATCTATCCGATGGGATTTCTGCCCTCCACTCATCCCCGGGTCTGTATATAAAAAAATAACCTAACAAACCTAATCTATCCGACGGGATTTCTGCCCTGCAGTCATCTCCGGGTCTGTTGCAGTCACCTAAAGTGCAGGCGAGCCAAAATCTTATCTTTAAAACGGTGCGTTTCCGCAATCTGGGATTTGGGACAAATTTGATTCTAAAAAAGTTTGAAGGCGCTAGCAAAATTCACGTAATACGAGGGGCATACCGAAATGATCGGGAATATAAAACAATACATACAGGAAATAACTAAATTTATTTTTATTGCTTTTCGAAGTATTCTCCGTTGCAGTTAATGCACTTTTGCATTCGTTCGAACCAATTATTATAGCAGCAATTCCAGTCCGAAGTTGACATGGTCAAAATCGTCGATTTGTATGCTTCCACTGCTTCTTCTGGACCTTGAAACCGCTGACCACGCAATAAATCTTTGATTCTAGGGAATGTAAAGTAATCATTGGGACTCAGATCAGGGCTGTATGGAGGATGATCCATTAATTCAACGTTTTCCTGCTTCAAAAACTCGCTTGTTTTCTGAGCGGTGTGAGAGCTCGCATTATCGTGATGGAGGATTATGCGTCGTTTCGGGTTACCTCTACGGAGTTCGGATATCATCTGTGGCAAACAAACCGTTGTATACCAATCAGCGGTAACCGTTCTCCGTTCCTCTAAGGGAACTGTGACTACATGTCCTGTTTTCGCGACAAACGAAGCGACCATTTTCTTCGATACGCTGCGAGAGCGGACAACTTTTGTTGGCTTGATCTCACCTGCGAAGACCCAGACAGCCGACTGATGCTTTCTTTCTGGCTCATATGAATAGATCCATGATTCATCACCAGAGACAATGTTATAAACAGCTTTTGACTTTCCTCCGTTGAAGCGTTGCAGAGTAGACCGGCACCAATTGACACGAGCCGCCTTTTGCTCTTCGGACAAATTATGGGGCACCCAGCGGGAAACTAGCTTTCTCACTCCCAGTTCACCATGTAAAACAGTTTGTATCGCAGTCATACCTATCCCTAAAGTAGCCCGAATCTGCTCATATGTAATATGTCGGTCATCCTGTATCATTCGGCGCACAACAGCGACATTTTCTGGTGTAACCGCTGTTTTTGGCCGGCCTGTGGAAGGTACGGTGCCAAGAGAAGCACGTCCACGCCGGAATTCAGAATACCAGCGATATATTGTCGTCTGGCTAGGCGCTTCACTCTTGTATATAGATATAAGCTCAGCGAGACATTGTCCCTGAGATAATCCTCGTCGAAAGTTGTAAAAAATTATGGCACGGAAACTTTCTCTTGTAAGCTCCATTTTTTTATCGACCTATCAATTTCAAACTGATATTGTTCTTTAAAAAAAAATTTTTTTTTAATTCTGTCAATTGTATTCGATTTTCAACTAACCAGTGTTTATTCATCAAAAAGAGTTTTTAATCTAATTAAATCGAAAGTACTCGATTACCGATCTTTTCGGTATGCCCCTCGTACATATTTTGCATGATGAAAAATAAATGCCAGTTTAGACAAGGCTGTATGGTCCTAGATCTTTGACTACCAGTCATATATTATTATATCCTCTATATGGCGAATTTAAACATCATTGTCAGTGATTGCAATCTCTAGGTCTGTTTTCAATATATAGTTATCTGTGCACTTGGTTTTCACTTAAATATGGCGTTGTGCTAAGGAATTTTCTGAAACTTTAAAAAATCATATCGTTAAAACGGCGCATTTCCGCAATCTGAGATTTTACACAGTTGTTTGTTTTAAGTAGTTCTATAAGTAAAAAAAGTTTGAAGGCGCTAGTTTTAGTCACCTAAAGTGCAGACGAGCCCTTATTTGGGCAGATTTTGAAGGATTTAAGTTGGTCGTACTTCCTTTTCGATTTACCAAACTCCTTGCTAACCGAAGATTCAAATTGGTGAGGCTTAAGAGGATTGTCTGTTTAGAGCACGTGGCCGCGTTCAAGGTTGCATTGTTTTGTAGCTGTCCCTATCCTACCCGAGCGCGTACAGTGAGACAGCATACACTACGTGAAGTTATCCACCCGTTATTTGGATGTTTCGTAGTCCCGTGATCATTTGAAGGATACAGTATATTATGTAGCCATTTTTTCAATACAGTATATTAATAAAATTTCAGATGTCGGTGGTTTTTCCAAATTGTTCTAAATTGATTCATACTCTTGTAAATCAGGTTCAAAGTTGGGGCTTTTTATTACCGTAAAATACAATTTTTTGACGCCCTGTTACTCTGGAAGTATATATTTAAACGAAAATCTGACTCACCACCGACACAGATATTTGTTTTTAGATTGTGTCTTGAAAATTTCATAGATTTTCATAGCTTAATACTCAAAATATGACTGGACGACGTTTGTATGGGCGCTTGGACACCAGCATACCCTCTTAACCGCTACAGAGTTTACAGATTCTGTAAGAAGGATGAGGAAATGCACATCCACATCCCCTTCCACTGTCATGCTCTTCATCACAGCAGAAACCGACGCCTCGGAGGCCATAGTGCCGCAATGGACAGCATCAGGACTTCCAAACCTAGATCAATCGTACGGTTCATGACCGACATTGGCCCTGTGGAGGTGATCCATAGGGGACTGTCACAATAGATCTGTAGAGGTCGCAGTGACATGCAGGACACACGGACTGCACCCTTTATGTCGATATAATAATAATTAATACATAGATACAAATTATGACACCACACTCACCACTGGTGATAAAGGGAGGTCCTTTTCTAAATTCACGAAATCACACGGCACAATTGTTTTTTATGTATGATGAGTTTGCACTTGACCTTCATCTCACCTGATGGTAAGCGTGCTCCCAGAAGCCTCAAGCCAATGAGGCACTGGCTCTGCTGCCTTTCATACCGCAACACAATGCTATTAACACTGCTGTTTGACGGCAGACTTAGGTAACATGGTGGTAGCTATCCAGGCGGACATAGAAAAGACCGATCCTAGTCGATTCGATTGTTAGTCGAAGCCTGCATAGCCTGTCCCGCTGCAGCCTGGAGCTGCCGAGTTGTCGTGGCTGAAACGCCAAAGGGAGTGCGAGAGGAGCACTGGAGTACGCGTGGAGATCCCAGGGCACCTCGACTTGCGGAGAGGGGGTTTTAGTTGATGGAAATTTCACATAGCCAGACTCTCCTAAGAAGTCGGGTATCTTCAAAAGATTTCCCCCTCAAAAAAAGGTCACGAAGGCAGTTATTTACAAATTAATTTAATAACAATATTTCGTCCAACAGTCTGTGCAGCAACAAAACTCTTTTTAGCTTCAAACGAAGCCAGCTGCCAAATAGACCAGTATCTATGCATTATGTACCTATGTTTTAAAATGGCATCCCATATAGCTAAATGAATGTTCTTGTTCATATGACGTCGTCCCACGCGTTCCAGTAGACTTTGTAAACATCCACGTGATTCAGTGTTAATGAATTGTTTCTAGTGACTGATAATATGTCTGTTTTGTCGCGAACTGAAGTAATGGAATTTTGTCTTTCATGCGCAAGAGTTCGCAATACGCCTTCATCTCACCAATGGTGATAAAGTGTTGCAATACGAAACAGGGTTCGTGTTGAAGCGGTACTAAATTTGACTCGGTCTGTTTAATCATGAATTTGATAGGTCTCAATATACATGACTGTAGGTAAATAGGTCATTGAATCATCATCATCAACAGCCTATATACGTCCCCACTGCAGGGGCTCAGGCCTACTCTCCTACAGAGAGTGCATGGGCCATAGTCTACCACGCGGGCCCAGTGCGAATTGGCGGACTTCACATGCCTGTTTAACATATGCAGGTTTCCTCACGATGTTTTCCTTCACCGTTAAGCAATCGGATAATGTACTTGAATTGAAAAGCAACTCATAGGTACACGGCTGGATTCGAACTCTGAACCCTCAGGTTGTCCTTATCCACTGCGCCACCGACGCTTCTCAGGTCATTGAATAGGATCTTAGACAATATAGTTCAAGTGATCACGGAAACCTCTATACAAACAAGGACGATCTCGGCCATGAACCGTACGTTTGAACTAGGTTTGATGGTCTTGATGCTGTCCCTTGCGGCAGCGTGGCTTCCGAGGTGTCTGATTCTACTGTGATGAAGAGCATCATAATGGTAGAGAATGTGGATAGGCATTTCCTCGCATGTTCGTCTGCACCTATATGATAAACCTGAGCGGAAAACCTCAGCCTATTGATTCACCGATTCCTTTCTTTTGTTAACAGCCAGCGAGTCGTGAGAAGATGATGTCAAGATCTGCGTTCGCGCTAGCTGCGATCGGTCTAAGCCTCTCAACGTACAGTGTCCGCCAAATGATCCTACACCACTCCAGGCGAATCTAAACCGCCCCAACAATATCAAGACGATCCTAGGACACTCCAGAACGATTCTACTGCATTCTAAAAAGTTCGGACGCATAGTCGGCGATTCTACGATGTTACCAACATTTCTGGAAGGCTTCGTCGATTCCTGAGATGCTTATACGGCATTGCATCGAAAAAAGTAGGGTTCTGGATTATTCTAGGTGTTTAGCAATCTAGAAGGTTCTACAGCATTCTGTTTAGAATTAAAGGTGCTGCAGAGAATTCTAGGTAGCTTAATGCAGGTTTTAAGCGCGTCATTAGGTATTTCCAGAAAATTTTATGGCATTCTGTTTTAATTAGAGATTGTCTTGAAATATTCTGGAAGATTTTAGGCAATTTCAGAGGACTCTAGCGCCCTCTGTATTCAGTTAGCTCGCATGTTTGTTTCAGCTGAGGCATAGCTTTGTTGAATCGGGAAAGACAATTTTGTTTGCGAAAGCATTTAGAATATTAGTTTTGTTACGATGAGTTTTGTTGCAAAATTGTCTTTTTGTCTTTCTGTTGTTCTCGACAGATGGCGTTGATGTCTTTAGTTCATTTATGGAGATATGATTGATTGGACGCTCTCTTGTAGTTGCTAGTCACTCGTTTCTAAGTACTTTGATTTTTATTGATTTGTTTCATCTTTATCTCTGTGCGTATGCGTCAATCAATACTCGACATATCTTTGTAAATAGATTCGCCTATTATTTTTGAATTTCAGCGCCATCTAGCGGAATCGCCAAGTAGTGTGTTTGAATTAAAATTGTAAAGATTATTTGTGATTGTAATGTCTGGTATGTTCAGATTTAAGTGGAAAATGTAAAAGTTGTATCTGTATTCTAAAAATTGTATTCAGTTTTACATTTTTGTGATCCGTGTTTAGGTATTATTTATTTATTAAATATGTACCATCGTATGTTGTTGTATTATTTACGTTTCTGATATGCATTCTGCAACTTTAATAAATTATCAGTCCTAGTCCTACAAAAATAATCGGCAAATACTTTGTATCATAATAACAAAAACTATGTATACATACTATACATATATATGCTCATACAATTTTTAGGAACTTTTGGAAAGAAAATTCCAAGCTGTCCAGTCGCGGGACAACTTTATCAGAGCTTTTGGGAATACACACATATAAGATAATAAATTATAGTTTTAAAAATAATAAACATTAAAAGATCACACACAACAAAAGAAAATTTTCCAGTGCGCACAATTTTAAGCACCTCATATACATATTTAAAAAATGAAACCACAAATGCAGTTACTCAACAAGTTTATTAAGCTTAGAATCAACGCTTATGGAAAATACAAAAGAATACCTTACGTAACAAATACAACCACATTAAATGCACTTAAAATACAATTCTGTACATAAAAATGATCATAGTACATGTCAGGTGCTTTAAACAAATTAACCACCGAAATTATTTATTAATAATGCTATCATTAATTAATAACTAAAGCATCAAATCTCGAAAGACTTATATTAATACAATCAATTATAAATGTTTACATTATCCGTGAAACGACCACAGCTGAACATAGGTCGAGATAATGATAGCGGTAGGCGCTTAAACCCCCCAACTGCGCCGGTCCATACAATTCGGTACAAATTTCCGATACGTTGTCGCCATACAATAAACTTCTCTTAAAACTATACAACATTTCAATTCACTGAGATATATCTACAATCTATGTCATATAAAAAAGCCAAAGGTTACTAAAGTATTACAAAAGTTTATAACAGTAAAATGAATTTACTATTGAAAATAATTGCCATCAACAAGACTGTTGCCATATTTTTATCAATCTACCAATATACGTATAGCTTGTAGGATACAAATTAACATATACATCATCAACAGCCTATATACGTCCCGTCTCAGGCCTACTCTCCTACAGAGAGTGTATGGTACATAGTACACCACGCGGGACCAGTGCGGATTGGTAGACTTCACACACACCTTTGAATTTCTTAGGAGTGTGCAGGTTTCCTCACGATGTTTTCCTTCACCGTTAAGCAATCGGACAATGTACTTGAATTGAAAAACAACTCATAGGTACACGGCTGAATTCGAACTCTCAGATTGAGAGTCCGCGCCTTATACACTGCGCCACCGACGCTTTATATATATTTATATTAACATATACATACAAACTCAATTTTTAATTATGTTTAAAACAAGTTGTTTACCTACATTTCTTATTGTTTATTATTCGTGTGCTTTAGACAAAATACTAAAGTGCAAAATACTTAATTGTAAATGTACTTTTATTATTTAAAAGCTGACTACAATACATAAAAGAATAACCGGTTACAAGTCATCGAGATCCGCAGAACTTCGCTTAAGGCAGTGCGAGCAGTCGCGACTTGGAGCTCTATTTTTGATTCGCTCTACGCGCCGCGAGCGCTCGTTTTCTACTGATTTTCGTTCGACTTACGAAATTTGGTATTTTTGAATCGCTCTTCTGCAACGAGTGGTCGGGACCACTCGTTGCGGAGGCGAGCGATAGACTACACGCCATCGTCGAACACTGATATTACCACTTATTGACATTGAACTTCTATGTACTTTGCATTCCGTTTTCCTTGCATGAATTACCGGTTTTATTTTTCTGCATAAAACGGATAAAATTAAACATTTTAAGCTATATTGGCATCACCTGAGGCGAATGATTCAAAAATACGGTCAAACCTGTTTTCATGCGACTTGTAGTCGATCGTGACTTAAGTCGTGTGCGACGAAGCTATGTCACACCAGCGAATCAAAAATAGAGCCCCAGGGCTACTTCCCCAAGAAAGAAAGTTGCGATAGACGTCCAAAATGAAATCGCGGGTAATTTCTTATCTGTATTTTTTTCTCGAATGATACTGTTGGTTCCGTGACCACTACAGCTTGACCCGAACAATTTGTCAAGGGTTGAGAATTTGAGATTTCAATTGCACTTCCTCATCATCAGCCAGGAAACGTCCACTGCTGGACATAGGCGTCCTTAATGGTATGCCACATCAACCGGTCCCAGCGACTATCCGAGAACTTAAACAGGTCGTTGGTCCACCTAGTAGGGGCCGGCCCGGTAGACGTTTCACCTCAATGAGTCGTCGAGCTATGTCGGTGACCTTGTTCCGGACCTTATCACGTATAGAAATTCCGAGCATAGCTCGTTCCATTGCTCGCTGAGTGACTTTGAGCTTGTTTATTTGGCCCACAGTAAAGGACCACGTTTCGGTTCCGTATGTCATCACTGGCAACACTAACTGATTAAAGACTTTTGTATTTAGACGCTGAGGTATTTTGGACGAGAAGATATAGAAGATAAGAGTAAGACTCGACACAGATATTCGAATGGCCACAGGCCGCATCCTTCATATTTTAAATTGTGGCTGAAAATAAATGAATTTCATGAAGTTCTATGACCCGATCATAATAAATACATTCCATTTTTAAGTTTTGAAAATTTCTGACGCGTTACGAAAATAAATACAATATGTACATTTTATAACCTCTGCTATAGTTCTAATTACTTCACTATATTGTTAATTCGCAACAACCGTTCGTTTATGTACGATTCTTAAATCTAATTTAACATGCATACGTATCACCTTAAGATATACACCGCACAATGACACATAAATATAATAAACTTTCTAAAATGTCCAATTCCTTTTTAAACATCGTTTTACAACATTTTATACAAATCCACAAGGTCAAAAGAAGATTAAGCTCTCTACGTCGCGAATCTTTTAATACCATTTCATAGATATTTCTTAAATTAGTAAGTAATTAGTAAATAGCATATACGAATAGCAAATTGCAGAAAATAGGGCTATAAAATTAGTAAATGTTTATTTCCTTGCCATGTAGCCATTTAAAATGTCTATGAAGTAGTAATAAATGTCCTAAGATATCAAGGTCAAGGTCGACCTAAGGGGAGACTATCAACAAGAGGTCAAGGCCAATCTAAAAGGCCAAGTTCAAGGACAAATCTAAGTTCACGAGCTAGCGAACGCAGTAGAAATGTCCTTGACAACGTGGCACTATGGCCTCTTGAAGTATTTTTCATCTACCCTCTTGGCGAGTGCGACCAACGCAGTGTGCTTGCGCACTGTATCTGCCAGCTCCCGGCGCGGCAGTCTGGTCGTGATGATTGTGAACACGTGGCCAAATACAAGAGCGTCGAGTTCCGTTGGACTGTGGAACATAAGATATCGTTTTAATTCGGTTCGGTTGTACTCATCAAATTGGTGATAGTTTTTATGTTCAACTGACTTTACTCGTATGTTGAGTTAAAGCATAGATTAGTGCATATTATAATGAATTTTGTTTCAATCAGATATTTGCAGGTTTTGGAAACTTGACAAAATCGAACTCCCATGACATCTCTACTTACTTCATCGTAGCTTTAGTTAGAAGATACACAAATTATCAATTACATACATACTCGTAGTTAGACAGACAATCCGCAGGTCCCGGGTTCAGTTCCCATCAGTACTTTTCACTGGAAGCAGTGTAAATAGTATTGTTGTGTTCCGGTTACAAGTGCCATATTATCTAGAGGCTACTGGATGAGCACGCTTCTTTCAAACGGCCTTGCCATCAGGTGAGATAAAGGCCAAATGCAAACCCATTTTTACATTAAAAACAAGGAAGATCTGAAAATTTTAAAAAACTTGAGTGGGATCGTTCCTTAAAACAAGACATTGCAAGACTCACAATCTTTTAGTTCCTAAATTGAGTTTACGCAAATTCGTTTAAGAATCGTGCCCATTCATCCAACAACCTTTTTTTTTCAGAGTACGCTATAATATAATAGCATATAGTCTACATTTATAAGGACACGTTCACACTTAGCTATACTATATATTATTGGCATTCTATACGTTATACAATTGAGCGATACGCTGAGTTCATGCTGTGCTATATCGCTTTGTTACATCGTTTTTTATCAATGAATGAAGTTGATAAAAATACTGCCTGCACATCCTATAATTTTGAAAATGATCCTCATAATCTAAAGTACTAAATCCATTGAGAACACTCTTCAAACACCGCGGTCAACTGAGATGATATGCTATAAATGCTTGCGATTATATCGCGCAGTGTGAACGCCATGCTATATAGTACAGCATTATGTCCGTACTTGCTATACTATATAGCACAATAGTATAGCGTAGTCTGAAAAATGACGTATAGATTCAGAAAAATAACTCGCTAGATTCACCTGTTAAAATAAAGAAAATGTACTCACTTTGATATAATATATATATATATATATATATATATATATATATATATATACAAGTTCATTGAACTGCCATTCTACATAATAATATAGATTATTTATGTTTATTTCGTTTCAAAACAGAAAAATATTTATTTAACTAAGACGCACACAACACAATACAAAAGCCGTGTACTTTCACACCTTTATTTTTCTTTTCTTATCAGGAGTGTGCAGGTTTCCTTACGATATTTTGCTTCACCGAAAAGCTGATGTTTTTTTCTTCATTCGTATATAAATTCCACGTTGGAACTCATTGGTACGAGCCAGGATCGAACCCATACCTCGATTGCTCAACTGAGCTACCACGGCTTTTTTACTGCTGCGAATTCCTTTATTTCTTATTAAGTCACTTAGAGAAGGCCCATGGGGCAATCTTGCAAAAGGCACATTAAATATTTTATTAGTTATTAACTACACTGTAAAAAGCTATATGAAATCATTTGAAAAGTCTTTATATGATTCCAAAGGTTTTCTTTTAAGAATAGACAAATTATTTCGTGACGTTGGCTTTCAATACGACTTCGGAACAAATCCTCACTAATATTACAATAAAATAACCGTCATTAAACACATGTTTATATATATTTTGTTTTATCATTAGGAAGGTAAATACAAGATTTTTTTAATGCAACAAATCTTATACATAGACACATTTGTTTAAGAAGATTTCTACCTGTATACCTTAAAACGTAGATGATATACTTCAATTTATTCGGACAGTTTTCAAAAACTCTTTGGTTTTCAAACATAAATTCGTCAAAGATTCGCCTTCCACAAAATGAAAATAATTTTGAGCTGTTTAAAAGTCATGCCATGCTATCCCTTTTAAATCTTACGAACACGAATGTGACAACATGACTACCACGGTCGGTCGTTTAAAATCCAATCACATTCCGAGTAAGTTCGCGAATCACGTCTAGTCTCGACGTAGTTCTTACTAGTTCTAACAGATGGCGCTGATTTATCGAGTACTACGCGCACTCGAGGCAAATGTTCGAATGTTCATATCATTCCTTTTTTAAACAAATCATTTTATTTTATTTCTGCGACAATGGCAGCACATGACGATATAAATACGTTGAACTATTGCAGGATTTTATATTTTATTTACATTTTTAGGATCTCCAAACCCCGACAAATGAAGATAAAGGCGTTTTAGGTCGCTAGAATCACTCCACAACAAAGCATCTAAGTATAATAAAAAACATTATTATAAGCTAAATTTATTAGCATTGAACATCCGGACTTTCAATCAATTTCAGTTATTTCAAATTGTGTATTATATATTTGGTTTCTCCTTCGTAAACAATTTAACAAACTTTCAACGCTCATTTCCCGATCCTCAGGGATATTCAAACCTGCAAGAAATACAAAAAAAATCATAATGACCAACCTCCTGTTTTCGTTTGGGTTTATTTTCATGTCGATAAGAATCATTTTACTTAAATCTTATGGGTATTTTGATATTAAGCCTTTATAGATAACAATCTATGAGGACCGCATTAATAGAATTTAAATTAATATCTTCAATGGGTGTCGAATTTTTTTGAATATATACAAAAATAAGGCTGCATCACAATCTTACTCACGGTACTAGTCTATCTACAAACGATTTTTAAGTGCACTATAAAGTCCACACTATTCAAAATTTTAAAAGAGATGTTTTTAAATCCGTCCTGCACTTGTACACTATTTAAATATCAAGGAAATATCTGAAGATTTATAGAAAATACTAGAATTGTCGTTTTTATTTTGTTTCTAAATAACATAATAATTCTTTTTGCACTAAGTGGCAACATCATTTTATTGACGCCATCTTTGTTTTTCTATCAAATCCAAGTTCAGTCCTGCATGTTTCGTGCGTTTTAAATGTTTTTAAACCAAAATATTCAAAAATTGTAATTAAATTCTTTTTTATTTATAATAATAATAACCTTTTAAAATTATAAATGTATGTACAAGTCCAGGCCGGGGCTCCATGCATTCGCGGAAGGTGTCATTTAAAAAAAAACTATTTTAGAATCGACACAAATTTTTGATATGACTAAACTAAAGCAAAACAAACAAAATAAAAGACCTGATGATAATCTTGACGGCCTGCTACCGACGGAAACTGAAGACAAGACATTCTTTAGGTACGCATTGTCGGTTTTATCATTGTCACTGGCGCTGGCGCATGAAAGTTGATCGTCGAGAAGGTTTTCATTGTTGCTAGCAGAAAAAATAAATAATAGAAAAAAGATTATATATGCGAATGTGAGTTTGTCCTTCCTACCCTGTGACTTGATTTTTTGTATAGAGATATTTGAAGGTTTGGAAAAGGACATCGGCAACTTTTATCCCGATCGAGCATGTAGCTCCCGTGGGATGCTTTCCAAAGTCCACACGGACAAAGTCGCGGTTTTGATTGCTAGTTTACAATATGCACTTGTATAGGTCTAGGCCTCAATCTATACTTATATTTACAAAGTAATTACCTGGATCCATCGCCTGTATTCGCACGTACGAAATGAAAACTGAGGTCTCTCCCGTACTCGCATCTATAAAATGAATGTCCATTGTCTGTATTTGCATCTACAATATGAATAAGAATAATGAACGCATACATAATTTCAAATACTTGTATCCTAAGTTTTTATTACTATTTACAAAATGATAACCTAATTTTCTCGTCTGCACTTGCAAATATTTGGATCCTACGTCTGTACTTGTCTACAATATGAATACTTGGATCCTGTCAACATTTGAACCTACAAGATAAATTCTTGGATCCTATGTCTGTAATTGAATCTACAATTTAAATACTTGGATCCTGTCAACAATTGAGCCAACAAGATAAATTCTTGGATCCTATGTCTGTAATTGAATCTACAATTTAAATACTTGGATCCTGTCAACAATTGAGCCTACAAGATAAATTCTTGGATCCTACGTTTGTAATTGAATCTACAAGATGAATGCTTGGATCCTAGTAGATGCAAATCTACAACAATTGAATCTAAAGCATTCTAAGTCTGTAGTTACATTTAAAGGATCAAAAAATATGTTCGTTTTCTTATGTATTTGCATCTAAAACAATACTTGGATCCTATGTTTGCAATTACATCTACAAGATAAATGCTTTGGATCCTACACCAGCAAATGTATCATTTAAATGTATCAGGTATGAATACCTGAATCCTACGTCTACAAGATGAATACCTGGATCCACCGTCGTTCTGTCGCCACTTGTCGAAGCCGTTATGATCGTTGTCGATCAGTCTACCATGGCTACCATCGCTGTCCTCGTCATTAATGACACGTATAATGTCTTCCATGCCATCAGATACCAGAGTGTCCGTAAGCTCGCCTTCTTCGATCGTGTCTAGAATTCAACTTGGGTTTAACATCTACTGGCATTAGGCCCCATAGAAATTTAAAATAACCTGTGACAGCGCCATTTTGTGACGTGTAACTGTCAAACTTGAATTCGTATTGAAGTGAAGTTAGTTTCAGATGATTTACTGCATATCACAGTTTTATAGTACTCGCACGCTATGTTTGCTCCTCTGAAGTTAGCTCTCCAGAATTTCGCGCATGTACAGACGGAATTTGTGTGTATTATTTTCGATAATAACTATCCCTAGATGACATACAACACTAGGACATTTCTTTCCACCCGATAACTTGTCTTGTTTCCGATTTATACGTTAATAATTGATACTTTGCAGTCTTTTGTAGCTCACTTCAGACTTCAAACATAGTTTGCGAGTACTGAATAAGGCTTTAATATAGCTACTCGCAGCACGTACATAGGGATGGATGAAAGTCCTAAAATTATTTACTTGTTCTATTCTATATAATATCAGACATGCTACTGGGACACTGGTGCATGTAATGACAGCCAGTGTCGCAGCATCGGTGCGTCGGTGCGCTGCGACGACAGCGAGCAGACTGCTGCGGACGCGCGCTAGAGGCTCCACTCTTGCGCATCGTGCTGCAGAAGCAGTCTACATGCGCCACGATCGGTTTTTAAAAAATTCACGGATATCTCAAATGGTTTGCTCATAAAAAACTTTTCTCACATTTCATACCTTCTAGTGAAAGTATTTCTAAGGGACTCTACAACATCAAAGGTATTTCGAGGGACGTCTTTTATAAACACAGACATTTTAAAAATTTATTTTGTAAATCTCTTGTCATACTCAACTATTCTTCTTCTCTTTTGCTGTCGTTTATGTTATTTTTTTAAAGTCTACGATGCTTTTATTTATTTATTTGAATCTAGTTTCAATATTATTTAAGTATTTATATTATTTATTAGTAAGTATATACATATAATAGTAAATGTTTTAACTGATACAAAAGCCATATGTGGACGCTTATCAATGGCTATTTGTCGTTTATTTTTCTATCTATGCTCTGTAAAATAAAATAAAACGTACCCAACTCATTTCTCGCCTCAAACTTAATCTCCACATCATTACGGCAGTACGAAATGACTTCAAAGTCGTGTTTATTGTCGTCAATCTCGACCAACTGCGGCGGATTGTCGAAAGAAAGCTCGTCGACTTTATCGAGCATGTCTTCTATAATTTCCATCGCGAAATATTCGGTACCACCGTCGTATTCGCACGATATACCTTCCTTTGTCGTCATTATGGTTATTTGCTTGCATGCGAATGGTTTGAAGCCTGGTTTAAAATGTTTTACATTGAGAATTTTATTCAGAGCTGTTCTCTTCTATTCGTGTAAAGTTCGTTTAGAGTTTACGAACTCATATAAAGTTTACGAACGAATGTAAGTTTATGTACGCATATGAAGTTATAAACACATGTAAAGTAAATAAGCGCGTGTAAAGTTTACCAACTCATGTAAAATATACGAAGGCCAGCAAAGTATACGAACACATCTAAATTTACGAACGCAAGTAAAGTATACGAACGCATCTCAATTAATTCTCTTTACTATTTGAAACGGCTAACAAATACAACTACTCGTAATTACCGAACATATCAGCCTTGGCGTATTCGTTGAGAGGGTATCCCTGCCCCCTGATCGGTAGACGAGACCGTTTCGACTTGCAGCTCCAGTCAGAGGTTCTGTCTGAGGTCTTCTCATCAGGTATGTGTCGACGGATGTACGAGAATTGTAACGCATTCGATATTAGGGAGTCTTCTTGATACTGGAAGTTTAGGTTAGGAGTAAAGGGGGATGACTTCGAGGATAGTCAGCATCCTGTATACCTAAGCATGATCCTGCTGCCGAGCAGCAGTGTTTATACACTGTTGTGATCCGTTTGGAAGGTAATAGAGCCAGCGCCTCTTTAGCTTGATGGTTCTGAGTTCGCACGCTTACCGCCTCTCTTTACAATAGAAAAAAATCAAACGCGCCATTTTATATAATAGTTAAACATACCAATTTTATATGTCTGTCTATTATCTATTAATAACAAATTAAAAATTGATTCTCTCTAATCGTGGCTTGTAGCAGAGGGTCGTGATTATTAATTAATGAAAAATAATAAAAAAAAATATAGTAAAAACATTTAATTCAGACAAAGACCATAAGAATTGTTAGAATACAAGTGGATTAAATTAAAAAATAAACTCTGCCCAACGATGTGCTGAATCGATTTTTACTAAATATATCTAAGAACCGCAACAAAACTAGCTGTTACGTAAAAAACTCATCAAAATCTGTCCACCCGTTCGAAAGCTACGATACCACAGACAGACAATGGCGTCAAACTTATAATATCCCTCTTTTTGTGTCGGGGTTTTAACCACCCATTTGCCTTTGGACCCGCTACCGCCCTCACGAAAAGCTTCAGCGCCAACTAGGGGGTGAATCTATGATCTATTCGTATGACTTCTGACATTATAATGCCGATATGATTATTTTGGATGAACTGAACTTGTTATTTACCTTCAATTTCATCCCGGTGGCTTTAGTTACTCTCAACAGGTGTCTCAATAGCGAAGTGGTTATTGATCTAATCATTAGAACTGCCTTTGGGCCATTGGCGGATATCAGTGCCCTTATATGGCCATATAGTAGGGCATCCAATGGAGTTGGGCTGGGAGAGAAAAGGATGGGTTATGTATTGGATAAAGTATGGTTTGGGAGGGGATTTTTTAGGTAGGGAAACTAAATATTGGCGTTGACGAATTTCCTCAGAATGTTTCCAGACAAAATTTCTTTTGCCATAATCTTTTTAAAATAGAATAACTACAAATACAAAATACAAATACAAAAATATTTATTGAATAAAACTAGTGTGTAACAATAGTATAGCCATACAGTCTGTCATAGGGGAAGCCCTGTGCGACAGGTGTAGGCTCTCTCTAAGGATGACGTTTTGCTTTGTTATGCACAATATTTTTAACATTTTTTAAAAACATGCTTTACTAAGTAGGGTGAGTGTGTGTGAGGGGGTGTGTGTGTGTGTGAGTGTGTGTGTGTGTGTGGTGTGTGTGAGTGTATGTGTGTGTACTTAGGGGGCTGCCACCAAGTGACAGTTTTCACTTAACAATCATGAAAGGTGAGAGTTGAGTGTGAACAGGTTTTACTTTAATTATTTTAACGTAGTAAGTCTTCAGTGTCATTATACTCAAGAGTTTTGAGCCACTTTTTTAGTATCAGTTTACTTGTGCTTGAGGGGAGAGGGTGGAACATAAGAATTTTGTTAATTTTATTGTAGAGATACTAAAACTAGAACTGGGTTTGATAATTACTTAAAACTAGGAGATCAGATTATAGTTTCGCGAAATTAATATCATTAACGTTTGTTTGTTAATTGTTAGCTACAATAGCAGTTACGCAGCTAATGGTTCATAGATGGCGCTTTGAACAATAATTGAAGAAGTGTTTAAAATGTAAATTGTGATTCACTGTGAAGTTCTATGTTAATGATACTCATTTCGCGACATCACAATCAGATGTGCTATTTTTTGGGATAATTACTGCAGCCTATTCTATTTTAAAAGATTATGGGAAAACAATTTGTAGGATTCTGGTATCGGTTAAATTACCCTAAACTATAATTGCTGTGGTTTTATAACTGAAGCATCCAATGTCATCCCGCTGGTGTCATTGTAGTAAATAGTTTTTAAGTATTGAGGCAAATATACTTTTAGTATCAACAACCACATATAGTGGAAAACATGTTCTTATTCACACAATTGATTTAGAAAAAAAATGTAGAATGGCAGTCAAAACATATATCACTTAGGGGCCATTCATTTATTACGTAAGACGACTTAGAGCGGGGTCGACGATGTCTTATATTTTCTTACAAGGGGGTGGGAGGGAGTCTTGATAGTTAATGCGCAAAGTTAAAATTACTTTGAAATAGCTTATTGAAAAAGTGTATTACTACCAAATAATTAAAATTACTAGTCCCTATTGTAAGTACAAATAAACATGCCTAAAATTGTTACATAGAAAAATAAACATTACAATAAATCATACGTGTATTCATTTTTTCCTTTAGATTCTTACGTAATAAATATATCACAGGAGAGGAGAGGGTCGACCTATTCTAATTTTTTCTTATTTAGGGGTGAAGGGGTCAAAAACTGGCAAAAATAGTCATACGTAATAAATGAATGGCCCCTTATAATTATTATACATAGATAGTATTAAGTAGAAATCAACTCACGTCCCGAAGAAGTATTCTTTATCTCCAAGACGCTGGCTTAACGAATTGCAGCACTGTTCCACCTGAAATTATATTTAAAAAATTTAAACTAATTTTTAAGGTTACATATGTCCAATTAAACCACGAGATAGCAAAAGAAAAAGAGGCAGACAGACTAGAAGATGGGAGGACGACATCAGAAAAATGGTCATGGACATAGCGAAAGATTGAATAGAGTGGAAATCTTTAGAGGAGGCCTATGTCGAAAGACAAGCTGAAATGCAGAAACGACCGTTTACCGATACTGTGATGTCATCATAGCAAGAACAGACACCTCGGAGGCTACACCGCCACAGCGGACAGCATCAGGGTCTCCAAACCCAGACCAATCGTACGGTTCATGACCGAGATTGGCATCACAATAGATCTAGGTCGCATTAAAACGTAGGACGTACGGACTGCGCCTTTCATGCCCAAATAATAAAACCGGCCAAGTGCGAGTCAGACTCGCGCACGGAGGGATCCGCAACATTATCTATAAAATCATGTCTTTTGTATGGAAGCCCCACTTAAATATTTATTTCAATTTAATTCGCGTTTCGCTTTTACATTTATCGTGCGTACAGCAAAAATATGTAATGCACTACCGGTGTCCGTGTTCCCCGAAAACTACAACTTGGCAATCATCAAAAGAAGAGTAAACAGTCACCTTCTAGAACAACGCGTAACATCGGCGACCTCATCGTGACTTAACATCACGTGAGATTGAGGTCAAGCATTGGTCTATATTCAATATTTTTTTAAAAAAGTGAATATATTATATTCTGTGAATATTTCAAGCATCTACCTGTTGCCGTTATCAATATCACATCAGAAAAAAAATCACGTTTGTTGTATGGGAGCCCCCTTAAATATTTATTTGATTCTGTTTTTTAGCATTTGTTGTTTTTGCGGCGAAAATATCAACTGTCTAACTGTCACGGTTCATGAGATACAGCCTGGTGACAGATGGACAGCGGAGTCTTAGTAATAGGGTCCCGTTTTTACCTTTTGGGTATGGACCCCTAAAAAGGGGCTATTATTTTTTAGTACTCACATCAGCTAGGACTCTCTCGAGGGGTTTGTCTAACCAGTTGAGGGCTTTCAGCCGCTTGGCCACGTTGCTCCGCTTGGCTCGGGTCTGCAGCCAGCCCAGCGGCCATGGGTACACGGACGAGTTCCGCACCTTAGTCACTGTGTTGTATGTCTCGTTGTCCACCCACGATATGTACAGCTGTTGTATCAACATATATAATATATCACTACATTAGTATAAAACAAAGTCGCTACCCGAGTGTCCCTATGTGTGCTTAGATCTTTACAACTATGCAACGGATTTTAATGCGTTTTTTCAGGGAATAGTGTTTTGTTTGTTAAAATAGGTAACACGGTAATAGGAAAGGCATAAAAAAGTGCCCTACAGCAGGTATCAGACTACGCTATACTGTTGTGCTATATAGTATAGCAAATACGGACATAATGCCATACTATATAGCATGGCGTTCACACTGCGCGATATAATCGCAAGCATTTATAGCATATCATCTCAGTTGACCGCGTATTATAGGATGTACATTTACAACTTCATTCATTGATTTTAAATGATATAACAAAGCGATATAGCACAGCATGAACTCAGCGTATCGCTCAATTTTATAGCGTATAGAAAGCCAATAATATATAGTACAGCTAAGTGTGGATGTGACCTTAATAAATGTAGGGTGCACAATATTGTTGTAACTTTTTTTTATTTATTTATTTGAAACAATGACAATTTAGTAACGCTTGTTAAGACCTAAGTTTAAACGGACCAAAGTGATGACCAAAAACGTGTTTTTGTTATAGCAGTCCCAATAGGTCAAGCCTGTAGCAGGGCGAGCTATTTAATTATAGTTGTTCAATTTTTAAATGATGATGATAGGCGATCAACTGAGGATGAGAGACTACAGGATAATAAAGAAGAACATGCAAAACAGATATATATATAACTATATGCTATTATATTATAGCATAGTCTGAAAAGAGCCTTAAGCTCTTACCAAACCAAGGTCCAGATGGGATCCCTAGTGGGAATAGAACAGGTGGTCTATAAATCAATTCTTAAGTAACCAGCAACGTAACATGCCTCAGCGTTGACCAGTACAGTAGAAATTAAGCTCATGTAGGCCCTCATCTCTGCTTTCTCTTCTGTACTGAGCTTTGCACACAGTGAGACTCCCTTGTTAGCTGCAAAGTGCACTATAGGCTCCAGTTCCGACACCACAAATTCCCCACACTTTATGAAAGGCACTCGGCCCGAGGGCGACATGAATTCAGCGTTCCAACGCATTTCGACTTCAAATGGAAGACTGCACATCTGAAAAGACAAAATATTCTCTAACCACTCTGTTACCCTTGTATTTGCGAGGACTATTATTCATGCTGGTTTACAGTTTAAGGCGGTGGCAACATTTCGAAAGATTTTCTGCAGATTCGTAATGTCATTTTGAAACATTTATGTAACGATGAGATCTTTACTCACTGTGCTTTTTTAAAGATTTTCATTCGACTAAGACTACAATATTTCACACCTTATTTGAAATTACAGAAAATTTCCACATTAAATTATTATTCTGCAATGTGTACATACAGCAATATCTTATGTAAAAGGTGACACATTGAAGAGTGAGTATAATAAAGAATTCTGGACTCAAAAGTACTAGACTACTCAAAGTTACTAGAAACTTGAGTTCTGCAACGATTCAAGATCACTCAAGATGAAAACAGCTTTAAAACTCCTTTACCCAGAAGTTATTTTGCACTATTTTCAGACAATTTGTTAATACATTATAAATTAAATTACCTTCAAGAATGCCTGCACAGCCAGGCAGCTGGCATTATCTGGCAGTAGGATCTGTTCTACCTCGTATGGTTGGAACAACTTCACATTTTCCGGCCATGGCTCTTGAGCTAGAATTTATTTCGTTATTTGATATTAGCTATTTTATTTGTTTTAATTCATAATCAATAATATCAATCAAACTATTTGGTTATACACACAGATTCAGGCTCACGAATCATGATTTTTACACCTCCCACATTTCACCCCATGCATTGTCTGTTATTTTTCTTTTATGTGATTATAATTTTTTATAGAACTTTATTATCATCTTTATTTTCAATTAATGGTTTCTATTTTTATGCATTTAATAGTAACAATAATAATAGTAAGTAAGTAATAGTAGTAAGTAACAATAATAATATGTACATAATGTAAATTGTATGTAACAGTAATTTGTTGAAATGTAATGAGTTATTAGAGGTACCCGAATTACTAGTGCTTAGGTTACTGTCTGGACTATTCAGACTCATAATGTCTGAGTTGCTCACTTTCCCCAACAACTCAATGTTGTAAGTCGAAACTGGTTTCAGGATGTCATTGTCAGCAAGTTTTTTGTCAAATTTTGATTAAATTATATGGTCAATGTCAACCCTTTATTAATTCCAAGGAAGTGACAAGGGCTATATGAATATTAGAGCTCTCGGATTTGATTAGTAGGACATACTTTAAGTAGAATTTACCTAAAATTCAAAAACCCAGTCATAATTGGGTGTTGAGCCAAGCAGTAAATATCAATCATAAAAGTTTTAAAATACGTATCACACTAAATTTAGTCATTTAGGTTAAGATTACGGGAATAACCACAAACACGCTCGCAAAACATTATACCAAAAACGAATTCTTCGGCTTTCATTTTTAAAGATTTCCAAGTAATCAAAGGAAGAAAGGACGGAACCCGACGACGAAGCAGATATAACAGTAATATAGGTCGCTCTCAGGCTAAAATTAAAACGATTGTGTCATAGAAAAACATCGAAATATGGTAACCAAACATTATGTAACTAAGAACCATCGGTTTTGGGTCAATAATGCATACCGTTCATCGCTGTGATGATAGATTCCGTCAATTGATACTCTGACATGTTTTATATAAAACAAAAACGCGAAAAATTAGAATTTCACGAGATAAAATTCTTGAGAAAATTTTCAAAACAAGAACTGACTGACAAGAACCAAGAAATAAGAAGTATAGGAAATGTAATGTCAGTGTCACAGTGACAGTGTCAAATTCTTTGATGTTGCTGGTAAAAAATAATAGTCTTACAATACAATAATGCATGGACAAGTTCTACAAATATAATCTGTACATTACCTCCTATACTATGTCCCATAAAAGTGTCTACTAAAAAATACAAACTTTGTTATTACATAAATATTTCCATTCATTACCTTGTTACTGAAAAATCTAACTGCAACGCAAAGTAATAGAAAAGACAATGTAAGAATGAAACCGACGTATAAAATCCAATGTTGAACATCATTGAACATACAAACATCATAAGGAGAGATCACCTTTATAAGCAATTAATTAGCAATGAGCGAGTTTCTAATGCTGATGGCAATAAAATTTATATAGGTTTAATTCGTCCTCAGAAAAACCGGATGGCATCGAGGCGCTAGGATTGCAATATTTTTTTGTGTGCGAATGACAGGTTTACACTTGGCCTTCATAGTTCATCTCATGATTGTAAGTTACGATAAGGCTGTTGGATGGTAAGCGTGCGAACCCTGCAGTCTAATGATAACGAGTCACCAGCTCTGCTACCTTTTATATCAAAACACAACAATGATATTAGGAAGAGGCTGACTCTTATCTCCTTGATAGGAAAAGTGGAATGTTTCCGATTGTTGACACCCCACAGCATCATATGTTTATCCTATCGTAATGCCGAGACTATACGGTCATTTTTGTTTTAATTCATCTATTGATCTATTACCCATTTCGATGACCTTCTTCATGTTGTAATCACCTACGCAGGCTACTTTATTGTTCAACAAATTGATACCAAATGCGTCATTTTCATCGTCACAAAAGTCGAAAGCTTTTCCATGGGAAACCTGCGACGGAGGTACATCTTCATGGGATGCTTCCATGCCTTCAATCAGATCTAAATAATCATCTACTATTGATTCGGTCAGCCTTCCATTTTCATCGTGAAGATCCGATTGTGAAACTGCGGGAGTTCTAAGATTCCAATCCGAAACCTTTTCTTTTAGCGCCATCTGTGTATCGTTGCTCCATTCGTCGCACGCACTCATTATTTTGAGAATTTGGTATAAATCGAATAAACATAAGAATTTGGTGATTTGTAAAATCAAAATGACATGACAGTAGTTTGACAGAAGGCATAATGTATAATACAAGAAAAATGTAAAGGTTTTTCCTTTTCTTAACATTATTCTGATAGATCAGAGATTTGTCTAGCTTTCAATCAAAGATATATAATCTCTATGGTTGTACGTTATTTATTAATTTAACGAGATTCTTGGCGCGAACTTGTAAAATGGTGGTTCATTGCAATTTTGTGTGATATAGTGCAAAAAGTGTCACGGACGGTGTTATAGTATCAATTACGCAAAATTGTGAAGGTTTCGACGCGATCGAAAGGGTTTACCATGTCGATCACATTCGGCATATGGGTTCTTTCGAATTATGTTGAAACTAAGGCTAACCTTTGAAATTCTCGTCAAGAATCTTCAAAACAAGCGATAGAATGTACACATCATACATTTTTAGAAAACTGAAGAAAAGATATATTCAGAGTAGGCTGTATGGCTTTGTTCCTTTGCCTTCCCATTCGGGAGAATTAAACTACTACTTAATTTAACGAGATCTATTTAAATGCTCCTATACTATCTCCGAATGCTTCCATACTAAATTTCTGTTGTCGTAATCTTTTTTTCGCAGCAAATTATTATTATTTATTTTAGGAAAACCATCAGCACAAATATAACGCGTTCAAAAAGAACTACAAACCGACTTCGATGTAAATTGTGATTCACTATAAAGTTGTATACAATCCGATGTCCAATTTTTAGATAATTTCTGCACAAAGCCAGAAGATTGCGGCAATATAAATTTTGTATGAAACTTTGATTGAACTCAGACTAGTGAGACTTTTTTTGTCTCAGCAGTTTAGTGATGAATACTGTAGTAAACATTCCGAAACCAATTTGTAAAATTCAATCGCCTCCGTATCCTAAAGGCCCCAGAGGTCTTGGGTTCGATTCCCTACCTATTGGTACTCGGTGCAAATAAGACTAGATTTTTGTGTTTTACTGCATATAGATCAAGGCTTGATGGTAAGCGACGATGTGGCCTACGATGGTGCGCGTTGGACTAGGTACCTGTTCACCATACGACTTTAAAACACCCAAATCGTAGCTTTGGGAATATGGACGCCGGCAGTGCGTTCCACTCGCTGGCTGTACGCACGATATAGTTAGAAGCAAAACGTTTAGTCAGTTCCATAAGCATGTCGACTAAAGTAAGGCCAACGAGATGAGAAAAAGAATGCAAACAAACTGTCAGGGCTTCAAAACGTTTTTATTTGAATATTATACAATGTGTAAACTCCCTATTCTAAGCGTTGATTCGTCGGGGGAAAAAAACTGCTATATTTATAACAAAACTCTCAATTGTATGATCAATCATGTTGTCAGTATTGCTATATTCCATATTTAAAATCTTTTCTATCTATCTATAATCTAAAAAGAATTTGACGAAGCAATCATTTGACGATAAACGAATTTGGCCAATGTTGCTAACATTCATAAATAGGCCTTCCAAACAGCAAAACTTGTCTTAACAAGTTGGGATCTGTAACATTACCCTTAAATGTCTGTGGAATATTTAGATAGACAGATAAATGAGACAAGTATATAGTGTAACACACCCTTTATTGAAGACATAATGAACGCGTTCAAAAAGAACTAGAAGTCCCCAACTGCCCTAACAGTCTACAGCATCCATCCTATAAAACGTTCATCTTTAGAGTAAGATAGAATTATCATATTTGGTTTTTGTCGATTTTCCCAAAAAGCACTGAATCAATTTCGATAAAATTTATATGGGACCACCTCTGAAGTATGTTCTTTTAAACGAAAAAGAATCGATTCATAATTGGCGGAATTATCGCGTAACATACAGTTGAATAGAGAACCTCCTTTATTTGAAGTCGGTTGAAAAGTGACATACATACTAGATTTATACGCTATTTTAAACTATATAGATTACAATATACCAATAAGTATGTATAACAAATACTTCATGTGTGTGTGGTCTGGGGCCACTTTGTTAAAAATAATTTAGAATTCACTCTGGATTTGATAAACATTCATTCAGATGAATTCAACTCTACAGTACCGAAAGAAAGAAAACATAGTTATAACATGTGTATAAAAGAAAATGTCTTATTTCAGTTAGTACCTACATATATTACAATAGAGCATTTTCTAATAAGTGCACTATTTTTAAATGTTTATTTAATCCCATATGACATTTTACACGAAAATGTTGCCTTTAAGTTACCTCATAAAAATGGAATGTTGTCTAAAGAACAGCTTTCCAGACATATTACAACAAAAGTCAAAAAGGTGCTATCCATAGACTTTTAAAATAGATTAATATTTTGGACAATAAGGAACCGTAAATCTAGCATTGAACAGCAATAGTGTGATATTTTCGTAATGTCACGTAAGAGATAAAATATTCCCTATTGCTTTTGTTATCAACCTAACCACTTTTTTGAAACTGCCATTTGTATATATTAACAGCCGACTAGTCGGGAAAAACAGTGTACAGTAAAATGTCATTTAACTATGAAAACTGGATATAAAACTTATTTTAGATACTATGTAACATAAAAGTCATTGGACAGCGCCATCTATGTATTTGACTCATGTTGTAACATTGTGGAAAGCTGTCCATTGAATTGATTGAAAACTGGATACTGTTACCTATCAATAAACAAACATAAAATATATTTCTAGGTCTACCTTTTTTCACAGATTCTACAAAAAAACGTTCTATCACTTGAGTGAAATAGTAAATTAGACTTTCCAGTAAATTCCATTTCGAGATTTTTCACAAGATTATTTAGTCTTACAGTGACGTCTTAAATGAATTAATAAAGTGGGTTTTCGTTTAAATGTTGCATCACATACTTCACATGAGAACTTTCTCTCGTCTGAGTGTACTATTGAATGGCTATTTAAATAAATCTTTTCAGAAAAGGCTTTACCACATATTTCACAAGAGAATTTTTTCTCGCCTGTATGTACAAATGAATGTCGTTTTAATCGACGCTTTTCTTTATATTCTTTATGACATATTTCACAAGAAAACGTCTTATCTGAATGTGTTTTTAAGTGTTGTACTAAAATGCATTTTCGTTTATACTTTTTACCACAAATTTCACAGGGAAACGACATACCTGAGTGTGTTTTCAAATGTTCTGCCAAAGTGTCCTTTCTTTTAAACTTTTTATTACATATTTTACAATCTAAGTTTTTCTCATCTGCGTGCACTACTAAATGATTATGATATTGACGCTGAACAGGAAACTGTTCATGACATATTTCACAAGCAAACATGTTCTCACCTGAATGTTTAAATGAATGCTGTTTTAATTTATACTTAGAAGTAAATTTCTCATGACATATTTCACAAGAAAATTCAGCATCTTTGTGTCTCAATAAATGATATTTTAAAAGATAACTTTGTTTAAACTTTTTATCACATATTTCACAAGAGAACTTTTTCTCATTTGAGTGTACAAGTAAATGTTTAGTCAAATTATGTTTGAGGGTAAAAGTTTTAAAACATATTTCACATGAAAAACATGTTGTACATGAGTGACGTTGTAGATGGTTTGCTAAAAAATGTTTTCGTATAAATTGTTTATTGCATATTTCACAAGAAAACCTTTTCTCAGAAACCCTTTTCTCGCGTGGTTTTGAGTGTATTAGTAAATGTCTATTTAAATATGCCTTTCTAGTAAAAAATTTATTGCATATTTCACAAGGAAACCTTTTCCTGCGGTAACGTTTCATTAAACACTTTTTTAATTTATGCTTATCAGGGTGAACTAGTGGTACTAGTAAATTTGATGTTATATGGCCCTTTCTCAGATTACCCTGGTCATGTTTTTTTATATGAACAGCTAAACAGCGCTTGGTGGTAAATGATTGTTTACAGTGATCACAAACAAAGTTGTGATCTCTTGCTGTTTCTGATGTTGCTGTGTTGTCTTCATGTGCAGGCTCTGATTGAACACCTGTGGATGCAAAAGATCAAATTCAACGAGCTGTGTATTGTAGTAGCGACAATGAACACTTGTATGATTTCTAATTATTACTAAAGGAAAGGTATGGTAATCATATACTATTAAAGGAGGAATTCCTTTATTTGTCACAGGGAATTAATGGATGATGTCAAATATTTGAATCCATTGTCTTATTACTTACAGTTTAGTGAGGTTGAGCATCAATCCAAATTTATATGAAATTTATGTATGTATGATAACAATCATTACCATTGGCTTTTCGGTGAAGGAAAACATCGTGAGGAAACCTGCACACTCCTGAGCAGAAATTCACAGGTGTGTGTAAAGTCTACCAATCTTTACTGGTCCCGAGTGGTGTACTATGTCCCATACACTCTCTATAGAAGAGTAGGACTGTGCCCCTGCAGTGAGGACATGTATAGGCTGTCGAAGATGGTGTATTCTTACTGAAAACTTAATCATCATCAGCTGGGAAACATCCACAGCTGGACATAGGTCTCCTCCATGGTATGTGGCAATTTTACTTTAATTTTATCCCACATTAAATGATACAATTCTTTTGAAAGACTAAGGATCCATACACTAGTGTCAGACCAGGATTTAGGACTGGATCTCTTGTTAATCGGGGAAAAATACCTTATTTAGACTATAACCTTACAAAGTTAATGATGTTGTCATACAGTGTCATTCATACATACCATCAGCAGCTTGAT
Organism: Carcina quercana; assembly: GCA_910589575.2. Taxonomy (NCBI): domain Eukaryota; kingdom Metazoa; phylum Arthropoda; class Insecta; order Lepidoptera; family Depressariidae; genus Carcina; species Carcina quercana. The sequence goes on along the minus strand of OU342454.1, from coordinate 2,222,952 downwards.
CTGACCATGCACTGCAATCCACCACTTCTGGTTTTAAGTCCAACTCCTCTTTAAACTCTTCCTTCACACATGTATCTACAAAACATAGCTCTGGCATTTCCCCACTCGATACATCTGTCATTCCCTCATCAGGATCTTTTTTAATATTAAATTGTATCTCTTCTTTTGTACTTTTTAGACTTGACATGGTTCTCTATAGACAAAGTAAACAAAGTCAATTAATACTATATACTATCAAATAAATTATATCCTAAAATCTGTGGTGCGAGTGGAGTGAGGGAATGTGACAAAGTTCTAACTCAGAACCCCAATCCAATTTAAAATTTTAGTGATGATGATGATAGACACAACATTCAGTTGCTCCAACCAAGTTTGTTTGGGAGTAATATGGACTCTTCTCCACTTTAGGTGACTATAATAGACCTAGAGATGACTGCAGGGCAGAAATCCCATCGGATAGATTTGCATGATGAGTTCTACAAGCAAAAACTATTGTAATTCACCTAATGTGCAGTCCTTCCGTGATATGCTCTGGTAGATGGATAGGAGTTACCTACCTGCTTACTGCAAACACAGCCAGTGAACCACAGTCGACCAGCCTGCTACCTTGGGATGATAGTATAGGGCAGGTTTGTAGTGAATAAGCTTTGCGTATATATTACTTCTGGGATCCTGGCTGGCCACAGAGCTGCCGATGGTGTGGGGGATTGGGAACTATTGTAAAACTTTTCACAAATGATTGACTAGTCCAACGTGACTAACACACGCAAAACTAAGAATTTTTATTTATAAAACACAAATATTTAGCGTTAATTTGAAAAATCAAAGAATATGTATAATACTCACGGCTTCATCCATAATCTGTCAATCTGTCAGTGTCACTGTAAGTTAGCGATGAGCGTTGAATGAACGAACTAGTTAATTCAACCGTTGACGTAGAATCAACGATTCAACGGTCTACAGTTGAACGATGGACTAGTTGAATTCGTAGACGGCTAAACAAAAAGTCCGTGTCGACGCGCAACGCAAGAGACGACACGTTAACACGGTCGGATTACTTAAATTCAACCGTTGACGTAGAATCAACGATTCAACGGTCTACAGTTGAACGATGGACTAGTTGAATTCGTAGACGGCTAAACAAAAAGTCCGTGTCGACGCGCAACGCGACGAGACGACACGTTAACACGGTCGGATTACTTAAATTCGTACAGTCGTTTGCTATCCACTCAATAACGTCGTAAATGGCTCGACTTCTAACCTAATTTGAACTTTAAATGCAGAATCAGTACGTCGAAATTTTAATGCGCGATTTAGAGGGAGTTAGACCTATTACACTTAAGTTGATTCTAGTCGAAGGATGGCAATAGGATAATTTCGCGAGCACAAATGAAACAGCGTGCTGGACTGGCTGAGAGAAACCGGTTTATTTGAGTAGATGCGCGCCGTGATAGTTGTCCCGCGAATTTCATATTTATATAGCGGGAATAAGAGTTTTAACATGAAATTTTCATGTCACAAAGTATAATTTATAATTTGTTTACTTTCTTTTGTTTTGATATTTTCAGTAGTGGGTTTTTTAAAATTTTAAATATCATATTGTAACGAATTATGTGCAAGACTAGAAATCAATTTTGGTAGAGTTCATAGTTCTAAAATTATATTCGTAACCAGGATTAGTATTGTGTTAATTATTATTATTAAATGTAAATAATGATAAAATTTGAAATACATAATTTAATATTAATTAACTGTTTTGTAAATAAAACTGTAAAATACGTGCTGTAAAAGAAAATGTAGAATGAATTAATAATAAATAAAAATGTTTATTTGTAAGCCTTAAAGCAATCAATAATTAAAAAACAAAAACCTATCTTAAAATTTACTCGTTGAAACGCATAGTGCGCAGTACACCGCGTCGCGTGTCGACGGCATTTCAACTATCCACACCGTCTAATCTACTTAGACCGTCGCGTCGTCGTCGCGAAGACTACAGTTGACGCATCAACTAGTCGAAGAATTTAACTAGTTGATCGACTAGTTGACGAACGGAAAGTAACGGTCTAGTTTCGTCCACGACAAAATCGTCAACGACCCATCGCTACTGTAAGTCAGTCACTAAAAGTCACGATAATGCTTTTGTCTGTTACAAAAAGACTTTATTTGTCTATGGTACATAGGCTTCCTTCATGATATGACACTTTGACCGGTCCCGAGCCACTTGCATCCAGCAACTCCCCGCGACCTTAACCAGGTCGTTGGTCCATCTAGCAAGGGGACTATGGTACTTGATCATCATCATTATCATCAGTACTACTACTACACTACTGGACATAGGCCTGGACATATGGTACTTATGTAGTACATACTCCGCTTATTACTTTAACCTTTCATTTTATCATCATAGACAACTATTTTTTTACTGCTGTAGTGAAGTGTAGTCCTGTCTGACATTGACAATTAATTTGTTTGACATTTGTTTGCCGACGCTTCGTAAGCGGGGAAAGTTATTGTCGATTATACTATTAATTATATTTTCAATTTTCTTCGTAAGAATTAGAGTGTTTATTATAAATTTAAACAACAGTCAGCCATGGCCGATGTTTTGGATATCGAAAATTCAGAAGAATTTGAAGTCGACGAAGACGGAGAACGTATGATATTATTTTGTTAATTTATTCAACTTTCACCGCTATTATCGTCAAAACATATATTTGACCACGCTCCTGGTAGATATCGTTCTCATTTTCTGGACAGATCTATAAGTACAAAATTCAAAGGTCATGAAAATAATATATTTTTAAATGTATGAGTATTTTCTAGGTTATGTTATGAGTATGGGCAAACAAATCCCTTCCAATTCGTGTGAATGCCCGCTTTTTACCACAGTTATACAAATATTTATAAGTAATATAAGTTTTTATTGTTCCCTTTATTGTTTTTGACCTTCAAAGTAAATCGCGTGTGAGTCGATAACCAGATTCTACCACAAAATTGAATGGTATTCTAGTCATTTTATAATATATATTCAAATATTGCAAATGCAGCCTACATTTTAACATTGACCTATTGAACTTTCTCTACTTTATGTATCATTAGTCTGTATTCATTGTCACTACAGTCATTCAAATCAACGGGCAATGCCTGTATCCATTTATGGTCTGTTTACTTTATCTAGAGCTGCATAGACATGGAGATAATTTTGTGTGTATTTTCAGAGGGTATAGCTCGACTGAAGGAGAAGGCAAGGAAACGAAAAGGCCGCGGATTTGGTAACGAGGCCAGCAGTGGTGCTGTTTCCGAAAGGGGCAGCAGGGGAAGGTACTGTCTATTTATAACTCTAATATTATAAATTTGAAGCAACTCTTTAGCTCTATAAAAGTCTGTATTTTGCTTTAAATGGAAGTAGATTTTTTTGGCTAGGGTCCGTTAGGATCTATTTAAGGGATAGAAAAGCTCCAAGTTTCAAAATTAGTTTTCAAAATTTGAAAAGGCATAGCGTATCTGGGCATGGGACAAGATGCGCAAACAGCGAATGATGTTTCCAACAATGGGTGCATGCTTCAGCTCAAGACAATATTATAGATGAATATCAGCCATCATATTAGCTTATTGTTAGCAAACAGATTGCTAAGTTGCGGGATCAGGAAAAAATATTACATGTTATGTGTGATCCCCTAAGGGTGAAAGCTTCCTCCACCTCTTTACATTTCTCTCTGTCGGTAGCATTGTTGTTGCGCTAACTCTATTATATCATCGGCCCATCTTTTACTTTGTCCCACTTTCCTTGACTTGACCATGACATTGGCCCCACTTGCTTTATAATATTGATAAAATTAAAATCATTTGCACTGAATGTTACGTTTTTTTGGTACTATTTAGTATTTGGAAAATACTCCAGGTGATTTTGTTTTTTTAACATATAATCTGCAATAATTAAAAACAACGACATGCCAGATAACTTTTTATATTGTGTTCTCTTTCCCTACAGATATGACAGCCTTGCGCCTGAAGGAGACAGCAGCACGCCCGGCCCTCAGCGCTCGGTAGAGGGCTGGATCCTGTTTGTCAGTAACGTGCATGAGGAGGCTCAAGAGGAAGATATACAGGTAAACCATCAACAGATACAAATATGTTTATTATACCAATGACTAGTTATATAATGAACACACGAAATAATGTCATCCAAACTAGGCAAGGCCTGTATCGTGAGTTGTGAGTGAGGCCACTCACGACCAGACGAAAGCGCTTCTATCAGGCTACAATGCAAAGTTTGCAAGATAAGCACTTTCCTTAGACATATATCTTTTGAGGATTCTGTCACGAACCCTCACACGGAATTGCAAAGTTAACAAGCACCTGACCTACATGCATCTAGAAGACGATAAGATTTGCAGATTCTGTAAAGAGGAAGAGGAGACACCTATCCACATCCTCTGTCACTGTGATGCACTCCATCACAGTAGATAAAAGTATCTTGGAGGACATATTGTCACACCAGACGATATTAAGGTCTCCACCCCTAGAGATATCATCCGATATATGATTGGAGTGGTCCTCGGGGAAGTGCTTTAACCACATAGGGGTCACAATAGATCTATCAAGGTCACAGTGAGTGGTTGGGCTCCGTGGACCACCCCCCTTGTCTCAAATAATCGTGAGTGAAGCACCAACTTTAACCTCCATAGTCTAATAGCTAGATCTGGAGGCACCGGGTCTGATTCGCAATGGAGGTGCCTGTTGGTACTTGCTTTCATTGGCGATAAGGCATTTTCTATGCCTGCCTGGCTTACTACTACCAAATATACCATTACCAAAGTCTGCCGTCAAACAGCAATGTTAATAGCACTGTTGTGTTCTGGTATTAGCTTGAGACTTCTGGGTGCATACTCTTACCTAACAGATGAGATGAAGGCCAAGTTTGCACTTGCCTTTGCCTAGACTTAATCTCACCTAGTGGTGATTTTCTGATTCGTGATGTCTGTTTAAGATCTTATACATATGTGTAAACTAACAAATGTCATCGTTGCAGAACCAGTTCTCGGAGTACGGTGAAATAAAGAACATCCACCTCAACTTGGATAGACGCACGGGTTTCCTGAAGGGGTACGCTCTAGTCGAATATGAGACCTACAAACAGGCTGCGGTGAGTTTTTTTTGTCCGACTATGAAGACAGGAGCGTTATGATTTTACCAACCTTTGCATGTTAATCTGTTCCCTCATATCTCATAAATCACATGTTGTATTTTGAAATATGAGGTATTATTAGAAGGGTCGTTTTTAGTATCAAATAAAAGGACTTGATGAGTCAAGTCTACTGCTGGACATAGGCCTCCTCCATGGTTTGTCACATTGACCTGTCCAGAGCCACTTGCATCCAGCGACTTCCTACAACCTTTACTAGGTCATCGGTCCGTCTGTTAGGTGGACGGCCCGGTAAAAGTTTCTCAGTATGTTACACCCAAAGTCACTCAGCGACCAATGGTACGAGCTATGCTCGGAATTTCTCTACGTGATAGGTCCGGAATGAGGAAATCCTGAGACGAACGAAGGTCACCGACATCGCTCGACGAGTCAGTGAGCTGATGTGGCAATGGGCAGGCCACATCGCTCGTAGAACCGATAACTGGTGGGGAGTAAAGGTTCTCGAGTGGCGACCACGTACCGGGAAACGTCTACCAGGCCGTCCCCCTACTAGATGGACTGACGACCTGGTTAGAGTCGCAGGTAGTCGCTGGATGCAGGTGGCTCGGGACCGGTCGATGTGGCGTACCATGAGGGAGGCCTATCTCCAGCAGTGGACGTTTCCCGGCTGATGATGATGATGTTATACCCAAGAATACCCATCGGTTATAGTTTCTTCGAGCGATTTGACCTGCCCATTGACACTTCAGCTCGTTGACTACGGATTTCCTCATTCTGGATTTTTTCACGTTCCATATGTCAAAATAATATAACACTGGAGTACTAAGATGTGTATCCACTTTTAAACCATGTCACATTCCCATTTGATTGACATTTCCTTCAAAACACAACATAGAAACAAGCAAGGGTTAATGTGACAGGGTACTAAAGTGGATACAGATTCAGGTTTTCGTTCTTGATTTTCTTCTTGTTTTTGTACTTTTTAAACAGTAGCAGGCTGGATACAGTCTTTTAGAACTGATTGAAGACAAGTAATAATAATTTTGTTCTCAGAGCGCCCGCGAAGCCCTAGACGGCGCTGACATCCTAGGTCAAGCGATAGCAGTGGACTGGTGCTTCGTCAAAGGACCCACCAAGGGACACAAGAAAAGGCGATAGTGTATACCTTACCTACCTTATAAACTATTTTATAGAGTAACTTCTTGCAGTTATGTATTACAACATCAAATCTATTTTAAACAAAAAACATTGAACAAACTATATGGGTAATCGACGGAGAATTTTGGACTTGAAATTGAATTATATCTCAAATAGTACTTTGGCCTGCTGCTCTATGAAATCATGCTACGGGAAATCACTCAGAATGCTTATATCCTAAATTTCTTTTACCATAATCTTTTAAAATGAAATAGCTGGCTTTGATAAGTAATTACCTAAATTTGGAATTTATGTACGAATGATAAAAATCATTACCATTGGCTTTTCTGTGAAGGAAAACATCGTGAGGAAACCTGCACACTCCTGAGAAGAAATTCAAAGGTGTGTGTGAAGTCTACCAATCCGCACTGGTCCCGCGTGGTGTACTATGTCCCATACACTCTCTGTAGGAGAGTAGGCCCGAGCCCCTGCAGTATACATATATGGCTGGTGATGAGTAGAATATTAAAATGTAAATTGTGATTCACTGTGAAGTTGTACGTTAATGATACTCATTTCGCGACATCACAATCCGATGTACTATTTTATTATAGATAATTACTGCACGAAGCCAGCTATTATATTTGAATAGATTATGGTAAAATAAGCAACATGAACTATTTGTCAGGACTTACTGGTACAGGAATTGTTTTCTTGATCGAGCTAAAAGTAAATTGAATCATCTTGTATGCTATCAAATTGAATTGATTGAAGTTATTTTTACAATCACAGGAATTAGGGCACCCATTTCACTCAGGTTGGGCTATACCCAATGATAACTTTAACTCTGCGATTTAATACTAGTATCGTTTAATATAAGATGTGTTTGTATGAAGTTGTTTCATTTAATATATTTAAGAAACTGTCCATTTGCGCGTTAGACTAGCCATAGCTATACAATATTTAACGCAGATCGAGCGGAAATGACGGAAAAAGAATTCCTGTATACTGTGATTATTTCAGATTTTTTTTAAATGATACGTTTTGGTTTCGCTTGTATTTTGTATGGAAATGGTCTAACAGCTATATATTTTATTGAGTTACCTATCCGAGGGACGGCAGACTTGAGTATTCGATATTAATTTCAACTTGATACCTCCACAGACTCAATACATTCCTGAGAAAAAAGTTTTTGACAGACAGACAAGATGGACAACAAATTGATCTCAAAAAAAAAATGTTTATTTCGTTTACAACCTTTATATATACAGTACGTTGAGGCTCTCTTTTTAAGTATGGAAATACTTGTGTTAGGAGGCTCCACTATTCCCCGCGGAAAATAGCTGCAGCAGAAGTCTGATTTCACATTTCAGACTGTTAGTATAAAGTATGTAAAAAGAATCATCAATGTGAAAAGAAAAGTTTAACAATATTTGACCTTAAAAATGAATTATGAAAAAAACATTAAAACTAATAATAAAATTGTAGCTATAAATATCTTAAAACTAACAATAAGGTGTGTGGGAGGTTTGTGTGACAGGAAAATGTGAGTGTGTGTGACTGCCCTATTTAATCAGGAAAAGTAAGTTGTTGGGATCGGTTATCATGTCCACTGGTGTTCAATGCCATATACCATAACATCACCAGAGGTGAGGGCTATATCACTGCCTCAACAAGAGATTCGGTCTCTTGGTAAATAGGCTTGTGTCCACTAATAACAAATGGCTTGGTTTATAGTTGCTAATTATAAATGAAGACACGAAGGTGAGAAAAAACCAGTCTATTTCTCAAAAAAAGTTAAAGATTATTAATATTTTTAGAAAATGAATTCGAAAAAAATAGGCATTAGGTCACGTGACAACGAACACGAAGAACGCGGCGCAAGAAAGTGTGACGTCACGCCTCGCAAAACATCATTGTTGTTGTTGACGTTTTCATATCACAGAGCAGGTTATTTCGCGAGCTGTGACGTCATTCAAGACGCCATGACACTATTCAGCGTTTTCGAGGGAAATCTAAATGGCTTTTTTAAAATACAAAATACGTAATGTAAATATTGATTTTTCTTTAAAATATAGTTTTTTTGGGATAAAATAGATATTAAAGTATATAATTAGCCAAGTTTTCAAATTTAGTCAACTAGCCTATTAGCTGTTATAGGTAGGTATCTGAAGGTACAGAACCCTAAATATGTAGTAGTAATAAAACATGGTGTATAAAACAGTACATTTATTTATCAACACATCACTTCATGGCTATCATGTGGGCGACAGACCAGTCCGGCTTGAGTTCTAGAGGCTCGGAGACTGTGACGCCCTCAGCGGTCACCACGCCGATCTGGTAGCGCTGGAATGCGCGCGCGTCGCGATAGTACAACACTTCCATACATTTGTTGACCAGGTTCCTGTAAATAATTTATCTTTTAACATGTTTAAGGCATACTTATGTTTTATTTACTAGTTTCTACCCTCGGTTTCTCTTGCATGTATAGTACTCGCACAATAAGTTTGCCACTCTGAAGTTAGCTCTCTGCAATTTCAAACATGTACAGACGGAATGTGTGTCTATTATTTTCGATAATATTGTATTAGGTAACGTAACCAATAGATTTTTAAAATTACCATAGACTGTCCACCCATGTAAAAAATTAAAGCGCAGAATTTTGAGAATTCAGATAGCATTAGAAAAAGATAAGGGGATTTTGAGAGCTCGCTGGCGCACCTCTGGTAACAAAAGTTACCACGGGCACTATACTGGTTAATCCCACTTGATAGTGACGATAGAGCCGTTGGATGGTAAGTAGCGAGCACCAAAAGCCTCAAGCTAATCACGAAGGCAACATTGACAGATATTTTTTCCTGTCATTAGAAATACGAAAAGATAAATAGCTATGTCAAATATTTTTCAGTAATACAAATACTAGATACAAGGGAAAACTCTCCATAAAAATCAAACACAGGCTGTAAAGGGCTTGAAAGAAGCTTGTATCTATCTCTTTGACAGGAAGTAGGAATCGAATATAATTTCGAACACGTTGATTTGAAGAAAAAAAAGACGAGTCGTTTAAAAAAACAATTTAAAGATTGTGAAGAAATTAATGAAATGACAATCATTCATCCGGACTGTCAGTCCATATTTTTTAAAATTACAAAAATGAATGATGTCAAATTTCTAAGTTAAAATAGTATGTCAAATTAAATTAGCAATTAAGACAGACTGTTTACAGTTAGGACCCTCTTAAAAACAAGAGTCCATACTCTAGCACTATTATTTTTTTATTATTATTATTTATTATTACCTAGCAGACTCTTCATTGAGAAGTCCCTTCTCGGTAGCATCACGCAACAGTGGTGTGGCCATGTATGCACCCAGGCCCGTTGCAATGGTGTCATCTTCATATGCTGTTCCGAGCTTGTCTACAGTGCCCATGAACGGTTCTCCATCCTGGAAGATATTTATAACATCATGCAATTATCACAGCAAATCTTTAAAGTGATTTCTTAAAGTCACTATTGTTCCGAGGATGCAATTTCATGGTGGATTGTTGGGCTTTACGCAGAGACTCTTTAATTGGCTTCTGTCATTTACAAGTTTTTCATACAGTAAAATACATATCTCACTGAGTGTAACATGTACATATTTCCCTAACCCATATATCTGAACTTATAAGTATCATATCTCGGAACGGACAAATGTGACAACAACGTTATTTAGCATTTGTTGATTGGAGGGTGGTCACAGGTTCAATACATTTTTGCCCATTCTCCTTTAGAAAACTAAAACAGAGAGGTATGAGCAATACAAATCAGTTCTTACTTGAATACCAGCGACGACATAGTTGTTCCACAGTGGATCAAGCTTGCTTCTCTTATTGTAGAGTACACGTGTGAGCCAGCAGTGTAGCGAGCGAGGCTTGAGTCTCAGACCATCTCCGACACACTGATCATCGATACTGTGGGCAGGACACGAGGGGAACTGTCTTAAGTCTTAGAATGTGTTTATAAAGGCTTAGCTAGATACCACCATGAGCACTGAGTATGTTTACCCTAAAGCACAGGCCGGACATTTCAAACAAATGACGTTTGTATACATGCGCAATGTGCATGCGCATGCTATACTAACATTCTGTATCTGGGTCACTATGTTGTGGTGGGAGGTGAGGTATCAGTGGGAGGCAGTGAAAGTCTGTTATGTACATATGTGCCTGAACTACTGAACCTTACCTATTGGGGCCTGAATAGCATAACTAACCTAGCTAATTGGTGAAACAATTTTTGATCAAGGTTTAAGACCCTCATTTGCTCATTTGTTAACATACATACATGCAAAACATTTATGGGATAATTAACACATTCAAAAACAAAAAAAATCGACTTTGTTTTTGTTAATTTTCTCAAAGAATCAATTTTGATAAAAAAAATTATGGGATCACCTCTGATGTATGCTTTACCAAATAAAAAAAGAATTGTCAAAATCGGTTTACTATTGGCAGAGTTATCGCGTAACACACACACAAAAATACGCATTGAATTGACAACCTCCTCCTTTTTTGAAGTTTTTTGAAAACAGGATCACTTTGCTGTCCATCTGTCTGTCAGTCAAGACCCTTATTCTCAGGGACAGGAGGAGGTATTGAGTTGAAATTAATATCAAAATAATACTCAAGTGTTAGTTTACCTTCAGATCCAGGACATCATGAGAGGACATCACCATATTTAGACTTGCATATTTATTTTTTCCGACATGCTAAATATAAAGCAATTTTATATATATAAAAAAGGTATTCCTAGTATATTGCAAATTCTAAACATTTTTAAAGAAGATGACACTCTCGCAGTTTTAAAAGCCGAACAGATGAAAAGATTCGGAAAATCAATTTCCAGAAGAAGCAAAGGGAACATAGAAAAAGACAATTTCATTAAAGAAATTCAGATGCAGTTCACTGGTAGCAAAATAGGAGTAGTTTTTTTTTGTACAAAATTGCTTTATATTTAGCTTGTTGGAAAAAATAAATATGCAAGTCTTAATATACAAAAATAAAGTTAATGCTACCGCATCCTTATTTCGGGAAGTTGATTGAAATGTAAATAATCGTACTAAAAGGCTCAGTAGTCCGATGATCTATAATTATCTGCATCATCGGACTACTGAGCCGAAAAAGTCGCAGTAGTTCGATCATCGAACTACTCAATCGGACTACTGATACTAGGCGGCAATATCAGATGCCTGACTGATTAATAAATAATAATAATAGATCTGTAAAAAAAATCAGGCTTCTAAGTCAATGTAATAAAATGATACAGCTGTTTAAATTGCATATTTTGACGATTTCCCTTGCAAGCAAAAGGAATCAAAAGCTACAGGGTACTGATCCCATTGACCTAGAATCCTAAAATTTTGAAAGAAGCACTCACATCTTCTGATGCATAATATCTTTCAAGTACTGGAAGTCAGCGTAATCTCCACCAGAACCAATCAGGATGTTGTCGTTGACTTTGAAAACACGTGGACAGTCTCGGAATCGAGCCAGTGTACCGTATGAACCCAGGGTGTCGGCAGCAATCATGCAGCCCTTGTCAAACTTGATGCCTAGCACTGTTGTAGTCGTAGTTACAGGGCTTGCCGAGCTGTAAATGGTAATAATAATTGGAATAATTATCTGGATACTCCTACATCAGAGTGCTCCATTCTCTTCATCTCATGTAGGTTGTCATCTCTTGTCATGTAGGTTAAGGTTGATGACCAACTTTTCAAACCCTATTGTCGATTCTATAGGCCTTAAAGCTTTAAACAGACAAAAGATTTAAACTAAAGCCGTGTCTCCTGTGTGTGTTTTGTTGTAAGTAAGAAACACTCCATACTTCCATTACCCTGTATGTATATAAGGGACTTATGCCTTTTTGTAAAGTATCACCCAGAGTACTTTAACAAATTAAATGAAACTAATACAACTCAGTCTTCAAAATCGGTTGCACCAACCAACATGTTGACTATTGAAATCCTTATGGGCACTTCCTTAGTGTCAGAGCTGTAGATGCTGAAACAAGCTACGTACCAGGATGTTGTGGCAGCAGATAAGTACAGACATTGCTTAACAATCGACTCTAGCTACTAACTGAATGTTGGCAATTGTACCAATTGATTTCCTGTTTTATAATAAAGTTGACCCAAAATAACACCCCAGTCTATAGGTAAACATTTGTTTTTGGTATACTAAGTAGTCAGGACTCATTCTTTTTTATATATCTTAGTAAGTATACGAAAGTTAATGTTTAGAAGAACTTACTGAGTTCTAATATCAACCACTGTGGAAGGCATTGCACGGTGTCCTGGACCAAATCCTGAAGAGGTTCCTGGGAAGTTGTAGAACGCTCCCGGAGCTGGGCCGTTCTGCCAAAACGGCGCTGGATTCATCATGTCCCCCATAAACGCCATTGTCTATAAATTAATTGGTGTTTGAGATATTTTTTTACAAAATTCAAGTACGCTACGAAAATTCACAGAATGACAAGCGGCAAACGAAAATGACAAACACATTTTTTGTGGACATTTCATTTAACGCATTTATGGAAAATAAATGTTATATATTTTTTCACACAAACCGTTTCGCTTGTAAGAGAATGTTTTGAACCTATATTTTGAAATATCATTAAAAATTATCTAGAAATTCTCAACGATGTAGATACAATTGTATTTCTAAAATTGGAATTTACATTTTGCAAAGAAAAATATTTTGCTTAAAAAGAATTATAATTTTCGTTCAGAAACAATCACAATTGTTTTGGTGTGCTGAATTTTAATCATCTCATTGTTATGCTTAAAGGGTTTTTATCATAGAATCAAATTAATGTTTGGACATGATTTGTTACAGATCAAGTAAACAAAGTTACGAACGTATTTAATTTGGAAAATGAAAATTGTTAACGTGACTAACTTCATGTGGTAAATTGAGTTGATTTCTGAACGAAGACGTATGTGTCATTGGTTCGCACTGTACTTCGCGTTCTTTCAAATTCCTCTCTAAAAGTTGACACAAGAAAATGTCTAAAAGAGGTTCGTGAAATTGATGAAAATCTGTTTTAATCCCGTTGAAATGTAAAATAAATGTAGCTCAATAGTAATCCAAGCTAAGCTAATATCGTATTTACTGTGAATGCATGTTTATTTCTGTAATTTAGTCCATTCTCGTGTTGGCGGTGGTGTTGTGATGAAGATGTGTAAAGTGAGTCTTTTCTGTTTTAAGGACGTGGTGGTTCCGCGGGAGCAAAGTTCCGCATCTCCCTGGGTCTCCCAGTCGGAGCCGTCATCAACTGCGCAGACAACACAGGTAAATATTATACTATTTTTTTATGAAAGCTATCATAACCTCAAAAGTGGTATAACTGAACACTGATGATGATTATTATAATAGAGAACACAACTCGTGTTTTGAATCATGATGATTTCTTCCTTGGCTGTGTCTGAAGTTGTTCAGTTGACGTAAATCATTTAAAATGCTAGTAGCCACTACTTACATTGTTTGGCCATGCTCTATTTTCAATTATATAGACCTCAGACTTGTAAAATGCAATGATTTTTCTTTTATATGTGACTATAAACTTGGAATCACTATGTATTATATTCCCTGTTAAGGGAATTTATTTAAATTGGTTATTGTTTTGGTAATGTAATACTTGTTTTACAAGATTATTGAGGCATTGCCGGCTACAATGATATAGTATAGAATTCACACATCAAGTTTATCCCTATGAAGTTAGCTCTCCAGAATTTCACGCATGTACAGATGGAATGTGTGTATTATTTTCGATAATAACTATCCCTAGATGACATAAAACACTAGGACATTTCTCTCCATTCGCTAACTTGCTTTGCCTCCCACTTATACGCTCATAATTGATACTTCACAGTCTTTTGTAGCTAACTTCCGAAGTTTGCGAGTACTGTAACAGTATTTTTATAACATATTATTTGTTTTAAATCTTAACTCATGAATTATATAACTTGGCATTTTAATTTGATAATTATTGTTTTTACATGGTATATCACTTTCTAACGTGATATGTTTATGATGTGTATTTAAAATGTTTCAGGTGCTAAGAATCTGTATGTCATTGCCGTGCAGGGTATCAAAGGTCGTCTGAACAGACTACCCGCTGCTGGATCTGGCGACATGATCGTAGCCACCGTCAAAAAGGGCAAACCTGAACTCAGGAAAAAGGTATATTATAGTTTCATATTGATGTTTGTGCTGTGTTCTGGGTGAAATCAGGATTTTTATCTAGCAGGGACAACTTTGCTATTTTATTTATTTGAGTAATACTCTATTTTGGCTATTAAATGATTTGTAATGCTATTTATAGGTATAATTTGTCTATGACTAACCATATTATCACAACACAAAACCTCAACAGTGAGTTGCTGTGATGATTAGCCAGATGGTTTCGCTAATGTTTGACTGAATATTACTGTCGATAGCCTTGGCTGACTGAGCGACTCAGATTCTACAAAATGAATATTGACTCGTCAAGAACTAACTGCTTGTCTGCACTCCTGACTTGAATCTTTGCAACTCTCTTTGCATCCTTTTACTAATGCGTAAAACAACAGACAGGAAATAAATGAAGTGAAATTGATATTATGCATCAAGCAATGCTCTAACAAATGTGCCTAAATACCAAATACTAAATGGCGCCACTAGTACTTGCATACTTGCAACCCATCTCAAGCAAAATAATTTACAGTTAAATTCCATACCCGATGTATTGCTGTCAAGTGCAAAGTCGGCCGTCCTCCCATTAGTAGGTGACCTTATGGTTGATTTTCGATTTTGCGCTATCTCCCATTTACCATGGGGGGGAAGTGGGAACGTCTTTACCACTCCACCCTATTTCTTTATTCTAAACGAGTCTGGAGTCCCAAGATAAGCTAAAGGTCTAAAGCTTAGAGTCCGTAGGAAATTCATCCACCTTCAGTGGACGCGTTTCAAGTGTACCGCTGTAGATCCTGGCTAAAATAAAAAACAGGAATAACAGTGGGAGCGGAGTGGAGGTGGGAATGTTAAGTGCAAAGTTAAGTTTGTAATCATAAAAACATGTCTAGTATTCTAGTAAGGGAAATTCTATAAAAGGACTTTTATTTTTAATTTATTTTCATTTTTTCATGTTATAGTGGCAATAGAAATACACATTCTATGAAAATTTCAACTATCTATTACGGATCATGAAAGCCCACTGACAGACAAATGGACAGCAGAGATTTAGTAATAGGGTCCCGTTGGTTACCCTTTGGGTATCGAACCATAAAAAGAATACCCATCCATAGCGAATCTGTTTTAATTTATTCATCAAGTAATTGGGAACTTTTGCTCCAAGAAAATGAGGCACATAAATTTATTATTTTTGCTTCTGTAATTGACTTTGAGAATTCATACCATATATCTTGTCCGCAGGTAATGCCTGCAGTGGTAATCAGGCAGCGGAAGCCGTTCCGGAGGCGGGACGGTGTGTTCATATACTTTGAGGACAATGCGGGCGTGATAGTGAACAACAAGGGAGAGATGAAGGGATCTGCCATCACGGGGCCCGTGGCTAAGGAGTGCGCTGATCTGTGGCCACGTATCGCCTCTAACGCCTCGTCTATAGCTTGAATATATGGTTAGGTCCTATCATTTTTGTTTTATTTATATTCTAATTAGGACTCTGTCCATGTGGATTTCGGGAAGAATATCACGAGAACTATTTGCTCCATCGAGATGGAAAGTAGACAATGTCATTTTGCAGACATTCTACGATCCCTATACTAAAAATTAAGGCATTTTGACTCATTTGCGACGTAAAGGAAGAAAAAACCAAACAAACTCCGTTTCACATTTATACTATTAATATTGACGGACACCACAATCATAATATAGTCATATATATATGTATAAATGCATACACTAAATACCTCAGTGAGTTAAGATAACAGTTTTTAATCAGTGCTTGTTGCCAGTGATGACATACGGAACCGAAACGTGGTCCTTTACTGTGGGAAGAATAAGCAAGCTGAAAGTCACTCAGCGAGCAATGGAACGAGCTATGCTCGGAATTTCTCTACGTGATAAAAATCCGGAATGAGGAAATCCGTAGACGAACTAAGGTCACTGACATAGTTCGACGAGTCAGTAATGGGCAGGCCACATTGCTCGAATAAGGTGGCTAGGGACCGGGCGATGTGGCGTACCATGAAGCAGGACAGCATTACGTCCAGCCGTGGACGTTTCCTGGCTGATGATGGTGCATACAATAAAGAGCCGTGGTAGCTCGGTTAGAGCTCGAAGGGTCAGTCCTTGAACAATCGAGGTCTGATGCATCGTGCGGAAACCTGCACACTCCTGTGAAGAAATTCAAAGGTGTGTGTGAAGTCTACCAATGCGCACTGGTCCCGCGTGGTGTACTATGTCCCATACACTCTGTAGGAGAGTAGGCCCTGAGCCCTGCAGTGGGGACATGTATAGGCTGTTGATGATGATGCATACAACTCTTATCTTTAGTTCAAATATTCATACTTACAAACATTCATCTTTAAAATGAAAAATTCCAAGTTTTAGTATCGTATCTGCATTTACAAAAATATTTGTTTTAACGTAGTGCCTGATTAAATTATAAAGGCAAAATTTTTAGTACTACATCGTCTCTATTTAATAGGGCGGGCGTTTAACAATTATGTTGAAGCCACCTAACCGACCTCACACACCCTAGTGTCAGAGTTGTTGATCCGACATAGTCCTCTGACATGTCTCATGCAGCTACTACCTGTCGTAGATAGTAACCGGTAACAACGGATTAACGTGACTAACGAAGCACGGAATCATCTTACTGTTCAGACAATCAGGTGATTCAGCCTGCAATGACACAACCAAACCGGGGAACTCACACAGTGATAGTTATTTGATAATGTCCCCATCAGGGATCTAATCCGAGACCTTGCCGTGTGTGTTACGCGTGTGAGTCTAACGTTGAGACAACTGCACCACGGAGGCCGCTATTTTAAAGAGCATCAATTTTATGAATTAAATGACACGTTCCGCGACTGTATGGAGCCAAGGCCTGGTCTTGTTTACTTATAATTTTAATAGGCCATTATCAAATAAGTTAACATTTTTGTATATTTTGGTTTAGTATATTTGTACAAAAACATATAAAACGAACGAAACACGGAAGACATGACGTTGAAAACAAAGATGGCGTCAATAAAATGACATTTGGCGCTGTCACTTAGTACAAAAAGAATGATTTTGTACAATTAAAATACATGCAAAAATGTAATTATAGTATTTTTCTACACATATTTATACTATTACTTGATTTTGTAAATAGTCTACAAGTGCAAGCCGAACTTGTAACATATCTTTTCCAAATACACACTGTTTGGGACAATTTGGATATGGCGACCTGCGTCAGTTTAACGGGGTATCTCGGCGTTAAACAAATACATTTTTAAATTTGGAATTCATTGGTGTTTGTCTAAATACCGTCAGTTTTTAATTTAGCTGACAAAGAAAGTAGGTACCTACCTTCAAGCAGTTTAAAAAACGTTTAGTTCTACCAAACATAAAAAGAATTATCAAAATCGGTTCACTATTTGCGGAGTTATCGCGTAACACATATACAAAAAAACATCAGCGTCGGCCACTAGGGGGCGGTGCCACCCCCGTCGGCAATCAATGGTCTAAAAACAGGGGTTTCATAATCTCATTCGAGAGACCATGTGAAAAGATAAGAGATTTTTCAATACGACTAATACCGACGGAATACGTCATATGAATATTCGTGTTTTGCTATCGGTTAGTCCCTTTTTTAACAACTACGACCAAACATACAAACATAGCACATAGGATGCTAATCGCAAAACCTTTCCCTTGTTTCGTTATTGTCGGGTAAAAACTAAACTAAAATTTTAAACCCGCAAAGTTCATAAAACCCATGTTTTCTAGTTATCTCGCTGGCTCAAAACATAGATAAACTCCTTCGAAATACCGCTGACCAAAAAGGCCGCGTAATCTCCTTGAATAGAAGTAAAAAAAGCTTGTCCATACGTTTATCTATAAAGGTATCAGCAAGATAAAGCCAGAGAGAACGATAAAGCTCGCGTGTAAAAAATCCGGCCAGAATCAGTGCAGCGAAGCGAAAAGTAACTGTTGGACCGTCAGACTAAGATAAATGAGGGATTGTTGCTCAGATATCCTGTTTAGGGTTCTGTTCTGTACCTGTGTGTGTGTGTGTGTGTGTGTGTGTGTGTGTGTGTGTGTGTGTGTGTGTGTGTGTGTGTGTGTGTGTGTGTGTGTGTGTGTGTGTGTGTGTGTGTGTGTGTGTGTGTGTGTGTGTGTGTGTGTGTGTGTGTGTGTGTGTGTGTGTGTGTGTGTGTGTGTGTGTGTGTGTGTGTGTGTGTGTGTGTGTGTGTGTGTGTGTGTGTGTGTGTGTGTGTGTGTGTGTGTGTGTGTGTGTGTGTGTGTGTGTGTGTGTGTGTGTGCGCGCGTGCGTGCGTGCGTGCGTGTGTGCGTGTGTTTTTAACCGTAATAGGGAGACAATTGAAATTTTCACAAAGTTTGTATTGTGTATTACTATGGCCGCTATAAAAAAGCCAAAAATGAGTATCGATACGTACAAGAAATGTTTTTGGGAGCATTTTTTGCTCGATCTATATTGAATAATACACTGTTTATTATATGCATGTCAGAATATACATTAGTTTTTATTCGAGTAAATAACTTAAAAAGATAAAAAAGTGGATTGGTTTTATGGGAGAAAAACTTGAGTTAAAATTTTGAAAATTGAAACATTGATAATTTCCACGCTGATAAGGGTCCTTATTCTACGTTCTATGGTTACTCCAATAATATAAGCACAGCCTTGTCATCACAATAGTACAGTACAGGGTATGGATAATTTGAGGCCAAGCGTGACCATATCGGAAAAATAATGTTATATCATGGTTCTATCATAAAATTAAAAGCAGCCTTGATTAGGTAACGCGCAAACAAATGGTAGGCGATTAAGTGAAAAATTATATAGATAGGGAAATTATGGAATCAACTCAAATCTAGTTACAGTCAGTCATATATATCTAGGTTTACACAAGCTACAAGTAAAATGTGATTTGGTACAGTTTGCTCTATGATTATGATACGTCAGTGCTGTAGGTCGAGTCTTAAGGTGCTTCTAGATTTTTTTTAAGATAAGAAAAGTGAGAATTATGCTTCATCATCAAGTTCGTTAATGATAATCATTTCCCATCATTATACCAGTAATTCGATTTCCCATTTTCAGATAATTACTGCTACTGCACATAAAATATTAAGGGTACATTTTTCTTTAAACAGAGCAAATAGGCGCCTTCTAGACCAACGTGTAACATCATCGACCACATCGTCACTTAACATCAGGTGTGATTGTGGTTAAGCATTGGAATATCTTCAATATAAAAAATATGTCCGTCCCGTCTGTCTATTTCACTTAGTCTGCGGTTGGAAATGGTTGGAAAGTAATTTACATCGGTTGAAGAGAGGACGAGCGAGCTTGCAGCGACAACCGCCTTCAGTAAGGCCGTAGTCGCGTAGCGGTCAAGGCGAACGACCGCTGCCTGCTCCGAATTAACAAAGAAAGAAAAAGAAAAAGTTGAAAAAGCGCGCGCTCGCGAAACTGTCAATAAAAGGTTCTTTCTCGTACACATCTCGATTCTTTTTAAAAAGTTCTCTCAAAAAAGTTTTTATTTCATTAGTTGTTGATCGTTCCACGTTTTAGTTCGAACAACCGTTAACTCCAGTGTTGGATAATGAGTTCGCTGTGATTGTGAGTTCTCGTTTGCCCGTTAAACAGGTGAATATAAAATTGATTTTATTTAATGCACCGTTCTTTTTATCACTTTCTTACGTCTAACCCGTTAAGCCAGCCAGCATCCGGCGCTTAAATTTTTAAGTATTTTTTTGTGCAAACTTTACAATTTTGTAGCTGTTAATTAAAAATACTGGTAGGCATTTTTTTGAAGAAAAAAAAGAGACAATTGAAACTTTATGGTTGGTTGGATACCTAGTTATCAAGTGCTCTCTCAAGACTGGAATAACGGCCCTGCAATCATAGGTTGTTGCTCTTCCTACTGCGCTCACTAGAAATAAAACCATGTGTATTTAAAGGATGACTGGGCGGTAAACACTTGCCTAGGCCCAGTTTAAAACTAAGTATACTTTTTATCGTAAGGGCAAAGACTTTTCACATACTGGCTAGATATTAACTTGCACGCATCATTTCCTTTCTTTTTATTTGTTTTTACTAGCTATTATGTAGCTAATACGAAATTAGCATGTGCATATACAATGTTTTAGTTAAGTTTAAGTTATGAGAATAACAATATTATTTTGAACTAGAATATAGTGTTTATCTTTTAAATAACAATAAAAGTCTATACTTTCTATAGGCGAGAATCATAGTATAAAATATTATGAGTATGTTCGAATATTATTTGTTATATCAAATTGTTTAGCATCAAATGACACATTCAAACAAGACACCACCAAGCAAAATCTATCGATAAATAAATCAAAGAACATGTTCTAAAACCAGCTTATAAAGACCGTCGCAAAAAGCTGTGGTTCCATTGCTTGTCCGCTAATTTATTTTCGTTTTTTGTTGTTATATTTAATTACACAAGAACTTAATGCTCGCAAAAAGTTATCATTGATCGAGAAGCGATAATCGGATAGCTTTTTGTCCGGCAGAGTATAGGTTATTATAAAAAGCCTTATTTGCCTACGGCTTAGGTTACATTCTTCGCGCGTTCCAACGTTGTAAGAGAATGTAGGTCAGTGAAATTATCGAAACTCGGTCCCGTACGGAATCCGACCCGAGGCACAACTGACCGATTTCGTCAGAGCATTCTTTCTCATTCAAATCACACGGACTTTCCTTAAAAATTGTCTCCGCGCGCGGGCTAAGCCTGCTATAAAACACCTAATTTGCGATTCTTTTTTTGAATTGTATTGTTTTCTTATTTCACGAGACAACGGATTTCAGTTCTGTAGCCATTTTTAACAAGCTATTTTTGCAGTTTGTTGATTGTATCCTTTTTTTGATTCATCGTTATGATTATTAATTTTTTTATTTATATCTTCATTTTTCGTGGCAACTTTTAAACTCAAATTTCTTTTTTGGGAGCAGTAAATATCCACAATTATTCATTATTTTATTGAACAATTCGTCAGACTTCGAACTACTCTTTCTGAAATCGATATGATCCATCCCGACAAAAAAATACCGTTAATTATCGATAGTTTAAAGTCTTTTCAATAAAGATAAAATGTATATGGGTTAAAATTAAAAGCTTAAATTTATTGAATTTATAACGCCGAAAAAATCGACGATAAACTACTCAATAAAGTTTGTTCAAAAATTTATGACTGTAAAAGACCCAATTAAATTTTTTAATAACCAAATAACGGCAAAGGCTTTTACAGCATACAGCCAGTATAAACGCAGAAATTTAATAGCTTCCTTAATGATTTCGGTGGAAATAATTTTCGATTGGCTTACTTTTGGTCGGAATTGGGTTCAAATTGAGATAAACCAGATTTTGAGGGTCATTAACATCGGACAATGGATTCATTTTATGGTCGATTGTTTTGAATTGAATTGGAAAGGCCTTTGTCAGTGAGAGGCGATTTTTGCCGCTTCTAGGTCCGTAACAATGGATAGTTAAATCTTCGTTATCTCTGGTTTATTTATTTCAATTAAATTCGGTTCTATATATCATTTGCATAAAGTTCGTGCCGTTCAATTTTTCTTTTCTTTTTTGTAACTGAACTTTTCAGAATAAAAACTCTATGCTACCTTGATCGGCTTGATCCTTATTGTTTTTGGTTTGGTAAGACCCATCTTTTTAAAATAATCTGTCTAGCTACCACTAATAATGTTAGTGTACCACTAAAGAAAAGATAACATGGAATAAATGGAAAAATGGAAACTGGATCCGTTCGGAACTCTTTTTGTACGAGTCCGACTCACCCTGTTTTGTTACATAACGAAAGCAGCAAGTACGCAGTGTGATAAAAGTTTCATAATACCACTATCATATTATATGAGATTCCGTCACACATGTGTGACAAAATTGTTATGCGGGTAAACCTACATAAAAGCCGTAGCATAGTAACTCATAGAAGTGGTTTACGCGTACTAAAAGTGACGCGTGAAAAACTAAGCCATTCTGACTCAGTTTGTTTAATGGTTGTCAGTGTTCAAGTACAAGTCTTAACGCTGTGTTCATGCAATAAACGGATGTCTTTACATTGCCACGGAAAAACAACAATATCTAAGTATAATTACGTCCCCACTGAAGGGGCTCAGGCCTACTCTCCTACAGAGAGTGTATGGGACATAGTCCACCACGCGGGCCCAGTGCGGATTGGCGGTCTTCACATGCAGGTTTCCTCACGATGTTTTCCTTCACCGTTAAGCAATCGGATAATGTACTTGAATTGAAAAAATAAAAATAAAAAAATATATTGAAAAACAACTCATAGGTACTCGTCTGGATTCGAACCCGGAACCCTCAGATTAAGAGTCCACGTCTATCCACTACACCACCGACGCTTTTTTAGTTATATTTAATATATGATTTGAATATTACAAGAGCATCCAATATGTGCAATATATTTTTCCACTTTTTAAAGATCACAGCTGTTTGAGAATACGGTACCACGGTGGTAGCTAGCCAGGCGAACATAAAAAATGTCCTACCACCAACTAAATCCAGTACCGATAGGTATCCCCACTGGGAATCGAATCCGTGACCTCCGGCTTGTTCATCCAAGCGTAGACTTCTTGACACTTAGGTCCGTATTAATAAACGCTGCTTAAGCTAGAACTTAAGCCAGTCTAGCTAGAGATCTGCTTAGCGTTGAGCAGCTGCTTAAGACCTAGGTTTATTAATAAACGCTACTCATCGTTACTAATTTGAGCTCATTTCTATCACAGAGCATATAATCTTTTATTTTGGTAAGATTTTTTTCTACCAGAAAAAGGCAAAGGCAAAACACCATACAGCCATGACTTTGATAATGATATTCTTTCTTAGAATTTTAAGTTTATAAACAAGGCCGAAGCCATTTCTTCAGTTTTCTCATTAAAATGTATAATAAGTACATTTTATAGCTTGTTTTGACGATTCTTGACGAGAATTTCAAAGGTCTGTCTCTTTGGTCTGTGAAAATCTCATGAAAAACGTCATGAAAATCTCCGCCGTGCGCAGCTGCTTGACAGGCTGTGGTTTGACAAGTCTCAAACGAGACCGAGGTTGAGATTCAGGTCTGAAGTAGTGTTTATTAAGAGGGTATGCTGTTGTCAAAGCGCCCATACAAACGTAGTCCAGTCATATTTTGAGTATTAAGCTATGAAAATCTATGAAATTTTCAAGACACAATCTAGAAACAAATATCTGTGTCGGTGGTGAGTCAGATTTTCGTTTAAATATATACTTCCAGAGTTACAGGGCGTCAAAGTATCGTATTTTTCGGTAATAAAAAGCCCCAACTTTGAACCTGTTTTACAAGAGTATGAATCAATTTAGAACAATTTAGAAAAACCACCGACATCTGAAATTTTATTAGTATACTGTACTGGTTACATAATATACTGTATCCTTCAAATGATCCCTGGACTACGACACATCCAAATAACGGGTGGATAACATCGCGTAATGTATGCTGTCTCACCGTACGCGCTCGGGTAGGATAGGGCTCGGAGAGGGACAGCTACAATACAATGCAACCTTGAAACCGACCACGTGGTCTTACCAACATAGCCTCTTAATTAGTGACCTATCTCTACGAGGTGCTCAAGCAGCTGCTCTACCTTGAGCAGCGTTTATTAATACGACCCTTACTTTATTTCCTTCTTTTTTTGGATCGGTATATTTTTTGACTAATGTCGAGCGAAGTATTTAAAATTCAAGAATCGTCCGCCATTGTAGATTCGAAGGGAAGCTTATAAATATAATTGCATTGTATTTAATTTTAAATTCTAGTCATGATGTAATTCATGGACGACATTTACAATTCGTGATCGGAATTTTATCAGGTTCCTTTTTGTAGAAATTTTTTTTTTTGCATTTCCGAAGTCATGGCCTTGTGTGTATTTATGCACGCACTAGATTTTGCCTGCAACTTCTTCGGACTTGACTTCGGAAAGTATACGACGGGAACTACATGCTCTATCGCGACAAAAATAGCCTATGTCCTTTTCATCACCATCATCAACACCCTATATATGTCCCCACTGCAGGGGCTCAGGACTACTCTTCTACAGAGAGTGTATTATTTATTTATTTGGGACAAGAGGGGTGGTCCACGGGGCCCAACCACTCACTGCGACCTTGATAGAGGTCCTTCCTCGAGGCCCACTCCGATCAGATAACGGACGATATCTCCAGGGGTGGAGGCCTTAATGTCGTCTGGTGTGACGATATGCCCTCCAAGATACTGTTGTCTACTGTGATGGAGTGCATCGCAGTGACAGAGGATGCGGATGGGTGTCTCCGCTTCCTCTTTACAGAATCTGCGCATCTTATCGTCTCCTAAGATCCTCGTCTCGTAGGTCAGCTGCTTGTTAAGTTTGCAGTGCTCTGTGAGAGTTTGTGACAGAATCCTTAACGGATTTATGTCTAAGGAAAGTGCTTCTCTTGCGAACTTTGCGTTGTAGAGTGTATGGGATATAGCACACCATGCGGGACCAGTGCGGATTGGTAGTGGCTATGTACTTTCACGTCCCTTCAACTATTCGGGGCCCACCAGCCGGGCCTAATTACTCACTGTGGCCTTTATAGATTTACAAAGACTATAATAATATTTAGATTTTATTTTGCATGCATGTAAATAATCAAATCAAAATACTTTATTGAACACACACAAATACAAAACAGAACATAAAGGTACAATGAAGGCGGCCTTATCGCTAAGCGATCTCTTCCAGGCAACCTTGGGGCAGAAGAATTATATAAATAACAAGGAGTAAGTGGTGCTACATAAATATATATATATACATGCTTATAATGGATAAACAATAGACAAAATATAGTGGTGATGAATAAAAGGAAATCAGAGGAAATAATGTACAAATTGCAGGCAGGATTTGAACCTCCACATGTCTTTGGAAATGCCTCTGGATTTGATCGTCATTCCTGCACCGCGTTTGTAACAAATAACCGTTATCTTTATTTCTCCATGTTTACGCATCGAAATTACGCAAGTGCGTAAGATCAATTTTACTAAAACGTTTGTTTTATAGTTGTTCGTAATTACAATACAAGGCCAGGGCACAAGGTTCCACGCATTCTTTCGACTCTACCTTATCTCTCCTTTTAAAGTACACTGTATTTCCACTTGGCCTTCATCTCACGTGAAGGTAAGTGACGATAAGGCCGTTATATTGAAAGCTAGCTCTCGAGTCTCAAGCTATGAGGCGGTGGGCTATCTGCCATCATCGAGACACAACTGTGACATTAACATTGCTGTTTGACGTCAGACTTACATTATGTGGTGGTAGATAGCCAGGTAGATTGATAAAAAAGCGGTCAAGTGCGAGTCGGCTCGCTCCGTACATAATATGAATCATACACTCCGGAAAATGTAATGACTGAAGAACCAACTTTACTTTGCGGTTACATACATACCCGATGTATGGCTTTCAACTGCAAATTAAAATGTAGACAAAAAATTATTTTACCATGTTATAATTAATAAATAGGTTTTAAGATTTATTCTTCTTATCAAATATTAAGATTCTAGGTCAACGGGAAGTACCCTAAAGCTTTTGGTTCCCTCGCATTCTCTAAAGGGAATTGTCTAAAATACGTATATATATATATATATTTATTACGTTGACCTAGACGTTTCATCTTTTCACAGATTCAAGAGACGGTAGAGTATTCTTTACTAATTTCAACTTGATACCTTTACGCTTTCCTGTCAAAAAGTGCAGACAGACTGACAGACACATGGATAAAAAGGGTTCCTTTTTTCCTTTTGGGGTATGGAACCCTAAAAATGACCTATACCACCAAACAAACCGGGTATAACAGATTCCCAGTCCTGGGAATCGAACTCGTGACTTTTGGATTGTCATTCTAGGGGATTCCTATCATGGTTGCAACAGTGACAGGAATTCTGAAGCGTGAGCGTAGAGTCTTCTTTTCAGCTTGATCAAGAAAATTGTCTTATGTCCGTCCGTCCGGCTGATGTCCGTCTGTTCTCGTCTACAGGTCGCATTTCTCAACCGATTCTCATGAAATTTTGTGAGCATGTTTTTTTAATTATATAGAATTTTTTGTAGATTCCAGCTTTTCGAAATTTTTCGTAATAGAGAGCAGAGAATTCCGAGCAAAGCTTGTACCATTGCTCGCTGAGTGACTTTGAGCTTGTTTATTCGGCAGTGAGCTGAAGTGGCAATGGGCAGGCCACATCGCTCGAAGAACCGATAACCGGTGGGGAGTAAAGGTTTTCGAATAGCGACCACGTACCGGGAACCGTCTACCGGGCCGTCCCTCTACTAGGTGGAGCGACGACCTGGTTAAGGTCGCGGGGAGTCGCTGGATGCAGGTGGCTCGGGACCGTTCGATGTGGCGTGCCATGACGAAGGCTTATGTACAGCAGTGGACGTTTCCTGACTGATGATGATGATGTTATGAAATGGAAAAGACAGACTCTCGAGGTCTACAACTCACAGAGCCAATAGTGATATTGTTCAAAACGCCACCTAGTGACCATTAGTTGCGTAAACGCGATTGTAGCTGAAAATCAAGCTCATTTCCCGACACTATAATCCGGTCTAAAGCCAGCTATTCTATTTTATAATAGAGCACCTACGGCAGACTTTCAGCGTGTCTGGCAATGTATAAAAACCATCAAAACTGTCTGTCTACTGAGATAGCATCTTAAAATAACATACTCGTATCAAAATCAGCTTTTACAAAATGACGAAAGTTCAGTCGTAATTTTGGAAGGTTTAGCGGTGTCTGGTTAGGGGTTGAAACTATAGTAAGCGTCTGGCAATGGACGACGTGATTTCTAATACTATTCTAAAGAAATTATATAAAAACTGAGCTTTAAACTTTAGCGATTTTAAGGTACGATTTTGTACACCTTTCTTACCAGCTACCTGCCAAAGTAACCGCTTTCCAAGGTACACAGTCTCTGATCGTTCTCGCCTGTATAGGGCAAATGCGCAGAGAAACTCTAAGCTTTTAAAAAACGAAGGTCTGGCCCTCGCAGGCTCTTAGGCTGTAATGTCATGGCAAAAGAAAGTTATATGGAAGCATTCTGATCGAATTACTGGTAATATAAAATGGCGGCGGTTCGAGTCCTCCCAATTTAGTTGGATTGTATGTGTATTGTATATCCATCAATCAACACCCACATCACGTCATTGATAAATGGTCAAGAGGGAGTTGCAGTGGTGCACGATGATTCTGTACCTCCTTGGCGTAAAGACTACACGCTGGAGCTAATAATACTCGGAGGTCCGTCCCACTGGGGGTAAGTATCAGTACTCGGTTTGTCGCATGTCTGTCTGGAGGTACCACTATGCTGCCCAAGTCTTCAGTAAGAGCACTGTTGTGTTCCAATATGGAAAGGTAGCAGAGCCATCAGCTAAAAGAACGTCAGTCCTCCGCCCGTATACTGTTGATATTCCTACAGCTCGCAACAAGCGTTTCGATTCTACATTAAATATGTAATGCACTACCGGTTTCCGTGTTCCCAGAAAACTACAATTTGGGAATCTTCAAACGAAGAGTAAGATAAATAGTCACCTTCTAGAACAACGCGTAACATCATCGACCTCATCGTCACTTAACATCACGTGAGATTGTGGACGAGCGTTGGTCTGTCTTTCATTTAAAAACAAACCACAAGCAGTTACAGGCGGATAAATTGTGGGGCAAGCCGAGCGCAAAATCTAGTTACTTTTGTTCTCACAATTTATGGACTCTGTCTGAAATAACCGATTTATTATTATTATTGAACATTTTAATAAAATAATTTCAAAATAGCTTAGTCAGTAAATAAGTGTACACATGTTTATTGTACGGAACCCTATCCTGCGTGTCAGCAGTCACCCACGCTACTTTCACACATCTATCCGGCGCGGGCGCAGCTTGTAACGGTGCGGGCGACTGACACAGATAGTTCGGGGTCCGACACGGCTCGCCGTGGCGATAGTGTTAGTGCTAGACCGTGGGTATCGTTGACTTAATCCAATATTAAACAAGCAATAGATATTAGATAGTGATTTTGGAGAAAACTGTTACATTATAAAAACACAGATGACGTCACGCATGTGATACTACAAATCTATCCAGCGACAACTCACACATACACAATTAAAAGCGCTACACTATACACACTAGAGGAAACAAATTCATCGCAATTTACATGTATTTTTGCCACACTTTTTGAGCCACATGAGCTACGTCATTTTCATCGAAAAATATCGTTATGTTTTTATCAAAATCATGAATGAAAATTTAATTATTGCAGCGAATAAAAAAATAAATAACATCTGCAACTCTTTATTTTAAATGGTTGTCCTGATTGCTTAGTGAAAAGCTTTCAAGCAGTTTTTTTATAATAGCTAGACTTTAACACGCTTTTTTTTGCATCATCATCCATCAATTTAATCAAGTATTAAATATCTCGGGATGTAGATATCTCGGAATGCAATTGATCACTTTCATCCCTTGTCTATTCCAACATTAACCTTTTTCAGTTCAGTTGTAAAAACTAGTAAAATACAAATCAATAGTAGATGGTTACACAAGGGATGAAAGTAATCAATTGCATCCCGAGATATTTACGGCACTCGAGCGAAGCGAGTGCGCCTATATTCTTTCACCCGAGGTAAACACTCTACTTTTCATTTCGACTGCGAGGAAAGGAAATAGAGAATATGTGGCATAATAAATACACTTTATTTAGCAAAACCATGCAGCTATGTTCTATGTCCAGCAGTGGAAATTTCCCGGCTGATGATGGTCCTGCGTCCATTACAGAGCTGTTTTTTGTGATGGGAGGATCGGAGGGATAACTGAAGTAAGGACGCGAGGACGCGGTGGACGCTCTAAGTAGTCTTGAAATCTTTCAACTAGACAAAACCTAGGTCATAATTAATGACGTCATCGGCGTCGCATCCCGTCGAGATGAGACCCGGGTCGGCGCGGGTAACGGTCGCGTCATTTTCCTAGCGGTGCTGCGCGCAACCGTCAACTCAACAGGCTTTTCTAGCTGTTAGCTTTAATTGATCGTTAATAAGGTTATGTTATTAACATTGGATTAAAAACCGGTGAAGTGCGAGTCGTACTCGTACACCAAGGGCTCCGATACACCAAGGGGTACAATATTTAACACAATATCGAGCAAAAACATCTAATAAAAATTTAATATCGTCTGTTTGAGTCCACATTGATTCCGTCGTCGTTCTTTTTTTCTTCTTCATAAAAACATCGTAATAGCTCTGTATTTTTTTGTATCACTTCGCTCAACTCTGAGCCATCCCTCGCCCAATTCTGGGCCACCCCTCGCCCAACTCTGGACCACTCCTCGCCCAACTCTGTTCTAGTACTAAGTAACTCGGCGAAAATCATGTCAATTTCCCATGTTACACCTATGCCGGTAGTAGTTGGGAACCTGCCGATCTAAGCTGTAGACGAATATGTATACCTGGGACAGATCGTTCAACTAGGTAGGTCCAACTTCGACAAAGAGGTCAACCGAAGAATCCAACTAGGCAGGGCAGCGTTCGGGAAGTTACGGCATATCTCGTCCAAAATACCTCAGCGTCTAAAGACAAAGTGCGTGTTGCCAGTGATGACATACGGAACTGAAGCGTAGTCCTTTACTGTGGGACGAATAAACAAGCTCAAAGTCACTCAGCGAGTAATGAAACGAGCTATGCTCGGAACTTCTCTACGTGGTAAAATCCGCTATGAGGAATTCCGTAGACGAACTAGAGTCACTGACGTAGTTCGACAAGTCAGTGAGCTGAAGTAGCAATGTGCAGGCCACATCGCTCGAAGAACCGATAACCGAAGGGGAGTAAGAGTTCTCGAGTGGCGACCACGTACCGGGAAACGTCTACCGGGGCGTCCCCCTACTAGAGGAACCGACGACATAATTAAGGCCGGTCATTGTGGTATACCATGAAGACCGCCTATGTCCAGCAGTGGACATTTCCTGGCTGATGATGATATGATTAGTCGAATATATTTTAATTTATTTACTATTTGGTCGTATTCTTCGACTTCTAATGTCTCAATATGTCAGTATATATCGGGCGGAGTCTCGAGTGCACTGAGTGTGCCTCTGGCCGATAGAACAGGCTTAGCTGGCTGCGCAGGATTCACTCGGCGCGGCGTCTAACCTAACTGTACCACCGGCACCGCTTCCTGATTACGTATACCAACCTATGCAGGCATGGCTATACCTCTAGCTACGAGTAGCACCTACTGCAATCTTCTAGGCTCTATTAGACGTTCTGATACCATTTGCTACTACGTATCGTTGCGAGGCAGGGTTCTCGATTCTGGTATCAATAAAGACAAAAAGTCGCAATCGATTGAACGTCGCAGATGACATGCGACATGCCTTGTCGAAGACAGTCCCACAATTTAACGTTCTCATTGAGGCCAAACAACAGCACCCTTCTCATTAACTTAGTAATCAGTGCAATTAAAGTTCAAATAAAAACATTATATATATATAAGGCTTTTTTCTATTACCAATTTTTTTGACAGGGGTCCGTGGAATTTTTTAAATTTCGAAAGGGGTCCGTGACTGCAAAAAGTTTAAGAAACCCTGATCTAGAGTTATCAAGTAGACTAAAGAACCATCCCATGACCCCATGGTAAAACATCAAGGAAATTAGCAGCAGCATTTCATATAACCGCCTCCATGGCCTTATGGCTACTGGCTACACGGTTGGAATAACCATGCGGAGGTCCCGGGTTCGATTCCCAGTCTATCTATTAGTAGTCGGTTTGGTTGGTTTTTTGCTAGGCTAGCTAACTACCACCATTTTACCTAAGCCTGCCTTGTGTTCTGGTATGAAACGAGAGCCAGTACCTTATTACCTTGAGTCTTCGTGCGCATGGTTTGCCACGCAAAGGTCCTATCGTTACTTACCATCAGGTAAGATGAAGGCCAAGTGTAAACCCATCATTATTATTTAAAAAAAAGGAATCTATCTAGTCGTTTGTAACGAAAGAAGAAGAGAATTGTATACTCGTAGAACAGAGCTTATGATTTGCAGCGAGAGGCGGTAGATCAATTTCAAACCCATTAAGAGGGTATGCTGGTGTCAAAACGCCCATACAAACGTAGTCCAGTTATATTTTGAGTATTAAGCTATGAAAATCTATGAAATTTTCAAGACACAATCTAGAAACAAATATCTGTGTCGGTGGTGAGTCAGATTTTCGTTTAAATATATACTTCCAGAGTTGCAGGGCGTCAAAGAATTGTATTTTACGGTAATAAAAAGCCCAACTTTGAACCTGATTTACAAGAGTATGAATCAATTTAGAACAATTTGGAAAAACCACCGACATCTGAAATTTCAAATTCAAATTCAAATAAACTTTATTGCACACACACACAAAATAAAAAAACAGAAAAGAAAAGAGAAGAACATAAAAGGTACAATGAAGGCGGCCTTATCGCTAAAAGCGATCTCTTCCAGGCAACCTTGGGACAGAAGAATCGTGTGATTAAGAAGGGGTAAGTAGGTGGTGCTAAATATATATTTCATTAGTATACTGTATTAAAAAAATGGTTACATTACATTACTGTATCCTTCAAATGATCCCTGGACTACGAAACATCCAAATAACGGGTGGATAACTTCGCGTAGTGTATGCTGTCTCACCGTACGCGCTCGGGTAGGATAGGGCTCGGATAGGGACAGCTACAAAACAATGCAACCTTGAATGCGGCCACGTGTTCTAACCAACAAAGCCTCCATGCGAGCAGAGTCAGGGGTGACACACTAGCAACTACAGAAAAACAAAACAGACCCACAATCTAAAATAAAATCACATTGTTTTCGTCTGACATTGCAAACTAGCTATTATATGATAGCTATGTGAATTTTTTGTGAGTCTATAATTATACATGCGACTGATTAGTGATCACACTTTATTTGATTAAGTTAGAGGTTAAAAAACATATATTTTTTATAATAATATACATAATTTAGGATGTCTGTGTTCTGATGTACTGACTGGCCTAAAAATCAACACCAAGTCGTAGTTTTAGTAGTTTTTGGGGAACACGGAAACCGGATAAATGTAGAAGCGAAACGCTGTAGGAATATCAACAGTATACGCGTGGAAGTCTGGCGTTCTTTTGTATGACCATTGGTACAAGGAGACTGGCTTTGAAATGCATGCAAAGTGCATTTAGCTTACTTATCTTTGGAAGAACAGCTGTAAGAAGTGAGGCAGAAATCCATACCTTTAAACGAGCAAATTCTTGTATATATAATTCGGATCTCCGAAACGACTTCAGCGATTTCGCTGAAATTTGGTATTTGGGGGTATTCGAGGGCGAAAAATCGATCTAGATTATTCTCATGTCTGGGAAAACGCACGTTTTCGAGTTTTCATGCGCTTTTTCCTACGCATTATTCGACGCAAAATATGATGGGAAATTTCACGCTGTCAAACATAATCACTTTAGCCGAGTGGTTCACACGTGTCATTCCGTCCGAGATATCCGCGTTCAAATCCCGGTTGGAAAATAGCTATTATTTTTGCTTTTTGTGTGTTTAGGGGCAGAAATAAAGTTTTTGTTTGTTTTTAATGAACTACGAGCAAAGCTCGGTTGCTCAGATATTATATATTATGTATTCAACCAAAGACAACATTTTAATGCTACGTTATCTTCCTGCATTCTTTCTTAAGCAACAACGAAAAACATTTACAAATTACTAATACGCTACAGGCGAAGCTGCGGGCAAAACTTAGTGTATAAATGAAACTGCATATTATTGTGTAAATTACTAATCATGGGAATAGTTATATGTTTAATTAACAAGCTGAACTATAACACAAGGCCTGCGCCATGTTTTTTTGGCATTCTTGTTTCTCATATGCAGAGGTTGGTAGTGCGCCAATAATTTATGTTTTCTAAACTAAAGTTTTCTAATACAATTAAGGCACAGTTAAAATGTGATTTAGTTGAAATTTGGTGCTTATTATTATTATTTAAAATTGATTTAGTATTTTACGGTAGACGTTTCCCGGTACGTGTTCGCCACTAGAGAAGTGTACAATGGAGGAGGCCTATGTCCAGCAGTGGACGTTTCCTGGCTGATGATGTTGATGATTAGTAGTAGATTAGAGGTCTCAACTTTCAAATCATTTTGTGTCTGTGTGTTGGTCAATCTACGGCATGTTACTCGTAGCTCTTACTAGAAGTAGAGTTAAATAACATACTGTAACGTTGTGCTAGCAAAACGCGACAATCTAACTAGGCCGGTTTATTACTAACCGGCCTGTGAAAAACAATCTTTACATTGCTCCCGTGCGAAGCAAGTAACGTAAGAAATTCCTATTTTTGTAACAAAATACTCAACCTATCTTATTTGGTTTCAGGCACTCATCACCAGAATAGAAAAATGCGTCACTTATAGCAACAAAATAAAAAACAACAACAACAACAACGAAAACAAAATTAAAAAATGGGTCCCCCGCTTTGCGTGTGGCCCTACAGCCACCAGACTTTAAGTGCTAAAAACAATAGGAAAAACATCGAAGAAAACAGTGAAATTGTTCTAAACAGTGATCAAGTGAATAGGAAATGTTTCCTAGTGAAGTTTTTGCGAGATCTTCGATTCGTTTGTTTTAATTTTACGTTAGCATTTGTTCTGTTACAAGTAATGTTAGGTTTGAGGTATGCCAGAGCGGGGCCGGTTGCGATAAACATGGACTATATGCAAGGTAAGCGTGTTTTAATATTAATTAACTTTAGCTTGACTTTAGCATACTTGACGCGAGCTTGAAAAATGATGGTTCATTTCTGTGCGTCTACCATTAGTTTACGCAGGCGGTAACGTATATCGAATACTATCGGAAATGCTGCTCAGTCGAGATGCGGGTGACAAGGATAGAGCGATAGTTAACGATACACGTTACCGCCTGCGTAAACTCATGGTAGACGCAGTCGTCCATCCATCTAGTAGGGGGTTAACAGTTAGACAATGATAGTTAAAGCTAAATTTGAGATAAGCAGACAGAGAGATAAGATTCATGACTGAGTCCACTTCGAGCGTACATGCACAGGTACGCACGGCTACAGGTCAAGCTATACATTTCCAGTATAAACTGAACTATTGTCGTAGCGTTCATTCAATGTGAGGTCAGCGTATACTGGAAATGTATAGCTTGATGTGTAGCCGTGTGTACATGTCGGTAAAATAATACAATTCATTCAATAATGTTGTAAAAGTGAAACGACGAGAGCGTAAGCGTTGAAAATTCAACTTACAAAACCACGCCTCGTTCTATGGCAATACAAGCGACGGAACCAATTCTTGAAGTAACGTTATATTAATATAGTACTGCGTACAGAACCGACGTTCACCGCCCCCCCCCCCCCCCACCGATCTGCGATACCTCACCTCCCCCGCAAGAAAGTGACCCGATCAAGGATTGGTAATATTGCGCGTGCGAATACACTCACACATCCGTGTGTATACAAACGTCATCCATTCTATGTATGCGAATAGGAACCGATATCACGACATTTGTTTGAAGTGTCTGGCCTGTAAAAGTGAAGTTGTTAAAATACTTGCCGTGATTTCTGCTAACACCAATCGCCTCTGTAGCCTTTTGGCTACGCGCTTAGTCCAACATACACAATATTAACATATGTTTAAAAGTACATAAACATAGGCATTTATTTAATCACAGGCATACAAAAATAAATAGGATAAACATATTGAAAATGAAAATGAAAAATATTTTATTCCATAAACTTAAAAATGTCAAAATTACAAATTGCACTGGCTCTTCCTGTTAAGCATATAAATGTCTGTGTATTATCAATGTATAAAAGAATACACTCACAAAAACCAAAACTAAATTGTGTGTGTGCGTGTTGGTGCATGAAGTGTGAGAGGGTGTGTGTGAATGTGATAGGAAGTATGACTGTGAAAGGGCTTGGCTTAGCGTAATATTGCAGTGCAGTGACACTGCTATGAATACACTATGATGAATAGGTTTCTTGTAGGTATTTTAGTTTTCAACTAACTTCAAAAAAGGAGCAGACCCTCAATTCGACGAGTATGTTTTGCTGGTCCTTCCCGTGTGGTCCCATTTTAATTTGTTCCGGTTCAACATACCTATCATCCCTGATTATATTGACTACAAGCTGCATAGCTGGGTGACTGTAACCTAGCCGCTGCGTTGGCTAGGTCTTCCTTTCCTCCTCCCAGAGCCTGTCATATCCTGTACATAATTCGCTCGCCCCGTATCGGGAAATGTTGTTAGCTTGCGTTAGTTTATATTTGACTGGAACGAACTTTACAAGTATCCAAGTCTAAACCACTTAGCGACAGCAGTTCTTTCGTAGGACACAGTCAGGCTCAAGTGTGACCTACATGTAGCTCGCACGTCGACCTGCGCAGAAAGGAAGTGAAAGTCCGACACACGTTTGGCATTTCATTTCACTCAATGTGCACTCTGTGGTTTTTCCCAATACCTACAAGCAACCTACAAGCTTAAGGCCATTCCCTGACCCACAGGAAATTCAGTTTTGGGTCTCAATTCCCCACTTAACATTTAACGGGTTCCGCTCAGAATGCTTCCATACTAAATTTCTATTGCCATATTTTTTTGAAATAAAAAAACCTCAAGAAAATAATAATCTAAAATGTTTATTTCGTTTACAACCTTTACCTAATATATACAGTACGTGGAGGCTCTCCTTTTAAGTATAGATAATACTTGTATTAGGAGGCGCCACTCTTCCCCGCGGAAAATAGCTGCAGTAGAAGGCTGATTAATACATTTCAGTCTGCTTATATGTATATAGTACGTAGAAAGAATTTAAAATATCAATGTGAAAAGAAAAGTTTAACAATATTTGAAGAAATTATGGAAAAAACATTACATTACATTATAACTGGCTTTGATAAGTAATTATCTGAAAATTGGAGATGGAATTCTTTATTATCAGCTACAACAGCAATACGCAGCTAGTGGTCCCAAGTACAATAGTCTAAACAGAATGTGTAAAAATGAAAATTGTGGTCCCTAAGAAGTTGGATGTTAATGATACTCATTTCACGACATAGTAATACGATGTACTATTTTTAGATAGTTACTGCACAAAGCCAGCTATTCTATTTTAAAAGATTATTTCAACGGAAGTTTAGTACGAAACTTTTATGGAGCGAATAACGTTAAAAGTGAAACGGTAAGAAGCAGTGCTACTCGTATACTCGTATATCGACTCTCTACTCGATTTCGATAGCTTTTTGTCTCATTTATTAAAAGAAACTATTGGCATAAGATACAGACATCCTAAGGCTAGCAAATTAATATTAAAGTTATGATTAGGTAGCAGTGGCGAAGGGTCCATACAAGCCGATTCCCACCGGGTTACCTTTCAAAAATCCTTTCCACATATCATTAATGTAATGTACTATTAACTTTTATACGCTCAAAACATTACTACAAAAACGCCTGCGCGCAATTAAAAAGCAATATCTATCAGTGGCGAAGGGTCCATACAAGCCGATTCCCATCGGGTTACAGATATTATCTATAAATTGTCAAAGCCCGCCAAAACTATACCACAGTTCCCGTGTCAACTAATGCTCTGTCTCTTACGCTCTCGTAGTAAACGTCGCTTTTTATTTCACGAAATAAGCCGGCGAATTTCGGGTTACTCGATTTCTTCTCTTTCGAACGCCTTATGCGGAGCGAGATAGAGAGTTATAATGCTAGTAATTTCAAAACTATAATTTTAAGGAGAAAATACATCGCCAATGAGACATTTTTTCTAGCAAGTTAATAGTGTTATAACAATGCAAAATTTAAAAAGTAGTATTTTGATAGTAAGTTTCATCGCGAGTCACATTGTTTTATTTAGGCGTATTTGCGTGTGATTTGTTCCGTTTGGATATCGATTTGGAAGTAAATAAACATTACTTGTCCGCCATTTTTTGCGTGAGTGCTTGTTAGTATCGATGTTTTTTATGTGACGGATTAGAAAGTATTTCACTTAGTTCGAAGTTCATGTGCTGTTTTTGTGTTTATAAGGTGATTTACTTGCATATTTCGTTCAATACGGTGAGTTTTGTGTGCCATTATGGCTTTAATTCGTATGGAATGCTGTCTAACTGACTACTTGCTCATCATCTTCCCATTTGAAGAAATACTGAGAATTTCTGAAGCCGAATTTGAATCACACGGTAAGCATTTTTTTTTTGATCGGGTTCCCTTCGCCAAAATTCCACCCTTCGCCACTGTTAGGTAGGTATAATATATATTATAATGTAGCTATTCTAAATTTCAAAACGCTAGCAATAGTAGTTCCGAAGATAATGAGCAGATAGACAATGGAACCGACGGTTCCGTTTTCTCGTCAGACCTTGGGAACCTAAAAAATGACCCAAAATTGATCAGCTGACCACAATAATGAGTCACGAAACTTCCATGTTTATGACAAAATTACTTAACACATTAAATAAACATTCTAAGAGAAATCGTCTGAGTCACAGGTGCTTGACATACAGACTTACATTGACAAATCTTTCTTATAAGTGGCTTTTACTTTTGAGTCATAGGTAATTTACGACATATTTAGCTCTCGGGAGATTTCTTCTTCATTTTATCGTGTAGATTGTAAGGTCGATGACCGACCTCACACACCCTAGTGTCAGAGTTGTTACGCCGGATTAACGTGACTAACGAAATACGGAATCATCTTACTTTATAGAAAATCAGGTGATTCAACCTGCAATGTCCTAACCATACTAGAGAAAGTCTCACAACGTGATATTTGATAATGTCCCCACTGTGAATCGAACCCGGGCCCTGTGCGTGTATTGTGCGTCTGGATCGAACGCTCTGACACTGTGCTACGGAGGACGCTAGATATTCGAGAGATAAACAGCTGTTATTTAATTTACAGCAAGTTTTCCTCATAATTTTTATGTATGTATTTAGTATATTTGAACTGTAACACTTGAAATGTTCACACAGTGTGTATTACTAGGGCCGTAATAAAATATTAATATTGTAAATAAATTAAAAGTAAAAGGGGGCTACCCTACTAGAACCGTATTTTTATAATTACAAACTTAACTTTGCAGTTGAAAGACACAAATGGTATTTAACTGCAAAGTTCGTTTTGCTTCATAGACGTGGGTGTTAAAGTACAAGTGGCGCCACCTAGTGACGCGGTGCAAAACTAAAGCCAGAATGTTTGGTATTTAGGCGCGTTCGTTAGGGCATTGTTTAATGCATCTTAATTATGAGTTTCAGTATCTTAATTTTCCATATTCTGTACGGAACCCTCGGTGCGCGAGTTCGACTCGCTCTTGGCCGGGTTTTTTAGCTTTTTTCTTGTTACTAGATTAGGGGGCATGTTATTAGATTGATTGATTCAGTTAATCCCCGCCGTCCCCCCAATGTTTACTCTTGGAACTGTGTCATCGGAGCGTCAGCCTTGATTCGCCAAACAAAACGGTACCGCCGCGGTGCGCCGGAGTCGACGCGCTGATGACGTGCCGGTGACTTACTACAACTATGGACATGCCAGTGAACATAATCATTGTTGAGCACTGTGCGAGATACAGCAAGGCTGTTTAATAGGATGCCCAATGAATTTAAAAACATAAAATGTATAAAACTTTTTAAACAAAAATTAAAACATCATCTTTTGGAAAAGTTCTGTTACAATATTGACGAATTTTAGAATTTTAACGGTTATAATTTACGTTAATCTATTCATGAAGATTTATTAAAAGCTTTTTTTATTTCTTAATTTTCATTATATTTAATGTGACTTAGCTTTAAAAATTTCAAACACAATGTAATTGTTATTGAATAAATTTGAATTGAATTGATTTTGGGCGGAAATAGTAACCTGACAGGCTTTTTTTAGGTTCGATAAAAATTATGTTATACGTTGTAATCATAAAAACACGTTTGTGGTAGAGGAGCCCTCATTTATTTTGAATTTATTTTAATTTTGATTATTTGATATTATAGAGGCAATTAGGTAGAGAGGTTATGTTGTTAAAGGTTTCTGGGAGCGACCCGGTTACCTAGAAACTGGGTGTATCGGCACCTATATAATATGTATTGTGCCACAAGCAGTACGCAGTGCCATATCCACATGTTGAATAAGTCATTGCCCGTCCGAGACCATTCACGGCAGATTAGTTAACCGTAATAACCGTAACAGCGGGTTTTTGATAACCGGTTATTTATGTGACCGGTGGGAACGGTGGCGTCTCTATTTAATTTAGATTACAGGCTGTCTACTTAGGTTAAAAATTGGATGTTGGCATAATTAGTCATACTCACTGTAACCTAGTAGTAGGTCCTAGGTTCAATTCCCAGTGAAGGTATCGGTATTCGGTTTGATTGGTGGTAAGACATTTTCTATGTCCGTCTGGGTAGCTACCACCTTTTATCCGCTGTATGCTGCCAACAAACAATAGTGTTAACAGCACTGTTGTGTTCCGATATGAAACTTTAACTAAGGCCAACGCCTCAGTAGCTCGAACTTCTGGGTAAGCTTGTTTCCCTCTTTCGTACCATGTCACATCATCATCATGATCCTATATATCACCACTGCAGGTCTCAGTGCTACTCTCCTACAGAGAGTGTATGGGACATAGTACACCACGCGGGACCAGTGCGCATTGGTAGACTTCACACACACCTTTGAATTTCGACTCAGGAGTGTGTAGGTTTCCTCACGATGTTTTCCTTCACAGAAAAGCCAATGGTAATGATTTTTATCATTCGTACATAAATAACAAATTGTAACTCACTGGTACGAGCCAGGATCGAACCCAGACCTCGATTGTTCAAGGACTGACGCTCTACACAACTGAGCTACCATGTCACACAACGGACACATATTTTTGTACTCGAGTGGATAAGAGTTTTCCCCATAGATTGCCACGTCAAAGTTTCTGTGAAGGGATTTGCCATAAACATAACATTTGTCAGGCGTATTGGTTATCGCAGTAGGATGTTGTGCCGAGGATATACGACATGCTGTCTTTTAATACATCTACGTCGACTCTTTTAGGTTTGAAAATAATTAAAATCTCTAACTCTGACAGATTTAGTTTAAAAACGACAAATCTTTTATATTACAATCGTTAGAAAGAAAAAAAAGGCTAAGTGCGTGTAGGACTTACGCAAGAGGGTTCCGTACAGAATATTGATAATTTATGTACTGAAAATCATAAATACTATGCACCGAACAAGGCTTTCATGAATGCGCCCAAGTAGCAATATTTTTACTTTAGTTTTGCTCCGCGTAACTAGATGGCGCTACTTATATTTTAAAACGCACGTCTCTCAAGCAACATAAAAGAGATTATTATTAGAGAAAAAACTAGAATTACATTTAATTTAATTGTACAAAATCATTCTATTTGTACTAAGTGACAGCGTCAAATGTCATTTTATTGACGCCATCTTTGTTTTTTACGTAAAGTCTTACCTGTTTCGTGCGTTTTATATGTTTTCGTACAAATAAACTAAACCAAAATATACAAAAATGATAACTAAATCACTTTTATTTGATAATGTCCTTTTCAAATTATTAGTGTACAAGACCAGGCCTTGGTGCCATACATTCGCGGAACGTGACACTAACTTTGAAGTAGAATTCTATGTCCGGTGTATTGCTTTTCAACTGTCTACCTAATACGGACCATGATGATGAGGCTTAGTAATATACTCCCGGTGGTTACCCTGCCAGTACGGAATCCTAAAAATGAAAAATCCTATTGTATGTACGATCGACGAAAAAAGTACTATTCATAAAGTGCTGACATCTGTTGCATTTTCACGTATCTAATTTAAATTTGAGAGCCACGCTGCAAGGAGATTCCAATGAAATCAGTGTAGCGGATACGCGTAGTGTTACTACTTGAATGGGATAGATGTCGCTACTTGATGCTATTTTTGAAATAACAGGCGCTAGTAATGAATATTCATATCGTGCCGTTATCATAATGAAAAGTTTTATTTAAAAAACAAGGTTCTTCATTCATATAGAGATAGCAACGTCGCGTTGTAGCAAAATCATATATATATTTCTTTGCATGAATTTAAAACAAGGTGTTTTTTAACTAAATTCCTTGATGCAAAGCCAATCCTACTGTCGTACACCTACCAAAGAGAATGTACACTTTAATCTGTCAAAATTGTTAATAAGGCTTTTGGGAGTGTAAGGACTGCCATGATATGTTTATATGTATATCCATATAAATACTTAGTCTATAAAATCTATAAATCTAAATTTCTGCATGCCTTTTTACTGTTGGTTTTTACACATTAATTATTAGTCTTAATTTCTCTATAAGTGAAATGTCAATTTCTTTTGAGAAAAATAAATTATTCTTTAAACCGATATTTATTTATTATAATAATAATTAGAATAATATCATATTTATGTAGCACAATTTACTCCTCATTAATTATATGATTCTTCTGCCCCAAGGTTGCCTGGAAGAGATCGCTCTTAGCGATAAGGCTGCCTTCCTTTTGTATTCCTATAACTTTTCTGTTATTTTTCTTTGTTTTGTGTGTGCGATAAAGCTGATTTGAATTGAATTGATCTTTTGTGACAGATTCATTTTTACCTCTTCCACGCCATCTATTGACACCTTTGAGAACTCAACTGACAGACGTCTCTGAAATCGCCCTATTTATGATGCATGCAATACACTGAAAAAGCTCCTGCGACGCAGCTGTGCTGTCATGACATGACACAATGCTCACGTTAGGACAATCCTATCCATCTCTTCTCATCACTCCGATTTATTCTCCTACTCATTCACGGTTCATGGAGCCAGATTGTGGAACTCGTTGCCTCACACTGTACGCGACAGAAAAACTGATTCCGCCTTTAAAAAAAAACATCAAGGAACATTTTCTATCACTATAAGTTCATAAGTTAATATATAATTATTGTATGTAAAGTTTGTACGTATTATTATTGATATATATTAGTTTGTTTTTGTATCTCGTATTTATGTAATCATTTATTATATCGTACACGCCTAACTGCCCTCCTCTCTTCACTATTTCTCACTTGACCTAGGACTGCTGTAAGAAATTTCTTTTAGAAATAAGCTACTCCTATAAATATTTTCCGTGTACAATAAACTGTTTAAATAAATAAATAAAATGCTTGTTTAGTGCCACGACACAGACGGACAGTGATTTCAATGGGTGCTGACTGAATCAAATATAATCTTGGGAAATGAGTAGATATCTAATCATAGTGATTCACTAAACTCTACAAGATGTAACTCTACATCTACAAGCCTTTACTAGGAATCCACTCATTCCATACAATGTTTCTTTTGCCATAATCTTTTAAAATAGAATAGCTGGCTTTGATAAGTAAT
The DNA here is from genome assembly GCA_910589575.2 of Carcina quercana. Taxonomy (NCBI): domain Eukaryota; kingdom Metazoa; phylum Arthropoda; class Insecta; order Lepidoptera; family Depressariidae; genus Carcina; species Carcina quercana. Next base: position 2,179,980 of record OU342454.1, on the reverse strand, counting down.
AACCTAAAAATAGAAGATCGGATCATAGTGTCACGAAATGAATATCATTAACGTACAACTTTATTGTCAGCTACAATAGCAGTTACGCAGCTAATGGTCCTATGATGGTAGATTTCCAAGTTGTAGTTTTCGGGGAACACGGAAACCGGTAGTACATTCCATATTTATCTGTACGCATGATAATGAAGAAGCGAAACGCTTGGTGGTAGCTGTAGGAATATCTACAGTGTACGGGTGGAGGTCTGACGTTCTTCTGTTTGACCGGTACTTGAACGGCGAAGGTGGAATCGACAATAGCTCCTGCGCACACTCTCCAAAATGTATCCTATAAAATACCGAAAGGAAGACAACCTGACGCCTATGTTCGAGGCTTTGGAACTTTGCCTTATGTAGCGTATCGTTGCCTATCAGTCTCATAGCTCGACGCTCCACCGAGTCCAAAGCAGCTAGTTGATAGCGAGCTCACACAGCACACTCTTCTCTAACGTATTTTCTGTTTGTTTCAGGTCCAGTGCCTCTAGCTAGGAACATAAGGCATCTCCCGTGCGTGTCCCGGCGGACGGGGCAGGAAGGGCTCTGTATGTTTGCTATAGACTGTCTCAAAACCAATGGCAGCCATCTGGGGACCTGTATAGACAGGTACAATGACTTTCATTTTTTTAAAGATTTTGAAAGCGAATTGATAACCTCCTCCTTTTTTGAAATCGGTTAAACATTATATGCCGTACATTCGTCTATGTCACGATCAAGGTTCAACTGCAAATGTAAGTTTGTAATCCTGAAAAAGCGATTTTAATGATATATCAAAAAAATGATAGTTTCATGTTTATTCGTATAGATACTTGTGCTGTAAGACCTTGCTTCTTGCCAAATTCTATTAGGATCAGGATTCCAGGTTAATGGGACGTACCCTATAGGTTTTGAATCCTTACGCTCGCAAGGGTAGTCGTTAAAAATGCGACATAAACCGTATCTTTTTCGTTGACTTAGAAGTTTCACTTTAAAATATTAATTTGAAAAACCTTTCGCGTCCTGACAAAGAGGTTCGTGACAAACTGACAACAAACTGATCCTATAAGGGTTTCTTTTCCCCTTTCAGGTATTATCAAGTAAATTAAATTAAAAATTTAAAAAAGCCCTTACACAATAATCGTTAGATTAAAACGACGAATTACTAACGAAATATATCTAAGAACCATCGCAAGGAGGCTTGCTTTCACGTAAAAAAAAACTTGCAGCAAAATCGGTCCATCAGTTCGAGAGCTACGATGCCACAGACAGACATAGGCGTCAAACTTATAACACCCCTCTTTTTGCGTCGGGGCTTAAAATCATGTGCTGCATTAACAAAGTCTTTAGTTAGTTTTTAAATAAATGTATGGCATCTATTAATGTTAAGGATGTGGGAAGGCTGTTAAACATCTTGACTGATTGACACTAGCTTAAGCTATTGAATGTGGAATATCTTTCCTACGCGTATTCAGACGAATGAATTTTTCTGCAATTAAAATCTTAATTTTCTTTTCAACACTTTGAACGATGTGGTCTGAGCATAATTACAATTTTGTTCTTGTATATTGCAGGTTTTACTTTGGATCTTGCTGTCAAATCCCCGACAAAACAATCCTGCCACAGATAATAGGAAATAATATAGAAGACAACACGATAGACAGTGCGAACTTCGTACATCCTCAGACTGAAGATAAAGTACAGAGCACCGTTAGTAAATTACCTGAATTAATACTCCCTAGTAAAAGTACTACAGAAAGAGACGAAGTAAGTTCCGAAAATACAGACGTTGTCAAGTCTGAAACTGACGCAGAAATGAAAACAGACGAATTAACGACATTCGATAACAAATTGCCAACCGACGAAGATAAATTAACAACAGCTGTTGTTGTTCAAACCACAACTAAAAGTCCAACAACAGTTTCTAAAATTCCTGCAGTCAGTACCGAAGCACCAATCAGATTGTCAACTTTCCAAACGGTTTCTGGTGATTTAAATAGTGTTGCGACAGAGAAACCTTTTAGGGAAGTTGAAACAACAAATGTTGAAACAACAACGTTATCAACAACAGCTTCATCAACAGAAGCTTCTTCGACAACAACGACAACAATAAAACCAACGAAACCAACAAGGAAGCCCACATACAAACCGAGGCCGACGTACAAACCATCTAGACCGACTTACAATCAGCTAAATACTATAAGGCCAAGACCAACTAAGCCAGCAACTATTTATAATACAACAAGGCCACCCTATAGACCTCCTCCCAAAAGACCTTCAACAAAAAAACCTTTACCTTCCCCACCTAGGCTGAATATAACAATTCTACCACAGTCGACGAGTTCTAGGCCTGTGTTTACAAGACCTCAGACACCAACTATCACCTACATTAATAATACTGCTGTAACGGTTGATGAAAAACCAACGACTATTGAACCAACAACAGTCGCATCATCAACGACAACAACAACGCCGTCAACAACGATGAAACCAATCGTTTTGACAACTATAACTGAGAAGGTTGTAGAAACCACGGAATTCCCAACTCTAACAACATTTTCATCAGTAGAAACAACTAAAAAATCAACAGAGGAGAATCTTGTACTAACAACAAATGAGCCCTCTTCGTCGGAAACAGTAACGGAATTTGTAATGAGAGATACAACAGCGTTTGACGATATTGTTATTGGCAAAGAAACCGAAGCACCCGTTGAATCAACACCAATGCCAGAACCTTTAACAACAATTTTATCAACAACGTTTACGACTACCACCACAACAACAGCCCCATCGACAACAACTACAACCACCCCATCAACAACAACCCCATCAACGACGACGACAACAACAACTACGACAGAACCAACAACGACATCAACAACAACAATGCCAACAACCGTGTCATCAACAGAGTTCCCACCACTAGTGACGTGGTCTAACACTGTTAGTGCTGTCACGAAAGCACCTGAAAATGCTACGACTGCTTCTGATGGTAAGTTATGTAGTTTTTATTTTCTTTGCAAATATTGTTTTAAAAAAGTCGTAGTCATTGTGTTGTTTTGTGAACGATTTTTTGTTTCGGTATTCATAAATGGCCTACGTGGTGCAGATGTCTGACTCAGACAGGTAACGCACGCAAAAGGTTCCAGGTTCGATCTCCGGTGGGGACATTGTCCCAGTCTCCAGTTTGGTAACACTGCAGGACCGGATCACCGGATAGTTTAAAACGTAAGATGATTCCGTGCTTTAAACGGAACGTAAAGCAGTGGATCCGGGAAGTTGAGAGCTTTTATATTGACAGATGTCAAATGCGAGGCTTCAACAATGCAAACTTATATACGCATGATTCGTTCCATGCTTAATTATAACACGCGAAAGCTATGTTACTTGTTTGTTTCCACTTCATACCTCAACGGCTTTACCAATCGTGATGAAATTTAGCACACAGGTAGGCTAGAGTATGGAAAAGGGCATAGGCAACTTTTTACCTCAGTTTGATTCTAGTTTCAAATATTCCCTAAAGCAGAACTTGAGCAGTAATTTTGAGGTCAATGGTGAGGTCATACGCACCTGACAATCATCAGTCATAAATATTGATGGGCACCGAGATGCCATTGATGAGTCACAGCTTCACAACTTGCCTGAGATAAGATAACAGTTACTTACACAGAACATGGTTAGAATAGCTTGTAGTGTAAATACATATATAATGTATGTTTGTTTGTAATTTGTGTTTGGAGAGGGTACATTTAATTTTTTTTGTAATATGTCATTTAAATACGCACATGTTTGGCACATAACTATACTTCTCATCAGAAGAATGTAAACGCCTTGCAACTTTGTTTTGTAAGGATTATCAGAAAAACCTATGGAAATTTAATTTGAATTTAGAACATTAACATTAGGATTTGAAAACCTCATATTATTCACTATTAAACAATATTTAGGAAGCATCGATGGCGCAGTGTTATTTATTTATATTTATGCTATTTTTTCTACATTATCTTCTTTTTTAATATATACTTTTTTATGTAAACGTATGTAGGTCTACTTACAGTATATATATTTTTTGAAAGCTCCAGCGTGAGTGGCGGGAGAAATCTCTCGTTAGGGATAGGCCACTCTAATTGTACAATTTTAGTTATAATTGACTTTGTAATTATTATTATGTGCAATAAACAAACAATTAGACAAGCAAAGCCAGAGGCAAATCTATAGGTAAAACCATAATCTCATTCCGCACTTAGATAGCATTAGCAAGTAATAAAAGTACATTTTTTGTAGTGCCACCCACACGGTACAATTCTCTGAAGTTTGTAGGGCGTTGACCCCTAGAGCGTCATCTATAAACAAACTTAACTAAATATGTGCTTACATATGTTTTGTATACGAGAATGTTAGCTTTGGCGTGGTTGTGGTTATTTTAATTTGAGCTACTGTGTTAGGATGTGATTTGAACTACGTATTTTTTTGTGTATAATGAAGTTTGCGCTTGGCCGTTGGATGGAAAGCGTGCTATTAAAGTTGCTATTTTGATGCAGACTTACGTAATATGGTGGTAGTTAACCGAGTACCGATAGTACCCTCATTGGGAATCGAATTTCGGATCTCCGAATTGTAAGTCCAACGTTGAAGCCACTAGGCCACTGGCTAAAGTTATGATACTATAATAATTACAGTCAAAATCTGTATTATATTGATCAAATAAATCATGATAGTCATAATATTAAATCTTCCTTCAACATGTGCTAGAAATGATATTACGATCTATAGATACAATTTAACCTTCGTTCTTAGCCAAATGGCTAAATGTTGGACTAACATCGGTAATCGGTTTGGTTGGTGGTATTCTAATTTTCTGTGTACCACCATATTACCTAAGTCTGCCTCCAAACGGTGTTATTAAAACTAGCAGAACGAGCGCCTCATTAAGTTGAGGCTTCTGGGAGCGCACGCTTACCTCCCAAGGGCCTGATCGTCACTTACCATCAGGTGAGATGAAGGCCAAATGTAAACCCATCATAACATATAAAAAAAGAAATCCCAAACATAATTTTCGCAAAAAGATATTGTTAGTCCAAGAGACAGCGTACTAAAGTTACCTAGTATTTATACAACAGTTGTAGACCGTAAAGAAAGTGAGCAATTTCACTAGACAACGCTCGTGACCCGGCTGCGCTCGTGACCGACCCAGATACGTGGCCTGTTCGACAATTTATTATATTACTGCGGACCTATATTTTCATAAATGAATATTGTTTGTATCAGTGCTGACACGGTCAACAGTTCATCACGATTGTTTTGACGAGATGTTCGATTGTTCATGCTCAAACGAAGATCTTGTAAAATGTTGCGGATACGATTTTTTGGGCTATGGTTTAGTGCGTCTTGACATGTCACTGTGAAGTTTTTATTGTTAACTTATTATACAAATAGAAGGTAATTACAAAAGACGGCGTATTAAGAAATAGCAAGAAAATATTAAATAAACAAAACTTTTACAGTACAGCACTGCCTGATATTGAAATTATAATAATATAAATGATTAGGGTAGTGACAGACAGAGACAGAGAGAGAGGGAGAGAGAAAGAGAGAAAAATCTTTCTGCGCCCTTCGGTCACACACATTACATAAATTATATTTCAATTTAGGTTCACACCTCTTAATCTATCCATCAAAATTTAATTTTTCACTCAAAATTGTTGTTCTCCTTTCGGCGTCTCTTGCGCCTGGCGCCTGGAACTGCTCCTCTCGCTCTAGGATAAACAAAACAAAATGGCGGGCACAGCAATGTAATTGGAGCATTACAGTCACGAAACAACCTACAACCTAATGAGGTTGTCTGTCTCGACTGTTCAATTTACTTAGAAAGGTGTCTTTGATGGTGTTTGTCTCTTTGAACTTTGAATGGAAGCTGCGTGCTCCGAGGCAAGTCTTAAAAAAGGTGAATAAAAGCAGATTAGAGACCTGGTAGCTCAGTGGGTAGAGCATCAGTCCTTGAACAATCGAGGTCTTTGATCCTGGCTCGTACCAAAGAGTTCCAATTTGTTATTTATGTACGAATGATAAAAATCATTATCATTGGCTTTTCGGTGAAGGAAAACATCGTGAGGAAACCTGCACACTCCTGAGAAGAAATTCAAAGGTGTGTGTGAAGTCTACCAATCCACACTGGTCCCGCGTGGTGGACTATGGCTCATACACTCTCTGTAGGAGACTCGACCTGAGTCCCCGCAGTGGGGATATATATAGGCTCTTGATTATTATTATTAGTGCCCATTCGAATCACAGTTAAGGCTGTGGTTAAGGTTGGTTTCCGAAGAAACTAATTTAAACTCAATACCGCCGTTACAGATCAGGAGATAGTCAAATGACATACTCGTAAATGTTACAAGCAAAACTTGAATATTCACGTTTTAATTTGATTTTCAGAAATTTGGTCACCTATCACACCGCCTGAAGGATGGATACTAATATCGACAATACCGCCGAAACCGGAGTCAACGACAACACAAACAACTTCAACAACATCAACAACAACGACAACGAAATCACCACCAACTACCACGAAATCTCCAACAACAACAAGGACATCAACTACAACAACAACGACAACAACAGAAACACCAACAACTGCTGAGAGTTTAACAACTCAGGTATGATTCTCAATCAATTATTGAAAGTCAGCTATAAAACTGATGATCTATGTATTTTGTTTGTTAATCAACGCGCGTCCAATAAGGTTTAATATTATATAACCACGATTAACTAACTTAAAATGATAACGTATTTCTGTCCTCGCTGTTACAAACACTATAAAATTATATTAAATAACAGGAACAACTAGAAACTACCGCCGAGATAACAGAAACCATCACTGAAGAGAAAGCGACAGAATTGCCAACAACAGTTGAAGTACTAACAACAACATCATCAACTTTACCGCCGCAACCGTCACCTTCATCATCAACAACAACGCCGTCAACAACAATGCCACCAACAACGACTATAATGGAATTTGTTGTTAACGTAACGTTGTCACCTACGATGCCACCTTCAACGGCTAGTGTTGATCTATCGTCAACTACTGCTGTTGAAAATGTTACTGTTGCTGCAAATGACACAGCAGTCAGTATTGCTGGAAATGCTACTGAACCTGCTACATCTAGTGAAGTTGGTAAGATTTTTATACATTTTCTGAGATCCTTCTCTAGACTTTTGTAGCATTTTATAAATATAATATAGGAAAAATATGAGTGAATATTTAGGTAAAAAGTTATAGCATTGGTAATCAATAGAAAATATTAACCGGCAAGTAAAGCTAAAAATAAAAGTGTAAAATCCTAGGGAAATTTTGATAAACTAAGTTTATCGGCGTTCTGAACATTTCTAGTATTGATTCTTATAATTACCAATAACTAAAGTACACTGTAAAACCACGTAAAATAATAAAAAATCCAACGTTTTGATATCAAATTCATGTTAACGTTTCAAGAATTAAAACAACAATCACACCACGTTCCAGATTCAACAACTACGTCATCAGTCAACGTAACAACATCAACAGTTACGGAAACAACGACGCCAGGCGTAACAACAACGACAGAGTCATACAACATGACGGACTATAGAGACGGTGAGTGTTTATGTCATTTTTACCCGACTGTTGTGAAGTAGTAAGTGCGAAATGTGTTTCGGGTGAAATCATGTATGTGTGTAATTTTTGAATCACTCGTCAGAATCATAATATTTCATTGTGGATATAGGTCATTTTTACACGACTGAGCAATTTTAAATCCGTTGACGAACTAAGGGCACCGACATAGCTCGACGAGTCAGTGAGCTGAAGTGGCAATGGGCAGGCCACATCGCTCGAAGAACCGATAACCGATGGGGAGTAAGAGTTCTCGAGTTGTGACCACATACCGGGAAACGTCTACCGGGCCGTCCGCCTACTAGGTGGACCGACGACCTGGTAAAGGTCGCGGGAAGTTGCTGGATGCAGGTGGCTCGGTAACGGTCGATGAGGCGTACCATGAAGGAGGCCTATGTCCATCAGTGGACGTTTCCTAGCTTATGATGAGGAATTTAAGCGCCATCCCGAAGGTTGTAGAATAAATTAATAAAACCTTAAACTACGTGTATAATTCCATGCTACTATTAAAAATGCGTCTGTTTGTTTGCCCTTCCTGTCACAATGAAGAGTTAGAATGACTTCATTTTTGTATAGGGATAGTTGAAGGTTCGGAAAAGGACATAGGTTAGTTTTTATCCCGATCGAGCAAGTAGTTCCCGTGGGATACTTTCCGGATTCCATGCGGATGAAGTCGCGGCCAGAGCTGGTTTTTCAAGAAATGTGTGTCAGACATTAAAAGTAAATATAATATCGTAATATTTCAAAAAACCAATCAATATTTTATTTTAGAGTTTAAATTAATATAAAAAAATTTCATTAGCAACTGTTTTGAAAATAATCTGCAAACTCTAAAAGGGTACAAATTAAAAACCCAACAGAACTAAGGAAGGAATACAAAATTATAAGATACTAACGGCCGAAGGAAAAAAAAATAATGTCAGCGAAAATTACTGCCTATTAATAATTAATTATACTCCTACATTGTTTGAGATTGCATCAACGGAGACTCGAACCTTGTACCTTGCACTTCCTGGAGGCAATATACACAAAAAGTAAAATATTACATGTTTTACAACCATAATTTACAGCTAGTGATGTTCTGTAGCTACTTCCATAGATATGAGATAGAAAAGCAGTTGAGAAGTTGCAATGATACGTTCCGCGAATCTATGGCGCCAAGGCCTGGTCTTGAACGCTTATAATTTTAAAAGGCTATTAACAAATAAAAGTGATTTAGCTACCATTTTTGTATATTTTAGTTTATTTGTACAAAAACATATAAAACGCACGAAACAGGTAAGACTTGACGTTGAAAACAAAGATGGCGTCAATAAAATGACATTTGACGCTGTCACTTAGTACAAAAAGCAAAAATGTAATTCTAGTATTTTTCTATACATATTTAGATTATTGCTTGATGTTTTAAATAGTGTATAAGTGCAGGCCGAATTTGAAACATTTATTTTCAGCACTATATTTATAGCATATAAAATAATTTCATTCGGTTAGAATAGTGTTAAAATAATATGTATAGTTCTTTAAATAGTCCCATTAATTCAAAACAAGTTGTTAAAAATTGTTAACGTAAGGAAAAGGGAGAATCAATAAGCAGCCAAGTGCGTGTCGGGCCACGTTTTTCTAAAAAGTAATTTTGAATGAAATTTGTACGAAACTTCCATATTTACTTTAATTACTCGTTAACCTGTGAAGCCACCTCAGTCGTGATAGTTTTTCTTATAACTTCAGTATATAAACTACTACTGCGAATTTTTGCAAATTTTCAAAAGCAATAGTTTCGTAGACAGAGGGGGGCGGGGGCTTTAAAGAATAATAATACGCAATCCGATCACTAAATTAAAATCAGACTTATTTTTGAAAGATCCCACAAAATATTTCATCCCCAAAAATATTTTTAGAAATTTTATTCTACCACTTTGTCGGCGTGATTAATATGATAATGCAATGGTAATACAAATTACAGCTTTCTAGTAGTAAGATTCTCTGAGCTAAGCTGCGGACAGACAGACGGACAGAGCGAAACTAGGGTTCCTTGTTTGACTACGGAACCCTAAAAAGGACAAAGGCTATTTTGTATCTAGATAGAGAGATAATTTTGGAATCCCACGCGAACTTAGTCCTTAGTAATTCATAACTATTTATGTTTTATCCGTTATAGTGTATTTAACAACAAAAGTAAATGCAAATGAAGTAAATATTTGTAAAGCTATGTGTTTGGAAGACAATAGTTGGTCCAACCTTCACCAACTTACAAGAACCAAGTCTCACCTTCGCTTAATTTATTTTTCTGACTCTGAACGTTTCTCATTGAAATTTTCAGTACTTTTACGCGCTATGAACAATTTGATGAACAAACTGATTCAAGCTTTGCGCTTATGATACAAGGTTTCATACTAAATTTCTTTTATCGTTATCTTTTAAAATAGGATGAATCTGTGAATTGATTATCTCAGAATAGGAAATATGATTGTAATGTCGGTAAATCAATATCATTAAATAGTGGGGATTTTTAATCCTATTTTCCGAAGACTTGATTGGTTTGGTGGTTCCGAAGGATTTAGAAAATCTAGTTATAGTTTTAGTACTTAGTTAAAACTAGAAAAGTTAATTCAAGAAGCCATAGAGCGACAGTGGCGCCCTTATTCGTTTTTTCTACATTTCTTCGCAATTAAACAATAATTTCAAAAACCAAACCGGACTTTTTGCAGTCATTTCTGGTTTACGGTTTATCGATACATTATGGATTCATGTTTAGATGCTGTGTAGTTATTATAAATTGAACCTTCTAAAGTGGTCACTTTTAACTGTTTTATTGAAAGTAACTGAACACAATCGATATATCAATGCATGATGTAGCGATATGGTTTTTGAAATTATTGTATAATTACGTAGAAATGTAAAAAAAGCGAATGAAGCCACTGTCGCTATATGGACTCTTAACTAGTTTATTAGTGATAAAATGAATACAACTTCCACTAAGAATACTGATAACACTATTTTACAAATACTAAAACCTGATGCTACAACTGCAACCGCTTAATGCAGTTTAGTGAAAGAATGTCGGTTGCATTGAAATGACAATACGCAACATATACGCCCAAAAAACAAAAGAAAAATATTGGCTGCGGATTTTTTTGTCTGAAAAAAAAAACACCACCATAATATTTGCTTTTTTTGTTACATATAATTTGTTTTTCTGTTCGTAAGTTTCTGTGGCTAATACATACTAGGTTTTCAATTCAAGTACATTATCCGATTGCCTAACGGTGAAGGAAACATCGTGAGGAAACCTGCATGTCTTGAACAGGCATGTGAAGTCCGCAAAATCCGCACTGGGCCCGCGTGGTGTGTGGCCATACACTCTCTGTAGGAGAGTAGGCCTGAGATGCAGTGGGGACGTATATAGGCTGTTGATGATGATTATAAATATGAAAGTGGAAGACATCATAGATTTAAGCTAGGAGCATTCAATCACTGGCTTTAAGAAATGGTTCAGTATCGTAACAATATAGTCAAACTCCGAACACAACTTCAGTTCTTTTTACAAGCGGCCAGTATTTAAATGTGACACACTTATGTAAAAACATTGAGTAAAAAAACCGTCCAAGTGCGAGTCGAACTCGCGCACGAAGGGTTCCGTACAGAATATGGATACTTAACATACGGAAAACCATAAATAATATGCACCGAACAATCCTCTAACGAATGCGCCTCGATTTAGTTTTGGTACTCGTCACTAGATGGCGCTACTAATAGTATTCTGTTTTCAAGTATTTGTTGTTATAGCAGCAACAGAAATACATCATCTGTGAAAATTTGAACTGTCTATCACGGTTCATGAGATACAGCCGGACAGAGGAGTCTTAGTAATAGGGTCCCGTTGGTTACTCTTTGAGTACGGAACCCCAAAACAAAATTCAAGGTACAATTTTTAGCTTCAAGTTTAGTTTATTTTTTAACAAAAGGTATGCAAACCACTTGTCCTTTCTTAAATATCGTACTAATTAGTCCTTTGCAGGTAGCCGTGGTAAGTATGCATTTAGGGGACATTTAAAAACTGTTTTGTACCGTCATCATTTATTTTAATATATTAATGATGCGTCGGTGGCGCAAGTGAAGCGTCGGTGGCGCAATGGATAAGGCGCGGACTCTCAATCTGAGGGTACCGGGTTCGAATCCAGCCGTGTACCTATGAGTTGTTTTTCAATTCAAGTACATTATCCGATTGCTTAGCGGTGAAGGAAAACATCGTGAGGAAACCTGCATGTCTTGAACAGGCATGTGAAGTCCGCCGATCCGCACTGGGCCCGCGTGGTGGACTATGGCCCATACACTCTCTGTAGGAGAGTAGGCCTGAGCCCCTCCAGTGGGGACATATATAGGCTGTTGATGATGATGATGATGAATGATGCTAGCGAATCAACGAATACAGTTTACGTTAGAATTCGAGTATGAATTTTTACATTGAATTAAGTTATTTTTATCTACAAATAAATACATAAGTTTGACGCCTTATTATGATTAGGTGCTTTAGATGTTGATAAAATGTATGCAGATTGTAGCGTAGAAAATAAATACAAAGATATCGAGGAAAGTATCGAATTTTATAGATATCACGTGTTGGCGCCAATTTAAATGCTAAACAAAACATAAATATTAATAAAACTGTGCTCTAAAAATAAAACGATCTAATTAATTCAACAATTTCGTTATAAACAAAATTCTTCACATCCCCGCGGAAAATGACAGCGTCAGGTCAAAGAACTGTTTAGTCTGTGACGGGCGGGCACATTATCGCCAGCCAGTATCGCAGCGAATAAACAATAAAAAAGTGAAGAAAAAAACACGCGCGTTCGGAATTCAAACAAAGAGTTGTCTGTCAGAAGCCTCGCGATGCGATCGCGCCACGGCCAAGGCAAGCGCAAGGACACACCGCACATGCTTGTGGTTTAAACGCGTTCTATATTCGAAAATTGTTTTTATTTTTAAACTGTCGCTGTTTTACAAGCGAGCCTATCTCAAAGGAGTTCGTTTTAGCACAAACATTGCCTTATGCGTTCTAAATTCGAATAGATTTTCTTTTTAAACTGACGTGTTTTCCTCAGGAGTTTTCTTACAAAAATGAGTTTGGAATCCGAGGATATAACTTAAATTATAAAACGTTAAAATAAGTGTAAATTATAGTGGATACGAGACTGATATATAGTGATTATTTTAAACAAAATCAAACTTTTATTTTAAGTGAGACATTAAAACAAATAAATTAACGACTGATTCTAAAAAGACTGGCAACCTATTTTTCTACTATTAAATACTGAATATAGTGATAAGAAGTGTTTTGTTTTTTAATTCAAAATGATAATAAATTCAACTCTTCTCGTCCTGGCAGTATGTGGCCGTCGCCTATGGCCCCAGGGCCGAATCGTCGGTGGAGCCAAGTCCAACTTTGGACAATGGCCGTGGCAGATATCCCTCAGACAGTACAGGACGTCGACTTATCTACACAAATGCGGTGCAGCACTATTGAATGAAAACTGGGCCATCACAGCCGCGCATTGCGTTGAACAGTAAGTCATTTTATCGATATTTCTAAACATCACTAAACTGTACGTCATTTGGAATTTTTCCTTAGTCGTCATTTACTGCAACAAGGATTGCGATTATCTCATGATCTGATTCATAAGACAGGTGACACGATTACAAAATTTGTAAAGCTAGCATAAGTTCAAGATTTTAGTAAATTTAGAATTTAAAAACTGAAATTGTTCTCGATTGATATTTTTATAGAAAGAAAACACCTATTTTAAGAATGTTGGTGTACAAAAGGGTACCACAGAAATCTAAATAATAAACACTAGAAGTAGCATACCGGCGCGGCGAAAGTGTCACTGCGCATGAGGCGCATACAACAAAAAGCAAGCGGGTTGGGGTGCACAAAAGGGGTCATTATAGACGGGACCTAGAATCGAGATGATTTTTCTGAAATTTTGCGCTTTATTATAAACAAATTGGGATTATAATTATAATTCACAGGTAAGTTTTTACTGTTGAAACGCTCGTAGATCTAACGCTCCGTTTCGTACACCCAAACGGAATGTTGTATTCCAAAACTTTGTTTAGAACAAAGAACTTCCTTAGACCTGTGTGTAAAAATTCTGCAATAAATAACTGCAAAGCAAAGCTTTTTTTCTACAAAAAATACATGAAGTCTAAGGAAATATAGCAACCTTGTATAATATTGCTTATCTAATAGAACCAGACAAGATATAGCATACAAGTTATATATCGCATCCATTTGCAATAAAACAACTATGTTTTTGTTGAGAAATCCTTGAACATTACAATTGGATAAATAGCATAGTCAGATATTTTATGTTGAACTGATTTTGTATAGTACTTTTGGGGTTTCACCGTAAAATAAAGAGTGGGGTAGTATAAAGTAAAACGCACTTTAACGCACGTTGTTTAATAAGCTGCATTATGCACCCAAACGCGTTTAGTATAAAGTTGGCCCTTTTTAATGTTGAAAACTTTGAAGAGTAATGGTCTGTAATGGTGTATGGTGGTGCAGCTTGGAATAGGTTAGGTCAAAGACTTATATTTATATATGTATATAAAGATTTATACGGTAGTTATACTTTTGTTTAGTTTTGGTATATATAGGTATAAAAACCGTGGTTAATTGTTGCAGAAATGCAACGGAAACGCCACACTATATACTGGCCTAATAGCTAAATGTTGGAGGTCCAGGGTTTGATTCCCAGTGGTTGGTTTGGTTGGCGGTAGGGCATTTTGTATGTCCTATGCTAGCTACCATGTTACCTAAGTCTACCGCCAAACAGCAGTGTTAACAGCACTGTTGAGTTACGGTGTGCAAGGTAGCAGAACCAGCGACCTTTATATTTGAAGCTTCTGTTGGTAGAGGTAGTTTAGATTGAGGCGCGCTTACCATCCAATCGCCTGATCGTCACCATCAGGGGAGATGAAGGACAAGTGCAAACCCATCATACATAAAAAATACTTCAAACAAACCAACATAAGATTTTTAGTTAGGATGTTAAGATTAGGAACTCACTACCCCAACCCTAATATATGTAACAGCTTTATTGCCACTTAAACTTTTCTCTATATATTATCCTAGGTAACAATTGGGCTATTATTTTTATATAACTATGTACACTATCATTCCCACTAGGCCGAGCCTGTGTCTTGAATGCTAGATTCTTCCACTGACATATTTAACTAATTCCAAAAAGTTTAGTAAGCTATGTACATCACGGTATGGATAAATCTTCTTATAGGATTTGGTACACTATAAGCCAGTACATTTAAAATTTATATATGTAATGTTGTCTTGCAGCGTGCCCCCATCTGAGCTGCTGGTAAGGCTGGGAGAACACGACCTTGCCAATGAAGACGAGCCGTACGGATTTGCCGAAAGACGGGTCCAGATCGTCGCCAGTCATCCACACTTTGACCCTGCCACTTTCGAGTACGACCTGGCTCTCCTCAGGTAAGTTACTTCTTAGTGCGTAAAGTAACATATTATAACATACATTAAAATACATTATATTATAACACAGAAATCCACGTACGATAATTTCTGTTGCCATAATCTTTTAAAATAGAATAGCTGGCTTTGATAAGTAATTACCTAAAAATAGGAGACGAAATTATAGTGTCGCAAAAGAAATATCATTAATTTGTAATTTTTTAGTTGGCTACAATAGCAGTTACGCGGCTAATGGTTCATAGATGGCGCTTTGAACAATAATAAAAAAAGTGTGTAAAAATAAAAATTGTGATTCACTGTGAAGTTGTATGTTAATGATACTCATTTCGCAACATCACAATCTGATGTCCTATTTTTAGATAATTACTACACAATCCAGCTTATTATATTTTAAATGATTATGGAAACTTAGATGGAGGTGGATATTAATTTTAATTTGATATCTCCACGCATTTCTGAGAAAAAGGGTATTGACAGACAGACAGACAGACGGACAACAAAGAGATCTTTTAAGGGTTCCTTTTTACACACAGTACAGAACCTTATAAAGAAAGACAGTGTTAATAGCAACCATAACTAATTTAATATAGTAGATATAACAGATAGTTACACAACTAACTTATAAGGTAAGCCATGGTAGCTCAGTTGTGTAGAGCGTCAGTCCTTGAACAATCGAGGTCTGGGTTCGATCCTGGCTCATACCAATGAGTTACAAATTTTATGTACGAATGATAAAAATCATTTCCATTGGCTTTTCGGTGAAGGAAAACATCGTGAGGAAACCTGCACACGCCTGAGAAGAAATTCAAAGGTGTGTGTGAAGTCTACCAATGCGCACTGGTCCCGCGTGGTGTACTATGTCCCATACACTCTCTGAAGGAGAGTAGGACTGAGACCCTGCAGTGGGGACATATACCTCTATAAGCTGTTGTTGATGTGTTTAGTGACATGAAAAGGCACTGGCTCAGCGTATTGTCTGACTGGAATTATGTCAGTACTTACCTAAACAATACCAGTATAATATCCTTCTGGGAATGTGAAATAAATCACATATTCCGAGGAGATGTAAACAATTCCGTTTCTGATTCTCCCCTTCCTTAAGTTTCGATCTCACTTCGGTCGCGGTTTATCTTGTTTATTACGTTAATGGGATTCCTCGAAGTTAGTCAACAAAGTTGTAAAAACATATTTAATATTTAACGATGTGATTGACAAATGTGTTTATTTATGAGCGGCAACTATTAACTTTCTAATTATAAATAGATATTATTATTTACGGGCGATAAAATATACAATTAAACAACCATTTTGGGTTCCTTCAATGTACTCGTACTACATGAAAACAAAACAAAACGTAAAAAACAAAAGAAGCTTCAAATACAAAATAGAATGTAAAACCAAGAAGTACCTTTTTGATCTTCATCATCAGCCGGGAAACGTCCACTGCTGGACATAGGCATCCCTCATGGTACGCCACATCGACCGGTCCCGAGCCACCTGCATCCAGCGACTCCCCGTGACGCTAACCAGATCGTCGGTTCATCTAGTAGGGGGACGGCCTGGTAGACGTTTCCCGGTACATGATCGCCACTCGAGAACCTTTACTCCCTTGATCTTAGACTCAAGATATATATTTCAAATTTTAAGGGTAAGGCTGGACACAAACGAGCCACTGGCCACATAGTGTATATATAAATTTAGAAGTGTCTACCTATAGCGGTTCAAAAATCTAAGTTTTTGTCTCTAAATAAATTCGTACGAAAATGAACCATAACGTTATTATTTTACCGTTGAATTTGATTTGAAGTTTAGTAAAAAATTAGAGCTTTTAGCTTTAGCTTCTTTTTTCATCTTCAAAGTTAATACTTGTCATAAACATAACCAACCTATTCAGTGGAAATTTAGTCCACGTCACGCGTCACTCGACATTAGCAATATAAGGTCAAGTGCAGAGTTAGTGACCGACACTCTTGCGCACGGTTGTTGTGCGCATGCGTCAATTATACACCAAGAGATAGGGTCGTACTTTGACTATAAACTTCATCTCATCGTGTAGGGTGTAAGGTCAATGACCGACCTCACACACCCTAGTGTCAGAGTTGATCCGCCATAGTCCTCTGACATGTCTCATGTAGCTACTACCTGTCGTAGATAGTAACCGGTAACAACGGATTAACGCGACTAACGAAGCACGGAATCATATCACTGTTCAGACAATCAGGTGATTCAGCCTGCAGTGTACTAAACAAACTGGGGAAAATCACATAAAGTGATTTTTGGGACCAATGTCCTCACCGGAAGTCGAACCCGGGACCTGGGACTGGGGCGAATACCGTTCTTTAACTATAATATGTATTCGTATGTCGCAGTTGGATTGATTAATGAGCTGTTTTACATAACCGCTAGTTGTTACACTAAACAGCTGCGTTATGTAAAACAGATTTCATATTTAGATAGATTAATACCACGTTTTTTTCCTAATCAAGAATCAAAAAGAAAAAGAAAATCAAGCAGCAATGTAATGTAGCTGGATCAAATAAAAGGCTTTTTTTATTTATATTTATTTATTATGGTGGTATGGTTATATTTATATGGGTGGTATGTATTTATTATATACCATGGTGAACGTGTAGCATAAGACTACCCTTTACCCATTCCGAGGGTGTCATAAAAGGCGAACAAGGAAAAAATATTGGGCAGTCAATAAAAGTTAATCAATAATTGTGTTTATTTTTAAATATAAAAATTGTTATCATTATTACTAAGGGCGCAAAAGTATAAAGTGAGTGAACGTCTGTTTCCCGAACAAGAGTGAAACTATTATGGGAGAAACAGTGTTTCTTCTTCTTATGTACAACAATCTGGTTACTATTGGAAAATGAAATCGGGGGTGGTGTGGAATATTACATACTTATTCACCTCTGACCAAAAGGCTCTCAGTATCGGTGCAGTAGTAATAATGACGACGGAGAACGGCTAACTAACAGAATATAACAACATCTTACTGCGATCACCATTCAGCCTATAAAGCGTATTAATTATGGCAAATATCCGGACAACAGTCCGAAAAAAATATGGCTATCTAAAACCATGACTTATGCAGACATTTGGATGAAGAAATAAAGATAAACATTGCTATCTCTCGGTCTATAATAGAATTAATTCGTCGCCGGGTTGACGGACGGCGCGATGGGTACAGTTTTTGTCAATGTTAATTTACGAGGAACAGATCTTTGAAATTGATAAATGAGCTTCACACATTTGGCCGATAAAGATACCATATTAGTGCGTGTTTTTGTTGGTTCCACGTCTAGGCTATTTTTAATGCCTTTAAAAATGATTTTGTTTGCTGTGGCGATCTTAAGGCCGTTCCCTGAGCCACAATTAATTAAATTTTTGTCTCACTACCCCCCCACCTTATTATTATTCACACGTAAGAGTGAAAGGGTAAGAGACAGTGCGCCATACCGACTCTCACCTTAATTAAGATAGCTTTTTATTTAAATTAATTCATTAAAAATTATTGGCGTAAGGTATAAAAATTCTAAAGCTGTCAAATTATTGTTACATTTATGATTAATTTTTCAACTAAGTTTCATAGTTTAATTAAGTGTAAACAAAGTAAAGTTGGTTTAAAAACTAATATAATACAGTTTTGGAGGTTACTTAGTGATTTAATTGTATCGAGCGAAGTATTATGAACCGTATTTCGACGTCTGTCTTATCGAAGACGATATCCTCAACATTCATATGTATTTTTACCACGACTACAAATCTCAGAGTTGCTCTTTAAAATATGATCATTCGGAGGTGTCTGGGTCATGGAACCGCCTTAAGGAGTTTTTTTCCGGGATTGGTGTACCCACATTGTATTTTGAAAAAGTAAAAATAAATTTAGCTGGCAGCTTAACTTTCGTAGAAGTTATACAAAAGTATAAATTGCGAAATCCGATTGATTAAATTGTAAATTTGATATACATCGAATGACGGTCTAATGACGTTGCCATGTCTACTGGACAGGCAAGTAGCTGTCTATGTACGAACCCATCTAAACTCGTACCCCAGACGGAGGGCGGGTCACACGCACAATGTCCGCCACCCAGACACGTTGCGGCCAGTCGCATTTAAACTAGACAAAATATTATGGGCCCTCGAGTTTACAACAGACTGCCAATCCAAATTACTGAGGCTCCGAGTTTATACTCTTTTAAAAATAAACTGTAAAAAATGGCTCGTCGAGCAGTGTTTCTATAAAATAGACGACTTCTTCAACTATACTCCATGACTAGGAGTAATTTAACTTTAAGATATTGACTTGTACCAGCGGTACCAATAAATGATGATTATGATTAATATAGCTTTTCTAGTTCAGAATACAGTAAATCATCAATTGATGTACATTGTACATACATCCGCATAAATCTCAAATGATATTTTATTACAAATCGTAGTTTACATACAGATTCGTAGCTGTTATACAAAATTGTGATTTTTAAATTATATGTAAGTATATAAGTATCATAATTGAATAAAAAGAGGTAATTATTTAAGGTGACTGATGCGCTAACTTGGTAACATCCTCTTTTATTCAAGTAAATAAAATGTAGCAATTGATAAAGATATTTTTATCGCCCGAGTTAATGAAACCACTGAGTGATTATAACATAAATAAAACAGTGTTTTCCTGATTTACCTGGAGCTCACGCATTCAATGAATTTTTGTAGACAATTTGTAGAAACTGATATAATTTATTTAGGGTCGCGGTTTGCGAATTAATTGCTGCACATATTTGTTTTGTTTTGCTATATTGTGCGAGAAATAAACAATAACAATACCAACTGTGTAACAAGTTCACTGGGCTTGTTCGAATCCCGTTTGAAATCAAAACAAAACGAAACTTTTTTGTTATTAACTATTTGTTCTGCAGTTGTTAATTAATTTTATTTTATGACCGCCATCTTGGCTTTTTATTACGGCGCCAGACTGTAACGCCAATGAATATTTATGACGGAATTATGCAAAATCTTGCGAATTCTTCGATCAGAATGTGTGAATGTTTCGTTGTTGACAATTTTTCGAGGCAGTTTTGAAGATGAGTTATGTATAATTTGGATGTTAGATTGAATAAATTTTAATAGGATATTTACTTATGCCTAATATTAATGCGCTGACTACTGAAATGTTAATGGAAAGTTGATACAAAAGTATTGAGGTTTTTTATGATGTGTGAAAAGTCATATCATTTTATGGTGGATAATATTATATCAGTTACCCTTTTCAAACACATGGCTAGCTTACAGCTACCCTGTTGGATTATCTGTAGGTCCCAGCTTCGATTCACAGCGGGGACTGTCTCTCTATACTCAATTAGTCGGTAGTAGGACCAAGATCAGTTGGTTAGAGCGTCAGACCTTGGACATTCGAGGTCTGGGTTCGATCCTGGCTCGTACCAATGAGTTCCAAATTTATGTACGAATGATAAAAATCATTACCATTGGCTTTTCTGTAAAGGAAAACATCGTGAGGAAACCTGCACACTCCTGAGAAGAAATTCAAAGGTGTGTGTGAAGTCTACCAATCCGCACTGGTCCCGCGTGGTGGACTATATCCCATACACTCTCTGTAGGAGAGTAGGCCTGAGACCTTGCAGTGGGGACGTATATAGGCTGTTGATGATGATGTTGAGATCAAGGGTAGTAGAGCCAGTTGTGGCTTTTCAGTACGCCTTATCGTCACTTTTCACGTTGTGAGATGTACTGGCTTGCAACGTTTGTCCCTCTGAAGTTAGGCGCTCCAGAATTTCACTCAATGCGTATTATTTTCTATAATTACTATTTCTAGATGACATAAAACACTAGGCCAGTTCTTTTCACCCGCTAACTTGCTTTGCCTCCCATTTATAAGTTAGTATTTGATACTGCGCAGCCTTTTGTAGCTAACTTCAGAGAAGCAAACATAGCGTGCGAGTACTGTAAAAGAGTTTTCGTCAGAGAATGTATTTATTTATTTATTTTATTTATTTACAACAATGACAGATTAGTAAAGCTTGTTAACACCTAAGTTTAAACGGACCAAAGTGATGACCAAAAACGTGTTTCTGTTATAGCAGCCCCAATAGGTCGAGCCTGTAGCAGGGCGAGCTACTTAATTATAGTTGTTCAATTTTTAATTTGTAAAACAGTAATAAAAAAGTACATGCAAAACAGATATATATTTATATATATATAAAACTGTATGATTAGAATATTAGTACTGTATTTATTTTGTTAATTTAGATATTCGATACCATAAATTAATAAAATCAGTCTGGCTACATTCCAGTAGGTATTTTTTAAGTGGATGTTTTATATTGGTAGATTTATCTCTTGAATCTATGCATTGTGAAATCTCGTGCGGTAATCAGTTGTATAAGCGTGGAGCTAAAGAGGTGAAGTGATGTCTACTGAAGTTATTAGTAGTAAAAGGTACTATATATTTTGTATAAGTGGTTGTACGGGTGTTGCGAATTATTTCAGTCAATGGAAAGTTGGATATATGACGGGACATGTAGATTGCAAGTTGCCATACGTACAGTTTACGAGGTGTTAGGACATTACAAAGCTGAAATAATGTCTCGGTAGAAAATCTTATGTTTTTTCTTTTGATGATTTTTAGATTAAGTTTCTGTGCAATATTTAGTTTCTCTAAAATGGTCGAGCCGCAGTTCCCCCAGCCTATGATACCGTACATGAGCAGAGATTGGGTCAAAGCATAATAGACTCTCATGAGAAGGTCTTCAGGAAGAATATTTCGGAGGTCACCGTAAGTGTAGCCTAAGACCCTTATTTTAGTGGCAAGACTAGATACGTGCTTGTCCCACCTCAGATGCTCATCTAATACGATGCCAAGGTATGTCGTGCTATCAACTCGACTTAAATGTTTGCATCTACCGCAGTCATTAGTCGTATTGCAACAATGAATTTTTATATTTATCTGTTCTTTAGGTAAACCAGCTGTGGTTGGTGCAAAACACATGAATACAGTCTTGTCTTCGTTTAGTGTTAAAAGATTCTTATTAAACCAATCTTTAACTAGCTTTAAATTACTTTCGGCTTTACGAGCAACAGCGTCCCAAGTTTTGTCAGAGAATACTAGGACCGTGTCATCCGCAAAACATACGGTGCTACTGTTAGTGTCTAGAGAGCAAAAGTCATTTAGGTAGATATTGAAGAGGATAGGGCCCAGTACGCTTCCTTGCGGAACTCCGTACACGATTGCTGTATCATTTACAGTGCTGGAATATCCATTGACTCGTACAACTTGCTTACGATTATTCAAGTATGAATCAAACCAGCTGAGAGCGGTACCCGTGATGCCAAGGAGGTCCAATTTTTTAAGGAGCAGCATATGTGGTACAGTGTCAAAAGCTTTTGCTAAGTCGACAAATACTGCTAAGGTTTTTTCGTTATGAACGTGATTTTGTACTATATGATTAGTAACTTGTGCAATAGCATCGCTGGTACCAACGCCCACTCTAAAGCCATGTTGATTCGAGGAAAGAAAGTCATCAGAGAAAGCTCCCAGTCTTGCTTTAACTACCTTTTCTATAATCTTGGATGTCGTGGAAAGAAGCGAAATGGGACGAAAGTTAGTCATAATTTTTTTAGAACCTTTTTTAAATAGCGGTAGTACTACAGCAGTTTTTAGACTTTTAGGGAAAACACCAGTTTTGAAGCTTAAGTTGATTATAAAGGCTAGAGGAAAAGCTATTTTCTTTTTTAACAATTTGTAAACTTTTGATGTAATACCATCCAAGCCAGAAGAGTCTGTATTTTTGAGAGAGGCAATATGCTTGCTTACTTCTTTGGGGTTAGTTGGTCTAAGAAAGAAAGATCTGTCTCTTCTCTGAATATCAACATGACCGGATAGAGTTTCTACATCCGTTTGCGATTCTGATAAGAGTTTTTCAGCTAGATTAGCACCAACTGAACAGAAGAATTGATTGAACGCGTTTGTGACCACCTCAGGATTATTTTTAAATTTGATAGTAATATTGTTTACTATGACTTCCTCTATGTTGTTTTTATGTTTATTTTTTTTATTTGTCAATTCATTAATAATTTTCCACGTTTGTTTACTATCATTTGAACATTTGCTTAATTTAAATCTATAGTATTTTTCACGTGCTTTTTTAATTAGGAAATTACATATTCTTCTATATTTAATGTATTTCTCTTTTTCTAGTGCATTGTTAGGGTGTTTTTTGAAATTTTTGTGTAGTTTATTTCTTTTCCTTATGCAATAAATTAAGCTGTCAGTTATCCATGGTTTTAGTTTTTATATCTACACTTACTAATCTTTGATACTGTATTTTTATTTATATGTGAATTTATATATTTACCTCATTCTGTCTTATGCCAATTCAGTGATGTTAGAAAGGCCAGAATATAGTAATTTGGATCCTGCTTCATGTGATCTATCTATGACATACTATATTTATCCTTGTCAGATTCTACGAGCCGGTGACCTTCCAGCCGAACATTCTGCCGGTGTGCGTGCCGGACAACGACGATGACTTCGTCGGTAAAACAGCACACGTCACCGGGTGGGGTCGACTATATGACGGTCAGTACAACCATAAAGTATGTAATAAATTATTGATAATACAGTCACTGGACAACGTGCGACATTTCAAGATTACGTCATAGATATTGTACATTCATCATCATCATCCAGGAAACGTCCACTGCTGGACATAGGCCTCCCCATGGTATGCCACATTGACTGGACACGTGCATTCAGCAACCCCGCGACCTTTACTAAGTAGTCGGACCATCTGGTAGGGGGACAGCCTGGTACTCGTTTCTCGGTATGTGGTCATCGGTTATCAGTTCTTCGAGAGATGTAGTCTGTCCAATGCTGCTTCAGCTCACTGCAACGTCGAGCTATATCGGTGACCTTAGTTTGTCTACGGATTTCTTCATTCCGGATTTTATCATGTAGAGAAATTCCGAGCATAGCTCGCTGAGTGACTTTCAGCTTGTTTATTCGTCCCACAGTAAAGGACCACGTTTCGGTTTCGTATGTCATCACTGGCAACACGCACTGAATAAATTCAAATTCTTTATTATGCTTAAATGTGGTACATATCGGTCTTATTACATATAACATGTTGGTTTCTCACATTTAGCCAGAATTGGCATGCAAAATATGTGTCTTAGTTACAAAACAATTAAATAAAAATAAACAAATGTCAGATCTTACAAATAATAAAAATTACAAAATATTCCACTATATTTAAAAATTAATATGTCATTGCTTAAAAAAACACAGTCAAACTACTATATCCAATTTAAAACATTCTAGTTTAAGGTAAATTAAAAAATTCCATTCCAAATTAACCATTTTTTAAGTCGTGTTTTAAATTGGTGTATTGTCAGCTCTCGAAGTTGCACTGGAATAGCATTGTATACCCTAATAGACATGTTGAATGAAAGACTTTAGTCTTTAGATGCTGAGGTAACTTTTTCGAACGCTGCCCAGCCGAGTTGGGTTCTCCAGTTGACCTCTTTGTGGAAGTTTCTTAGTAGAATAATATACCACTTCAAGCTATACAAAACATGACATAATAGCATTTCGCACGTTTGTAATTTTAATTAAACTAAATATTTTACCTAATGTTAGAAACGCGCGCGTTGAAGTCTTTTATATTGTTTCAAACTGGTACAGGAGGTCAAACTATTTTATTTTTGTTGGTCTTTCTGAAATTTACGATCTGATATTTTTTTAGGTCATAAACAAAATTCCTATACAACATTCCTTCATCAGATTGAGATGACTTGGTGACGATGGGACCACTATATTCATCCTTTTAAACAAAAAACCACAAAAATATTTTTCAAAATCGATCTACAATTGATGGAGAAATCGATGAACATACATACAATTACATATAAACAGTCGAACATAGAACCTCCTACTTATGAAGCCGGTTAAAAATGAAACAGACAGTGCTTTAATATTTAGTTTTGAAATCTACCCGCGCCTGGTGTGGCGTGGATATAATTTTGGACTAACAATCCAGAAGTCCTGAGTTCATTCCCAGTGGGGGTGTTCGGTTTGGTTGGTGGAAGCGGGTGGAAGGCTACCTAAGTTTGCCACCACCGCCGTCAATAGCACCATTGAGCTTCGGTATGAAGCGTAGCGAACTTGTGCTGTATTAGCATGAGATTTCTGGGTGAACGCACTCACATACCATCACATGAGATGAGGGCCAAGTGAAAAAGTTTGTATCAGACTTTTGCGTTTTAGCGGTTTCATAGATTAAAACATTGCCGTCACTTCCACCTTCATTTAAACGCTGACGAAGAATCAATATTAGCCTATAATTCAATGACGATATTGTCTTTCACCATCAAGTGCAATGAAGGCCAAGTGCAAACCTACGTTTCACAAATTAATGAATTTTGATTATGTATTTTTTTAGGCATCTATTTTCAAAAGTACATACTTTACAATACTTTATCTCCCGCCAAACTGAAAAACAGTTTGTTGGCGAGTAACGCACTGTTCCTTATATAATGCTATGTACTAGCTATTCACTATCTATACCTAATATCTATCAAAAAAATCTATTTTAGCTTATTCTTTAGGTCTGTTTTACTATTTATTTATTATCCAAGTATTTGATTATCCCTATTAGAATACGGTGTCATATTTTAAAACATTTATTTTTGCAAAACTAACAGTGGACATCGATGGATCGCGAAGTTTCGACTCACTCATCAAATACTCCTTTCATTGACAGAGGGTCCCCTCCCGAGTGTCCTCCAAGAGGTGGAGGTGCCCGTGATCAACAACACGGTGTGCGAGGCCATGTATCAGGCGGCTGGGTACAACGAACATATACCGAACATATTCATATGTGCTGGGTGGAAGAAAGGAGGCGCTGACAGCTGCGAAGGTAACACCATACTAGTTTTAAGGAATGGTATAACCAAAGACTCATAATCTATGGTATAGCAACCGGCAATCAACTTGAAAAATGACTGCGACTGCGCAGTAAACCATTTTTGGGTCTCTTTGGTGGGGAGCGGGAGGGGAAAGTCATTTCGACCGCGTTGAGGCGCGTGATTGGCCGAACAGTCCCGAACTCATCCCCAATATGCCCATTATTGTTCAAGTTGTTTGCCAGAAGTTATACAAGTACCTTTAGATATATTATTTCAAGTTGAACGATACAGTATGTAACAGATAGATTAAATTGTATCTGATTATTTTGATTACCAATCCACTTCGAAACGTGGAAAATTACCAAGTGAAAATTACGATAAATAACTTCATCTGGAAGCTAATTTATCGAGAGGGAGGTTCATGTCTATGATATTGATTTTCCCAGGTGACAGTGGCGGTCCAATGGTGGTTCAGCGTGACAGAGACAAGAGATTCGTTCTGGGCGGAGTCATCTCATGGGGCATAGGGTGTGCAGAACCCAACCAGCCGGGTGTTTACACGCGGATCTCCGAATTTAGGGACTGGATCAATCAGATACTACAGTTTTAGTTTAATTAGTGTTGCCACATCTGCGACTACGGTAAAACTATAACGAAAACACTTTATAATTACTCGTATAAAAGTTTACCACAAAACTGTGACGTCTTATTACAATTCAAAAAGTAGCACACAAAACTGTGACGAAATTTCTTAATAATTAAAAAAAGTAACAGACAAAACTTTGACAAATAATCTTTATAATTCAAAAGGTAATTAACAAAACTGTGACGAAAACTCTTTGTATTTCAAAAAGTGGCAGAGAAAATTGTGTAGCTTTATTGTAATTCAAAAAGTGGCACAGAAAATTGTGAAGTTTTATTGTAATTCAGAAGGTAACAGAAATAAAATGACGTTTTATCAATTATGTAAGAGGACTGTGAAGTTAGTCAGGAGTTGGTTCTGACTTCGCAAAGATGATTGTGGTGGTATACTGCTCAATTCGTCCAATTTTCCACTTGATTTAAGGAAAAATTGGTAATCTTTGTTTTATTTTTCTTTGCGAGTAAATGAACAGAAAGAGAAAGTAACTGTAAAATAATTAAATATATATAAGAACGCAGTAAAGATTCAAAGAATGTAGATTAAATTATACTCTATAAAAATGTAGTGCCAACCTAAACGTTGAAATAAAACACTTTCAGTTTAAATATGACGTCCAATAAAAGTGAGAAGTTTGTTCGAATTTTAAAAATACTTTGATGATTTAAATGAAGCTATAATGTTGATAGAAAAATAGAACAACGACTGTAATTTAAGTGCTATTTTAAGTAAAATAATTTTTATTTATTTTTGTTTTAGCTCTCGTCAACAAATTTATTTTTCCCTTGAGATTTTTATAAAGAGATCAATCTCTCGCACTTTTGTAAAAAATATATGTTCGTAATCTATTTCTTATTAGTTTTATACGTGTAAGCCTTAGAATTCGTCCAGTAGCATAGCCTTATAATAAAATGTAAATAATTATAAAACAACAAAAGCATTTACTATTTTATACTTTATTTATATAACAGTAGCCATAATTTACTCAATATAGTGAATAAACTTATGAAGAATTTACGAATTTTAAAATAAATTACAATATTTTGATGTTGAATCTGGTTTTTATTAATAATTATATATTTTTTAAATGTATGATGATGGCTTTGTGACGGTAAGGCCGTTGGATAAGCATCATAATCATAATTTATTTATGAACAATTTTACATTGTGTCTGAAATAACATATGAGTGCGTAACCAGACGCTAGCTCTGATACCTTTCAATAACGGAACACAACAGTGCTATTAGCACAGCTGTTTCGCGGCAGACTTACGTAACATGGTGGCAGCTAGCCAGGTGAACATAGAAAATGCACAAAACCTAGTACTGATAGGTAAGCCAGGAATCGAACCAGGCATTGTTAGTGTAACATTTAGAAATTTTCACAAAGGCGATTACGATTAACAATGCAATCTCATTTTTCTAAATTAAAATGGGATTTGATTATTTTAATAATTTTTAAATAAGCAAAAATTGAACCTTTAAGTTCAAATCTTCAGGTCAACTTGACTACAGTATGTTCTCGGCTAGAATAGAATCATCCCACGACATCTCACAAACAAATATAGCGGCAACAGAAATACATATTCTGTGAAAATTTCGTGAGATACAGCCCGCTGACAGACGCACAGCGGCTTAGTAATAGGGTCCGGCTGGTTACCCTTCGGGTTCTGAACCCTAAAAAGTCTGTGTATACTAATAAAACATACTCCTCAAGAAGCAAACAGAACTATGCAAGACCCGATCAAAGAAGTAGCTCTTACACCGGTTATGATAGTCTGAATTCCACCACAGCCTCAACTCCTTGTAAACACTTCGGGTGGCAAGTAGACCTTCATCGTTCAACGCTGAGCATAGCGAGCATATCGTCTCATCGTGATGGTAAGTATAATAATTGCGCCAGTTGAAGAATTGGAGGTACAGTTTTGGTTCACGCATCAGCTTCTTCATAACCGCCGCAAGATGCCGTGGCGTGAATTTGGAGGCGTCTATATAAGATTTCGGTGGTAGGAATCTGTAAAAACAGAATTAGTAAATGCCGTCGAAATCTATGTCGTAAAATCGCCTGCGTAAACTCAGGGTAGACGCAGACGCACTGGTGGTTATCCCAAACTGCTTATGGAAAGTTCGATATGGCCATCTATGATTTCTGTACTTATGGGGCGGGTGTTTGAACTTACCTGGAATAATTAGCGCCACCAAAAACAATTGGCACAGCATCATGTATAAGCGCTTTCAAAACTTCATCTGACACATAGTCTTCCGCGATTGAGTCTTCAAACGCAAGATAAAAGAAATAATCCTTAGATATCATTTCTAGGCATTTTCTCTCGCTGTTACACCTAAAAGGTCCACATTCGCCATAAATATCCACTTTTAATCCATATTCATGCAAGGCTTTCTGTAGCTCGTAAACATATTTTTCTCTACCGCTTTTACTTTCACAATTTGATGAGAACCAAGTCGCAACTTTAGTCTTAAAATGCAACTTCTTGACCAATTCACTGTTCAGTCTTGATGGCGTATCATTCCATTTCATTTCCAATTTTGGACCGACGATTTCACCGCGACTATTCTTGATATTAAAGTAGTGGTAAATGACATCTGAATCAAGTCTATACGTAAATGTCCAGTTAAAATAATTGTCTAAAGCTTCTGGGCAAATTGGGCAGTTGTAAGCTGATTCTTTGGTCATAGCTATGAATTTCTGGCGCGGCGATCTCGTTTTAGGCAATTGTGCATCTAAACATTCAACGTTGCATATATCGAAAACTATAGCATCAAACTTTGTTATATCTCCACCTAATAACTCCTTTTTTCTCGTGATAAAGCAATTGTTATAAGCGCAGTTGTTCAACAGGAATGTCCCCCTTCCTTCTCCAAAATCTGGCAATGCTGTTTTGGTTGCCTTGTCGGCTGTAGTCCAAATAAGTATATATTTTCTTTTATCTTTGTGTGGCTTTTGTTTTGAAGCTGTTTTAGTGTAAGCATCTATTTTGTTCAGATCGATTTCATGTATTTCTTCTTTAGGGGTTATAATAGCATTGTTTCTAGCTTCACGACTTACGCCGCCTCCTTTTAGAAAATTCAATGCTGCAGTAGCGTATGTTAAAACTTTGTATAAAAGGACCATGTTGTCATAAGCCACATTTGAAATCAATTAGGATTCTAGCATTCTTGTATAAATATTAGTTTTTGTAGTTTACTTTTGGAATCTTACTTTTAAATTAATTATACATACAATTTTCTTAGAGGTTATTATTTTACATTTACACTTAATTTAGAAATTTTCTGTTAGATTCGAGCCTAAAGATCATGTTTTACGTACATAAGTCTTAAAGGTGTTCTCCAAGGCAGCGTTCTAGGCCCTCTTTTATCATCGATGAGTAATATTGATGTGTTTATTCGTACGACGTCTTGAATAGCACTGATTTACTGACCTAAGACAATTCCGCTTACCTTGGGAAAATGTATCGAGCAAACAATAGGAGTAGTAAATATTTATGTGATTTGAAGCGCTTGTTTGGGAAAAGATTGTAACAAAGCCACCGACTGTGTTGATCGGACTACAAATCGCAACTAAGAGGTGTTCTACTTTTAATAACAGAAGCAAAAGAAAGCTAGATCGTTACGGTATTTTTCTGACTGCGCAAAAAGTAAAGACAGGATATGTTTTTGAGAATATTTATGTTTAAAAAATATTTAATCGGTGTAGGTTTGCTTTTAAAAAAATGTATGATGTGTTTTGCACTTGGCCTTCATCTCACCTGATGGTAAGTGACGATAAGGCCGTTGGATGGTGCGCGTGCGCACCCAGCAGCCTCTAGATATTGAGACACTGGCTGTGCTACCTTTAATACAAAACAGTGCTATTGAAACTGCTGTTTGCCTGCTCAGTAGCAGATCTACTTTCCATGAGGTGATTTTCGGTAGACGCTATTGTCAATCTCCTGAAAATTCCCTTAGTTGCCATTTACGACACATAAGTCCTATTCTAAAACAAATAGAGAAACTTATCTTCCGTAGGATACCCAGGCCTGGTGTGCTATTCACTACAGACACATCCAACAACCTCAACTGTGGCTGACGGTAACTCTAGTTTCCTAGGCAACATGGGTCAATATCGAATGACGTTGGGAAAGATATCCTAGAGTCATGAGGATTTAAGGATGTTTTTCCTTAGTGAACGAGCCCCCTATAGTACGATGTTCATCTAAATCAAGCCATACTCATCATCATTACGTGTGACGATCTGAACTGAACCATAGCCATAGTTACGTCAAAAGCAAAAAAGGTAGAATTAAAATAAAAACAAAGTTAGGCAAGACCAAAATTTATTAGAGATCAAACGAATTAAAACTAGAGTAAATAAATAAACAATAAAAGCTTTTAAAAAAAAATACAATAATAGATTACAAAATAAATAAAATTAAAAACATTTCAATGCGACGCGAGTACGATAGTATTTATAAACTTCTCATCAGAAAAATCGCAACACCTTGCAAGTTTATGTTTTGCAATGATTATCAGAAAAATGTGTATATTTAGGAATATATGTCAAATTTCGTTTAATAGTGAATAATATGAGGTTTACAAATCCTAATATTGATGTTCTAAATTCAAATTAAATTTTCATAGGTTTTTCTGATAATCCTAACGAAAAATAAACTTGCAAGGTGTTTCAATTTTTCTAATGAGAAGTATATTTTAAAACAACAAGTGTGAATCTTTAGTTATTTCATTATTTGTTTCATGGAAATACTTTACTGTTACAGAGAAAAACGCCAAACTCATTTTAGCATTTGCAATTTTGATCTGAAAACATGACTTTGGTACAATTTCATAATCGCAAAACAAAAAACATGTCATAGAGTGTTATTCAGAAATATATATCTCGACTGAGGGTTTTACTTCAAAACCAGAAATAATAGCATATGTAATTTTATTTTCGAAGTTTGTCCTTTAGGATTTTTGTGCTTAATCTTATCCCTCTCCTAATGCTTCCATGCTAAATTTCTGTTGCCATAATCTTTTAAAATAGAACAGCTGGCTTTGATAAGTAATTACCTAAAAATAGGAGATGAAATTATAGTTTCGCGAAATAAATATCATTAATTTAAAACTTTATAGTTACCTACAATAGCAGTTACGCAGCTAATGGTTCATAGATGGCGTTTTCAACAATGATCGAACAAAGGTATTTAAAATGTAAATTGTGATTCACTGTGAAGTTGTATGTTAATGATACACATTTCGCGACATCACAATCTGATGTCATATTTTTAGATAGTTACTGCACAAATCCAGCTATTACATTTTAAAAGATTATGGCAACAGAAATTTAGTATGAGACTTTGATGGAGCGATCCACCGCCTTAGGTATTTTAGTTGAACCCATAAAATCGGTATTTAAAATACTGCATTATGTACCAGTTTCATAACGTACTATTACAAAACACAAGTGGAAATAATTTCCAGCTGTACTGTAATAGTACGTTATGAAACTGGTACATAATAGGGGTTAATAAAACACAAGTGTGAGTTTAATAAACCGAGCCATAGGCAAAATGTATGACAACCGGACGAGCCGTCCCAGAATGTCAGGGTGACGTCAAATTCTTAGAATCACTGAAATAAAACGTTCATATTATGTAATTTTGTACCTAATGACGTATATATTGCCGCCATTTACAAGCAGAAGTCTAAAGAGAATAGTTTTATAAATTCTTCTTCATACAGTTATTCACTATTCTCCGGACTTTTGACTTTCGACGGACCGGAAAACTTTTTGTATATGCAAATTCATTGATTATTTTGATCCGAGTACATAGGTAGATTTTGCTGCCGTCTTCTAAATATTTTTGGAACAAATAATCTATTATAAAGCAGAGACCACACTTTCGTCCTTTTACAAGATATTTCTAATAAAGTTTTTGTACTTCGTATTCCTTGAATCCCCGTCTTCTCGCAGGGCATGTCAGCTCACGTAGCTGGTGGGAGATATGACGTGTCTGATCCAACTGCTGGTGACCTTCACATTGTGATATATCCCTGGCTGGTGGTCTACACCACATCCAAACCCTGCAGATGTGATGCCGACCAGGTGATACCTGCCGTTCTCCAGTACTATCAGGGGTCCACCGGAGTCTCCTGTAATTTAACAAATAAAATTTATTTTATTTCATCATTATCAACAGCCTATATATGCCCTCACTGCAGGCTCTAAGGACTACTCTCCCACAGAGAGTGTATGGGACATAGTCTACTAGTAGACTTCACACACACCTTTGAATTTCTTTTCAGGAGTGTGCAGGTTTCCTCACGATGTTTTCCTTCACCGATACCGAAAGCCAATGGTAATAATTTTTATCATTCGTACATAAGTTCCAAATAACAAATTGTAACTCATTGGTACGAGCCAGGATCAAACCCAGATCTCGATTGTTCAAGGACTGACGCTCTACACAACTGAGGCTTTTTATTTGCCACACCATACAAATTTCTTCACCCACACAATGCAAATCTCTCTTCAACAGAATGAAGGTTTCCTCATGTCTTTTTCCTTCACCGGAAAGCCAATGATAATGCTTTGTAGGCTAACCTAAATTGACCTCTTTGGTGGAACAAACAAAGTCCTCAATTGTTCGAAGACTTACGCTGTACCCAACTGAGATACTGCTTCATAGTTGATATTGTTGGTGTCTCTCTCAAAAGCCTCCTCTGTCCAGTTGTATAGGAACGAGGTCAGTTCATCTCAACAACTCTTTTATGGTGTTTTGCAACGCCGATTTCCTTGGGCTATGACCAGTTCTGTTGTAATCTTTACCTCCAAGTCCTCAGACATGCGGATGACATGACCAGCCCAGTCACTTGTCTGATTACCGCAACGTCAGCGGTTTGAGTTTGGAAGCGCAGAAAGGAATTTCTGTCTCGATCAGGGAAATTTAAACCGAGAGAGACTTGACAAAATCTTTGGGTATCATACCTAAGCAAGCGTCTTGATGGCCGTCCGAATGTCCAGCGCATATCATCTCCGAGTGAATCTCTACTGAGATCTGTTTGCTCTGATGCCATTTTATACATTGCTCTGTACCTGGAAAGGAACAATAAAATCATCGTCATTATCAGATTTCCTGCATAATTTCTTTTTGGCCCTTTTAACACTCCTCATTCAATCATCAGCTCCTAATAAACTTACAACATCCAATTCTGCACTGAGTCTCACTCTTAAATTGACATGGGAATCAATCTTTCAATGATAACCCTTGACAGGCAGATTGGTGATCGAAGTAAGATGTAATTGATGGACAATCTGCTGAACGTCTCCTGAAGTTTTTCCTTAGTCGCATTTTACATACACCCAAAGTTTCACTTGATAGTAAGGGGAGGACCACCTAGAATCCTTTAATGAGGCACTGTATATGTGTCCACTTCCGAAAAACAACAATGCTACGTGGGACAGACTTTGATTATTATGGCAGCAAGTGATGCGGCTATAGAATATATCCTACAACCAACCAAATAGACAAACTATAAGTATTTCGCTACTAAATAACGTAAATAACGTTTATGAGCTTAATTGTGTAGCCAATAGGGTGCAGAAGCAATAAAAGAGAATGTTCTCCAGTTCAGAGTTCAGGTGACAGGCAGAATGTGTTTCATGTAAAAAACATCAGACTTACTCAGTATTGGCACAGTAGCAGACCTCAGCCAGTTGGTGCCGGTGTGAGATCCACTGGCGTCCGTCTTCCCCCATCCAGCTATGACTCCCATCTTCCCTCGTAGCTCCAGTTCATAGTCCGGGAGACAGATAGGTAGAATGTGACTCATGTAGGTGACTGGCCTAGATAGTTTTAGGAGAGCTATGTCGTATCGGTCGGGTTGGGTCATGCGGAACTGAAAGCGCGGGTGAAGAATTTTCTGGACAACTCTGTAAAAGAGATTCATTTTGAAAGTCTTTGATTTCTTGTTTGCTGATTGCTTCTGGCACCTTCTAGAAAAGTGTAGTTATTCGATTTATTGTGTTAGGATGTTTTTTCCTAAATGATATTTTAAAAGCATTTTTGAAAAAAAATTTTTTTTCCTTCAATATTTTTAAAAATAGTTGTAGTATTTTTTAAAAATTTCTAAAACTTAATAGATATCGTTTTAGTAGATATTATGCTTAGATAAGTGACAACTTTAAACGTACAGACGCAAGGCAGTGCGTTCCAAACTCTAGTTGGATGCGTTTTTTGGAAATGTATTTGCCACTCACCCCACTTTCCTGGACGTGTCATGTCCAGCAGTGGTGTCCAGTGCTCCGAGCCACACGGCGATGTCTCGCGGCCTGGCTCGAGACACGCAGTGTGCGGCGGTCGCTACATACCACCGAGATACTGCAACGATCACCAATATGATAATTATTAAATAAAGCGAATGGGACAGCCACAAACCATCCGGGTGGATAGGAATAGACCAGCAGTTGGCAACATTTCAGAAAGCAATTTGATTGATTTTGATGTTTTTTTTTAATTTTGATTTGATTTGAAATTTTGATGAAAACCGCTCGGCATACTCCCACAAAAAATTCTTTGATAAGAAAATATCTAAAATACCAAGTAAATGCGTTCAAAAAGAACTGGAAACCGACTTCGATTGCCCTAAAAGTCTACATTTACTAAGGCAAAATTAAGATTTATATCGTTTTCTCATGGATGCCGTTGTCAGAACTGGACCAAATTGAAATGGGACACGGAAGCAAATAAAAAAAGAATAATCCAAATCGGTTCACACAGTCAGAAGTTCTGAGGTAACAAACATTTAAAAAAACATACCCGTGTAATTGAGAACCTCCTCCTTTTTGAAGTCAGTTAAAAAGGGCTTTGACATACAGACAACCAACTGATCTTATAAGGGTTCCTTTTTTGTGATACGGAACCCTAAAATAGGGAGGGGGGAGGGGACAAAATTTCTAATTTCTTTCTCTTTTTTAAAGTCGGTTAAGAATATGATAAGGGATTATAGTGTCGCGAAACTTTATTGTCAGCTACACTTACCGTTACGCAGCTAATGGTCCCCAGACGGCGTTTTGAACCATTAATCAAAAATTGTGTATTTTTATGTATATACCTCGTGATATTTACCTAAAACACCTCCACATTGGAACTCTGATATCCTGACGTGGGCCTGCCACGGGAACTCAGCGAACCTGGCTTCTCTCCCACCAATGATTCTTTTCTGCAGTATCTTCGTGGCGGGAAGACCACAGTCTGCCTGAAAAATAGAAAGCTAACATAAATGTAACAATTTACGCTAAAAGTCTTGATCTAATTGACGGTCTACCATGGGAAAGGTTTTTCAACAAGCTCATTTAGAAGAAGAGACCTAGAACAGATTTTCTGCTAGAATTCATCACGCTAGAACTATTCAACGAAATGGGATGGAGATTTTACTTAATACCTGATGCATGTTTCATATTGGTAAGCCACCTAGGCCGTCCTCTTACTAGATGGACCGACGACCTGGTTAGAGGCAGGGAGTCGCTGGATGCAGGTGGCTCGGGACCGGTCGATGTGGCGTACCATGAGGGAGGCATATGTCCAGCAGTGGACGTTTCCTGGCTGATGATGATGAAGCCGCCTAGAAGCCAAGTTGCATAGAAACCAATCAATGCGTATGAAGTTGCGGGCAAAATCAATTAGGTAGGCCCAAGAAGATCCAATCCATACTAATGCATAAACGCGAAAGTGAGGTTGTTAATTTAGGTCTTAATGGAGAGTCAGAATGTCTTGCTTTTTGTGCAGGGGTACTTTTTATCCCGATGGATCAAGGAGTTCCTGTGTGTTGATTTCTGAAGTCAAAGCGGATAAAAAGAAGTCAGGTAGTTTTGGCTACAATGCAGTTTGCTCCAGATCTAAATTAAGTGAGAATTGTAAGAGATGGATAGAAGCGTAATGAAAGTGATCTAGGATTGCTGGACTAACCTGAGTGCTGTCATCGTCTACTCGTCTTCTGAACACGTTGTTGGGAACCACGCTTCGCTGAGGAACTTGCCGGAGCTTCGGCGGCGACACTTTGTACTTCCAATCTGATGATTTTATGCTGAAATGAGATGGAATATGAGAGACAAGAGAAGCGAAAATATTATTTGGTTAACCCAAAATTTGGAATTCTACTACATTACTAGTTTTGCCGATTTGCAACTTGATTCACTCCTTTGGGGGTTTAATATCAAAAATGTAGCTTGTGATGAGACTTATCGTCAAACTATAGTGGACCTAGCTTGTGGATTGATACTGGGAAGATGCAGCTGCCTTCATCTTAGAATATTCGTAGTCTTTACTTACGACATACTTCCTCACCTGTTATCAAACTCCTCATTCTGGATATCATCAGCGATGCAGCAGGAGAACAGCCAACCGCCTCCGCAGCCCCTTACTCTGGTACCACCTCGCAGCCAGCAGCTCAGGGATAAAGTACAGGGTCGTACTTCTGTGCCTAGCATGCAGGTGGAAGGGTAGCCCAGGATCGAAGCTATGAGGCGGCTGGTCAAAGCTGGAACAGATTTAGGGTTTTGAATTTTTTTATGTCAATAGAAAGGGCCTTGGACGGAATGCGTTCTCACCTAAAAATTTCAAGATACAGCAACATTACCGTAAATACTTCTGTTTGGCGGAAGAGTGAGAAAAAGCTAGCCAGGGAGACATTGAAAAATTATAACCAGTATCAGAAATACCGTAAGATTTTCTATGAAGAAAGTTCACAAGACAAGATATCGTAGCACGTCATAGTCACCAGCTTTACAAGTCCACAGTTGGACATGAGCCTTTCTCAAATCTCACCACGTGGAATACCTGCTAGTTGACGTGTCTTCTAGGCTCTAGAATGGGTCCTATTTTTCCCACGTCGTCCCGTGGGTGTCATAACCGGAAATGTTATAAAAATATTCAAGATATGGGCAGGATCATTTCTGTAGAAATCCTCTTACTGACATCACCATTTAAAGTTTGTCAAGCCTGGTGATTGTGGCAAATCCCCACATGATAAGTATGACTTGGATATCTAGTCCGAAAGACTTAATTGTTTTAATGAACATCATTTACTACCGCCTTTTAAAACTGCCTTGGTTACATCTTGGACTTCACAGTGGGGGTTCTGCTGCCAAACAGTAGTGTTAATAGCACGTTTGTGTTCTGGTATGAAAGGTAGCCGAATCAGCGCCTCATTGAGGCTTCTGGTTGCGCACGCTTTATCGTCGCTTACCACCGTGAGATGAAGGCCAGGTAGTTAGTAATTAGAACACTTACATTCAGCAAATGTCTGCCCACTAACATTCAATATCATCAACGGTATCAACATCCACGAGTTCGACCGCCATCTTTGTCTCCGCCATCTTGAATGTCGGCCATTCTTCCTTTTCTTCAACACTTGATCGTAGCCTCTATGGTTTAGTCTATATTCTCTACGGTTAGGCCATCGTATCACCGACATGTTGTAACGTGTTTTGACATGATTTGACTAGTTTGGGTGATTATTTTATCTGGAAAAGAATAACATATAATTAATGCGTTCAAAAAGAATTAGAAACTGATTATAAGTGCCCTAAAAGTCTACAACATTCATCCCCTAAAATTTTGTAGAAAAGCGCCTATAAAAGAAAACCTATGAAGTATGCTCTATTAAACAAAAGATGAATCCTCAAAATCTCGTAACACACATACACAAAAACATACAGTCGAATTGAGAAATCTTTTTTGAAGTCGGTTGTAAATAAGTGACGTTTTCTACCTGTTGGGATTTCAGTTGTCCGGCAGTGAGTCAATTTTCGTTAGATACAAGAGGTTTTGCGTACAGACTACGTCAACTGCTTTTATATATCATTCGGGGGGAAAGTAGTATTTATTTGCTCTGTGCCATCGGGGTCAGAAAAACATTCATTTATTCCTATTTGCTTATCTCGTTTCTTAATTGGGGTCGGATATCTAAAACCAAGGTACTAGTTTTATTGAAAGTACAGCTATTTAAGTAGAAATTTGGCATAAAGTATTTTGCTTCAATTGGGTATGCCCCAAAAAATTATTCGCGTTTATATCATGACATATTTTGGATGAAAACACAAATGTAAGAAACTATTTTGAAAATTTTGCATCTAAGTTCAGATATAAGGTTTATTCAATGGTTTTAGATCTACCTTGATCACGACACCGCGTGAACTTATGACGTCATAAGTTCATACACTATGAAGTGAACCACCCACGAAATGAATACCGTGTTCTAAGTATGTTAAAAAAGTATCAACTATCAATGTCAATCCAGTTTTGCATGTTTTGAGTATTTAGAAATATGTTTCATTACGAAATGTATGAACGTGGGGTCAAATGAATGTCATTGTGTTTTTTAAGAAATTCTAACATAAACTTTAACTAATTCGAAAAGTAAATGAGAAAATATGATGTAAAATCAAAATAACTCCAAATGGATTTTTTCTTTACATGCCTTATAAAAATCTTTACATACCCAATTATGGTTTGGATTTTAAAAATAACATTTCATCTGATGGTTGGTAAGCCTCAAGATAGCCTTTCATATCGTAGTGCTATTAACCTGCTTTTTGGCAGCAGGCTTAGATAACATGGTGGTAGCTAGCGGACGGACATAGACACACATAAATGCCTTACCACCAAACCACTGGAGGATCGAACCTGAGACCGCGGGCCAGATTGTAAGTCCAAACGTGTACGTAATTATAGTCTAAGATATGAATTTGTAACTCTAGCTCTTAGCCTACTTTACAATACGTACTGAATTTCAATTTTCCTATGTCATATTAAATGTGAGCTGGGTGGCTGATATTGAATTTCAGAGACAAGTAAACGTGCCCCAGTTGCCATGTGGTCTGTAGTGTTTTATAATAATATCATCCCATAGCATGGGTACTGGGTAGGTGACGTAAAAAGCTGTTCAAGAATATTAAACGCGTTCAAAAAGAACTAATAAAACCGGCCAAGGGCGAGTCGGACTCACGAACGAAGGGTTCCGTACCATTCTCTATAAAAACGGCTATGTTAGTATTTGTTGTTATAGCGGCAACAGAAATACATCATCTGTGAAAATTTGAACTGTCTATCGCGGTTCATGAGATACAGCCTGGTGACAGACGGACAGACGGATGGACTGACAGTAGTCTTTGTAATAGGGTCCCGTTTTTACCCTTTGGGTACGGAACCCTATTGCTAAGGCTTCACTGTCCGTCACCAGGCTGTATCTCGTGAACCTTGATGGTTATACAGTTGAAAGTTTCACAGACTATTACATAACAAATAAAATAAAAAACAGAATATAATAATTATTTAATAGGGCTCCTATACAACAAACGTAATTATTTTTGCGCGTTTTTATAAATAATGGTACGGAACCCTTCGTGTGCGAGAGTCCGACTCGCACTTGGCTAGATTTTTGTTTTTTAGTTCCACAAAGATATTTTTGTGAAAATCTACAAACACAAATTATTTACCAAGATAATTCTACCTCTAAGGGTTAAACATTTTAGGTGATGAATTCTGTATACTTTTAGGGTATTTGAAGTCGGTTACAGTTATTTTTGAACGGGGTAATTATGGTATAAAAATTTGCCCCAATATAGCACTTGGTGTTACTTCTTCCTTATAAGAATAATTTAAATGCAGTTTATTCTGTAAACATATTAAACACAGACTTGTCCTTGTTTTTCATATTTGATTTTATAATGCCTTTATTAATACACAGGCCAGCCATTGCGTTCCCCTAGCTCCATTATGAACATTGAATAAAATGCTTAGAGCGTGCCATTAGGATGTCGACTAAGTGGTGGTGGTGGTGGAAACCTGTTAGTCTGTTACACCTGCACGTCTTGACAAGCATCCCTGAAGGCTGTTTGTTTGTATTTTCTCTCGAGTCAACTTCAGGTCGCGCCCCAGAAGCGCGGCAGCGCGTGCGTACCGCTTTCATTTTAATTCGAAATTAATTATCGCTCGCTGCTTGTTAATGCTGATTAATTTTTGTTACTTGGTTCACAATTAAATTTATTAATTTTGTACAGACAGTTTCTCATACAGCCTGTATATTTCATACGGGTGTATAATTTATCCAGATATAGTTTACGACCGTACAAATCATATGTGAAAGCAATTTTGTTAAATATAATCAATAAAGAGTTAGTCATTTTTAAAAGTACGACCGAGCAGCAATGTATTTGCGTCCCAATTAACTTGACATAGAATAAACGGTTCATTGAACTGTCATGATATGACGTGTGAAAAGAACCGTCGATCAGTCGATAACTTTAAATGTAATTAATACATTGCGTGCTCAGTTATTTTCTATGAAGAAAATACACGAATTAACTAACGAAATTTATGTAAATTTGTGGTTTAGGATAGGACCAACACTAATTGACTTCAAAATATAGGACCGCATGAAATATACACGCTGTATATTATGTTATACTCGTACTTCGCAACCCCCTCGGTTTCGCTTTTCCGGATTACACACACGCACGCACGCACGCACGCACGCACGCACGCACGCACGCACGCACGCACGCACGCACGCACGCACGCACGCACGCACGCACGCACGCACGCACGCACGCACGCACGCACGCACGCACGCACGCACGCACGCACGCACGCACGCACGCACGCACGCACGCACGCACGCACGCACGCACGCACGCACGCACGCACGCACGCACGCACGCACGCACGCACGCACGCACGCACGCACGCACGCACGCACGCACGCACGCACGCACGCACGCACGCACGCACGCACGCACGCACGCACGCACGCACGCACGCACGCACGCACGCACGCACGCACGCACGCACGCACGCACGCACGCACGCACGCACACACACACACACACACACACACACACACACACACACACACACACACACACACACACACACACACACACACACACACACACACACACACACACACACACACACACACACACACACACAATCTATTTTAAAAATCTATTATGTTACAATATTGTACAAAACAAAATGTCACCCGGAGAGAGAGAGAGAGAGAGAGAGAGAGAGAGAGAGAGAGAGACAGAGACTGTATGGCTACACCATATTATGTCAACTGTTTTTGTCAATAAATAATTTTGTATTTTTTTGTATTTTCCTAAATGTTTCTCTTACGAAAATCTTATCGAAAACGAACACAACGAAAAAGAACCTATTTCTGCACTCATATAAAAAATACTCTTGAGGTCAACGTCCAATAAATGCAAACATATCTTTTATGACTTACTAGCGACCCGCCCCGGCTTCGCACGGGCTGTACAGCATATACTTATTCCTACATTTTTTGCATCAGAATGTAACGTAGACACACAATTAATATAGCAACATGGATTAATTTTAGCTGCACATATCTGGCGAGTCCCCCTATTAGATGGAGAGACGACCTAGAGGTCGCCAGGAGTCAGTGGCTCAGGAGCGGTCAATGTGGAATACCATGAAGGAGGCCTATGTCCAGCAGTGGACGTTTCCCGGCTGATGATGCTAATGATGATGATATATGATACGAGTATTTATTTTGCAAGTTAATTGAGTATTTTTGCGGATAAAAGCTGTAACGAACTCCTAGCTATTTTCGAAAAACTTTCTCAACAACACAACTCTTTTAAGCGCAATCTCTT
The DNA here is from genome assembly GCA_910589575.2 of Carcina quercana. Taxonomy (NCBI): domain Eukaryota; kingdom Metazoa; phylum Arthropoda; class Insecta; order Lepidoptera; family Depressariidae; genus Carcina; species Carcina quercana. Next base: position 2,137,551 of record OU342454.1, on the reverse strand, counting down.
TGTTCACTTCTCTTCGCTTTTGTTTTACTTTCGAAAGTCCTTTTTGTTTCACCAGCTGAGTTTATTGTTTCTGAAAGAAACAACGAGTTTACTTTCTCGAGTATGAGTGGACTGAGAAAAGCGACAGTTGTTTAAAATTAACCTGCCCTTTGTTAATCATTGTTTTACCAGTTAGTGTATTGTTTATAGTTTTTTAAAGATAGACACCCTTTATGCTTCTTTTACCCAACAATACCGAGAAGGGTTATGGTTTTAATAAAATTTGTATGTAGGTATGTGTTCTCTTATATCTTTTATTGTGACTGTTAGATATTGGCTAGTGGAGTATCATTGAATGCGCGTTGCTTCTCCTCAGGTTATAGGATATATTACGTCATATAAAATCCAACGTGGTGGCTTCGCGGTTAGTATTGCAGAGTAAAGTATTTGATATTAATTTCAATTCGTTCCTGACACAAGTAAATGCGTTCAAAAAGAACTGGAAACCGGCTGACTTCAATTGCCCTAAAAGTCTACTTTTACTACGGCAAATTTAAGATTTATATAATTTTCTCATGGATGCCATTCTCAGAACTGGACCAAATGGGACCATACGGAAAGCACCGTCTTTTAAATAAAAAAAGAATCATCCAAATCGGTTCAGCCAGTCAAAAGTTCTGAGGTAACAAACATAAAAAAACTATACCTGTCGAATTGAGAACCTCCTTCCTTTTTTTAAGTCGGTTAAAAAAGTGTTTGATAGACAGACAACCAACTGATCCTATAAGGGTTCCTTTTTTGTGATACGGAACCCTAAAAGGGGGCTAAAATAGGGAGGGGTCATAATTTCAAAGCCAAGTCACTGAGTTAAGTGGGGCATTTTGTATGTTTTTATTGTTGTATATTTTTCGGGTTTTTTATGCCTTCGTAATAAAAAATTATTATTATAATTATAAAAGGGTTTTGTTTATGTATTCAAAACAGATTTTTATTATTTTCTGTTACTGCATATTTTTACACTTATCATCATCAAAGTGTGTGTAAAAGTAATTCCGTCCACATGACTAAAGTTGCCAAAGTAAAAAATCTGTAATAATCACGTTTTGAAAAATACCTAAGCGAAGTCTCTATCGTGTATAGGGTTTTATAATAATAAAAAAATTATAACATAAACAAAATTAACTATGCGGTCGGGAAAATGTACTTTATTTCAAAGTCTACTTACTGGAATAAACGGTAACCTATATCCATACTCTAGGCTACCTAGTACCTACCTACAAGCATACACTAGTAATTGCAGATTTGATCACGATCGGTTTTGATGTTGAGGCATGAAATAGTAACACACAAATACATTTACTTTAGTATGAAGTATGATGAAAATTTTGGGGGGAAAATTGTTTTATTACGTAAGTACCCAGTCAATTGCCTCGAAGACTTGCCCTCACCATGCCTGATAGAGGAGCTAGTGATCGCAGTAGGATTTTAATTGGATACTGCTACAAGTGCGCTAAAACTTTTCCTCATTCAGATAAGTTAAGTGGGTAAATATATGAAGTTTTTCTGAATAGTTTTTCATTAAAAATATCACCCAATAGTGTCGTATGTTTGACTAAGGAGATAACGGTTGAGTGTTGCTATACACAGCCTAACTTTGACAAAATAAGTTGTCAAAATTAGATGTCTTCTCTCCTGCCACAATCACAGATCATATCCGAACATGCATTTGGAGTGCACTATACTCACTTTAGAGATAGCCTTTCACTTTTAAAACTAGAAAACACTTTCACTCTGTTATAAATGCTCTTCTAACCTCACTTCAACGAAAAACCTTAAAAATTCACAGAAAATTCTAACCAAGGAGATGACATGTGCCTTCCCGCGATATTCAAAAAGTTATGCGAACTCTTTTGAGTATTTTCTTTTCCCGTGCACACCGCCCGGCAGCAAAGAGACTTTACGCGTCTGTCGAGCAAAGAGTTGGAAGTCGAACTGGCGCCGGTTTCGAAAAGCAAGTTGTTTCTACTCGTAAAGGCAGTTTCACACTGGGCCCGTCGCGCTGTCGCGCGTATAGTGTTGATGCTGTCCCGGGAATTGAATCTTAGTTAATTATTATTAGATATACACAAAAGGAAAATTTAACAAACTACAATAAACTAAATTATTTACAAAATAACGGACTTTAAAAAGGATAAGGAAAAAAACATCACAATGATTGTAAAACAAAAGGCTAATCGAACAAATCTCCCCTCGTCCCCTTAATAAAAACATTATTTATTAGATATTATTTTAGTTTTATTATTTTTAGTATAAACTATCCTGCTGTTGTTAATCATTCCATCAGAACTACTGCATCAGATGTTTATTTGGCCTACGTAAATACGAACATGTCTCTGAATATCCAACCCAAATTAAGCGATTCACCTGAAGGTAAATGACGGTAAGCCCGTTGGATGGTAACATGAGCTTGTTTATGCGGCCCACAGTAAAGGACCACGTTTCGGTTCCGTATGTCATCACTGGCAACACGCACTGATTAAAGACTTTAGTCTGGACTACACGGAAAGCACCAGCTGTCAAATGAACAAGTTGACGCGTTAAAAAAGAACTAGAAACCGACATCAATTGCCCTAAAAGTCTATTAATTTAAAATGTATATAGTTTTCTTATGGATGCCATTCTCAGAACCGGACCAAATTGAAATGAAATCACACGGGATTTGGATGATTCTTTTTTTATTTGAAAGCAGCACCACCTTTCAAATAAAAAAGAATCATCCAAATCGGTTCACCCAGTCAAAAGTTCTGAGGTAACAAACCTTAACATTCCCTACCTCAAAAACTACTGAACCGATTGTGATAAAACTTGCAGTCTTCTCTAAGTTGAACAATACCTAGTTCAACAAAAGATGATTATTTAAATTGAACGTGTAGTTCCGGAGATATGCGAGGACAAACATACAAATATACATACATAAAATACTGGTGGAATTGATAACCTCCTTTTCTTTGAAGTCGCTTAAAAATATCGTTCGATGCGAGCGATATCGCTCGAAGAACAGTAAGCCGATGGGGAAGAGTTCTCGAGTGGCAACCACGTGCCGGGAAACGTGTACCGAGCTGTCCCCCTACTAGATGGACTGACGACTTACTTACGGTTGCAGGGAGTCGCTGGATAATGGATGGTCAATGTGGCATACCATGGAGTGGAGTGGAATGGAGTGGACGTTTACCGGCTTATCATGATGATAATAAAATCAACAACATTCTTATGTTCCACCCTCTCCCCTCAAGCACAAGTAAACTGAAACTAAAAAAGTGGCTCAAAACTCTTGAGTATAATGACACTGAAGATTTACTAACTACGTTAAAATAATTGAAGTAGAACCTGCTTCTTTAAGAATGGTCACGTCACAATAATAATATTTTTTATACGCTCCTCCTCACACTCAACTCTCCTCCTCACCTCCTCAATCACACACACACACACACACACACACACACACACACACACACACACACACACACACACACACACACACACACACACACACACACACACACACACACACACACACACACACACACACACACACACACACACACACACACACACACACACACACACACACACACACACACACACACACACACACACACACACACACACACACACACACACACACACACACACACACACACACACACACACACACACACACACACACACACACACACACACACACACACACACACACACACACACACACACACACACACACACACACACACACACACACACACACACACACACACACACACACACACACACACACACACACACACACACACACACACACACACACACACACACACACACCCTTAGTACCCCATACATAGAGATACAATACATAGAGAGCCTACACCTGTCGCACAGGGCTGTTACTCAATTGTTTTATCCAATATATATTTTTGAATTTGTACTACATAGTCCGGTCAATTTAGACCAAAAAATGAGAGTGAAGTTACATAAAGTCCCAACAAGCTGAATTTCAGTGAAATGGTTCAAAATATAATTATAACCAATGTCTAAAAGTTCCCCATCATTCCCCTGTAAGGAAAATTTTTTATTCAAGGTCAAAGGTCAAAAAAGTGAGTTTTTCGCGATTTTCAGCAAAACGGTAAGTTTTATCATAAAAGTACCTTAGACAAAAATGGAGATCATAAAATTATCTATAAAAAATTTATCAATACTTTTTTTTCTTACGAGCCGCCGTTTCTGAGATATAACGATTCAAAAAGTTATAAAAGTTGTTATCGTCATAATATGCATGAGTACGCCACGTAGCAGTTTTCAAAATGTTTGAAAAACAAGATTTAATTCAATGTGCTGAAGTTTTTAAAAAGAGTAATTCAACTCAACAAGAAGTTATTACCAACGGCATCCGATTTCTTCTTTCTATGTACGGAGCTCCTAAAAAAACTACCTGTTTAGATAAGCATCGATATGCATGTTTCGTTAAAAATACTAAAAATAAAAAACAAGTTCAATTAGCTTGTCTTCCTCCAACCTCAGTTGCTGCTCACCAACATCTTTTTCGAGTATATTACCAAGTTCAAGTGTGGCTTGGTTATCAGCTAGACCCTACAGACTGGGGTTGGAAGTTGGTCAACAATATATTAGAGCCAGTTCAAACTTTACTTCCACCTGCGCCGGAACACTATTTTTTGCAACTGCAAAAAGGGATGCAGTGCTAAATGTGGTTGCAAAAAAGTCGGACTGTCTTGTTCTTTGGCATGCACAAATTGTCAAGGCCGGTCGTTCTCTAATATTGAATCACAAACAATGGAGGATTCGTTTGACTCCGACAAAGTATCATGCGATACATCGCTATTGACGCAATTTACTTGCATCCAAAATGAAGATGAAGAAGAAGCAGGAGAAGAAGAACAAGAAGAAGAACAAGAATTTGAAACTTACGAATAAGACGAATAAACTTCAACACTTTTTTTAAATTTACATCGTTTTTATCTTTCCTAATCTTTGAAAATTTCCGTTATTATGCAATAGTTTTACATTAAACAGGATCACAACTGACCCGTGGAGTAGGCCTACTGGGGAAACCGCGTTAAAAAAACGCGCTAAGTACACTACCTCATAGGTGGCGTGGAAACGTGTGCATATTATGACGATAACAACTGTTATACCTTTTTGAATCGTTATATCTCAGAAACGGTGGCTCGTAAGAAAAAAGTATTGGTACATTTTTTATAGATAATTTTATGATCTCCATTTTTGTCTAAGGTACTTTTATGATAAAACTTACCGTTTTGCTGAAAATCGCGAAAAACTCATTTTTTTGACCTTTGACCTGGAATAAAAAAAATTCCTTACAGGGGAATGATGGGGAACTTCTAGACATTGTTTATAATTATATTTTTAACAATTTCACAGAAATTCAGCTTGTTGGGACTTTATGTAACCTCGAATGTCTAAATTGACCGGACGGTATTTCAGGTATTTAAAAAACCCGGGATTGTTTTCCGTCCGGGACTTAAACAACGGTACATCACTACTAGTTATTAGTAATGAAGGGTTTAGTGTTGTTTCACCTTTATCAGAAAGTATGTGGTTGGGGTAAGATTTAATAATCGGCTGCGCAGTGACAGTCAATTCGATCGGTGCTTTTAGGGTTCAGGAGGCGATATGTAAAACTATTTTCTAGTAATCTCTTTGGACAACCGATAGTGAAAACAAGTTTCTTTGCGGTGGTTCTTAGATATATTTGCTAAAAATCGATTCAGCAGTTTGAAAAGTATCAGCTGATGTTAGGAATTTTCGGCATAAATTGATATATTGTTATTATTTTCGTATGATTATTGCGTAGTTTAAAAAAAACTTGTTTAAGAGTAAAAAACGACGCGACGACTGTGAAAATTCAAACATTTTCTCTAAAGAAGATTAATCGAAATGCACCGTAATTTTTAATCAACTGAACTGAAATGAAATCTTTATTGTGTGTTAGTTTGGGTACAATACAGTTCAGACTGAACCCTACCTTTTCAGATGTACACACCTTAAAAATTGGACAGTAAAATGAATGCTAAGCTAATGAATAATAAACAATTACAATTGTCACAAATAGTAGTTAAAAAATCAATTAAAAGTGAAAAGAAATAGAAATGAACACATAAAAAAGTCAAATAAGAGAAATAATAATATTCATATTACAATGTATATATAATTTAGGAAATACAAAATAATTTAAGAAATGTTTGTTTGTTTTATTGGGATTAAAAAGTAGTATTTATGTCGTATATTTTCGGACTGTTAACTATATAAAAATTCCTTTAACTCTCCGTTATAACGTGAAATAAGAACAAACAAACCTTCGCATTTTATAATTCGCACGGGAAGTGTGGATTATATTCACCAATTTGTTGAACTCATAATTCGAAGATCTCAGGTTCGATTCCCAGTGGGATACGTATTTGATTATCAGCATAATTGGTGGTAGGGCAGTATTCCATTCTCTACCACACGTTATCTGAGCCTATGAGTCTATGAGTAAAGTTAACTTGTAGGTTCTAAATGAGAAACTCTCCTAATGCTTCCATACTAAATTTCTGTTGCCATAATCTTTTAAAATAGAATAGCTGGCTTTGATAAGTAATTACCTAAAGATAGGAGATGAAATTATAGTGTCGCGAAATAAATATCATTAATTTACAACTTTATAGTTAGCTACAATAGCAGTTACGTACGTAATGGTTCATAGATGGCGCTATGAACAATAATCGTAAAAAAGTGTTTAAAATGAAAATTGTGATTCACTGTGAAGTTGTATGTTAATGATACTCATTTCGCGAAATCAAAATCCGATGTCCTATTTTTAGATAGTTACTGCACAAATCCAGCTGTTATATTTTAAAAGATTATGGCAATAGAAATGTAGTATGAAACTTTGATGGAGGGGATCGCGTTAACTCCCATTCTCAGTGTAAGTGTATTGCGAATAAATAAATACAAATATTATCTAAACGTCTTGAAACAAGTGACAGTGGCATTAATAAGCAGCTGGTTTAGCAGTTTCTATAGCCAATAAACAGATGGCGCCACTGGTAAGTTAAAGCGTCGTTTTGTACAAGTAAAATAATGCAAAAATATAATTCTAATATTTTTTGATGTTTTAAATAGTGTACATGTGCAGGCCGAATTTGTAACAACTCTTTTTCTGTTTTGAACCCAACCTTAACGTAAATGAATAAGAATTTAAAATGCACCCAACGATAACATAGTTATGAAAACCTTATTAATCAATTAATGTCGAAATTAATCAAAATGACATTTAAAAATGTAATCGCTGCCTGCGCCGGCGCCGGCGCTTTCGTGCCGTCGCGGAACTGGTTGGTGCGACAAAATGGCGCCGTTTTGCATGCCAATGTAGGCAGAGGGATTGGCTCAAAAATTTAGTGTACACCGGGTAGGAGTTTGGCCTTCATTTTACCTAGTGGTTAATAGCGATAAGTCCGTTGGAAGGAACGCGTGCTTATCCAGAAGTCTACTATGAATAGCCTGACTTTTTTGGCGGCATACATGACATCATATCAACAGCCTGTATACGTCCTCACTGCAGGGGCTCAGTCCTACTCTCCTACAGAGAGTGTATGAGACATATTCCACCACGCGGGACCAGTGCGCATTGGTAGACTTCACACACACCTTTGAATTTCTTCTCAGGAGTGTGCAGGCTTCATCACGATGTTTTCCTTCACCGAAAAGCCAATGGTAACGATTTTTATCATTCGTACATAAATTCCAAACAACAAATTATAACTCATTGCTAAGATCCAGGATTGAACCCAGACCTCGATTGTTCAAGGACTGATGCCCTAACCAATTGAGCTTCCATGGCTGGTTTTTGGGTGCGGAATCTTAAAAATTGTATTGAGAACAATTTAGTCGTCCAAATATGAGGTGTCGATATATACATAAAAAAACTAAAGAGCTCACAGCATTCATTCATAATATGTTATGCCTACCACTCTCTCCATAGCGTGATCTATGTCATAGATCAATACGAGTAAATAAAATTTTAACAGACAAGACAAATGTCTGAAAGGAAGATTTCTGTTTACATACAGCTTCCCAAAAAGCGTTTGATAGAATGTTTTCAGGAGATGGGAAAACGCATCCACCTATATATCTGCTGATGTAAGGAAATCTCATGTAAAGTCAAACGAGGCCGTAATTGATAGGCTTATAAGCAGCATTAGACTGGTGTCTATTCATATGCACCAATGTGCCATAGTAAATAAGCGTGTAGAATATCATTGTAGTGTGCAATAGTTTATTTTAATTTATTTTATTTTCTTGTAATATATAGTTATGGGTATTTCTTACCTGGAATAAATGAAGAAGAAGACAAAAGTATTAAAATATAATGTATTAAGTATTAACTATGCAAGTTTACATGTGTAAAACAAGTACATAGAACATTTTACTACGCTCAGAGGCTCTTTAGAAAAGGAAGCACTTTGGGAGATAATGACCAGTGAAAGAAGAGTGATACGATTAATTATAGATCAGAAAAAATAGCTTTAATTGTTGTTCCTCTTTTCAGATAATATTTGTAAAAACGTTATGTATCTACAAGTGTGATTAATAAAATATTATCTTTACCGGGTAACGCAACATTTTTTCGACATCTTGCTTTATAAAGTAAAGCGTAAAGAAACATTTTATTATTCATTAATTATTCATTGAGGAAACCATTGAACCTTCTCTTAGACAAGGTTTCATTATGAATAACCACGTCGTAGTTTCTATGAGAGGATTTGTCATAATCAACTCGCTTGGAAGGCCAATTGACGGTTAAATGATTTTTATATTTAGTTTGGTAAACCCTAAACAAGCACACAAGCCTAGTTAGTAAATTTTACTATTTTTCAGTGAATACATTCTTGTATAATCATGTGTTAAACCCGAATTTAAAATCAATGCACAGTCCAAATGAAATGCCTACGAATTTATGTTTATGTACGGATATTAAACTTGTATCATAAGCAAACAAGAAAATGCGTTAAAAAATAACTGGAAACCGACTTCAATTGTCCTAAAAGTCTATTTTTACTAAGGCAAATTTAAGACTTATATAGTTTTCTAATGGATGCCGTTGTCAGAACTGGACCAAATTGAAATGGGACCACACGGAAAGCACCACCTTTCAAATAAAAGTTCTGAGGTAACAAATATTTAAAAAAGAAACCTGTCGGTTAAAAATTATGAAAAATGTATAATATAATAATAATTTAAAAGAAGGAACCGTACTGTTGTGTATCGTACATTTATCCGAAAAAATATTTCAGTGTCTCCGAGAAGCAAAAACATTGCAGGTATAAATCGTTTCTTAGTAGTTACCTTTAAACTCTGTCCACTCTATGCGCATATAAGTCATATTTGATCGGTGGGTAGTCGAATTTTAGCTTTCGCATGTTTAAAATATCGGCGCTCGTGATTGGTTGGTTTTCGCGAAGAGAAAGCGGGACAGAGCTATACGAATCGAAATCGAAAACAGAGGTATTTTAAAACGAAATATCTAATCTGTTAAGGCGATCCACCTCCATTCAAAGTTTCATACGATACAGCACGATAATAGTTTCATACTAAATTTATTTTATCATAATCTTTTAATCATAATCATTATTTATTAACACTGGTGGTACAAGTCAATATCTTGAAGTTAAATTAAACTTAAATTTATTTAAATAGGGTAGCTGGCTTTATGCAATAATAAAAAATTGGAGATCTGATTGTAATGTCGTGAAATGAGTATAATTAACATACAGCTTCCTAGTCAATCACAGTTTTCATTTTCAACCGACTTCAAAAAAGGAGCAGGTTCTCAATTCGACGCGTATTTTTTATATGTGTGTGAATAGATTTTGATAATTCTTTTTTGATTGATCGCTCTTTGAGAAAATCAACAAACACGACATTTTTAAGGAAATTGAAGTCGGTTTTTAGTTCTTTTTGAACGCGTTAATTATTTTTACTAATTACACACTATTTTTGATTCTTGTTCAAAGCGCCATCTAGGGACCATTAGCTGCGTAACGGCTATTGTACCTGACAATAAAGTTGTACTTTAATTATATTCATTTCGCGACACAATAATATGTTGTCCTACTCTAATATAATTATTGTATAAAGAACTACGAATTACGAATAACCGATGGGGGGTTAGAGCTCTCGAGTGGCGACCATGTACCGGGGAACGTGCACCGGGCCGTCCCTCTACTAGATGGGACCGACGACCTGGTAAAGGTAGCGGGTTGTCGCTGGAGGAGGCATACCATGGTGGAGGACTATGTATGACATTATCTGGCGGACGTTCCATAAAGACACCCTCTCGTACCGCTCCCATACCTCAAGAACAGACTCAGTTATCCGTTAACCTATATTTTATTTTTTATATCAGCGCCATCTGTTAGCGGGCGTGTGAACGTAGTTGATAAGTGAAAAGCTTCAATTCTACCGCCAAGAGCTGGAACTGTTAACCTTCGTAGATTATAACTTTCATATCTCATTATAGATGGCGTCTATCTTTTAAATTAAAATTTTCATGTATTACTCGAAAACGTTAAAAAAAGAACGGGTAGTGAATTTATCACCCGGTGCTACGCTACTGCATCATCATAACCGTTTGCATAAGCCCACTGTTGGACAGACTCCTTCATAATAACAACGCCTTGCGGAAGTAATAATGATCGCAGTGAGATGTTGTTAAAGCTAAGGCAGAGGTGCTAAACATTATTTCTTATTCTTAAAGTAGTCGAAGTAATTTTTGTGGAAATATGTATATTACAATAATACGGAGAAAAGAGATATAGGACGATATTTCTTACATATCATCGTCAGCTGGAAACGTCCACTGCTGGACATAAGCCTCCTTCCTCCTTGGTACGTCACATTGACAGTACAGCCACTTGCATCCAGAGACTACCCACGAACTTAACTAGGTGGTCGGTATATTTTGTAGGGAGACGGCCCAGTAGACGTTTCCCGGTATATGGTCGCCACTCTCGTCGAGAACTCTTATAACACATCGGCTATCCGTTTTTCGAGCGATGTGGCCTGCCCTTTGCCACTTCAGCTCATTGACTCGTCGAGCTATATCGCATACAAATTTTCGTGCAGTAGCTTGTTGAAAAACCTGAAATTCTATAACAACATAAGTCAGCAGAACACCATTTTAATATACATAATACGTTAATTTTTTTAATACACGAAATGCTATCATTATATTTAAAAAAAAAAAAAATTATACCCTTAGAGAAGTAGAAGTAGAATGATCTGGGTTTTTGTTGATTTTATCAAAAAGCGCTAAATCAATTTCGATAAAATTTATGTGGGACCATCTCTGAAGTATGTTCTACCACACAAAAAAAGAATAATCAAAATGGCTTCACAATTGGCGGAGTTATCGCTTAACATACATACACAAAATCATATAGACGAATTGCGGCCCTCCTCCTAGTGTCCAGTATCGATTGCCTTGTTCAACTTTAAATAATCTATGTAGAGATACTTGTACTGGAAATTATATATCTTATCTATCTATCATGTATGTAGGTCTACTTACAGTATATTTATTTTTTGAAAGCTCCAGTGTGAGTGCCGGGAGAAATCTCTCGTTAGGGATAGGCAACAATTGTACAATTTTAGATTGTATTTTATTTTTAGATTGTCTTTGTAATCTTTTTTATGTACAATAAACAATCTTTGCATATAACAAATAAAGCGTATATTTCTCTACGTCTCGGTTGAACGACAAGGACACAAAAACCCCCGTTGCTTAGCAACGCACTATCACCAACCCTAATCACCACCAATCACCACTTACATAAACATACGTCATACAAGTTTTACATAACGTTCACTCCCAAATAGTGGGGGTCCCCAGGCCGCTCCAGTCCGCGCTAGACCCTCGCGCCTCTCGGACGCGCACAAAAACAAACAAAACAACAAAACAATGAAAATAAAACACTAAATTCCCAACATAAATATAAAAAAATAGTTAGAAAAAAAATTTAGTATAAAAACCGTGTATTTTTAGTTAAAGTCTCGACGTAAAATGAAAGTGAAATCGGTGTAGTGCACTGACCGATTCAACATGTACAGTGAAAATATATGGAAAGTAATTCTGCTTGTTATAGCGAGCGCGGCTGTAGCCGAGCCGAGCCGGGCGCTCGCACTAGTCTACCAGAATCCATACAAAAATATTATGTTCGTGCCGAAGAACTACAAACGGAATAGAAAACAACGCGTCCTATTTTTGGACGAGGACGAAAATCAGCAACAGTTCGGTAAAGGCGAAATCGATTTGACTCTCGACAAAACTTACGATTCCAAAATCAAATTTGATGACTCGACTGATTATGAGTTCACGTCCCCCGAGGACGATAAAACCGAAAGCATCCCGTCAGGTAACGAGAGATATTACGAACCGATACCGAGATTCAGACCATCGTACCAATTTCCAGCTTATTACAAGCAGGGAAGGAATAACAGGCCCTACGCGCCGAATTTCGGGTTCGATCCTTACCATCCAGCCCCATTCGCGCCTTCAAGGAATAGCTATTACAGTCCCGGATTTAATCCAAGTGGTCCGGTCAGTCCAAGCGGATGGAGGGCCAGAAGTCCTAGAGTTGTGTTCCCATACGCTCCAGATAGTGTAGTGACAAACTCCCATGCGGGGAATGGACCTCAGATTCCAGTTCCACAGGGGATTGGACCCCAGGTCCCGATCCCACCAGTGCCAGGAGCCCCCGGTGCCGGATTTGATAATGTGGTGTTTCGTGAGCAAAACTTCGGCATCAATGACATTATTGGTGATGATAATCTTCAGGATATTGGGAGCGGGAGTGGAGATGCCTTCGCCGAGAGAGGTATGTTTTTCTTGTATCGGTGTTGCAAACACGAATCATTAGAAACTTATCTTAAAGATTTCTTCGACTGGTCAAATGGTGTATAGCAACCTTTACGCATCAACGTGCAATTTTTCAAAAGAAATGTTTAATGAGGTCAAACAATTTTGATTTTCTGATTATTGGGAAAATAATAACAATAAATACTATAAACTCAAAACTCTTAATTTACTACAAAAAAAATAGGAACATTTTGCAATGTTTCATATACATATATGCGTATAAAATATTTAATACACGATCGCTAGTCGTATAATAAATACTTTACACTTTTTATCGTAGTGCATAATGAATTTGTTGAACAGTGACGTGCCCAAAATATTGTGTCGCGTGCCGTTAATGGCATCCCTGGTGTATTGGATACTAAATATGAACCGTATTTGTTTTCTTTTATTAGAATGGAATATATTCGTTTATTGCGGTAAATGCGGTTGTTTGGACGCATGCAAAGATTTTAATGTCATTGTAAAAGGACACATCATTTTGCGATATCAAAGGCGTATAAAAATTTATTTACACACTTCTCATCAGAAAAATGTAAACACCTTGAAAGTTTATGTTTTGTCAGGATTATCAGAAAAACCTATGAAAATTTAATTTGAATTTAGAACATTAACATTAGGATTTGAAAACCTCATATTATTCACTATTAAACGACATTTGACATATATTCCTAAATATACACATTTTTCTGTTAATCCTTACAAAACATAAACTTGCAAAATGTTTCCATTTTTCTGATGAGAAGTATATTATTAGGCACAAAAATACTTGAGTGATATCTCAATAAGTATAAAATATTTCTCGACGTCATTAACGTTATGTATTGTTTATTAATTATTTATATATTTGTGTTAAATTTCAACAAAAGCGTGCCTTGTTCATGTATCGGGCTAGTATAAATAAGTCCTTTAAATGTATTTAATTAATTCAACGCATTATAGTCGTTACTATAATATACAAAAGTTCCACTGTTCGACATAGTACATACAGTACATAGTACGACACCATGACCGTTGCTGAGTTACTTTTTAAGGGAAATGATAATATTTTTCACGGCATAAGATGCAAATTTTCATTCCATATTTTCTAAATTTAAAATGTTAATTATTGTTTCTTATTGAAGACAATTAATACTCTGTGATTGGTTAATGCATAACACGGCAGTATTTATTTTAGATATATTTGTGTATCCAGTTGTAGTCATATATAATCATCAGTGTATTTATAAGGCCTTAGAGTATTATACTTCACGTAAATATGCAACAAAACTCTTGTGTGTTTAAAACCTCCCACTCGTGTCGTAATAGCCTCCTTTATGTACCAGTTTCATAAACAACTTTATTGCAACGCATGCATAAGCTACCATTTTAAAAACTATACTGTAACAATAAAATTATCTTAAACCGGAACATAGCATTTGTAAAAGGAAGATTCAATTTCTCAGCAGCATTGCTGTGGTCAGATTTTTTTTAGTACAAATGAAACAAATTACTCAATACTGCTAACAATGCTGATATTGTAGTAGCAATCTACCACGCATGTACAAAAATTCACATGAAACTCTTTGGATTTTTTAAATGGAATTGAAACTCCTTAGTTAGGCCCAGGTCAGGCCATCTAATGATAAAAAATTGACACAGGAAAACACCTAAACAGCAAAATCTTGCATTTAGAGTATTTGCTATTCTCCGGTGCGTATTTCTAGAAATGCACGCTCGAATTACACGATCTTATTCCACCTACCATCTTCTGTAAATAATCCCCTACCGGAAGAGTGTTGTACCTTCTATTACTGGGGTTCCACTCAAACACATTTAACATTAATAGTGATAGACTGGACAAAGCAGACAACATTTTTGATCCTTAACTTGTTACCAATTGGTAATAAGTTACTATATCTAGTGTCAAATCATGTCACGTGCCCGTACAAGACATTTGACATAAAGAGAGCAACTAACTTCCTTACATCTTTTGTGCTCGACGATGTATTTGCTGTTGCTATTTTATATATTTTGTTCCTTGGTGGTTTCGAAATCTTATAAAAATAGGAGTAAGTTTTATTTGAAGTTCGTGGTTATAAGTTAATCTTATACGTTTAAACGAGCAATTCTTCTATATATATAATTCGGATCTCCGAAACGGCTCAAGCGATTTCGCTGAAATTTGGTATTTGGGGGTATTCGGGAGCGAAAAATCGATCTAGATTAGTCTCATGTCTGGGAAAATGCGCGTTTTCGAGTTTTCATGCGTTTTTCCCTTCGCATTATTCGACGCAAAGTATAATGGGAATTGCACGCTGTCAACATAATCACTTAAGCCGAGTGGTTCACATGTGTCATTCCGTCCGAGATAACCGCGTTCAAATCCCGGTTGGAAAATTGCTTTTATTTTTGTTTTTTGTGTGTTTAGTTAGGGTCAGAAATAAAGTTTTTGTTTGTTTTTAAAAGAACTACGAGCAAAGCTCGGTCGCCCAGATATTAGTCTACTTATACAAGTAGCAAGACTTGATCCAGTTCAACAACATATTCATGTCTGCTAGTATACAGCACGCGGCACACCTCGAGCTCAGTGACGACACGAAGATATTCTCTCACAAAGAACTTTTACCGATTGTGTGATAATAATGGATTCAAAAACCTGCGCACGAGCACGCGGCTCTCAGTTCCCACCGTGCGCGGGCACAGGGATGGAGTCAGGGAGGGTTTGGGTTCGCTGGGGGCCACACTTCAGAAAAAACAACTATTTTTAATGTCACTCATATTTCCCTTTCATGATACCGCTTATCATAAATTACAGAAAATATGAAGTTTATGATTTTTTTTGTAAATACATTGGAGTTGGATTAACACACTCAGATAGTAGTGTTATTTATTAAAATTTTATTAAAATAGATGAATGCACTAATATTATGAAAACATTCAAAATAAATAATTTGAATTTAGAATATAACAGGCAATCGGGGCTTTGAATTTTATACGTATAGATTTAAAGTGGTCCTTTACTGTGGAATGAATGAACAAGCTCAAACAGCGAGCAATGGAACGAGCTATGCTATGCTAGCTAAAGTCACCGACATAGCTCGATGAGTCAGTGAGCTAAAGTGGAAATGGGCAGGCCACATCGCTCGAAGAACCGATAACCGGTGGGGAGTAAAAGTTCTCGAGTGGCGACCACGTACCGGGAAACGTCTACCGGGCCGTCCCCCTACTAGATGGACCGATGACCTGACCGACGGTCTCGGGATCGGTCAATGTGGCATACCATGAAGGAGGCCTAAGTCCAACAGTGGACGTGTCTCGACTTATGATGAAGATACGATCTAAAGTTACCATGACCCATGACCCTGTACTACGATATCTAACTATTGTCGAGTTGTTTCGGAGCTATCGCATTACACGATATACGTGACGTCTTCTGGCTAAAGGATGTCATTTCATTATCTTACTTACCCGAACCTCGAAATGTTGCCATGTTTCACGTAAATTACTGATATGCATTTTTTTAGCTGAAGTACCTGCATTATATGCCTCCTCCATGGTTTAGTAGGGCGGGACGGACTTGTACACGATTCCTGGTACTATACGAAGTCGCCACTCGAGAACATTTACTTCCCATCGGTTATCCTTTCATCGAGTTCACTGACTCGTCGAGCTAAGTCGATGATCCTAAGTCTGGCTGTAAAAATATTTAATAAGCTCCAGAATAACTTAATACATTTGCCTTGTAACAAAATCTTACACTGTAAATGAATATTAATAAATCTCATGTAAATAGCTTTAAAACTGCTGTAATGTTAGCATCTTTGAAAGGAGTAATATGAGATCCCATGACTGATTTTAAGACCTTCAATGTTTCATTTCAACTGGGGGGTTACAGATTTCTTTTCCCGTTCCAGCGTTACAGACATCGAACTCCTTTGTGGTCTTCTAAATAGAATTTAAAAGCTACGCTTTATTGTAGTGACGTGTGATGGAATCTCACAGCTTTCCGTTTCGTAATCTTGTGGAGAATAATGTGGAGGTTTTGTTGTGATGCGTAGGCTGAGAATTTGTGAGGAGTCACTCAAAGAAAAGTTTGGTTTTGTGTAGATTAGATATATAATTATTTAGTGCTACCGTGTTGTTCAAAGTAAAATCTAAATGAAATTTTATAGGCTTGTTATTTTCTAAAGTTGTCTGATAAGATACCAGCGGCACATGGATATAGATAAGAATGTTATGCTAAACGTCATTGCCCAGTTTTCGACGTGTCTTCTATTATAGCGACGACGAAGACAATCTTCGCATCTGTATAATGTAATTAATCGCAAAATTGCAATTTATCCCTTAAAGCCATACGAGTGTAAAGAATCGTTAAAAAAGTGGTACAACGCACGCGTCCTCTCTCTCAATACCAGCATCACCCTCCCCTGTGTACTGTGAATATTTCAATCATCTACCTGTTGACGTTATCAATATCGCGCAAAAACAAACGAAAAATAATCACTTTTGTTGTATGGGAGCCCCCTTAAATATTTATTTTATTCTGCTTCTTAGTATTTGTTGTTACATCGGCAACAGAAATACATCACCTGTGAAAATTTCAACTGTCTAACTATCACGGTTCATGAGATACAGCCTGGTGACAGACGGACAGCGGAGTCTTAGTAATAGGGTCCCGTTGCTAAAACTAGCTTTAAAATACGTGGCGAGGAAATGTAGTTGTTTCCTTATTTCTTTTTAAACATATTTTTTCATCACCATCATCAGCCAGGAAACCTCTAATGCTGGACATAGACCCCCACTATGGTACGCCACATCAACCGCTCCCAAGCCAACTTAATTAAGAGTTTCCCGTACTGGAAAACTTCTTTTTTCCATTGCGACAATTAACTATTGAATAATTAAATTGATTATTTTTATTACTAGAGTGTTTTTCTTCGTTACATCAGAACCACTCGATTCCTGTCCCGAGTTGTTCTATTTTAATTATATACAACGTGTACAAAAAAGGAGTGATAATACTTAAAGGTGGGTATACTCGTATATCCCTTGTATAGAATACACGGTGAAAGTAGCAACGTTGTAAAGATTAGTTTAAATTTCCATTCATTTTTATTTCATAGGTGTAACTTCGTAATTTTTGACAACCCTAAATGTTTGTTTACCAACGCGAGCACTGGGGTCAATGATCGCAGACCTTCTCTTTGGTTTTAGGGGTTATTGACACATGTAGAACTAGGATAGGGATGAAATTCAAAATTTTTAGTCTATATTTTAAATTCGTTTTTCTCCAGATTCGTACGGTTTACAGATACTACCGCTCCAAAGGTAAAACCTTACCTAACATATACCGCACTTATCACTCCTTTTTTGTACACGTTGTATATATTTAAAAAAACCACTTAAATCTCACTTTTTAGATCGACACCTAGCAACACTACACGGAAAACGTTTTGACAATTAAATGGACGACACAATTAAAGAGTAGGAAAAATGTAATCGTAAAAAACTAGTACAAACACAAGTAACCGTCAACCTTATGTAACAACAAATATGTGCTATTTTTGTGTATTATGCTGATCAACTCTCGATTTTGTTAGCGTGCCGGCACGCAGTCAGACGCGTGCATTTAAATTGCAATCACTTTTGCCAATATGCAACTGGAGGCGACCGTAAAAATAATATAGTTCAACTATTGCACGTTTCAATCTAATAGAAATCACAATAAACAAATAGGATCAGAAAAATGGTGTCAAATAAATATGTTTATTGTATATATAAATAATTACAATAATGACGCGTTCAAAAAGAACTCAAGTAGTATAATTAACTGGGTACGTGTTTATTATCTCATCATACTAGAATATACCGAGCGTCAATCTTCGTAATTTTACTTTAACATTGAAGATATTAGAAACTTATTTACAATTACAAACTTATACAATACTACTAATAATACAATAATAATAATAAAAAACAAAAAACCGTATATTTACAAAGTGAACACTTCGTCTAGTGTTGAATCAATTTCGATTAAATTTATATGGGACCACATATGAAGTATGTTCTACCAAATATTAAAAAAAATCAAAATCGATTCACAACTGGCGGAGATATCGCGTGACATACTTAAAAACATACAGTCGAATTAAGAACGTCCTTCTTTTTTGAAGTCGGTTTAAGAGACAAATCAACTTACATAAGTGATGTACAAACGTTATATCCTAGTTCCATAAATGTATAATCAAACAAAAAGTTACATATATTTTTTTAACAAGTTAAAAAAGCAGAACAGTAACTAAATAAAAATAGACTTACTAATATATAAATAAACATTATATAAATAGATACATTATTCAAATCCAGCTGCCAGTGATGACATACGGAACCAAAACGTGGTCCTTTACTGTGGGCCGAATAAACAAGCTCATAGTCACTCAGCGAGCAATGGAACGAGATATGCTCGGAATTTATCTACGTGATAAGGTCCGGAATGAGGAAATCCGTAGACGAACTTAGGTCACCGACATAGCTCGACGAGCCAGTGAGCTGAAGTGGCAATGAGCAGGCCACATAACATATAACCGATGGGGAGTAACAGTTCTCGAATGGCGACCACGTACTGGGAAACGTCTACCAGGCCGTCTCCCTACTAGGTGGACTGACGACCGGGTTAAGGTAGCGGGGAGTCGCTGGATGCGATGTAGTGTACAATGAAGTAAGCCTATGTCCAGCAGTGGACGTTTTCTGGATGACGATAACTCTATAAATAGTGCGAATAACGATTTTAGCCAGTTAGAAATTAAGTTCATTTTTACGCAGATAGGTTTTTAAATTTACTTTTTATTGACTTGCTATGTGATTTAGCTCTGTTATTTGACAGATGTGGTGCAATTCACTAACTGAAGGGTGTCTTTCGATCATGAATTGCACCCTACATCTAATGATATTTTTATTGCATTTCCGGACCTATCGGGATCTAGGTCATCGCTAAAACCTTGACGCCGGCATAATGCTAAAATATCTGCACTGCCAACGTATACTTTCTAGCTCCGCTTTCGTGGTTGCGCAATGGAAAGATGGTTCTGAGCGTCGCTGCGCCGGCGCAGCCCGCTCATGTAACAGTATTGCGCAATGCAGCCCCGTACTCTCGATTCATCGGACATCGCACCAAAATAACATTTATTTATTTATTGATAATGGAAATATGCAGTCATGATGCGCTTTACAATTGATTTGATTTTAATCGTATAATTAAATAATTAAAAATGTTAATATTTAGTTGAGAGCGTGTTTTTTTATATATTGAAGATAGACCAACACTTGACCTCAATCTCATCTGATGGTAAGTGACGATGAGGTCGAAGATGTTACGTGTTGTTCTAGAAGGTGCCTATTTACCTTTTATCTTTTGAATATTCCCAAGTTGTAATTTTCGGGGAACACGGAAACCGGTATGTTTTGGATGTAATTGTGTATCGTATAGCACTCAAAACTTTAGGATTGTTTACATTTAGTGGATCGAGTGTCGACCGGGAAGCGTGTACCGGGCCGGGTCGCTGGATGCAATTGGCTCGTGTCCGGTCAATGTGGCATAGAAGGAGGCCTATGTCCAGCAGTGGACGTTTTCTGGCTAATGTTAATGATGACATTTAAGATATTGTTGATGTTTGTTATTAAATAATAATCAAATTTAAGACCGGTCCAAGTGATCTAACTTGGACTTCGCTAGTCGCTTGGACTCACAACCTGGAAGTCGCGGGTTCGATTCACAGTTGCACCTATCGGTACTTGGATCGGTTGGTGGTATTTTCTATGTTGATCAGCTGCTACCATGTTACTTAAGTAAAGTAACCATTACCATCCGACGGTCCTACCGTTATTTACCATCAAGTGAGACGAAGGGCAAAAGTCAATTCATCATACATAAATTAGTAATAACAGACAATATTATTATGGCTCACACAATCTGTGAAAATTCCAAGTGTCTATCCAGTTCAAGTTACAGCCCTGTGACAGATGGACAGACGGACAATGGAGGCTTAGAAATTATGTCTAACTGGAACTCCTAAACAATTAACGTGATCAAAAAGAACTAGAAACCGACTTCAACTGCCCTAAAAGTCTACAGCGTTCATCCCCTAAAATGACCTTTAGAGGTAGAATTATCTAGATGAATTTTTGATTTGATTGAATTTCTGAAGAGCTAAATCAAATTTAATAAAATTTATATGAGACAACCTCTGAAGTATGTTCTGCCAAACTATTAAAAAATCATCAAAATCAATTCATAATTGACAGAGTTATTGCGTAACAAAAAATATATACAAATAAAAAAATTACAAACGAATTGAGCACCTCTTCCTTTATTGAAGTCTGTTGAAAAAGGCATATATAGATAATTATTTACGCATGTAACTTCAGGTTTTATTATGCAATGGTTATTAAGATTCGTGTAATTTTTCACACACAATAGATCATGCTTGACCACAACGGCTTTATGGTCATGATTATGGTCTAGACAATCTAGAATAAGATAGTGGCTCATTAATTTGCGGTTTCTATCATATGACCTCATTCGAGCTCTGTGGTTTTCCGGCCATCAAAACTAGCCTAAAATGTGCCTAATTAAATTCTTGCTCATGGGTAAGCATGCTTCCGAAGCACTTCGAAGGTCGGTAACGAGTATCTTTCGGGATAAAAGTAGCTTATGTTCTTATCCTTATACAAAAAAACCTAGTCATTATGACCCTCCGTTACTATGTGAAAGAAAAAACTCATTTTCGCATTTATAATATTTAAAAAGTGTGGATGCCAAATTTCACTTCAATCGGTGCTAGTTAACTGTGTCACTTCCGGAAAATGTCGGTATTGTAATTCATGGAAGCTTGACTTCAGTACTCTGTCTCTCTGGTTTCTTTCGTTCATTACCAGATGATAAAATATTGAATTTCGTTTTTAACTCACCCTTGTATGAATAGTACGTTTCTTCGCAGCTATCGTACACATCGTCCTCAAAATAACTATATTCCGCACTAGTCTATACCGCGATGCATATGACCAGCAGCGCCATCTATCGCCCACGTGCGAAACGTTTTTACAGAAGTGTTCCAAATTCAGTTGCAGAAATGTTCCCAAATTTTTAATGAAAATAAATTTAAAAAATTCTAAAATGCTGATCAGCTTGATCAGTATTTCCCGAATCGATTTTTACCAAATATACGAGTAGCTAAGAAACACCGCAAGTATAATGGCTTTCACGTAAAAACGTATCAAAACCGGTCCATCCGTTCGATAGCTTCGATGCCACAGACAGACAGACACACAGTCATTGGAATCAAACTTATAAATCCCCTCTTTTGCGTCGGGAGTTACAAATCAAGCTAAAAAAAGATTATAAAATAGTACTGGATAGTTACCTAATACCCCAAGGTTGCCTGGAAGAGATCACTCTTAGCGATAAGGCCGCCTTCATTGTTCATTTTATCTTCTGTTTTGGTTTATGTGTGTATTTAATAAAGTTTATTTGAATTAAATTATTCACAAAAGTCCACGGTTGGACTTGAACTGCCCTAATTTTCCATGAGATTTCCAAGACCACGCTTAAGAGACGGTTTGGTGATCACAGTAAGATGTTACATTGGTAGTTTTTCTGTTGTATCTTGTTTGTTTCTTTAGTCACCATATACTAAAGACTACCACTTGGCCAATATAAAGTCCAATCCTTGTCCAAAAACATCGCAACAAGCTTGTGACACGATTATATCAGTCAATCCATATAAAAGACATCAACGACACGTTCCTAAGCGGCAGTGGCCGCCCTAGGAAATGTTAGGAGATAAGAGTAACTTTTGCCTGTGTTTTCTCATCTTTTATGGAAGCTACACGTATGAAATTTTGGCAATAAAAACTGGAGGGTTTTATCGAGTAGACGTCTGAATGAAAACATGGTTGGTGTAAATTTTCTCGATAACTTTAATGTTTCAAATCACATCTTCTAGAACACTTTTTTCGTCGCATCACCGTACTGTAAACAGATTTACGTTTACATTTTATATTAATTTGTAGGTAAACTCAGTATCTAGTAAAGATCTGAATGATTGTCTCCTACACGAAACCGTTTTTTATCAATTCACTATTTGTGTTTTGTCGCTTACGTTATTTTACTCCGGGCAGCATTGCATTACAGCTGTCCTACTTCCGCATTGAGAACGGATGAAGTGCTATCACTTTCTTGCATATGTGGGCTACGGTTAGATATTTCTTAGTTGTACCTAGATCTCAAAATGACACTCTTCTAAAAACAAAATAATCGATTATCCGTCTCCTAATGCTTCCATACTAAATTTCTGTTGCCATAATCTTTTAAAATAGAATAGCTGGCTTTGCTAAGTAACTATCTGAATATAGGAGATGAAATTAAAGTGCCACGAAAAAAATATCAATAATTTACATCTGTATTGTTAGCTACAATAGCCGTTACGCAGCTAATGGTTCGTAGATGGCGCTTTGAACAATAATCGAAAAAAGTGTTTAAAATGTAAATTGTGATTCACTGTGAAGTTGTAAGTTAATGATACTCCTTTCGCGACATCACAATCTGATGTACTATTTTTAGACAGTTACTGCACAAATCCAGCTATTATATTTTAAAATTTTATGGCAACAAAAACAGAGTATGAAACTTTGATGGAGGTGGATCGCGTTAATATTAAAATTGGGAAGAGTAGAACAACACAATGTTATAATGTCCTTCAACTTAACGCATATCTGATTCAATGACCACGAATGACTTATCTTGATCAGACAGTTCATGGTCTGATCATGACCTGATCCGATCTGACTGACTAACAGTGACTCACTGACTCACCGTCAACCTTTGTTGTTTTGTTACAATATTAAACTTTAGTGAACTTTGTTTAACCGCCTGTGTGGACTAATGGCTACACGCTTGGACTTGAGAGGGTATGCTGGTGTCAAAGCACCCATACAAACGTAGTCCAGTCATATTTTGAGTATTAAGCTATGGAAATCTATGAAATTTTTAAGACACAATCTAGAAACAAATATCTGTGTCGGTGGTGAGTCAGATTTTCGTTTAAATATATACTTCCAGAGTTACAGGGCGTCAAAGAATTGTATTTTACGGTAATAAAAAGCCCCAACTTTGAACCTGATTTACAAGAGTATGAATCAATTTAGAACAATTTGAAAAAACACCAACATCTGAAATTTCATTAGTATACTGTATTAAAAAAATGGTTACATAATATACTGTATCCTTCAAATGATCCCTGGACTACGAAACATCCAAATAACGGGTGGATAACTTCGCTCAGTGTATGCTGTCTCACCGTACGCGCTCGGGTAGGATAGGGCTCGGATAGGGACAGCTACAAAACAATGCAAATTTGAACGCGGCCACGTGGTCTAACAAACATAGTCTCTTAATGACGATTCGGAGGTCCCGGGTTCGATTCACAGTGGGGGTGTTATCGTTAGTCGCTTTGGTTAGTGGTAGGGCGTTAGCTATGTCTTCCTGGCTAGCTACCACTGTTGTTGTTCTGTAATGAAAGGTATCCGTCATTAGATTAAGGCTTATGTGTACGCACGCTTATTGTCCGACGGCCTTATCGTCACTTACCATCAGATGAAGGCCAAGTGCAAACCCATCATTATTTGTTCATCATTTTAACCTTTTATTAGAAATACAGATATCATTTATTAACAAACACAGAAACGCAGGTATATGCTGACACGGAAAATATATTCCTGGAATGTAGCTTTATATCAGAATCATCCATCCGTATTATTAATTATAAATGAAATGACACTTTCCGCGAATGTACGGAGCCAAGGTCTGGTCTTGTACACTCATAATTTTTAAAGGCCATTATCGAATAAATCATTTTTGTATGTTTTGGTTTAGTTTATTTGTACAAAAACATATAAAACGCACGAAACAAGTAAGAATTAACGTTGAAAACAAAGATGGCGTCAATTAAATGACATTTGACGCTGTCACTTAGTACAAACAGAATGATTTTGTACAATTTTTAAATAGTGTAGTGTGCAGGCCGAATCTCTTTTGATGCTTTGTTTCCTCTAACTAGAGGTTGTCTGGTTGACTTTTAGCGATAATATCGCCTGTTGTGTATTTATTATAAGTTTAAAAAAATTCCTTTGCATGGTGTATTTGGTGAAGAATAAAAAAGCGATTCACGAGAATTGGTTATGTGTTATATGTACATATTAAATCACTTTTGCCCAAGCTAAGATGGAGACTAGAAAGAATACAAAAGAAAAGAGTTCTTCCAGCGTTTGGCTCGATTTTGTGTTCAAATTTGTAGTTACGAGTGCGAGTCAGACTCGCATTGACAGTCACTTAAACTTTTCAACACTAAATCAGCTCGCACTTGTTGAAATGGTCGTGCAGCTACAAACTTTCGTCCCCACAATGCGTAGTTCCCACACTTTATCAGTTTTTTGTGTGGCCATCAGTGAAACTAGTGTTTTCACTTGGCTTCGACCTCCCAGCGTGGGGATAGAAATTATTGCACTATTGTTTATTAAAATACGCAAGCGGTTTTGTTTTATTCGTTATCTTTCTTTACGTAAAATACATACATACGTTTTTTTTGGTTAAAGAGAAAGACAGAATACTGATTTGATAGTTACTTACTTTAATCAAGACTTATTATATATTATCAAGTCCTTTTATTACCGTGTAGGTTGTAAGGTCTATGACCGACCTCACACACCCTAGTGTCAGAGTTGTTGATCCGCCATAGTCCTCTGGCATGTCTCATGTAGATACTGCCTGTCGTAGATAGTAACCGGGACCTCACACACCCTAGTGTCAGAGTTGTTGATCCGCCATAGTCCTCTGACATGTCTCATGTAGCTACTACCTGTCGTAGATAGTAACCGGGACCTCACACACCCTAGTGTCAGAGTTGTTGATCCGCCATAGTCCTCTGACATGTCTCATGTAGCTACTACCTGTCGTAGATAGTAACCGGGACCTCACACACCCTAGTGTCAGAGTTGTTGATCCGCCATAGTCCTCTGACATGTCTCATGTAGCTGCTACCTGTCGTAGATAGTAACCGGGACCTCACACACCCTAGTGTCAGAGTTGTTGATCCGCCATAGTCCTCTGATATGTCTCATGCAGCTACTACCTGTCGTAGATAGTAACCGGGACCTCACACACCCCAATGTCAGAGTTGTTGATCCGCCATAGTCCTCTGACATGTCTCATGCAGCTACTACCTGTGGTAGATAGTAACCGGTAACAACGGATTAACGTGACTAACGAAGCACGGAATCATCTTACTTACCAGAAGCAGGTGATTCAGCCTGAAATGTCCTAAAAAAACTCGGGATAAGCTCCAGCGCCCATTAGGAAGTGGTCCTGCCTCCGTTGGAAATTTGTGCCTTAGACATGACTATTTTTAGATATAACACAATAAAAATAGCTTTTTTATGTTACACACACAGAGCACAAATAAGATAACCATCACATCGAATGTCTAGACTAAAACAAAGCTGTCTCTTTTCAACAAAGGGCAATCGTTAAAAGAGCGACGGGTATAGCTTTATTTGGTAAGCTTATACGTCAATGTACGAGTATACTCCATCTAATGAACTTTGATTGGAAAACAAAAGAAAATCTTCTGACATAACTTGTTCTTTTGTTTTGGTGTCAACAACATACCCAGGTTCAAAGGTGTCAGTTAAAATAACTTTAACAGTGCTTGCTGTAACTATTTCCGCAAATCCAAAGGTCAGCGTTTACCGATAGGTCAAAAGCAGGCCAGTGGTCAAAACCGACTCATACGCACTCTTATATAACGCTTACGGAACTTGTGCCGTATACCAAAATATAAATAATGTCACTTTATATGTAAGTAGGAAATGTTAATGATGTATGTGTGATTGTATAATATATGGTGGGTAGCTTTATAATATATGGTATTTTTAGCATGACATCCCATGGGTGGAAAATCAACATTCCTCTATACAGAGATGAATTAGCCAATACTGTCTCCGTGGCGCAATTGTCTGAGCTGAAGGTCCCGGGTGCGATTCCTAGTGGGGGTAAAATGAAACCCACACTAACTAACCCAACCCACACAATTTGAAGAAATCCATAGACGAACTGAACTAATGTCACCGATATAGCTCAACGAGTCAGTGAGCTGAAGTGTCAATGAGCTGGTTACATCGCTCGTAGAACGTATAGCCGATGGGGATTAAAAGTTTTCGAGTCGTGACCGTGTACCGGGAAACGTTAACCGGGCCTTCCCCTGCTATATGTACCGACCACCTAGTTAAGGTCGCGGGGAGTCGCTGGATGCAAGTGGCTCGGGACTGTCAATGTGGCATATCATGGAGACGTGTCCAGCTGTGGACATGTCTGTCATGTGGATAAAAATCACCTTCAAAACCCATGTGTTCCCATAGCCTAAAACCACACGATATATCCCATTTCGGAATCTCAAACAAAATACATATTATACTAATTCAAATTCAGATATTTTTATTGACGATTCAAAATCTACTAAAATATCTTCCAAAAGAATGTCCCTAACGGCATCTAGCCGCTTATGCAATGGTTATTTAATAAGTTATGTTTATTGTTAACTTACCGTTAGAACCGCTGGTCAAATGGTTAAGTTAACTGGCCGCCGCCGCGTAACATCGACCTGAGTTAAGATGCATATTGAATGCAACTTAAGGACAAGTTACGACATTTTGACACTAAAAATATACTAAGTACTAGAAACCATCTTGAACAAAACTATTTGATAATTTGATGGAGAATCCTACAAAAACTATCCAATAATATTTCAGCTTATCGTATAATATCTGGGCGACCGAGTCGCGAGTTTTATCATAAAATTTAAAATTAAAAATAACATAAAGAACCACAACTTTAATAAATACAACAAAAAAAGTAAAAATCTCGTATACGATCAGAGTTTGAACCCTGAAACCTGTGGTTGCGCCTTCACCACTTTACCATGATGCTTATGTCCGAACGTGTGAAATCAGCGACCATATTTTGGGTGCGAAAGAAAACTGCATGAAAACTCGAAAACGTGTGTTTTCCCAGATATAAGACTAATCTAGATCGATTTTCTGCCCCCGAAAACTCAACAACAAATTTGAGTCTTACAGTCGTCATTCTAAATATCGACGGTATAAATAAATAAATATACAAGAATTGCTAGTTTAAAGGTATTAAATTATATTTTAGTAAATTTACACGCCTCCCTTCAACATTTATCGCTTGACCCAGGCTGTCCCGTTTGTATCAATTTTTGTGTTTTGTGTCTGCAATAAAATGTTTTAAAAACGAAAGTGGGAGACATGGAGGCATTACATTTTTGTTACAGCAAAAAATACAACTTACTTTAAATGAACATACTTTTTAGGGTTCCGTACCCAAAGGGTAACCAACGGGACCCTATTACTAAGACTCCGCTGTCCGTCTGTCACCAGACTGTATAGTATAAACCGTGATAGAGAGTTGAAATTTTCACAGATGATGTATTTCTGTTGCCGCTGTAACAACAAATACTAAAAAACAGAATGAAATAAATATTCAAGGGGACTCACATACAACAAACGAGATATATTTGCCGTTTTTATAGTATAGATAATGGTACGGAACCAGTGCACGAGCCCGACTCGCACTTGGCCGGTTTTTTACTGCCAAAACGTTTCAGTTTTAATATCATAATCAAGAGGCTATAGATGATCATCAATCCGCTTGAGAAGCGTGGTAATTACAGTGGCAAGTCAGACGTCTCGATTTAAAGGGAATGCTCATGTCCAGCAGTGAACTTATTTAGCCGATAATGATGAAACCTCGTTATTACACAAGTATTTAGAAAATCGAACGTCATATCGTAATTGCGCTGAACAAATCGAGCATTTGAATGTTTTTATTCTTTTTTTAAATCGTCGCAACTCCCACTTAACTGATTTCACTGTCACGTGCACTAGAACGTAACAACTAAACATACACTCCTCCCTTTCCCACACACGACCAGTTCTACTTCCGTCTCTCTCCCCCAATGTCAATGACATCAATGCAAGTTTCTTCACGTTAGGATTTTCCTATGCGTTCGCGCAGGTATATAGGAAATGCTTGCCTTTGATACTGATTGGTTTGATAACAATCTAATTGGATAATGAACAGAGCTGTGCCTAATTTCTTGTATCGTTCATCCATAGATATTAATTGACCGAGAGAGCGAAGCGAACACAGGTCCTCCTTTCGACTACCAGGACAAAAATCTACTTTCTGTGCGTTTTTCTGTTTTCCTCTACAGGTCGCATTTCTCAAACGATCTAGACGAAACTTGGTATAGAGGTTAAACGAATTTACAGAATTTTTTAGCCGTCGGAGATTTTCTATTAAAAAAGGGGATACTGGATATCTCTGCCATATGATATCCGATTTAGATGCGGTTTCTTGTTACATATTTGAAAGTTTAGTTGATGGAATAGAAACAAAGTAAAATATCGAAAAAGTTAATAGTAAAAAAAATCCGAAAAAGACAGGTTAAAAACGTCGGCAAACTCAAAAGAGTCGAAACATTCTAGCTTTTAAGCTAACAAGCACGCTATTATTGGCAGTAACTAGAAATCGTGAGTGATAAGAATGACATAAGCTGGGAGAAACAATCAGTTTATTCTCATTGCCATCTCGGTGAATACGTAAATATAGGGATTTATAGAGCAACTGGAGCCATATTCTCATTACGAAACTAATTTAAGAATAGATCCTAGATGTTCAGTCGCGACACGACTGTTATAGTCTTATCCTCTCTTATGTATGAATATAATTATCGGTACCAGTCATTCGTAGACAGATGGCGCTAGTATACATATAAATGGCGATATAGATGTGTCATCGCCCAGAAATGACCTTCTTTCTTTACTGCTTATTAAATTAGACTTGCCACAGAACCTACTGTTGTTTCATTGAAACGGAGTTCATCTTGGGGGTTTCTGGAGATTTTACATGGTTCATGATCCGGCGCAACTACATCTTAACGATAAATCTGTACTGGGTGTTAATTGCTGGCTCTGCCTTTAATATCGGAACAGAACAGTGCTATTAGCATTGCTGTTTAGTGGCAAACATAGGAAACATGGTGGTAGGGTAGTTAGGCGGACATAGAAAATGCCATTCCAAGAACCAATCCGTGTACCGATAGCTCATTTGGATCTCCAGATTTTTTTAATCCTCCAGAAATTGAGAGTTCCGTGGTAAAGTTTGGGAATCGCTGCTGTACACTGCACACTTCTTGTGAGGATTTTAGGATTAATGATCAACAGTGGACTAATTCAGTTAACAAAAAAAATGTAAACTCTTAAATACAGCTACTACTATCTATGTATACATACACATTTTTATATATTTCCCCTTGATATATGATATTATATATAGTAATATGTATTCGTGTCCGGCGGGAATCAAGTCTTCACTGAACATCAGTGCTGCTTCATCCACTCCCGGTTGAAGTGCAGCTTATGCTGAGTGAAGACCTGTTCGGCGCTCACTGCGCGACGCCGGCAGCGGCGAACTGACATCACATTGTTATTATTTATTAATTCCAGTTTTTGAGTGTGTTTATTTAAATTAGTTGTTCTATTATTATCGTTTTAATTAGTTTATTTTTCCATATTTCTAGTTTACTATATTTTTCTGTGTGTTTGTTGTTGTGTGTGTCGTGTTGTGAAAATGCCGAATAAATATATGTATATGTCTAACAATGACAGTATTTTGTGACGATAACACCCGTGCGTGAGGTACTTTATAAGTAAAAGCTGTGAAGGACACATCCTCGTCCTATTTGTCCATTGATTGGCTATAATGACACACGGACAGACAAACAGTCCAATAATAACATGGAATCACGCGACCGTTGCCCCGCGCTGGCGTGAAAGTGGCTCACGGTGCGCAAAATCATAACTCTTACTGAAGCAGTAATACTGGTGAAATAGTACATTACTGGGAAAGCATGAAGCTCATCATCAACAGCCTATATACGTCCCCACTGCAGGGGCTCAGGCCTACTCTCCTACAGAGAGTGTATGGACATAGTACACCACGCGGGACCAGTGTGGATTGGTAGACTTCACACATCATCATCAGCTGGGAAACGTCCACTGCTGGACATAGGCCTCCCTCATGGTACGCCACATCGACCGGTCCCGAGCCACCTGCATCCAGCGACTCCCTGCGACTCTAACCAGGTCATCGGTCCATCTAGTAGGGGGACTCCCTGGTACGTGGTCGCCACTCGAGAACCTTTACACCTCAACGGTTATCGGTTCTTCGAGCGATGTAGCCTGCCCATTGCCACTTCAGCTCACGAAGACTTCACACACACCTTTGAATTTCCTCTCACCAAAAGCCAATGGTAATGATTTTTATCGTACATAAATTTTAAGTAACAAATTGTAACACATTGGTACGAGCCAGGATCGAACCCAGACCTCGATTGTTCAAGGACTGATGCTGTACCCAACAGAAACATTCACCACCTCCGTGGCCTAATGGCTACACGTTTGGGCTTACAATCCGGAGGTCCAGGGTTCGATTGCCAGTAGGGTACCTGTCGCTCGCTTTAATAAGTGGAATGACATTTTATGTTCGCCCGGCTAACTAATAATAATAATAAATCATATTTATTTTTCTCCATAAAGTTTCATATCATATCAATTATAAAATCAGTCATCAAGTATCATTAACATACAACTTCACAGTGAATCACAATTTTCATTTTAAACAATTTTTTCGATTATTGTTCAAAGCGCCATCTATGAACCATTAGCTGCGTAACTGCCATTGTAGCTAACTAAAAAGTTGTAAATTAATTATATTTATTTCGCAACACTATAATTTCATCTCCTATTTTTAGGTAATTACTTATCAAAGCCAGCTATTCTATTTTAAAAGATTATGGCAACAGAAATTTAGTACGGAAGCATTAGGAGAGGGATAACGTTTAACAGCCGTTTATGTAAAGTGGAACTGACGCCCTCTAAATCAATTTTTCGACCGGAAGAACGTATTCACAAAGCGTTTTGTTAAAAATAAACCGCAGATTTTTTTCTCTCTCTTCGTCGTAAACTAGATTTTTTTACTATCTCTACGGTCCACTTACTCGGCAAATCGCGGTTACATAACGTTGCTACCCATTTATCTAATTTAACGTTTTTATGTAACGTTATCAACGGAACGCTAGATATTCGATGCGTTATTTTTGTTAATGATTTTGTTTTGACAGCGTTTAAAATGTAACTGGGTTTGTATGTGTTTTGAATGTATTATAGCGACAAAAATGATTTTCTTAACAGGTACCTGTAAATTTCTTCAATGAATAGAAGAATTTACCTTTTAAACATTGAAACATTTAGCTTTTGGACGCGGCTTCCTCCGAGTATACTTCGTCTGTCTATCAAGACCCGTTTTTTCAGGAACTCGTGAAGATATCACGCTGAAATTAATATCGAATACTCAAATCTACTGTCCCTTGAATCTGTGAAAAAATCAAACTTATAGGTCAACGCAATAAAAAAAATATAGCTGTATTTTTGACCATTTCCATACAAAATACAAGGGAACCTTCCCGTTGACCTAGAATCCTGAAATTTGGCAAGAAGCAAGGCCTTACAGCACAACCACAGGAATAATGTCTTACAGCATAAGTATAGCAATAAATCGGAAAAATATAACTACATCACTACATACATTACATTTATGCCATCATTGACACTATCTTCATAAATTACACAATTTTTTTTCTCCTTCTTATTTAATAAAATATAACAACAAGACTTCTACCTTCATACATACGAATTACAATGAATAACGCTTCATAATGAAAAAGGTTTTTATTTATTTATATTTTCTTTGTTTGTTAACTCTTAAAACTAGCTCTACTTAACTGTACTATTCGAGAAAATTTGTATAGGCTTGATATCTTGTGCTCTATATTTGTCTGTATATTTACTGTCTATAAGCTGTGAATTTTCCAACAAATAAAATATTTTTTTGTATTACCGCTCATTAAAATCCCTAGCCGTTATTTGTATTTTAAAGTGAAAATTTACAATTGCTCGTTGATTACGTCAGGCGCATTCGTTAGGACATTGTTGCGTGCATATTATCGTACCTATTATTTATTATATTCTGTATGTTAATTATTCAATATTCTGTACGGAACCCTCGGTGCGCGAGTCCGACTCGAACTTGGCCGTTTTTTGATTGTAACATGACCCTTATTCCAGCTGCATAAAGATTGAAATTCTATACTTGACGTGAAATGTGTAACGAGTGGTATGACATCACGTTTTTCCCATTACGACCAATTGGAAGTAAAAATGAAAGTCAGGTGACTGATTTGGAGCTCACTCACTGAGTCACTAAGCGTTTTGAGACACTTCGACACTTAAGACAGGGATAGCGCTATTGGCTTGATCCCTAACGAAAAGAGACAGACAGAGAGATAATTATTACACGAAATTAAACGTAAACAAGACTGTGTTTGGAGTTTTTGCTTTAAATAAACAAAGCATTATGCATTAAGACTGTAAAGGTATGTTTCGCAAGATTTTAAAAAAAAGCATTTTTTAATTTTTTTTGTCGGGAATGGGAAGCAAAAATTTTTCAAAAATATTAAAAACCGATAATGTTTTTGGTCTAGTATTCATTTCAATTTGATATTCCTCCACGGGTTATGTTATTTTTAGTATAACGTGTCGTAATACAGTTTTTTCTTTATTTATTTAGAAAATGTTTCTTGACAGACAAACATACAGACGGACAACCAAGTGATACTATATGAGGGTATCTTTTCTATATACTTCAACGTTCTATATATTTCTAGATACTTCAAAAACGGAGCATGTTATCAATTCGACGGGTATGTTTTTTTTTTGCTTTTTTAAATGTTTGTTACCTCAGAACTTTTGCCTGGGTGAACCGATTTGGATGATTCTTTTTTCATTTGAAACGTAATACATTCCGTATGGTCCCATTTCAATTTGGTTCAGTTCTGACAACGGCATCCATGAGAAAACGATATAAATTTTAAATTTGCCTTAGTAAGAGTAGACTTTTAGGGCAATTGAAGTCGGTTTCCAGTTCTTTTTGAACGCATTTACTTGTTGATTAGTTGTAGTTCAATCGGCACACGAGTTTAAAAACGGCAATGATGTTTTGACATATTAAACGAACGAACGACCAGATGATTTGCAAACCTCTCATTGTTCTAAACATTTTGTAATTTTCCGCGAAACTCCATGAATCCGTAAAAGATTCAGCCATTCGTGATCTGGCCACTTACACTGGCTTTCATAACTAACTACCCGTATTGTGGTATATGTGTAATAAAATTACTTCAAAGTTTTTCCTTTCATCGTGTATTGCATTCGCGTGCAGATTACGTACTCATTTCTTAACTATTTTGCATGCGCTTGCGATTTCTTTGAATGATAGTGATTATGTATTGTTTTGTAATTGTTATCATGATATATGTTCCTTGCTTGCCTTGGTGGCTTTAAACACGTCAACACGCTGTCCTTGTTCCTGCGGGTGTTGTAAAAAGCGACTAAAGGAATGAAGGAATTCAGAAGCAGCAGCTCCTTATATAAAAAAAATTGAGAGGTGTCAAGGGACACCCGGATGGAACGAAGTTCCTTTCGATTAATTGGTGAAGGAATTGTAATAAAATTTTACAAATTTTCAATAAGGTTTGAACGGATTTTTAACATTATATTTTAAATATGGTTTTGTAGGTTTTTTCATTAGATTTTTTATGTACGTGATACGTTTTGTTTTTAACGACATCTGTCATTGAGTAGCGGCAACTAATCAGAGCCATCTGTCGTCACATAGCTGTACTGTTGGTATCGTCTTACTACTACCGTACGTCGTACTAACAGATGACGCTATCTTACTATAGCAAAAAGTGTCGGTGACAACTTTTCGTAAGAATTTTATCGGTCTAGCCACCTTTCACAACGCGCGATAAGGAACTTCGTTCCAACACTTACTGCGTCCACAAATCCATTTGACAGACATAGTCATAGTCATATTTATTAATAAATTAATGTTTACATGTGAATTATAATATAAATACAATATGTATTTCTTATATTCTAAAAATTCCTTATAGGTATAAAAGTCCTGCCCGACAAGCCATTGTTTTAACTTGTGTCTGTAACATGGCACATTTGTACAATTTATTATCTCGACAGGTAGTCTATTGTATACATTAGGACTCGTGGCGTGGATGGTCCTTGTTGCTTTTTCCAGTGTGTGGGGCACTGGGTTTAGCATATTCATCTGACATAGTAATCTGATAAAGAACTTGAATTTCAAAATAAAAAACATTTCAGAAAAATGTAAATCGTTTTGTAAATAAAATGTTTACATAATTATTTATTTATCAAGATAATTAAAAGATTATTCAAACAGAAGACTTTACACTTTAAAAAAACATAATTAAAAACTAATCTATGAAACCGGATCGATTACCTGGCTCAAACGTACCCATGACGCTGCCAGCGTTGCCCCGCTGAATGGCCAGGGAGATACGTTGAGCCAGGTACGAAATGAAATGTTTCAGAAATGTTATCATTTATCAATCTATTCCTGTCATAATAAGTCCAAAGACGGAAGAGTGGTGCACCCCCACACGCTTGCTTAAACTAGCTAAATGAGCAAACCTTCAAGGGAATAAATATTATATATATTTAAGATTAAGCGCACTGGAAAATTCAATTTGTATTTCTTCTTTAAAATAAAAAAAAATAATTTTTTTTGAAAAAATCTTCCTTGTTTGGTAATGGATTTTTTTTTTAAATTATTAGTCATTTAGGATTGTATTTGACCACATTCTCACCTGATGCTAAGCGATGACTTGCTATAGGACGGTTCACGGTTACCCAGAAATCGCCTATTCACTCTGGCCTGAAGACACCCAGAATCGTCAGATAAAAGGAGATTATACTTTGTCGACTTCTGATCAATCAATTAATTTAAAGGAACATCGTTCTAAATTTGATTTCATTTGAAAGTGTTCTGTTTTCTTGTGGGAATATATTTTCAAGATATAAATTTTTCTTTTTTAATCCCGTACAGATGCCAACGGCCACCTCCGAGCTCGATACAAGGATAAAATGGGAAACAAAATCAATAATAATATCTTATTACATAAACCGATGTTTATACAAAAGGGCAGATTGCGTTCCAACTATAAAAGAATCGATTTCTTACCAAACGTTACACTCGAAACGACAGTCTTGCCAAAATTCAAACCGATATCCGACGAGCAAATGCTAAGAGCGAGACAAATATTACAAAACCTACCAAAGAGTTCAATGAAAAGTACAAAAACGAGGAAAGGCAAGCTTCTGGAAGTGCCAGAGGTTGATGACTTTCCAGAACTGACTAGAATAGAAGATATAAAGACAGAGGATAGGCAAGACGAAAGCTGTCCGCAAGAAGGGACGTGCGAGTTCTTTTTCTACTGCTGGATGGTGGGGGGTCTACTCGAGGGATCCTGTGGGGGGATCCTAAAGGGCTGCTGTCACAGAGTGGCTAAAGCTGGAATCCTCGGCGTCCAGGACTCGAATAGCATAGAATATTCCGATGGCTTGAGTTACGGGCCAGTGATAAACGATGAAAGTAAGTGCGATTTACGTCGCCATCTTGTCGCACCGTTGCGTAAATCCTTGCAGTTTCATGTGTACACTTTTTTGGGCACTTAGTGTAAAGTGGCTTTGATGCTTTTTTTATGGCGGGCTGAAGTGTCATTAATACATACATATGCATTAGATGGTATTTTTGTGTTTTGTGTAAAGAGATTTCATTCTTTTCTCGTTTGGAATGCATCCACTGTAAAAATTTGCATTTTTGAACGCGTCGCATATAGGTTTACAAATGACAGTGCCGATATTACCTAATGGTAGGTAAATAGAATCTAAATTATTATTTGTTGTTTTATTCTGAACGTAAGCTACATTTGACAAGTAGTCCATTTCTTTTTTTTTCGTTTTACGCAACGGTGCACATCTAAACTGCCGTTAAAATAAAAACAAATAAACTAAAAATGTGACTAACAGAGCTCAGATGTGTGGTCGTTGGCAAGACATAGGCAGAAGTAGGCAAGAAATTCAGACGTAGGCTAGAAATCAAGAAAATTCAAGATGACGTCATCAGGTATACTTTATAATTCCTAAACCTTTAACTTTAACCACCCTTAAAATTCCAACAAAGTGTGCATTTGCCTTTATCCGGACTTAACTTTAAACTGGATAAAGGTCAGCCATTTTGGATTGAGCAAGAAATATTTATATACCTATCTCTTTCTCTCTAATTACGCTATTTTTCTAACTCCCTATGTCTTGCTTCCTCACATCTATATATTTGTATATATTATTTGTAAATATATGTTATTTGTACTAACAAACTAACTTTTCTGTATTTATATGTTTTATAGAGAATTTAAGGTAAGTGATGTTTTATAATATTGTAATTATTTGTATTTTAAATGTATTTCTTTGATAATTTTATAAACACAAACATACATATGTATGGGTTTCGAAACTGTATGATAATATTTTCTAACCGACTTCCAAAAAGGAGGAGGCTATCAACTCGACGGGATTTAAAAAAATGTTTGTTACCTCATAACTTTTGACTGGATGAACCGATTTGGATGATTCTTTTTTTAATTGAAAGGTGGTGCTTTTCGTGTGGTCCCACTTCAATTTGGTCCAGTTATGACAACAAAATCCAAGAGAAAACTATGTAAATCTTAAATTAGCCTTAATAAAAGTAGACTTTTAGGGCAATTGTAGTCGGTTTCCAGTTCTTTTTGAACGCATTTATTAGGTTTAATTTAAAAATTGTTGGCAGTGTTCCAATATATAGAACACTAAATCACAGGTTACTATGCACTAGGGCAGAAAACCTAAACCGTGGCCTAATGCCTAAATGTTGGATTCACAATCTGGAGGTCCCGGGTTCGATTCCCAGTGGTGGTACCTATTGGTACTCGGTTTGGTTGGTGGTGGTTTTTTATGTCCGCCTGGCTGCCACCGTTCTAAGTCCGCCGCCAAACAGCAGTGTTAATAGCACTGTTGTGTTCCGGTATGAAAGGTAGCAGAGCCAGCACCTCATTAGATTGAGGCTTAGTGACGCACGCTTACCATCCAACGGCTTTACCGTCACTTACCATCTGATAAGATGAAGGCCAAGTGTAAACCCATACATAAAAAAGAAGAAAAAAGAAATCGGGCATCCATAAGGGACTAAAAATACACCACGACCTTCGACCAGAAGTCCTTCCTAATAGGAGAAATTTTCATATAATCATGAATATGAACCCATGAAAAGCCCGTCGTGGCGATTAATGAGTGAGGCTCAAGTCCAACACTGGACTTAGCTGATAATGATTGAGTAAGACT
Organism: Carcina quercana; assembly: GCA_910589575.2. Taxonomy (NCBI): domain Eukaryota; kingdom Metazoa; phylum Arthropoda; class Insecta; order Lepidoptera; family Depressariidae; genus Carcina; species Carcina quercana. Next base: position 2,099,093 of record OU342454.1, on the reverse strand, counting down.
CGTGTGAAAATAAAATTAATTCACTTGAAAACATGGTTAAAAGTTCCGCATACCGAATAAAGAATGTGGGTCAAATGTTGATCTACTTCTTATGCGGAAACCATAAAATATCATAACTTTCTTACTTATACTTTGAACGTTAAAAATCAGAGCTATTAAAAATGTATATACTCAATACACGCTGAAATTTTTGTGTACGTATTTCTGTAGTGAGATTATTTTGAGAGGAGCTACGAGTAACTTTGGTTTGTGTTTTATCATCTTTTAGTGAAGCTACACGTGTGAAATTTGTGCAATGAAAACTAGAGGGTTTTATCGAGTAAACTTTAGAATAGAATGAAAATATGATTGATGTAAATTTTCTCGATAACTATAATGTTTCAAATCACATCTTCTAGAACACTTTTTTCGTCACATCGCCGCACTGTAAACAGATTTACGTTTACATTTTACATTAATTTGTAGGTAAACTCAGTATCTAGTAAAGATCGAATGATTGTCTCCTACACGAAACCGTTCTTTAATAAATTCACTATTTGTGTTTTGTCGCTTACGTTATTTTACTGCATGCAGCATTGCATTACACCTGTCCTACTTCCGCAGTGAGAACGGATGTAGTGCTGTCACTGAGAAACTGAAACTTTAAAATACTACCCCATCAATTGATAGGCCACAGTAGCGCGTTAATCTAGCTTTGGTAGCTTCGGTTGGATGTGCTTGCTGCAAGAGAAGTGACGGATGCACGAATGTAAGGGATGTATGGGGCCGCCTGCCGAGTTGCGGATGAGTGGTACGTTCCCGTGACTCGGCAAAAAGAGGCGAGAGAGGGATACCGGAGTGGTTTTAGCTGGTAAGAATCCAGCATAACCCGGCTACTTTCCCCGAAGTGACGGGTATCTTTTGAAGATTTCCACTCCGTAAAAAAAAAAGCTTTGGTAGCTTGCGCCGCCGAATATTTTCTCTATTTAAAAATATTAGTGACTTAACCGCCTTCTTGGCCTAATGTCTACACATTTGCACCTACCTTCCAGAGTTCCTGGGTTTGATTCCCAGTGGGGCCATCTATTGGTACTCAGTTTGGCTGGTGGTAAGGCATTTTTTCTACCACCATGGTATTACCTAAGTTTGCCGTCAAAGGCCTTATTGTCACTTACCATCAGGTGAGATGAAGGCCAAGTAGACCACCCATCATACTTTTTTTTTAAAGTTGCGGGGCAAAAACTAGGTCTGTATAAAACTAGGTTTGATTCATGTTTATTGCTTTATCTTTACAATTCGAGGCCCCGTCACAGTTATTTCATAGTTTTTCTATGACGTAACCTGTAGATTTGATTTGAAACATGAATCTAAGCGCAGTAAGCCATTAGCAATGTTAAGTCTTCGCGTGCGTTCATAGATCAATTACATTCTGCTCCATTTTCGTCATAAAAGAGTTGTTTCAAATTCGGCCTGCACTTGTACACTTTTTAAAAAATCAAACAATAATCTGAATATGTATAGAAAAATACTAAAATTAAATGTTTGCATTTATTTTAATTGTACAAAATCATTCTTTTTGTACTAAGTGACAGCGGCAAATGTTATGTTGACGCCATCTTTGTTTTCAACGTAAAGTCTTACCAGTTTCGTGCGTTTTATATGTTCTTGTACAAATAAACTAAACCAAAATATAATTTTTTTAACTAATTCACTTTGATTTGATAATGTCCCTTTAAAATTATAAGTGTACAAGACCAGGCCTTGGCGCCATACAATCGCGGGACGTGTCATGTACAACATTACGCACAGGCTGATATGTGCGATCATGAATTAATGAATTTCAAAAGTATATTCTTTCGCAACTTGTGTTCTTGGCTTAAGAATATAATTGGCTTTATTATCCCGTGGGCAGTGAAAGGCGACTACGTATGTAATAACCATCTTACTGCGATCACCAACCCCAGGCGGGTTAACTATGACAAATATAATCATACTAAGTCTGATCTGTTGGAAAAGTTCATGTCCAACAGTGGACTTATAGCTGGTAACGAACGATAACGATTGCATCAGGCGAAAAGAAAATCAGATTTGAAAAACTACCATCGATAGAAAAATATTACTAAAATTGCTAAAAATAGCTAAAAGTTAGTGTTTTGGCGGTAAGTCTAGTACATCGAGTTCCGCGCGGACAAGTTTATCGAAAGCGGGATGGCTAATTGCAAACTTATACTTGTGAGAGCGAGACGCCTGCAATGGGACTACTGAGCTGAAATGTTCCTATAAGTATTCAGCCTAAACTAAAAACTCCCAAATACCATAAAAATTGTGAGCATTTTTAAGCTAAAGTCTGCGGAAGTAGGTCATATGCGCTTGATATGTATTTCAGACGCTACGATACATATTCAATAATCTAAAGCTCCTATAAGTAGGTCACGCGTAAGGTAATACAGAAATATATATAAAAATATGCCAAAGTCCCTAGACTTCCGAAAACAGAATATACTCTACTTTGTCTAGTCAAACTCACTAGAAATAGACCATTGTTTCAAAAACATATTATTACAGACTCTTCGGTGATCTCTAAAACTCCTAAAAGTAGGTCATACGTTTGGGAAAACGGTATATTTAGGAATCTACATCTCTTAGTCGAAGTTCCTAGAAGTAAGTTAATTTTCTTAAGTCCCTAAAAGTAAGTACCATATTTGAAAACATAATAGTTAGGGCTTTACATTTTCAGTCAAAATCCCTGGAAGTAGGTCATTGATTCGAAAACAGATTATTAAAGATTCTTCGACTGATTATCTAAAACTCCTAAAAGTAGGTCATACGTTTGGGAAAACGGTATATTTAGGAATCTACATCTTGTAGTCTAAGTTCCTAGAAGTAAGTCAATTTTCTTAAGTCCCTAAAAGTAAGTACCATATTTGAAAACATAATAGTTAGGGCTTTACATTTTCAGTCAAAATCCCTGGAAGTAGGTCATTGATTCGAAAACAGATTATTAAAGATTCTTCGACTGATTATCTAAAACTCCTAAAAGTAGGTCATACGTTTGGGAAAACGGTATATTTAGGAATCTACATCTTGTAGTCTAAGTTCCTAGAAGTAAGTCAATTTTCTTAAGTCCCTAAAAGTAAGTACCATATTTGAAAACATAATAGTTAGGGCTTTACATTTTCAGTCAAAATCCCTGGAAGTAGGTCATTGATTCGAAAACAGATTATTAAAGATTCTTCGACTGATTATCTAAAACTCCTAAAAATAGGTCATACGTTTGGGAAAACGGTATATTTAGGAATCTACATCTTGTAGTCTAAGTTCCTAGAAGTAAGTCAATTTTCTTAAGTCCCTAAAAGTAAGTACCATATTTGAAAACATAATAGTTAGGGCTTTACATTTTCAGTCAAAATCCCTGGAAGTAGGTCATTGATTCGAAAACAGATTATTAAAGATTCTTCGACTGATTATCTAAAACTCCTAAAAGTAGGTCATACGTTTGGGAAAACGGTATATTTAGGAATCTACATCTTGTAGTCTAAGTTCCTAGAAGTAAGTCTATTTTCTTAAGTCCCTAAAAGTAAGTACCATATTTGAAAACATAATCAAATCAAATCAAATCTGTTTATTTGCAGTCATGTACATAGAGTCATTGCAATATTATTCGGATCTATATACATGAACCCTGTCAGGGCATAGCAAAATAAATATGTCAAATTTTATACAATAATAGTAGATGTCAAATTTTATACAAAAATAATAATAAATATCAAATTTTATACGATAATAGTTCAATGTCAAGTTTTATACAATAATAATTCCATGTCAAATTTTATACTACAATCTAAAATAAGCATAGTCAAACTTTATACATTTTTATCGTCCATAAATTCCTTAATTGTATAATATGACTTTCTAATTAGGAGCGACCTTAATTTATTCTTAAATTGTTTATCTGTGTCTTGTTTCAAAATATCTGGAATATTATTGTATACCTGGATAGACCTGTAATATTGACCGTTTTTAAATATTTCCAATTTAGGTTCAGGAAGTTGAAGTTTGTGCTGAAGGCGCTAATAGTTAGGGCTTTACATTTTCAGTCAAAATCCCTGGAAGTAGGTCATTGATTCCAAAACAGATTATTAAAGATTCTTCGACTGATTATCTAAAACTCCTAAAAGTAGGTCATACGTTTGGGAAAACGGTATATTTAGGAATCTACATCTTGTAGTCGAAGTTCCTAGAAGTAAGTCAATTTTCTTAAGTCCCTAAAAGTAAGTACCATATTTGAAATCATAATAGTTAGGACTTTACATTTTTAGTCAAAATCCCTGGAAGTAGGTCATTGATTCGAAAACAGATTATAAAGATTCTTCGGCTGATTATCTAAAGCTCCTCAAAGTAGCAAAGTAGCAGTAGCAAACACTGCATGTTTAGGAGTATTTACATGTTCTAGTGAAACCCCTAGAAGACTAGTCAAAGTCCCTGGAAGTAGGTCATTGATTTGGAAAAACAAATAATATCAGAACTTTCTTCTTATATTTTTATTAATCTCTTAAATTATGTAATAGATTTGGGAGCAAGGTATATTTATGACTACATCTTCTACTTAAGGTCCCTAGAAGTAGGTAATTGATCCGGAAATTCTTTTTTTTTCATAATTTTCTTATGAAAATTTACAAAAAAAGTATGTAATAGATTTGGAAACACGGTATATTTAGGACTTCCGTTTCTCCCTAGAGCATAACATCAAATTCAAAAGATTATTTAGGACTCCATTCCGAATTAATTTCTCTAAAGTCCCTAAAGGTCAAACATTTGGGGACACTGTAAAATGAGTCTAATTTTTTATTTTTAAGTCCCTATAGGTTTAGTATGTCATCAATTCATGAATATAATGTATTTAAGGCTCCACATGATCGATGCATCATCTTGGTTTACATCACTGCCCAGCTGATCGTTGCATAAGTGCTACTTTCACTGCGCCGGCGCCGGACTGATCGACATAGAGTAACACACGGCGAGTACAATAGGCAGATCGGTCACTTGATTTTAGCTTTTATATATTAAAGTAATTGACGAATTTTTTTTAAAAATCGTTAACACGTTGTTCATAGTATTGTAAGCTATTGATTTTGATATCCCAATAGATTGGTTTTTTCTTTAATTTTTTAAATTTTAATGTACCCAGTGTCATTCTTAAAATTTATAATAAGTCTAACGGCACACCTCAAGCTAAAATCCTTTAAGCTGTTTAGGGCACTGAGTGGCAAATAAAACCCTCCTATTGGCGCAGTCGGGTAAAATGTACTTTTTCTAACTTTTGGTCACTAATATGTAACAGTAAATTAATTTGGTTAAAATACAAATACATTGTGGAAATAAACGGGTTAAAAACCATTGAGACTGCTTTTTTAAACTATTTCTTTTAATAATCTGACAAAAGTAGTATTTAGTAAATAAGCTAAACTTAAAAGAAAAACTATCACGACTTCACAGGTTAACGAGTAATAGGCGAACAAATTATAAAATATACTTGGAGTGGTTACAATGAATATTTCATAAAAATTTCACTCAAAAATATTTTTTATGAAACCAGTTAAACTACGGAACCCTACACTGCGCGTGGCCCGGCACGCACTTGACCGGTTTTTGAAACCTGTAGGCATAAGTAGTAGGCATAAAAAGTAGGCATAAATCTGCTAAGCTAAAGTAAAAGTGCTACATACTCTGTGACACTTCTGTTTACATTACATAATCTGTGACCCGATGACCAATCAGTGCCATACAAAGTCGGACAAGCGGATTCCGGCCATAATTATGTTTATTTGTGATATTATTGCATTAAAATTAACTGTTATTCTTGTGTATGCAATAGATAGGTATACAACTTGTCTCTTTGTTTAAAAATACTTAGAAATGCATATACTCGTATTAAATGAAAAACAGAATATTGCATTATGACTTTATACGTGTGTTTATTGTTTTTCTCGGCTGGCCGTGTAGTCTCGGCTTTAGAAGGGGATTGCCCCACGTCTTCCCGTGGGCATCGTAATAGGTGACAAAGTGAAAACTTTCAGAAGAGTTGTAACCGCCTCTGCAATGTCCCAATGACTAAACGCTTTGACTAGAGGTACCGGGTTCGATTCCCAGTGGAAGTAGGTACCTCGGTACTTGATTAGGTTGGTGGTCGGGCATTTTCCATGTCCGCATACACATCTTTTAAAATAAAATATCTGGCTTTGATAAGTAACTACCTAAAAATAGGAGATGAAATAATTATAGTGTCGCGAAATGAATAAGATCAATTTACAACTTTATAGTTAGCTACAATAGCAGTTACGCAGCTAATGGTCCATAGGTTTTGAAGAATAATCGAAAAATAGTGTTTAAAAATGAAAATTGTGATTCACTGTAAGTTGTATGTTAATGATATTCATTTCACGACATTTTAATCCAATGTTCTATTTTTTGATACTTAATAGAAGAAACAAAACAGCCAATGCCAAATTAGATATGGATATTTGCTATGTATAGGTCACTTTGTTTATAATCTAATACCTGTTAGCTATTTTGTTTTTACCTCTATTGAAATAAATATTTTGTAATTTTTGTTATTTATCTCTATGACAAAAGAACTGCTTTACAAATTAACAAATCTTATTTCCATTTTAGTAATTCTTGCTTCAAAATCAAACGAAATCTAAGTCCCACTTACGCCTTTAAGGACTGACTCATTTCAATACAGCTCCTTAAAATGTAGAATGTTGATATGTGTTTCTTAATTATATACGAATTGGAGTTCAAGATGCAAAATCAATGTTTAAATGTGTCCGAACTATAATAGTTCTTGTAAGTAAACGGAGCGATCTTACGCGTCAAAACTAACTGGCTGCTGAAACACGTCTGCTATCAAATTCATTTAACAAAACTAGTCGACTGTACAAAGCAAACAAAATTTCGATCCTAAACTGTTTACCAATTGGGAATAAGTCACTCAGTCTAGTGTCATATCACGTCACGCGCCCGTATAAGATTTTTGACGTATCGTCGGCTTTCGAGATCAAAGTGTTTCTATGAAAAAATTCCCAATGCACGCTCTTTAACATATTACGAGTACTATATTTAAATTTCTCTTTCTTCAATGAATGCTCTTTCTTTTATCATAATTGGGTAGCCTTCCTCATATGGCTTATTGACCTTCCAATTTGCTGGTGGATGGTGATCGTAGTAAGATGATTCAATTTTATATTTTAGTCGCTTTTTGATACGTCTTCTGAGATCACATGTTGATTTATTATGTGACTTGCAGTGAAGCTTAATTTTTATAAATATTTTTTGCCCATATTTTTATTACTAATTCGTTATAAAAAGACACAGAGCCAACTTCAATTGTCCACCAAGAAAAATACATTTAGTTCCCGATGATCCTATTTTTAAGTCCAAGCTGACGGAATCGCCTGCAAAAGCTAGTACGATTTTCTTCTCTGAGAGGTAGAATGTTTTCTTCATGTCTTTAAAAATGTGTCATTGAAATTAGGTCACAATTGCCGAAGATATTCAGTTCCACACAAACACCACTCACAAAATATATACAGTCAAATAGAAAACTTAAGCCTTTTCGAAGTTTGTTAAAAAGCCGACCAATTGTGGAGTTTGTAATAAGATATCAACTGTATTGTTACATAGAGTGGCTGCAATATTTATTAGGATTTATTACGAAGTTCTGTACGAAATACCATATTCTCCTTATTCGTACTGACTGATATTTAGAAGTTTGCTTGTGTAAGACGTGAGACGAACGGCTGGAAATATTAGCTGTGACTCATCCATATTTCAATTTCTAAAGTGACCCACTAACGACCTGTTGATATTTATAAATTCTATCTATATAGCAGCCGTGGTAGCTCAGTTGTGTAGAGCGTCAGTCCTTGAACAATCGAGGTCTGCGTTCGATCCTGGCTCCTACCAATGAGTTACAATTTGTTATTTATGTACGAATGATAAAAATTCATTACCATTGGCTTTTCGGTGAAGGAAAACATCGTGAGGAAACCTGCACACTCCTGAGAAGAAATTCAAAGGTGTAGCTACCGTCTACTACTGTGTACTGAATTAGATAAATACATTGAAGTGTCTTATTTAGGTTAACTAGATCCATGAACAAAGCACGCTCTTGTTGAAATTTAACACAAATACATAACCTATCGACACCCACACCTTTGAATTTCTTCTCAGGAGTGTGCAGATTTCCTCACGATGTTTTCCTTCACCGAAAAGCCAATGGTAATGAATTTTTATCATTCGTACATAAATAACAAATTGTAACTCATTGGTAGGAGCCAGGATCGAACGCAGACCTCGATTGTTCAAGGACTGACGCTCTACACAACTGAGCTACCACGACATACATTCGCAATATAGCAATCTTAATTCATCTACGGACTGTAATTGAAAGTAAACGATCCTCTCATAAGAGAAAAGAGGAAGAAACTGTCCGTTCTGGCATCCCCTTCTCTCGGAGGTGATGAAGAGTGAAAGGTGCGTTCAGACTGGCTCCGAATGCCGGAAGCCATGCGCTGACGATCGCGGCCGGTGCGGTTCAAGTACAGACTGGAAGCGAAAGTCTTACCAAATGAATACGAGATGACAAATAATTACAACGCTTTGTACTCGTTCGGAAATTTATTCCTTGAGATAAATTAGATATGTAAATTAAATATTCAGTGTTAATTTTTAAAATTCCGTACCCTTATAGTTTCGCTCTGTCCGTCCACGGTTTATCTCAGAGACCCTACTCGAATTACTACTAGAAAACTGTAATTTGGTACGGGTATACATATCAATCATGTCAACAAAGTGATAAAATAAAAACGGGAATTTTTTTTGTGGCTCTCATACACGTAAGTGAGTGATGAATTTTTTTTTCGCGTCTTCCCCATTGTGTGGGGTATTGTTGAATAAGTCTTTCAAAAACATTCAGGGTCTACGAACCCTACTTTTCGATTCAGGTATCCATTAGCGAAATATTAAGCTTTACAGTGACAATTGTTGTTCGAGTCGAGCTGGAGAAAAATTCAAAGTATGTATATATACTGCACTTTAAAGAAAACCTATCACGACTAACCTGGCTTTACAGGTTAACGAGTAATAGTTGACTTCTTTTGAATGAAAATTCATTCAAAATTATTTTTATAAAACCATTTTAACCCTATACTGGGAGTGGCCCAACACGCACTTGGCTTGGTTGGTTGTTTATTTATTATTGTATTTGTATCAAAAGTTACTTTTCATTGATGTTTTGTGTTGCAATTGTTTGAGCTAAAACATATTTTGTACACGGCATTCGCTTAGATTTGTTGAAAACAGACGGGCGAAAACGTAAATTTGAGCCTAATTAAAGCCTGGCCCGGGCATCGGGCTAAACTAAATAAGTCCTTTCAATGTATTTAACTAATTCAGTGCATAATAGTAGTAACTTTAATTTACAAAATTTCATGCAGGACATTCTTTACTATTAATATTCTGAACACCCTCGGTATGCGAGTCAGACTCGCACTTGGCCGGTTTTTATTAAGTACTACTTCCTAGTTAAGTAATGTCTTGTTTTGTAAGTCATTTCAATATTGTATGCCGAATATATTTTTTTCTTTCTTTCTTGATTGAATAGTTGACTCTTGTAACTTGTGCCATACGCCAAGGTGCACGCTCGACCAAGCGAAGCTTCCGGTGTCATTACGAAACTAATCAAGGGCAATGTAATAAGTGTGGTGACTTCCTTACAGTGCACTGGGTTTATGGTTAGTAAAATGACCACCGCAGTGGCGGTCTGGGACATTACCACAAGTGGCGACAATCCGTGGCCTAGTAGCTAGGCTTTTTGTACACTCCAGTACAAAAATAAATATCCACTTTTGAACCATGTCAAATTCACCTTTAATTTACAATATCTGGGCGATCGAGCTTTGCTCGTAGTTCTTTAAAAACAAACGAAAGCTTTATTTCTGCCCCTAAACACACAAAAAAACAAAAATAAAAGCAATTTTCCAACCGGGATTAGAACGCGGATATCTCGGACGGAATGACACGTGTGAACCACTCGGCTAAAGTGATTATGTTTGACAGCGTGAAATTTCCCATCATATTTAGCGTCGAATAATGCGAAAGAAAAAGCGCATGAAAACTCGAAAACGCGCGTTTTCCCAGACATGAGACTAATCTAGATCGATTTTTCGCCCCTAAAACCCCCTAAATACCAAATTTATATGTATATACAAGAATTGCTCATTTAAAGGTATAAAATTTCTTCCAACACACTACATAGGAACAAGCTTGAGGGAATGTGGCATGGTTCAAAAATGGATACATAATGTTTTACTCGAGTGTACAAAGGGCTCGGACTTGGCCTTCATCTTACTAGACAAGAATGTTGGATATAATCCGCCACCGTGGCCTAATGGCTACACGCTTGGATTTACAATACGTAGGTTCCACGTTCGATTCCCAGTTGACGAATGGAACGAGCAATGCTCGGAATTTCTCTACGTGATAAAATCCGGAATGATAAATCCGTAGATGTACAAGGGTCACCGGCATAGCTCGACGAGTCAGTGAACTGAAGTGGCAGTGGGCCGATACCCTACTAGATGGAGAAGGCCTGTGTCCAGCAGTGGACATTTCCCGGTTGATGATGATGAAAATTTTACTGTACACATCCTGGGCCTTAGTAACAAAGTCCCGTTTGGCATCCTAATAAGCAACATTGTCATCAAATCATGCGCAGTGTCATCTCCAAGTGATTAACTTAAAACCAACTTAACATGTTAAGTTAACTTCCTAGTCGATGGCCAATCGACATACTGACCTATGTAGACGTGTCCAGCCTTTAAGTTGAACTTAAGTAACAACTTATGTCAGAGAGAAAGCGGTGTGCGGGACGCCACGCGAACGATTTGTTTGTTTTAAGTTCTTACATAACTTATGTATGTAGGTAAGTGTTATGACTTGGTGCGTAATGTTTGTTTATTTAATAATGGATAACTTGAGGTGCTGGTTAACTTAATCGAGTTTGCTTGTTTTGGGTTTAGTTATTTCACTGTTTGGCGCCTCATTAGAGTATTACAGTAATGTTAAGTTATTTTATTTTATTTATTGGATCAGCAAACAATTTTTTATTTATTTGTTTTTGGAAAACTTACAGGCTAATAACAAAAATAGAAATTACAAACTAACTTAAAACTATTCCTAATTACAAGTTTCCACCTATGGGTGTCTACATAATCTAACGTTATTCTTTAAAATAATGATGTTACATTTTACAGTGTATAGTGAAAAAGTATAGAGATATATATGTAAATAAGTGAACTAGAAGAAAGAGAAATAGAGAGAACGAAATAGTGTTTAGACAAACGAAACTTAAAATAAATCAAATAATAATAATTTATACATACATATGTACACTGAACAGTTTGTACACATACTATTTATATTTTATTATTATTTATCTTGGAAGAAAGCATAAGCGAGCCTTCTAGCAACTACATCTGTGCCGGCGCAGTACAGATCAATTCTGCAATTACTGCTCTATACATTCACAAGTAACATTATTCAAATTCAAGTGCGTAACCAATTAAAAGCTGATACTGCATGTATAAAAAAAATTGCCTAAAATCCCTAACATTTACTGCCATTGATGTTGATATACGAAATACGATGCGGTTTCCAAAGAATGCTCTGTTTTCAATCGACTTCAAAAAACAGGAAGTCCTCAATTCGACTGTATCTTTTTACGTATGTATGTCACGTGATAATAATTATGGCAACAGTAATTTAGTATGAAACTTTTATCGAGCGAATAACCTTAAACTTCATTCTCAACCGACAAAAAAGGAGGAGGTTCTCAATTCAAATGTATGTTTCTATCTTTTTTATGTTACACGATAACTCCACCAATTATGAATCGATTTTAACTATTCTTTTTTTGTTTAGTAGAACATACTTTAGAGGTGGTCCTATATAAATTTTGGATCACACGCATAATGACAGCTGTACACAATTTTAGGCATACGCATAATGACACACACGCATAATGACACATACGCATAACAACACAATAAGCATAATCACACATACGCATAATGACACACACGCACAGTGACACAATATGCATAATGACACACACGCACAATGACACATACGCATAACAACACAATAAGCATAATCACACATACGCATAATGACACACACACACACATAATGACACACACGCATAACGACACAATACGCATAATGACATTTTGGAATAAACGTAGAGTAAATGTATTTTTATGCAAGTTTATCGAAATTGGTTCAGCGCTTTTTGAGAAAATCAACTAAACCGAGTATGATTTGTAGACTTTTGTTAGTTGAAGCTTTATGAACAAGTTAAATATCTACCTTTTGTACTTGACTACTTTTAAATATTACCCACTAAACAAATAAATAAAATAAATTTACAAGCACACAACTTTTAAGTTGCAGCCTTTCTACATACGAGTATATCCAATATCCATTCAAATAGTTCTTTTATACCAAAACTTTCGTATTCCTTCCAAAATGTTAGCCTACACAATTTAGAGTCCATATATGTACATAGGACTATGGAATATGTAGTACCTATAATACTTTTGTTTAGTCAACTATTTATTTGGAAAGTGTTGTATAATGAAAATCTACCAATAAGGGTCTGAGAGGCTATTTCTTTAAATGTGCGCTTGTATGTTGTTTTTTAACACATTTTTATTGGGATACTAGCTTGACGCCCGCGATTTCTTACGCGTATAGCTTTAAAAGCTGGTGTCTCTTCTAAGGTATACATTTTTTTATGATTCTGTACCCAAAGGGTAATATTATATATAACTACTGGATTATAATATACATAAGTCACTTATTTACAATTACCGACTTAAAAAAAGTATATTTACAAAGTGAACACTTCGTCTAGAGCTAGTCCGTGCGGCATGGTGCCCAGTATACTGGAGTTATAAATTCATTTTTATTTTCTTAATTTTTTGAGGTAAGATTAATTGGATTGGGGTATCAACCTGATGGGACCAACGGGTCCCTGTTACGTAGCCTCCACTATTCGTCTGTTCGTCCGTTTGTCACTAGGCTGTATCTTATGATCCGTAATGCTCATAGGTAGACAGTTGAAATTTTCACAGAATACGTACTTCTGTTGCTGATATAACAACAAATAATATCAAGTTCCCACAAACTTTACTCGGTCGTCGGCCCATCTAGTAGGGGGACGGCCCGGTACACGTTTCCCGGTAATGAGTCGCCACCCGAGTACTCTTACTCCGGTCTTCCGTTTCGTTCTCCGAGCGATGTGTCATGCCTGCCGGTGGCCACTTCAGCTCAATGACTCGTCGAGCTATGCCAGTGCTCCTTGAACTAAAATCAAGGCCAATCAAAAGTCATATCAAGGGCAAGTCAATATGCAGAATAAATAAATATTGAATAACTTAACCTACTTAGTTTGTAGGTATGTACTTAAGATTCAGTTAGCAAAGCCATAGCGCACTTTCCTACTGACATATTATGTAATATGTACTTAAGGAAGTTACACAAACCCATGCTCTACACGGTATGAGAAATTAAGCTAGTTCTTTAACTTGGTCAGTTTAAGTACGAAACAGATTAAAGAAGGATATGACTGCATTTTCCAATTTAAGTAATCACTTGAGCTTATTTCCACAGAAGCTTTTTACCGAGACTTTGTTTTCGATGACTTAAAAAATTAATAAAATTGTACAAGTAGATAAATATGTTTTTTTTATGTACGAGTGGCCCAGGACCGGTCAATTTTGGGCATCATGAAGGAGGCCTATGTCCAGCAGTGGACGTTTCCCGGATGATGGTGATGAAGTATGATGAGTTTCTACTTGACCTTCATTTATACTGATAGTAAGTGACGGTACAGTGGTATGGTCATTGTTTAAAAGATGTATTCACCCAGAAGCCTTAAGCTAATGAGGCGCTTGCGCTGCTACCTTTACTACACAACAGTGCTATTAACGTTGCTGTTCGGTGACTGACTTAGGTAATATGGTAGTTACTAGCCAGGCGAATGAATGAAACGAATGAAACGGGTGAAATGAATGAAATGAATGAAATGAATGAAATGAATGAAATGAATGAAATGAATGAAATGAATGAAATGAATGAAATGAATGAAATGAATGAAATGAATGAAATGAATGAAATGAATGAAATGAATGAAATGAATGAAATGAATGAAATGAATGAAATGAATGAAATGAATGAAATGAATGAAATGAATGAAATGAATGAAATGAATGAAATGAATGAAATGAATGAAATGAATGAAATGAATGAAATGAATGAAATGAATGAAATGAATGAAATGAATGAAATGAATGAAATGAATGAAATATTTTTTGTGGTAGAACATGGCGAACATGAAAATGCCTTACCACCAACTGAACCGAGTACCGATAGGTATGCCACTGATAATACAATGTTAGTTCAAGCTAGTAGCTATTAGGCCACGGGGGCGGCTGCGAAAACGTCCGCGTTGAAATTATGGTTACAAAAGTAACCAATGCCATTTTTCAGTCTTTCATACCATTTGTAACATATCAATGAACTTGTATATCACGTTTAAATGAAACTGAATTTACTTGACTCCCAGCGAATAAGCGAATACCAGTAACTGGTGAAGCACCTTTATTTTTCGAAGAGGAAATTTTTCCAATATACTTACTAGACTCCTTAAGAGAAAAGTCGGGTTGTGTTGAATTTCCATTTCCACTAAAACCCTTTCGGTGGTCATCTTGCTCGGACTTGCGTCGAGGAGCCCTGGGATCTACTAAGAAAGCTAAGTCTTATAACAGCTACTTACGGAAGAGGCCAACGTGGTAACCGGTTTATTACGACTCGATAGCATTGTAACTGATATCAAATCACCGTGAAATAACAGCCTGCTGGGCTGATCTGTGTCCGCTTTTGAAATATCCTCCCTGCACATGTATCCTGCAGCTGATTCACTTGTTACTATATTGGTTATTCTTTTATTACCTGATAATTACAGCTTGGCGTTGTAGAGGCCCTTCTCCAACCCACACGCTGCTCGTGTAGATGAAGCTTTTAACCTCTTTAGAGCAACGAGTGAATTGAGAGGGGTTGTCGATGCTCATCATGATCATCAGCCGATAATCGTCCACTGCTGGACATAGACCTCCTTCATAGTATGCCACATAAACCGGTCCCGAGCCACCTGCATTCAGCGATTCCCCATGATCTTAATCAGATCGTCAGTCCATCTAATAGGGGGACGGCCCGTTACACGCTTTCCGGTACGTGGTTACCACTCGAGAACTTTTACCCCCAATCGGTCGTTGATTCTTCGAGCGATGTGGCCTGCCTATTTCCACTTCAGCTCACTGAATCGTCGAGCTATGTCGGTGACCTCAGTTCGTCTACGGATTTATTCATTCCGAATTTTATCGCGTAGAGAAATTCCGAGCATAGCTCGTTCCATTGCTCGCTGAGTGACTTTGAGCTTGTTTATTCGTCCCACAGTAAAGGACCACGTTTCGGTTCCGTATGTCATCACTGGCAACACGCACTGATTAAAGACTTAAGTCTTTAGACACTGAGGTATTTTGGACAAGAAGATATTCCGTAACTTCCCGAACGCCGTCAAGTTGTTGAGGTTGTATTCATCGGTTCAGTTCTTTGTTAAAGTTAGACTAGTTGGATAGGAACCATAAGAAGAGGAAGACAAACCCTATCGTGTTTGGTCTCGTTTAATGTAACTCAACGGGTTATAAGTAGATTGGATGAAAAATTCAATTATAAACAAAACAAACGAACAAAAATTTATTTAAAAATAGAAATTTTCAATTAAATATTTATTCTTTAGATGCATCCAAGTATACAGATACGTCTAATCTCTTTTAAAACCAAACGCAGCCAACATTATACCGTATTAACCTACTTTTACCTCCAAAAGTCAATTCTACGTGATCTTGGTATAATTTTAGTCAATCACATTGAACTAAAAGCTACGGACGTGGCAATGAAATCGGAATGGATGACAAAAACTAAATAACATGTATGTAAGCTTATATGTAAGACACCGTGGTGTCTCAGTTGGGTGGAGCGTCAGTCCTTGAACAATCGAGGTCTGGGTTCGATCCTGGCTCGTACCAATGAGTTATAATTAGTTATTTATGTACGAATGATAAAAAACATTACTGTTGGCTTTTCGGTGAAATAAAACATCGTGCGGAAACCTGCACACTCCTGAGAAGAAATTCAAAGGTGTGTGTGAAGTCTACCAATGCGCACTGGTCCCGCGTGGTGTACTATGTCCCATACACTCTCTGTAAGAGAGTAGGCCTGAGACCTGCAGTGGGGACATGTATAGGTTGTTGATTATATGTATGTAGCTTAGATGTAATGTGTAGTGTAAATGAAAGCAGTGTGGTCTCGGCTTTAGAATGAGACCACCCCATCCTGTGACTGTCACGGATTGAGTATCAGTGTCTACCTATGAGAACAACATTAAAAATCAAACAAATAATCATGAAATATTGAAAAGAAAAAAATTGTTCCCATGCAATTTCGAATTATTGAAATTTTGAAACAACAAATAGTTGTTATAAAGTTTGTTAATAATTTAACAAAATTGTATTACATACATAATACATAACAGTTTACTAAATTGCAAACACAATTAAAATTATCTATCAATTAAATATAATAACATTTCTTTTATAAGAAATTTGCAGAATGCAGAATTCTAAGTGTGTCTTTAAGTGATAGAGGATTATTACTAAGATATGGTACATAAATTTTACTTTCATAGCGTTCACTGCGATACGTTTCAAATAATGAAAGATCCGTTTTGACAGAGCACTACTAGGTCCAAATCACCTAATTTCCGCGTCATAGGCCCGCATATCCCTGGACGTGTCGACAATTTTGTAGTATCAAAGTCACTACGTGATATTGAGAAGCAAAGACGGTTTATATCAGTTTTGTAGGTAAATAAAATGTGTAAACCTCTCGAGTTGTGAACTTTCGCCTTGCGGTTGTGGTCATGGTACAAAGGACAGTGCGGGTATCATTTGATTTCCTGACAGATGATATCTAAATTGGTACAGAGAGGTACTCGGGGCTTGCACTTGGCCTTCATTTCACCTAATAAGCGTCATAAAACTACCGGGAAGCTGGAAGCCACATTCCGGTTCTAATTCTTCGTTAATTATCTGTCTCGTTCTAAACTAATTCGGTATCGTTATATGGCAAATTCGAATGTGAATTTGTTTGTTTTTTCTTCAAGTCGTAATGGGAAGCAAAATGTCTTGTTTTTTTATAGGGATTGTTTAAGGGTTCAAAAAGGATATATGCTACTATTAGGATATATCTCGATCGTACGACCTTGTTTGAATAGATATCTGTCAATGTAGCATATTGTATCCATATCGATATGCTAGCCAGTGCTTATGGAGGATTTATAGTCTTAGATTAGTTGGTGACATACGCCCAGAACGACGGTATACCAAAAACTTTAATGTACTTCCACCTGAAATAAAGCTGTTACCACCGATGCACTTTAAGACACCTGTTATAAAAAATGGCTTATGGTAAAATTTCTATAACATCAAAGATATTGTTAAACAGTGTAACGATAGTTGAGTTATTTTAGGTGGTTTTAAATTTATCTTTGTGTAAATAAATACTTATTATTGTAAGTCAGTATCTGACTAGATGTGCTGAACGGCCATATCTAAAAAGGTGTACCAGTTCTAAATAATAAACAAACAATCAAAATCAAAACTCTGCCAGAGTGGGTGCAGGGACGCGGGGCAGACACTTGCTCCAGGTAGCTGTGGAATTGTGCAGCTCTCCAGGCGCACACAATTTTATTAAATGATATTTTGCGCACTGGAAATTTTTTTAGTTATTTGTATTTGAAATAAACAGGTTACATTTTTTTTAACACAGCATACCAAATCTACCACAATAAACAATATTTCATTTCTTATTTCAACCGCTAGTTGCACTAATTTTGTATGTCTGTGCAGGACTGTGCAACTAAAAATGATTCTTATTACGTCAATCACATGTGGATATTGGACAATATTCTTATTGAGCTTTAGTTCTCGTGGCATAATTTCAACAGTCCAGGCTAAAGCTAGTTGTCTCATAATGTTCAAGTCCAACGGAATGGGGGACCTTGGCAGGGCGAGACTGTCGAGAGACATAGCGCAGTCCTTGCCGTGTCGCTAGACATCGCGAAAGCCTTTGACAGGGTCTGGCACGCTGCCCTTAGTAGTAAGCTTCTTGATTATGGTATACCACCTGGCCTGTGCAGCTGGATATCAGGCTTCCTGAGGGGTAGATCAAAACGAGTGCTAGTATATATAGATGCTCTGCTGATCAACTTGGTAGAAATGCCGGTGTCCTTCAGGGGGGTGTTCTCTCACTTCCTCCTGCATATAAATGATCTCAGATAAATGTATTTCCGATGTACAATCTGTGACGGCTGTAACGGTTTCGTATAAAAAGGCTTTGGTTGAACTAACGAATCTGACGTTAAAGGCCGTGTCAGATTGTGGCAATGGCAATGGCAATTTCCTAATGGAACTTCGTTGTATTTACGGGGGAGGCTCGTTTCCAACAGTGGACTTATAAAGTCTATTATGAAACGGAGAACCACCATGTGGCGTCGGCTTTAGAATATAGCAAGCCAGTGTCGTTCTGTCGTTGTCTGTGTAAAGCTGCTCAATTATAATGCGATTTGTACTGAAATACCCAAGACATAAAGTTCTCAATTAGAGAAGAAGAAAAAAATCATAATTGTAGTAGCTTGGTGCGTTCCCGTGTGTACATTTACGATTAAGATTTCGATAAGAACGTTTTTCTTCGAACTGACCTTTATCCTAAGGCCTATGCATTCACTACACAAATAAAGTCAAACTAAAGAAGATTACAGCTTTCCATATAATCCTAAAGGGGATATTCATAAAATACGGTGAGCCTAGTTGACAACTACCACGCCAAAGACTTACAAATTTATATCGCTGCGCGCGTAGACAATTTGATGCAAGCTGTCAAGAGTACACATTTTTATTATTATTAATTTTGTGTTCAACGCAGCCTGCACCCATTGGTCAATTAATCCTA
This sequence comes from Carcina quercana, assembly GCA_910589575.2. Taxonomy (NCBI): domain Eukaryota; kingdom Metazoa; phylum Arthropoda; class Insecta; order Lepidoptera; family Depressariidae; genus Carcina; species Carcina quercana. The sequence continues at coordinate 2,079,917 of OU342454.1, read as the reverse complement.
CGAAATTGAAAACTTATAAAGAGTATAAGCAGCTGTTATGTTTCAGTGTCACTGAATATAGTCGGTTTATAATCATAGTTTGACAAATTGCTGTACACACATAAACAGTAATGCACACAATGAGCACACACAGGAAAACCTTGATTTTTGACGATTATCCTGAAATAAAGTTTTTCAACTTTTCAACAAAGGGCATTCGTTGTAAGAGCGTCGAGTATAGCTTTATTTGACAAGCTTCAACGTCAATTTTTACTCTATGTAATGTAGATTAATCGGAGGTTCAATTTAAAGTGGTTTGGTTGGTGGTAGGGCATTTTATACGTCCTCCTGTCTTGACTGTCGCCAAACAGAAGCGTTAATAGCACTGTTGTGTACTGTGTGTACCATTAGAATCAAACGCCGATATCATCATTTACCATCAAATGATATGAACGCCAAGTGCAAACCCATGACACATTTTTTAAAAAACAAATCGCCTGCCAGGCGTCATTATTATGGCAAATCCCAGAAATGTCAGATTTGATGATCTATGAACGAATATCATGCCGCCAACTTATGCAGCCGATTATGTTGAACACAACGCAGCGTAGTATATGTGCATCGCTTGTGTGAGAGAAAGCAGTGTCATTGTGAGTCAAATTACTGCAAATGTCACAACATCACAACAGGCTAGAGTATGTCGTAATGTTAGCCATGACTCTGTAATTTGGCTATTGTCAGATAAATCTTTCCATATACGCTAACCATGTGCGTAAAAATACAAACGATGGGTCCATTTAAAGCGTTTACAATGCAAGAACGAAATAAACGTAAAAATTACGAAAGGCGTAGGAATAAAACGTTTTACAATCAATTGTTTGATCATTCAGTTTGACCAGACCATTGGGAGACGAGAAGAGTACCCAAAACTCAGGTTTACTCCTTCCTTGGGTATGATTCTCGTCTTCTCAGCTCTCGTACCACACGCCCTCTCACACCACACACGCACATATCTTATCAGTGAAATGTAACAATTTTTGTAAAATAAATCATCATCATCAGCCGGGAAACGTCCACTGCTGGACATAGGCCTTCCTCATGGTACGCCACATCGACCGGTCCCGAGCCACCTGCATCCAGCGACTCCCCGCGACTCTAACCAGGTCGTCGGTCCATCTAATGGGGGGACGGCCTGGTAGACGTTTCCCGGTACGTGGTCGCCACTCGAGAACCTTTACTCCCCACCGGTTATCGGTTCTTCGAGCGATGTGGCCTGCCCATTGCCACTTCAGCTCACTAACTCGTCGAGCTATGTCAGTGACCTTCGTTCGTCTACGGATTTCCTCATTCCGGACCTTATCACGTAGAGAAATCCCGAGCATAGCTCGTTCCATTGCTCGCTGAATAATTACTTTTTTTTAATATGAAAATAAATACTTTTTTTAATTTTATTTTTTATTCGCGGATTTGTAAAGGATATACGAATGTAAGTAATTGTGCTACAGTACTCGCAAACTTTACTATGCTTGCCCCTCTGAAGTTAGCTACAAGGCTGCAAAGTATCAATTATTAACGTATAAATGTAAGGCAAGGCGAGTTAGCGGGCGGAAAGAAATGTCCTAGTGTTGTATGTCATCTAGGGATAGTTATTATAGAAAATAATCCACAGATTATCGAGCGAGTACTGTATCTCAGTTGTGTATAGCGCTAGTCCTCGAACACTCGAGGTCTGCGTTCGATCCTGGCTCGTACCAATGAGTTCATCATCACCAGCCTATATATGTCCCCACTGGAGGGGCTCAGGCCTACTCTCCTACAGAGAGTGTATGGGCCATAGTCCACCACGCGGGACCAGTGCGGATCGGCGGACTTCACATGCCTGTTCAAGACATGCAGGTTTCCTCACGATGTTTTCCTTCACCGTTAAGCAATCGGATAGTGTACTTGAATTGAAAAACAACGCATAGGTACACGGCTGGATTCGAACCCGGTACCCTCAGATTGAGAGTCCGCGCCTTATCCACTGCGCCACCGACGCCTCTACCAATGAATTATAATTAGTTATTTATGTACGAATGAAAAATCATTACTATTGGCTTTTCGGTGAAGGAAAACATCGTGAGGAAACCTGCACACTGCCTGAGAAGATATTCAAAGGTGTGTGTGAAGTCTACCAATGCGCACTGGTCCCGCGTGGTGTACTATGTCCCATACACTCTCTGTAGGAGAGTAGGCCTGAGCCTCTGCAGTATGGAAATATATAGGCTATTGTTATATATTTAATGGGGTTGCTTTTGGCCTTCATTTCACCTGGAGACGATGAAGCCGTTGAATGGTAAACGTACGCAGTCAGCATCCAGAAGATAATGAGGCGGATATAAAATGTAATACCACCAACCAAACCGAGTACCGATAGGTACCGACTGGGAATTGAACCCGGGACTTCCGGATTGTTGTTGTTGTGTCCAACATTTAGCCATTAGGCCGTGGAGGCTTTTACAAATACATAGAGAAAGCTTGGTGACTTTTGAAGCATAAGAAATGTCTCTCCTCTCATTAAGTTATCTGTGTGGCTTATCATTAACCTACTGTATGTCTTCCTTTGTGATAAATGCCAAGCGCTAACATTTCCTTTCTAAGCTTTAAAGATTTATTCAGTGGTGAAAGCTAGTATTTGTTCTTTATAAACCTGGTAAAGCTTTCAAAGTTTAACGAAACAAATGTACCAAGTTGAAATTAAAATCAAATTCTTATATGTACGCCCTTGGTTGGGCAGAAAAATCTAGCTTTTAAGTTAACGCAATACCAAGAAACCGACTTCAATTGCCCTAAAAGTCTACAAATTTAAGACTTGTATGGTTTCCTCATGAATGGCATTGTCAGAACTGGACCAAATTGAAATGGGACCACACGGGAAGCACCAGCTTTCAAATCAAAAAAGAATCATCAAAGTCAGTTCACCCAGTCGAAAGCTCTGAGGTAAGAAACATCTAAAAAAACATACCCGTCTAATTAAGAACCTCCTCATTTTTTGAAGTCGGTTGAAAAAAGTCGGCTCGCAAACTCCTATGTATGTCCTTTGTGTACACATGATTCATCGGAGGAAATCCATAAATGAACTGAGGTCACCGACATAGCTCGACGAGTCATTGAACTGAAGTTGCAATGGGCAGGCCAAATCGCTCGAAGAACCGATAACCTGGGGAGTAAAGGTTCTCGAGTGGCGACCACGTACCGAGATACGTCTACCAGGGCATCCCCCTACTAGACCGACGACCTGGTTAGAGTCGCTGGGAGTCGCTGGATACAGGTGGCTCGGGACCGGTCGATGTGGCGTACCATGAGGGAGGCCTATGTCCAGCAGTGGACGTTTTCTGGCTGATGATGACAGCACAAAGCCAGTTATGGTATTATAATCCGCAGTAACTTCAAGCTTCCTGAATCCTTAGCGTTTACCGGACCTTAGCGTAAATGTCACGTAACACCGATTTCCTTCCGTAGAAACGTTACAGCTCGCTCCTACGTTAATTTACGTTACGAATACGTTACGCTCTAGCTTTTACGTCAGTTAGTTTGTTTTTATAATTACAGAGTCGTTGCTTGTGTAAGGAGTTTTACAATTGACGTAATTTGGTCTTTTTGACTAATGGGAATACTAAATTTCTATTGCCATAATCTTTTAAAATAGAATAGCTGGCTTTGATAAGTAATTACCTAAAAATAGATGGAATTATAGAGTCCCGAAATGAATATCATTTACTTACAACTTTGTTGCTAGCTACAATAGCAGTTACGCTGGTAATGGTCCCAAGATGTATGGGAAAATGAGTGTTTGATAATGTAAATTTTGATTCACTGTGAAGTTGTATGTTAATGATACTCATTTCGCGACATTACACTCCGATGTCCTATTTTTATATAATTACTGCACAAAACCAGCTTTCCTATATATTTTAAAAGATTATGATAAACAAGTGAATGAAAAGTGAATTTAAAAAACTTGACTGTGTAATTTTTTTAAACTTTTTGGTATGTCACTCTCACAGTAGATACAAATCTATCCACACCTTTCAAGCTAAAATCCATTGAGCCGTTTAGACCGCAGAGCGTGTCAAACAATTATACATACATTCTAGCGAAAAACATAACCCTTCTTCTGGCGCAGTCGGGTAAAGAAATTAAGAATGAAACTTTTATCGAGTGAATAACCTTGAACACGAAATTGTGTCAACACTGGCAACACTGCATCAAAATAAAATCGGCTAGAGTGAGTCAGTCGCTGTAAAAAAAATTCATATTGATAACTTCAGAAGCGGATAGCTACTCGTATTGATAACATGACAATTTTAAATCATGCAATTGAAGCTATTTCATGATCATCAACAGCGTATATACGCCTACTCTCCTACAGAGAGTGTATGGGACATAGTCCACCACGCGGGACCAGTGCGGATTGGTAGACTTCACACACACCTTTGAATTTCTTCTCAGCAGTGTGCAGGTTTCCTCACGATGTTTTCTTCACCGAAAAGCCAATGGTAATGATTTGTATCATTCAGAGCCAGGATCGAACATAGACCTCGATTGTTCAAAGACTGGCGCTCTACCCGACTGAGATACCACGGCTATAAATTTCATACTTGACCTAAACTTCCTTTCTCCCTTTTTCATAACTTTTCAATTAGAAAGGCAAAAACCAATGACAAACAGACAGAGTTGCATTTATGCTTGTATTAGCGTATGTTTATTGATAACGAAAGGTCGACATATTGCCCTGTGGAATAACCCGAATGTTTTTGTTTTTCAGGCTGCGGTGTAGCGGTCAGCAAGCAGACAGCCCAGAGGCGTATTGTTGGCGGCGATGACGCAGGCTTCGGTACCTTCCCATGGCAAGCTTACATCAGGATTGGATCATCCAGGTTATATACACACTTACTACTAGAATAGCTACTTAGCTGACTAAGCGAGTGAATACAGCTTCGATAGAGCAATGCGTAAAGCACGTTTCAGGCTACGCTATATTGTGCTATATAGTATAGCAAATACGGACATAATGCTGTACTATATAGCATGGCGTTCACACTGCGCGATATAATCGCAACCATTTATAGTATATAGCAAGCTCAGTTGACCGCGATCTTTGAATAGTGTGCACAATGGATTGAATACTGGATAGTCTTGAAAACTGTGATGACAATTCTTATCTTGTTATTAATTCAACGAAAGAAAGAAGAATCGAACATCAAAGCGCTATAGCACAGCATGAACTCAGCGCATCGCTGCGTATCGCTCAATTTTATAGCGTATAGTGAGCCAATAATATATAGTATAGCTAAGTGTGAACGTCTCCTTAATAAATATATGGTGCGCGATATTGTTGTGCGATAGCGTAGTCTGAAAAGAGCCTAACTTCTTCGACCACATTTTCAGTTAGCATCAGGTGAGATCGTGGTCATGCGTTGTTCTATCTGCAGTAAATAAAAAACTAACAATTATTTACGTTCAAATTAAAGTAGCATATATTTTTTACCCAACCGCGCCAGAATGAGGATTATGTTCTCGAGAGTATGAATGTATAATTGTTTGACGCGCTCTGCGGCCTGAACGACTCGATGGATTTTAGCTTGAGAGGTGTCGTTAGATTCGTATTTACTGCGAGAGTGACACTGGGTATATCAAAATCATAAAAAGTTAAAAAAGTACGCAGTTGGTTTCCATATGAATCCACTGTTAGTTAAGAGGCTTCTAAAATCCATGTTTTGCTGCAATTTGTGTGCAGTTTTTTTTAATACAAAACTATAAGCTGCTAAGACATAATATGTGATTTCGTCAGCCGTTACTGCCGTTCAAAGAGTCGGCATCATGAGCCATACTATTGCAGACATATTGACATACAGATAGATTGTTCGGCCATCAATAGCAATAAAATATATTTGTGATGGCCGGGAAATTAGTTGCCAATAATGCAGCCACAAATTTCAGCACAACATGACCCGTTTAGAAGCCTAGAAGAAAGTATTTTAAATTGCTTTGTGTACATTCAACTGTTTTTTAAAACAGAATTTGTTTAATATCTTTTTAATAATGCTAATAAATTCTGTTTCTAATGTTGTACTGTATAAAGTGTATTAATGTTTGTTTTATAATTAAAAAGCACGCATGCATTAGCTCACATACATAAATTAAATAATAAATTCACGTATTTTTAACAACTAAACTCAACATTGCGTAACCTTTTATTTGGACCAAGTTTGCTTTGGTTAACTATTTTATAATGGGGGCAGAGCTTTTAAATTTTGTAATTACCGTGTATATCTCGCAGTTGGTTTATCTTTATACATAACAGCTGGCTGTTTCACTAAACAGATGCGTTATGTAAAATAGCTCAATGATTGTAAGCGATTTTTCAAAATAGCTGAACTTTATGAACTAACACGAGGAATTGAATGAGCGTTTTGCATCCATCAATGCAGCGAGTCACTGATTACCGGATTTTTTAAAATTGCGTGAAACAAAACGTCAAATTTTAAAATTATAGTTCTAAAAGAGTTATTTCAAATTCGGCCTGCACTTGTACACTATTTAAAAAATCAAGTTATTATCTAAATATGTATAGAAAAATACTAGAATTACATTTTTGTATTTATTTTAATTGTACAAAATAATTATTTTTGTACTGGCAGCGTCAAATGTCATTTTATTGACGACATCTTTGTTTTCAACGTCAAGTCTTAACTGTTTCGTGCGCTATATATGTTTTTGTACAAATAAACTAAACCAAAACAAACGAAAATGGTAACTAAACCACTTTTATTTGATAATGGCCTTTTAAAATTATAAGTGTACAAGACGAGGCCTTGGCGCCATGAATTCGCGGGACGTGTCATTTGTCGTTCGTGGCTCAGTTGGTAAAGCAGAATATAGCTCGTCAAAAGTAACGAATGGATCCAGTAATATGATTGGAAATGACCCAAATTTAAGTGAACATTTTTTATTTAAAGGTTATTCATTCATATTTGATAATGGTTGACTTGCAAAAAACGATTTTTGTGGTTGCAGATAATATAATTGATTCTGCAAAACGTCTTAAACATGGGTAGCAGTTTTGTTAAACACAACGCCATGACAAATCAGCTACACATTGTACAGCTAGTATACATAACGCAGCTGTTGTATAAACTGGCGGTTATGTAAAACGGCTTATAAAATAATCCAGCTGCAATGTGTGTCTCAAAGGTTTTTATGGTGTAAGCCCATCCATGCAAGAAAATTATAATGCTTGCTAAATTCACCAAAATCGATATTCATTATAATTTAGGTTGTACAGTATTACAGCCAGGTTAGCATAAGTCGCATGTAATTGGTGTGAGATATGTCATTTGTAAACTTCAAATATCTTGCTCCACTGTCATGAGTCTCATGCTACCTCGGCAGATCTCCAAAAATGGGATAAATTCAGTCCTTGTTACTTGTTTTCTAATAAATATGTGGACACATGACAACATTAACAATATTTAATGATTAAATATCGTTCGGTGACGACAAGAAACGCGCCCGATATGTAGAATTACTTCTTGGCGGGTTAGCATAACAATGTATATGTAGGTATATGAGAAAATGTTAGAACTCTCGTTAAGAGGCCATATAGAGATAGCAGCGCCGTCATTAGCTCTTTTATACATTTCTCCGTAATTATACAAAATTTCAAAAATCGAGCCGGACTTATTGTAGTCATTGGTGGTTTACGGTTTATCGATACATTATGGATTCATGTTTAGATGTTGTGTAGTTATTATAAATTGAATCGATATATCAATTCATGATGTATCGATAAAATATAAACCAGCTAGAACTACAAAAAGTCCGGCCTGGTTTTTAAAATTATTGTGTAAATCAGTAGAAAACTTTGATAATAAAGAATGAGGGCTCTATGGACTCTTCAAGTTAGTTCTGTCTTTTTCTTTGCAATAATTTAATTAACAACCTGATTAACATGTACAATTGATTAATATTTCAGATGCAACATGCTTATGTCCATATTCGAGCTAATTGGTTGGAAGCAGTGTTGGATAGAGAGGTAAATGTGCGAAAGAGACAGTAGCATGACACGCACGACATGTTAGTCTATAGAGGTTTAGTCTATGGTTTTCAGAAGTATGTAGATTTCTTCAAAATTGGTAAAACTTTCTTGGTAAATAAATTATATCTTAGTAATTTCAAATTAGTGCATGCAGTAAAAGTAGAATCTTTTGGTAATATTTTTATTGCTTTATAAGCATTTCTTATTCTATAAAATTTTCTATTGCTAAAAGTGATATAATATATTATTTTATACCCTGTTTAGTGTACTTAATAGATTGTATGCCTCTACAAATATTTTCTCATTTTAAATGACGTAACGGAAAATAATTATAAATTTCAAAAAGCATAGCAATGCACAGGCTTATGCGGTAGGAATTCTAGATACAACAACAGTTTACAACTATATGTTATTTTAGGTCTGTTTTATAATGTATTTATGTAAAAATGTATTATGTACATGACATTAGGTTATCACATACTTTTTCGCACATTCCTCTTCAGATTTTTTATATGTATAGGAAACGATTGAAGTCATTTGCCTATTGTTTAAAAACTCTTTTAATAAATGCGCACAGTTATTTTAATATTTTTTCTAAAAGCAGAAAACTTTCTACCAAAAAAATTATTCTACAAAAATCTACATTTTTGATGGTGTAAAGTAGTTTATTTTATTAGTTTAAAAAAATTCATATTAATTGGCAAATTACTTCGATGTAACCCTAATATTAACAAAATTAACCACTAACACAACGAACGAGGTAAGTAATAAGTGTGTAAGTAATCTGTACATTGTATTTTATCCATAAATATAATGCATGTATAAAAGAGTTGTTTAAATTTCGGCCTGCACTTGTACACTACTTAAAAATCAAGCAATAATCTAAATATGTACAGAAAAATGCAAGAATTACATTTTTGTTTATATTTCGTTTGTAAAAAATCATTCTTTTTTGTGCTAAGTGAAAACGTCAAATGTCATTTCATTGACGCCATCTTTTTTTAGTCTTGCCAGTTTGTGCTTTTTTAAATGTTTTTGTACAAATAAACTGGACCAAAATATTCAAAAATTGAAATTAAATCACTGCTATTTGATAATAACGTTTTAAAATTAGTAGTCTATAAGTCCTGTTGCATACATTCGCGGAACGTTTCAATTAAATATTTGAAGTCCTCTTTTTAATTTCCAATGACATCAAAATATCAGAGACTATTCATCTTTACCGCAATCTGCCAACGCAGAATTTATTAATTAGTGAAGAAAAAAAAACGTGGCCCCAGGTTCGATTTACAGTAGGAGTACCTTTAGATAGTCAGTTTGGTTGGTGGTAGGGCATATTATATGTCTGACTATCTAGCTAACACAATGTTACCTCAGTCTGCTACCAAACAACAGTTTTAATAGCACTGTTGTTATAGACATAGGTTCAGGTAATGAAAGATACCACAGTCACTGCCTCATAAACTTAAATCTTCAGTGTGCACTATCAGATGGAATGAAGGCCAAGTGCAAACCCGTTGTAATTTTTGAGATTACCTGTTATATTTCTCTACTCCTACCTACGTCGCCACATACGATGATGCAACTCCGATACAACGTGCAGAACTGTAGCTAATTCCACATCCGAGCTATCCCACTTCTGACGGCAAAAATGTTAGCGATGTTCTTTTGTCAAACTATAATTGCGATAGGGCTTATACAACGTTAATTATATAACAAATATTGTATGTCTTCATACATTCATACGGCTGTCATCGTTTAGCGTAAGTAGAGCGTATTAAGGCTTTTTTTCTGTAATTACAGCGTATTTTCTATTCTTGTTACGGTGTTGGGATTTCCTTGAAAATTTTAAAGCGCACGTCAGTTTTGTATGAGATCTGTGCTACTATTTACAGCATAATTTATACGCATAGGCTCTTTAGCTAGGTGCACACGCTTTGTCACCAAATTCTGTCATACAGCAAAATAAAACACCGTCAATTTCTACTTTGATGGAATGGAATGAATCTCTTTATCCCAAACTAAAATATGATCTCAATTAGTTTATATTGGGTTCTAAACCTACAAGACTGGCAATTTTTTCAATAGAATACAAGTCTAAAGAGGATGTTTCAGAGGCTAATGAATATTAAAAATGAAAGGAACTAAAAGTCATATTTAAAAAGTTAACACGATGTTAATCTGTTAGATGAAAAATCGGACCAACCCAAAAAACTTATCTTTTTGTTTGTTTATTTACGTTCAAGTGTACTAGAAGTAGGACCTATGGTAGGACCGCACCTTCAGGACCGTTCCAAATGGAACTGTTTGTCTGCACAAAATTTGGGTTGGGAGTCAGGGTTCGAAGTTTATTGGCCACCTGCAGGGCTAACATGAAGGTCATCTTGACGATTATTTATTAAAACGATATTATTTTAAACGCGACTAACTGTTCCTCTTAATATCTTAATATTATCCACGCGCTAAAAGATTATTGTGACACTGTATCTACAGTTTTTGCTTAGTCAGTCAGTCAGTCAGTGTTAATTTGCTTGAGAACCTTTTGAATACATTTAAGAATTCCTATTGACATACTCGTATATGACATTTAGGCTTGACATAAGTCGCTCTCGACTTATCTCTCTCCTTGTTGGTGATAAGTAAAATAAAAACTAATTGTAAATATAATATATAGGTGTTACGTTTGATTAAAACTTTTGAAACTGAACCAACCAAACGAAACCCGTCCTTACAATCCTTCTAAACTAACCTAAAAAATCATTTCTTTGAACAGTTAGCCTGAATTATTCCTTAGTAGCTTTTTCTTCTATTCTTCCTGAATTACTCTGAATTCATTTTACTCCTGATCCACTTATATTGACTATTGTATATGTATAATATATTTTTATATATTTATTAGAATTTATAGTATGTTATTATATTATTTTTGTGTAGCACCATTTACCTCTTCTTGAATAAACAATTCTTCTGCCTAAAGGTTATCTGGAAGAAATCGTTTTTAGCGATAAGACCGCCTTCCTATACCAAATAGTTTTGTAAAATCTATGTTGTTTATATTATTCCTGGTGTATAATAAAGTACATTTGAATTGAATTATATCAATTATAAACCATTCCAGATGCGGCGGCTCGCTGATATCCCGGCGCCATGTTGTGACAGCGGGCCACTGTGTTGCGCGCGCGCAGCCCCGCCACGTGCGCGTGACGCTGGGCGACTACGTCATCAACTCTGCTGCCGAGCCTCTCCCCGCGTACACCTTCGGAGTGAGGGCCATCAGAGTACACCCTCTGTTCAAGTTCACGCCCCAAGCTGACAGATTCGACGTGGCTGTGCTGACGCTGGACCGGAATGTTCACTATATGCCTCATATAGGTAAGTATGATTGGTCCTACGGCAACAATAATGTTGTTTATATGCCGTCTATTATAAATAGAATACGCAGATGGTATGTCAGTATGTTGACTAGTTGATGCAGGAGTATATGCTCTTTGCTCTTTGGTATAGTAATAATCGGCAGGTCGACATATTAATGTCGATGGCTAGAGCCATGTCTTTATAGGTTCGCTGGTCAAATGTTGATTTGAGGGTTGAGCAATAAGTTTTGTAAACGCAATGAAACTTTAGGGAAAGTATATGTTAATTGTATTTATAATTTCAACATAGTCTCCTTAAATAATACGCTTCGAATTGCGTTTTGAAAGTTTAAGAGGCTATGTTGGTAAGACCACGTGGTCGGTTTCAAGGTTAAATTGTTTTGTAGCTGTCCCTCTCCGAGCCCTATCCTACCCGAGCGCGTACGGTGAGACAGCATACATTATGCGATGTTATCCACCCGTTATTTGGATGTTTCGTAGTCCAGGGATCATTTGAAGGATACAGTATATTATGTAATCATTTTTTTAATACAGTATACTCATAAAATTTCAGATGTCGGTGGTTTTTCCAAATTGTTCTAAATTGATTCATACTCTTGTAAATCAGGTTCAAAGTTGGGGCTTTTTACTACCGAAAAATACAATACTTTGACGCCCTGTAACTCTGGAAGTATATATTTAAACGAAAATCTGACTCACCACCGACACAGATATTTGTTTCTAGATTGTGTCTTGAAAATTTCATAGATTTTCATAGCTTAATACTCAAAATATGACTGGACTACGTTTGTATGGGCGCTTTGACAACAGCATACCCTCTTTAAAAAAGGCGAAGAAGGTCTGTGTAGCACACCACCGCAGTGTCGCCTCGTCCACGCAGGTGGGCACTTTAGCAAATAAAGCCCATCAGTTCGGACCTGTGTGTGACCTGAGAGTGCCTGCAACATGCCTGCAACATCAGGTCTTTGGAACGAAATATTTACCAACCTCACGAAGATTCAATTTTATGGCAGTTCAAACAAAGTATTGGGTGTAATTTTAAATATTTTCATTCTGGCTTTATATTTACGAATAAATGAAAAATTCAAAAAAGGAAATTACATTTCCATCACTCGTTAATAAGTGTTCCATTACAAAAACTTATTGATCAACCTAGTATATCGATTTAGATATATAAAAGTTCTCAACTTCCTGTTTCACTGGCGTAGAAACGTTGGCATGGCCATCGATCACACTGTTTATCAAGGTATATAGTCCGTTTGCTTATATACCTCTAGTGTCGGTATACCTCACTGCAGGGGCTCAGTCCTACTCTCCTACAGAGAGTGTATGGGACATAGTACACCACGCGGGCTCAGTGCGGGTGGTAGACTTCACACACACCTTTGAATTTCTGTTCAGGAGTGTGAAGGTTTTCTTACGATGTTTTCCTTCACCGAAAAGCCAATGGTAATGATTTGTATCATTCGTACATAAATTGCAAATAACAAATTGTAACTCATTGGTACGAGCCAGGATCGAACCTAGACCTCGATTGTTCAAGGACTGACGCTCTACCCAACTGAGATACCACGGCTATTAAAAGATACACATAATTTAATTTTTGCAAAAAAAAATCGCGACAAAAATGGGTACACAAATGAAGGAGCATAAAAAACACAAATTCCTGTTTTCCCCCTATTTTATTTTCAACCAAAGTTTCAATATCTCCGTTTATAAATCATCTGCTCCTTCCAGCACCTATCTGCCTCCCAGAGCGAGGGTCTGACTTCCTGGGGCAGTACGGCTGGGCGGCCGGCTGGGGAGCCCTGAGCCCTGGCTCGAGACTTCGCCCCCGAACTCTACAAGCTGTGGATGTGCCTGTTCTAGACAACAGGGTCTGTGAGAGGTGGCATCGAGCTAATGGTAAGTAAGGCACTATATTTCTTAGCAGGAATTCGCTCTGAAAGCTACTACACAAAAACATTTCATTTAACAAAAGTACAGCTGACTGATAAATAATGCCTAAAAGTAGCAAATCAGTTTATAATGTCGCCAACTGAATATCATTAACGTCCAACTTTCATATCAGCTGCAAATAGATTTTACACTGCTTCTAGACCCTAGATGGCGCGTTGAAAAATAAAAAAACTGTATGTATTTTTTTATTGTGATTTACTTTGAAGTTGTTCGTTAATTATATTCATTTCCAGGCTTTATTATCAGATAATATATTTTTATGTAAACTGCATAAAACCTGGTTTTTAAAACACTATTGTAAAATCGTATGAAACTTTAATCGTGCGACAAATCTAAATGGCACTATTTCTGGTCAGTCAAAGGAGATTGGAAACTGCCCATATTTGTACATCAATCTTATGTAACGGATGCTACATTAAAACCAAACATAGATCATCATCAAAGACGTAAGCCTGTATACGTCCCCACTGCAGGGTCTCAGTCCTACTCTCCTACAGAGAGTGTATGGGACATAGTACACCACGCGGGACCAGTGCGCATTGGTAGACTTCACACACACCTTTGAATTTCTTCTGAGGAGGTTTCCTCACAATGTTTCTCTTCACCAAAAAGTCAATGGTAATGATTTTTATCATTCGTACATAAATAACAAATTGTAACTCATTGGTACGAGCCAGGATCGAACCCAGAACTCGATTCGACTATCATAATCGATAACCATAAATCTCTCAATTTCCAGGTATTAACGTGGTGATATATCCCGAAATGCTGTGTGCGGGGTATCGAGGGGGAGGCAAGGATAGCTGCCAGGGGGACAGCGGGGGTCCGCTGATGCTGGAGCGAACTGGCAGGTGGTACCTCATCGGCATAGTCTCTGCTGGATACTCCTGCGCAAGCCGGGGTCAGCCAGGGATCTACCACAGAGTCGCTCACACCGTAGACTGGATTTCACATGCTACAACGTTGTCATAGCGAAGGATTTAAGAAACTAATGTATTATTTGCCACTTTTATAGTGAATTAGAGCATAAATCGAAATCTCCCTGTCAGTAGGATTCGATCTGATGGTAAGTGATGATAAGGTCTAAAATTGCGTAATCACCAATACCAAAATGTGAATTCGCTCAGAATGCATCCATACAAAATTACGTTTACCATAATCTTTTAAAATGGAATAGCTGGATTTGATAAGTAATTAAATTACAATAGTACATCAGTTTTTAGTTCCGCGAAATGAATATCATTAACGTACAACTTTATTGTCAGCTATAATATCCGTTACGCAGCTAATAGTCCCAAGATGGCGCTTTAAACATTAATAAAAAAAGTGTGAAAAATGCAAATTGTGATTGGTATGTTAATGATACTCATTTACCGTCATTACAATCCGATGTCCTATTTTAGATAGTTACTTCACATAGCTAGCTATCCTATTTTAAAAGATCGTGGTAAAAGACATTTAGTACGACAGTTGCCCGCGAAATCGCTTCAATGATGCACTCTTACGTATACCAAAGCGTTGGTATATTTCACCCGAATAAGATTAGAAAGTACAGTCGAGGTATGACAAAGTTAGTCATTTTTAGCCTTGTTCCTTTGCCCGCCGTCGCCGTGAGAACAGTCAAAAACATAAATTTCTACGGAACGTTGAATCATGTCACAATGTATCATCATGTAAAAACCACATGTTTTTGAGACGAGCTTTTTTCTAAACAAATGAACATCATTCAGGACAAAAGTCCTTGTCAAGACGAATTAAACAAGCCCAAACTCGATGGGGTTGTGTCGTTTAATTACATAGTTCCCATGGCCACCTTCCGGCTCCATCATCAGGTCAGTTCCAATGCCATTATAATGTTGCATTGTTATCCGATTTTCATATTCATGCAAAATCTCAGCTCAGTTGGATACCGAGAAGTTAGTCAAATTTAGATTGCAAGATTTTGACCAGGATAGGATAACTACCAGAAACAGAAAGACATTTATTTAAATAAATGATATCTCGGAAAATAGACTGTAAGCTGACAAACCCACTATGACAAGGTTACTTTATTGAAATGGGATTTATATTTTAGGAACTGCAGCAGTAATATCATATTTAACGCGGTCAAAACGAACTAAAGAACCAACTTTAACTGCCCTAAAAGTATATTTTGTATTTTGTTGTTTTTCTCAAAATCTCAAAAACAATTTCGATAAAATTTATATGGTAGTATAGTATGATCTACCAAACAAAAAAGAATCATAAAATCGATTCATAATTTGCGGAATAATCGCGTGACATAAATAATAATAAAAAAAGTTTAACGTCGGATTAAGAAGCTTCTATTGAAAACTGGCATTTTTAAAGGTTTATAAGAACTGTTCCTTTTGGTACGCATAACTTAACAATCTTGGAAATTAAACTCTTACTCTTTCTAATATAATTGAGAACAAAGTGTAGTTTGTAATCAAAACAGAACCAAAGGTACTTACTTGGGTATATTTTGAAATGCATATTTAAAAATCGAACATTAATAATTTACATACAAATTGCAATTAGAAATCTAGGTCAAAGAAAATGGCGTCTATGATAGCCTGTGACCTCGAAATGGATTATAAATTTTATTTTTATATCTAGTGATACTATTGATTAATAAAATTCTACAGACAAAGATATTTCCGATTTCTGTTAAAAAGGTATTATTGTGTTTTGTGAAAATTGTAAATAAATCGATGGAAACCATGTTGGGATAAATGTGAAATGATACACAGACGAACAGAATAAGTAAATAGACGTACGTTTTCAATGTTAAAATAACGTTTGAATGAGTGAGGTTTTGAAATGTTCGTATTTGTCAGATTCGATGGACTTTTCAATATAGATGTTGACTGAAGAAGTATGAAATTCAAATACTATTTCCGGAAGGAATTATTTTCAGATCTAAGGCCGTTGAACACAATACTCGATTGCATATAGGTTGATAAAATTCAATTTTGATTTCACACTGTATTTCAATTGATATTTTGGAGTCTTGAATTTGTATTTGGTTAACATTTGACGAAAGAACAAACTAACTGCAAAGACACAAAACTATTTTTATTAGTTCTCTTTCAAAAATTCCTTAATTCCCAAAGTGGGAGAGAGAAAAAAACTGCTAATTTTAATTATAAAAAACGGAGCCTTACACTTTTTTCCTTAGTCTTAGAAAAACATGTGATAATGGTGAATTTTTGATATTTTTGAAAATTAGCAACGAAAAAAAAGAAAGAAATATCAAATGTAAAAAGACACAATCGCCGACAATCGCAATATTGAATAAAAAAATTGTAATTCGTTAGTGCCTATAGCATTTTGTAAATAAAATTTGAAAATAGTTGTAAATAATATAATTTTATATAAAAAGAACAATTCAAACCATATTTTTAAGTACTATTAAGAATTATTTTTACCATGACTTGATGTAAATAATTTAATATCAAATTGACTTTAAGAACGCTTTAAATTATTCTGACGCTTCTAATTTATTTCTTATTTTTGTGTTGAATTTATTTTCTTCTTTTATTACTTACTCAAGTATTGAAAACAAAAAAATCGTTTGTAAATCACTATTTAATGAAAATTTAAATTAAATATATTTATTGTTACCTAATTTAATTTTCGATGTTTCATTTTATTCATGTTTTATTTTAGAAACGATACCCGGTAATAAATACTCGATAAACTCAAAATAAATTCATTCAAAAATAGCTCATTGTTTTCAAACAGATGAAAATGAAATGAAAATGAACTGTGAGAAGAAAAAGAAATAACAGATGGAAAAGCTACACGCAGTGTTGAGAACACTAGGACAGATCGTTCAACATCAGATAGGTCAAACTTCGACAAAGAGGTCAACCGAAGAATCCAACTCGGCTGGACAGCGTTACGGCATATCTTCCCGTCCAAAATACCTCAGTTAACAGAATATTTTTATCACAGCAAAGTGTACGGCTGTCATAATACAATATTTATGAAATCCACAACAGACTTTACGGGAAACAGAAAATCCGATGATGAAGCCAGGATCAGGAAGAGCGACAGTGGCGCCCTTATCCACTCTTTTCTATATCTCTTCGCAATTAAACTATGATTTCAAAAAGCAATCCGGACTTTATGTAATCTTTACTGGTTTACGGTTTATCGCTACATCATGACTTGAAATATCGATTGTGTGCAGTTACTATCAATAAAACAGTTAAAAGTGACCACTTTAGACGGTTCAATTTATAATAACTACACAAAATCTAATAGACCATAAACCATAAACGACTACAAAAGTCCGGCTCGGTTTTTGGAATGAAAAGAGAAGACTCCTAACTAAAATTAAAACCACATATGGCGAACATATAGCTTTCATTTTATTTTTAGACATGTAATTTATTCCAAATTCAAAATCTTCAAGCGCTCTGATTGGTCAAATCACCAGCCAATGGGAATACTGTATTCTTTAACCAATCGCGTTAGCAGCTTGTACAATGGTCGGTAATATCTCTTCAGAGCTGAGGGTGAGATGTCGTGTCTGCCTGTAGCCTGGTGAAGAACCACATGCCAGTGTCTAGAATGGCCGCTTGACATTAAGTCTCTGAAAAATAATAATTGATTTCGCTATATTCTCAAGTGATTCACATTTAATGTTAACTCCTTTCATAGTAAATTTTGGATCATTTCGCGCGTGTTTGACATTGACGGAGAGGCGCTTGTATTCAAAACATAATAACACAGCGTTTGCGGCCTGTAGAAATAACGAAATTTGACAATATGGCGGCACATTAGTCCCCATTTTTGCCAGGTGTTTAAATAATCTTCGGTATACAAGTATTAGGGGAAGGTTGTTCGGTTTTGGTAGGTTGCAGCCTCGCAGAGACTGGCAACCCTCGCTCTCTGACACGGACTGTCACTTTCACTGTAGCTGCGTAAGCGCAGATCATTTTTTTGTGCGCACACGTATCTTGCCGCTTTGCCTTGCGGTCGGTAGTGTTCTAAGCCCGGAGTTTTGTTAGGAGTCCACCCGAGTGAGTACCCTTCCAGTATTCACCAGAGACCTCTCGGCTGGGGACATTAACCCCACCCCACAAAGGTGGTAAATTATTTTCAGGCACAACAAAGAGGACTATTGACTGAAGTTGTAAAATAAAAATATAAATAAAATAAGTCGTTGTAAAGTTATATGATACTTAATAAAAACTAAACCAAAACTTCATTAAAATTAGTTCCAGCGATAGTTATTCCTTTCTTATGTAGCACAAACTTACAAATTTCAAAACAACTGAATGTGAATTCGTAAACGTAAAACTACATGCAAATTAAATTGTCCCAACGGTAACTCACTTCAGAACTCTGCCGGCAGCTTTCGATCCGTAAATATCGCAGGTGTGAGGTGCTATTGTATTTGGAAGAGTATCAGTCACGTTTCGCCTCCCGAACACTGCTGCTTTGCAGAGGCTTTCGAAGAGCTGGTGCTGAAGGAAAGCCGAGAGGAAATATCTGGAAGGAACATAACTGTCATTGATGCAAATGATTACAATTCTGGGGCGTTCGTTGTAGACCTGGCTTTAGAACCGGAGCAACCTGTAGGTGTTCTAAAAGGAGAATAAGGGAAAAATCGGTAGATGACTCTAAGCATCAAAGTTTGTATCAACATTGTACAGAGATCGTTAAAAGCTAGGTATTGATGATAATTATAATTACTTTCAGGAAAGTAAAGCCAATCTGGTAAACTACGAAAGATACATATTTGCAGAACTTAAATTAGTCGGAATGCAGAATGTGCATCTCAACAGCTGTAAGAGTCTACTGTTGACTTATACGCCTTCCACATAGATCCCCACACATGACATTGCATGAGGCGATTTGCCATAATTATCCAGCCAGATTTGTGTTAGCAGTAAGATGTTTATTAAAGTAGATTCTGCGTCTTCAATTCTTGTTTTCTTCTTTAGTCTCGGAGACTTAAAACATTAGAGGAGATAAAACGAAGGTTTTAAAATAAAAACCCTACTTATCAAGAAAAGCTACATTTTCTGGATCCACAGTGTCAAAGACTTAGAATTTCTTACCTGATATAAGGTGTATTATCAGGTATATGATATTTGGCTCCAGCATCGAAATACTCTTCACTCCGCGCCACAGGGGGCTCAATCCCTTGCCACTTCTTAGCCATTTTCCAAAACTCTGCATTCGCTTTATGTTGACTAAAACCATTACTAAAATACCGCCATCTATACTCATCCATGAGCAAAGCAAAAGGTATTTGTGGAATCTTATTTAACCCCAACTGTAGGATTAGAATTTCATCCGTTGTTAGCGTATCCACTAACCGTAGCGGACTCTCACTTGTACCTACTTCTTCTTCAGGATTAGCAACTTTTCTTTTAATTCTTTTAGCTGTATTCGTATCTCCTTCCTTAGTTATTTTATTATCAACCAGTTTTAGTGTATGTTCGTTATCTTGAACGTTTTCCTGCTTAGCTTTGAAATATGAATTAGTTTTGTCTCTTGCTTTCATACGGTCTGCTATCTCTATTGTGTTAAAGAAGTGTGAAACATCTACATCGTCTATCGGGTTGTCCCTTTGTAAGTTAGTTTTATAAAGGATAGTGTCGTTTATAAGTCCAAGTCTGTGCAGATGCTGTGGTGCCATAACTCCTAGCATTATTGTGTCACCTATGGCTTCATGGAATGCTGAGTTAGCTTGCTGAAAGGAATAGAAGGGAAACTGTAGAATAAAAGTCATCGATACACCTAGAAGTCCGCATGCTGACTACGGGGAGGCTACATCTTGAGAAGAACTACGGAAATCCGAAAAGAGTAAGATTTCCATCGCTTGACAACCATGTACCGAGAAACTTGTTTTGTACCAATCAAATACTCTCAAACCTTTCATTTGTATCTATAACTAGCGTCCCGCCCTGGCTTCGCACGGGTGTTCATTTATTTTTGGCATACACGTAGAGTAAATGTAATCTTTCTAGACCATTACAGAAATTTTCAGAACTTTCCATAAGTTCTCATGTGAACTTTTTCACTTTTGTGAAGTTCACATGAGTTAGGCAACGACAGATGTATATTTTTCACATTTTTGCCACCCACAACCACCCACTTCCACCCATCGCGACCAAACTCCTTTACTTTCAGCAGGAGACCAAGGGGTATTCACTACCCCAACGGTAAGTTGATCGGAGTTGGTGGTGATAGAGAAAACCCTGTCTTAACGTACTAACATTAGATTTATATCTTATATACAAAATCTTATATAATATTATATATATAAGATTTTGTCCAAGTCACAGTGAGCCTTTGCTCTTGACCAGTATTACAGCTAACCATAAGAGAGTATGCTTAATTGCTTATGTTCAGCATTATATATTTTACGGCAAGTGATGATGCAGATTCATAGTCATACTTTCCGAACGGTACCTTTGAAAACCATTTCCAGTTTTTCCTCTGCTCTAAAACCACAATGGTAATGGACATTAAGAGTTTAGCTTTTGGCACCGGGTTGCTCACATCCGGAAACAGCACGTATTCTACGGGTTCTAAGCGAGCAGTCAATTCATGGCAGAAAAGAATTGCCTTGCAATGAATTAGATGTCGGTGAATGAAACTCACCCTGAATACGCCCGGTTGATGGGCATATGCCATGTAGTACTGAATATGGCCGAGCTCGTGATGGATCACGTACAGATCTTCGGAAGTAGTTCTTGAACAGTACAGAAGTCTGAAATGTTACAAATTAATGTTAATTTGACATTGGAAAAGCATCGTGTATGCAATGAGTAGGCTGTATTTGAATAGGACAACTGATTCTTTAGGAATGTGCGCTCGTCTCGAGGTAGCGGACAGAAGAGTGACAGACAAAATGGCGCGTCGAAGTTGCAGCTCCGCCGTTCACCGCACCACGCTCGGCCCCGAGTTGTTCGGAAACTCGAACAATCAATCTCTATTACGAAAACCAAAAGACGCCAGTTCATTATTTCTTATACAAAATTTTTGCTAACTTATTGTGGTGTCAGTATAACACCACAAATTTATCAAAAGAATGGACTTCGCTGGAATTTGGTGCTTCTCCGTGCCTCCCTGCTTACCTTCCCGAGGTCGTCCTGCCGCCTCAGTAAGGTTCAAACAACGTCGAAGTGTCGTAGTGACGTAATCGACGCCAAGTCCAAACTTATAGTAAACGGGTTGTAAAGTATTGTGCAGAGAGAAGGGCAGTGCATGGCTATTCGCCCGTTCAAATTAGCGCCATGTCATAAGCAGATGGAACACGTCAGTGTCATGTGTTGTTTAAAAGACTTCGGACGTGCTTCAGGTGTCTCATCGAACTGAGAACCAACTTCATGGCATGGTTCTCTAGTTTCCTATAGAACAAGGATTGTTATCGGATTGCATCTCTGATGACTTTGAGTTACTGTTTCAAGCTACTTATTGTTGTTCAGTTTAGCAGGCATCCTTGCCGGAATTTGTGCGTCATCGGTAATAGCCCAAGTGCCTTGTTGTTACCTGTAGTCATCGTCTTGGAACATGTCGGCGGCAGTGCCGTGGCAGCGCGTGTTGGCGTGCGGCCGGGTCAGCACCGACTCTCGCCAGAACTTAGACGTCATCGCTGGCAGTCCCAGAGATTGGTAGAAGTCTTCGGCTCTCTTTACCTGTTCAATGAACATATAAAAATGAATTAATTAGCAGCAAGACTAGGCAAATGTTTCTCACTGCCTTCTTCACGTGGGTCTTATTTTCCCTAATATAAAAGCCTTATTTGTGGACCTCACCTAGAAATCTAAGCTAGCTAGCTAATTAATTGCGACAATATCTGGAGAGTAGAAGATGATATCATCATCATCAGCCGGGAAACGTCCACTGCTGGACATAGGCCTCCCTCATGGTACGCCACATCGACCGGTCCCGAGCCACCTGCATCCAGCGACCCTCCGCGACTCTAACCAGGTCGTCGGTCCATCTAGTAGGGGGACGGCCTGGTAGACGTTTCCCGGTACGTGGTCGCCACTCGAGAACCTTTACTCCCCACCGGTTATCGGTTCTTCGAGCGATGTGGCCTGCCCATTGCCACTTCAGCTCACTAACTCGTTGAGCTATGTCGGTGACCTTCGTTCGTCTACGGATTTCCTCATTCCGGACCTTATCACGTAGAGAAATTCCGAGCATAGCTCGTTCCATTGCTCGCTGAGTGACTTTGAGCTTGTTTATTCGGCCCACAGTAATAGAAGATGATAATATATCATCTTATAATTCGTGTAGGACCCTCTAGTAAGGTGGAAAGAGTCAGACAACCGGCAGAGATTGGATGACGAGATCAGAAGACCAAACTCAGTGACGTACTTCTGGAGATGTTATGCCCAGCGATGAACTGCACGGACTGTCCTTGACTATTAATAATGTAGTATTGTGTTATGAAATAAACGCAAAGTCAGTTTACCATGTGAGTGATGTTCCAGTTCAGGTTTTGAATACTCTCATCAAGGTACAGCTTCGAGGGAGCGATGAAGTCGATGAGTGACGCCCAGTTTTGTGACCACAGGTCCCCTGTAACGGGAGGCAGTATTTTTGTACTGAAGATATGAATCCTTTTTGGTAGAAGCTACCTGTTCACTGAGTTCAAGGTTGTTTGCAGAGTGTACCATAACTTGGAAATAAATAACGTAATTTCATCAGAGTTCAAATTATTCGAAAGCTAAGCAGTTTTTGTCAGGTTTACTGGTTATTATGAATACGATGTGCTATATCATGAACCATTTCTCCAGAGTCATGGATTCATGCAGTAAGGGTCGGGACACATTTATCGACGGCGTTGAGGTTTGTCCATACCAAAAGACAGCACAGTATGGAGGTTGTTTGTCCGTAGTGAATCACAACTCATAACAGTTTTTTTACTTAGATGTTTTTGAAAGTAAACGCCTTTTATAAAGCACTTACCGAGTAAATGTGCAGGAATTAGCCCTTTCTCAGGAACCAGGTTTCCATAGAATTGCCTCAGAAAGTATCTGACGACACCATGCAACAACTGATATAGGGGTTTCACCTCACTATATAGCTCGTGGCAGTATATTTTTAAATCTGGGATTTCTAGCTCATCTCTCCAAGATGCACCGATGTCGGCGTAGCCTAGAAGAAAATCGTAATAAATGCCTATTGGCTGCTTTTCGTTAAATAAGGGGAATAAGGATGAAAAAAGTATCTAACCATTACGCTTAGCTGCCACATTCTCAATATTCACCAAATCCCTGTACGGTCTCTTCATCGGTGGACCAACCTTCTCCCTCCAAACCATCCACAGCCACCTCAAAACTTCTTCATTCATGGAGAACTCCATCATCTTCCCTACGTCTTCTTCTCCATAAAGGCATAGAAAATCATTGTCATTGTCAATGTGATCGTGCGCAGCTAATTTCGCGGCGTATCCCACCGTGTCATTGACCTCAGGGCCAGCAAGCTTCCTGGCGGTTGACAGGTAATTCAAAATGGCGTCTTCTATCATTTTGAAGTAGCGCTTCACGGGTTTCGTTGTGGCTATGCATATTTTGGAGTCTGAGTAGATTGACTGCAGTTCTTCGTATAGCATACTTGTTTTCCTATAATAAAATGATTTAAATTTAGCAGAATGTTTTGAAAAACCATACATTTTGTCGAGTGCAAAAATGTACTATATTTTTACCTTATCTTGTCATTTGTTTCTACAAATACGAGGTTTTTATACGACCTTTCTACCAGCAACAGGTACGAGGAGGTATGTGACACAGTTTAAAAATGAGTATATATTTATTATCCTCTTGATTGTGGTATTAGAAACACCGTGTAGTCTTGGGTTTAGATTAAGACCACACAATGTCATACCGTGGATGTCGTAAGAAGCGAGTAAGAAGTTAATATTTTTGTATGTGACTGTATGCACCCTCTAAACTGGCATTTACCTCAAATTACCTTTCCTGTTGCGTGTGACCTATAAGTAATTTGATAAAGTGACTTACCTTGCTTCTTCAAAGGTAAACCTAGGACCTCTACACAGCAAATACGTCTGCCTACTTTGTGTGTCGTTCAACTGACCACTCAGCGCTACCATCTGCGCACACGCATGCTGTTGCCACCTGATCCTTTTCTGCTGGTAGCTGGCAGCCCTGGCAGGAAGCTCTGGGTTGTCTGGGTCCACCGACGAAACCCAGGCGATCTGAGCAGCTACAGCGTTGTACATCAGAGCTTCTGAGTTGACGCTCTCGAATAGCGTCGTGATTTGGCATAAAGATGATTGGATTAGTAAGCATGACGTGATCAAACAAAGATGTGACTTCATTTTGTTGTGTAACTTGCAAGTTATTCCATATCTTGATTCATCTGAAACAAAGAGAGCTTAATTTTAAATGGGGCGCGATTTTGGGTTGATCCTTTTCTGTCACTCAGAACCATAATTTACTAGAGAGAGACAGAGAGTAAGAGAGACAAGGCGTTTGTACTCCCGAAAAAAAACTAGGCATACTGACACTTCTTTACTACGGGAAGGAATGACATACAAAGAAAAACTGACTTTCGCATTTTTAATATAAGTATGGAGTTTTTTCTGTGCCTCATAGTATTGAAAATGTTTTAAGAAGTTAGCTCCATTCCACTCCTGTGCATCTACCATGAGTTTACGCAGGTGATAAGGTGTATCGTTAACTATCGCTCTGTCCTTGTCACGCTCATCTCGCCTGAGCAGCATTTCCGATAGTATTCGATATACGTTACCGCCTGCGTAAACTCATGGTAGACGCACTGTGCGCGAGTCTGACTCGCACCCGGACAGTTTTTATTCTCACGCTCCATTACTCGGGGCCGGGGTAATGAAATATGAGAATTCTTCAAGTAACGACGACATCCTAAGCTTTGTATCGTTCCGAGGGAAACGCTGCTATAAAAGCTTTTATCTATTTATCGAGTCAAAGTGCCACTTGTGATTTGATCAGATAATCGCTTTCATTAAAAATGTTCTCTATCAGCAGACTATCTGGGGGGACTATTTATAGAGCAGTCTCATGAAAACTGGGTGACATAATCATAGTCTCACCAATATTATACATAGCGGTGGGAGATTATGAGATATACTCATAAAAAAAGTTGTTTCAAAATCAAGCAATAATCTAAATATGTACAGAAAAATACTAGAATTAAATTTTTGTATTTAATTTAATTGTAAAAAATCATTCTTTTTGTACTAACTGACAGCGTCAAATGTCATTTTATTGACGCCATTTTTGTTTTCAACGTCAAGTCTTACCTGTTTCGTGCGTTTTATATGTGTTTGTACAAATAAACTAAACCGAAACATACAAAAATGGTAACTAAATCACTTGTATTTGATAATGGCCTTTTAAAATTATAAGTGTACAAGACCAGGCCTTGGCTTCATACGTTCGTGGAACGTGTCATTTATTAATCCAAATCATTCGAGATAAATCGATTATAAAAATGTCTACTACTAGTATTAGTACAACTAATTTAGTATTTCTAGTCTATTATTATAACGTCATCATGGGAATAATGATTTTATTTCTTCGACAATAAGTCAACTTTTCGGTCGGTCACGATCGCCAACCATAGACAGGTTTCCATTATTTGACATAATCAAAGTACTAAGTCTGTCGTCACGCGTCACGCCACTTTTCAACCCTCCCGTACCGCTCGCATACCTCAGGAACAGACTCATTTATGCGTTAGACCTGCAGATAGAAGCCTCCCTTAGGTTTTCCTGTTATACTCCTATGTACACAAAGTAAAGTAAAGTAAAGTAAAAAGTGTTTATTTCTTAAATAACTTTTACAGAGTTTTTCAGGGGCCTTCCAGAAAGTAGTCTTTCGACACTTGTGTTGGAAGTGCACCGCGTCTTCCAGATGGATTTACACAGTATTATTTAAAATCTTAGTTCCTATTTTAAGTTTGCTATGCTCATATGTGTGTGTGCGCGTGTGTGTGTGTGTGTGTGTGTGTGTGTGTGTGTGTGTGTGTGTGTGTGTTTGTGTGTGAGTTGCGAGAAGAATTGCACACTCCTATGCCCTACGGATACTGAAGTGCCTTGGGATCGGTTTAGTGTAGCCACATATGAGTGTACAATTAATGAGTATAGCAGTATGGTACATAATCTAGCCATATTTATGTCACTCTTGATAAGAGAGCCTCCGTTCCTTCGTAAGAGAGTGTACTGAGCCATGTTATTAACGGTTTTTTGCAGGTGTAACTTTGCATAGGGTATATGTTGATCAGTCTGTTTACCTTGTTATATATATAAGTAGATCGACAAGGGTATTGCCGACTAGCAAAAGTTGTTCGCACCGAGTGTGTACGAGCTACAATGTCATTCCGTCGTATGTTTAATAAATTTTGATCAAACGCTAGGGACCTATGGACTTTAATAATAAGATGGAGTATATATAGCTTTCTGACGGATAAGAGTTTGCTAGTTTTGTATAGCTGTTCTGTAGAATATCTGTAGCGCTTAAAATATATTACTTTGATAAGAGACCTTTGTGCACGTTCGAGATCTAAAAAGTTGGTTTTAGTGGCTCCTCCCCAGACAGGTATGCAATAGGTGATGACTGATTGAACGAGGGCGGTATAGACGTTATTAAGAAGGTTTTTTTCCATTACGTGTCTGAGAGATTTGAATATCCATGTCATCTTCCTAGTTCTGTTCATAATCAGTTCTAAGTGAGGATACCAGCTAAGTCTTTGGTCTATCATAATACCAAGGTATTTAGTGACATTAACTTTATCTAGAGAGGGGCAGTTACATGTCCTATGATCACAAGGAACATTTTTATGTATTTTAATGTAGTAATTTGAGTTTGGCTATGAGTTCAAGTAAGGTGAGAAACAGATAAAATTAGTCTTTTGGATATTTAGTGTTAATAGATTTTCATTCAACCAATTCGACACCTTCACAAGGCCTCTCTCTGTTTTCTCTTGGACCGCATCCCACGAGTTAGCACTAAATACAATGGCAGTGTCGTCTGCATAGCAAAATAGACTGCCTCCAATATTTTGGAGATTACAAAGCTCATTGATGTATATTAGGAAGAGCGTTGGACCTAATACACTCCCCTGAGGGACCCCAAAAGTAATGTTCTCTTCGTAACTTACAAATTTATCGATTTTTACCACTTGTGTTCTGTCATGAAGATAGCTGTTAAATATGGACAGGGGCTTACCTCGAATGCCAATGCCTTCCAACCTATGCACAAGAATGGGGACAGAAACGGTGTCAAAGGCCTTTTTTAAATCAAGAAAGACTGCTAGGCATTTTTGACCTCTATCTACTTCTTTAACTATCGTGGAGGTTAAACCTTGTACAGCGTCCTGAGTTGAGAGTCCCTTTCTGAAACCGTATTGGGATGAGGATAGAATGTTATATTTGTTAAGGTAACTAAGAAGTCTCTTATTTATTAATCTCTCTATAATTTTAGAGATGGAAGTTAACACAGATATAGGCCTGTAGCAGTTAACATCGGTTTTGTCACCACCCTTGTACACGGGAGTAACAACTGCTTTTTTAAGGGAAGTAGGAAAAATACCTGCGCTGAAACATAGATTTGTAAGTTGAGTAATCAGTGGAACTAGAAAGACTTTGGAGAGTTTCAAGAATGAAGTGGGAATGCCATCCCAGCCGGGAGCGCTACCTGAGTCAAGACTCATCAGAATACTGTTCACTTTAAGACAATCTGTGTCTAATAGTATAAAGGAGGATAAATGAGTATTGTAGGGTAAGTTAGATTGTTTATGAGAGACAATATTCGTCTGGTTTTTAATTATCTCTGCAAGTTCCGAACCAATAGAGGCAAAGAATTTATTAACATAGTTGACGGAAGCTTGAGGCAGAAGCTTTACGTGCAGTAAATCTACATTAGCTGTTTTTGGAGGTTTGTACTGCGTGATATCGTTAATCGTAGACCATAGTTCTCTTGGATTTTTCATATTTTTGTTAATGCGGGTTTTATTAAAGAGTCGCTTCAGCTTTTTTATTAGATTAGTGCAGAAATTACGATACCGTTTATAGGTAATTTTTATAATTATGTTATTAGGATCTAGCCTCAATTTCATTTGGAGATGATTCCGAAGCCTTAAGCATCGCAGTGCACCAGCTGTAATCCACGGTTTTATGTTTCTTTTATTGTTGGGGACAGTAATTATTTTAGTATTAGCGTCTAGAGTAGTCTTGATCAAGCTTATCAGTGCGTCAGCAAAAGAATTAGGGTCTAAGTAAGTATTTAAATAAGTGATATCCGTAGTAAGCAGCATATCCATAGCCTTATCATAGTTAGTTAAGGTTTTGTATTTATTAAGGAGCTCTTTTCTATACGTGTGCGTTATGCTAAGCACAACCAGGTCATGGTCAGTGACCGTTGTATTCAAAACAGCAACAAAGTCCTGTCTGTAATTTATTACAGATATTCCACATTGGAAATTTCGGAGATAGAGTTCGGGGATTGTCATAAATTGTAAACCAGCAATAAGTACATTAAGTCCGGTTTGGTTTTTGAAATTATTTGATAATTGCGAAGAAATGCAGAAAAAGGAAGCGTCGGTGGCGCAATGGATAAGGCGCGGTTTCTCAATCTGAGGGTTCTGGGTTCGAATCCAGCCGTGTACTGGGTTATTTTTCAATTCAAGTACATTATCCGATTGCTTAACGGTGAAGGAAAACATCGTGAGGAAACCTGCATGTCTTGAACAGGCATGTGAAGTCCGCCGATCAACACTATGCTTGCGTGTTGGACTACGTCCCTTACACTCTCTGTAGGAGAGTAGAGCTGAGCCCCTGCAGTGGAGAAATATATAGGCTGTTGATGTACAGAAAACACCGAATGAGTGTAGCTCTATGGCCTCAAGAGGCATGCGAATATATTAAATTGTTAAACATTTAATTTAACTATTTAAAGAATGCATGCATATTATTTTACACTACCACTACTTATAACGAAGTTAAGTATAGAATTTAATGATGAAAAGAAAATTATAGTCGAAGGGTTTGAAAGTAACAAGCATGGCGGACGTGGCGGTGCGTTTGTCGATTACATTGTTGACTTTGGATTAAAGTATTGATTTTATGAGGAAAAGGTAAATTAATTGTGTCGGAATAAAAGCCAGGATTAACATGACGAAGTAACTGTTTTTTGAGTGATTCTAGCGAAGTACTTGACTCGTGTGATAAAATCCGTAGACGAACTAATGTCACCGACATAGCTCGACGGGTCAGTGAGCTGAAGTGGGAAGGATAGACTACATCGCTCGAAGAACGAATAACTGGTGGGGAGTATAATTTCACGAGTGGCAACCACGTACCGGGAAACGTGTACGGGCCGTCCCCCTACTAGATGGACCGACTACTGAACTGGCTCGAAACCGATCAATCTGGCATACCATGGAGGACGTACTGCTGCGCTATGTCCAGCTGTGGACGTTTCACAGTTGATGATGATGAAAGGGCCAAGATTCGCTTGTGACGGCACTACGAGTAGTGCTTATGCTTAAGCATTATTGACGCCATCTTTGTTTTTAACGTTAAGAGACTTTGTTGGTTCGACCACGTGGCCGCGTTCAAGGTTGCATTGTTTTGTAGCTGTCCCTATCCAAGCCCTAACCTACCCGAGCGCGTACGGTGAGACAGCATACACTACGCGAAGTTATCCACCCGTTATTTGGATGTTTCGAAGTCCAGGGATCATTTGAAGGATACAGTATATTATGTAACCATTTTTTTAATACAGTATACTAATGAAATTTCAGATGTCGGTGGTTTTTCCAAATTGTTCTAAATTGATTCATACTCTTGTAAATCAGGTTCAAAGTTGGGGCTTTTTATTACCGTAAAATACAATTCTTTGACGCCCTGTAACTCTGGAAGTATATATTTAAACGAAAATCTGACTCACCACCGACACAGATATTTGTTTCTAGATTGTGTCTTGAAAATTTCATAGATTTTCATAGCTTAATACTCAAAATATGACTGGACTACGTTTGTATGGGCGCTTTGACACCAGCATACCCTCTTAATTCTTGCCTTTTTCAGGCGTTTTATATGTTTTTGTACAAATAAACTAAACATACAAAAAGGAGTGGATTACATCAAACAAACATTCAGGTGAAGTTAATAAAAGGGCACGCTCTTGTTGAAATTGAATTTCCGTGCAGTGCCTTCTTTATGCATCTTTGATAACAGATAGAATGATTTAGTAAAGTTTTATCCACTTACCACAAAAACACAATTTATGTTTCACAACTAAACGAATTAAGTAGCAAAAAATAATTGAAATCGTATATAATAAAATTAACTCTTAGCTATAAATACGATAAACTAAAACTTTGTAATTATAACGTAAAATATTTTTTAAACAAAAAAGGATTCGTTTTAATTTTTGTTTAACGTTATCCCCCTACTAATGCTTTCATACTAAATTTCTGTTGCCATAATCTTTTAAAAATAGAATATCTGGCTTTGATAAGTAATTACCTGAAAATATGAGACGAAATGATAGTGCCGCGAAATAAATATCATTAATTTACAACTTTATAGTTAGCTAAAACAGCAGTTACGCAGCTAATGGTTCATAGATGGCCCTTTGAACAATAATCGGAAAAGTATTTAAAATGTAAATTATGATTCACTGTGAAGTTGTATGTTAATGATACTCATTTCGCGACGTCATAATCTGATGTCCTATTTTTAGATAGTTACTGCACAAATCCAGCTATTATATTGTACAAGATTATGGCAACAGAAATTTAGAATGAAACTTTGATGGAGGTGGATCGCCTTAAATATGAAAAAATTAAACTTTTTATAATATTGTAAAATATTTTTTAAACAAATATGTAACTATTACGGTTGGGTACCAGTCTTGACACGGAATGAAGTGAGTCTTTCGAGATGGTTACACAGACAGTCTGTATGTTTGTTTATTATTTATTGTTTGTTGATATTCCGATATGTGATTAATGTTTACGAGTATATTGTTTATACAATTGTATTTGAATCAGTGATCAGGAACTACTGATTTCTTATGAGTAATAAAAAAATGATAACTCAGTTGGGTAGAGCGTCAGTCCTTGAACAATCGAGGTCTGGGCTCGATCCTGGCTCGTACCAATGAATTACAATTTGTTATTTATGTATGAATGATAAAAAACATTACCATTGGCTTTTCTGTAAAGGAAAACATCGTGAGGAAACCTGCACACTCCTGAGAAGAAATTCACAGGTGTGTGTGAAGTCTACCAATCCGCACTGTTCCCGCGTGGTGTACTATGTCCCATACACTCTCTGTAGGAGAGTAGGACTGAGACCATGCAGTGGTGACGAACAGATATAGGCTGTTGATGATGAAATAAATAGTTGGATGCAAGCGGTTCGGGAACGGTCAATGTGGTCATTATGTACGTACAATAATATGTTCCCACTTTCGTACCATGTCACATTCAGCCTTTCTTGTTCCTGTCAGGTGTTGAAGGAAATATCAAGTAAAGGTGAATAAGACAAGGTGCAATAAAAATAACGCTTATAGAAACACTTTGTTGTCCATCTGTCTATCAGGACCTTTTTTCTTAGGAACGTGTGGAGATATCAAGTTGAAATTAATATCGACTACGCAAATCTGCAGTCCCTTGAAGCTGTGAAAAAATCAAGCTTCTAAGTCAACGCAATGAAAAGATACGGCTGTTTAAGCCGCATTTTTCGACACAGAAGGACTCAAAACCGATAGGATACTCCCCATTGACCTAGAATCATGAAATTTAGCAAGAAGCAAGGTATTAATAGCACGACGATAGGAATAAATCTGATGATCCGAATTTTTTAATTATAACACAGAACAAGATTGTAATAACAACCTGGAGGTGTCCGGAGGGGGTACCTGTTGGTACGCGGTTTGGTTGGTGGTAGGGCATGTTAAATGTCCGCCTGGCTAGCTACCACCATGCTACCTAAGTCTGCCGCATAAAAGCATTGTTAATAGCACTGTTGTGCGCCGGTATGAAAGCTAGAAATCTTAACAAGGAAATGCATCCAAAAAGAACTGGAAACTGACTTCAGTTGCCCTAAAAGTCGTTTCTCATAGATGCCGTAGTCAGAACTGGACCAAACTGAAATGGGACCACACGGAAAGCACCACTTTTAAAATAAAAAAGAATCATCCAAATCGGTTCATCTAGTCAAAAGTTCTGCGGTAACAAACATAAAAAAACATACCCGTCGAATTGATAGCATCCTCCATTTTTGAAGTCGGTTAATAAGCTCATTATCTTAAGGCTTCTGTGTACGCATGCAGATGAAGGCAAAGCGCAAACAAATAATACATAAATAAATAAAAAATACTAACTTTAAAAAAACTTACCACAGCCCAAAGCAGAATTTCTTGCACGGACAGTTCAAATTCAAACAAAACGCATTTCACAATTTATTAAAAATTTAAATCTTATAAATTAATTTATAATTTGTAAATGCGTGTGAACGCTACGATATCTCTGTAGTGAATGTTATCAGCTGTTATCAGTATTCAGAGGTGGTTCAGAGCGGGCAGTTTGTATCTATTGTCGTTGGTACTAGCTTCCAATGTGAGATATGCGATATACTCGCAGTTCGCTCAGAATTCACATCATCATCAACAGCCTTATATACGTCCACATTGCAGGGGCTCAGGCCTACTCTACTACAGAGTGTATGGGACATAGTCCACAACGCGGGACCAGTGCGGATTGGCGAACTTCACATACCTGTTCAAGACATGCAGGTTTCCTCACGATGTTTTCCTTCACCGTTAAGCAATCGGATAATGTACTTGGAATGAAAAACAATTCATATGTACACGGCTGGATTCGAACCCGGAACCCTCAGATTGAAAGTCCGCGCCTTATCCACTGCGCCACCGACGCTTACGCTTACAGACTTCACATAGCTACACAATTTATTTTACCATACTCTTTTAAACTGATAAATGCCGAAGAATAAGTAAAGCGAAAGTACAGTCAAGAAGAAAAGTGATTTCAGCGAGCTATCCAGTGAAGTCAGCGAGAATTAAAAATAAAATTGACGTCATGGTTGAAGGCACAATGCTTTTATCTTCAACCGACTTCGTTTTCCTTAAAATAAGACATCGAATTATGGGGCCTTGGATGATGGGGAGTAAAAGTTCTCGAGTGGCGACCACGTACCGGGAAGCGTGTACTTTGCCATCCCCCTACTAGATAGACCGACGACCTGGTTAAGGTCGCAGGGAGTCGCTGGATGTAAGTGACTCGGGATCAGTCAATGTGGCATACCATGGAGGAAGCCTATGTCCAGCAGTGGACGCTTCCCGACTGGTGATGATGACAGCTTTATTGTCAGCCACAATAGCCGTTTCGCAGCGAATGGCCCTTAGATGGCGCTTTGAACACTAACCCCAAAAAGTGTGTTAAAAGTGGCCAAGTGCAAGTCAGGTTCGCAAGTCTTGAAGTGCAGCAGTTTTCGTAGTTACGTAGAACAGTATGACACTTTGAGATATCAAAATTCAAGATCATGCCGACAGAGAGCAAGAGACAGCTATACTATACTTGCACTGTGTCACAAGCTTTAAGACAAGTTAAGCTCGCACCCCAGGCAACAGACAACAGCAGTTCGTCTTAATTCGCTCGACAAATAAATACGGGATAAAATAAAATGTTGCTATTTGTGTTTCTCATTTACAAGGGAATTGCGGTGGGTTTCCATTGAAGCCTCACGCCCGACACGGCGACCATTAAAATCACTTTTGTGAAAAAGGATATCGGCTTGGAGAGTGGTGATGAATATTCAACCACGTTCTTTTTAGGGTCCCGTTCCCGAAGGGTAATCAATGGTTCCCTATTACTAAGACTCCGCTGTCCGCCTGTCTGTCTGTCACCAGGCTGTATCTCAACAGTGATAGACCGTTGAAATTTTCACAGATAATGTATTTGTGTTGCCGCTTTAAAATCAAATACTAAAAAATAATTAAGTGTGATCCCATACAACAAACGCGATGTTTTTGAGACGTGCGTTTTAACGTATTAGTAGCGCCATCTAGTGACGAGTAGCTAAACTACGTAAATCGAGAACGAAAATCGAGGCGCATTTGTTAGAGGATTGTTCGGTGCATATTATTTATGGTTTTCCATATTTTAAATATCCATATTCTGTCCGGAACCTTCACTGCGCGAGTCCGACTCGCACTTGGCCGATTTTTATGTAATCGGAACAAGTTAGACTAGAGCTTAACTAGGTCGCGGGTGGTCGCTGGATGGACAATGTGGCGTACAATGAAGTAGGCTTGTCCAGCTGTGGACGTGGAATGGATCAGAACAAGAAGAATGTTAGAAAATGTCGTGGCAGACACTCACTAAAAAACAAAGGGCGTAGGCGCCCCGCTTACGTCAAATGTGTTCCAATTTTGAACCATATTTTTGAAGCGGAACCATTACTTGACCGTTGGCATTTTTAGTAGGTAGAAGGTGAAATATGTGTTGTGCGTTGTTTACATCACATACATTCCGTCGAGTACCCGCTCAAGGAAAATTCTAGGAACAGTGTTACATAATAGTTCAGAATTATCGAGATGCCTTTGAAGCCATAGTAGCTCAGTTGGGTAGAGCGTCAGTTCTTGAAAGGTCGAGATGTGCGTTCAATCCTGACTCGTACCAATGAGTTACAATTAGTTATTTATGTACGAAAGATGAAAATCATTACCATTGGCTTTTCAATGAAGGAAAACATCGTGAGGAAACCTGCACACTCCTGAGAAGAAATTCAAAGGTGTGTGTGAAGTCTACCAATGCGCACTGGTCCCGCGTGTACTATATCCCATACACTCTCTGTAGGAGAGTAGGACTGAGCTCCTGCAGTGGGGACGTATATAGGCTGTTGATGATGATATTCCTCTCTACAGACCTCATATTATTCCGGTCATGTTTTAAAACAAGAATGCGACGAATTTGGAATTCAGTATCACTAAGATGGATTAAAAAATTCATACTTATAAATGCGAGGGTAGATTTAATTGTTTGTCCTTCCTTTACGTCGTAATGGAAGTCGGAATGACTAGATTTTAGTGTATAGGTACATTTAAAGCACGGAAAAGGACATTGGTTAATTTAAATCCCAATTGATGAGGTTTCTCTACGCGATAAGGTCCGGAATGAGGAAATCCGTAGACGAACGAAGGTCACCGACATAGCTCGACGAGTTAGTGAGCTGAAGTGGCAATGGGCAGGCCACATCGCTCGAAGAACCGATAACCGGTGGGGAGTAAAGGTTCTCGAGTGGCGACCACGTACCGGGAAACGTCTACCGGGCCGTCCCCCTACTAGATGGACCGACGACCTGGTTAGAGTCGCAGGGAGTCGCTGGATGCAGGTGGCTCTGGACCGGTCGATTTGGCGTACCATGAGGGAGGCCTATGTCCAGCAGTGGACGTTTCCCGGCTGATGATGATGGGGTTATTTAAACCTTTTGAATAGTTCTGAAGTTTACACAGACGAAGTCGAGGGTAAAAGCTAGTGGTAAGTACTTCTGTAGTTCGTATTGGTGATTTGTTGGAATAACTCGACTTAGAAATGCCACGGCTTAGGCAAATTACTGGTAATGAAATTTAAATCCCTAGCTTAGATATCATGTTTTAGATTAAATTAAGATGTCATTATAAAGCTACGGAGATGTTGATAAATATATTCATCGCCTCTGGGTATACTACCTCTCTCGAAAATACGTTCTAAATTTTAATATAATTGAAGATCATTGTAGAGATTATCTTGTAACACTTTCATGATTGTCACATTATATTAATCATCGTCATCAGCCAGGAAACGTCCACTGCTGGACATAGGCCTCCTTCATGGTTCGCCACAATATACATATAAAAAATAAAAGTACGTCTTAGGATAATCCTACAGCTATGAATTGAATGCTGTTCTATTCAAATATTTTTAACCAAATATATTTGTAGCTGCTGCCATGCCATAACAAAATTAAAAACAAAATTTGACAGTAATGACAGCTGTCTCACCAGTGTTGCCAAATTAGTAGTTTCACCACTAAAACTGGTAGTTAG
This sequence comes from Carcina quercana, assembly GCA_910589575.2. NCBI lineage: Eukaryota > Metazoa > Arthropoda > Insecta > Lepidoptera > Depressariidae > Carcina > Carcina quercana. The sequence continues at coordinate 2,043,429 of OU342454.1, read as the reverse complement.
GGATCGCTTCTTAGTGGATAAAAACTGAGTCTGATCGCTGGAAGGTATTTAGTGGTACATAATATATAGTGGGAATTTAAACCGTTAACATTACAAACATTTAACCAAAACCCTGTGTAAGATCCAAGGGAATTTCTCTTACAAATTGGCAGAAAAATATTAAGACAAACATTTATTTATAATAGTTAAGCTTCTTTAGATAAGCTTCTGTTACACCACAATCTCACCTGATATTTAGCGGATGTCTAAGATGGTTCCCGGTTGTCTAGAAATAGTGTATTCACTCTGGCCTTGAAGATATCGAGGTTGTAGCGCTCAGGAAACACAAATACATAATAGTGTACTCAACAAAAGTATATTATTTTGTTTGTATTTCCTTCACGATGTTATCGAGGAATGATTATCATTTTTGTATAGTTTTATTTGAAGGGATGGAATAGGACAATAAACTACTTTTTATCCCGATCGAGAAGGTAATACTTGGAATGAAATAAAAATTCACTTGAGTTCTGTTGTTGTTTTCAAATTTTGTATTCATTTTGTTTTTCATACAAAGTTCTGATCAAAATTTGATAATTAAGTTTTCTAGTCACTAGCTTTGTAGAATGATGGATTACTTATTTAGTGCGCTTTCGAAAATATTGTTGGCAACACTGTCTCTATTCTCTATGGTCAGGTCTGTCTGTCAAAACTGTGAAATTGTGAATCCGAAAGTGTCTGTTTATCATGTTATGTTTGTTTTTTAAGGGGTTTAACCGCATAAAATGACCTAGCCAAAGCTTTCAGCTGTTCAAGAAAAATATATAATTTATTACTGAATTGAATAATTTATACGTGAAGCAAAATGAGCAACATTTACATTCAAGAACCGCCAGCACTTGGCAAGGTATGTTTACGGTTTTTATTGTTATTTAACCTTATCTGTTTGGTAATAGTACTTTAGAAAATAGAATTAGGGTACTAAACCTAAACTAAGAAAAGGGTGAATACCCTAAAATCCCTTTGAAAAATACGTAAATTTTGAGATTTCGTATTAAAGGTAGCAGAGCCAGCGCCTCATTAGCTTGAGGCTTCTGGGTGCGCACGCGCACCATCCAACGGCCTTATCGTCACTTGCCATCATGTAAGATGAAGGCCAAGTGCAAACCATACATTAAAAAGATTAGTGTCAAGTTTCATAGAAAATCTTTGATCTTGAAAGTAAATTGTGTGTCTAATGTTTTGGTACAGGCATGATGTGACTGTCAGTAAACTGAGTGTCTTGTTACCAGTATTTAATATGTTTAGGATTAGAATTAGGTTTGCTTTCTAGGTCAGGTCTAGTGCTGGTTATGTCATTGGTTTTCTCATAAATTAATAGATATAAATTGTGTGATATCAATTCATATTCATGGAACGAATTATGTTTGTATGCAAACAAATGTTTGAGTATGCACACTATACTGCCTAATCTTGAAGCAACCACTTTCTTGCAGGAAGACGTGAGGTATCACAGATCAGTGGGCAGTGGTAAACCTCCATTGAAAATGAAATGAAAATGAAAAATATGTTTATTTCATAAACTTAAAATTATATTATTTATAAGTATATAAATACCTGTAGTAGGAAGCCCCGCTCTTTTAATTATTTAAAATTACAGTTCTTCAAACTTTCAACAACAACAAAAATTTCAGGTGCTCCTCAAAACAACAGCAGGTGAAATAGATATAGAATTATGGACAAAAGAAGCTCCCAAGGCTTGTCGGAACTTCATACAGTTGTGTATGGAAGGGTATTACAATGGTATGTATTAGTGTAATGTCTTGACACGAGTTTTCATAGAAAGTGCCTGACCTTGATTAGAGATAGATTCTTCTCATCGCATTCTCAGCTTTTGCAGTGGTGTAGGTAGTAAATTATACTGACAATAAATATGGAGGAAAAAAGTTATGGGGTATTATACTGGCTTATTATTTACAGTATAATTATGTCTAATATAATACTGGGTATATAATAATATAATACTGGGTATATAATAATATAATACTGGGTATTATATTAGACATAATTATACTGGTTACTGCATTACTCTTTTCCTGATCTTTTTGAGTTTGCCAGAATTTTACAAAACATCACACCAATTCAGTATCTCATTTGAATTGTTTATTGTGGACAATGTAAAGATAACATGTTATGGAAAAATTTAACACTTTTTATACCAAACAATATTGCTAGAAAAGTATTTTTATTTAAAGAATCTACCTCTTTTCTTGACTCAACTGAAATGGTTGTTATTTGTACTGAAGGTTAACTAATGCAGTACAAAAGAATACCTTTTTTAAATAAAAAAAAGAACCCAAATGCCGCCATTTGCTTAATTTTGACATCTAATTTGCGACAGAAAATGTATATTTATCTCAATTCAGTATCTCATTTGAATTGTTTATTGTGGACAATGTAAAGATAACATGTTATGGAAAAATTTAACACTTTTTATACCAAACAATATTGCTAGAAAAGTATTTTTATTTAAAGAATCTACCTCTTTTCTTGACTCAACTGAAATGGTTGTTATTTGTACTGAAGGTTAACTAATGCAGTACAAAAGAATACCTTTTTTAAATAAAAAAAAGAACCCAAATGCCGCCATTTGCTTAATTTTGACATCTAATTTGCGACAGAAAATGTATATTTATCTCAATTCAGTATCTCATTTGAATTGTTTATTGTGGACAATGTAAAGATAACATGTTATGGAAAAATTTAACACTTTTTATACCAAACAATATTGCTAGAAAAGTATTTTTATTTAAAGAATCTACCTCTTTTCTTTTTGCTCTTAATTCTAACAATAAAATTCTAGTTTTTATTTTTTCCTGTTTTAAAACTTCCCGCTTGATTTCCATATCCAAAGCCTCCATTTTGTCTTTATGCCTCAACTCCACAGGATGGGAAGGTCATGGCTTCCTTTTAAAATCTAATAATAATATTCTAGTTTTAATTTTTTGCTGTTTCAGAATCTCTTGCTTGTTCACTGCATCTAAAGTATTAATTTCTTCCCCTTGTCCCACTTCTACCTTTTCCACTGAATGTGTGGAGCTCTCTTTTGAAAACCCACATTCGCTGTGATTTGATCCTGGCCCTCACTCCTTGACAACTCTTAACGGACAAGATACTGGTTCCTCCATTTTTTGTTGTGTGTTGTCATCCCAATCCTGGTATAAATTTGATCATTGTTTTATTAACATAGAATAAAAATTATTAGTTTTTATAACTAACAAACGAACCTTATTTTGTTCAGATTAAATGGACGCTTGATGCTTAACCTCCATATTGTCTATGGAATCTGTAATTTATATATATATAAATCATGATGATATAAATGCACTTTCATAAGTGGTACATCCAATTTTTTCAATGTAACTACACTATCAATCTATCATCAGACAAAATGTGTCTATTTTATTTCAGTCTCTTAGAAGTTAAGCACTTACAATGAGATAATTTGCTGTAATCAGGGCCCTAAATAAACATGGTGCTAAAGGTGGCTTTATGTAGAATATATATTACCATTGTCATTGCATACAATATATTTTTCCACTGCCATGCTGTGATTGCAAAAGCTCTGTAAAAATGGATTAAGCCTATGGATTATAAAGAAACAGAATGCCTCTTACAGTTTGTAACTTATCGTTCGTTCGTGACGAATCTACATAATAATGGCACACACGTTTACACACACATCTTCACTTTTTTCGAAATATTTTGCAAGTTTTTCGGAATGGTTTTCCAATTTGTATAATGTTGTGTTTTTCAGGCACAATTTTTCACCGTGTCATTCCCGAGTTCATAGTGCAAGGGGGAGACCCAAATGGTGATGGAACTGGAGGGGACTCCATCTACGGAGAGCCCTTTAAAGTAAGTTATTTAGGTGTATTTTGAAATATGTATATATATAGTAAAAAGAGAAAATCGGCCAAATGCGAGTTGGACTGGAGAGCTTGGCTCATATTGCACATAATAATTACAAAGTCAATTATAACTTAAATTGTACAATTAGAGGGGCCTATCCCTAACAGGAGATTTCTCCCGGCACTCACACTGGAGCATTCAAAAAATAAATATACTGTAAGTAGACCTACATACATGTACATAAACAAAAAAAAAGTATATATTAGAGAAGATAATGTAGAAAAAAAAAAGCATAACAATAAATAATAACACGATTTACATTACTGTATTACATACATATATAATACTACATATATAAAAATACATATATAAATTATAAATAAATATATACATACATATAAACTGCCTATTATTTTTATATGCACTTCATATAGGATGAGTTCCATTCCCGCCTCCGCTTCAACCGCCGCGGTCTGGTCGCGATGGCTAACGCTGGGAAGGACGATAATGGCTCACAGTTCTTCTTCACTCTGGGCGCCACGCCCGAGCTACAGAATAAACACACTATTTTTGGAAAGGTTACTGGTATGTAAACTGGGGCTGTGAATCTTAATGTTTTTCTGGTTCAAAACAGAAGAAAAAAAAATGTAATAATACGTATCATCATCAACAGCCTATATATGTCCCCACTACAGTTGCTCAGGCCTGCTCTCCTACAGAGAGTGTATGGGACATAGTGCACCGCGCGGGACCAGTGCACATTGGTAGACTTCACACACACCTTTGAATTTCTTCTCGGAGTGTCCAGATTTCCTCACGATGTTTTCCTTCACTGAAAAGCCAATGGTAATGATTTTTGTCATTCGTAAATAAATAACAAATTGGAACTCATTGGTACGATCCAGAATCGAACCCAGACCTCGATTGTTCAATTACTGCCGCTTTATCCACTGCCATGGCTTTTAAAAAATTAATCAATAAGTAACTGTAGTTAAATATTAAATCTAGATTACATTTATTTTATATAGTATAATCATAGCGGATAGCGGATTATTGTCAAATAAATTAATGGGTAAACAATAAACATCTAGATTAAATTTTTAAAATGTGTGTAGATATTTGTATCTGCTCAGAAATTCAAACACACTGTTTATTCGACAGGCGAAACCATCTACAACGTCTTGAAGCTCTCTGAAGGTCTGATAGGGCCGGACGACAGACCTGAACATCCTCACAAGATTAAAAGCACCACGGTGATCATCAACCCTTTCGAGGACATAGTGCCCAGGGTCCAGGATGCGATGGATGACGAAGCGCCACCAGTGAAGAAGAGGAAAGAAGTTAAAGCTGTTAAGTAAGTCTTCTTGTGCTTCATTTACCGTAAGATAGAAGATATTTTTTCGCTTAAGACCAATTTCTCTACGTGATAAAATCCGGAATGAGGAAATCCGTAAATGAACGAAGGTCACCGACATAGCTCGACGTGTCAGTGAGCTGAAGTGGCAATGGGCAGGCCACATCACTCGAAAAACCGATGACCGATGGGGAGTAAAGGTTCTCGAATGACGACCAGGTAACAGGAAACGTTATATACCGACCCTTACTAGATGGACCGATGACCTAGCTAAGGTTGCGGGGAGTCGCTAGTTTCAAGTGGCTCGGGACCGGCCCATGTGGCATGCCATAGAGGAGGACTATGTCCAGCAGTGGACGTTTCTAGGCTGATGATGATAAAGAAGTACGGATTGGTGATCGCAGAACAGTGTTGTTGACAAGTTAATGGAGAAGTCGGACAATTTTTCGTTCCACTCTCTGGCTGTACGCTTGATAAAGTTAGAAGGGAAACGCTTAGTGCGAGGGATATCGACTATTTACTGGTGGAGCCTTGCTGTTCGTCTGCTAGATCGGTACTTGTTGATGTCGGAATTAGCATAAAAAGCTATTCTAAGCTACGTCCCCACTGCAGGGGCAGGTATACTCTCCTACAGAGAGTGTATGGGTCATAGTCTACCACACGGGACCAGTGCGGATTGGCGGACTTCACATGCATATTCAAGACATGCAGGTTTCCTCACGATGTTTTCCTTCACCGTTAAGCAATCGGATTATGTACTTGAATTGAAAAACAACTCATAGGTACACGGCCTCAGATTTAGAGTCGCCTTATCCACTGCGCCACCGACGCTTCTAGAAAGCGACTGCATGCACTCCTAAATGCATCATTTGTCGCCTTTTACGAGTAGTACGAGATGAAGGGGGTAATATTTGTAGATTCTTACAAATATTCTGTTGTCTAGAAACTTCGGACTTCTCTCCTTCGGCGAGGAGGCGGAGGAAGATGAAGGGGAAGCGGTAGAATACAGGGGGAAGCCGAAGTCCACTCACGACCTGCTGGAAGACCCTAAACTTAGCAAAAAGACCGCGGCTGGTAAGTTCTCAAAAAAATTGTAAAATATATACCTCTATGTCCAGCAGTTGACGTTTTTCGGCTGATGATGACAATGATTAGGTCTGTAATCAGTGCGTGTTGCCAGTGATGACATACGGAACCGAAACGTGGTCCTTTACTGTGGGCCGAATAAACAAGCTCAAAGTCACTCAGCGACCAATGGAACGAGCTGTGCTCGGAATTTCTCTACGTGATAAAATCCGGGATGAGAAATTCCGAAATGAGTCAGTGAGCTGAAGTGGTAATTTGCAGGCCATATCGTCTGAAGAACGAATAACCGATTGGGTGTAAAAGTTGTCAAGTGGCGACCACGTACCGGGAAACGAGTATAGGACCGTCACCCTCCTAGATGTACCGAAGAGCCAGTTAAGGTCGCGGGTAGTCGCCGTATGCAAGGGTGTTGGGACCTGAGCTGAGCTGAGATATCTGAGATATCCATCACTCTAGTTCTTCTAGTAATAAAAACGTTCAGAAGGTGCCTATTTAAAAATACCCCAATAAGAATAAGAATAAGAATAAATTTATTTATAAAAATGTACAAAATGTTTTCTTAAATCTAATTGGCTAGAATATTTTATTGAAAACGAAAGCGTCTGCAGCTAAACTAAGTTTTGAAAAACTTGTATTTTAGCATACAGTGCATCCCTCATAAAAGCAGACGGAACGTCTAGCCGCCATTATAAAATAGATCCATTTATATTTATTAAGCAAAATCACTTATTCTAGGTTCCACAGCACTGTGGAAGTGAGTCCTCTCTGTGTGTAAGGTGAAATTGTGAGTGTATGGTGTGAGAGGGTGTGTAACAGTAGTAGGTTTTAATTGATTATGTCAAACACAAGGTAAGAGTTAAATTTTTAATAAAGGCCTTTAACTAACAATATGCAAAAGTTCTTCAGTTTTATCATAACTTAATGATTTCAACCATAGAGAAAGTTTCTCTTTGCAAAGCTTGTTGTTTAGGGGGAAAATGTCAAGTATATTATTAATTTTATTATACAGGAAGGGGCCCAAGAAACTATAAAAACGACGGATAAAAGTAGTTTTAGTTCTATTTGATCGATCGCACACGTCATATTTCCTCCGTTTATTCAAATTTTTAAGTGGATCATAAAACTGGTCTTTGTGTTTTTTAAGAATGATGCTTTGAATAAATAGTTGGCGGACAGTTAATACGTCACAGTATTGATACAGTAATGTAGTTGGGTATAAGAAAGGGTGGAAAGTACAAACTTTTAAGATAGAACGTTGAGCTACTTCTAAATTTTTAATCGTAGTTTTGTTAGCACCTCCCCAAGAGGAAATGCAGTATGTCAATATGGATTGGCAAATGGCAAAATAAATTTGTTTTAGAAGTGAAGGCTCAGCTACGTGTCTCAGAGACTTGAACAAGAAAATTAGTTTACGTACTCTACCACATAGCGAAGCTATATGATCCTTGAAATTCAGATTGAGATCGACAGTTATTCCCAAGTATTTCACTGATTTGGTTTGAATCAAGTGTTTACAAGAGCAGGAAGCAGGGTCAAATAACTAGAGCAGGAAGCAGGGTCAAATAACCAATACTTCAATCATGCCAATTAAATATGTTTTGCTTTACAGAATTAGAAAAGGATCAAGAAAACCAGTCATCAGAAAAATCAACTGCAGAAATAGAGAAGAAGAAAGAAGAGACAGCTGCAGCCGTGAGCAGTATACGAGATAAGCTCAAGAAGAAAGATTTTCCGACTAGAGATGTAGATAAGAAGAAAGATACTCCAGAAAGAGATGAAGAGAGTTCGGAAGAAGAGTATTACATTGGGAAGGAAAGAGATGAAGCTAGGAAGAAGGAAAGGTGTTGTTTGATGAATTTTAAATACATTATGCTTTGGAAATAATCATCTACCCGCGATTAATCGTGTATGATGATTTATTTTTTAACTATCGTCCCGCCCCGGCTTCGGGTGGACATTTATTTTGGCATAAACGTAGAGTAAATGTAATCTTTATAGATAATTACAGAAGTTTTCAAAACTTTCTAGAACTGCTCATGTGAACTTCTTCACTCATGTAAAGTTCAAATGAATTAGACAAGGACAGGTAAATATTTTTCACATTTTTGCCACCCACAACCACCCACTTCCACCCATCGCGACCAAACTCCCTTACTTTCAGCAGGAGACCAAGGGGTATTCACTACAACAACGGGAAGTTGATCGGAGTTGGTGGTGATAGAGAAAACCCTGTCTTAACGTACTAACATTAGCTTTATATATATAAGACTAGCTTCCGCCCGCGACTTTGTCCGCGTGTACTTTAGGATTTATTCTACTTGTTCGATAGTCATAGAAGTCATCTATCTCCATTTCCAGCAGCATAAGGTACAAAATAGTGTTTATTCTGTTACGTAGGCTAATAGTTTAAAGAAACAAAAGAAATTTCAATATCTGACATTCAAATAGTCTTCACACTAATATTATAAACGCAAAAGTTTGTATATACGAATTACATATTCAATGGTCGGTTGCTAGGCAACGCGTTTTTGTTATGCCCAAATTGCCCATGTAATCCCACTAATATTATAAGTGTGATTTTGTACAATTTACACAATATGTCTTTATAAATTATAGCCTATCTGTTATTCTGATGTATAAGCTATATTATTGTAAAGTTTCATTCAAATCCATTCAGTAGTTTTTCCGTGAAAGCGTCACAAACATCCAAACATCTAAACATCCAAAATTTCACACTTATAATATTAGTAGGATAAGTTTAACGGAAACTCAAAATGCTTCTATACAAACAGCTTGGACAAAATCTAGGATAGAACGAAGGAATTCAAAAAATATTGGCAATAGATTTACACTAAATGAAGCAATTACTTGAAAGGGAATTTAACCCGGGACCTCTGGATGTCCAGGCGTGTCGCTATTAGGCCACGGAGGTGGTAATCTGTTCTATTACTAAATTCAACAATTCAGCGTTGTTTTATCTCCAGCATACAAAAATAAATATCCGATCCTTTCTGATCAATCCAATCCGTTTTTTATAGAGACAGAATAAGAGTCGAAATCAAACAACTGAAGAAAGAAATGAAAGCACCGAAAGAAGATAAAGAAACGAAAGAGAACAAAGAAGAAGAAAGCAGTAGCAGCAGTAAAGTAGAAGAGGACAACGAGATGTATAAACAGTATGTGGATGAGCAGGACAAGTATAAGAAGTTGAAAGAGAAGATGCCTAAAAAAGGGGCTGCCAGGTGAGTATCCTTTAAAATTCTTCCTTTTTTTACAACGTTTTTCACAGCAATCAAAATACTGTACGACTTTGTGGTACACCTATTATAAAAGTACCTCTTTACTTATTTGAACTACGTCATTGTACAATCGAATACACATTCGCCCTTGCGTGTTCCTATGTAGTGAGTTGAAGGAAATGTCAATTAAAGGTGAATGTGACATGGTTCAGAAGTGGATACATATTTTTGAACTCGAATGTACTAACTTACGGATGGGCGGAAGAGATATGAAAAACCATTGTTAAAATGATCTTTTAAAAAAATAACGTCAGTAAATGCCAATGGACAAAAAGGTTTTATGGTGAAATCCCCAGAAGATCATCATCATCATCAACAGCCTATGTACGTCCCCACTGCAGGGTCTCAGTCCTACTCTCCTACAGAGAGTGTATGGGACATAGTACACCACGCGGGAACAGTGCGGATTGGTAGACTTCACATGCCTGTTCAAGAGATGCAGGTTTCCTCACGATGTTTTCCTTCACAGTTAAGCAATCGGATAATGTACTTGAATTGAAAAAATAACTCATAGGTACACGGCTGGATTCGAACCCGGAACCCTCACGATTGGGAGCCCACGCCTTATCCATTGCGCCACCGACGCTTTTAAACCAGAAGATACCACTTTCTTTTTCTCGACGTTATTAAAAACCGCGCGCAAGCCGCTTTCTTTTGTTTTGTCAGAATCTTTAGTTTGCATAATTACAAGCAAATCAAAATAATATATAAATAAATAATGTTAAATAAATAAAGCACTATATGTGACTCGGGAGAAAGTGCGATTCCCAACTTGTGTTAATAAATGCCCTCGGCTTCGCCTCGTGCCTCAAACTACACACTCATTGGTAATTTGACACTTTCTTCCCTCGGTGAACTATGTCATATTTTGTTTAAGGGAAGACACGCGAGTCTACGTTACGCAAATTAAAGTTACGGCAATTATTAATAATTATTTAAAGTAGTGTCTAGTGCGACAACGCGGGTAGTTCCCATTTGTTCTATGATGTCCATAGAACAAAATGAAACATTTTCTACCCTATTTTGTTCGATGACGTCATGACGTCAACAAATGGTAACTACAGACTGTTTCTCTGAGAGTTTAGCTATATTAACCCGATATACACTCGTAAATAATTCAAGATAGTTTCGAAAGCGGGGTCCGCTTTCCATAATACATTAAAAAAGTGTTTCAAAGTGCATAAATAAAAAACCAACAAGTGAACATTAATTGTTAACTGCATGAAGTGCAGAAAAGAAGATTAACTCAAGACCCGCTCGTTTTTTCAGAAGCAAACGAACGAAAGTAAAGTACCCGCGGAAAAGGCCCTGGGTGAAGAACCTATACGAAAACAGAGAATACCCTGACAACTACACAGACTCGAAATTCCTCGAGCAACTCCGGAAGAACGTCCACGTCGAAAAAGTGACTCTAACCCAAGCCATCAACGGCTCATTTCGGGTCATCCTACGCATCTGCTTATGTGTCCTGTTTGCTGTCCTCTTCGTATATATGGACAACGAGTGGATAGACACATATACCGTTATATATATGTCGGCATCCGTGACTGCTATATGCTATCTGCTATATATATGCGTGGAAACAAGCTCTGTGATAAGACATTTACAGACTGTTTTAGTTTATATCGTTTTAGGTTATGTTTTGTCGCCTATATTACACACTTTGACAGATACAGTAAGTGACGACACGATATACGCTTGGGCTGTCATAATGATGCTGATTCACTTGATATTCTTCGATTATCAAGTGCCGGCTGCGATAGTTTCGAAATCATTGAGTATCAACGCGGCCATATTTGCTTCTGTCTGCTTAGTATCAAGACTGTCAACGCCATTCGACGCTTTTATTCTACTGACTGTCTCTGTTATATTCTTTGTTTTAAGCCCTCAGTTGTTCAAAGCGTTTTTGCATACGAAGTCGTTTCTATACATGTTTTTGTTTACGTTGATTTTGACTTTGGTCTCTTTGTTGTCGTTGTCGACGACTTTGTCAGTTTACTTTGTTATTTTGTTGTTTGTTTTGTGTGTGTATTGCCCAGCGATGTTCGTGCGATGGCAGAAGTATAAGGACAATATTTATGGTCCGTGGGACGAGGCGATCATCAATGATTCGGATGATTTGGACGATTTGCTCAACGAGACTGGTATTCAGGGATAATCATTGCAATTTTCGAAACTGTATGTATTTGCAAAGTTAACTTGTATTAGGATTATCAGGAAAACCTATGAAAATTTAATTTGAATTCAGAACATTAACATTCGGATTTGAAAACCTCATATTATTCACTATTAAACGACATTTGACATATATTCCTAAATATACACAATTTTCTGATAATCCTTACAAAACATAAACTTGCATGGTGTTTCCATTTTTCTGATAAGAAGTGTATAATGAACGCAATTTGTAGAGAACTGTACATTATGACCGTATATATGTCCCCACTGCAGGTCTCAGTCCTACTCTCCTACAGAGAGTGTATGGGACATAGTACACCACGCGGGACCAGTGCGCATTGGCAGACTTCACACACATCTTTGAATTTCTTTTCAGGAGTGTGCAGGTTTAGATAGAATATCAGGCTTTGTGTAGTAATTACCTAAACATAGGACATTTTATTATAATAGCCATTACGCAGTTAATAGTTAGCTTTTTGGACGATAATCAAAAAAGTGTACAACGATGAAAATTGTGATTCACTGTGAAGTTGTACGTTAATGTTACTCATTTCGCGACATCACAATCTGATGTCCTGTTTTTTGATAGTTACTACACAAAGCCAGATATTATATTTTAAAAGATTATGGTGAATGACTTTTATCTTAGAAATCGAGTTAAAATGTTACAGATGCTGTGTCATTATTTAATATAGATGCGAAATTTGTTTTGTAATAATTGAAATGTGTTTCATTAAAAAAATTATGAGAAGTATTTTAGTTTCTTTTCACCCAAAGACTCTGGCTTGTTGGAGTGTATGTAAGTGTGCTGTATTTATGTATGAAGTGTCGTCATTGTTAGCAAAGATTACTTTATACTATGTTCAATCTCAATTCAAATCAATATAGCTTTATTTAAGACAAAATGTTTTCAAAATTCAAGAGTTTATTCTAACCATTGAGAGAGGAAATAAACAATCAACAAACCTATGTCCTTTTGCGGCCCTTCAACTAACCCTGTCTAAACTAAAAGAACAAAGTAAAAAAAACAACTAAAACCCGACTACTACACGAAGAAAATGTATTTAAAAATATTTTTATGTGGTTTAAAGTATGAACATAACATAGAGAAATGCTCTTCCATCAACCAATCCGCATACCCACACTGTCTCGTGCGTCTATATGTTGATTTGCTAAACATCAATGTCAGAGTGTCAATGACTGACAAAGTCACGAAATTGCCGAGTCAGTGAAGTGATAGCCTACGCCGCAGGGACCAACTCTTACTGGGAATCGAACCCGCAACCTCTCGATTGTGAGTCCAACTGTGTCATCATTAGGCCAAGATGATGACATATTCCTGTCAGAATGCTTCCATACTGAATTTCAGCTGCCATAATCTTTTAAAATAGAACAGCTGGCTTTGATAAGTAATTACCTAAAAATAGGAGATGCAATTATAGTGTCGCGAAATAAATATAATTAATTTACAACTTTATAGTTAGCAACAATAGCAGTCACGCAGCTAATGGTTCATAGATGGCGCTTTGAACAATAATCGAAAAATATTGTGTAAAAATGAAAATTATGATTCACTGTGAAGTTGTATGTTAATGATACTCATTTCGCGACATCACAATCTGATGTGCTATTTTTAGATAGTTACTGCACAAATCCAGCTATTATATTTTAAAAGATTATGCCAACAGGAAATTCGAATGAAACTTTTATTGAGCGAATTTAATCTCTAATTGTTTGCAGAGAGAACTTCACATTGCAGCTTTTAGCCAAGTTCAAGGACAAGCTGCATGCTATTAAGGAAAAAGCTCAGACTGAAGGTGACGATGAGAAAACTGATGTACCGAAGAATGAAGATGAAGAGATCAATACGGATGAGTGGTATGGAAGGCAGTTTTCTATCCGGTTTCCGGAGCGTGATACTCAGAGCGTCTTTAATTAATATATCAAGTTAATTTTAACTTCTAATTGTCGTATCGAGTTTAAACTTTGTGAGGATTCTTGGCGTGAACTTAAAAATGGTGGTTCATTGCAATTTTAGTAATTCGTTATTGATACTGTTATGTGTGTTTTTTGTGTTATAATGGTGTGATATAGTGCAAAAAGTGTCACAGACGGTGTTATAGTATCAATTACGCAAAATTGCGAGGGTTTCGACGCGATCGAAAGTGTTTACCATGTCGAGTACATTCGGCATATGGATTCTTTCGAATTATGTTGAAACTAAGGCTGGCCTTTGAAATTCTCGTCAAGAATCGTCAAAACAAGCTATAAAATGTACACATTATACATTTTATTGAGAAAACTGAAGAAATGGCTTCGGCCTTGTTTTTATAACCTTAAAATTATAAGAGAGAAGATCATTATCAAAGACATGGCTGTATGATGTTTTGCTTTGCCTTTTCCTGGTGGGAAAAAATATTTAAAAAAATTAAACTTTGTGATTGTATGTAAGTTGGATGACAATACATAATTTGGGACCGTCGAGCTGATCTGACCCTCAGGAGGTGTATAGAACTCTACAATGGGTACTGGCACACCCCTCGAGTTTGGGCTTATTAGTTATGGTTTGATGAGTTTACTCCTTCAATGATAAGTGATCTGATGATGGAGCCAGAAAGTAGGGAGTTGAACTCTTGGGTATTAGTAAACCCCTCGAGTTCGAGTTGATTTTGTTATTTGGTGGTCTTGGTGATGAGCATGGTTTTAGTTTTTTTTTATTAAATATTTATTTCTTATTTCAGGCTCGGCCACACACTTCGCTTCGAAGAGAAAGGTGCCGTGCTAGCTAAAGACGCGTCCAGCAAAGGCGATGACTGGTTCGATATATATGACCCAAGAAACCCTATTAATAAGCGAAAGAGAGAGAACTCTGATAAGAAAAAGAGTGAGAGAGATAGGAAGAAATAAATTACTAATAAGTGAAATTACTTTTGTGTTTCATTTATACGTAGATATTATTTGTTCGATCCTGGCTCTTTCAAATTTTTTTCCGACTTCAAAAAAGAAGGTTCTCAATTCGACGGGTATTTTTTTAAAGTTTTTATTTTTAAATTTATTTTTTTATGTTTGTTACCTCAGAACTTTTGACTGGGTGATCTGATTTTGATGATTCTTTTTTTTATTTGAAAACTGCTGCTTCGCGTGTGGTCCCATTTCAATTTGCTCCAGTTCTGACAACGGCATCCATGAGAAAACGATATAAACCTTAAATTTGCCTTAATAAAAGTTGACTTTTAGGGCAATTGAAGTCGGTTTCCAGTTCTTTTTGAACGCATTTACTTGTGTAGAAAGAAGTACATAATCTATATTTCAATACTATTTTCATGTCAATGAATCTACCTTAGTTAGGAGAGGGTATGTGCCTTAACCTTGGGACATATCGTTTAACTAGATAGGTCCAACTTCGATAAAGAGGTCAACCGAAGAATCCAACTCAACTGGGCAGCGTTCGGGAAGTTAGATATTTTCTCGTCCAAAATACCTCTAACAGGTCGTCGGAGCATCTAGTAAGACGGCCTGCTACACGTTTCCCGGTACGTGGTAGCCACTCGAGAACTCTTACTACCTATCGGTTATCCATTTTCCGAGCTATGTCGGTGACCTTAGTTCGTGTGTGGATTTCCTCATTCCGAGCAAGCTCGTTCCAAGCTAGCTGAGTACACCATCATCATCACTATATATGCCCCCACTGCAGGGTCACAGTCCTACTCTCCTACAGAGAGTGTATGGGACATAGTACACCACGCGGGACCAGTGCGCGTTGGCGGACTTCACATGACTGTTCAAGACATGCAGGTTTCCTCACGATGGTTTCCTTCGCAAGCAATCGGACAATGTACTTGAATTGAAAAACAACTCATAGGTACACGGCTGGATTCGAACCCGGAATCCTCAGATTGAAAGTCCGCGCCTTATCCATTGCGCTACCGACGCATATTAGTTACTGAAAGTAACTAAAAGATAAATATGCTTAAAAAGGTTGATAAAATCGCAGCCCTCCTTTGCTTTCGCTGTAGTTGGGTAAAGGTTCTATGCAGATGTTTGGTGACGTCACTAAGTCTAATTGGTATAATACTTGTAGCACGTATCAACATGTAAAGTGGTACTTCGCCGTTATCTTGTAGGAAATCGTCGGTCAAAGTTTACGGGTCACTGTGGACCCGGTAGTGATGTGACTCAGTCGATAATATCGATGTCGATAAAAAGGATTCAATAATTGATTCGCTACTTAAAATTTGCGCAGCTGCATTTACTCGTATTTCATATCCCTTCCCTACTAATATTATAAATGCGAAAGTAACTCTGTCTGTCTGTTACGCTTTCCCGCTTAAACCTCTCAGCCGATTTTGATGAAATTTGGCACAGACAATCTTTAGACCCTGAGAAAGGACATAGGCTACTTTTTAATGCGAAAAATAAAGTACACGCGGGCGAAGCCGCGGGCAGAAGCTAGTAGTTATAATATGTCTTCTTCTCTACCATATTTTACACAGAAAATGCATTACGACAGGACTAGTGAGTGTACAACTGAGAATCCAACCCGGGACCGACGGATTATGAGTACAAGTGTGTCGACACTACGCCACGGAGGTGGTAAACAACGGCTTCTTATAAATGATTTATTAAATCGATTCCCACGATAAAAGTTTCATGCTAAATTCATTTTGCCATAATCTTCTAAACATGGACATTTGACATGATTTTCGTCTTGTCCATGTTCATTTTTAAACCTACCTGTTGGGAAACTCTGTTGAGGTCATTGAGCATTGCGTTCAGATCCTCCAAGGATTCTGCCGTTATGACTATGTCATCGGCAAATCGAAGGTGAGTGATGTAGGCGCCGTTGATGTTGATGCCCAGTTCTTTCCAGTTCACGTACCGACGACCTGGTTAAGGTCGCAGGGAGTCGCTGGATGCAGGTGGCTCGGGACCGGTCGATGCGGCGTACCATGAAGGAGGCCTATGTCCAGCTGTGGACGTTTCCCGGCTGATGATGATGATGAATCTTCTAAAACAGGATAGTTGACTTTGTGCAGTAATTATCTAAAAATAGGACATCAGACATTAACATACAACTTCACAGTGAATCACAATTCTGATTTTTACACAATTAATTATTATTGTTCAAAGCGCCATCTATGGACCATTAGCTGCGTAATGTAGCTGAGAATAAAGTTGGAAGTTAATGGTATTTATTTCACGACACTATATGTTATATCTTATCAAAGCCAGTTATTTTATTTTAAAGATTATGGCGAAAGAAATTTGTAAGGGAGCATTCTGTTTATTGGTGAGCCGCGTTCTCTTTACGTCGCGTTCTCATTAGTCGCGCATCGGATCGTCGCGTTCCTCAACGTGACGTGTGTTCCCAAAAAGATTTACAATTTAATCGATAATCCGAACGTACCTCACTAGATGTCTTGCAAATTTATAAAATTAATAATAAATTTTGCGCTGTCCGTCTGCAGATCGCTGATAAACAACCGTAAGCCAGTAATTATCTCATCCATTGCGGTAGCCTTTGTTTTATATACGTGAGCATAGGGTGGACCTGCCTATATTAGAGAAAAGAAATGTTTCAAATCCGGCCTGCACCTGCAGTCATTAAAAAAGCAAGGATTGATCTAAAGATATATGGAAAAATAGAAGAAATTTTTGTTTCATTTTTAGAGTTCCGTACCCGAAGGGTAACCAACGGGACTCATTACTAAGACTCCGCTGTCCGTCTGTCAACCGTGATAGACAGTTGAAATTTTCACAGATGATGTATTTCTGTTGCCGCTGTAACAACAAATAATATATTATTATAAGGGGTCTCCCATACAACAAACGCGATTTTTTGCTCGTTTTTGCTCGATATTGTAAACGCTAACAGAAAGACGCTTGAAATATTCATAGAATATTTAGTTATTTTTATTATAGATAATGGTACGGAACCCTTCGTGCGCGAGTCCCATTCGCACTTGACCAGTTTGTGTGTGTATTTTGTTTGTACACAATCTTTTTTATATTAAGCGATCACTTCCAATGTTATTGGTTTTTTACATTAAGTCTTGTCGTGTGTACGTACACACGTTAAGTCCGTTTAGTGCGTTTTTAATGTTTTTGTTCAAATAAACTAGGCCAAAATATTCAATTAATTATAATAATTTAATTGTAAATAAATGATCAGCAGCGGACGGGAATAGGCTGATGATGACGATGAAACAATTTTGACTTTGACCATTTTTAAATCAGCCTAGAATATGTGACAGATCTGTGGAAATATGACGTAAATTATTTTCACCTCGTTGAAAAAGAAAAAAACTCTCGACGCTCGTTTGGTATGATTTTTAAAGTGCTACTTACAATTCGCTCCGTCACAGACACATCTGTTCTGATGTACTTAGCCTGGCCCGGTCCGAATTTTGCTTGTTCGGTTCGGTAAATGTGTGACGAGCAGTACATTTTCTATTGCATTATAAGTTTCCGGTTTCAACTCTACTTAGAACGGAACAGGATCGATAGATTTGAGACGGGTTTAAGAACGAAGAACTCTTTGTGAACTTGAATGCTTTGTTGTGGTGGTATATCCATACGAATCTTTCGTCACACTCGGCCAGTACGTTAACCTGTAAGAAATTCAATGTTTGCAACGCTGTATACAGTTTTATGTCTAAACTGAAACCTCGTGAGAATAACGTTTCGGCATTTAGATCAAAGACTTGATTGTTTTATTGCTTTATACATTACTTAATTTGAAAAAATTAGCTCTCAAGCTTGAGCTTTTATAATTTAATGAACCTAATTACTGCATTACACTTTTAAAATAATCAATTGATCACCCTATTTGTTCCCGTGGGTGCGTGGGTAAAAAAGCCACTTTTAAAAGATTGTGGCAAATGAAATTTTGTAATGTGGAAGCTTTGAGAGAAATCCCGTTATAAAGAATGAAGACAATAATATGAAAGCTATTCCGACGGTGAAAGTTTCATTCTTAAGAGGCTTTGTTGGTTAGACCACGTGGTCGCGTTCAAGGTTGCATTGTTTTGTAGCTGACCCTATCCGAGCCCTATCCTACCCGAGCGCGTACGGTGAGACAGCATACACTACGCGAAGTTATCCACCCGTTATTTGGATGTTTCGTAGTCCAGGGATCATTTTAAGGATACAGTATATTATGTAACCATTTTTTAATACAGTATACTAATGAAATTTCAGATGTCGGTGGTTTTTCCAAATTGTTCTAAATTGATTCATACTCTTGTAAATCAGGTTCAAAATTGGGGGCTTTTTATTACCGTAAAATACAATTCTTTGACGCCCTGTAGCTCTGGAAGTATATATGTAAACGAAAATCTGACTCACCACCGACACATATATTTGTTTCTAGATTGTATCTTGATAATTTCATAGATTTTCATAGCTTAATACTCAAAATATGACTGGACTACGTTTGTATGGGCGCTTTGACATACCCTCTTAATTGAACTTTATTGTCAGCTACAATAGCCGTTACGCAACTAATGGTCCCTAGATGGCGTTTTTGAACATTAAAAAATAGAGTGTCAAAATTAAAATGGTGTTCCACTATGAAGATGTATGTTAATGATACACATTTCGCGACATCACAATCTGATGTACTATTTTTATATAACTACGTCACAAAGCCAGCGGGCCTATTTTATAAGATTATGGTAAAATACATAAAGTATAGAAGTTAAGGCGCGAAATAGAAAAAACTTAGATCGTGACAAAATCTCCTACAGAGAGTGTATGGGACATAGTACACCACGCGGGACCAATGCGGATTGGTAGACTTCACACACACCTTTGAATTTCTTTTTAGGAGTGTGCAGGTTTCCTCACGATGTTTTCCTTTTTTTGATTTTTATCATTCGTACATAAATTCCAAATAACAAATTAGAACTCATTGGTACGAGCCAGGATCGAACCCAGACCTCGATTGTTCAATTACTGACGCTCTACACAACTGAGCTACCACGGCTTGCAAAAACTTACGTAATATGAACTTACATATTAATATTCCGACTGGTAGATTACAGTACGTCATGAAAAAAATATTTAAAATTCATTATATAGTCGCTTCATACAAACCTCGCCTACCGTAAAACAATAACCGAAACTTACAAGTACTTAAAAAATAAATAAAAAAATACAAAATCCGTGTTATCTCATCGTACAATCTTACCATGGAAATCTTATGAGTTTCCAATAAAAAACACGAATTAAAACAGAGGTCTGTAAACTCAGAGATTCCATGGTATGATTATACTAACTAATTCGTGGTTAGACCACTGTGAGTTTGGACTTCTGACAAATTCAGAATCTTTTTATAAACTAGATATATTTTATGGTAGTATTGTGAATTTTGAGACAAGTTTATTACTTGATTAGTTAAGATCCTCAAAACTATGTTCTTTCGTATTTATTTAATTTTTATTCTTTGTTTAGTTCTTTTATCTTATATCTGATTCGTTTTATATAGTTACTAGTTGGAGCCCGCGACTTCGTTCGTTCGACTTTATGACCGTAAGAAACGTTCATAGAATTTCTTTATAAACAACATTGGTAGTTTTCCCTTCGCGGGGCCAATATATAAGTCCTGAAGCGTTA
The DNA here is from genome assembly GCA_910589575.2 of Carcina quercana. Lineage (NCBI taxonomy): Eukaryota > Metazoa > Arthropoda > Insecta > Lepidoptera > Depressariidae > Carcina > Carcina quercana. Next base: position 2,023,005 of record OU342454.1, on the reverse strand, counting down.
CTGACCCGCGAGAAAGCAACATAAAGTTGGCCGTGTGAAAAGCAACCAAATCTCAGGTCTACACCGGCAGCTTTCAGTCTCTGTCCCTGCGACTTATTTATTGTCATTGCAAAGCAAATAGTCACAGGGAACTGTGTGCGTTTAAACTCAAATGGGAAATTGTTGGGAATGAGTGGAATACGTGGCATAAATACAGTTTCGCCTGCACCACACCCAGTTAGAATTTCAGCTTCGATTATATTTCTCTGCAAAGCACTTGAAAATATAGTTATTAAAGATTTTTTAGTATTCTTTTTCCTCTTCAGAGGAGTCTTTTATATGTGGAAGCTTATAATTGGCCAATGTTTGTCTACATTACTGCAAATATTGTAAATAAAGCTGCTAGCTTTCCAAATAAATAAAAATAACACACTGTTAGAAATGAGACAACTTTGGATTAATTTCTTGTAGCAATCTTGAGAGCTCAACCAGGAGTGCCGTCCTTCCCAACATGCCCAAATTTCCCCCTCACGTAGCTCAGGGACGACTACGTGACGTCACGGCGTAGCTGATGATGTCATGGCGTAATACACACACGAGGGTAAGATGTCCTTTTTTTATTATACTATGTTTTAACAACAACATCTTAAAGCGATCGTAACTACCAAAAGCGCGGTGATTATGGCAAATCTCCTTATGAAAGTCTGAACTGGTGTTCTATGAGTGAGGCCTATGTCCAACAGTGGACTTGCTGGCGTTTATGATGAATCGGTAATAGACATATGTATTTATTAGCAGACAAAATTACAAAGTCAACCGAAAACGAAAATTAATATAAATATTTCTGCTACCATTTTTTGATGTTTAATTGAGGTAACTTTTAATTGGCCATGTAATCAATACTTAAGAGGGTATGCTGGTGTCAAAGCGCCCATACAAACGTAGTCCAGTCATATTTTGAGTATTAAGCTATGAAAATCTATGAAATTTTCAAGACACAATCTAGAAACAAATATCTGTGTCGGTGGTGAGTCAGATTTTCGTTTAAATATATACTTCCAGAGTTACAGGGCGTCAAAGTATTGTATTTTACGGTAATAAAAAGCCCCAACTTTGAACCTGATTTACAAGAGTATGAATCAATTTAGAACAATTTGTAAAAACCACCGACATCTGAAATTTCATTAGTATACTGTATAAAAAAATGGTTACATAATATACTGTATCTTTCAAATGATCCCTGGACTACGAAACATCCAAATAACGGGTGGATAACTTCGCGTAATGTTTGCTGTCTCACCGTACGCGCTCGGGTAGGACAGGGCTCGGATAGGGACAGCTACAAAACAATCCAAATTTGAACGCGGCCACGTGGTCTAACCAACATACCCTCTTAATACAAGAATACATTTGAATATAGCTGTGTTACGCAAACAAAATGAAATAAATATGCTACACGCCTGGACTTACAATCCCGGGTTCGATTCCCAGGGGCGAATTCTATAGGTACTCGGTTTGGTTAGTGGTTAGCAGTATTTTCTATGTCCGCCTGGCTAGCTACCAGGTAGCAGAGCCAGCGCCTTATTATCTCTAGGCTTATGTGTGAGCACGCTTATCATCCAACGGCCTTATCGTCACTTACCATCAGGTGAGATGAAGGCCAAGTGCAAACCCATCATACATTATAAAGTAACCCAAGTACGCGATAGAATTATATCATTTTTTGTCGTAGCAATAAATCAAAATTGATGTCAATTGAGTCTGTTTATAAATACCATTTATATGCCACATAAAATTATTTATAATAACTTGACATTTGCCGATTGCCTTTTAGCGAATTCAAGAGAAAACTAAAATCATTTTTCGAATTCAGTCCCTTCTACTCTAATAAAGAATTCATAGAATTACGTCTGACTAGTGAAATGTTCATTTCTATTTAAACGTTTAGGTTAATTTAATTAGGCTAATTAAGTATAGTTTTAATATGCGTATATGTAATATTTTGACGTGCCGAGTGTAATGTTCATATTACTAAGTTATTGAAGTGAATCTTGAATATGTAACACATATGGATTCTTGGCGCGAACTTGAAAAATTGTGGTTCATTGCAATTTTTGTAATTGGTTAATAATACTGTTTTTTGTGTTATAATGGTGTGATATAGTGCAAAAAGTGTCACGGACTGGTGTGATATAGTATCACTTACTCATAATTGCGAAGGTTTCGACGCGATCGGGAGAGTTTACTATGTCGAGTACATTCGGCATATGGATTCTTTCGAATAATGTTGAAACCAAGGCTGGCCTTTGAAATTCTCGTCAAGAATCCAAAAGAAGCGATAAATGTAAAAACCTCAAAATTTGTTCAACTAGTTTTACTTTTCATTGGCTAGATAACCACTTGTTATTATTATTTGAAACAAGGGGGGTGGTCCACCGGGCCCAACCATTCACTGCGACCTTAATAGATCTATTGTTACCCCTATGTGGTTAAAGCACTTCCCCGAGGCCCACTCCGATCATATATCGGACGATGTCTCTAGGGGTGGAGGCTTTAATATCGTCTGGTGTGACGATATGGCCTCCAAGGTACTTTTGTCTACTGTGATGGAGTGCATCGCAGTGACAGAGGATGTGGATGGGTGTCTCCTCTTCCTCTTTACAGAATCTGCAAATCTTATCGTCTCCTAGACGCATATAGGTCAGGTGCTTGTTAAGTTTGCAGTGCCCTGTGAGCGTTCGTGACAGAATCCTTAAAGGATTTCTATCTAAGGAAAGTGCTTCTCTTGCAAACTTTGCGTTGTAGCCTGCTAGAAGCGCTTTTGAGTGGTCTTGACCTGGTGTCGCTTTCCAGTATCGTAGTCCTTGCTCGCGGGACCAGTTTGCCAAGACACTCCTGATGACGCACGAGGAGACGCCCACAATCGGTTCTGGACCAATTATTTGGCCCTCGGCGCCAGCTCTAGCCAATTCATCGGCGGCTTCGTTACCGCCAATGCCGCAGTGTCCAGGCACCCATCTGAGAGTTACCGAGTTGGCAGCTCCCAGTTCATTGAGTTTCTGGACACACTCCATAGTCAACTTGGAGGTAATTTCATATGACATGAGGGCCTTCAGTGCAGCCTGGCTATCCGATAGGATAACAATTTTCTTGTTCTTGTACGAGCGAAGTAGGTTTTCGTGTACGCAATGAATGATTGCGAACATCTCGGCCTGGAACACCGTTGAGTGCTTCCCTAGGTTGACGTATTCGTCCACCCTAGGACGCACTCCGTGCACCCCAGCCCCTGCTTGCCCGTTTTTCTTTGATCCATCTGTGAACCAAATGAGCTCTCCGGACTGAAGTTCAGGTTGGTCTTCCTCCCAATCAGTCCTTTGAGGCAAATGCACCTTGTAAAGCTTTTGAAAGCTGAACTCCTTCATCAAGGTGTCCAAGGGCATTGCGCTGATGTCGCTGCGCATGAGATCTGATTGCAGTTTTCTCATGGCCGATGATTGCCAGTTGTAGTTGGAACTGACACGTGTGCGGAGCATTGCCATCCTCGCCTCCATTTGCACCTGAAGGTGTAGAGGGGTAAGGTTTAGCATCGCTTCCAGCGCCGCTGTAGGTGACGAAGATAAGGCGCCCGTGGTAAGCAGGCAGGCCATTCTTTGAAGTCCATTTAGCTTCTTGATGCATGTCACTTGGTTGGTCTTGCCTTGCCACCCCACACAGCCGTAGGTGACCATGGGTCTCGCTATAGCCGTGTAGAGCCACAGTGCGATCTTTGGCTTAAGACCCCATTTAGCACGAACCATCCGGTGACATACTCCCAGTGCCATCTTGGCCTTCTTGATCACATAGTTAATGTGCGAGTTCCAGGAGAGTCTGTGATCGAGGATTACTCCAAGATACTTGACCTCGCTGGAGAAATTGATTGTTTTACCAAAGAGTGTTGGTGGCTTCAAGAGCTCCAGCCTTCTCTTTCTGGTAAAGGGGACGATAATCGTTTTCCCCGCGTTGACAGAGAGCTGAGACTCTCCGCACCATGTTTGGACTATATTCAAAGCCGTTTGCATTAGATCCGATATGACATTCGGAGATTTCCCCACCATGGTCACCACCAGATCATCTGCATAGCCTTGAGTGTCAAAGTGAGCGTTGTTTAGCTCTTTTAGGAGGCCATCGACTACTAAGGACCACTGAAGTGGGGACAGCACGCCTCCTTGGGGGCATCCACGCGTAAGTTTCACTTTAATGGTGTCGTCCATTAGTGTCAATGTCGCCTCCCTGTTTCGTAGCATCGCTTCCACCCAATTTATGGTTGTAGAATCAATGTTACGCCGTGTCATACTTTCCAGTATGATGTTTGTGGAGGTGTTGTCAAACGCCCCCTCTATATCCAGAAAGGTGCACAGGGCGACTTCTTTGTCCACTTGTTAAAGCCATTATTTAAAAAAAAAACACTGATATGGGTCTAGTGCCTGAAATAAAGTGATAAAAAAATATTATGTGCCGTAGTGCCTAAGTTCATACTTTTCGAAACTAAACAAAGGCAAATTACGTTTTGTTGTAGTTCAACACATTATTACCGAGTGAAAAACAATGGTTGTGGTCATCGCTAAGCTATTTAGTGCACGTGGGTTTATTTATTGTTCGAGGAACCCTAATCGTGACGTCATCGACCATTGTACAATGTATATCGTTTATTCCTTTATGATTATAGACAAGCCTCGCTCACAGATCGCCACGTCGATTGTTTCGTTTATTCAGAATCATTATTATATACATTCCCACCTCTCCGCTCCCGTTATTCCTGTTTTTATTTTAGCCAGGATCTACAGCGGTGCACTTGAAACGCGTCCACTGAAGATGGATGAATTTCCTACGGACTCTAAAGCTATCTTGGGACCCCAGACTTGTTTACAACAAAGAAATAGGGTGGAGTGGTAAAGTCGTTCCCACTTCTCCCACATGGTAAATGGGAGATAGCGCAAAATCTAAAATCAACCATAAGGTCACCTACTAATGGGAGGACGGCCGAGTGAAGCCCGACCGCCCGGTTATTATTTACAGTAAATTTACACTTAACAAAATTACTAAAGCTACGATTGGTTTTTTGCTAGTCCCAGCTCTAGGTAAGTCATAGTCTGTCACAGTGCTAGGACTAGAGACTGTAGATATCTTGCGGCTGATGAGAGGAAACTCGATTCCGAGTGACGGAAAACGTCTGCCGAGTCAACATTGTTGATAGCTCTATTTTGGCTTTATTAAGAAGTTGTAGGACGCAGTAGAGCGGCGATGTAGAAGGCGCTTTAGTTCTATCTATGAGAACATGGACGCAGGTGTGTGAATGTGCCATAATACCACTCTTGGTGGATTGGTGATCACAGTAACATGTTGTTTACATTACGCGTGAAGGTCCCCAGCTTACTATATATGTCCTAGGTAGTGCCAACATGCCTTAATCTGACCTGTTGGTAACGATTAAGCTGTTTAGATGTAAAACGTGCTCACACACAGGCGTTGACCATGCTATCTTTCCTTACCAGAACACAACAGTGCTTTTAACACTGCTGTTTGGTGGCAGAATGTAGAAGTGGCATTTGTGAAAATTGCCTGAGTATCACAGATTTGAACTCGAGACCTCTGAATCATGAGGTCAGCAAATCCTACTATGATCACCACGGTTTAACCACATTTTCTCCAAGCTAAAGTTTAAATTAAACTATTTTGCTAACTCTACTGGACCCTCCAGTTAAACAAAGGAGACCTGTCTCGCTAACGCAACTTTTTAAGGTTCACATGAGGCAGAGGAAGTAAGCTTAGTCAGCCAACCGTGTCTCGGACACACCCAAAGATTTGCGCCACAAGATTCGCGAAACGAATCCGCTTGGACGTGTGAAGATTCAAACCAAAGAGTTTTTAAATCAAATGTTATTCGATCTTCATCGCTGATGGGTGTTCAAACTTTTTGGTGGTGCGAACTGCGTGTATTGGAACGCTGAGTGGCGCGGGAAAATCTTAAAATGATTTAAAAGCATATTCTCTGCATTTAAATTACCTAGATGTTTTTATAGTTTTATAATAATAATGATATTGCCCAAATGAGATTTTGTCATATTATGTTTTCATGAAAGACTGAATAATGAAGTGCTAGCATGTTATTAAGATTTATAACGAAAATGTTGTGGACACAAGTTTGGTGCCCAATTCTGTTCGTCGCTGGTGTGCAGACCCTTTCTATCGACTCTCAGCTGGGTACCTCTATTGAAGGTAAGAATTTTGTTATTATTTTTGATATTTTCGGGCGCTTTGTTTTGTCGTAGACTCGCCCCCTTCACCCGCGCTGCGCCCCGATGCGAAAACGTGCTTATATGTCAAGCTATACATTTCCTTCATTTCTTTTCACACTATAAACAACTATAAAGTTGGTGCGGGTATTTGTAATATATATATAATTATAATTTGTGAATGTAACTTTGTTCTTGTTCTTTATATACCCTCAGAGCATAAATTGTTTAGTTAAGTTGTTTAGTTTTAAACGGATGTCAATGAAAGAGACCAGCATCTAAGTGACAGGCTCGGCCTAGTCTAGATGCTAGTGTTCACATTAATTTCCAATGCTACTTGTACTATTAGATTAAGACCATTGTAAACAATTTTATGCAATAAAAATACTTTTTACTTTACTTTACTTTCACTTGTTATTGACTTTGTTATCTGAATTTTTTTGGACAATTGTAATTATTTATTATTCATTAGCTTAGCATTAATTTTATTGTCAAATTTTTAAGTATTTAAATGTGTGTACACCTGAAAATGTAGGGTTTGGTCTGAACTGTACTGTATGTGTATATGTGCTTATATGTACCCAAACTCACGCACAATAAAGATTTCATTTCATTTCCAACCTTCCGATAACAGAGATTCATGGTTTGTGATTTTTGCACATTTTTTATTATTTCTGATACAAACGATTCATCAACAGCTTATATACGTCCCCACTGCAGGGGCTCAAGCCTACTCTCCTACAGAGAGTGTATGGGACATAGTCCACCACGCGGGACCAGTGCGCATTGGTAGACTTCACACACACCTTTGAATTTCTTCTCAGGAGTGTGCAGGTTGCCTCACGATGTTTTCTTTCACCGAATAGCCAATGGTAATGATTTTTATCATTCCTCCTTAAACCATAGAGACTCACGTACTCGGCTTTATCTATATCCGCCTGTTACCTACGTCTGATGCCAAACATCAGCGTTAATAGCACTGATGTGTTCCGGTATGAAATATATTAGTGTCAGTTCATTAGCTTGATACTAAAACGTGGTACAAAAATGCTGCACCAAAAACTTAACCAATATTAGAGACATACTGGAAATCGAACCCGGGACCTCTGGATTGTGAGTTTACCTGTATAGCCACTAAGACACATATGCGGTCAAGTTGTTCATTTTAGGGTTCCGTTTGTCTGTCTGTCAGGAGCCTTAGATCTTGAGATTTGCCTTATAGATTGCATTAGATCTGTGTAAAAATCAAAGTACTAGGTCAACGTAATTAAAATATACAGCCGTTTATGCAGCATATTTTGTCGATTTCCCTCGAAAGCGAATCAAAACCTATTGAATCTTCCCAATGACTTAGAATCCTGAAAATTGTCTAGAAGCAAGGTCACAAGCACAAATATAGGAATAAATCTGAAAAGTATTGTATGTACGTCTCGTAATTACCGTATTTAAAACAATTGTTTTAGTTAAAGAAATCGACATATGTTAAAACATATGGCGAGCAAAATCGCTTCAATAGCGAGTGTTATCAGGCAGGTGGCGACATCTATGCTTTCATGGCAGAAACTCGCAAACTCTAATTAAATCTCATTTAAATCATTTTTACAATTACAAACTATTTCAGCGCCTGTCGTTATATTCTTAATGCTAACAATTTTGTTAAAAATGGCCCGTTGTTTTCGTTAGGACCTTATTTATGATTTTTAGTATATTAATTATTCATATTCTGTACGGAACCCTCGGTGCGCCAAATACTTGTAATAAGTGAGGTTATGTCATTGAAGTTACGAAATATTTTGGTCTCAATAAGTATAATCTTAGGTAATTGAGATGAACGTCTTCCTACCAGAGCGGAGGTCATTATTTCACTTATGTAAATATGCAAAAACATTGTTATTCCAAAAATAGTTTCTCGATTTTGTTTATACTTTTAAATAACCTGCTGTTTGAAGAGTGGTTTGAAGAACTATTTGCTAATTGAAATAACATTAAAAAAACTGTAGCTAGTTTTTTCTATAGTTTCGATGAAGAAGAAAAAAACTGTCTGTCCAAGAAACTACTAATGCTCTCTGTATGCCAAGCGCGATGGTTCTACTAAATTAAAAATAAAACATATGAATTATTCGATAATTATTACCACTGTTCATTTTATTTTCAGACTGCTTCGAAAGGATCTCCATTGGCGAACAACTGCCGTTCAGCGCCATCTACCGCAATGTTACGGAACTAACGACGCGGGAGTGTGAACAGATCTGCAGGCAGGACAAGCAGTGCCAGACTTACGACTACGGGTTAGTAGTAAACGTCGATAGATGGCGTTCTTTGTGGTTTTATTATTTACTCATCTATACCAAAGATGGCGTAGTAAGTAGGCTTTGTTTTTGAAATTATTGTATAATTGCCGAGAAATGTAGAAAAGAGCGAATGAGGGCGCCACTGTCGCTCTATGTCCTCTTAATCAATTGTAATGATGTTGATAAAATTGATGTGTATTTCGTTACTCCACAGTGTCGGAGCGAAAGGCAATGCAACATGCGATCTCAGCAATGTCAACGAAAAAGAACTCAAAGAGAAGAACCTGATTATGCGCCATCCGGACTACGATATATATGTCCGAAGGTTCCAGTGTGAACAATCACCACCAACTCCATTGCAAACACAATTGGACGAAGGTGTAGGACCTGCACACAGACCCGTCTTCAGACCTGAAGTAGAAGACACAAAAAGACCTTTAGCTGATGACTTTCCACCAGATCTAAGACCTTTTGAATCAAACAGACCTGATGTTCCCTTCAATCCTTACAGACCTTCTAGACCTTATCCCAATGCGGAAAGACCAGATGATTATAATAACCAGAAACCTGATTTTGATAGACCGCCTTCGTATGGTCTTCATAGGCCACAAGATACACCTTTCAGACCAGAAAGACCACATCAATCTCATAAACCAGATGGTAACGATGTCCTCCAATTCCAAACCCCAAGGCCTGGCTTGAGACCAGATCCTTACAATCCTTATCCTGTTGAGGATGTCTCAAACATTTATGGTCAGAAGCCGAGTAGACCTGGCGATTCAAGACCAGGGGATCCACCATATCAATACATACACAGACCTAATAAAAGACCAAGTTATAATAATGACCTGTTCGGACCTATAGATCCTTATAAACCAAACTACTCGCAAAGACCATACGAAAGACCTACATATGATTATAACAGTCAGTATGCAAGCAATTATGGTCAGAATCAATATCCAGACAACTCGGTCTACGTAGAAATTTATGATCCTCCAAGACCTTACAGACCTCCAAACGTTAGACCTATTTACGGGACGGGCTATGGCACCTATGGACAGAGTTATGGTTACGGTAACCCTGGCTCTTATGACTTTGGGAGCCCATCCAGCCAGAATCATTATGCCCAGTCTCAGAATAGCAATTTGCACTATTATGGAACTCAGTCAGAAAGTCACAATGGGTATAATCGACCCCAATATCTGGCTGACCAGAGACCATCTCATGGCAGTCAAGGATATGGGAGTTTATCATCTCCACCGTTGGTTGGATATGGTTCTACTGGCTATGGAACTCAATCTCATAAACCTCATGATTATGGTACCCAAGGATTGTATGGCAGCAATCAGAGTTTATATGGGGGCAATCATGCCAACTATGGAAATAACCAAGGCTATGGAAGCCTAAGTAGTCCTACATATGGGGTAAGCTACCATGGTACCCATCAGTCTCCATATGGCAGTAGCGAATATCAAGGAGGCAGTTATGGTAACAAACCCATGAGTGATAATAGACCTTTGTATGGAAACATTAAACCTTTATACAATGATGAACGTCCTTTATACGGCGCGAACAAACCTTCCTACAATGACGATCGCCCGTCATACGTGGCGAACAAGCCTTCATACAATGATGATAAGCCATCATATGGTAGTAACAAACCTAACAATGACGAAAGGCCTTCATATGGAAATAAACCTTCGTACAACGGTGATCGACCTTTGTATGGAAGTAATACGCCGTCATACAGTGGTGATAGTCATTTGTATGGTAACAAGCCTTCACACAATGATCAACCTTCATATGGAAGTAACAAGCCCTCATATAATGATGAACGCCCTTCATATGGAACTAAACCTTTATACAATGACGAACGTCCTTCCTACGGAATGAATGACTATAAGCCAGCGTATGGGGTTCATAAACCTACATACGGCAATGGTCAGCCGTACGGAGGCAACACGCCTTCCTACAATGATGAAAGACCTTCATATGGCCAAAAACCTTCTTATAACGACGACCGTCCTTATGAAAGTAAGCCTCCAGTCAATGATGAACTTCCTTCCTATGGAGTAAACAAACCTTCACATAATGATGATCGACCTTCATATGGAAACAATCCTTCACACAATGATGAGCGACCTTTATACGACTTAAACAAACCTTCATACAACGATGACCGTCCTTCATATGGAATCAAACCATCATACAATGACGACCGACCTTTGTACGGTTTACACAAACCTTCTTACAATGATGACCGTCCTTCATACGGAAACATACCTTCATACAACGATGATCGACCTTCATATGGGAACACACCTTCATACAATGATGATCGACCTTCATATGGAAACAAGCCTTCATACAGTGATGATCGACCTTCATACGGCGTAAACAAACCTTTACATGATGAACGACCTCCGCATGCCACGCATAAACCTTCATACAACGATGATCGACCTTCATATGGGAACACACCTTCATACAATGATGATCGACCTTCATATGGAAACAAGCCTTCATACAGTGATGATCGACCTTCATACGGCGTAAACAAACCTTTACATGATGAACGACCTCCACATGCCACGCATAAACCTTCATACAACGACGATCGACCTTCATACGGAACTAATAAACCATCATACAACGATGATCGACCTTCATATGGGAACAAGCCTTCATACAGTGATGATCGACCTTCATACGGCGTAAACAAACCTTTACACGATGAGCGACCTTCACATGTCACGCATAAACCTTCATACCACGACGATCGACCTTCATACGGAACTAATAAACCATCATACAACGATTATCGACCTTCATACAGTGATGTTAATCGGCCAGATGGCGACTTAGGTCCTCAATTCGATGACACACCAGGCTATGGGGTTGAGGATTCAAAGAACAGTGGCCATAAAAGACCACAAAAAACAAATCAGACGGATTATTATAAACCAAGCGTCAAACCTGTGTATGAGTTTGAATTGGATAAACCTAACAATGTTCCAAGTTATATAGTGAGACCCAGTGGTGAAGTGATCACATCGAGACCAGTGACCATTGGTGATTATGGCGAGAGGATAGACCAGGGACGTGAACCGGGGAAGGAGCGTTTTAAGGGTGAGTTTCCATACCATTTATACCATTTATTTGCCACAGACAAAAATTAATAAAAAAATGCCAAGGTTCTGTGTGAGGAGCTGTCTGAGTAACCGTCGTGCAGTGTGCTGTACAACACTGGTTCTCAGCAGCCCCTATTCTAACAATATTTTAACAAACTTGCACTCAGCGCTTCACAATTATCAGTCAGTCAGATGCCGATGTATAAAGAAAATAAAAGTAGCAATGTATATGGAGCACGGGTGTGGAGGTGCGTCCTCCCTCGCATCCTTAATGACTTACATAGAAATCTGGCAGAGGAAACCGAACTACTTAAGAGGGTATGCTGGTGTCAAAGCGCCCATACAAACGTAGTCCAGTCATATTTTGAGTATTAAGCTATGAAAATCTATGAAATTATCAAGACACAATCTAGAAACAAATATCTGTGTCGGTGGTGAGTCAGATTTTCGTTTAAATATATACTTCCAGAGTAACAGGGCGTCAAAGTATTGTATTTTTCGGTAATAAAAAGCCCCAACTTTGAACCTGATTTACAAGAGTATGAATCTATTTAGAACAATTTGGAAAAACCACCGACATCTGAAATTTCATTAGTATACTGTATTAAAAAAATGGTTACATAATATACCGTATCCTTCAAATGATCCCTGGACTACGAAACATCCTAATAACGGGTGGATAACTTCGCGTAGTGTATGCTGTTTCACCGTTCGCGCTCGGGTAGGATAGGGCTCAGATAGGGACAGCTACAAAACAATCCAAATTTGAACGCGGCCACGTGGTCTTACCAACATAGCCTCTTAATAGTAAACAATTAAAAAATGTTATAAAGCGATTCCTCTGCCAGAGTGGGTGCAGGGACGCGGGGCGGACACTTGCTCCAGGTATATGTGGAATTGTGCAGCTCTCCAGGCGCACATAATTTTCTAAAAGGAGATTTTGCGCACTGAAAAACTGTATTAAACAGTTTCAATTTTAATTTTTTTAAAAAACAAATATAACCATTTCTACGATTAGACCGAAACTGAAACAACCAATTTTTTCAAGGGCTTACATTTTTTGAGCATTTAGTAAAATTTCTTTCAAATATTTTTTCAAAGTGTTTTGGTACTTCAACTTGTAACTGTGTTTTAATGTTTAATAATTTATTTTCTTTATTTTAAGAGGACATAGAGACTATACAATAATTTCAAAAACCAAGCCGGACTTTTTGTAGTCATTTTAGATGCTGTGTAGTTATTATAAATTGAACCGTCTAAAGTGGTCACTTTTAACTGTTTTATTGATAGTAACTGAACACAATCGATATATCAAGTCATGATGTATCGATAAAATGTAAACCAGCGATAACTACAAAAAGTCCATTTTGGTTTTGAAATTATTGTATAATTGTAGAGAAATATAGAAAAGAGCGAATGAGGACGCCACTGTCGTTCTATGGACTCTTAACCGCCTCGTTGCTGAATGGCTACACGATTGTACTTACCATCCAGAGGTCCTGGGTTCGATTCCCTGTGGGTCTACCTATCGGTCCTCGGTATGGTAGGGCATTTTACATTTCCACCTGTCTAGCTGCCACCATGTTACCTAAGTCTACCAACAAACAACAGTGTTAGCACTGTTGTGTTCCGCTTTGAAACCAGAGTCATCTTGCACGGCTACCATTCAACGGTTTTATAGTCACTTACCATCAGGTAAGATGAAGGCCAAGTGCAATCAATTCGACTGACAACCAATCTGCACTATGATTTGTTTGATTTTGTTTTTTTGTCTAAAACAACAATATCGAGTAATTATATATTTCACCTTCTCGTCCAAAATACCTCCAAATACTTTAATCAATGCGTGTTGTCAGTGATGACACACGGAACCGAAACGTGGTCCTTTACTGTGGGACGAATAAACAAGCTCAAAGTCACTCAACGTGCAATGGAACGAGCTATGCTCGGAATTTTTCTTCGTGATAAAATCCGGAATGAGGAAATCCGTAGAATACGAAGGTCACCGACATAGCTCGACGAGTCAGTGAGCTGAAGTGGCAATGGGCAGGCCACATCGCTCGCAGAACCGATAACCAGTCAGGAGAAAAGGTTCTCGAGTGGCGACCAACCGGGAAACGTCTACCAGGCCGTCCCCCCACTAGGTGGACCGATGACCTGGTTAAGGTCGCGGGGAGTCGCTGGATGCAGGTGGCTCGGGACCGGTCGATGTGGCTGATGATGATATATTTCAAATTAATTCAAAACCTAAATTAAGTTGGAAGGAAATTGGAAATTCCAATCAACTACCGCTATACATTTATTGTTTAAAACATTATTTAAATCTATATGTAGTTGAATTCGACAAAACTCGATAAATTAACTCTAAAACATTGAAAACGCCGAAACAGGCACATTTTAAGGTCACGCCCTCTCGTCAGTTACTATATCATTGTTTTATAACAATTAAATATTACGGTGTCTGGGTACACTGGGCGGGCAGGGGACATAACGAGAGGTTGACGATTTTTAAACAATCACGGATGGATGCATCGACATGCAGATAAGGTACCCGTAGTGCACCAGACTATCTCCTTTTTACGAAGACCTCATGAGGCAAAATGTTAAAATCCGGCATACATTCTTAGACTATTTGAAATGTCAATGAATAACCTGAACATATATAGAACAATATATATATAAACCCCCCCCCCCCCCCTCCCCACCCCCACTTACTCTCTTTTCGCTTACACACACACACACACCAACACTTTTATACCATAACACCAACCAATACACAAATTTTTGTTTGTATAAAGTCTCGGTGGAATCACTGGTTATTGTGACACAGGTTTTACCTGCTGCAGTAATGCAGAGATCTTCAACAAGCATAGAAATAACAAAAAATATTTAGCGACATTTCATGTATTTAAACAGTGTTAATAAACTATTTTTATTTTATTTATTTATTTTTTATTTATTACAATCCGTAGTAGTAAATCTGTAGACGAACAAGGCTCATCGTCATAGCTCGACGAGTCAGTGAGCTGAAGAACCATTAATCGATGGCGAGTAAAAGCGTACCACGGAGGAGGCTATGTCCAGCAGTGAATGTTTCTCGGTTGATAATGGTGATTTAGAAAAATAATAGAATTATATTTTTGTTTGTATTTTGTACTAATCATACAAGATCATGCTTTTTAACTGACTTCAAAAAAGGAGGACGTTATTAATTCGATGGGTATGTTATTTTATTTTATGTTTGTTACCTCATAACTTTTGACTGGGTGAACCGATTTGGATGATTTATTTTTTATTTGAAAGGTGGTGCTTCCCGCGTGGTCCCATTTCAATTTGGTCCAGTTCCGACAGCGGCATCCATGAGAAAACTATATAAATCTGAAATTTGTCTTAATAAAAGTAGACTTTTAGTGCAATCGAAGTTGGTTTCCAGTTCTTTTTGAACGCATTTACTTGTTTGTACTAAGTGAAAACGTCATGTTATGTCATTCAATCCATCGACGCCATCTTTGATGAAATTTATGAATTACTAGTTTAAATATGCAATACATATTTGAATAAATCATTCCATTTATAAATACAATATAATATCTATTTTTCTTTCGACCTTTCTAAATAATTTATATTCAGTTGTAAACGTAATAAAATTACTTTTTCCACTTCAGTACGCAAATAAACCGAACAATTTCCTAAAAAATCCACACGCTGATTAATCTAACCACTGACCTTTAAGCAGAGGTTAAAGCTAACTGTCCCATAGTTTGACTAACGCTGACCTTCGAGTGACGGGAGACAATGCCTAATTATTTTAACTATAAAAGTTAGTGACTCCAAGTTTAACATCAAGTTAGTTAATTATTTGATGCGGAAGTTTATGGACTGACTGATTATTTAACTTGCAAGTTAACAATGCAATTTTTTTGTTTCATTGTTTCTGATAGGGTTGGGCGGTTGTAAAAAAAGAATGAAAGCTTACAGTAAGAGAGAGTATAAAAGGCCATTCATTCCTGTGTGGTTTATCACAAAATATTTGATATATATGCACTAGTAAAAATTTTAACATTTAGGAATTTGAATGTACATTTGGGGGGGGGGGGGGGGGGGGGCAGAATTTAAATCGTAAAGTTACATATTTTCTTCTTAAATAAATTCTTTCAAAATTCTAATCTTTTAAAATGGAATACCTGGCTTTGATAACCGCCTTCGTAGCCTAATGGCTGCACGCGGGGGTAGCTATCGGTGGATTAGTTAGTGGTAGGGCATTTTATCGTGGTCTTTTACTGTGGGCCGAATAAACAAGCTCAAAGTCACTCAGCGAGCAATGGAACGAGCTATGCTCGGAATTTCTCTACGTGATAAGGTCCGGAATGAGGAAATCCGTAGACGAACGAAGGTCACCGACATAGCTCGACGAGTCAGTGAGCTGAAGTGGCAATGGGCAGGCCACATCGCTCGAAGAACCGATAACCGGTGGGGAGTAAAGGTTCTCGAGTGGCGACCACGTACCGGGAAACGTCTACCAGGCCGTCCCCTTACTAGATGGACCGACGACCTGGTTAGAGTCGCGGGGAGTCGCTGGATGCAGGTGGCTCGGGACCGGTCGATGTGGCGTACCATGAGGGAGGCCTATGTCCAGCAGTGGACGTTTCCCGGCTGATGATGATGATGAGGGCATTTTATATGTCCTTCTGGCTAACTACCACTAGTATCTATGCTGTCTGCTGCCGAAAGCCGTGTTAATAGCACTGTTGTGTTCCGATATGAATTGTAGCAGAGTGAGCGCCTCATTAGCTGGAGACTTCTGGGTGCACACGCTTACGCAGGTGAATGAAGGCCAAATGAAAATACAGTGTAAACTCTACCTCTATATAACGACACTCAAGGGACTGTGCATATTTTGACGTTACAGAGAGTTGTCGTTAAATGGAGAGAAGAACAATCTGTATGTAATGTAGAAACTAACAACAGTACACGTGTGCAAGCAATCACAGTTTGTTAACAAAAGAACGTATTTCTTAGAATGTTCGGTGTGTATGACGCCGACAGTCGAGTTTATTACGGACTAGGATGATAAAGCGACAAAAGAACGGACACAGCTGCACAGTTTCTACTAATTTTAGCAAATTAAAAGTAATTTTTACTACATCGTAATTAATTGTTGTCGTTATTGAGAGTGGGTGTAATGCTAGATTGTATCATTGTATGGAAGAAAAGCTAAACCAAACAAAGCCGAGTGATTTCGACGCTTTAGGGAGTTTGTCGTTAAATCGAGTGACGTTACATAGAGTTTACAGTGTACATCAGAAATTTTTGAAAATCTCAAAAATAAGATGACAGATTATAGTGTAAGGAAATACAAATTCATAGTGAATAACAACATTCATTTTTACACAGTATTTTTATTATCATTGTTTAAAACGCCATCTAGAGACCATTACCTGCGTAGATAGATAGATAACATCTTTATTCAGTGACTCAAATTATTTACAAAAAGAAAACTTAAACCTAATACTAAACCTAACCTAAAATAAAGTTAAACATTTAAAAAACAACTAAAATTAGGTTCGTATATACAATAAATAAGTCGACCGAAAAGTCGCTGACTCAGCATGTGCTGCAGGAGTCCTACAGCGCTGATATTCTGTCAGAACCCTCCATCCAACCATCACCAGGTGACAGTAAATTATGTGTAAGAAAAGTGTGTAGTGTATAATGTCTTTGTGTGTAATGCAGTTGTTGTAACTGGTATTTCGTGACAATATAATCCGATTATTATTATCAAAGACAGATTTTTTATTTTAAAATGTTATGGCTAAAGAAATTTTGTATGGAAACATTCTGAGCTGAATGTACTTGTGAATTGTGTAAAGTTTAAAAAAAACACGAGACGACATGGTCATAAAACTATTCTTAAGTCGAAATATCAAGCTAGATAATGCAGCAGGTTTTCTTATATGGTTCAGGCGAGTGCTTCCTCTTTAAGAGGCTATGTTGGTAAGACCACGTGGTCGGTTTCAAGATTGCATTGTTTTGTAGCTGTCCCTCTCCGAGCCCTATACTACCCGAGCGCGTACGGTGAGACAGCATACACTACGCGAAGTTATCCACCCGTTATTTGGATGTTTCGTAGTCCAGTGGTCATTTGAAGGATACAGTATATTATGTAGCCATTTTTTCAATACAGTATATTAATAAAATTTCAGATGTCAGTGGTTTTTCCAAATTGTTCTAAATTGATTCATACTCTTGTAAAACAGGTTCAAAGTTGGGGCTTTTTATTACCGAACAATACAATACTTTGACGCCCTGTAACTCTGGAAGTATATATTTAAACGAAAATCTGACTCACCACCGACACAGATATTTGTTTCTAGATTGTGTCTTGAAAATTTCATAGATTTTCATAGCTTAATACTCAAATATGACTGGACTACGTTTGTATGGGTGCTTTGGACAACAGCATACCCTCTTAAAAATGATCTAATCGCGTAGTTACTCAGCATTTTCCATCGCCAAAAACATTAGCAAAGTTTGAGTTGCACTCTCATACCGAGGGTTCTGTACTACGACACTAAAAGGAAAGGTAAAATTAACCTAGCAATCCTGTAGAGAATTGTAAGTCTGATTGAAAGACAAACTTAACTTTGCAGTAGAGAAATATGTTAGCCCATTAGTCTACAACCAGCTGCAACTGCAAATGAGTTCCGTACAGAATATGTATAGTTAAAATAAGGAAAATCATTAATTACAATGTTTGTGAAATAAATGTCTTAAACCGTAAACCGTATAATGCACCGAACAACCATCGAATACGCCTAAATATAATTTTAGATTTAGTTTTGCTACTCGTCACTAGATAGCGTTACTAATACTCGTACTGTCTTGTTACAGCGGCAACATAAATACATCATCTGTGAAAATGTCAACTGTCTAACTATCACGGTTCATGAGATACAGCCTGGTGACAGACGGACAGCGGAGTCTTAGTAATAGGGTCCCGTTGGTTACCCTTTGGGTAGGGAACCCTAAAAAGTAACGCTTATAGGATCACTGTTGTCCGTTTGTCTGTCTGTCTGTCAAGACCCTTTCTTTCTCAAGAACGCGAAGAGGTATCAAGTTTAAATTAACGTCAAATACTCTAATAGTCCATCAAATAGTCTGCAATCCCATGGGATAGAGTTGGGTTAGGTTAGGTTAGTTGGGCCAAAGACCTGATGTTATTTAGATGGGTAAATACTGCATGGTGTTATTTTTAACAATTTTGTTAAAAAATAACACCATGCAGTATTTACCCATCTAAATAACATCAGGTCTTTGAGGAACCCTAAAAAGAGTAAAACAAAGGAACTAATTTGCGCACGCGCACGAGTATAGTAAATTATGTCACTGCGGGTTCAGACAGCGTGATGGTCACTACGAAGGACATAGCTAAACTGCTTTTTGATAACTATGGCCTATCCGGGTCATGAGTCATCAATTCATAAACCTATCCGACAAACCGGAAAATGATCTGGAATCATACTAAGAGACCCTCGCAGTGGCGTAGCTACCATAGGGCTAGGCTGGGCAGTGCCCCGGGAGCCCGCATGTTCAAGGGGCCCCTCGGCCTCCATTAATGAATCTGAAAAAGTTTTGTAATATCCTAGTTGAACCCAAAAAGTGATATGTCAAATTCGGCCTGAACTTGTACATACACTATTAAAAAACTCCAGTAATAATCTAAACATGTATAGAAAAATACTATAATTACATTTTTGCATTGATTTTAAATCCGTAGACGAACGAAGGTCACCGACATAGCTCGACGAGTTAGTGAGCTGAAGTGGCAATGGGCAGGCCACATCGCTCGAAGAACCGATAACCGTTGGGGAGTAAAGGTTCTCGAGTGGCGACCACGTACCGGGAAACGTCTACCAGGCCGTCCCCCCACTAGATGGACCGACGACCTGGTTAGAGTCGCGGGGAGTCGCTGGATGCAGGTGGCTCGGGACCGGTCGATGTGGCGTACCATGAGGGAGGCCTATGTCCAGCAGTGGACGTTTCCCGGCTGATGATGATGATGATGATTGATTTTAATTTATTAATTAATTAATTAAACAAAATCATTCTTATTGTACTAAGTGACAGCGTCAGATGTCATTTTATTGACGCCATCTTTGTTTTCAACGTTAATTCTTGCTTTTTTCGTGTGTATTATATGTTTTTGTACAAATAAACTAAACCAAAACATACGAGTACAAAAATGGTAACTAAATAGCTTTCGTTTGATAATGGACTTTTAAAATCATAAGTGTAGTGTGTATAAGACCAGGGCTTGGCGCCATTACATTCGCGGAACGTTTCATTTTAGCTCCGTCCACTCAGATGCCTTGGACGGTTCCGTTGATGAACCCAAGAAACCTTTACCATTGTTAAATGGTTAAAATCGATTATTTCATATATAATTCGAGGGTTGACGTGGATACCTTCAAAAAGACGTAACGTAAATATTTATCATGACATGATTAAGTAGTTTTGCACCTTTAACAAAATTTGGGCACCTAGGCAAAATTAAATTGGGGCCCCCAATGTCTGTTGATACCTAAAACTAGAACTGCGCTGTATGGAAAGAATAAGATTCCGAGGTACATAAGAGAACTGCCGAGACTCTTTCTTGGGCGTAAATTGCGTGATTGGCTATTAGAAAAAAGTTTATATTCATTTAAAAAATTCCTAGATAGCAGTTGGAAAGATGAAGTTTTAGCATGAACTCACATTCAATCTTAACGTGATTCAGTCTTGCACAAAAAAATTGTTATTATGTGACAGACGCACGGACACACAGCATGGGCGTAGTAAAAGGGTTCAGTTGGGCACGCTTTGAGTTCGGATACCCATAAAATACTGACCAAACAGAGTATTAAAAAACATCATTTTCTGGGAATCGTATTGACTTCCAAATGGCTTTTCCCCAGAGGTCCATGATTCTATAGGTACTGTTATTATTCCCAACAGGTCCATGGAATTTTTTCGAAGTACTGTCAGTAAAAATATAAGTCAGAATAGAGCTTGTGCTCTATTAATAATTATCGATTATAAAATAAAAGAATATATAATAAAATATTTTAAAATAAAGGAGTCCAATAAACAGAGCGTAGCTGCTAAGGCTATGGAGGGTGTTATAACAATAACTCATTTAAATTAGAACGATGTTTCAAATATTCCATAACACCATCCAGCTGTCCGCCCACTGCGTGAAACTTTAAGGTTTTTACTCAATAGATACATAATGGAAGGTCTAAACAATTTAGCTTGGACCCTAAGGCTCGCAATTTACTGTAGGAGATAATGTTTGGTGCAAATCATAAGAGATTCACAGTCCGTACTAATATTATAAATGCGTAGGTGAGTTTGTTGGTCCGTCCGACTCTCTTTTCGTCGTAAGAGAGAGTTAGAACGTCTAGATTTTTATATAAGATATATACTACTTTTTATCCTGATCAAACAGTTTTATTCATTCAATTTTTAGTACCATTACAACCGTCACAGAGCAGTCAGCTTCTACTGCCAGCTTCAACTTCATCATCAGCCGGGTAATGTCCACTGCTGGACATAGGCCTCCTCCATGGCATACCAGAGCCACTTCCATCAAGCGTCTCCCCGCGACCCACTAAATCGTCGGTCCATCTACTAGGGGCGTGGTGAAACAGTAAACAAATTTTAAAAACAGGCCGTTTGACATTGTTTGGGTTCATAACAGCCAGGCCGTTTAGCTATTCTTTAAGCTAATAATTAGTTTGAAATTTAAAAGTTGCATCGTTGCTTATAATAACTGTCCATCAGGATTTATGTCATAACTACAACGCTTAGAATTCGGCTTGGTTTGCTCCGCTGTGCTATAGGTAAGATCTGATTTAACATAAACTTGCGTTTGTAAACTTATCCTGCTTTAGCACATGTAATTCGCCAATTGAAAAAGCAAGACGGCAACATTTGTATCAGTACGTCGATTTGTAACTCGTTACTTCACAATCTGTAGTTGCAATTTAGGACACCCATGGGATGACATGGGGTGCTTCCTGATGGTATGTCTGTCATGGCTGTTCTGTCAGCATCAATCCGGCTGTTTCCCCTATCTGACTCTCTGTTTCTTCTTACTCAGACCAGACTGCCTAACGATAGCAATCAGATATCAGACATCTTGAATCATTGTTGTACGAAACTTACAGTATTGTTATATCATACAGTACCTACGTCTGTTTGTAGCTGGCCTTCAGGTGTGCAGGGGAGACGGGGGTACTCGTATCTCTTACAATGCTTACTTTGAATCGGAGGATGTAGTGTATACGCCATAGCATAGCACTGTCTCGTGTGTCTATGAGTTGGCTAAATGTCACGAGAGTTACGGGCGAGTGTGGAAGTACCGAGCACGGGTGTATTACCGAGCCAGTGAAGGGATATACAACATCGTATGAACAAACTACTACAGAGAGTGACTCCCTACGTGGGACATATGTTGTTGGAGAGGAAGCGCGCAACTGTGATGTACTTAGGTACTAAAGGACTACTATACAGTACTACGCATAACTGAATCTGCTCCTGAGGTATGGAAGCGGTACGGGAGGGTGTGTTTATGGAACATCAAGCGACACCCTATTGAAGCTATACGTTCCGTAAACACACTCTCCCGTACCAAGGTTAGATTACCGGCTGGGGGTTTTTGGATTAAGTTTGGTGGTTTTGTATGTCGCCCTGGTTATCTAAATGTTACATAAGTCAGCCGCCAAACAGCAGTGTTAGTAGCACTTTTTTGTTCCGGTATGAATGGTAGCAGAGCCAGCGCCTCATTAGCTTGAGGCTTGATCCAACGACTTTATCAGGTGCGATGAAGGCCAAGTGCAAATCCACCTCGCCTCCCCCAACGTCTGTCACCCCCCTTGGCAGGGTAATGCCCTAACTTGTCATACTATACAGAAATAGATTACGCCACCAAAACAATTAGGAACATTATAGGAAGGCTTTAATATAGTAATTTAAGATTTAAATATAGTAATAGGTTATAGAGCGGTCATTGGGAAACGTTTCATATAAACATTTTGATCTCAAAAGTCAACGGTATGTCAAATGTCTTGTACGGCCGAGTGACGCGATGTGACAATAGATTGAGTAACTTATTACCAATTGGTAATAAGTTAAGGATCAAAATTTTTGTTTGCTTTGTAAATGTTTTGCCCGTAATTCAACTCCACTCCTTATAAATTTCCAACTATATTGGTATTCCTGTGCTTTGTATATGTTTTCTTTGTAAAGTAAAAAGTTTAAAAAAACAAAGAGATGCCGAAAACAATGATATATTCAATCTACGTTTGGCATGTGAATTGTCATAATAAAAAAAAGCGCATAAAAAATCAATAGAGACTTCCGCATCCATCCCGAATCCAATTCGCCGGCAGAACTCAAAGGCGTGATGCGTTTAAAAGCAAATTTACTTTTTTGCGTTCCATACAAAAACGGTTTTTTTCTTACGCTGACCCATCTGACCTTGGTGCATCCGTAGACATTACGCGTAATCTCATAGCAGGAAACAATTTGTAGGGACAATAGTGGTATTAAATATACTATTTGAAGGAGCACAGCAATACAACAAATTACCAAACGATGTAAAGGAAATCAAATATTTTCACGGTCCAGCTGAAAATCAGCGCTGCGGTCTGTGGGTCACAGCATCGGGCTGAGCTGGTGCCGTTTTTCAAGCTAACTTAATTTTGCTGTAATTTTTTTCTCTCTTCAAAACGTGTTTTATTTTTAGCTTGGAATAAATTATTTTCTTTCCTTCTCTACTATACAAACGCGTTGTATAACATCACATTTCTAAAGATTTTCTGACATATGAGCTCACACCTAATGTATATCACTTATTACTATTCAATCTGTATGGTCATTGAATATTGTTTCGGCATAATATAGGGTAACATTTTGTTTTGTGATTTGTTTTTCTGTATAAGACCCACTAGTGAAAAAATTAAGACTAACCCACAGAATCTTGTATTTCACAATATAAGTGAACTGTATTCTGTTTTGTGAAATAAATGTCTTATACATATATGAAAATAGTAGCGTGTTTACTGAAAGTGTTGAAAAACTTCTTGGCTATGTTATTTGTGTATTATTTGCCCAGATATAAAATGTTTTCAATCTACTTCAAGGTTTTATTAAAATTTAAATAAAATATTCTACCTATAAGAGGGGATGAATGCTACTCCATATATTTGATTCATTCTCGAGTCTGGTTTCATTAAAATTTGAATAATATATAATCAGCTCTAGGAGTGGTGATGAATGCTACTCCATATACATATTTGCTCCATACATTTGAGTTATTGTCGAGTCTTGTTTCATTAGCATTTGAATAATATATATTCCATTTGTTATAATGGTGCTGAATGGTACACTATATATTTACTCCATTTATTTGATTTCTTCTCGAGTCTGGTTTCATTAAAATTTGAATAATATATATTCCATTTGTTATAATGGTGCTGAATTCTACTCCATATATTTACTCCATTTATTTGATTTCTTCTCGAGTCTGGTTTCATTAAAATTTGAATAATATATATTCCATTTGTTATAATGGTGCTGAATTCTACTCCATATATTTACTCCATTTATTTGATTTCTTCTCGAGTCTGGTTTCATTAAAATTTGAATAATATATATTCCATTTGTTATAATGGTGCTGAATTCTACTCCATATATTTACTCCATTTATTTGATTTCTTCTCGAGTCTGGTTTCATTAAAATTTGAATAATATATATTCCATTTGTTATAATGGTGCTGAATTCTACTCCATATATTTACTCCATTTATTTGATTTCTTCTCGAGTCTGGTTTCATTAAAATTTGAATAATATATATTCCATTTGTTATAATGGTGCTGAATTCTACTCCATATATTTACTCCATTTATTTGATTTCTTCTCGAGTCTGGTTTCATTAAAATTTGAATAATATATATTCCATTTGTTATAATGGTGCTGAATTCTACTCCATATATTTACTCCATTTATTTGATTTCTTCTCAAGTCTGGTTTCATTAAAATTTGAATAATATATATTCCGTTTGTTAGAATGGTGCTGAATTCTACTCCATATATTTACTCCATATTATATTTGATTCATTCTAGAGTCTGGTTTCATTAAAATCTGAATAATATATTCCAGCTCTAAGAGTGGGGGTGAATGCTACTCCATATATTTACTCCATACATTTGATTCATCGTCGAGTATGGTATCATTAAAATTTGAATAATATATTCCATTTCTTAGAGTGGTTCTGAATGCTACGCTATATATTTACGCCATATATTTGATTAATTTTCGAGTCTGGTTTCATTAAAATTTGAATAAAATGTTCCAGCTCTAAGAGTGGGGATGAATGCTACGCCATACATTTACTCTATATATTTGATGACGAAACTATTAATGAAAATACAACACAATACATTTCGAATACTCTAACTTCGTAATAACTGCTCCAAAAATGTTAACCTTGCCAATTCTCCGAAACGCCATTAGAACTAATCAAAATATTAACCTCAAAAGTGATCTCATATAGCGTTAAAACCATTAGTTTCGCACAAAAACGTCAGGTCAGACAATAAATCTTGCGAACCCATTGTTTCTCAACCTTGTTACTGTCGGAACAATGTGTTTGGTGGTAGGAAGATAGGTACCTCCAGATTGTGTGAGATGTATTCACTATTGGGTGTTACTTCCT
Source organism: Carcina quercana (assembly GCA_910589575.2). NCBI lineage: Eukaryota > Metazoa > Arthropoda > Insecta > Lepidoptera > Depressariidae > Carcina > Carcina quercana. The sequence goes on along the minus strand of OU342454.1, from coordinate 1,997,571 downwards.
AGAAGGCAGAGGTTAAGGTAAGCTAGACAGATCGATTTATTTTCATATCTACGAGTACAACATATTTTTAGGGTTCCGTACCTCAAAAGGAAAATGAACCCTTATAGGATCACTTTGTTGTCCGTCTGTCTGTCAAGACCCTTTTTCTCAGGAACGCGTGGAGATATCAAGTCTGCCGTCTCTTGGATCTGTAAAAAATCACACTTGTAGGTCAACGCAATAAAAATAAATTATATAGCTGTATTTTATACCATTTCCATACAAAATACAATGGAACCAAAACCTATAGGGTACTTCCCGTTGACCTAGAATCCTGAAATTTGGCAATAAGCAAGGTCTTACAACAGAAATATAGGAATAAAACTGAAGAGCAAGATTTTTAAATTATAACACGGTAAAAATAACTGTTTTATGTTTACAAACTTTGCAGTCGAAAGCCATATATCGGTATATTAATGTTGGTTGAGCATGATTTTCAGTACGTAAATATATTATTAATTAGTGTTGTTTGTATACGTATATGTATGTTAGTTATATTTATGTATCGCTGCGTGCAAGTTTGTTACAATATTGTATCAGTATCAGTGTTATTGAGACAACTCCTCACACAGAACCTTGTCATTTTAAATAATTATTGTAATGGTGTGTATGTATTAATTTGTTATATATATATATATATATGTGTGTGTGTGTATGTGTAATTAGTCTGTGGCAAATAAATGGTTTAAATGGTTTAATTATTCATATTTTGTACGGAACTCTCGGTGTGCGATTCAGACTTGACCGGATTTTAGAATCTAATAAAAATATTAACAGTTACGCTTTTAATTTATTCTGCGTTTAAGGCCCAAAATATATAAACCTTTGTAGAGTATTATTAACATGAGAGGAGATTCCTCAGGGGCTCCGGTCTACTCTCCTACAGAGAGTGTATGGGCCATAGTCCACCATGCGGGCCCAGTGCGAATTGGCGGACTTCACATGCCTGCTTAAGACATGCAGGTTTCCTCACGATGTTTTCCTTCGCCGTTAAGCAATCGGATAATGAACTTGAATTGAAAAGCAACTCATAGGTACACGGCTGGATTCGAACCCGGAACCCTCAGATTGAGAGTCCGCGCCTTATCCACTGCGCCACCGACGCTTCAATCCTTCTCACAAATTCTTTTCACATCTTCCCAAATGTGTCAGTAAATTCAATAAGAAGAAAAATCGGAAGTCTAATGAGGCGTTGTCTCTTCTATATTTACCACTGCTGTTTGGCGCCAGACTTAGGTAACATGGTGGTAGCTAGCCAGGCGGACATAGAAAATACCATACTTGGTGGTATCCAAACCGAGTACCACTGGTAATCGAACCTCTGGGTTGTAAAGTCCAAGCCATTAATTAGGCCACGGAGTGTAAAATAACTTAATTGGTACATAGAAGAGAAGTAATGACAAGTATTAGATTGCAATACATATCCACATAAATAAGGTACTCAGTTCTCATACAATCCACAATGGTCGGATATATTGGGTTTTTGCTACTAAATCCTTTTTTACAGACAATAGGCCGAGTGCCGGACTTATCTCATGGAATCAACGAGAGCGATAGATTAGTGTGGATGCGCCCGGTATGCATTTTTTCATTGAGAACTAAAAGTGTTCACTTAATATTTTAGGTTAGGAAAAAAATTCTTATGATTCTATAAATTTGAACTCTTGTATCTGTTTTCTGTCTGTGACATTGTAGCTCTGAAGCGGATGTGCGTATTTGAATTTTTATTATTGAATAAAATTGTCAGGCCTAATGTTTAGTGAAAATCTGTGCAGCTGTTTTTAAGACCATCGCCTCTTTTCCTGATTGGTATAGGGATGGGAAAATAGGGGTACCTTTAAATTTGCACTTAGATTTTTTTGTAAGGAATTGACTAGAATCTCATATTTAATATTTCAATGAAATACGACGCGACATTCTAAGAATATATTTCTTCTTCAAGTTTGGATGCCGTCCCAAAACAGTCTCGATTTTTCTGCGCCGCTAATGTCACTCTTACGTTTGACAGTTGACGTTTTACACTACGATTTGAAACTTGTAACAAATTTCTATTACAACTACTACTAGACTCAAGATTTTATCTACACACAAGAACACTAAGAATGAAAAATTTGAGATTTTGTACTTTTTATAACTCAAACTTGAACTATTTTTAAAGTGCATAAAAAACAAGCATTTTGATACTGTCAAAAGCAATTCAACACATGCTCTACCGAGGCCTATTGTTAGATTATGATAAGAGTACAATTGTTAATCCTTGTTTCAAGTAAGTAGCAGCGATAGTCAGGAAATACTATTTCGTCTGGGATAAAAAGTACCCTGTATCCTTTTCCGACGCTTCAGTTGTCCCTATACCGAAAAAAAGTTATTATGACTTTCATTTAGGTTAGTATATACGGATTAGCAGATGATCTTTATGGAGAACATATTTTTTTTCGGCGTGTAATGCTAATTCAACTTTAAAACTGAATTTACGACATATCCACACTATGCTTACGTCAGTTTTCCATTCACATATAAGGTTATGTCTGACAATGCAGCCGTTCAGTCGAGCTGCGTTACGCGTCGTGACCTCATTGAATATCGTTGTCATTTACAACAATAAATTGTTAATTAGCTATCTGGGAAATTCGTTAAAAATTGTGAAAATTCCACTGGAATTCGGAAAAAAGATTGGAAGAAAGGTGTTATAATAATAACATAATTGAAGTCGTTAAGGTGTTTGTTGTTCAAAATAATAATAGCGAAAATTTACACTCTGTGAAAATGTACAAGAAATATGACAGTTGAAAGGGAACTCTGTGTAAAGTGTGACGAAAATGCATAACGCGTTCATGTGGCCTGAAGGATGCAAGTGAGGTGCATTGACAATGCAACTGCAGGCCGTACTGTGGCTGTGTCTATTGCATGCTGCAGTAGCAACAAGAGTCATACTGGTCGAGAATGCTCCTAGTACGTATCTTCTATCTCTGTCTTTCTTTCACTTAAAAATATCTAGTATTTATGAGAAACTATTTTTTCGATAAGAGTACCAGTATTATTTAGGAAATTATAAAGTTTTTTATGTAATTGAATAACTTGGCTACTCCATATATTTTTGTTCTTCATACGCTGTACCCTCTTAAAATTTAGTTTGTCTCTTGTTGGCCTACAAGAAAGTTTTTATTTGTAGGAATGAGATGAAACCATACTGTCCAATTTTCCTGTATTTGGGCTGCAGAAAGGAGAGCATTTGAGAAACATAAAGAGCATGATTTTGTACAAACAAAACACTACAAAAATGTAATTATAGTATGTTTCTAGCAATCTTTAGATTATTCCTTGATTTTTAGGGTTCCGTGCCTCAAAAAGAAAATGGATCCTTTATTTGATCAATCTGTAGTCCATATGTCATAAGTCCTCTGACATGTCTCATGCAGCTACTACCTGTCGTAGATAGTAACCGGTAACAACGGATTAACGTGACTAACGAAGCACGGAATCTCATCTTACTGTTCAGACAATCAGGTGATTCAGCATGCAATGTCCTAACCGACCTAGGAAAAGTCTCACAAAGTGATATTTATCAATGTCCCCACCGGGAATCGAACCCGGGACCTGTGTGTGTAACCTAACGCTCAGAAAACTGCGCTACGGAGGCCGTATCCGATTGACACGAATTCAAGACCCTGTATCTCGGGAACGCGTGGTGGTATCAAGTTGAAATTAATACCAAATCTTATACCTTTAAACGAGCAATTCTTGTATATATACTCGTATATATATAATTCGGATCTCCAAAACGGCTCCAGCGATTTCGCTGAAATTTGGTATTTGGGGGTATTCGGGGGCGAAAAATCGATCGATATTAGTCTCATGTCTGGGAAAAAGCGCGTTTTCTAGTTTTTATGCGTTTTTTCTTTCGCATTATTCGACGCTAAATATGATGGGAAATTTCACGCTGTCAAACATTCACTTTAGCCGAGTGGTTCACACGTGTCATTCCGTCCGAGATATCCGCGTTCAAATCCAGGTTGGAAAATTGCTTTTATTTTTGTTTTTTGTGTGTTTAGGGGCAGAAATAAAGTTTTTGATTGTTTTTAAAGAACTACGAGTAAAGCTCGGTCGCCCAGATATTATCTAATAAAATAGCAAAATCTAGTTTATATCCGTAACGGATCTTCTTTATACAAACCATTATACTGACTGACGTGGTCTTATTGATATAAGAACTGTGTGCAAGGTCATGATGATCTGTTATTGTGAGTCATTGTGTTGTTGATGTTTTGGTGCTAAATCTGTGTGATACAATGATAAAAGCATATATACTTCGTGCTCAATGGATATTGTATGGATTATAGAATCTATACTCATGAGTACAGAAATATCATTTTGTATTTATTTTCACTTCTTCAGCACGAAGAGTGTGGTTTTAATACTCAAAAACTAGAAGCAAAATCGATTCGAATTTCGAACACTATCTTTTGAAATAAATTCGTTCAAAAACTAAATAAGATCTATAACTCTGCCTTGGATTTTAATTTTACTAATAAATTCCAAGTTTTTGTTTCTAAGAATTGCTGTCACTTCAAAACCATCATTGCTTTGTTTTTAGGGTTTATTTACCTCAAAATGAAAAAAGGTACCCGTATAGGATTACTTTGTTATCCGTCTGTCTGCATGTCAATACCTTTTTCTAAGGAACCCGCACAGGTATCAAGTTGAAATTTATATAGTCAACGCAAGTCTGCGGTCTTCTGCAACTGTGGAAAAATCATACTTATAGGTCAACTCAATACAAAGATATGTGTTTTAGACCATTTCCACACAAAATTCAAGGAAACAAAAACCTGTGTGCTACTTTTCATTGACCTAAAATCCTGAAATTTGGCAATAAGCAAGGTCTTACAGCACTACTACAGGAATACATCTGAAAACCATAATTTCCTAATTATAACATGGTAATAATAACTTTTTCGTTTACAAACTTAACTTTGCAATTGAAAGCCATACATCGGGTATGTAATTCAGCTGCAAAATAAAGTTGGTTTTCCAATCGGACTTACATTTTCGGTAGAGCATGATTTTCGGTAGGGTATGTGAATTATTCATATTCTGTACGGAAGCCTGGGTGCGCGAATTTTCGTCACGCAAAATTTTCGAACGAAACTTATATCAAAGTTTTTATATATTAACTTAAAACTAGCCTTTGCCCGTGACTTCCTATGTGTGGACTTTAGAAATTACCCCAGGGGAACTACATGTTCGATCGGGATAAAAGTAGTCTATGTCCTATTCCGAATCTTCCACGGTCCCTATACAAGTCATTTGCGAAGTGAAGGAAGGTTAAACCAACAAAAAAATGCAATTCCACATTTGTTTTGTTTGTTTGTTTGAATACTCTTTATTCATTCATATGTCAACATAAATAATAAATTTTAAAAACAATAACAAAAGTTGAATTGGCGGACTTATCCCTATATAGGGATTGTTATATTATTCATTTCATTCCCCTATCCTTATCTCGTTTCTGAATCGTGTTCGTCTACATAAACCCAAGGTACTAGTTTATTCGGAAGCGACTGACATATGACCCTGAAACTCAAAAGGAAACCGACCCTATTATTGGAATCAAGCTGTTAGTAGTTCATCAAACCGCCTGAATTAAGTTAAACTACAACTTGTCATAACGACTCCTGTCAAATACATCAACCGGGATATACAGCTTAACGTGCCTTCCGAAGCACGGAATCATCTTACTGTTCAGACAATCAGGTGATTCAGCCTGCAATGTACTAACCAAACTGGGGAGAAGCTCACAAAATGATTAAAGGTAGACTACATGGTAGACGAAGTTAGATTAGACTAGGTAATTTTATTATTATTTTTGCAATATAGTTTTTGACATATCATGAAGATTTTGTGTAAAAATAAAGTCTGCAAAAAATAGTATATTATGCAATTAGTGAATAATAGATCAATCACGAGCGTAGCGAGTGATTCAAATGTTAGAACCCTGAGTAGCGCGAGTGATTCATGGTCGTCGCTTTAAATCCGTTTTATTCAAGACCAAGAATTTATACATGACCCATGTCTACGGGAAAAATGTTTTAATTTAAGATAGTATGCTGTTGTCAAAGCGCCCATACAAACGTAGTCCAGTAATATTCTGAGTATTAAGCTAAGAAAATCTATGAAATTTTCTAAACACAATCTAGAAACAAATATCTGTGTCGGTGGTGAGTCAGATTTTCGTTTAAATATATACTTCCAGAGTTACAGGGCGTTAAAGAATTGTATTTTACGGTAGTAAAAAGCCCCAACTTTGAACCTGATTTACAAGTTTATGAATCAATTTAGAACAATTTGGAAAAACCACCGACATCTGAAATTTCATTAGTATACTGTATTAAAAAATGGTTACATAATATACTGTATCCTTTAAATGATCCCTGAACTACGAAACATCCAAATAACGACACCGTACGTGCTCGGGTAGGATAGGGCTCGGATAGGGACACCTACAAAACAATCCAAATTTGAATGCGGCCACGTGGTCTAACCAACATAGCCTCTTAAGTGACGATGAGGTCGACGATGTTACGCGTTGGTTTAGACTAGAGGGTACCTATTTACTAAAAGAGATTTTAGCTGTATCCATGGTTTAATTTTTTTACTAAAGCTAGCTTTATTTCCACAGCCTGTTTCCGTCGCGTGCTGGCAGGTCGACGAGCCCTTAGAAGCCATGTGCGAAGAGTGGTGCCTTGCGAGACGCTGGAGGAATGCAGGAAGGAGTGCGCGACTGAAAGAAGATTCCATTGCGAGAGTTTTAACTACAGGTATGTTGTGAGATTACGTACAGAACCGTTCGCTAAATGACAATTCGTTCAGAATGCTTCCATATAAAATTTCTTTAACCAGAATCTTTTTTAATTAACGCGTTTTAAAAAAACTAGAAACTAACTACAACTGCCCTGAAGTCTACAGCATTCATCCCCTTAAATGTTCGCCCTTAGATGTAGAATTATCACCATATTTGGTTTATGTTGATTTCCTCAAAAAGCGCCAAAGCAATTTCGATAAAAAAATTACGGGACCACTTTTGAAGTATGATATACCAAACAAACAAAAATCATCAAAATCAATTCATAATTGGCGGAGTTATCGCGTAGTATACATACGAAAAAGAAGAAAAAAATACATTTAGAAACAAATTGAGAACCTTTTACACATTTTTGAAGTCGGCTAAAAATATTTTGGTAACTAATTACCTACCTAAGAATAGGACATTGCATTTGTGTCGCGAAATAAATATCATTATTTACAACTTATACGAGTATGTTAGCTACAATAGCAGTTACGCCGCTATTTATCCCTAGATAGCGTTTTGAACAACAATAATAAAAACTGACTAAAAGTGAAGATTGTGATTCACTGTGAAGCTCTAAGTTAATGATACTAATTTCGTGACATTACAATCCGATGTCCTATTTCCAGAGAATTGCTACATAAGGCCAGCTATTCTCCTCTTTCTTAGCCATTCTGATTTGGTGTAGGCCTCGTCCAGGTTGCGCCATCTATTTCAGTCCTGCGCTACTTCCATCAAATAGTTCCCTGCAATCTTCTTGACGTCGTATTTCCATCGCAACTGTGGTCTGCCTCTGGGATGTTTTTCCTTCTGACACAAGAACCAGCATCCTATTTTAAAGATGGTAAAAGAAATTTAGTATGGAACTTGTTGTCCAAATCATCACTACTTGTTATTTTAATATCTTTTAAAGAAGTAAAGTTAACTGATTGAAGTAAAATTAAAGAGACCGTGTCGGCACAAGCGCATAAGTCATCATCAACAGCCCATAAACGTCGCCACTGCAGGGGCTCAGGCCTACTCTCATACAGAGAGTGTATGGGCCATAGTCAACCACGCGGCACTAGTGCGGATTGGCGGACTTCGCGTGCCTGTTCGTGACAAGACATGCAGGTTTCCTCACGATGTTTTCCTTCACCGTTAAGCAAACGGATAATGTACTTGACTTGAAAAACAACTCATAGGTACACGGCTGGATTCGAACCCGGAATCCTCAGATTGAGAGTCCGCGACATATCCAATGCGCCACTAACGCTTCGACGAATTTCAAGTATTGTGGTTAAAGATATTTATTCTCAAAATAAATAAAATTACATTTCACTTAATGAGAACTTAGAACTAGAGCAAATAGATTAACAGTAGATAATATTCTTAATATTAGTGGGTAGGTACATACACAAAAAATAAACAAGACGCAAAATAAAACAGTCGGCGGGTATTAGTTAGCGCTAAGTATTAAACCAATAAAATGATAGTTTAAAAACACAGAGAGGCAGTTCAGTTTGAACGCTGCGTGATAACTCGATAAAGACAACAAAACATCGGTTAAAGTTATGATACTTAAATGAAACCGAGACCAGATTTATCACAATAATTAGAACCCGATACAACACTGTGAACATTCAAACCTGCGGGTTTTTCTTAGTTTTGTGAAACGTTCACACTTATTTCTTTAAAAAAACGTTCACACGCGCATTTCGCACAATTGTCGCGTTTCCTGATGTTAGAGGCTAGAGCGGCCTTAATTTGTCCTAATATGATCGTAATTGATCCACAGAGAAATATTCTAAAACTTTTTAATACCGTTCATGACTGAATACCATCTTTTAGCCTTAGCCCAGTGGCAGTTGTCTCAACGTTAAACTCAGACCAGACGCACAACACATGCGCAGGTCCCATGTGTGAGGTCCCGGTTACTATCTACGACAGGTAGTAGCTACATGAGCCGTGTCAGAGGACTATGGCGGATCAACAACTCTGACACTAGGGTGTGTGAGGTCCCGGTTACTATCTACGACAGGTAGTAGCTACATGAGCCGTGTCAGAGGACTATGGCGGATCAACAACTCTGACACTAGGGTGTGTGAGGTCCCGGTTACTATCTACGACAGGTAGTAGCTACATGAGCCGTGTCAGAGGACTATGGCGGATCAACAACTCTGACACTAGGGTGTGTGAGGTCCCGGTTACTATCTACGACAGGTAGTAGCTACATGAGCCGTGTCAGAGGACTATGGCGGATCAACAACTCTGACACTAGGGTGTGTGAGGTCCCGGTTACTATCTACGACAGGTAGTAGCTACATGAGCCGTGTCAGAGGACTATGGCGGATCAACAACTCTGACACTAGGGTGTGTGAGGGCCCGGTTACTATCTACGACAGGTAGTAGCTACATGAGCCGTGTCAGAGGACTATGGCGGATCAACAACTCTGACACTAGGGTGTGTGAGGTCCCGGTTACTATCTACGACAGGTAGTAGCTACATGAGCCGTGTCAGAGGACTATGGCGGATCAACAACTCTGACACTAGGGTGTGTGAGGTCCCGGTTACTATCTACGACAGGTAGTAGCTACATGAGCCGTGTCAGAGGACTATGGCGGATCAACAACTCTGACACTAGGGTGTGTGAGGTCCCGGTTACTATCTACGACAGGTAGTAGCTACATGAGACATGTCAGAGGACTATGGCGGATCAACAACTCTGACACTAGGGTGTGTGAGGTCCCGGTTACTATCTACGACAGGTAGTAGCTACATGAGCCGTGTCAGAGGACTATGGCGGATCAACAACTCTGACACTAGGGTGTGTGAGGTCCCGGTTACTATCTACGACAGGTAATAGCTACATGAGCCGTGTCAGAGGACTATGGCGGATCAACAACACTGACACTAGGGTGTGTGAGGTCCCGGTTACTATCTACGACAGGTAGTAGCTACATGAGCCATGTCAGAGGACTATGGCGGATCAACAACTCTGACACTAGGGTGTGTGAGGTCCCGGTTACTATCTACGACAGGTAGTAGCTACATGAGCCATGTCAGAGGACTATGGCGGATCAACAACTCTGACACTAGGGTGTGTGAGGTCCCGTTACTATCTACGACAGGTAGTAGCTACATGAGCCGTGTCAGAGGACTATGGCGGATCAACAACTCTGACACTAGGGTGTGTGAGGTCCCGTTACTATCTACGACAGGTAGTAGCTACATGAGCCGTGTCAGAGGACTATGGCGGATCAACAACTCTGACACTAGGGTGTGTGAGGTCCCGGTTACTATCTACGACAGGTAGTAGCTACATGAGCCATGTCAGAGGACTATGGCGGATCAACAACTCTGACACTAGGGTGTGTGAGGTCCCGTTACTATCTACGACAGGTAGTAGCTACATGAGCCGTGTCAGAGGACTATGGCGGATCAACAACTCTGACACTAGGGTGTGTGAGGTCCCGGTTACTATCTACGACAGGTAGTAGCTACATGAGCCATGTCAGAGGACTATGGCGGATCAACAACTCTGACACTAGGGTGTGTGAGGTCCCGTTACTATCTACGACAGGTAGTAGCTACATGAGCCGTGTCAGAGGACTATGGCGGATCAACAACTCTGACACTAGGGTGTGTGAGGTCCCGTTACTATCTACGACAGGTAGTAGCTACATGAGCCGTGTCAGAGGACTATGGCGGATCAACAACTCTGACACTAGGGTGTGTGAGGTCCCGGTTACTATCTACGACAGGTAATAGCTACATGAGCCGTGTCAGAGGACTATGGCGGATCAACAACACTGACACTAGGGTGTGTGAGGTCCCGGTTACTATCTACGACAGGTAGTAGCTACATGAGCCATGTCAGAGGACTATGGCGGATCAACAACTCTGACACTAGGGTGTGTGAGGTCCCGGTTACTATCTACGACAGGTAGTAGCTACATGAGCCGTGTCAGAGGACTATGGCGGATCAACAACTCTGACACTAGGGTGTGTGAGGTCCCGGTTACTATCTACGACAGGTAATAGCTACATGAGCCGTGTCAGAGGACTATGGCGGATCAACAACACTGACACTAGGGTGTGTGAGGTCCCGGTTACTATCTACGACAGGTAGTAGCTACATGAGCCATGTCAGAGGACTATGGCGGATCAACAACTCTGACACTAGGGTGTGTGAGGTCCCGGTTACTATCTACGACAGGTAGTAGCTACATGAGCCATGTCAGAGGACTATGGCGGATCAACAACTCTGACACTAGGGTGTGTGAGGTCCCGTTACTATCTACGACAGGTAGTAGCTACATGAGCCGTGTCAGAGGACTATGGCGGATCAACAACTCTGACACTAGGGTGTGTGAGGTCCCGTTACTATCTACGACAGGTAGTAGCTACATGAGCCATGTCAGAGGACTATGGCGGATCAACAACTCTGACACTAGGGTGTGTGAGGTCCCGTTACTATCTACGACAGGTAGTAGCTACATGAGCCGTGTCAGAGGACTATGGCGGATCAACAACTCTGACACTAGGGTGTGTGAGGTCCCGGTTACTATCTACGACAGGTAGTAGCTACATGAGCCATGTCAGAGGACTATGGCGGATCAACAACTCTGACACTAGGGTGTGTGAGGTCCCGGTTACTATCTACGACAGGTAGTAGCTACATGAGCCATGTCAGAGGACTATGGCGGATCAACAACTCTGACACTAGGGTGTGTGAGGTCCCGTTACTATCTACGACAGGTAGTAGCTACATGAGCCGTGTCAGAGGACTATGGCGGATCAACAACTCTGACACTAGGGTGTGTGAGGTCCCGTTACTATCTACGACAGGTAGTAGCTACATGAGCCATGTCAGAGGACTATGGCGGATCAACAACTCTGACACTAGGGTGTGTGAGGTCCCGGTTACTATCTACGACAGGTAGTAGCTACATGAGACATGTCAGAGGACTATGGCGGATCAACAACTCTGACACTAGAGTGTTTGAGGTCCCGGTTACTATCTACGACAGGTAGTAGCTGCATGAGACATGTCAGAGGACTATGGCGGATCAACAACTCTGACACTAGGGTGTGTGAGGTCCCGGTTACTATCTACGACAGGTAGTAGCTGCATGAGACATGTCAGAGGACTATGGCGGATCAACAACTCTGACACTAGGGTGTGTGAGGTCCCGGTTACTATCTATGACAGGTAGTAGCTACATGAGCCATGTCAGAGGACTAACATAAAAATTGTAAACACACCATGTCAAAATCATTTTTAAATCAAAACAAAGCTCTTTCCTTGCTGTGGAGCAGTGGGACACGCTGTATACGATGTTAGGGGTGAGAAAAGGCTCTTACAATCCTCGTCAAAAACAATCATTCGTTTTTTAATCGTCAACAAAACACAAGCAAGCCTGCGCTATCGCTACTAGCACAGCCTCGGGTCAAATGGTATCAGAATATAAAATCAGCATTGTGTCCAGCCAGTACCTGCTACTGAGCGATCACCTTGCGCTTACGATCACGAGACAGAGACCGATTCAGGAAAATGAGTTCCGATTTGTTATTTGAAATTTATGTACAAATGATAAAAAACATTACCGTTGGCTTTTCGGTGAAAGAAAACATCGTGAGGAAACCTGCACACTCCTGAGAAGAAATTCAAATTTGTGAAGTCTATCAATCAGCACTGGCGTGGTGTACTATGTCCCATAGGCTCTCTGTAGGAGAGTAGGCCTGAGCCCCGGCAGTGATATATAGTCTGTTGTATGTGTCAATAATCATGCATCAGTCGCTACGGTGGTGATTCAGTCGTATAGTATCCTTCACTAGTTAGTGATTTATCTATGGCCCTCGCTTCATATCAGTCCTTTATTCACTAGCATAATATACTATTCTACAATCCCTTACTCCGTCCCTGGCTATCACAAACCGAACAATCATTTGCATAAAAGATGATGAGAATCATGTGTGTAATGGTGCCCTAAATATGTACGCGTAGTTATGAATGAATGGAAACGAAATTAGGACACGCTCAAGGACTTCTATAGCGCACATAAAGTTCTTTTCAACCGACTTACAAAAGGAGGAGGTTATCAATTCGACGGGTATGTTTTTTTACGTGTGTTACCTCAGAACTTTCGACTGGGTGATGATTCTTTTAAACTGAAAGCTGGTGCTTCCCGTGTGGTCCCAATTTGGTCCAGTTCTGACATTGGCATGCATGAAAAAAACATATAAGTCTGAAAATTGCTGTAGATATTTAGGGCAGTTAAAGTCGGGTTCTAGTTTTTTTTGAACAAAACTTGTTATGTATTTAAACCATTTATTTGCCACAGACAAATTACACATACAAACACACACACATATATAAAACTAATTCAAACATTTACAACATTACGATAAATACACATTAAAATGAGAAGGTTCTGTGGCAGGAGCTGTCTCAGTACCCGTTATGCTTTTCTGCTGAAAATCACAACACTGATTTTCAGCCAGCCCCTATTCTATTTTACCTAAGTCTGCCGCCAAACAGCAGTGCTAATAGTATTGTGGTTTACCGGTATAAACGTTAAAAGAGCCAACGTCAACGTAAATTAAAATTAAGATTGTAAAATTTTAGTGCCAAATTTGTCGTTCATGGCAAAAATGGCATTCAAATCAAGTCAACATTAACGAATCCACTAGTATGAATGAAAATGACGCAAATTTAGACGAAACAGTGATGTAATAGTTATTTATTAATATTTAATCATGGTCGCCGGACGAGACGTAAAAAAAGCGTCGGTGGCGCAGTGGATAAGGCGCGGACTTTCAATCTGAGGGTACCGGGTTCGAATCCAGCCGTGTACCTATGAGTTGTTTTTCAATTCAAGTACATTATCCGATTGCTTAACGGCGAAGGAAAATATCGTGAGGAAACCTGCATGTCTTGAACAAGCATGTGAAGTCTATCAATGTGCACTGGTCCCGCGTGGTGTCCTATGTCCCGTACACTTTGTAGAAGAGTAGGCCTGAGCCCCTGCAGTGGGGACGTATATAGGCTGATGATGAATCATGGTCGCCTTGCAAAAAAAAACGCCTTTTGTGGTTGGTTGCAGATAAAATCAATTCTGCAAAATGTCTTAATCATGGTATTTTAGTTAAATGCAACGCAATGACAATCCAGCTAGAACATTTTGCAGCTGTTATACATTACAACTAGCTGTTTAGTAAAACAAGTAACGGTTATGTAAAACAGCTTATTAAGCAATGCTACTGTGACACAGTCCTTCATTCTGTAATTTTTTGCTCTTTGAATGAACACGAACGAATCTAGGGCACGCTCAAGGCTGACGTACATGACTGACGGATGTCTAATTACATCCTTCCAATTAACGAGATCATATAGGATTTTATTATGAACAGGATAATTCCATAATAGTGGTCGAAAATCGAAATTTTTCTCATCATTACAATATTATGACAATAAAACAAACAAAAAAATCGAGAGGTAGACGAAATAAACTCGACTTAATACCACTTAACCAGCCAAAGTTAGAATTTTATAAGATTGAACATAAGAAAGAACAAAATTGTATAATCATTTACCTGACAATATAAAAGATCTCAATGTAAAATTATTTAAAACCAGATTGTATGACATTTAAGAATTTTTTTATAATACGCAAGAATTTTTTTATATAAATATTGTATTTTTTTTGACAAGTTATAATATTGTATGCCGTAGAATTCACTTCACTAAGATATTGTGATATAAGTATAATAAATGTATTTATAACAATGTACAAATATTCTTCTTAAATCTAACTGATCTAGATTAACTGATCTAGTTACATTATAAAGCGACTGCAGCTAAACTAAGTTTAAAAACTTGTATTTTATCATACAGTGCCTCACCCCTTAGAAAAGCAGACGGAACGTCTAGCCGCCAGTAATAAATTCTTATATAATACTCGTCAATCTATGTCATTTACTTCTAATACATGATAATGTGCTAGAATTTCCTCATTCCGGACTTTATCACGTAGAGAAATTCCGAGCATATCTCGTTCCATTGCTCGCTGAGTGACTTTGAGCTTGTTTATTCGTCCCACAGTAAAGGACCACGTTTCGGTTCCGTATGTCATCACTGGCAACACGCACTGATATAAGACTTTCATCTTTACCGTGTGTATATCTTTACATGTGATTTTACCATGTTGGTGCTATAAGAGTGAATATGCGTTTCAGATTGGACCTTTCGTTCCGTGGTAAGGGACTCTGCGAGCTAATGACGAAACCGATCGAATCGTTCGATCTGCGTCGTGACTTCGTCGAGGATAAGGACTATGACTTCTACGAAATAGACCGCAACAGCTTAGAGCCGCATTGTCCTGAAACTCTTCCGGGGCCAGGTATGTCTATACTAAAGCAATCTTTATTCGGGTAATCTACCCTTAGTCAAATACTGAGCCAGCGCTCTTTGGCCCCTTTTAAATGAAAATATTTTAATAGTTCTTGTATGTATGATGGGTATGCACTTGGCCTTCATCTCACCTGGTAAAGTGACGATAAGGCCGTTGGATGATAAGCTTTAGGCAACATGGTGGTAGCTAGCCAGTTGGATATAGAAAATGCCCTACCACTAACCTGAGTGGGAATCGAACCCGAGTCCTCTGGATTGTAGACCAACATTTACCAACCTTTAGGCCACGGATATAATTAAAATAGCAGCACCTGTGCGTCACCATTTTCCGTAACTGTTACAAATAATAAATAAGTCTGAAGCATTAGCGATGGCTAAGAATCGATCAAAATTGACGCCAGCATGATTTCACAAGGGTTCAATTTTTTATATGATGTTTGGAACCTTTGTCGCAGTTAGGTCTTAGTATAAGCTCTCCGAATAAGCAAGCTCAAAGTCTCTCAGCGAGCTGTGGAAAGAGCCATACTCGAAATTTCTCCACATGATAAAATCCGAAATGAGGAAATCCTTAGACGATCTTAGGTCACTGACGTAGCTCGACGAGTTAGTGAGCTGAAGAAGCAACGGGCAGGCCACATCGCTCGTAGAAAAGATAACCAATGGGGAGCAAAACATTTAGGGTGCTTCATCGCGTGCTCGGGACTGGTGAATGTGGCGTACCATGGTCTATGTCCAGAAGTGGAAGTTTCCCGGCTGATGGTGTTGTTGGCTTCCAGGACTATTGCATTCTGGCTACCTGAGCTCTAAGCCGAGCCCTCAGGAGCAAGAGCTGAAGGGGAACGAGTGGTTCTACGATGACAGAAGGGGAGGGGGGAGGAGACGGTATGAGGATCAGCTATATGTGCCATATCAGATCGGTAAGTGTCATCATCAACAGCCTATACATGCTAGGGACCGGAGAGATACAGAGTTGGGGCTCTGGGTGTCTTTCGTTGATCCCGAAAGGGCAGCGGAAACGGTGTGGCCCCGTTTCCGTTGCGAATAGATTTATAAGGGCTGGCACATCAACCCAGGAAGTGCGATATGCTTAGCGCTAGGGGAGCACTGGAGGCGTTCCTTTGGAGGACCCAAAGCTCTCCGACGTGTGCAGCAGATGGCCACCGGAGGGGTTTAGTAGGGAAAAATCCTACATTACCCAGCTCTTCCCTTGTACGTAGTTCATTTATGACACCATCGTGATGTCATTTTGAAGTAGTAAAATTTTATTCAAAATTTTCCAGGTATCGGCCGAAGCAACGATATTGAAAACTGGGGACAATATGGCGGCCAATATGGCGGTCATGACACATACTACAAAGACCGGAATGACTACCACAAGTCCATCAACCATTGGCGGCTAAGCGAGCAACAACCCTACCGACCTAACACCAACTTCAACTATCAGGATCTTGGGAAGGGGTGGAGTGATAAGTAAGTAATGTTGACATCAGCTTCCAGACTTCAAAATTAAGCCACCGCCATAGCTCGACGAGTCAGTGAGCTGAGGTGCAAAGGCAGACGATGGGGAAAGCTATTGAGTGGTGATCACTTACCGGGAAACTTGTTCCGAGACGACCCAAATAGATGAACTGACGATCTGGTAAAGGTCGCGTAGATGCTAGTGAACCTTTTACGGTTCAAAAGATATATGTGACAGACGGACGGACGGACAATAGAGAACCAAAGTGACCGACATTGCTCACCGTATTAGCAAACTGAAGTGGCAGTGGGACGGTCATATTTGACGAAGGACAGACAGTCGCTGGAGCAGACGAGTTCTCGAGTGGAGACCACGCCTAGGCAAACGTAGTGTAGGACGTCCCTCGGCTATGTGGAAAGACGACTACGTAGGGTAGCCGGAGATGAATGGATGCGGAGAGCAGAGGACCGAAATGAGTGGCGCACTCTGGGAGAGGAATATCTCCAGCAGTGGGTCATGATGATGATAATGATAAACACATTTTCCAGATACGGCTACGGGTGGAAGCGTGGCCGGTGGAATTCCTCCGGCGGTGGAACTGGACTCGATATCAGCGAGTCTAGTTACTACAGACCGAAACCTGCTGCTTATGACAAGCCAGTCGTATACGAAGTGGAGAGAAGCGAAGACAACACTGTCAAAGGTACAATGAGATATTTGTATTTTGTAATGGGTTTTTTAAAATTATTTCAGGCACAAGTCTAAGATGAAAAATTATTTTATTATATTTTCAATGCATCACCCCGTGGGTATATAAATATAAAAGGCGTAAAAGGCGACAAAGGGGTATTGACATTAAATATTGAAATTTTGTTAATACTACTAGAAAAATTGTAATTATATTATTTGACCTACATTATGTTTAGTTTGACATACGCATCTGACTTATTTAGGTTATCTTCAACAGCTTATATACGTCCCCACTGCAGTTCTCAGTCCTACTCTCCTACAGAGAGTGTATGGGACATAGTACACCACGCGGGACCAGTGCGCATTGGTAGACTTCACACACACCTGTGAATTTCTTCTCAGGAGTGTGCAGGTTTCCTCACGATGTTTTCCTTCACCGAAAAGCCAATGGTAATGATTTTTATCATTCGTACATAATTAACTAATTGTAACTCATTGGTACGTGCCAGGATCGAACCCAGACCTCATTCAAGGACTGATTCTCTACCCAACTGAGCTACCACGGCTTGGCAATCTTATTGATTGATGATAACTTGAACTGTATCAGATTGCACGTCGCGTCGCCGAGCCGGCATGTCCCTGGGCACCGGCGCCATCAGGAGGTCCCTGTTCGCACGCAACGTGGTCGAGTGCGAAGCGGCGTGCTTCAACGAGCACGAGTTCAAGTGTGTCTCATACAGCTATAGGTAAGCGTGCTCATCCAGAAGCCTCGACCTAATGAGGCTCTGTCTCTGCTACCTTTCATACCGGAACACAAAAGTGCTATTAACATTGCTGTTTGGCGGCAGACTTATGTATCATGGTGGTAGCTAGTCAGGCGGACATAGAAAATGCCCACTAACCAACCCGAGTACCGATAGATACTGGTATACTGGACTGGTAATCGAACCCGGGACCTCAGGATTGTGAATCCAACGTTTAGCCATTAGGCTTCGGAGGCGGTAGTTTATAAGACTCTGGGCAATAGAGCCTATTTTGTTTAAAAAAAACACGAGGGTTCCGTACAGAATATGAATAATTAACATACTGAAAATTATAAATAATAGGTACGGTAATATGCACCCAACAATGCTCTACCAAAACAACGGGTCATTTTTAACAAAATTGTTAGCATTCCGGCGATCCACCTCCATTAAACTTTCATACTACATTTCTGTTGCCACAATCTTTTAAAATATAATAGCTGGATTTGTGCAGTAACTATCTAAAAATAGTACATCAGATTGTGATGTCGCGAAATGAGTATCATTAACATACAACTGCACAGTGAATCACAATTTACATTTTAAACACTTTCAATTATTGTTCAAAGCGCCATCTATGAACCGTTAGCTGCGTAACTGTTGTTGTAGCTAACTATAAAGTTGTAAATTAATAATATTTATTTCGCGACACTGTAATTTCGTCTCCTATTTTTATGTAATTACTTATCAAAGCCAGCTGTTCTATTTTAAAAGATTATGGCAACAGAAATTTAGTATGGAAGCATTAGGAGAGGGATAACGTTAAGAATATCCCGACAGGGTCTGGAACAGTTTGCTATCGAAAAGATTTTAATGAGATATAATTAAAGAATTGAAATTTATTCCTATACTTGTGCTGTAAGACCTTTCTCCTTTACAAATTTCAGGATACTAGGTCAATGAGAAGTACCCTTTAGGTTTTGATGTGCTTCCAAGTAAAATCGTCAAAATTTTCTATTTAAACGGCCTTAATTTTTTATTGCGTTGACCTACAAGTTTGATTTTTTTTCACAGATCTAAGTGACTACAAACTTGAGTGTTTGCTATTAATTTCAATTTGATACCTCCACAAGTTTCTAAGAAAAAGGGTCATGACAGACAGACGGACGGACAACTAAGTGATCCTATAGGGGTAACTTTTTTCTTTTTGAGGCACGGGGCCCTAATAATAATACTTCGATTCACTTTGGTTTCTCTAGATATTCAAGCGCGCATGGTTCAGACAACTGCTACTTGAGCGAGCGCCCGTACCGCGGGCTGGAGCTGT
Organism: Carcina quercana; assembly: GCA_910589575.2. NCBI lineage: Eukaryota > Metazoa > Arthropoda > Insecta > Lepidoptera > Depressariidae > Carcina > Carcina quercana. The sequence continues at coordinate 1,978,070 of OU342454.1, read as the reverse complement.
CAGCTGACAGCGGCTCTGATGTGTACGCCATGCCCCAGCAGCAGGGATGCTCCGTCAGTCACAAACCCTGGGTAGAGAGCGGTGAGTTGCCCCTTGCCACAGGCCGGACCCTTGGAACAAATGTCGTGATGTCGGCACACATCGAACGGATGACATTGTATGCACGCGCATGCGTCAGTTTACGTACGCTACTGACAGAGTTTTTTGCCAACTGTAAAAACTATTTATGATATTGATACGCCACTGACAGGGGTTTTTGACAACTGTAAAAACTATTTATGATATTGGTACGCCACTGACAGGGGTTTTTGACAACTGTAAAAACTATTTATGATACTGGTATGCTACTGACAGGGTTTTTTGCCAACTGTAAAAACTATTTATGATATTGGTACGCCACTGACAGGGGTTTTTGACAACTGTAAAAACTATTTATGATATTGGTACGCCACTGACAGGGGTTTTTGACAACTGTAAAAACTATTTATGATATTGGTACGCCACTGACAGGGGTTTTTGACAACTGTAAAAACTATTTATGATATTGGTACGCCACTGACAGGGGTTTTTGACAACTGTAAAAACTATTTATGATACTGGTATGCTACTGACAGGGTTTTTTGCCAACTGTAAAAACTATTTATGATATTGGTACGCTACTGACAGAGTTTTTTGCCAACTGTAAAAGTTCTTTATTGGTACGCCACTGACATGGGTTTTTGCCAGCTTTAAAATCTATTTGTGATACTGGTACGCTATTGACAGATTTTTTCCCAACTGTAAATTTCTTTTTGTGATACTGGTACGCCACTGCTAGGGGTTCTTACCAAGCAGAATTTTTTTGCTGAGACTTGAAAAGGTTGCATGGTTAAGGGTCTATAACTTAGATTATAGAAATACCAATAGATAAAATTTTCGGAAATAACAGTGTACTGCCTAAATCGTTATTTTGCCTAAACTTCTTTTTCGGATCGGTTACAGATTGTGTATAAACATAGATAAATCAACGTACTGATAAAAAAGTATGCTAAATTAGTTCCTGTCTATATCTGAGTGGAACGAAATTCTTTAATGGGAAATACCCGATGTCCTCAATAGTAGTTTCCACAAAATATATAGAGATCCTAGTCCCTTAAACTTTTCGTTTCATTTAGCTTACGATTAACATTATAACTTCGTTGACGGTTGCTGTTGTGACTGCAGAGTGTTTCTGGCACGTGCGGTCAGGCGCAGCAGTGGATGGCGTTGCGGTGCGCGCTGCGCTAACAGTCGCCGGGCTGGGTGCGTGCGAGGCCGAGTGCATCCGTGCGCACGCGTTCTTCTGCAGGGGATTCAGCTTCAGGTAACAGATCAGATATGAATATTACAGGTCTAACGCTAGCGAAAACCGGTCAAGTGTGAGTCGGACTCGCGCACCGAGGGCTCCGTACAGAATATGGATATCAAACATACTGAAAATCATAAATAATAGATACAATAATATGCTCTACCGAAAATATAATTCTTATTGAAAAACCAACTTTACTTTGCAGCCAAATTACATACCCGATGTATGGCTACCAACTGCAAAGCTAAGTTTGTAAACATAAAAAAGCTATATTTTACTGTGTTATAATAGGCTAGATGACACTACATCAGATTGGGGTTAAATTGTATTTAAAACCATAAAGGGCATTATAAAACTCCTATAAAATTTAAAATATCAAATATTATTTAATTTTTTTTTGTGCTTTTACAGCTTATAAAGCCCGCAAAAATTCTTGCCAACCAACCAACCAACAACAAAAAACCAACTTGCTCCAATTAAGTTTTTTATTTTACATTTTGCTTTGTAATTACATTGTGGAGCTTTGTTAGTAAGGGCGTAGTCACATAAAAACGTTAGTTTACGAGATAACTCAGATATTGTTAAAAGTTTCATACATTATCCACTTCAATACTCAGCCGTGACGTCACGCCTAGGTTACCTATTTTTATGGAGCGTTTTTGCACCACGTGACTAGAATCAGTTTTAGGAATCGGTTTTAGTCATAGGAAACCTATAAGACATATCGAAAAATCTTTAACAAGGCTATTTATCTTTTCACACGGTCTCTCGAATGAGGGAATAATTTTTTTTAAGTCATCATCCCTATTAAAAATGTCAGGTAAAACATGGCTTTTGGAAAGCCGTCCCGTACTGAATATGAATAATTAACATACTGAAAATCATTAATAAATAGGTAATATAATGTGGAGTGTGCTCTCAATAATACTATACCGAAAATGTAAGTCTAATTTAAAAACCAACTGTACTTTGCAGTTAAATCACATACCCTATATATGGCTACCAACTGCAAAGTTAAGTTTGTAAACATATACAAATTTTTAAGAACTCCTGGTTTTCAGATTTATTCCTGTGGTTGTGCTGTAAGACCTTGCTTCTTGCCAAATTTCAGGATTCTAGGTCAACCGGTCAACCCTATAGGTTTTTGTTCCCTTGCATTTTGTATGGAAATTGTCTAAAATACAGCTATATATTTTTATTGCGTTGACCTATAAGTTTTATTTTTTCACAGATCTAAGAAATAACAGACTTGAGAATTCGATATTAATTTCAAGTTGATACCTCCACACGTTCCTGATAAAAAGGGTCTTGACAGACAGACAGACGGGTATCGAATTGATCCTATAAATAAGAGTTCCTTTTGTCCTTTTGACGAACGGAACCTTAAAAATCAAGTCATTCTGATCCTCCGTGTCGAAGGGAAGGAGGACAAATTAACAAACAAACCTACTTTATAAATATTAGTATTAGTTTATTGCGACTATAAAGTAGTTCCTTATTTTACATTCAGATTTGACTCCCCTACCATTGGGGATGACCTCGAGAACTGCATCCTGACCTCCACACCTCCCACCTCACTGGAGAACGACAGTGGACTTCGGCCCAACAGTGGACATGAGCTATACGCCAGGGGGAACTATGGGAGGGGCTGTGAGCCCGCCTTATATGACGATGTTCAACATAGGGACACACGTAAGATATTTTATAGGTTTTCTTCTACATTTAAAAAGCATCTTAAAAGTCTTTAATCAGTGCGTGTTGCCAGTGATGTTGCCAGATAAGTAACCGAAATGTGGTCCTTTACTGTGGGCCGAATAAACAAGCTCAAAGTCACTCAGCGAGCAATGGAACGAGCTATGCTCGGAATTTCTCTACGTGATAAGGTCCGGAATGAGGAAATCCGTAGACGAACTAAGGTCACCGACATAGCTCGACGAGCCAGTGAGCTGAAGTGGCATGTGACTCTCCTCTACTAGATTTACTGACGATCTAGGAAGGTCACGTTTAGTCGTATCGTGGCATATTATGGGGGAAGACTATGTCCAGCAGTGGACGTTTCCTGGCTGATGATGATGTCATATTTATTACAGAATCATGTTACCTGCAATACGACAACGCAGCCAAGTTGACCGGCTCAGCGGTGCGAGGGCAGACGCGAGCGGCCGACGAGCAGGCTTGCGGCGCAGCCTGCACCGCAGCGCCCTTCAGATGTCTCAGCTTCTCATACAAGTCAGTATACAGCACATTCAACCGCCTCCATGCCAAAGTAGCTCAGTTGGGTAACGTCAGTCCTTGAACAATCGAGGCCTGCGTTCGATCCTGGCTCGTACCAATGAGTTCCAATTTGTTATTTATGTACGAATGATACAAATCATTACCATTGGCTTTTGGGTGAAGGAAAAAATCGCGAGGAAACCTGCACACTCCTGAGAAGAAATTCAAAGGTGTGTGTGAAGTCTACCAATGCGCACTGGTCCCGCGTGGTGTACTATGTCCCATACACTCTCTGTAGGAGAGTAGGACTGAGCTCCTGCAGTGGGGACGTATAGGCTGGTTGATGTTGTAGAAAAATGTGGTCAAAATTGTAGAATGATGTATAATGTCACTGTTGTCAGCAACAACGCCCCGCCCGACGCGGACAACTGTCTGCTGTCACAGATCCGTCTGTTCGACCTGCAGCGGGACGTCGACTACGAGCACTCCACCGACGACTGGCTCTTCGCTTTCGATCTCTTCAACGGACAGTGCTGGAGGAAGGTGCATGGAACAGGAGAATATGAGTAAGAGTTTAAACCCGCCATATATTCAATTTATACCATTGCCCCTTTAAGCAGCTTATTTTATTCACTGAAAGCAGTTTGAATTTATTCGTCCTTCATATCTATACTATCATCATCAGCCAGGAAACGTCCTCTGCTGCACATAGGCCTCCCTCATGGTACGCCACATCGACCGGTCCCGAGCCACCTGCATCCAGCGATTCCCTGCGACTCTAACCAGGTCGTCGGTCCACCTAGTAGGGAGACAGCCTGGTAGACGTTTCCCGGTACGTGGTCGCCACTCGAGAACCTTTACTCCCCACCGGTTATCGATTTTTCGAGCGATGTGGTCTGCCCATTGCTACTTCAGCTCACTGACTCGTCGAGCTATGTCTGTGACCTTCGTTCGTCTACGGATTTCCTCATTCCGGACCTTATCACGTAGAGAAATTCCGAGCATAGCTCGTTCCATTGCTCGATAAACGATATAAATCTTAAATTTGCGTTAGTAAAAATGGACTTTTCGGACAATTGGGCCTGAACGGCTCGATGGATTTTAGCTTGAGAGGTGTCGTTAGATTCGAATTTACTGCGAGAGTGACACTGGGTTTATCAAAATAATAAAAAGTTTAAAAAATTACGCAAATTATCAAAACGTCATCTAGGGACCATTAGCTGCGTAACTGTAATTGTAGCTGACAATAAAGTTCATTTCGCGACAACCGATCTCCTTTTTTGTAATTACTTATCAAAGCCAGTTATTCTATTTTAAAAGTTTATGGCAACATAAATTTAGTATGGAAGCATTAGATAGATCGTGAGATGGAAGGCCAAGTCAAGCCATAATATATGAAATCTGTTCCCAGGGAACCCGTTCCAGAGCTACCTCGTCCTCTGGTTCCACCACCAACTGAAGACTCCTTCCACACATCATCTCCATCTGGACCACAAGGCTATCTCCCAGCACCGGCAGGTTCGTGGTTCTCTTTCATAGATCGCTGCGAAAATGAGTTTGTTTTTTTGTTTTACGTAGAACCGAAGAAGAGAGAGAGAGAGAGAGAAAACAGTCATCCTGCTTTTTCATATAGGGATATTTGAAGCGGAACCCTATTACTAAGACTCCGCTGTCCGGCCGTCTGTCTGTCAGCGGACTGTATCGCACGATTCGTAATAGATATATTGTTACTATAATAACAAAAAATTAAAGAGAAACCTGATTTTATGATAACAAACTCAAATTTGCAGTTGAAAGCCATACATCGGGCGTGCAATTTAACTGCAAAGTAAAGTTTGTTTTCATTGAAAGACGGGTGTCACGACTTTCGTGTTTTATAGTACTAGTGGCGCCATCTAGTGACGCAGAGCAAAACTACAATGAAAATGTTTGGTATTCTTTATAGAACATTGTTTGGTGCATATTATTTATGATTTTCGGTATGTTAATTATCCATGTTATGTACGGAACCCTCTATGCGCGAGTCCAACTCGCACTTGGCTGTTTTTTTTAAATTCTGTTCGAACAAGTAGTTTCAATTAATTCTGAAACCCACGCGAACGAAGTCGGCGGAAAAAGCTATTATGCCTACAAATTGCGAATTGTCTGAATCGCGTATTGTCTGCGCCACGGCATACCTTATATGATTTGGAATATGGAACGCGACTTGATGCGTTCCGTTCGTGAACGCGTCGATATGTGCCCCACCGATGCCGAGTTGGCGGCCATATTGATTCTCTTCTAATTTGTAAAAAAAAAGGACTGACTGGTCGACCGTCCGCATATATGGTTAATCTGTAAACCTAAAATAATTAAAAGTTGTAACAACCAAAAACCTTTTGTTTAGTTGAAGAAGCCTAGACAAGTATACAAAGTTTTGCCTTGTATTTGTACTAACTTTAACTTGAATCGACTAAAGCTGGTTTCAAATAAAATGGAAAAACCTTGTTACAGAATCTTCGTACATACCTGGGTCCGGCCCACCAAGCGGCCCTGGCTACAAACACCACCCAGACACTTTCATACCCAGCCATCCACCCAGCAGCCCAGGGTACCTCCCCGAACCTGACCCACCAGGCTACCTACCCAAACCTTACCCAGAAACTGGACCTGGCTACAAACCACGGCCAGAGTACTCAGAACGGCCAGAGTATCGACCAGGTCATAGACCAACCGGTCCAAGTTATGGCCCAGATACGAACCCTGGATATAGACCAGAAGTTAGTGGTCCTGGTTATAGACCTGATCCTGGTTATAGGCCAAGTGGACATGATTATCGTCCTTCTGAGCCAAGTGGTCCATCATATAGGCCGTCTTATCGACCAGAAACTGGACCGGGATATCGTCCAGAAACAGCGCCAGGATATCGTCCAGAAATAAGTGGACCTGGTTATCGCCCGTCCGAACCTAGTGGTCCTGGATATCGGCCAGAAGTTAGTGGACCGGGGTATCGGCCAGAAGTTAGTGGACCGGGGTATCGGCCAGAAGTTAGTGGACCGGGGTACCGGCCAGAAGTTAGTGGGCCTGGGTATCGGCCAGAAGTTAGTGGACCAGGGTATCGGCCAGAAGTTAGTGGGCCTGGTTATCGTCCAGAGGTAACTGGCCCTTCCTATCATCCTCAAGAACCTTCAGGATACAAACCGGGCTATTTACCTGAAAGACCTAGCTACCCAGATAGTAGACCGGGATATAGACCATCAGGGCCTAGTGGGCCATCTTACCGCCCACCAGAAACAAGTGGCCCAGCGTATATACCTTCTGGGCCAAGTGGCTCAGGGTATATACCACCAGACAGACCAGGGTACGGGAGACCAGGTGTTGAGAAACCATTGCCTGGGCATCGAGAGGAACCGAGTGAGTTTTATTTTCAATTTTAACATGAATCAAGAAATGGCGTCGTAATTTTCTTTGACAATAATCTTTTGAAAATATTTATTAATTATTTATAAATATAAATAATTTGCTTCTGTCAACGATTTGGTTGATAGTAGGGAATTTTATACATCCGCCTTGTGCTACCACTGTGTTACCTAAGTCTGCCGCCGAACAGCAGTGTTAATAGCACTGCTGTGTTCCGGTATGAAAGGTAGCAGATCCAGCGCCTCATTAGCTTGAGGCTTCTGGGTGCGCACGCGCACCATCCAACGGCCTTATCGTTTTTTACCGTCGGTTGACATGAAGGCCAAGTGCAAACCCATCATACATTCAAAAAACAACGACGTTTAATTTTGCATTTGTACATGTCCTTTTTTCAACAGGGCTTTTTGTTTACTAAAGAAGGTATTTTAATGTTTGTTTTTTAAATTCCTATTTTGAATTATTTCACGTAGCTCATTGTAGTTAATATTTAATCTCACATTTAGGTAGAATTTTCATGTAGATTTACATTTTTCATTTATGTAGAATATAAACCAAAAATTAGGTAATTGCTTGCATCATCAACAGCCTATGTATGTCACCATTGCAGAAGTGTATGGGCAATAGTACATGAAGGTAAAAAGATTATCTCCCGCCCTATGAATCATTGGGGGGCGGGCGGCACTGTAACATCTTTTTAGCTTCATGGGATTGGTAGACTTCACACACACCTTTGAATTTCTTGTCAGGAGTGTGCAGGTTTCCTCACGATGTTTTCCTTCACCGAAAAGCCAATGGTAATGATTTTTATCATTCGTACATAAATTCCAAATAACAAATTGTAACTCATTGGTGCGAGCCAGGATCGAACCCAGACCTCGATTGTTTAAGGACTGACGTTGTACCTGTCTAAAGTCCCTTGTACCTGTGTACTCGCAAACTAAGTTTGCCCCTCTGAAGTTAGCCACAAAAGACCGTGAAGTATCAATTACTAACGTATAAATGGGAGGCACGGCAAGTTAGCGGGTGGAAAGAAATGTCCTAGTGTTGTATGTCATCTAGGGATAGTTATTATAGAAAATAATACACACACATTCCGACTGTACATGCGCGAAATTCCGGAGAGCTAACTTCAGAGGGGCAAACATAGCGTGCGAGTACTTGAAGCCTTTTGTAGCTATCTTCAGAGCTTTACTAGCCCTAGTGGGATCGGCGGCCTTATCGTGTAACTCCAACACCGATCACGATCCCTTTGAATTTGACGTTTGAAGATGATTCACGAACTTCACACCGCTCAAACGCGACTGCTTAATGTCATTGAAAGGTATAGCGATTAATCACGAGTTTGAAAGATTATGAATGAACGAAATCGTAATTTTGACATAAAATTGGTACCGCGTAACTTTTTGACAACTAGAAATCGCTTTCAAAGCGACTCGCAAGTGTCAAATGAAAGATTCAACACTGACCTCGAATCTTTCAAAGATTTCTCGCAAGTTTATCATTGTTTTATAACTTTAATGATTAATTTAGTTTCAATGTCGTTATATCAATTGAATTAGTAGCAAGAACTATTTTGATAGCTAGCGTAGAAGAAAAAATTCAGCCGCACAATATAATAAATTGATGTTTTATTTATAACTCTCAATAATTTCAGATTGTTTTTATTATTTGCCTAAATAAGTAATAAAATCAACAAGATAATATACGTTACGTACGTAATTAATTATTTTGTATTAATTTCGAGTATTATGGTATCTCTTCAAAATTAGCTATGATGGGTGACTGTAGGTGACTACTGTTGTGTAAATAATAAATAATAATTTGTCCTGTTTGTTTACGGTGCTATGTGTGAATGGATGAGAACCCACAATATAATATTTGTATATAATTTATATTATATATACTTCGGAAATGAACTTTCTACACCACTGGTGGTACCAAGGCTATCTTAGTTATTAGATGAAATGAAACCTTAGCAATTTTTGTAAAAAAAAGATACCAAAACGAGCGATAAAAATATTTTAAGATAACTAAAGAAGTGGCTGTAAGATTTAAGGACCATTGCCTGTTAAGGTAACTAAAGAATTGGCTGTAAGATTTAATGATCGTTGCCTTTTAAGACAACTAAACAACTGGCTGTAAGATTTAAAGACCATTGCCTTACCTGCTAAGGATAATGAAAAATCACAACGACAACAAGCGCCGATTTCATTCGTTCCGAAAGCGATTGTGATTAAGAATGTTAGACGATACCATTTAAGAGTCGCAATCCCGATCGCGATCCCGATACCTTTCAAAGGTATCGCGATAGGTGTTGGAGTTAGACGATAAGGCCCCGGGATGGTGGGGTGGGAGTGTAATTGGGTATTCTTATGTGTAGTCGGATTTGAAATGTTTCTTTTGTAAGTCTTTTTTCAAGTCGTTTTTAATATATTTATGTGGACTAGTGCCCCAGCCAAGTGGCGGGACATATTTGAACCTTAGGTTGCCTGCACTGAATGTCAAGTATGAATGTTGTTGATTGGTAAGCAGACGATGAATGTAAGGCTGTGATTGGTTAATGAGATAGATGTTGTGATTGGTTCAGAGTATGAAAAGTAGGAAGGAAAGAGATGAAAGATAGAAAGAGGAGTAAAAAAGGACGCGCTTTCCGGAAGAGGCTCTCGACATGAGAAGTTGATTAATAATTAATTAAAGTGATTAAATAAAAGTATTTCAAGTCACAGGATTTATTACTTCGCCCAAGCTCAATCCCACATTTATGTATTCCAATGACAGTCGCGGTGTCGTGGCGCCACTACACGGTGTCGGGGTACCCTTGCCGGCAAGGCTCGGCGTGCGCGCAGAACCAAGTCGCCGGGCACTGGGCTTGTGAGCCGGAAGGCGGGGAAGTTGGTATGTAATTTTTTAAATGTAACATACGGTCTTCTAGTGATAATTAAAACACAGAGCTACATACTTTTAATTAAAACACAAACTTAACTAATGAAAAAACTAAATAATTTATATCAACATATTCTTAAATCATTCATTGATTTCTATTTGATTATTATTTGTAGTATCACTTAGAAATAATTTTTAGCAATTCTACCCCTAAGGGGATAAAGTGAACATCCGCGATTTATGTACTACTGGAAGCTTCAAAGCTATTTGATTATTTATAGCACCACTAAGGAATATTTTTTCGGAATTCCACCCCTAAAGGGATAAAGGGGTGAAACTTTTTTTTTAAATTAAAAATTGCTAGAACATAGAAATTTCAACTAAATAACTATTGATGGTTGACAAAACCAATAAGGAAAGGACTGCCACGCAGGCATAGCCGCGTGCGACTTACTGATGAAATAAACATTGTATATATATTAGTATATGTATGTATATTCTCAGGCTCTTGGGATTATTGCTGCGCTCCAACTCATCGATGTGGCTACAGTGAAGGATTCCACAAGCCATGGTAAGTAATCAATAACTTAATCATCCTTCAGCATTCACAGCTTCTTAGGGTAAATATTGAAAAATGTGAAGAAGAAAAATCCTGGTCATGTTCGACTTGGACTCATACAGCAAGAGTTCCATGGGAAAAAAGACTGCATAATTATGTTTGTTTGTAAAGCTGGTTGTCAAATCGAAGGTGAGTGATGAAGTCGCCATTGATGTTGATGCCCAGTCCTTTCCAGTTCAGAAGCTTGAAAACATCTTCCAGTGCAGTGGTGAAGAGTTTCGGGGATATAACGTCACCCTGTCTTACACCTTTCTGCACTTGGATCGGTTTCGTGCATTCATCCTGTACTCGGACGGACATTGTGACTTTATTGTATAAACATTTCAACACTTCGATATAGCGATAGTCAATGTTGCACCTTTGGAGAGACTGAAGCACTGCCCAAGTCTCGATTGAATCAAAGGCTTTCTCGTAGTCCACAAACGCCAAGCATAATGGCCGATTATACTCCTCGGTCTTCTGTATAATCTGCCGGAGCGTATGTATGTGGTCTACGGTGGTGAACCCTTTTCGGAAACCGGCTTTGAAGAAATAGGTATAAACTTTGCTTAGACTTTTCTGTAATATTTATACAAATTTCTGTCTTCAGTTATTATTCCAGATTTTCCACTTTGGAACTCTGGAATGCTGCAGCGAAAATAAACAAAAATCTGTATTAGAATGTACAAATGAAGTCCTTTCATATCTATACCCATACCCTACTTGACCTAACAATTCCACTTTTCAAATTTTGAAGTATTTTTCAACGGAATTCAAAAAAAATGCAATGTTTGCAATAAATTAAGAGGTTATGCTGTTGTCAAAGCGCCCATACAAACGTAGTCCAGTCATATTTTGAGTATTAAGCAATGAAAATCTATGAAATTTTCGAGACACAATCTAGAAACAAATATCTGTGTCGGTGGTGAGTCAGATTTTCGTTTAAATATATACTTCCAGAGTTACAGGGCGTCAAAGTATTGTATTTTTCGGTAATAAAAAGCCCCAACTTTGAACCTGATTTACAAGAGTATGAATCAATTTAGAACAATTTGGAAAAACCACCGACATCTGAAATTTCATTAGTATACTGTATTAAAAAAATGGTTACATAATATACTGTATCCTTCAAATGATCCCTGGACTACGAAACATCCAAATAACGGGTGGATAACATCGCATAATGTATGCTGTCTCACCGTACGCGCTCGGTTAGGATAGGGCTCGGAGAGGGACAGCTACAAAACAATTTAACCTTGAAACCGATCACGTGGTCTTACCAACATAGCCTCTTAAACAGAAACAACTAATATCCTACCCTAGCACGGGTATTTTTCCTATTTGGTAGGATATAGTCTCGCACCAGTCTTAGTCTATTGTCAAGTGCTTCGTTCTATAGGTGCAATTTGTAGTCATATTGGCAAACCGTAATAATAAAATAAATATAAAATAAAAAAGGGAGGAGGTTCTGTATTGACTGTATGTTTTTTATGTATGTTACGCGATAACTCCGCAAATTGTGAACCGATTTGAATGATTCTATTTTTGTTTGGTGGAGAATACTGCAGAGGTGGTCCCATATAAACTTTATCGTAATTGATTGGATGCTTTTTGAGAAAATCAACTAAATCCCAGTACCCAGATAATTCTGCCTCTAAGTGTGAACACGTAAGGCAGTTGAAGTCTTTAGTTCTTTTTGAGTGCGTTATTTATTTTTATTTGCACCAGGTGCTACGTCGGTCCCAATACGGATCAATGGCGTCCATGCAGTGAGAAGTACTATCCATACCACCAGCACAACATACCACATCCTTCGCAGGGGAACAGAGGTGAGAGACAATAAATAAAACAGTTTTTATTTTAGCCAAAAAACTCAACAGTATTGGAGGCCGAAAATCTCTTTTAAGCTTCGAAGCTTGTGGTAGAGGTTTCCGCGCTTCCGTTATCATAAAGGGGTTAATTACAATACGACGGCTTATTTACTAACAAACACACCCAAAAAAATTGTCTGTGTGAGTGTGAGTGTGGGGTAAAATTATGTGATAAAATGTGTAAACGATTCAGTCTCATCATAAGGTGAGAGACAGATTTTCATCATCATCATCAGCCATGTAACGTCCACTACTGGACTCCTTCATGGCACGCCACATCGACCGGTCCCGAACCACCTGCATCCAGCGACTCCCTGCAACTCTAACCAGGTCGTCGGTCCATCTAGTAGTGGGACGGCCGGGTAGACGTTTCCCGGTACGAGGTCGCCACTCGAGAACCGGTTATCGGTTCTTCAAGCGATGTAGCCCGCCCTTGCCACTTCAGTTCACTGACTCGTCGAGCTATGTCGGTGACCTTCGTTCGTCTACGGATTTCCTCATTCCGGACCTTATCACGTAAACCCTGTCAGGGCATAGCGAAATGCATATCGCAGTTGGATTGCCTAATAAGCCGTTATACATAACAGCTAGCTGTTTCACTAAACAGATAGAGAATAGAGAGCAGTAGCGATTTTTCATAATAGCTGAACTTTAACACGTGGAATCGAGTGAAAGTTTCGCAATCATAAATGCAGCGGGTCAATGACCGTCAGTTTTGTAAAACAACGAGAAATAAAACGTCATAATGTAGAATTTCCGTTCTAAATTTTATCGTTCGTGGCGCTGTATAGCAAAAATGGCGTCCAAAGCGGAATGCAGTTTGTCAAAATCCACGAATTAATCCAGTAATATGAGTGAAAATGGCCGAAGTTTAAGTGAAATATACATGATATTGTATTATTCCATAGGTGACCCTCAGCCCAGTAGACCCTTCAGGCCGTCCTACCCTGACGACAGATACAAGCCACGCCCATATCTCCCTGAAGCTGATAGACGATACTGGGACGATCTGTACAAGAATGGACCTCAAGCATATTACGATAAATACGGGAATCCATTGCCAGGTAACTAAGACCTTTCAGGTTATATATACTTAGGTTGTAGCTTATTCAATTATGGTATGTTATTGCGGCCATGATGTTTAGAAATAGAACAGAAGAAATAGAAATTGTTTATTGCAGTAAATGTGCTGGTTTGCTCATTATGAAATTACAGCACATTTAGCCATATTAGTGGCGTAGAAAATATTTATTGACATAAGATTGTTGTACACAATTTATTTCTTTAAAATATCTGTTACTTTATACACAACCCTTTCTCTGAGACACACGGTTCATTTTTTTCGTAAATAGTCGTTTTGGTAATTCTTTTATTTCGTTAGGTATTGCGTTAAAGATATAACGCGGTTTTAGGAGCTTTGTTATAGATTAACCTGTTCAGATTTCTAATGCATCTCGTTTGTGACCTGCTCTAATAAATAAATGTCATATTGGAACGAAGTTCCTTATCGCGCGTTGTGAAAGGGGGCTAGACGGAAAAAATTCTTACGAAAAGTTGTCACCGACACTTTTTTGCTATAGTAAGTTAGCGTCATCTGTTAGTACGATGTACGTAGTAGTAAGACGATACCAACAGTACAGCTATGTGACGACAGATGGCTCTGATTAGTTGCCGCTACTCAATGACAGATGTCGCTAAAAACAAAACGTATCACGTACATAAAAAATCTAATGAAAAAACCTACAAAACCATATTTAAAATATAATGTTAAAAATCCATTCAAACCTTATTGAAAATTTGTAAAATTTTATTACAATTCCTTCACTAATTAATCGAAAGGAACTTCGTTCCATCCGGGTGTCCCTTGACACCTCTCAAGTTTTTTTATTATGTTTAAAGATCTTTCGGTTCATGCAGCCAGATTGTGGAACTCGTTGCCTCACACTGTACGCGACAGCAAAACTGTTTCCACCTTTAAGAAAAACGTCAAGGAACATTTTCTATCACTATAAGTTCATTAGTTAATATATAATTATTGTATGTAAAGTATGTATTATTATTATTGATATATATATTAGTTTGTTTTTGTATCTCGTATTTATGTAATCGGTTATTACATCGTACACGCCTAACTGCCTTCCTCTCTTCACTATTTCTCACTTGACCCAGGACTGCTGTAAGAAATTTCTTTTAGAAATAAGCTACTCCTTTAGTATATATTTTTCTGTTTTTGTGTTATGTATATATTTTCCGTGTACAATGAACTGTTTAAATAAATAAATCTTACAATACACTTCCACTTTTGTACCATGTTACATTACCCTGGCTTCAACTTGTGCAGCGTGTTGAAGGAAATGTCAGTAAAAGGTGAATATGACATAGTTTTGTACTCGAGCACACCTCGGACACTTGAAACAAATGTCGTGATATCGTCACACATGGAACGTATTACGTTTGTATACGCGCATGTGTGAGTAATCCGCGCGCGATATACGTAGGTCATTGTAGGAGTCAGTCTCTTGCGGGGTAGGTGAGGTATCGCGGATCGGTGTGGGGGGGTGTGATACGTACGTTCTGTTAGTGTCTGCCATTTGCATGAGGTTTCTGGGTGCGCACGCTGACCATCCAACGGCCTTATCGTCACTTACCATCAGGCGAGATGAAGGCCAAGTGCAAACCCATCATACATGTTGACTACGAACATGCCACTCAAGGTTTAATAGTTTATACCTTTCCAGTTTTAGTTCGTCTATCCACACCGCAACAACTACAAAACTCATGTTTTGTTTCAGGCTACACCCGAGTACCTACTCGGGGACGTCCCTACATCAAGTACCATCACAACGAGCATCGCCCGGGGGGACACTGGGTACCGGTGACGTCACCAGAACTGGACCCCCCCGCGCCGGGGGGCCTAGGGGCTCCGAGGTAACAGTTGCATCATTTCGTGTTGCCAGTGATGACACACGGACCTGAAACGAACGTACGGACGAGTAAACAAGCTCAAAGTCACGCTCAAGCTATGCTCGGAATTCCTCTACGTTAAAAATCCAGAATGAGGAAATCCTTGAAATGAAATCTTTATTGTGTGTGAGTTTGGGTACATACATATAAGCTGGAAAACACATACAATACAGTTTAGAACAAACCCTGCTTTTTCAGATGTACACACATTTAAATCCTTAAAAGTTTGAAATAGTTACTTAGACAATTTTAAAAGACAAAAAACAGACGAAGACAGAATTTCACCGAGAGAAGTGTTGGATTTTTGCAACTAGAGTAAGAATAATTTGTATTTCAAATTTTGTTTCAGATACTGGCCAGTAGCATACTTGCACAGAGGCCCACCACCAAACATCACCTACTTCAGATACAACGAAACAGATCCTACAACAGAACAACCAAAAACAACCACATTCAGAAACCAGAAACCGACACAACCTTTCGATGTGAACCCTGACAAACCAAATGGCAACGGCCTGGAAAACACACAGAAAGATGACAGAGAAAGCCACAGAGACGTCAAAACTAGAAACATTACTAATGAAGACGTGTTTAATTTAAGTTTGGATAAAATAACTACTACGACACCCAAAGTAGAAGAAAACGTAACCGAAGAAGTCAAAGAAGATCTGGCTAGGACTATCAACGAATCAGAAGCAGAAATCACTTTGGCAGAAAGCGTAAAAGCTGATAAAGACATCGACAATATAAAAGGCATCGATGGTAAATTAGATGACTTCTCTAAATCTATAGAAATTTTGGACATTGAAGACGCGAAGGGTGAGAAAATGTCCGATTTGAAAACTTTAGAAGCGGAAGAGAGACAGATTGAGGCCATAGGTAGACTACTCGCTTCAAGGCGTGACGGGAAGTTGGTAATCGAGAAAAGGTCTCAAAAAGAATTGGAAACAAAAAACATAGCAGTTGACAAGGAATTGGCTGATTTCAATTTCGGTAATAGATTCCCTACTAGAAAAGGAATCGTTCAAAAGGTTGCAAAAGAAGAAATAGATAAAGATAAAAACATAGATAGAAGTCTTGAAGTCAGCGAAACTACTTTTGTTCGACCTCCTAGAGTTTTGAGCACAACTGAAGGCGTTAGAAAAGCTATTGTCAATGGCAAGATCTTTTACGATGCCACAGTAAGAGATAGAGAGCAGAGAGATGTTTTTAACGCAACGCGGAAAGAAAGAAAGATAAAATCACTTAGGCCATTAGAAGAAAGAGCGCCTTCGATACTAAATAATACGAGTTTTGGAAAAAAGAAAGTGATAAGAGTAAGAAATGTGAACCCTGTAAGGAAGGTAAGAAGAGTTTATAGAAGAAAGTATAATCCGGATGAAGTGAGAAGGAGATTGTTAGAAAGGGAGAGGAGTAAAACGAAAGAGTAGATAGACACACAACGTTTTTTAATACATATATGAAGGTAGAGGTCAATTCTTTGACATTTGCTATCACAAAATTTCAAATATAGTACATTTTTAATTCAATACGAGTGCCTCTTGATAGCTCTGCGCTTTTTTAAAGTAGTTTTTTTTTTTTTAAATTGCGTTTATAACTTTCCGTAAAATGTTATGGTTTTTTACTATTGTTACTTTTAATGAAAATAAAATTACTCATAATTAAGTAATTTATGTTAAGATGTATTTAAATGGATTGGTGCATTGAAAATTGTCAGTTTAGCTCAAACGTTATTTAAAGCAAAAATTATAATTTGGGATAAATTGACGATGCTTTAAAATATAGTATTTAAAATTAAGTATAAAGTGATTATTATTTAAATAAATTACTATTATTAAGTAAATATTTAAGCCTATTTCGATCAAGCCTATGTATAAAAATTGAGATTTAAGTAATATTCTGAAGTTACCATTTCTTAGATTTTTTTCTATCAAGACATTTAGTTCATAAGGAACTTTTATAAGAAATAAAAGAGTTCTTATTTCATAATTACATTTCATTTTAAATATAAAATTATCCCACTACCCACCACTACCATTTACATCGTTGTGGAAGGATCTAAGCCCATCCTTATTGTACATTTTGCGATTTGAACATTTTGCTTTTGGTACATTTTACTTACAATGTTTATTATGTCAAATAACTATGTACTTTATAGTAAAACAGCTATTTAACCTCATAACTAACTAAATGGTCAATAAAACGACACATTATAGAAAGTCAACAGTCAGGAAAGGCGGTATTTATGGCAGTGAAATTGACCCCACGGGACCTTTGCCTTCGTGCGCCGGCGCATACGAATTGTATTGAAAATGAAAGTATTCGTAGCACTGTTTGATTTTCCCTGCAACATCACATACCTATTTTTACCTTTTAGGTTTCCGTACCTAAAAGTAGCCATGGTAAAACTACCCAACTGAGCTGGGTAAAGCGTCAGTCCTTGAACAATCCAGGTCTGGGTTCGTTCCTGGCTCATGCCAATCAGTTACCATTTATTGATTGGAATTTATGTACGATTGATAGAAAATCATTACCATTGGCTTTTCGATGAAGGAAAACATTGTGAGGAAATCTGCACACTCCTGAGAAGAAATTCAAAGGTGTGTGTGAAGTCTACCAATGCGCACTGGTCCCGCGTGGTGGACTATGTCCCATACACTCTCTGTAGGAGAGCAGGCTTAAGCCCCTGAAGTGGTGCTGATGATGATGATGACGTAAAGAGTTTGGAAATATATGAACACATTGTCAATTTACATTAGCTCCCGCATCTGCAGACCAGGACTCAACTGTCAATCCGTTTGTCTGTCACAAAGCTGTATATTTTGATCTTTAATATACAGGCATTTGAAATTTTCACAGAGTATACACCTACAGTGAGCTGAAGTAGCAATGTGCAGGCCACATCGCTCGAATAACCGATGGGGAGTAATAGTTATCGCGTGGCCAACACGTACCGGGAAACGTCTTCCGGGCCGGCTCCCTACTAGATCTACCGACGACGCAAATGGCTCGGGATCGGTCAGTGTGGCATACCATGGAAGAGGAATATGTCCAGCTGTGGACGTTTGATGGCTGATGATGATATATCCGTTATAACAAAATTTACTATTTTTGCTCGATGGAAAAATCGCATTTATTCGATTTAAAAGATGAAGCAGTAAATACTATTTATTTGCTGTATTTTAATACAATTTTTCACTAAAAATCTTAAAATCGGATACAGGCTGTTTCAGTTCTTTGTGGGATAACTATGGGTAACTAACTTGCCTTTCCCTTTTGATTTTAATCTCCCTGATATCTTTTGACGGACATTCAACGACACTTACGCAAAAAATGTAATCATTCTGATTCTTCGTTACAGCGTAAAGTGAGGACAAAGAAACTGACTTTCGTATTTGAAGGAGTCGTTTCAAATTCGGCCTGCACTTGAATACTATTTTAAAAAATCAAGTAACTGTAGAAAAATGCTAAAATTACATTTTTACATTAATTTTAATTGTAAAAAATCATTCATTTCGTACTAAGTGACAGCGTCAAATGTCATTTTATTGACGCCATCTTTGTTTTCAACGTCAAGTCCTACCTGTTTCGTGCGTTTTATATGTTTTTGTACAAATAAACTAAACCGAAATATACAAAAATAATAGTAACTAAGTCACTTTTATTTAATAATGGCCTTTTAAAATTATAAGTTTACAAGACCAGGCCTTAGCTCCATACATACACGGAACATGTTAGTATGGTTGGTCTCCACAAGCTAAGCTAACCTCATTATTTTAGGGCTATTCATGAAATGACTAATTAGATTAATTTCAACAAAAATGATAAAGGAAAAAAATACAAATTACTGTCAGTAAGTCAGCGCAAGTATTTTTATAAAATCAGGCTAAGTACTTAACTTATAGTTCATAGAGGTTTCCCTTCACCATTTTGCAGCGAAATCTCGGCCCCTGCAGACCTTTGACACTATGGCCTAAAGCCTAGGGATTGTATAGAAGACGAAAGCATTGTAAATCGTCTACAAGAGATGAAGTCGAAAATGTTCGCGTGATTTCTTGTCCCTTTAGATTTTATTAAATTAAATTAAACTATATCGTGCGTATTTTATGCATATATTTTTTTATTAAAATATAATATTTTATTTGAATAAGTACTTTTTCTCCACGGGATCTACGTAAAAGATGGACAAACAAATTTACTTTTGAATTTTATTATATGAGCATGGATTTGCTATATGGGTAATAAATAATAATCGACAAAATAATAATAACTAAATAAATTTACATAGTCAGCTAGCTTGTCCTCGAAAGTTTTCTATATCCACCTGGCTAGCTACCACCGTTACCTAAGTCTGCCGCCAAACAGCAGTGTTAATAGCACACTTGTTAAATTATGACGTGACGCACACGTGATAAAATCCGGAATGAGGAAATTAGTAGACGAACTAAGGTCACCGACATAGCTCGACGAGTCAGTGAAGTGTCAGGCCACATCTCATCAGTCGGTTTCCAATTCTTTTGAACGCATTTACTTGTGATTGTACCCATGTCAACTGGTAATGAATGAAAGTGACGAAAAGACACGAGCGGCGCGTGCGCACGCGAGGCGGGGCGGGGTCCCTTGAGTGCATTATGCATACATACAAACAGATTTCTCTTGAGAAAGTGCAACGGTAGTAATATCACCTTTTCAACCGACTTCAAAAAAGGAGGTGGTTTTCAATTTGATTGTTAGTAGTTTGTTTTTTGCCATTCCGCCAATTATGAATCGATTATGATGATTTATATTCAACCGACTTCAAAAAAGGAGGAGGACCTCAATTCGACTGTATGTTTTTTCTTTTTTGTTACAAAACGCGTTACGCGATAACTTAGCCAATTGTGAATCGATTTTGATGATTCTTTTTTGTTTTGTTTGGTAGAGCATACTTTAGAGATAGTTAGTTCTATGTAAAGTTTATCGAATATGATTCAGCGTTTTTTTTTAGAAAATCAACAAAAACCAAATATGATAATTATACGTCTAAGGGGATTTCATTTCAGGGGATGA
This sequence comes from Carcina quercana, assembly GCA_910589575.2. Classification (NCBI taxonomy): domain Eukaryota; kingdom Metazoa; phylum Arthropoda; class Insecta; order Lepidoptera; family Depressariidae; genus Carcina; species Carcina quercana. The sequence continues at coordinate 1,957,765 of OU342454.1, read as the reverse complement.
ATGCTGAAGTAGTTTCCGCAGTTCTTTCTCTACAAATTTCGTTTATTTGTCTGAAGTAGAAAGATTTTACAAACGTGTGATTGTGAAAATCAAATGGAGGTACACTGATTAATTCTTAGGCATAACACTGAGAACTTTAATACTTTTGTCATAAGAAACAAATATTTAATGGTAATTCGCTCAGAATGCTTCCATACAAAATTTATTTTACCATAATCTTCAAAAATAGAATAGCTGGCTTTGATAAGTAGCAAACAAGTGTCGCGAAATGAATTATCTTACAATATTATTGTCACCTACAATAGCCGATACGCAGCTAATGGTCCCTAGATGACGTTTGGAAAATAGTGTGTTAAAACGGCCAAGTGCGAGTTGAACTCGCGCACGAAGGGTTCCGTACCGTTATCTTTAAAAAAGGCAAAAAAACATGTCTGTTGTAACCCCCTCAAATACTTGTTTTATTTTAATTTAATTGTTTATTTTAAAGTGAATATGCAAATCAATATTCTGTGAATATTTCAAGCATCTTATGCCGTTATCAATGTCGATATAAAACGAGAAGAAAAAAATGTATGATGTATTGGAGCCCCCTTAAATATTTATTTTAGTATTTGTTGTTAAAGCGACAACAAAAATACATCATCTGTGAAAATTTTAACTGTCTATCACGGTTCATTAGTTTTTTTATATATATTGAAGATAGACCAACACTTGACCTCAATCTCACGTGATGGTAAGTGACGATGAGGTCGACGATGTTACGTGTTGGTCTAGAAGGTGCCTATTTACTCTTCGTTTGAAGATTACCAAGTTGTAGTTTGAATCAGCCTGGTGACAGAAGGACGGACGGACGGACGGACAGCGGAGTCTTAGTAATAGGGTCCTTTGAGTACGGAACCCTAAAAATTACAGTTATGATCCACTATGTAGTTATATTTATGTCGGTGAAGGAAAACATCGTGAGGAAACCTGCACACTCCTGAGAAGAAATTCAAAGGTGTGTGTGAAGTCTACCAATCCGCACTGGTCCCGCGTGGTGTACTATGTCCCATACACTCTCTGTAGGAGAGTAGGACTGAGACCCTGCAGTGGGGACGTATATAGGCTGTTGATAGGCTCTTACATTTATAATGTTAGTATGGATGCCCGCCGTTAAGAAGTGGAATTCCCTGCCGGCTTCTGTTTCCACGAGCGCTACAATCTGGATGTCTTCAAGGCCAGAGTGAATATGCTATTTCTGGTCGACCATGTACCATCCTAGATAACCTCATCGCTTAACACCAAGAGATCTTCTGAAAACCTGTTTATTGTAGAAACAAAATTAGAAAAGAGTTGTTTCAAATTCGGCCTGCACTTGTGCACTATTTGAAAAATCAAGTAATAATCTAAACATGTATAGAAAAATACTAGAATTACATTTTTGGATTTATTTTAATTGTACAAAATCATTCGTTTTGTACTAAGTGACAGCGTCAAATGTCATTTTATTGACGCCATCTTTGTTTTCGATATTAAGTATTACCTGTTTCTAACTAAATCATTTTTATTTGATAATGGCGTTTTAAAATTATAAGTGTACAAGACCAGGCCATGGTTCCATACATTCGTGGAACGTGTCATTTCTACATACACCTACCGCTTATCGAGTCCCATTTAAAAACAAAGCGTACATAAACAAAAGAATCGATAATTCAGACGTAAACAATCGACTGTCGCATCACTAGTAAAGCTAACATCGATGAAGAATTAGCCACGGCTGCGGCTTGAACAATAGAAAGTTGTGTTTGTCGAGACTCTTTACTTAGACGTAGGTTTGGCTGTCATTGAATTTTGACTTTCATGGCAAACGCTCATCGGATTGAAGAAATTGACTACGTGAAATAAGAGAGCATTTTGAATACTTCATGAAAGAGAACATAGATGAGTATAGTAGTAAGAATAAAAAGTAAAGACTGTATAAAATTATCCGAAATATTTTCAGCTTCATGGAACATCTGAAGATAACATCTGAAGATAATGTGTATAACTTTGATTGATTTAAAAAATACAAAACAAATTATATTAAAAATTTAATTCAAGCTCTGTCAGCAAAAATTATTAATAAATAGGTGAATATTTCCCCTCTAAAGGCTTATTTTATCCACTGAAAACTGTGAATAAAAATCACTTTTATTCACTGTTTTTGTGTTTGAATAATAATCATGAATTGAATCGGTCATTTCAAAAACCTCATAAGTCACAAAATTATAATTTTTCAGAAATCAATAAAAACTGTTTCATACACATACAAATGAGTTTTAAATGACTTATTTATGTTTAATTTAGTACTTGAGTGGTAAAAAATTAAAATAGCGTATAACCTTTACAGTTTATTTATAGAAATAATGAAAAAAACCTGAAAAACAGTTATTGACTTATGTTGTTTTAGCGAGAAATAGGGGTAGTGGTATATAATTTAACCAAAACAATCGTAGTAATCATATTTTTTATTACTTATAATTAAGAATTACACTTAAAAATAAACTTATTAACATTTTACATGTATTAATTTGTCATGTTTTAATATCTTTATGGTACATAGTCATATTCTCCATCATTCTCGTCTGGATTATCTTCAACATTTGTAGTTGACCAGTCTTTCACGCGGTATTATTAAAAGAGGAAGGAATGTACTGACTTAAGTGGTTTTTGAAATGACCGATTCAATTACTCCATACGGTCGTGTTTCAGGCGTTGTAATCCTTTACTAGCTCGTGATTTATCTGTGGCCCTCGCTTTAAACTCGTCCTTTATTCACTGGTTGCATAATATACTATTTTACCCACGACTTTGTCCGATGTTCATGTTAACATATTACAAAGTTGTGTTAAATATCGACTAAAGACCAAAAGCTAGTACAAAATAAATGCAGAAAAGTATTTTTAAAAGAGAACACATTAAAACGATCCAACTCCATCAAAGTTTAATACTACATTTCTGTTGCCATAATCTTTTAAAATATAATAGCTGAACTTCTGCAGTGCAGTAACTATCTAAAAATAGGACATCAGATTGTGATGTCGCGAAATGAGTATTATTAACATACAACTTCACAGTGAATCACAATTTTCATTTTGAACACTTTTTCTCGATTACTGTACAAAGCGCCATCTATGAACCATTAGCTGCGTAACTGCTATTGTAGCTGACTATAAAGTTGTAAATTAATGATATTCATTCCGCGACACTATAATTTCGTCTCCAATCTTTAGGTAATTACTTATCAAAGCCAGCTGTTCTATTTTAAAAGATTATGGCAACAGAAATTTTGTATGGAAGCATTAGGAGAGGGATAACGATAAAGGATTCCATTATTTAGCATGGTAAAAATGCCGGAGCGAATATTCGTAAACGAATAATAGAAGCTAGGCTAAAAGCCTGACTTGTTAGGTCAAAGGCTATGTTAACTTTTATTTAACAAAAGAGGCTAAGTGTTATTATTCAGAATAAGCGAGGCGGACTAGTTGAGCGGTAGGCGAAATTTCTATGCCATTTAATTATTAAGGTAGTGGCTTTATTGTGTTAGCCCAACGCACAAGCGATAGCGGAATTCAATTTAGTTTCATTATAAGTTGCCAAGTTAGTAATTATCGATTTTTTTAAACTGTACTCGTATATAGATCAGCGGTTGTCCACGATCTCACCTGATAGTAAGCGACGATGTGGCCTACGATGGTGCGCGTTGGTCAAGAAGGTGACTGTTCACTAGCTCCTATAAACACGACTATATTTCAGTACAATTTAATTATATCAAAGCCTAAACATACACAAAATACTAGCGCACGCTCTTTGAACGAAGGGGTGACACAATCTCTTGTGCGGGGGTAGCGCGGGGAGTGTCGCCGTCGGCCGCGCGCCTCCACCACAGACACTCGCAGTCTCCTTGCTAAGAACCGCATACAGCCAGTATACATCTAGCCGTGATTTAACTTTTTCTAACACTACTTAAAGCATTTGTACGAAATTCTCATTTTGACATCTCCAAGTATATGTTATAATTTGGGTGACTATTACTCGTTAACTTGTAAAGCCAACTTTCTTGATAGTTTTCCTTTAAACTTCGTATCGGGAGAGGAGAGGGGTCTCGACTGACAAAAATTATCACTTTAAAGTGTTTTACCGACTTCAACAAAAGGCGGAGGATACCAATTCGACGGGTATGTTTTTTTTTAAAATGTTTGTTACCTCAGAACTTTTGACTGGGTGAACCCATTTGGATGATTCTTTTTTATTTGAAAGGTGGTGCTTCCCGTATTGGCCCATTTTTAGACAAGTTCTGATAAGGGAATCCATGAGAAAACGATATAAATCTTAAATTTGCCTTAGTAAAAGTAAACTTTTATGGGAATTGAAGTCGGTTTCCAGTTCTTTTTGAACGCATTTACTTGTTTATAAAAATATTTCACAAATTTATCCCTGAATTGAAAATGTAAGAGTCTAGTAGTAAAATCTAAACTGCCGAAAAACAGACGCACAGAGCAAAACTATAAGGATTCCTTGTTCGACCGGACGGTACCCTAAAAATATTTGCTTGTTGAACCGAGTAAACAGAGAGATAGACATTCAGATAACTCGCTCTCGCTCCCTCTCATAACTAAGTCTCATCCTGTCCGGTCACTGGATGCGCCTGGCGTCTTAATAAGGCATTGTTGTGTGAGAAACTGCAGACTGACCCTGCGCGTGCGCTTAGTTGATGATTCGGCGCTCGTTCCACGCAACACAAGTAGGTCTTGTGGTTTCTCAATTTAGAATACTTTCTTCAGGCGCAATTTTACAAGGTTTCCATAGAAGAGAAGCGGCAACTGATGCTGTAGCTAGAAAGAAAAAGTTTATTTGCCAAGTACATAGTTTTTTGCAAAGTGTTTATATAGTAATTTTTTATATATAAATAATGGCTTTAACCAGTGGTTATCTAGCCAATGACGAGTAAAATTAGGTGAACAATTTTTGAGGTTATAAACTATGCCGAAGCCATTTCTTCAGCTTTCACAATAAAATGTTTAATTTTATCGCTTGTTTTGGATTCTTGACGAGAATTTCAAAGGCCAGCCTTTCGATCGCGTCGAAACCCTCACAATTTTGCGTAATTGATACTATAACACTGTCCGTGACACTTTTGTACTACATCACACCATTATAACACAAAAACACACACACAACAGTATTATTAACCAATTAACAAAATTGCAATGAACCACCATTTTTCAAGTTCGCGCCAAGAATCCCAAATTAGTAATTTCAATTGGTTCAATGTCTAGCCACAGGTGTGCACATACTATGAACAAAACTAATAAGGAATTTTATCGTTACATATTTTTTACATAACATGTCAATCAAGATAATGTTATAATTTAATCATTAAATAAATCACAAGTCATCTCAGAGCTAGAACTTGTGTTTGCGCACCACTTCGTCCGTGGAGACTTCGACAATTCCACGGCACACCCATGGTAACTACTTATTCGATCGAGGCAAACAAAATCCTAAACATTCAATTATCATTATAAAAACTGGTCAATCGCGCGCAGGATATGAATAATTAACATACTGAAAATCATGCTCTCCCGAAAATGTAGCATCCGATTGAAGAACTAACTTTTCTTTGCGGTTACATTACATATCCGATGTATGGCATTCAACTGCAAAGTTTAGTTAGTAAATATAAAATAACTCGTTTCATCAATCAATAGCCTATATACGTCCACACTGAGGGGGCTCAGACCTACTCTCCTACAGAGAGTGTATGGGACCAGTGCGGATCGGCGGACTTCACATGCCTGTTCAAGACATGCAGGTTTCCTCACGATGTTTTGCTTCACCGTTAAGCAATCGGATAATGTACTTGAATTGAATAACAACTCATGGGTACACGGCTGGATTCGAACCCGGAACCCTCAGATTGAGAGTCCGCGCCTTATCAAATGCGCCACCGACGCTCTGTTACCATCGAAACTCGTTTACTGTGTTATAATTTTAAAAAAATCATGTTGTTCAGATTTGTTCCTATGGTTGTGCTTTAAGACCTTGCTTTTTTGCTTGCTTGCTTGCCTTTTGATAAGAATCAAAATTCAGGATTCTAGGTCAAAGGGTACCCTATAGGTTTTGGTTCCCTTGCATTCTCTAAGGAAGTGTTATACTTTCAAGGGACTGCAGACTTGAGTATTAGATATTAATTTCAATTTGATATCTCCACGCGATCCCGAGAAAAAGGTCTTGACGGACACACGGGTCCCTTTTCCCTTTTGAGGTACGGAACCCTAAAAAAGTTTTTTTGGGATATGTATTTATACAATTTTTTAAAATTTTAATTTTAATAAATAAATAAAGACATGTTACAATTCAAATATGTGACAACTTTATCATGGTTTTGAAAACCAATGCTAATTCTGCAGTTTTGAAGATAAAAATACAATACAAATAATTTATTATCTCAGGGAAAGTCACTTTGATACACTGCAGTCTCCACACTAGGCTGAGCCTGTGTCGTGAAGACCAGATACCAGAATACATACATATTTACATTACAATAAGCAATTAAAATTAAAAATTAAATTTTCTCCATTGCCGTTCTACCGTATTATATATAAATTATGTCACACATTACGGATCTTGTTCAGGAAAGCCGGTGTTCATCTCGAGTTCGGAAGCTGTGTATCCGATGACAACTATAATTTAGTGAGAGAAACCGGGTGTCCTTCTTTGTATAGGTCTTACACCGGTATTTAATTATATGCAGTTAATGCACAAAGACCACGTCCACGTGCCGGAAAACATGTACCAGCAGCCCCCACTAAATTGCTCAACGATCTGGTTTACAAGGGAAGCTGGAAGCATCTCGGGTCGGATCATTGTAGCATAGGACTATGCCGTTTTGGACAATTTTTAGGGTTCCGCAGTCAAACAAGGAACCTTATAGTTTCCCTCGGTCCGTCTGTCCGTCCGCGACTTAGTTCAGTGACCCTTACTACAAGAAAGCTGTAATTTGGTGCGGGTATACATATTAATCACGCCGACAAAGTAGTAGAATAAAATCTTGAAAAATATTTTTTTGGGTTGCTTCCATACACGTAACGTGGTGATGAAATTTTTCGCGTCTTCCCCATTCTGTGGGGTATCGTTGAATAGGTCTTTCAAAAACATGGAGGGTCTACGAACACCACTTTTCGATTCTGGGATCCGTTTGTGAAATATTAAGCTTTACAGTGTAAATTTTTGTTTGAGTCAAGAGTCCCCTCTCCCTCTATCTTCTAAACGATTGCTTTTAAAAATCAGAAAAAATTCACAGAAAACTATCACAACTAAGTTGGCTTGGAGAGGTCCAGATTTTGGACAATTTTCATTCAAAAACAATTTTTAAACCAGTTTTTAAATTAAATTAAAATTTTTTATTTCATTTCATTTTTAACTATAACTAGTAACAAAATTGAGACCTTCTGTTAGGTATGAAAATACCTGTGATAGCAGGCCTCGCTCTTCCATAGATATCTTAATGTTATTTATACATATATGAAACACTTTAAACAAAATTAAATCAAGATTACTCTATTTCTAATAGAGTAACGAAAAATTAAATTTAAATTTAACCAAGTTTAACTACGGAACCCTACACTGTGCGTGGTTCAACACGCACTTTGCTACTTTTTTTATAACATGATGGGTCTGGGCTTCATCGCACCTGATGGTAAGTGACGATATGGCGAGCCTTCCTTACAATCCTTCAAAACTACCCTAAAAACGTATTTCCTTGAACAGATTATTCCTTAGCAGCCTTTCTTCTTTCCTTTCTGATCTCCTCGGATTTCCTTCTCTTCCTGATCCACAGTATTTTGTCTATTGTTTATCCATTATATGTATATATATATATATTTATGTAGCACCACTTACCCCTTGTTATTTATAGGATTCTTCTGCCCCAAGGTTGCCTGGAAGAGATCGCTCTTGGCGATAAGGCCGCCTTCATTGTACCTTTTATGTTCTTTTCTGTTCTATTTTGTGTGTGTATGTGATATAAAGTTTATTTAAATATGATTGACATGGCCGTTATATAAAAGCCTGAAGCTTGAGGTACCGGCTCTGTTACCTTTCGTGTCAGAAATAACAGGCGGCAGACTTAGATAACATGGAGGTAGTTGTGAAAATAGCCAAACGAACATAGAATCCAATCCATCGTATCCATCCTTTCCATTTCTCTCAAACTAAAGTTAATTTAAGTCGTTTGCGGTTAAATTTAACTGAGCAAGTTACGTAATCGCATTTACAAGTCCACTCGGAAATATTTGGTTTAACTTTAAACGTCCGTTTTATGACAGTTTATGGTCGAGTCAGTAACCGCAGATGTAATACGCAATGGTTGTAGTTCTTTGTAAAAGTACAGTTTGATAGGAAAACTTTAGTATTTAAACTTCAATTATTATTAGGTCTGAAATCCATCAAAATATTGCATCACTTTTTAAACATTTTAACGGCCTCCGTGGCCTAGTAGCTGCACACTCGGACTAAAAACCCAGAGGTCCTGGGTTCGATTTCCAGTGGAGGTACATATCGATACTCTGTGTGATTGGTGGCATTTATCAGGTCACCTACCTTGTTACCTAAGTCTGTCGCCAAACAGCAGTGTTAATAGCACAGTTGTGTTACAGTACGAACGGTAGCAGAGCCAGCGCCTCATTAGCTTACGGCTTCTGGGTAAGCACGCTTATCGAGTTACAACCAACGGCCTTATCGTCACTTACCGTCAGATGAAGGTCATGTGCAAAACAAGAAATCTAAACGAGTATAGAAAGGTCCCTCTGGGAATCGAACCCGGACTCTCAAGCGTGTATCCATTACGCCACTAAGGCGGTTAAATTTAAATATTAAATCAAAAGTTGTCAAAAGGTTGCAAAGTCTCATTTTAGGCCGAAACCACAAAGTTCACACTAAGCCAGTCAATCTGTCACCTTTCTATGAACTCTGCGTCTATATTCACCTATAGCATTGTTACTGACGTTGATCTTAAACATCCAGATCCACAATCAAATCCCAAAACATTCGTAACAAAAGGTAACGTTTAAAAAAGGTGTAATTATAATTAGAATGTTTAAGTGTTAAATAGTATTATTGATGTATAAATATTGTCATAGTTTATTTCGTCTACAACAAAAAATTTATGTGGCATTCCTATATCTACAATAAAATAAGATAAGATTAATTATTAATGTCAATTTGCAATAGCGCTTTAGCGCCAACCTTTACAAACAAACTGCATTTTGTTGATCAGATTTTTAATATAAAACATGTAATATTAAATAAACAATACTGGTTTACTTTTCGGCGTTGTCCTTATGGCCAACGCCGTAATTTTAAGTAATTGACACTGTGAATTCATTAAAATAATATCATCATCATCATCAGCCGAGAAACGTTAACTGCTGGACATAGCCCTCCATAATGAAACGCCACATCAACCGGTCCCGAGCCACCTGCATCCAGCGACTCCCTGCGACTCTAACCAGGTCGACGGTCCATCTATTAGGGAGACGGCCTGGTATACGTTTCCCGGTACGTGGTCGCCACTCAAGAACCTTTCCTTCCATCGGTTCTACGAGCGATGTGGCCTGGCCATTGCCACTTCAGCTCACTAACTCGTCAAGCTATGTCGGTGACCTTCGTTCGTCTACGGATTTCCTTATTCCGGAATGAGGAAAATAATATACTGGGTCACAATTTGGGAACTTTATTGTGCTGAATTCAACGAGCTTTAGATGACTAGAATTGTTTTTAAGAAATTACCGGTATCCCGTAGCTCTATTTTTTGCTATATAAAATTAAGATTTAATAACTGAAACGACATCCAATTCTAACACAACTTTAGTGTGTGAAAGTCTGTATTCAAAATGAACTCGCGTCAGTATTTTAACGCAACGCTGGAATTTAGACGAGCCCAGTGAGTGTATGACCACAGAATACGTAATAGGTTTGACGGGCAGATTAAGACGACAAAGCATTCATTTGATTTGGACACCTTCCGCATCGCTTGTTCATCTCCTTCAGAAGATCATCGGCGTAGCCTGCAGAAACAAAAGGCGTTTTAAGATTTAAACTTCAACCTCCGCCAATTACGACTCCATTATCTCGCGGACTGTACACCCGATGACCCACAGAAAGTGTTGAATTTCTTGATACTTGTAACGTTATACGCAAACACTTTTACTTGATCGTTGCCAGTGAAAGTAAGCTTTCCCTCGGCAAGTGCAAAATTTGATATGGCGGGTTTTTTTCTTAGTAAATAGGTATGTGAAAAAGTTATTTATTAAACAACAAAACCCGTCGTGTGCAGTTCTAGGAAAAATCTGAATTTTGACTCTGACAGAATAAGAAACATCTTCTGTCTCGTGTCAGTTTTTAACCTCCGACGCAAAAAGAGGGGTGTTATAAGTTTGACGCCAATGTCTGTGTGTCTGTGGCATCGTAGCTCTCGAACGGATGGACCAATTTTGATGCAAGTTTTCAGCTATATTTGGTAAAAATCGGTATAAAATGGAATATATTTCTTTTGGTATAATTATTGCGTCGGTGTTTTTTTTTAAATAACTTAATTCGCGTAATATTTACTTTTAATACTCTAAGTATTAGTGACTATAATCCAATAGGAACTACTATTTCAATTGAGATAAAAATTAGCCGGTATCCCTTTGTAAGCTCATCAACGATGCATATACAAAAAACAGGCCATGTGCGAGTCGGACTCACGCACCGAGGGTTCCGTACAGAATATGAATAATATTAACATACTGGGAAACATAAATAATAGGTAATCGTGCCCGACTTAAATCAATGAGCAATTGTTAGTAAAAATGCTAGCGCTAAGAATAAACCGCCAGGCGCTAGAACTGTTTGTAATAATGAAAAAAATGAAAATGAAAAAATGAAAAAATGAAAAAATATTTATTTCCTTTCACATTATAATACAATAATACAATGATAATAAGTGTAATTTTCATATTTATTCTTATACTTGTGACGACCTTGCTTCTTGCCAAATTTCATGATTTTAGGTTAACGGGAAGTACCATATAGGTTATGATTCCTTCAACGTCGAAAAATACGTCTTAAGGCAATCCACCTCCATCAAAGTTTCATACTAAATTTCTGTTGCCACAATCTTTAAAAATGTAATAGCTGGATTTGTGAAGTCGCGAAATGATTATCATTAACATACAACTTCACAGTGAATCACAATTTTCATTTGAAACACTTTTTTGGATTATGGTTCAAAGCGCCATCTATGAACCATTAGCTGCGTAACTGTTATTGTAGCTAACTATAAAGTTGTAATTTAATGAGATTTATTTCGCGACACTATAATTTCATCTCCTATTTTTAGGTAATTACTTATCAAAGCCAGTTATTCTATTTTAAAAGATTATGGCAACAGAAATTTAAATGTGTTGGGACTGTATATTTGCGTGGTCGATATCTGCACGCGGAGAAAAAGGGTCTTGACAGACAGACAGACAAATAACAATGTAAGAATCACTTTGGGCTTTATACTCTTTTTATAAGGGTTTCTTTTCCCTTTTGAGGTAAGGAACCCTAAAATCATCCACTAATGGACTTCCAGTTGATTTCTAAATTATTGGTAGTGTTGATATTTTTAAAAACCAATTGAAATTGTTTTTACTGGAGAAGAATTGCTATGATTTTGATGACATCTATAAAAATTGACATTTTTTAATTTCATTGATTATTTATTATTGTAATGTGTAGACATTTATTTCGTGTACATTGAATAGTTTTAAGTTAAAATGTAATTATTTCGCACACAGACTGTCTGTTTTTGAAGTAAATAAATAAATAAATAAAAAATGCTCACCGAAAATGTTAGTCGGCTTGAATGACTTGAAGAACCAACTTTACTTTGCAGTTAAATTACATACCCGTTGTATGGCTTTCAACTGCATAATTAAGTTTATAATACATTTACGTATACAACGCATTCTGCGATACATGACTGAAACAAACATATTAACAAAATCATTCAATCCGTTCTTGAGATATAAAAAATCTTATTTTTCTTAAGATCGGTTCAACAGTTCTTGGGTTATAAATGGCGAATATAAACTAACACGAGTTTGCTTTATATATATACAACGTGAAAAAAAAAGGAGTGATAATACTTAAAGGTATAGAATACACTGTGAAAGTAGCAGCGTTGTAAAGGTTAGTTTAAATTTCCATAACTTTTTATTTCATAGGTGTAACGTCGTAATTTTTGACAACCCTAAATGTTTGTTTACCAACGCGAGCACTGGGGTCAATGATGAATGATCTTATCTTTGGTTTGTGGTTATTGACACATGTAGAACTAGGATAGGGATGAAATTCAAAAATTTTAGTCAATATTTTAAATTGGTTTTTCTACTGATTCGTACGGTTTACAGATGTCTACTACCGCTCTAAAGGTAAAACCTTACCTAACATATACCGCACTTAAGTTTTATCACTCCTATTTTGTACACGTTGTATAGGTCAAACATCGAGTGTTCAAATACTGCGCTACCCAACTGAGCTACCATGGCTTGATTACATGGTTAAATACTGCTCCTGACTTGTCAATTTTTTTCTTAGTTTTTATGTCAGCTTATCGTGGTGATGTGTTCTTATTTTCAAACACAAATCATATTATTTCATTATTACGATTTTAATGTGCGAAAACGGACGTTGCTACCATCTCCCAAAATTTTCCACGGAAAACATGGGGCGACCTAATTCAAAAGCTATTCTAGACCACACGGTATCATAATCTGCTCTGTGCTAAAACATTCCTTTAGAAAAAGAATAATTTATTTCATTAATTTACCGTTGCCATAGTATTAGCTCAATTATCGAGTCAATTCCTGCGCACGAGTGGCAACCTACATACGCAACGCAATCGTAAAAATATAGCTGTCCCTTTCACTTGTATACAGTTTCGCCGCGAGGGAGAACGACGGAGAAGTCATTGAAAGAATGTGGGAGATCTAAATTTTTGTAAAATTATGTCATTGTTAGAAAAAAGTGAGATAGTGTCTTCTGATGACACGCATGACATTTGTGGCGGCTACTGAAAGTAGGGACTTGAGATAACTTCAAATAAATGGTTTACCTCAAGATTTTTTTTTCTTCAAAGCTGCTTACATTTTGGTACATTAATAGAAAATTTAATTAATAATATACGGCAAAATTAACCTACTAAACAGAAATAGTTATGTCCAATCAGTCTTGTCGCAGATTTTTACTGTCTTCATCATCACCAGCCTATTAAAAAAAAAATATATGCTGTATCAGCCAAGCTATATAGTCTCTTTATTAATAAAAGTTGTTCGTTTCTTTAAGCAACATGGACACTCACGGCACGACTGATCCACAAATGTAAAGTCGCTCAGCGTCTCTCTGATGGACCGCATTCGGAACGAAGTGATCCGTCAGAGAACCAAAGTGACCGACATAGCTCACCGTATTAACGAACCGTATAATCGAGCCTTTAACAAAATTTAGGAAAAATATTACATGAAAAATACTACTTTTTAGGTATATATAAATAATTATAAATAAATAAATATAATACAACTACCACGCTAGCCTTAGGCAACTATAACTGTCTTCTATTATTTTCTATTTCTATTACATTTGTATTGTATTGTTAACTGTTTTCCGAACGTACGCTCAAGGTTTTCATGTAATTACCTGCCATAGTGCTTTAGCGTACTTAATACTAATCGCATGTTGTGTGTGTCTGTAATTGGCTGTACATTTAGCTTACGATGTATATGTACTTTACTTTTCTTGATAATGAATGTAACAGCTGTTGACATGCCAAATAAATAAATTAGCAACCACCATGTTGTCTAAGTCTGCCAACGAACATACGTTTTAATAGCACTGTCGTGTTCTGGTAATTAGTATCAGACTTTCTGGTGAGCACCCTTTCCATCGAACGGCCTTACCGTCACATACCATCAAGTGAGACGAAGAACCATCAAAAATTCAATAAAACACATGAATGTTATTCAGTTAATAAAAGTGAAAATAATATTTGTTCCCAAGCGTCAGTAGCCTAACCTGTAAAAAGAAATGTCTACCCATCCTTTTCAACCATATATCTGTCTCTTACAATTTCTCCGTTCACTTGTTTAGCAAGTTGCCACTTACTGTGATATGGTTGTATCCAGCTACTTTCACCCAAGCCTTGTTGAAATGGCTTAGAGTGCACGATGGCTTGTCAAGATGAAAATATAATACTTTGTTAAAGTAAAAGTCCGCTAGTAATATGTGTGTTTCTTATTTTACACGGCAAAGTTGGTCAGTCGGATAGTAGGTTCTTAGACGTGACTTGGAGAGCACGTCTCAATATAAGTATTAAAGAAAAACTGTTAAAATTACGAACAAACTCATGCTGTCAAACAAGTACTAAAATGACTAGGAAATCAACCGAGTGCTCGACCAAAGAGATTGATTAAGAAAAGAAAATGTGATTAAAATCTCCGCGGGGAATTATTTCGAAATTAAAAAATTCATTTTGAAAATAAATTCGGCGCGATTTCCATTTTTGAATTCCTGTTTTCCGCGCGGTTAAGCTTCAAGATGACAGTTCGAAAGTGTTTTAAATTTGGAAGGCCACGTAGTGATGTGAGACAGTTCTTTATATTTTTTGTGATGTTATCGATGTTGGACAATTTGCCCTTGGCGTGTAAGGGCGAAGATAGTAATAGAGGTAAGAGATTTTTAAAAAATTAATGTTAAACTTTTAGCTCTTTATAAAATTCTTTCTTTCTTTAAAAAATATAAAAACGTCATTTAATAACCTTCTCAAGTAGCTGTTTATTTACATCTATCACGATTCTTCATAAGATTGTAAATATAAATACATATACTCTTCTAAGATAGATTAGCTGACGAAATCCGGACTTTAGTTTTTTCAAAAATTAGATTGACTTCCGTGGAACCACAATATCACCTGATTTTGAGAGGTGATGTGGTCTAGGATGGTTAACGGTTGCTTAGAAATAGCCTATTTAATTTAGCCTAAGACATCGAGATTCACAGAAGCTTACGCAAAATAAATGAAGAAGCAAAACGCTTCGTACGGACTGGTGAAATATCAATTAGGGGATGGAACCCTACCGTTCTTGTGGTTATTCTATCAATATGACGGATTAAAAGTGACACTTCGAATAATTTACTACTCGAAGCTAAGCGTGCTGATTAAAAATAACTAACTTTATGTAAAGGGACATCAGGAAACTAGTTAAATATAACTGTATCCCATGGCTAAAGGTTTAAAACCGCAATGCTATTGAGGACCTAACCACCAAGCGGTATAATTACGTCCTTAAGCGTTAGTTACAAGGAAGCGAAGCTCTTAGAAGTAATTTTATTGATACATTATCATTTCATGAACAATAATATCGATTACAAAGATTACTAAAACCCATCTAAAAAATTTCAAAGCTTAAAGTGCTTTTACGCCAAAATCGAAAATTATTTCCGTGACAAAAAATAAAAAACATCGATACTCATCTAATCCCATCCCTTTAATTAGTTTCTTATAAATTATCGGCAACAGCAAAACCTTATTCATCTCATCTAAAAGTTTACACTTTAAAGAGTTCCCATTGCATACAGAAGAACAGCTATCAAGGCATCAAACTGGAATAAATTTGACCCAATTCTTTTATGATTGGCCCCATTACTTTCTTTCGACGAAAATAGGATCAAATGAGTTGAAATTCTCGTAATGATCCTTCAACTTTCATTTACTCTGAGTAGCTCTTCGCTTTGACATTTCAAGGTTGAACTCTACAGTGAGAAAAATTTAGTTTCTCAAATTCCTTTATATTCCAATATTTTAACAACATGGTTTGTTTGGTTTCTTGCATGTAGTTCGTCTACCGTTGTGTTTGTGAACATGGGAATTTTTTTTAACGTCATCCCTCTCCTAAAGCTTCCATACTAAATTTCTGTTCCCATAATCTTTTACAACAGAATAGCTGGCTTTGATAAGTAATTACCTAAAAATAGGAGATGAAATTATAGTGTCGTGAAATCAATATCATTATTTTACAACTTTGTAGTTAGCTACAATAGCAGTTACGCAGCTAATGGTTCATAGGTGGCGCTTTGAACAATAATCGAAAAAAAGTGTTTAAAATAAAAATTGTAATTTTTAGATCGTTTCTGCACAAATCCAGCTATTATATTTTAAAAGATTATGGCAATAGAAATTTAGTATTGAACTATGTTGGAGGTGGATCGCCTTAAGAAGAAAACTTTACTTTTTTACAATTTTATATTGGATCCCTACAAAACGAAAGCCCCGGTGAGTTTCAGAGGGCGGTGCGCTTGCGTTGATGTTTTTTCTATGACAATTTTTGTATGAATCTAACTTCGCCCAATTTTTTCACAAATAAATGACTTATGTAAAGAAAAAATAAATGTGCCAACATTCAACACAATATAGCTTTCATCATCATCAGCCAGGAAATGTCCACTGCTGGACATAGGCCTCCTTCATACTACGCCACATCGACCGGGCCCCAGCCACCTGCCTCCAGCTTACTTCCCGTGACTTTAACCAGGTTATCGATCCACCTAGTAGTGGGACGGCCTGGCAGACGTTTCCCGGTACATGGTCGCCACTCTAGATCCTTTACTCCCCACCGGTTATCGGTTCTTTGAGCAATGTGGCCTGCCCCCTGCCACTTCAGCTCACTGACTCGTTGAGCTATGTCAGTGACCTTCGTTCGTCTACGGATTTTCTCATTCTGGATTTTATCACGTAGAGGAAATTCCAATATTCCGAATTTGCGAAACTTAGCTTTATTGTACATTTAATGGAACTTTGAACTTAAATGCACAAAGGGCGGTCTTATCGCTGACAGCGATCTCTACCAGACAACCTGTGGGTAGAGGAAATAAATCATAATAATTTGATAACAAAAATAATACTAAATAATTATTAAATACTTTAATAAACACATTTATACTTGAATAATACATACAGAGAAGTCGTGGCAGCTCAGTTGGATAAAGTGTCAGTCCTTGAACAATCGAGATCTGGGTTCGATCCTGGCTCGCACCAATGAGTTACAATTTGTTATTTGGAATTTATGTACATGTGATAAAAAATCATTACCATTGGCTTTTCGGTGAAGGAAAACATCGTGAGGAAACCTGCACACTCCTGAGAAGAAATTCAGAGGTGTGTTTGTAGTCTACCAATGCGCACTGGTCCCGCGTGGTGTACTATGTCCCATACACTCTCTGTAGGAGAGTAGGACTGAGACCCTGCAGTGGGAATGATATAGTATTGTATTCTTATTGTATTTTTAGTTGTAATTTTTTCGTACACAGTTTTCCTTTTTTTTATATAATAAAAAACGTAGAATTTTTATTTTTTTATTATTTATTTAAATCAGACATACATCCATATTGTGAGTAAACTTAGTGCTATGTTAGTAATTAAATATGATGTCAGTCATGATACTGCGAAACTGGTGCATGTAATGACAGCCAGTGTCGCAACATCGGTCCGTGGGTGCGCTGCGACGACAGCGAATTAAATTTAAAAAAAAAACTACGCAATAATCATACCAAATCAAAAAGTCATCCATAGTATTCTGAAAATGCCTAACAACAGCTGATACCAAATACAGGCAAAAACCACGGCAATGAAACTGGCTTTCACGTAAAACAGCCCATTCGAGAGCTACGATGCCACAGACACACACACATTGACGTCCAAAAAAAAACTCTTTTTTGCGTCGAGGGTTCATGATGATGGGATCATACCTTCTGAACCCACAAGGAGCCCTGGATCTCGATTGAGACAACACTTTCTCCATCCAGAATCGTTGACCCGTTGCGCTCAACCAGGTCAGCGGGAACCTGATTTTGGCGACCGGTCGCTCGCCAACACTAATAGGGTGCCTTTAACACAACACTACCGCAAACGACGCCTCTCTACAGACACCATTTTTGATATTAATTGGTGGAACAAGGACCGCGGCAGGTTTTAAGTAAATCACCGAATTTAATATTTAAAAAACCGGCCAATTTTACGGTTCCGAGCCATGGTAAGTGACGTACAGACGGACGTTGAAATAAAGTTCATTTTACTTAAGTAAATTTGTTTGCTGAGCTTTTTAGAGTTCCGTACCTACTAAGGCTCCGCTGTCCGTCTGTCACCAGGCTGTATCTCATGAACCATGATGGTGATAGTTAGACAGTTGACATTTTCACAGGTGATGTATTTATGTTGCCGCTGTAACAACAAATACTAAAAAAACAGAATAGGATAAATATTTTAGTGGGATCCTATACAACAAACGTGAAATTTTGAGACTTATGTCTGAAAGTATTAGTACGGCCATCTAGTGACGTGTAGCAAAACTAAATTGAAATGGTATTCAGGCACATTCGTTAGAGGATTGTTCGTTGCATATTATTTATTATTTTCCGTATTTTAATTATCCATATTCTGTACGGAACCCTCGGTGTGCGAGTCCGACTCGCACTTGGCCGTTTTTGGTGCTTGAATTTCCTGAGAAAAAGGATCTCGACAGACAAATGGACAACAATGTGATCCTATAAGCGTATTTACGCAAATATTAAAAAAAATCATATTTATTTTTTCTCCACAAAGTTTGTACCGATGTGGCGTACCATGAAGGAGGCCTATGTCCAGCAGTGGACGTCTCCCGGCTGGTGATGACGATGAATAAATAAATCGCACTTTCGCATTTATAATGTTAGTGTTATTTCAATTACAAAATTCAATGAAAGTATCGAGTGAAATCAATATAACATTCAATTCACGTGAGCGACGTAACGATCCAATCGATTTAATTCAATTTTATCGATCAATTTAAATCGTAACAGAATCGATTTCTTTTTTTAGAAAGTATGACAATGTATTGACGAATTCTATTGTGTGTTACGTCATGTTAACAAGACACAGTTAAAAGATGCACTTTTTGATTTAAAAAATTTAAGACCAGCATTTTTGCTAGAGTTTTCGTCTTCATGACCTTGAGATATTATCCCACGGAAATCGAGAGGGTATGCTGTTGTCAAAGCGCCCATACAAACGTAGTCCAGTCATATTTTGAGTATTAATCTATGAAAATCTATGAAATTTTCAATACACAATCTAGAAACAAATATCTGTGTCGGTGGTGAGTCAGATTTTCATTTAAATATATACTTCCAGAGTTAAAGGGCGTCAAAGAATTTTATTTTACGGTAGTAAAAAGCCCCAACTTTGAACCTGTTTTACAAGAGTATGAATCAATTTAGAACAAATTGGAAAAACCACCGACATCTGAAATTTCATAAGTATACTGTATTAAAAAAATGGTTACATAATATACTGTATCCTTCAAATTATCCCTGAACTACGAAACATCCAAATAACGGGTGGATAACTTCGCGTAGTGTATGCTGTCTCACCGTACGCGCTCGGGTAGGATAGGGCTCGGATAAGGACAGCTACAAAACAATGCAACCTTGAACGCGGCCACGTGCTCTAAACAGGCAATCCTCTTAACAGCTATAAAACTAAAATGTCATCCAATGCGCTGCAATTGGACACTCCAGCCTAAAAAGAATTTGTCTTGATTTCAACTTAGAGAATTGAAAGTATTTTCAACCTACTGTTAAAAAAGAGGAGGTTCCCAATCAACGCGCATGTTTTTTGTATGTGTGTTACGCGATAACGCCACCAATAGTGAACCGATTTTGATAATTCTTCTTTTGTTTGGTAAAGCATGCTTCAGAGCAGGTTCCGTGTAAATTTTATCGAAATTGATTGAGCGCTCTTTGAGAAAATCAACAAAAACATAATTGTGTATACCGTTTCTTGTCCAAGTAGGTAAAAATTCCAGAAGTTTAAGTTATTGATTCCGATTTATCTTAAACAAACATTCCTATACAAATATAAAGGACACTGGAAGTGACAGACAAGGGAATTCCTGCGTAATCGTTGACCAATCTCAACACAAAATGAGTTATGCGTTTAGTCATTTACGATTGTGTTGACGTGTCTTGTTAGAACATCATTATCATCCTCGTAAATCATTAACCGACACCACATAAGGAGGAGGTTCCAATTCAA
The DNA here is from genome assembly GCA_910589575.2 of Carcina quercana. Classification (NCBI taxonomy): domain Eukaryota; kingdom Metazoa; phylum Arthropoda; class Insecta; order Lepidoptera; family Depressariidae; genus Carcina; species Carcina quercana. The sequence goes on along the minus strand of OU342454.1, from coordinate 1,937,592 downwards.
CTTGATGTTTATGTATATAACATTTTTTAAATTCAATAGATTATCCTATCCAACTACTCGTATATATTTTTGTATGTAATGCTCAAGGCGCAGTTAAGACAATAAAATTAGTGAAAATAGTGAAAAATTTCAACACATGCATCATTTGAAGCTGCGTCTTTGAACTTATGTAATTTAAAAGCGTAAATAAGCTTAAATCTAAATAACTAGGGCTTTTCTTGTTGTACTTTTTGACTACAACAGGACCAGCCTGCGTAGCATAAGACGCATGAGAGCGATCAGAATGATAGTATAGTATCCGAAGTAAGGTCGTCCTTCACTGTTGTGTCAACCAGATAAAAGTGATATTTTATTGAATTAAATAAGTTTCTTGACATAATTTTATACGGCAACACCCTAAGAAATGGTCAAGGTTGAAATTAATTAATTTTTTTTAAATAATTTCGCCGGCGTGCCTACCAAACCAGAAATTCTAGCGGAAAGTTAATAGTAAGTCTAATACCTGGCAGCCGCGTTCAAACAGGTAAGTTGATATTAAGTAATAGGGACCAGAAAAAGGTAGTCAACTGAGGTGTTGCATGTTGTGTATATCATAAACTTTTCGCTAGAATTTCTTTTGTTTGGTTGGCACGCCGGCAAAATTATTTTAAAAAAAATTTAAATGAATTAATTAAAATAGTTAATTATAACCTTGACCATTTCTCAGGGGGTTGCCGTATAAAATTATGTTAAGACACTTATTTCATTCGATAAAATATCACTGCTATCTGGTTGACACAACAGTGAAGGACGACCTTACTTCGGATCTTAGACTATGAGTTATTTGACGTTTAAAGTGACACACTCTCACAAGTCTCATGCTACGCAGGCAGATCTGGTTTGCAGACCTTTATATTGGTAGTCCGCTCACAAATTTATTCCTAAATGGTAATGATTATAAGGATTCTTCATATCATTCCAAATTTGAAATTTCACTTAAGCCTTTTCTACATGTAAATCTCGATAAGTCCGTCATTAATCATTGTCTAATTCTCATCTCATCACGATGAAGTGTTCCCGTGCGATAACTTGGGAATTCCAACCAAAGTCACAGTGAAAAGCCTGTAATATACTAGAGTTGGTGTTCTATAGGTATTACTTAGAGACACTAGATGTTCATCTTAAATAAAGTCGAGTAACTGTTATTCCGAAGCTAATTCACAAAGATGACATTCAATTTACCTTTCATCACAGTTAATTACTGCTGACTGTGTTTAAGGTAATAACCATGAGTAAGTGTAATTTGTAATTTATCATTTACGGTAACTTTGGACTGAAACTGTTTGGCAACAAAAAGTTTATTTAATATACCTTTGAATAATTTTTGTAGTTCTAAGTTTTTTTAAAAAAAATATCACCTTGTGGTGCCGCCTCTTTGGTGAGCGGCAGATGTGTATCTGGCTGAATGTAATATTTTACTACAGCTTTGAAAATAAATTCTTTTGTTTTCTGGAACACAGTTTTTCAGAGAACCATTCGAGAAGCCGATCTACAAACATTGTAATAGATTATGTTGTACTTTCATTTAATAATCGTTATATAAATTCAGCTTTAAATTCGGTAATATCACTTCGTCACACACAACGAAGGTCACCGACATAGCTCGACGAGTCAGTGAGCTGAAGTGGCAATGTAACCATTGCGACTCTGTTAATAAGCCTCTGCTGACGGTCCATCCGTATTTTTTTTTCGGAAGACCAACAGCTAATAATAAAAGTATTATACAGTAAATAGTTTACAGAAAGCCAATTACAGGTCCTCACTATTAAACAATTGAAAATTTCAAAGAAAAGCGAAGCACTTACTTAACATAAGGTTAAACTTGAGTAAATAGCGTATACAGTTGTTTTTTTCTTTTTCTAACAGTGCTATTAATTTCTAAAGTAAAGTATAAACTGTAATAAATAATTATCGCGATCAAAAAGAACTAGAAACAGACTTCAACTATCCTAAAAGTCTACAGCATTCATCCCTTAAAATGTTAACCCTTAAAGGTAGAATTATCGGGGTACATATTTGTTTTTGTATATTGTTTCAAAAGCGCTGAATCAATTTCGGAAAATTTTTATTTGGTACCACCTATGAAATATGCTCTACAAAACAAAAAAAGAATCATCAAAATCGGTTAACAATTGGCGGAGTAATCGCGTAACATACATACAAAAAACATACAGCCGAATTGAAAACCTCTTTCTATTTTGGAGTCGGTTAAAAACTAGAATTAAATAAGCGACATCGTTTAATTTAGGCAGCAAATTTAATCGACAAAATATGAGTCCACGCGTAGGAGCATAAAAAACCACAAAACATTTTCTATTCAAGCAGCAGTCACCACAAAATCGTAAACACAACCTCACTGAGATGCCTCGATGTAAAATGCCAAATTCACCAGCAGCTGTACGACTTAGCCGGCTCGCTTTGAGCTCGTGTCGGCAGCGTTTAAACAGAGGCGGCGTTGTTGTGGCGGTTTTTCATAAATTAATCCTTGTCTACGATCACCATTCCTTTGACGGACTCACGTCCAACAGTGGGCTCATGCAGCCGATTATGACAGACAAATGTTTCACTGTTTATTCAATGTTTTTCGCCAAACAAACAGCACTTGTTCATTTAAAAAGACTCGTCACGAACATTTGTTGGTCATTGTTAAACCATGACAAATCAACCTACAACCCAATCGACAGATAGAAACCAATTGAAGATCCAACTCCCGTCCACTGAACTCGCCTCCGCGACAATGCTCAATAAAAGCGGCAACGGATGTTGTACAAAGCGATGTCAACGGTCTTGAACTTTGTAGAAAGTAAGTAGAGGTTGCAAGAAAGTGAAAATCGAGTCCGCTTAGAAAACAGGTCGTTCAACAGGTGTAGCGGTTTTGATACTGTTTTCTACATTTGGCTTTTATAAAGCTTTTATTGACACGCATATCATAAAATTCTCATTATGAAATAAAAGTAATGAATGAACCTATCATATGTAGAAAATACAGCAACGGTATTCATAGTAGATAATTATAAACGAGCACTTCTTGTATATATAACTAGCTTCCGCCCGCGACTTTGTCCACGTGTACTTCAGGATTTATTCTACTTGTTCGATAGGCATAGAAGGCATCTATCTCCATCTCCAGCATAAGGTACAAAATAGTGTTTATTCTGTTACGTAGGCTAATAGTTTAAAGAAACAAAAGAAATTTCAATATCTGACGTAGTACATTTAAATAGTCTTCACACTAATATTATAAACGCGAAAGTTTGTATATACGAATTACAAATTCTATGGTCGGTTGCTAGGCAACGCGTTTTTGTTATGCAAAAATTGCATATGTAATCCCACTAATATTATAAGTGTGATTTTGTACAATTTACACAATGTGGCTTTATAAATTATAGCCTATATGTTATTCGGATGTATAAGCTATATTATTGTAAAGTTTCATTCAAATCCATTCAGTAGTTTTTCCGTGAAAGCGTCACAAACATCCAAACATCTAAACATCCAAACATCCAACTTTCACACTTATAATATTATATATAATATATATAGTAGGATTCGGATCTCCGAAACGGCTCCAGCGATTTCACTGAATTTGGTATTTGGGGGTATTCGGGGGCGAAAAATCGATCTAGATTAGTCTAATGTCTGGGAAAACGCGCGTTTTCGAGTTTTCATGCGCTTTTTCTTTCGCATTATTCGACGCTAAATATGATGGGAAATTTCACGCTGCTAAACATAATCACTTTAGCCGAGTGGTTCACACGTGTCATTCCGTCCGAGATATCCGCGTTCAAGTCCCGGTTGGAAAATTGCTTTTATTTTTGTTTTTTGTGTGTTTAGGGTCAGAAATAAAGTTTTTGTGTGTTTTTAAAGAACTATTATTAGATAATTATAGGAATACCAACATAAAAATTTTTACGACGCGAAGACGAAATTGTCTCAACATTGGCACTGTGATCCTCTTGAAAATTTGCAATTTACGACGCTCTAAATACTAGCCTAATCAGCCTAAAACAGAAAAACTGTATTTCGACATTAATAATTATTACATATTTGAAAATAAGAATAAAAGCATAAAATGGATAGATATTTATTTTACTATTGTCTGGCTGATTATGAAAAGGGAGAACACGATATAAATCTTAAATTTGACTTAGTAAAAGTACACTTTTAGGGCGATTGAAGTCGGTTTCCTGTTCTTTTTGAACGCATTTACTTGTTTGCATCGAATACATATGATGACATTTAGAAAATTGTAGTTTCTCACATTTCCACCTTTAGAGGCATAATAAATTGTTGAATATTTTAACAACCTGGTTGGTGTGACTATTTATTGAATTTTATGACGAAATTAAAATAAATTAATAACAAAATTTAGAGTGACGGTCGGTTCGTCCATAAGACTAACTAAAGTTAATAAATACAAGTTAGTATAGAAATAAAACTCCCGCTCCGGACGCGTTCAAGGTCATGTTACTAGCATAACTGGTTGACGTTTTCTTAAACAACAAGTGCGGGCTTGCGCTCGCTCGTGCACGCTGCGTCCCTTCGTATACATCAGCCCTTGCGGGGTGGGGGCGGTGCGGGGTGAGAGGGGAAGTAGGTGTAGCAGGAATCGACGTATGTGGCACGCACTAAAGAGATTACATTGTTTACTAGTCTTATTTATTAGCATGTTCAATGTCAACAAAAAACAACAACTTTTTAACAAGTTTTGCTGTCAAATTATATTTATTACAATTGTCTAGCTAGAAGCTCACTGTTCTTGTTTACCAGAGCGCCACATCTGGGTCGGACATATTTACTTTTCTGCAGTGAAAGTCAAATGATATCTCTAGTTTAGTTTACAAGATGTCATCATGGAAATTGAATTTCGTGTGGCTAAATCTTATAATCATATGCATACAATTAACGTGTGGATGTCAGTTCGTTCTTCTGTCATGCAACACCAGAAGAAGTGGATTGGTAATCGTGTTGGGTCATGAGAACAATTTATACATTAAAACAAGTGAATGAAAAGTAGATTTTTATAAACTCGACTGCGTAAATTTTTCAAACTATTTATGATTTTGATTTACCCAGTGTCACTCTATGTAAATACGAATCTAACGTCTATCTCTCTATCTATCTATCTCTATCCAATTCTCAGTTTAAATACGAATCTAACGACACCTCTCAAGCTAAAATCCATCGAGCCGTTCAGGCCACAGAGCGCGTCAAACAACTATACATACATACTTTCGAAAAACATAGCCCTCCTCCTAGCTCAGTCGGGTAATAAATGACTCAACAGTTGCTACTTGGCGGCAGACTTAGATAAAACATGGTGGTGGCTAGCCAGAATATACTTGGCTTCAAAATTATTCATAGGTTGTTAAATATTTATGTCCAGGTTTCGCGCGCGACGTCGTCCGCATGGACTTCAGATTTTATCCCGCGGGAACTACTAGCTCGATCAGGATAAAAAGTAGTATATGTCCTTTTCCGACCCTTCAACTGTACCCATACAAGAAATCAAACCATTCTGACTATCTATTGCGACATGAATGGAACACAAACAATAGTGTTTTGGTGAATGCTTGGAGATGTCAAAATGAAAATTTCGAACAAATTCTATTCAAAATTACTTTTCAATAGACGTTTGGACTTATTGTGAAGGGCAAGTACGGAAGTTTACACTGCTCGTGACCCGACACGCACTTGACTGCTTTTTATATGATAATGAAACGTTACCTTTACTTTGTCAAGTCTTCAATCCAAATAAGGCATTCGAATTTCTCTCGGTGCGCTTATTTCAAGTCAAGTACAACATAAAAGAATTTTCGCCTATTGTCTTGTAAAAGATGCTTAGAACAACACTTTTTATTTAATTTAATAGACATTCCATGAGAATTATGCCAGTAACTCGCTATTATCACCATGGGTCTCGAAAAAACACGTCGTTCCCATGGCATCCTCAATTCGATGCTCTTTTGTTGCTGCCGACACGCCCCAACTTCGCACGATATGCACCGGTACATGGAAACGAAATTTCTTTCGCAGCTTACAATAGTACATACAAAATATTACCTTGTTTAAACAATTTATTGTTGGCGTGAGATATCGAAATGGAAAAGATAACATACAACAAGGAAAAGAAAGTTCATTTAAAAAAATAAGAAGGGTAATATTTATCGAGTCTTGTCCAAAGCAGCTGATTGACAGTGTCTAAGAGTTCTACACCCTGGATGTCTTCAAGGCTAGAGTGAATAGGCTAGTTCTAGGCGTGAACTATCTTAGACAACATCGTCGCTGAACATCAGGTGAGATTGTGGTCAAACGGAAGTATTCCACCACGCGGCACCAGTGCGGATTGGTAGACTTCACAGACACCTTTAAATTTCTTCTCAGGAGTGTGCAGGTTTCCTCACGATGCTTTCTTCACCGAAAAGCCAATGGTAATGATTTTTATATGATGATGAATTCTAGAAGCTTCGGTGGCGCAGTGGATAAGGCGCGGACTCTCAATCTGAGGGTACCGGGTTCGAATCCAGCCGTGTACCTAAGAGTTGTTCTTCAATTCAAGTACATTATCCGATTGCTTAACGGTGAAGGAAAACATCGTGAGGAAACCTGCATGTCTTGAACAGGCGTGTGAAGTCCGCCGATCCGCACTGGGCCCGCGTGGTGGACTATGGCCCATACACTCTCTGTAGGAGAGTAGGCCTGAGCCCCTCCAGTAGGGACATGTATAGGCTGTTGATGATGATGAATGATTTTTATCATTAGTACATAAATTCCCAATAACAAATTGTAACTATTGGTACGAGCCAGGGTCGAACCCAGACCTCGGTTGTTCAAGGACTGATGCTCTAAACAACTGAGCTATAGGGGTGCCTAATAATGTTCTATATATAATATATATGTCTAAATCTCTATTTTAATGTTAAATTATTTTAGTTACATTTTTAACACAGATGAATAACAAATAGCTGGCCAAGTGTGAGTCGTACCAGCTCATCAAATCAAATGACTTTAATAGTGTTTAATACACGTTCCAAATTATTTTAACTTCTTTTTTGAAAATATTATTTGTTGTTTTCAATAATAATAAAATCATCGGCTAAATTATAAAAAAAATCATCTACCTACTATGGTTGCAAAAACTCAGTCCAGCCGAACACGATCGGCCGGAGGGCTAGCAAATCTCTAAATCGAGAAAATGGCGAATCAGTCTTTGGCGAAATTCAACGCGAACTGCTGAACCGAATCGCGTGAAAATCGACCGGAAACCAGATCGAAGCGATGTTAATAATGTTTGCTGCGAAAGAAAGTAAAAAGTTTAGAATTATTGTACAAAAGTGGATCGAATTCGTTAGATAATTCTCGTGAGAAGATATATGCAAATCCCTAGAAATTAATAAATCAAAAAATCTTGTAAAAATGATGTCAATGTTTAATATAAATTATACTTTAATAATCTTGTTTAGGTGATCCACACAGTTTCATACTAAATTTCTGTTGCCACAATCTTTTAAAATATAATAGCTGGATTTGTGCAGTAACTATCTAAAAATAGGACATCAGATTGTGATGTCGCGAAATGAGTATCATTAACATACAACTTCACAGTGAATCACAATTTTCATGCCCAATGCCACTTCAGTTCACTGACGACAGAAATTCTGAGCATATCTCGTTCCATTGCTCGCTGAGTGATTTTGAGCTTGTTTATTCGGCCCACAGTAAAGGACCACGTTTCGGTTCCGTATGTCATCACTGGCAAAACTACCCGCGACCTTTACCAGGCCTTTCGTACTGCTAGTGGGGGTTCGTACAGCATTACATGGTCACTCATATCTGCCCATTGCCACTTCAGCTTACTGACTCGTCGAGCTACGTCTGTGCCGTCTTTATCTGAACACAGCAGTGCTATTAACACTGGAGTCCGGGACCAGACTTAAATAACAAATAATTGAACACAAACATACAATACATACAGGCTGCCTTACACACCTGAAATACCTTTTCTTTTTCGCAGCAATCGGTTAAATAGCCCATTCGGAAGTGTCGACTTGAAACCGGAATTAAAAGATGTGCCAAATAACCATTTTCTATTTAAGAATGTCATGCTTCAGCCATTACAGATTAATAATAAGGCAAATTTATTTCTATTATAAATTTCCTTCAACTGACGTAACGTTAGTATTTGTCGATAGGTTACCTAACTACAATATTTGAGACCTAGAGTAATGCAACGGACATCGCACTTTTTTGTCGATACGGTCGAAAGGAGAAGTAAAATATTTTTTGTGGCATTTAAGTTCATTTCGATTTCATTTTAAATTGCTTCCGTTGCCTCTGGATTTTTTTGAACGGCCAAGTTCGAGTTGCAATTGCGTACCGTAAGTTCCACACAGAATATGAATAATCAAAATAATAATTATAAATAATACCCAAAGAATTTTTCTTCCTTAAATACATGATGCCCAGTAGGCAGCGGTGCCGACGGCCCTGGCCGATTGAATGGTAAATAACATTTTTAACGCGATAAAATTAAAAATTATAATTTCATATTCATTACTAAACTGTGCTGTAAAATTGCTAAATTTTAAAAGAAGAGAAAAGTAAATTTATTTCTTAAAAAAGAACAGAAATTTATAAACTAAATATATACTAAAGTAAAAGGCCTATCTCAGCTTATGCTGAAACCACAGACTAGTATAATATCAGAATTATAGGTCATCGGAAAGTGCCCTGTTCCATTCCATAACCGAACTGAAATCGTCAAAATATGCGACATAAACTGTCGTATCTTTTTATTGAGTTGACTTAGAAGTGTGAATTTTTCACAGATCCAAGGGACTGTACATTTCAATTTGCGGGCAACAAAGTTTTTTTTAAGGCATTTATTTTCAATAGTACATATTACTTTACAATATTTCATCTCCCGCCAAACTGAAAAACAGTTTGTTGGCGAGTAACGTTCCTATACCTAATATGTATATTCTATCTAAAAAATCTGTATTAGCTTATTCTTTAGGTCTGTTTTGCTAGTTTTGGGAGTTTCTCTCAGCCAAGCGAGCTCATTAAATATTCTTGGCACTACATATTTATTTAGCCTTTGCCCGTAGTAGTTAACGGCTGTTGGCCGAGTGTCCTATAAGGGTTCGTTTTGTCCTTTTGAGGTACGGAACCCTAAAAACCTTAGCCACGTAATACGTCACTTTAATATTTGTATAGTATCAGCGAATTTTTTCAACAAAAATCGATTTACTCGTCTCGGGATCATCGACCCCTCGCAATGGGCATCGGAATCGATCAATACGACGCGAGATAACGCTCGTATGCGCCGGCGCAGGTATGCGTTTCTCGCACGCTCTGATACCCAAGTGGGGTTTCCGTGATGCAGACGTATTCTAATTATTCTAATTGTAGCGGTTTCATAATTGATAACCCCGAGAATTATTTAATCGTCATCACATGAGAAAAGTCATGGGAAAATGGTGGCCATTTATTTAAAAGCACCACGCACACCTTGATTTCGCACATCAGGTATAAGGCGGGAGTCTATAGGGCCAAACATCTTTCAAAGCCTTGTTTCAAAGGTTAAATAAGCTCACATTGACGTCGAAAGTGTTTTCGAGTTTCAGTCACAAGTAAAGGCGGTATTGACCAAAAATGTAGGTATTTTATTCTGTAGACCAATATATGATCTTAAAATGGTTTTTTTTAAATACATTACTATATGAGGTGAAACAATTATTGTGGCAAAAAAGCCGTGGTAGCTCAGTTGTGTAGAGCGACAGTCCTTGAACAATCGAGGTCTGGGTTCGATCCTGGCTCGCACCAATGAGTTACAATTCGTTGTTTGGAATACATGTACAAAAGATAAAAATCATTAACATTGGCTTTTCCATGAAGGAAAACATCGTGAGGAAACCTGCACACTCCTGAGAAGAAATTCAAAGGTGTGTGTGAAGTCTACCAATCCGCACTGGTCCCGCGTGGTGTACTATGTCCCTGCAGTGTGGACATATATAGGCTGTTGATGTTGTAGTTACCGATATAAGCGTTTAACATTGAATTCCTTTTACCTTTTAAAATATAATAATATATAACGTATAATAACTAATACTAGTAGAAGTGTGCCGATTGTTGCTAGAACAAATTTGACAATGTTTTTGTGCTTCAAAAATTAAAAAAACAAAACACAACAGAACAAAACATTTGCTAGAACAACAATACCAAATTATATCTAACAATCCTAAGCACATTCTAAGTTAAAGAATCAAGCACAGAAACGCATTTACATAACATATTGTATTTAAACTATTTTTCCAATACAAAACACTTTGCATAATAAAGTTATGTGAGGTGACATACTCTTTGCTCGAAAAGAACGATGCAAAAACACTTTCACTCACTTTCGATGTCGGTTAAATGGTTTTCTGTTAAGTTTAACTAGTCGGCAACTGGTTAAGTACAGTTAAGTGGTATGGTTGGCGTAGTGATGCGCGCGTAACGGACCAGTTAAATTGATAACTTAGTTAGATTTGAATTACTTAACTTATGTATTGGCATTGTACTGAGACTTCGTTCATTTATATTTATAGTAAACAGTGACCAGTCAAAGTTTGTAATGTAATAAGAAGCAAATATTTTTTATGCCTTTAGCCATTTATTCGCTTCCGCCACCACTTAAGAGACTTTGTTGGTTAGACCACGTGGCCGCGTTCAAATTTGTATTGTTTTGTAGATGTCCCTATCCGAGCCCTATCCTACCCGAGCGTATACGGTGAGACAGCATACACTACGCGAAGTTATCCACCCGTTATTTGGATGTTTCTTAGTCCAGGGATAATTTGAAGGATACAGTATATTATGTAACCATTTTTTTAATACAGTATACTGATGAAATTTCAGATGTCGGTGGTTTTTTCAAATTGTTCTTAATTGATTCATACTCTTGTAAATCAGGTTTAAAGTTGGGGCTTTTTATTACCGTAAAACACAATTCTTTGACGCCCTGTAACTCTGAATTTAAACGAAAATCTGACTCACCACCGACACAGATATTTGTTTCTAGATTGTGTCTTGAAAATTTCATAGATTTTGTATACAGTTTGCATTTTTGCAGTTGCAGTTTTGCATAGAGTTTGTTTTCATAGAGTGTATGTACGCCCACCACGCGGGCCCAGTGCGGATCGACGGACTTCACATGCCTGTTCAAGACATGCAGGTTTCCTCACGATGTTTCCTTCACCGTTAAGCAATCGAATAATGTACTTGAATTGAAAAACAACTCATAGGTACAAGTCTGGATTCGAATCCGTAACCCTTAGATTGAGAGTCCGCGCCTTATCCACTGCGCCACCGACGCTTGCTTGATCCTCAATCGGACTCAAATTTTTGTTAGAGATTGTTCGGTGACCTTACCGCTATGAGCTGAACTGTCAATGGGCAGGCCACATCGCTCGAAGAACGGATGGGTAATCGATGGACCGACGACCTGGTAAAGGTCGCTAGATGCCTAAGTGTCTCGGGACCGATCAGTGTGGCATACTGTCTCACATTTTATTCACCTATCTATATTACTTACTGTTTAACTATGCTACTTTATACATACACAAATATTACTATTATATTGTATTATATTCACCGTATCGAGGAGTGAACCAATTCCCTTTTGGTTCTGACGGAAGATCAGCGCTGCAGCTTTGTCTGCAGCATATGCTGAGTCAACCAGTTCGTCAGGAACACAGATCACAGGATGCGGCACTTGCGTGACCAATGTCGGCTGATGATGTATTGTTTATGTGTGTGTTTGTGTGTATTTCTGTTTATGTTTCTTCTCTGTATCTGTGTTTTCTGTTGAATAAATGTTATATCTATCTGTAGAGGAGCCCTATGTCATATTGGCTCACAAAATACTGTATGTTTTTATTACTGACGTAATTATTTTTACATGCACTAAGGTCAGCAAATAAGCAGAGCTTAATCTCGACATCGGCGTTAAAAAAACAAATTCTAGTCAGGGCTAAGTGTATTTAGTTGAATGAGTCAGACACTTTCTCGAAGTGACATCATGCGTTTCGTTTTTCGGATTACGAAGCAGTTTGTTGGAATTTCTTTTCAGAAGAATTTAAGCTTGACTCTTTCTGAAAGGTGCTACTAGAGCCAGTGGCCTTGCGCGTTCCATTTCATTTCATTTTCAATGGATGAGAACAGAAGAGCTATAGGCGTGCCAGTATCAATTTTTTTATAAATGTTTTATGGAGTTGACGAAAAAAACTGCGATTATAAATTAGAAAAGTGAAGCACCTTTAACCGTCTACATTCATTAATAAACCGGAGGTCCCAGGTTCGATTCCCAGAGGTAGTTCGGTTTGGTTGGTGCTATTTTCTGTGTCCGCTTAGCCAGCTACAACCATGTTACCTAAGTCTGCCGCAAAACGGCGTGGTAGTATATTTTTACTATTTTTGTTAATTACATTCAAATACGATGAAAGCTGCCCAGATTTGAATGACTCAGTTCATCAATTTGATGCTAATATAAAAAAATGAAACCATTATAATAAACCTCTAAATCATCATCATCATCCTATATATGTCCCCAATGCAGGGGCTCAGGCCTACTCTCCTACAGAGAGTGTATGGGTCATAGTACACCACGCGGGACCAGTGCGCATTGGTAGACTTCACACACACCTTTGAATTTCTTCTCATGAATGTGCAGGTTTCCTCACGATGTTTTCCTTCACCGAAAAGCCAATGGCAATGATTTTATCATTCGTACATAAATTACAAATTGGAACTCATTAGTACGACCCAGACCTCGATTGTTCAAGGACTGACGCTCTACCCAACTGAGCTACCATGGCTTCAGTTGTAATCATATTTCTGTAATAAAAAAATCACTATTGACATCCAAGCCTCTTTCCTCGACCTTCGTACAAGGCCTCTTTGGAAAGTGGAATGAAACATTGCTATGCGAGGCGGTACGGGCGGCACACTTAGTTTAAGCATCCTCCTTTATTTGGTATGTCGATGTTCCGCCCACTCTACTTTTGTATATGTCACATATTTGTGGGTCTTAAAATTTATTTTTAACTGACTTCAAAAAATGAATTAGGCTATCAATTCAACGGGTATGTTTTTTTCTGTTTTTTTTTTTTAATGTTTGTTACCTCATAACTTTTGACTGGATGAACCGATTTGGATGGTTCTTTTTTTATTTGAAAGGTCATGCTTTCCGTGTGGTTCCATTTCAATTTGATCCAGTTCTGAGATCGACATCCATGGGAAAACGATAGAAACCTTAAATTTTCCTTAGTAAAAGTAGACTTTTAGGGCAATTGAAGTCGGTTTCCAGTTCTTTTTTAAACGCATTTACTTTACCATAATCTTTTCAATTAGGATAGCTGGCTTCGTGCAGTAATTATCTAAGAAGTAAACGCGTTCAAAAAGAAATAGAAACCGACTTCAATAGCCCTAAAGGCAATGCTGTAAGTCAGCTGTCAGACACTTAACATTCCCTATCTGTATTCCAAAAAGTACTCAATCGATTTTGATGAAACTCGCAGTCTTTACTAAGTTGAACAATGACTGGTAAAAGTAGACTTTTAGGGCAATTGAAGTCGGTTTCCAGTTCTTTTTGAACGCATTTACTTACGCTATCACTATGTACTAAATATCCATCCAAACTGCAGTGTCAGGTAGCAGAGCCAGCGCCTTTTATCGTACACTTTCTATTTAACAGCCTTATGGTCACTTATCATCATGCAAGATAAAGTCCAAAAGTAAACATAAAAGCAACTCCCATGGTAAGCCATGGGGTGACTACATAAATTTCCGACCCACGGCAACGGTAAGCATCTGTGTATCCTAAATACATAATGACTTGATGGCTACAAATCTACACATTATTGGAACTAGGTTGTCTGCGTGGCATGGCGATAGCGGGACATTCATATTTGCTCGCGAAATTCTGTCGTTAGACCCAGTTAGAGGCTTGATCCTTGTGGCTAGGAATTTGTTTTATTTATTCTCGTAACAGTTAAAAATCTTAACTAACATTATTTATATTACAGGGTAGATGACTTAAAAAAATATGCGCTCATACGAGAGACCGTGTGAAAAGATAAGATTTTTCGATACGACTAATTAACGGGTTCATAATTTAACGCGTTCAAAAAGAACTAATTAACCGACTTCAATTGCCCTAAAAGTGTACAGCGTTCATCCACTAAAATGTTTGTTTTATATGTTTTGTTTTTGTTGATTTTCTCAGAAAGCGCTGAATCAATTTGGATAAAATTTATATGGGACCACCTCTGAAGTATGATCTAACAAACAAAAAAGAATCATCAAAAATCGATTCATATTTGGTGGAATTGTTGCGTAACATACTCGTACATACAAACAATACAGTCAAATTGAAACCTCCTCCTTTTATGAAGTTGGTAGAAAAAACGCCTCATAACAATTATGTGACCACGCCCTTTTAAAAAAAATTCACAATTTAATAATAAATCAATAATGGATCATAGTTTTCTAAAAATGTAATAAATAAAGTTTAAACGGTGGCCGCAGCGGAAGTGTTCTCTTTGTAATTATTATTATTATATGTAGTATTTTTATATATAGCTATAGTATAAACGTATACATATTTACATATTTAGGAATATAAATAAATAAAACTAAAATAAATAGAGTTTTAAAAACAACAACTAAATCTAATTAAAATCCATTCGATTTCCATGTAAGTAAACTATACTGTTATTAAATTAAGATTTGTTATTATTTTTAATATGAAAAGAACACGAAGTAGACACTAAAATATATTTTAAATAAAAACAGATATTGCAGAAAGACACAAAACACATTACAGGCAAAATTAAAGGCATGGTTGTTGGATACCTTTAATGAAGAAGATAGAAGTAGTAGATAGATAAATATGATATTAAAAGATTTAGTTTATACATATAGAATATAGAATAAGTAATATATAGAGCGCCTATCGCCAACAAACTGTTCCACAGGCGATTATTATATATATGTAAAAATTGTATTCTTTTATAAAGAAATAAACGTATAAACGTACATTTACTTAGCGAACCAACTCATAACTTCATATTTTAATTCAGTTTCATCAAATTTTTCAAAAATTCTTGCAGCGGCACTCTATAGTTTTTCTATTCCAACATTTTAAAAACCCAGTAAGCGAAATGAAATGCAAGTAAACCCCCTCAATATATAATAACAATGACTTTTCGGTTATTATGTTACCAATGTTACATATTAAATTGATTATAAATATTGATTAAAAAGAAAATATTTTTTTCGTCATTTATTTAGTTCAGATATCGACTTGCAACTTTTTCTCATATCGAATTCCAACATCAGAACGAGATGATATTTCAAATGTATAATAACAAAATTACAATTTCACCATCGAGTGGCACTTTCCACTAGTTTCTCTAAACATTGGCCAGTTATCTGACAGCCAATCAGCCATTGGCCATTGGGCACTTTATCTCATTATAGCTAGTTAGAGATTAGTCGTGGATTTCTACTATGATTCCACTTTTCTTGTACGTTTTCTCTTTTGGCTAGAGAAATTGGAAAAGTTAAACAACGCCTGGCTTCGTGTTTAACCGTAACATAAGAGAGTTTTGTGATGTAATTTCGCAAATATAGTCACAAAATTGACAGGTTTAATTTTTTAATGGGTTTGCACTTGACCTCTATCTCACCTGACAGTAAATAACCCCAAAAAAATTAAAAAAGGAACTCAACGCTGCTGTTTGGCGGCAGACTTAGGTAATAGTGGTAGCTAGCCAAGCAGACATAGAAAATGCCATAACACCAACGAAACCGAGTACCTATAGGAAATCCCGTTTAGGATCTAACAATATAAAGTGTTTTATAACAAAATGCGTTTCTTAACTGTCCATAGAATAAATTAAAACCACCTGTTTCAGATTAGGGAAATTGCATTAGCATCTTTACGTCATCTTGTGAAGCTTCTGTCAAATTAATAAAACACACTTTCGTTTTTCCAGATTCAAGAAAACTATTCGGTGGCTACCGGATTACGCCAACATACTGCAAAGCTAGTCGAGCTGCAAAATATAACAGAGGAAATACAATATGTATGTTCAACCACGAATGTGCCCAACGGGGCGGCGAGGTCGTTGGGGCTTGCATGGATGGGTTTCTATTTGGAGCCTGCTGCCAGCTCAAATCTGACAGCCAGAGCCACATACCCAAAGGCCCTGGAGTAGTCATGACCAGCTACTTAGACTACCCTGACCCAGAAGCCAACACTGATGATTACGAAGCCGATGAGCTGAGTGCTTGGCATAACAGCTTCAAGCCTGTCGTAACTCCTGGATATAAACCTGACAGGACTTCTGTTTCCACTGAAAAGAATCTAAGTACTGAAGGTGTGCATGCTGAAATTATCAACGAAGGCTTAAGTCAAATTACAAATGCCTTGCTGCACATGCCTCCTAAGGACAATGGGTTTGTTTATAAACCCACTAAACCTGAAAATGTTTATACACATAGCACGATAGATCATAATGTTGCTGATACGATCCTGATGGATAATAACGGCGCGGAAGCGGACAACGTTGCAAGGCCATCAGATTTCAACATACAGATATCTTCGATGCAAACGAAGCCGACGATAGCGCCTTCGACTTCCACTAATTCACCACCGAAAACCGTTTCAACGCATCGTCCAGTTTACTCAAAGCCAATATTCAAACCAAAACCAATTAAAACTGCTACGAAAAACCCGTCCACAGAAGACTATGTAATGGTGTCAACAGTCACCAAAGAAAGCCAGAAAACTGAGCTATCGTCAATCAACAGCATTATACAAATGCTGAACGATAGCACTCCGAGCTTGAAAGATGATGTCACAGCATCTTCGATAGATGTCCTTGAAACCAAATCAACGGCAACCGTTGCACCAATATCATATAGCAGCGGTTACCCCGACTATTACATATCGACTGGACATTACGTCACTTTAAAACCATCTACTTATTCTTCCATTACAAAATATCCGAACAAAAAGCCAACATTTACGAGTAAACCTAGTACTATAGAGATAAGACCTAACAATCCTTACCAGTCTACTCAAAGACCCAGTATGTCTACTCAAAGACCCAGTCTGTCTTCTCAAAGACCCAGTCCGTCTACTCCAAGACCCAGTCAATCTACTAGCATAGCAATAGACACCTTCAACAGATACCCAACTGATCCAGTGGACTTTACCGATGCAGTAACAACTTTCAGCTACATCAGTTCAAGTACAACTAAACTTACATCCACGACTACTAGAAGACCTCCTTCGACTTCCTACGTCACAGGCTCCAAGCCTTCTAGAAGACCAGCTACGGAAGTAACTCCTTCTTACGATGTTGCTCCAGATAATTTCTCAAGCGTAACACCTACTGTTATAGTCTTGAACGGATTCCAGACGACCAAACCAGGTTCCACCGAAATCAAGGAGCCTCAATTTGTTGAGATATCCCAGGAACCTTTCAAGAAGCCGGTCAGTCAGATTACCGTGAACACCAACATTGAAACTACTAACAACATCTTCATGGGCAAACCTCCGACGAATCTACAAAAGCCGTCATCTCCTACGGTTGTCATAACTCCGAAACCGGTGCCAACTACACCATTCCCGTCGAAAATAACAACAAGGCCGGTCTACCCCTCGATGTCAACCAGTCCAAGCTTTGATTCTTACACCGAATATTATCACACGACAACTTTCAAGCCCGAACAACAAACTTCCCCCGACGATTCGATCAACTTCCCTCCAGTTAGAAATCCATTGCTTAATGCTACTGGGTCGAATCTTATCAATACTAGCGTAGCCATTTCTGATGTCAACGAAATAGATCTGATCCATGAAATAGATTTCACTACACCCGCATGGCAGGAAGATGAGAAATTGAACGAGAAGATGAATCTGTTCGTGAACAAAATCGTTGGAAGTCTGCAAGGTACTTTCCAGGAGCTGCACGATATAGTCATATTGGATAAGAAGCCAAATGCGACCATAATCAACCAGAAAACGACTACGCAGAAGCCTAAAAAGACGTTGCCGCCGAAGAGACCGCTAACGACAAGGAAACCTATAAGATTGACGACTACGACCAGAAAACCGCCTGTGAGGACGACCAAGAAGCCGACTAAGCTAACGACCGCGGCCAGACGGCCGATTACGACAACAGCACCGCCGACTACGACTACGAAAAAGCCTGTAAGTAAATATGCATGACCTTCTCTGTCTACGGAATAATAGCAGTACATTGGATTATATACATGTCTTGTAAGTTTTATGCAATTTATAATAATAAATATACAAAATGTCTATTAATCACAATAATTTTTCGTAAACAATTTGGTCTCCAATAAAATCCGGTACTATATTAAATCTTGTGTTAACCATCAGAGCCATGAGATATCTGGCTCCCAAGCTAGTCACCATCATGATCCAGCATATATACTCGTATGTCACCACTGCAGGGTCTCAGTCCTATTTTCCTACAGAGTGTAGGGACATAGTGCACCACGCGGGACCAGTGCGCATTGGTAGACTTCACACACACCTTTGAATTTCTTCTGAGGAGTGTGCAGGTTTCCTCACGATGTTTTCCTTCACCGAAAAGCCAATTTTTTTTTATCATTCGTACACAATTCCAAATAACAAATTGTAACTCATTGGTACGAGCCAGGATCGAAAGCAGACCTCGATTATTCAAGGACTGGCGCTCTACCCAACTGAGCTACCATGGCACTTACCATCAGTTGGTACGATATGTAAATTTCTAGAACTAAAGCTGCTCGGTCTCTGTATCACTCTGCTTCCAGGTAACGACCACAAAGAAGTCGAAGCCAACCAAGAAGGTGACCACAACTGCTGTCCCCCCCACCAGTACAACCACAATCACGGAGCTCTCTGACGAAGTGACCACAGAGTCGGATTCTGATCAAGACATTGACTTCAACGATAAGCACTGTAAGTCATCATCATGAGCTGACCACTCTTGGACATGAGCCTCCCTCATCCTTCTCGTGAGGGATTTTTCCATAATCATAAAGTTTGGCAGGCGTATTGCTTGCAGTAAGATGTGAATGCTGAGATGCTGTCTCTTGAATTTTCCACTTTACACGTTATTTATTTCAATTTGCCCATTAAAACTGATTACTTTCAATCAATCAATCAGATAATATTGCAATGCCTAATAATAAATAAAATAATAATAAAATAGCTTTCAAGACCTCATCTTAAGTACTGATGACTTGTATTAGGAAGCCATGCTCTTCCTTTAAAAACATTATAACTACCTTAAATTAGATTTTTATGTATTTATTTTTATTTAAGCATGCAAATAGTTTTTTAACATTACCTCATCAAAGTAATTGATCCTTCTAATTCCGAGTTCCAAAAGTTTGGGCTTTCAAATTTGGAATATGCAATTTTTTCAAAAATATAATTTAAAAATTAGCTAAACTTTTGTCACTATTTACATACCTTTATCACTAAGTGTACTATTTATCACTACTGCTTACTAGTATCATTTGAAGAGTTTCACTTTCTTTCCTGGCTTCATCATCACAGCCTTATCTCGTCAAACCATATGAGCCCAAACTCGAGGGGTTTACCAGTACCCATTGAAGAGTTCTATCCACCACCTGCATCCTGGCTCAGATCAGCTCGATTGTGACAAATTATTGTATTGTCATCCGACTTACATACAATCACAAAGTTTAAACTCGGTGACAATTAGAAGTAGGTTAAAATTGACTTGCTAGTTTTGTTTACATACATAGATAGATAGTTACAAATATTTTATGTTATTTTATAATTTCTTTAAAAATGTATACTTACTTTATCTTAATAATTTTTACCGTACCACTGTATACTCGTAATTTAATAACTAAATCTGTTAGAGCGAGACAACCTCACACAAATATTTATATATTTAAAAGGTAGTCTCTACTACTATTTATTGTAACATTTATGATATTATGAAAATAAAATATTCATGATTTTTTGATAAATAAAAAAATTATACAATTTTTTTTAAAATTAGTTTGTTAGTTGCGTACAAGAAGTGAACCTGCAAAAATATAAAGCCTGTAAAAATATATAATTTAGTATATAACTTTTCCTAAAGTTTAAATTAGAGTTTCCAAAAATTTATTCTTTAACCTTATGTATTACCTCCAAACAGCTAGTTGACCGCGGCAATACATAAATTCAGTAAGATGTATACATTGAGTCACTTTATATATTCAACAATTTCAGTGTGCGGCGTGCGGCCTCAGATGAAGTCAGGTCGGATAGTTGGTGGTAAGAACGCCAAGTTCGGGGAGTGGCCGTGGCAGGTGCTGGTGCGCGAGTCCACCTGGCTGGGGCTCTTCACCAAGAACAAGTGCGGGGGCGTCCTCATCACCAGCCGATTCGTCACCACCGCCGCGCACTGCCAGCCAGGGTAAATTTTAACCAGCCGAGATTCTCAATTCAATTTTTTATCTATGTTAAATACGCGATAACTCCGCCAATTGGGTATGTAAAATCCCTACTAATATTATAAATACGAAAGTAACTGTGTCTGTCTGTTACGCTTTCCCGCTTAAACCTCTCAACCGATTTTGATGAAATTTGGCACAGACAATCTTTAGACCCAGAGAAAGGACATAGGCTACTTTTAATGCGAAAAATAAAGTCCACGCGGGCGAAGCCGTGGGCAGAAGCTAGTTTTTTATAAGGTATGAAAATAAAAAATCCATTTGGAGATATTTTGATTTTACATCATATATATTTTCTCATTTAATTTTTGAATTAGTTAAAGTTTATGTTATAATTTCTTTAAAAAACAAAAAATTTCAAAATAGTTTCTTAGATTTGTGTTTTCATCCAAAATATGTCATAATATAAACGTGAATAATTTTTTGGGCATACCCAATTATGAATCGATTTTCAATATTCTTTTTTTGTTTTATCGAAATTGATTCAGCTCTATTTGGAAAATCAATAAAAACCAAATACAGTAATTCTACCTCTAAGGGTGAACATTTTAAGGAATGAATTTTGTATACTTTCAGGGCATTTGAAGTCGGTTCCTAGTTGGTTTTTTGAAAGCGTTAATTATTACATGATCTGTAAAATTAAACCAAAGTATTTTTTGAATCAAATGCCATCAAACGCATTGAAGGGTATTTAACTTGATTCCAGGTTCCTAGCATCGCTGGTCGCAGTTTTCGGGGAAAATGACATATCTGGTGACTTTGAACCCAAGAAGCCTGTCTCCCGGAACGTGAGGCGAGTCATCGTGCACAGACAGTACGACGCCGCCACCTTCGAGAACGACCTGGCGCTCCTAGAGTTGGAGTCACCGATTAAATTCGATAATCATATTGGTGAGTGAGTTTTTGTATACTACAATCAGCTGTTTCCGTAAACATGAATCAAAGTCGCAAGTCGTAAAGGTATTTAATCGAAATCGAAGCAATATCTTGTACAAGTGTCTCTAGTGAATTCGACTTTATTGCAAAAAGTGCGATGTGTTACCTAAAACTTTAAGAGGGTATGCTGATGTCAAAGCGCCCATACAAACGTAGTCCAGTCATATTTTGAGTATTAAGCTATGAAAATCTATGAAATTTTCAAGACACAATCTAGAAACAAGTATCTGTGTCGGTGGTGAGTCAGATTTTCGTTTAAATATATACTTCCAGAGTTACAGGGCGTCAAAGAATTGTATTTTACGGTAGTAAAAAGCCCCAACTTTGAACCTGATTTACAAGAGTATGAATCAATTTAGAACAATTTGGAAAAACCACCGACATCAGAAATTTCATTAGTATACTGTATTAAAAAAATGGTTACATAATATACTGTATCCTTCAAATGATCCCTGGACTACGAAACATTCAAATAACGGGTGGATAACATCGCGTAATGTATGCTGTCTCACCGTACGCGCTCGGGTAGGATAGGGCTCGGAGAGGGACAGCTACAAAACAATGCAACCTTGAACGCGACCACGAGGTCTAACCAACATAGCCTCTTAAATTAAAAAACATGTAACTAGGAAAGAAACTAGGATGTTACTGATTTTAGAAGCAATTAAAAAGTATACATAATTTGAAGAAAGTTTAATTTTTGACATTTATTTTGGATATTGGCAATGGGCAGGCCACATCGCTAAAAGAATGGATAACCGATGGGGAGTAAAAGTTCTCGAGTGACGATCACGTACCGGGAAACGTACGGGGCCGTCCTCTTATTATGTGAACCGATGAACTAGTTAGATGAAGTTAAGGTCGCTGGGAGTCGCTGGATGCAAGTGTGTCTCGGGATCGCCCTATGTTGCGTGCCATGGAGGTGGCCTATGTCCAGCAGTGGACGTTTTTTCGCTGATAATGATGACCACGCGTTTATCCTGCTACGAATCTTCTGCTTTTGCTTTGGCAAATATGACTGAAACTTCAGCTTTCTAATAAGGTGGGCAATGTCAGCCATATTGGTTCTCTGACGGGTCACTTCATTTCGAATGCGGTCGAAAAATTAGCTGTGTATGTGCCATGTTCATCAGTGAACGATTACACCGATGTAATGATCAATTTGTCGATGTTTCAGTGCCTATCTGCATGCCCCCCGACGACGGCGACTTCACAGGCAGAGTGGCGACCGTGACGGGGTGGGGCAGGTTGAAGTACGGAGGGGGGGTGCCTGCTGTGTTGCAGGTTGTACAGGTAACAACAGAGACAAGTCTATATGCTGTTCCCGTGACAGCTGGGTGAATGAACGGGACAAGCATACGTCATCAGCTGCGGCCTTCGATACTCCGAGTTTCCAATTGTTGGCAGCACGTATACTTGCGCCGAGCTTGTCGCATTAAGCATTAAGCATTAAGAACATGCCTTGTTTTATTGTACCATTAGCTTATTAATATTGCAGATATCTAGTATAAGGAATGTATAGGAAAAGATTGCTTCAGTACCAACTTTGTATAAGATTATTTGTTTCCTCTAGCTAGGAGTTTAGGAGGTGTGGTGGGGGGAGGGGCTCGTTGGATTCCGCTTCCTTACCCAAAGGGACCCACCCTATTACTAAGACTCCGCTGTCTGTCCGTCTGTCTCTCACCAGGTTGTATCTCATGAACCGTGATAGTTAGACAGTTGAAATTTTCACAGATGATGTATTTCTGTTGCCACTATAACAACAAATAATAATAAAAACATAATAAAATGTATTTAAGGGGGCTCCCATAAAACAAATGTGACGTGCGTTTTAAAATATTGGTAACGCCGTATAGTGACGAGTAGCAAAACTAAAACAAAAATGGTATTTAGGCGCATTCGTTAGAGGATTGTTCAGTGCATGATGATTTTCCGTATTTTAATTATCCATATTCTGTACGGAACCCTCGGTGCGTGAGTCCAACTCGCACTTGGCCGTTTTCGGTGTTTGAATTTCCTGAGAAAATGGATCTCGACAGACAAATGGACAACAATAAGCGTAACTTTTTTCTTTTTGAGGTATGAAACTCTATAAAATATTCTTCGGCATGTCCACAGTGACCTATGTCCACAGTGACATAAAATATAATGTCAATTTTTTTTCTTCAGGTGCCTGTTATAGAGAACAGCGCGTGCCAGGAAATGTTTCAAACAGCTGGTCACTCCAAGAAAATACTTAGCTCATTCATATGTGCGGGATACGCGAACGGACAGAAAGATTCGTGCGAAGTGAGTACTTAAAAATGACTTGATGGTTCATCATGCAAATTGGTTTAGATTAGTTGTATGGTCCCTTGAACATAAAGGAACGTAGGGTACAAACTCAGATCCTCCGAGCTCACAACCATAAAACCTAAAACAAACTAAACTTCCTAAATTGGATACTTACGCCCCATGTAGTACCCCACGAAAGAATTTCACGATTTTCTGCTTTCTATGGATTGCTCCTGACTTTCAATAAGGATGTTTGGATTGCGATTAATCCTCACGATATTTTTTCTAGTGTGTGATGGATTTGCCCTTGGCCTTCATCTCATCAGACACTATGAAATTTTAATATTTGTTTGTATTTAGGTTAAGTTATATTCAAACACAGTATACCATTGTTTGTGAAAAAATAAAAATGCCATGGTAGCTCAGTTGAGTAGAGCGTCAGTCCTTGAATATGTGAGGTCTGGGTTCGATCCTGGCTCGTTCCAATGAGTTCCAATTTGTTATTTATGTACGAATGATAAAAACCATTACCATTGTCTCTTCAGTGAAGGAAAACATAGTGAGGTGACACAACTGCACACTCCTGAGAAGAAATTCAAAGGTGTGTGTGAAGTCTACCAATGCGCACTGGTCCCGCGTGGTGAACTATGTCCCATACACTCTCTGTAGGAGAGTAGGCCTGAGCCCCTGCATGGCTGTTGATGATGATACCATTGTTTACGTTCCAGGGCGACAGCGGAGGCCCGCTCGTACTCCAGCGAGAAGACGGTCGCTGGCAGCTGGTCGGCACGGTGTCCCATGGGATCAAATGTGCCGCCCCCTTCCTACCTGGCGTCTACATGAGGACCACCTTCTACAAACCCTGGCTGAAGAGCATAACTGGCGTGCACTGATTGGAGGGGGGTCCAGAGATGCCCTACATCATCAGATTGTAGAAAGAGTTTCCTAGAAAGCAAGCAAGTTTTCCCTGAGCAATTCTCGTTGGTGCCTCACTGCTGGACAAAGTCCTTCCTCTTGTACCTCCGCTTCTATCGCCTCCTTCGACAAGTCGCTTATGGACTGAGTCTAGTCCATCCCGACAGATTTTTCTTTCCGAAAGTCTGAGTTATGAATCCATGTTTCGCAAAAGGTTATTCATGATACGCTAGTCTTAAGCACAATCTCGCCTGATTTACTGATTTAGGGCCGATGTTTTCAAGGATTGTAATAGCTTGCCTATTCTTTCTGGCTATTGACTGATACTTCACTGTTTAGCCGTTTCTGCCGCAAAAGGCGATTCAGACGAAATTTCAAGACACAAAAAGCTTGTATGCCTATGACTAATTCTTGGTGAATATGGGAAGATCCCGCATGGGATACCCGTTCCTTCTTTCGACACTTGAGGTCTCATGTTTAGAATTTGACAATTGCTGTTAACATTTAGCTTTAAAGGATCTTTCTACAATTTGATAATGAAATTTCGAGACAGCGTATGGGCATTATCATTAATTCTTTGGACCCGTAACAATTATAGTTTAATAGTTTATTTCGTGCCACCTAAAATAATTTAGTAGAGCAACATCAGCTATCTTGAGTGTATTATTTGCATCGTTATTTTTTCAAACGATGATCAGGTCATGACTTTTGGGGGGGAATTTTATTTTATCCACTAGGAAAAGGCAAAGGCAAAACACCATACAGTCAAGTCTCTTATCATGTCTTCTTACATCCAGTGATACAATATCCTTTCTTGTGTAAAGACCGGAGTCAAGTCTTTGTTTCAAATCATCAAAATGAAAAAAAAATTATTTTTCTCAATTTTATTCTACTGTAAATTTTTTTATGTGTGTGACACTCCGCCAATGCGATAACTCCGCCAATTGTGAACCGATTTTAAAGATTCTTTTTTTGTTTGGTAGAACATACTTCAGAGGTGGTCCCATATAAATTTTACCGGAATTGATTAAATACTTTTTGAGAAAAACAACAAAAACCAAATATGTATTCAGATATAGGTGAACATTTTTAAGGCAGTTGACGTCGGTTTTTAGTTCTTTTTGAAAGCGTTATAATAGATGCGTTCTAGATATTTTTTGGGACTCATCTGAGTGAAATTGTTTTAACGCTTGCGCTAAAAATGGGCTGAATGATTTGAACGGCCCGGGCTGTTCGTCAGGTCCGATCCTATACTTATGTTTTAATAATACATACCATAAAATACTTTTACTGCGGTAAATTATTCTCGTGAGATGATTTTTGAACTCCGCATAGACGCTATTTTAAAACGCATTTACTTTTCCAATAATCCAGTTTCGGAGATATTTCGGGGTTTTAAAATTGATGGTCTAAATGTCAAACAACATTCCTTCATCATCATCCGGGACACTTCCACTGCTGAACATAGCCACATGGTATGCCATAATGATCGTCTGCTTCCAGAGTCTATCTTGTGGGGAGACGGCCCGTCACACGTTTTCCGGTTCATTCTTGCTACTCATTAAAAAATCATTAAAGATGCTGCATGCTGATGTTTTATTAAATTATTTATGTGAACCGAAAGTGATTCGTTGGGATATAAATCTCTAACTTATAAATACAAGGTCCTTGTGATCTTATCTTTTGGCATAAGATGACTTTTCTCTAATAATGTATATTTTAGAATTAAAATACACAAGTAAGTGTAAATGACATCCAATGCATCTTTATTACTTAATAATGGAGTCTTTCTGAAAATCCATTGTACACAAGTACTTTTGAATCGCCCCAAAAGCGTTCTCATACACGTTATTTGCACTAGAAATTCATGCTCAAAATTATGATCATTCACTGTCCCTAATATCCACTGAATTGTCCATCTTTATTTTTCACTGTGAACTGACAAACTTTTGTGCACTGCACTGGTAAACTTTATTCGCACTATAAATTGATAAACTTTATTTTGCACTGAGAATTGACAAATTATCGATATCTTTATATCATCATCAGCCGCGAAACGTCCACTGCTGGACATAGGTCAACATAGGACATTAAGCAGTCCCAAGACGCATCTGGCGACACCCCGCCACCTTAATTAGGTCGATCCATCTAGTAGAGGGACGTCCCGGTAGACATTTCCCGGTACGTGATCGATAAATGTTTAATTACATTTCAGAAACTTCATCCTATGCCTAAATAACTTAGATGTAAGTAGTTAAATTTGTGTCACTAGCTTTAGAAGGAAAAAATATATTTTGTATAATTTTTACGGCCTATGGATTCTAGAATGCTATTGTAAAATTGATATTGTCAAAATATTAATTTATTCCTTGTAGAAAGAAGATTTCTTACAATATTTAATATTATAAATGTAAGGGCTGTAAAACCTGAACAATCCCAATTTTATACAGAATTGTAATTTTAGATTTTGGAATAAGACAATCAATAATGTATCTTAATTTAATAGTTAAAATGTCATCCCACCCAAAAAATTATTAAAAATATAAACATTGTTTTATATATAAAAGGCTCTCTAAAACCATAGACAATTATTTAAAATAAACAGAGCATCTCCGAAACTGAACAACCCCAGAATGTGTATAACTTTTGTAATATACAAAAATTGTATATTTTTAGTATTAATAATGTAAATGCATTTATATTTATTGATTTATTTAGTGTCTAAATTTAATTTAAATGTAAAAATAAATACATAAAAACCTAGTTAAAATTGCTTTCAGTAAATTTTTGAGTGTACATTGTTATGGTCTTGCTCAAATAGTACATACGTATATTTTTAATGTTAACCATAAATTAGTTTAATGTTAAAGTGTATCAATTACTCTTTAATTAATTATTTTAATGTAATATTGTAAAAATGTGACTGTTATGCATTTATTAAAAATTACAAACATCAAACGTTTTTTCTTCTTCAACTTGTGCATTTATATAATTATATATATAATATAGCGTCGGTGGCGCAATGGATAAGGCGCGGGACTCTCAATCTGAGGGTTCCGGGTTCGAATCCAGCCGTGTACCTATGAGTTGTTTTTCAATTTAAGTACATTATCCGATTGCTTAACGGTGAAGGAAAACATCGTGAGGAAACCTGCATGTCTTGAACAGGCGTGTGAAGTCTACCAATCCGCACTGGTCCCGCGTGGTGGACTATGGTCCATACACTCTCTGTAGGAGAGTAGGCCTGAGTCCCTGCAGTAGGGACGTATATAGGCTGTTGATGATGATATATAATATATATTTATATAATACAGCGTGTATTTATAAAATTTATCCACGCATAGTTTACGATCGTACAAATCATATGTGAAAGCAATTTTGTTGAATACCTTAATTAATAAGCAATGTTATTGCGTCCAAATTAAATTGACTTGACAAAGGATGAACGGTGTATTGAACTGTTATATATGATGTAAGAAGAACCGTCAATCAGTCGATAACTTTAGATATAATTAATACATTGCGTGCTCAATTATTGTTATTTTGTATGAAAAAAATACACAAATAATTACCGAAATTTATGTAAATGTGTTGTTTAGGACATACACTAATTGCCATCGAAATATACGCCCGTATGAAATATACATGCTGTATACAGAAGTTGGAATAACGAAAGCAGGGAAAATATAAAAAAATATGGAAAATCGCTGTAACTCGGAAACGGTGCACTTTAGAGCAAAAATGACTAAATTTTCACACCGCTTTAGGAAACTCCAACTATTTTTTGCACCAAAATCACAACGCACGGGAAACTGCCAGATCATTGCAATATAATTCTATTATTTTATTTTTTATTTTATTTTATTTAAGAAGGTCACCTACAGGATATACATTAACATGAGCATGAAGACACAAATGTAATAGTATAGCTAAATGCTACCCTACTTACAGGCAACAACGACACGATAATAATAAAGTTATGAAATAGAAAGAACGATAACAAAATAAAAATAACAAAACAATATTTACAGCTTATCAGATATTAAGGTTTTGAATTTAAATTTACTATTGTGAAAAATATTATTATAGGTGTACAAGAAAAGTTTTCAGCCCCCTTTAGGAAATCCCTTGCCTTTTCGTCCATGGTTCATAAAATCCATTTCCCACAGCAAAATCAAAACCCACGAGAAACTAACAAATTAAAAACAAGCGACTGTCGTTATTTGTATGTCAATGTGTACATTAACAACAATTGCTGGTGGTTTTCGACAGGCGCAACTTATTCTTATAACATTTTCAGTATTTCAAGAAAAAACAAGACAATGTGACGTCATCCCCCCCCCCCCCCCCCCCCCCCACACACACCCGTAAATCGTCGTGTATAATAATAGCATAGCAACTAGACATGCCATACTTATAGTGTGAGCATGACAGTATGTTGTAATCTGAAGATGTGCGACAAGGACAGGTAGCTTGATACATTTGGATGAGAAATAAAAGTCAGAAATTCTGATGCTTCATCGAATACATTTATTGCATAATAACGATAATTATCTACATAATTTTATACATTTGTTTTCAACGTACAATTCTAAAACTACAATATACTTTGTGTCTATAATATTGTGTTATATAAGTACTTTAATATATTTATTGCTAGTACACGAATTAATTTTTGTTGTAATAATAGGTGCTTCACGATGAAATTGCCGTTTTATATTGATAACTTTGAAAGGGAATGTCTTGAGTTTGGCTTTGAATTTTATTTTTAGGATTTGCGTTTCATACAAGATATATCTACTACTAGCTTCCGCCCGCGACTTTGTCCGCTTGTACTTAAGGATGTATTCTACTATTCGATAGGCACAGGTGACGTTTATGACAAATTATTATACAGCATAAGGTACAAAATAGTGTTTATTATGTTACGTAGTCTAATAGTTTAAAGAAACAAAATAAATTTCAATATCTGACGTAGTATATTCAAATAGTTTTCACACTAATATTATAAACGCGAAAGTTTGTATATACGAATTTACATATTCTATGGTCGGTTGCTAGACTACGCGTTTTTGTTATGCCCAAATTGCCCATGTAATCCCACTAATATTATAAGTGTGATTTTGTACAATTTACACAATAGGTCTTTATAAATTATAGCCTATATGTTATTCTGATGTATAAGGTATGTTATTGTAAAGTTTCATTCAAACCCATTCAGTAGTTTTTCCGTGAAAGCGTCACAAACATCCAAACATCCAAACTTTCACACTTATAATATTAGTAGGATATATATCTTTGTACGATTTTTTTAATGTTTCACTTTGATATCGATGAATTAGAGATCATGAAAATTGAAATGACCAGTAAATGACTTAATATAATAAACGCGTTCAAAAAGAACTAAGAAGCTGACTTCAAATTCCCTAACAGTCTACAGCGCTACTCCCCTAAAATATTCACCCTTAGAAGTTCTCAAAAACGCTGAATCAATTTCGATAAAATTTATATGGAACCACATCTGAAATGATCTACCAAACAAAAAAGAATAATGAAAATCGATTCATAATTTCATAAATCGAGTTAGCACGTAACAAACATAAAAAACTAACAGTTGAATTGAAAAACTCCTCCTTTTTCAAGTCAGTTGAAAACGGCAGCTTCATAATAAATCACCTAATATACAGACTATCTCGACGCGACTTCAAATCTCATACTGGGTTTCTCAGTAACACAAACTATGAATAAACTGATGAATTTATTTGCTATAGAAAAAATGTTACACGATCGAGAACCAAACCTAAATCTCTTGCTAGTTAGGACGAGTGCTTTGGCAAGTTATATCGGGTCATATGACTCAGTCGACAAAACCTGTATCCGCACAATTTACAAAATATTCTCGAATAAAAGTAGTATGAAGTAAAATCAAGAGTATTCTTTAAATGCAAATAATATGTTTATTGTTTTTGGGCGAAAAAAATATATTTGAAAAAAGTATAATGATACCGATTACTGGACAACCCCAACAAGATTTGATGCCAATAAGAGGTAGTCTAATACAAGATTTAGCTTAGCATTTTGATATACATACTCGTAGCTCAAGGCAAAGCATTTTTCATACACACATTTAATATAATTTTGATTTATTGAAAATGCACAGCAGTATTAGAAAATATTTCTAAAATATGACTTATGTATGTTAACAGAAATTTGTACAAATTAGATATCCTAGGAATTTACAAAAATCGGCACTACGCTAGAAGCGCGCTTATCCAGATCCTTGGCGGTAATGAGAAACCGGCTACATCGTCTTTAATTATTGAAACACAAAAGTGCTATTAACACTACTATTTTGCGTCAGACTTACACAGCCAGCTGTACATATAATAATATCCTACCACCAACCGTAAGTGATACTCCGCAATGGGAATCGAAGCCGCGACCTCTGGATCGTCAAATGTCATCTATTTACTTAGCCATGGGGGTGTTTAAATACAGAATGAGACCAGCCATGTCTTGTCATAGATAACATGAAGCGAACAAGTGGAGCAGCAGCGTCTTGGCTCACTAACATCTTACTGTGATCACCAAAAGAGATTATGGAAACAACCCACAAGGAAGACCCGTTCATATTGCCGATCATTTTTTAATGTATGATGGTGATGGTGATATTCAGGCCGTAGAATGGTGCGCGTGCGCAACCAAAAGCCTCAAACTAATGATGCGCCGGCTGTGCTATGTTTCATACCGATACACAACACTGCTATTTGGCGGCAGACTTAGTTACGCTATCATCGAAGAATGTGATGTTCAGGGTGCATACATCATGGGAGATTTTAACGCGCATCCAACTGCTAGATTTGGATAGGAATTATATTTATGTAGCACCACTTACCACACCACATTGGGTTGCCTGGAAGAGATCTCTCTTACCGATAAGACCGCCTTTAATGTTCTTTTCTATTCTGTTTTTTTGTGTCTGTGTGTGCAATAAAGTTTATTTGAATTGAATTGATGATTCGCCGGCCGCTGCCGCGGCACATTCATTTTATTCGGAATGCAAGCCGAATTCAATGACTGAAAAAATAGATGACTACGCATAAATATCATAATAAACCAATTTTCTTCTGTTGCTTTGGAAAGTATTTCCATTGCATTTCCAGACAATTTAAAATAGTACTGTATTAAATACATTTCCATTGACATACACATTCATATCCTTTAACACAATATATCTAAAGATTATGATGTTTTATGTTTCTTATATTAATCTACTTAAAGGATATGACAATATATAGGTTTCACATTATATGTACTACCTACTACGAAATTTTACTTCGTAAATAGTTTGGTTAAATATTTATATATTAAAGATTCTAATAATGATTTATGAGTATTTTCATATTGAGAGACAGTTGTAGAAAAAATATATTAACATTTATATATTGTTATAAGTGAAAGTAAAAAAGTTATAGAACAAGTGCCTGCGCATAATACTAATGAAAACTGAAATTGCTTAGAATAATATATTTTCTAAATAAAAATAATTCTGTAATTTTATATAATATACAAAAAAAATATTAACAGATTTCTACCACCTTAGCTATTAAAAGACACGTTCCGCGAATGTAAGGCCTGGTCTTGTACACTTATAATTTTAAAAAGCCATTATCATATAAAAGTGATTTAGTTACCATTTTTGTATATTTTGGTTTAGTTTATTTGTACAAAAACATATAAAACGCACGAAACAGGCAATACTTAACGTTGAAAACAAAGATGGCGTCAATAAAATGACATTTGATGCTGTCACTTAGTACAATAAGAACGATTTTGTACAATTAAAATAAATGCAAAAATGAAATTATAGTATATTTCAATACATATTTAGACTATTACTTGATTTTATAAATAGTGTACAAGTGCAGGCCGAATTTGAAACAACTCTTTTAAACACATTACTCAAATCACAGATCACAGATACTATATAAACTACTTGTCTATATTTATCACACAAAAAGCAAAATATTATTTCGGAAATTACGGTCTTGTTCCAATCCAAAATCCAAAATTAATGTTTTTCATTTATTCTGTAGTTTTGTTTGAGATAAAAAAGAAAATCATATAACTAAAGGTATTCTAATTAAAAGGAATTACTAAGGAAAGACCGCACATTAAGAGATTAGAACGCTTGCATTGTCTATTTTTATAATCTCTTAATGTGCGGTCTTTCATACTCTGTCTTAAAAATCAAGTTTATAACGA
This sequence comes from Carcina quercana, assembly GCA_910589575.2. Lineage (NCBI taxonomy): Eukaryota > Metazoa > Arthropoda > Insecta > Lepidoptera > Depressariidae > Carcina > Carcina quercana. The sequence goes on along the minus strand of OU342454.1, from coordinate 1,904,619 downwards.
CAAGTACGTAGGTAAAACGGAACACTCTGAAAGAAAAGCAAAATAGAACATAAATTGTGCCCACTTATGAAAACATTTTTTTAAAAAACTACATCATTTAAATCTAAATCACATTGTAAAACTCCGAAAATATATAAGAATAATCGGGAATAACTAAAAATAATAAGTAATAACAAAAAATTAAAATAACAGAAAAAGTAATTCTTACTGATAATAACAATACGGAATAACTATTATTTATTTAAAATAACAAGAATGCATAAACAAAACTTTCATGTATGTTCGTCAATATTCAAATAACAGACAGACAGAAAGAAGAATTATTATTTATATAATAACACATAGAAATAAATTGCTTAAATGTACCTTATTATTATTATTATTAGAATTCAATTGATAATAATCCCCAACGAAGCTACATAGCTATAAACTACATTTTATGCATTAAAAGACACTAAATAAAATGTCATTTGCTAAGCAAACAGACGTTCCAACATACAGCCTTTTGTATACGATAGATTAACAAATATTTATTTAGTGATTGACACATTAATAAAATTGATAATAAGAACGATATTGAAGTGTCTCAAAGATATAAATATTTTACTGAATGTACGTTTTGTAAAATGTAATATTGTACTGAATGTAAAATTTGCCAAAAAAATATTAAACTACACCTGTGGCTATATTGATGATATCCAATATCAAGCAGTCAATATTCTATCGCATCCAAAAAGCTGTACAAATACTTAATTACATTGCCACGTACATTTTATTGCCCAAAATACACATTTTCATTTTTCAATCAATTTTACATTTATTTAGAAATTTTACCTTTATAGTGCAAGCATTTCTTACAAATGGCATCGGCTCTTTCTTTTATTGTTTGTGTAGATATAGCCCTTTCTGCTTCAGGTCTCGAATCCTCCATTTCGGATGGCCCTTCGCTAAACTGCTGAATAAGCTTTTTGATATAACTCCCTGGCCCTTTAATAGTTAACTTAGCATCACAATCGTCATTTCTGTTCTCAGATTTCTTATCTTCGTTACTTTGACGATATTCGTTCAGCATCTGTAAGCCATCTTGAAAGTTTTCAAAGGCCTGTGTTATTTTATCTCCGATGTTCAATTTCTCCTCAATCTGTCTGAAATTCAACGGTTTCTGAATTTCCGAATCATCCGCATCAGATTTGGAAGTAGTGGGAGTTATAACGATCTCGCTTTTCTTCATGTCTATAGTGATTTTCGCATCGTCAAGCTTTAAGCCTGATAGGGACACGTCTACGGATTTTGAGCGATACTGCCTAGATGGCGCTGCCGGTATGTGCAATTGGTTTGAGTCTGCGTTGGAGTCTTGTCTGAATAAGCCGATAGATGTCGCTGGAGAAGGGGTTAGTGATGACCTGTCGCCGGGACTGGATCCTGGAGGTTCAATAGACTTTGTAAAGAAAAAAGAAAAGGTGTCATTTAAAAAAAGGTAATCTAGTAACAAAAACAAAGCGCTGTGTAAACGTTAGTAAAGCCTTATGATATGGTTAGACCATCACCCAAATAGCTAAGTGTTTTACCTCGGATTCTAGGGCTTAGCTCCGACTTGCTTTTGTCCTAAAATTTAAAAGGATATCGTTATATACAGAGCTGTAAAAGGAATGTCAAGTATTAACGGTTCGACAACTTTATCTACTAAAAGTGTCTCTGGCATACCACAAAGTTTTCATGGCTTCCGATGATCAAGTTAAATCTAAGCATTCACGCCGCCCTCAAATCAAGACCAAGAAAGTCCGAACAGCCTTTGCGCGCAGGTTCAGCTGGTTTGCATTCCCCTTTATTTACAAAAAGACAAACAGACACTGCTCCATCATCAACTGCTCTCTGGGTGAGGCCAAATATAAATTGACCAATTGGCTTTTGATATTTATTAATAATATATTACAGTAGCGGAACACACACACACACACACACACACACACACACACACACACACACACACACACACACACACACACACACACACACACACACACACACACACACACACACACACACACACACACACTTTCATACACACTAATATGTCATAAATTCCCTACCATTTATTTGCAATGTATTCAGTCAGTTAGTTTATAAATTTTCCACATGTAAAATATGTCATGTTACTTGTTCTCCAAAATTGTCTTCCCGCAACACAGTTCTCCTAGTGCGGGAGATAATGTAAATTGTATGTGTTTGTAATTATCAGCAAAATAAACATTTTTGTATTTTTTGTATTTTGTATATTTCTTAGAAAACCATAAATTGCTTATTTCGTCATCAAAATGGGGAAAAGGTGACATCGTTTTAACTCGACTACTCATTTTGATGTATCATTGAAAGCGTCGTGTTTCTCCGCACAAAATGGCGGCTTATAGAAGACAAATACCGTGTAAGTACATAAATTTGGTTTCAAAGTAGACATAAATACCAGAATTTTTAATTTATTCTCTACGTATCTTGTAGTAGTCGGATTTTAATTGTTAAATTTATTCTTGTCGAGATATGCTCACACAGAAGTTTCAAGCTAGTAAGGCGCTGACTGGGCGCTATCTTTCATACCTGAACACAACAGTACTACACTGCTGTTTGGCGGCAGACTTAGGCAACATGGTGTAGCTAGCCAAGCAGATATGGCAAATTCTCTTTCACCACTTATTCTTCTTATCTTTCTCTTTATCTTATCTTAAAATTCAAATCACTGAGACCACATCCGTTGTGTTTCTGACACTCTGATGCTGATGTATTTCGACAGTCGGCGTATTCAATGACTCATTGTCGAAGTGGCTGTGCTAAGAGTATAAACAATGGTGTTTCGCAGCAGTTTTGATGCCCCTAGCAAGCGTTGTGCCCACCACCATACAAACACCAGTCCTAAGTTTTACACTCTTTGAATTTGCATGGAAGACAAGTTCGAACTTGCATGGAAGGCAAAATTGAAGTCGTGAGACGATATAAATTTAAATCTGTGTGGAAGACAAGTTTGAACTTTAATGGGAGAAATGTTTACACTCTTTGAATTTGCATAGAAGGTAAGTTTGAATTTGCATGGAAGACAAGTTTGAACTTGCATGGGAGAATTTTTTAAGTCATGTGACGATGTAAATGTAAATCTGTGTGGAAAACAAGTTTGAACTTTAATGAGAGAAAAGTTTGAATTTTTATTGAAAATAAGTTTAAATCTGTGTGGAGGACAACTTTGAAGTAAAGAAGACAGGTTAGAATTTGTATCGGAGAAAAGTTTGAAATAGGAAGAAGATAAGTTTTAATCAGGATACCAAGTTTGAATTTGAGTGGATAACAAAGCAGAATATGTATGGCAGACAAGTTTGCAAGAGGTCCCTAGAAGTATGCAGGCGTTTCTACCTACCATTGGACGCATCCTCGCGTTCCTCTTCGTTGCACTTGGGCAAGGATTGCTCTGCCGCTATGATACCCTGCACCATGTCCATGCAGGAGTCCAGAGAGAACTTCTTCCCACACATCCTGATGCCCCGAATGCGCCGGCGCATCTCTGTTAGTTGCAAGCGGTTATGTCATAGCGAAGCTTTGTTAGGCATAGTATATGCACAATGGGAAATGATTAAAAGCTGTATGAATGTATTAACGGAAATCAACTCAGAATGCTTCTATACAACATTTATTTTGCCATAATCTTTTAAAATAGAATAGCTGACATTAGTAGAGATTACGCACCTAATGTTCCCTAGATGGCGTTGTGTGTAAAATGAAAATTGTGGTTCACTGTGAAGTTGTATATTAATGATACTCATTTCGCGACATCACAATCGGATGTATTTTCAGATAATTACTGCACAAAGGCAGCTAATCCTAATTTAAAAGATTATGGTAAAAGAAGTTTACTATGAAACTTTGATGGAGGTGGATCGCCGGGAAATTTTACCTTTTCACCATTTTAGATTAGACCCCTAAAAACCTTACCTTAAAAAAATTACCAAGCGAAATCACAGTAATTTTTAAACAAATAGATGACTTTCCATGCCCGTTTTAACCAGTATAATTTTAGGTGATGCAACAATGGTTTAACACAATAAATGATACAAATGACTTACTTTACTGATGGACTGTTATATATTATGGGAAAAATACACGATCGTGACGGAGACCTGATGGAAAATTGACTATTTTTATTTGATTGAACTGTCATGTTTATTTTGAATTTATTTTACGGTTGGTGCACCCAACCATACGTGGTTCGTAATGCTATTCTGCGTCATACAAAAATGACATTTCGATTTCAGCGTAATCGTAGTAATTCTGTGTGTATTTATCTGTACTCAACATTAAATATTTGACATGTTGTATCTATATAATACCTTAATACCTTTAAACGAGCAATTCCTATATATTTATTTATTTATACCAGTGATCTCAAAAACGGCTGTAACGATTTCGCAGAAATTTTGTATGTGGGTGTTTTTGAGGGCAAAAAATTGATATAGTCTGGAAAAACGCGTGTTTTCTAGTTTGCGAATGTTTTTCGCATTATTCGACGTAAAATATGGTCACTAATTTCACACGTTCTATCGTAGTCAAGCGGCCAAGGCGCAAGATTGACTATCCGGGTGTCCGGGTTTAAAACCAGATACAAAGTTTTCTTTTTCTTTTTTTCTTATTAAATTTTTAGTTGTTGTTTTCGTTTTTAAGCCAGATTAAAAAGAAAGTTGAACTTTTGGCCAAAAACTCAGAGCAAAGCTCGATTGCCCAGATACTAAAGATTGAATCGAGGATTCAATTCAATGCTCATATATTATGTCGTGTTTGTGTGGACAATAAATGATGAAAGTGACATGGCACAGAATTCGGTACATATTTCTGAACCTTTTTTTACAGCGTAACTATGTAAACTCACCGGGACTATCCTTGGGTTCCATTTTCAACTGCGCGAAGGTGTGCGCGCATGACGTCAGCAGCTGCTCGTAATCGCAAATGGCGGCGTGGGTGCCGTTGACGATCTTTGGTGACATAGGGCTGTTGGCCAAGAGTAGGCTGGTGCCGAAGGTCTCGTTGAGCTTGCGGGTCTCTGCGAGTGAAGATTGAGACGCGAAATTAAGGTTAGAAATCATTTTGATCTTATTCTCTTTATCAAAGAATAATCTTCGACCGTCGGTTTTGCTTTTTCTGAATATGTTACGTTTACTCTAAATAATGAGTATAGTTTTGAGGTGCCCATAATTCTAATTGTAGACAAAATATTGAAAAAAGCAAAACCAACGGACTTCGTTTTCGGTAAGATCTTGCATGTGTCCAAAAATCGTCACAAATGGTGGAGGTTTTAAGGGGTAGCAAAACGTTTTGCTTTTTTGTATGAAATTTTTTACCTGCCGTTCTCTTTTAACTATTTATAATTACAATTGATAAATAAATGATTGGTTGAATAAATACTCTGTCTAAAATCTTACCTAGCTCACAGTAATTTTGGAGTCAGGTCGATATAATGTTGGTGTCACGTCAGTGTCGTTTCAGTGTCGCCAGTGCCCCATCGACCCTTAGGTTGTCTGTGAGTGCGCCCCCTTGAGTCGTGCACCACTAGCAACCGCCCCTAGGTCCAGTCCCTGGTTATTTACATAAACCCACCTTTAAGTGAGATCCTGGGCTTCTTCTCGTGGACTATGTTCCCGTTGTCAGAGCCGAATATCTCCTTCAGGAGCTCAGTCGCAACCAACTTGATCTCGTTCCAGGAATCTGTACAAATGGCGTAAAACGTGCTGTTTTATTTAGTTACCATAAAAAACTCAACTCTGCAATATTTAGTATAGTCTGTTAGCTTAAATAGTACTCGCCTTGTATAATTTAATCGACCGCATTGTATAAAGTCATGTGTACCCAACATATGGTGGAGCATAAAATTATAAACAAATCATTTTCTGTACACGTAGCCACCTAAAGTTACAAACACAACCTCACTGTTAAGCCTCGATATCAGTTACCAAATTCACCAGTGTCTGTGCGCCGCAGTCGGCTTGCTTTTCCTTTGCCTAGCATTAGACGTATCAGTTCCTGAGGCGAATGATTCAAAAATACGGTCAAACCGGTTTTCATGCGACTTGTAGTCGTTCGTGACTTAACTTGTATGCGACGAAGCTATCACACGAGCGAATCAAAAATAGAGCCCCTGGCTGCAGGTAGCAGTCACTAGGTCGCAGGGAGTCGCTGTATGCAAGTGGTTCGGGACTGGACAATGTGTTTGATGATGCTCTTACCAATGATGTCCTGGTTGGTGGTCCTCGGCGAGGTAACCGTGAACCTGATGACGTATGTGTTCTTGAAGCACGCCGGGACTGCGTGCACGATGCCCCGCCCGTTCAGACGCTTCAGGAGGCGCTCCGTCAGTACGTTCTCACCTTTCAGCCGGAATACCACCAGACCTGCCAATAATATATTTTATTTTTTATTTATTTTATAGTTTCGGAAGACCAACAGCCAATATTAAAAGTATAACACAACAAATAGTTGCCAGAAAGCCAATTACAGGTCCTCACTATTAAACAATTGAAAATTACAAAGAAAAGCGAAGCACCCACTTAACAGAAGGTTAAACTTGAGTAAATTACGTATACAGTTTTCTTTCTTTTTTTTCTTTTTCTAACAGCGCTAGTAATTTCTACACAACACTACAACTAAACTAAACAAACTACTAAACTAAACAACACTACTTTCTATTAATTAAAGCCTAAACTGTAACATATGAGGTATGTCAAAAGGGAGCTATCTAGTCGGACTCGCGCACCGAGTGTTCCGTACAGAGTATGAATAATTAACATACTGAAAATTCTATTTTATAGGAATATGGGCCCGGCTGACAATTACAAACAAGTTTTAATTAACACATTAAAATTAAAAGCTTCACCAATATGTAATGGTAAAATTTTAATGAAATATGATACAAAAATTAAACCTTTCAGATATATCCTATACGTGTGGGTTAAGACCTTGCTTCTTGCCAAATTTTATGATTCTATGTCAATGGGAAGTACCCTATAGGTATTGATTCCTTCTTCGTCGAAATATGCGACATAATTTGCTGTATATTTTTATTGCGTTGACTAAGAAGGTTCATTTTTTCACAGACCTAAGAGACTGCAGATTTACGTATCCAATATTAATTTCAACTTGATACCTCCACGCGTTCTTGAGAAAAAGGGTCTTGACAGACAGACGGACGGACAAGTGATCCTATTAGGGTTTCTTTTTCCTTTTGACTCAGAAGTCTCAAGTTAACGGGCTGTGTCAACCTTTATTACTAAAACACAATAGTGCTATTAACACTGATGTTTGGTGGCAGACTTAGGTAACAAGGTGGTAGCTAGCCAGGTGGACGGAAATGATCGTACCACCAATCAAATCCAGGATGGTAGCCCATGGGAATGGAATCCGCAGCCATTTGGACAGAACCCCGAAATTAAAAATAGGTACTAGAAAGGGAACGATTCGTCTGGCAACACACATGTCCAACTCACATATGTATCTAATTATGATATCATTTAGATAATAAATCTATATAATAAAATAAAGTTTACAATGTGCGTGCCGCTAAAGCTCAGATATAAGTCCCGCTACGATCAGGAGTTTATATAGTGTAGTAGCTCTCTGTCTCCATGTCCATGAAGATGGTTCTAGTTTTTACCTTTACGCGCGTGCTCTTGAAGAATGCCTAGAATTTTTGCCCCCTATAAATTTCTACAACAGTCCAGAGCATTCGAGAGCATTCCAGAACCTTCTCGAACTTATATTCCAACTACGACACAACCTCATATCAACTCCCTGAGCGAAGGCGGATAACGCAACTAGTTTTAAATAATCCTACCAAGGTTTCTTGGTTGAGGTATTTCAAAACGTTGATCAGCCAGTACCAACGCCTCGAACTTCTGCGCCAGGCGACAACCCTGAAACAAATGACTCGTAAATAGGTGACATTAAAGGCCAAATCCAGGCGCGTTCAAAGGATTCTTTACAATCGTTTATTTAGTAATGAATTTTGTGTTATTGTAGGCAATAATAAAACTTGACTATAATTTACTCAAAGCTGTTTACCTCACGAATATGCTTCTGTAAACCAGAGACTCCGTAGCTCCTCAGAACGAACCAGAGCTTCAGCGATCGGAAGCGACGACTCAGTGGTATTTGCCAGTGCTGGAATAATAATTAGTACCTATTATTTTGGATTTTCTTGAATTATTGCAGAATCCTCCACCGCTGAAGATTATTTATGGATTAGCCATGTCCCCACTGCAGGGGCTCAGGCCAACTCCTACAGAGAGTGTATGGGCCGTAGTCCATCACGCCAGACCGTTCGTCGCAGGAGTGGGGAAATTTCCTTCACGATGTTTTCCTTTACCAAAAAGCTTCTTTTATCGCTGTAGATTATTTATGAATTAGCCCTTCCATTCACGTAGTTGTAAAACTTCCGACGGTGCTACTACACATCTGGGATGCCTCTTGACGTTACTTTTGTAAAAAAATTAATTAAATGCCACACTATCAAAGTTGTTTGCTACAAACTTACAAGGGACACGTTATTTAGATTATTCCTAAAGTTGGTGACGATAAATAATAATTTAATAAAAATCTGAGAAAGAACGAAGATAAAATCGGTCACAGTGTTGTACAATTTCTGCAATTTTGTGGCAACGGTTGCAGATTTAATGAACTCAATTACTGCTCATTACAAGCTATTAAATAAAACTGATAGAGTGTAGATAGATCACATGCAATTAAGTATAAAAGCTTCAGAATGAGGTAAACCCATTTCTTCTAATTCAAGTAAATGCTAGGCGGCTAAAGATGCCAGAAAAAGGTTTGTAGCATAGTTACAGATATATAAACAACTTTTAGTGCCATAACCAATCAACTCCACAAGCGTAGCTATGTTAAACCCTATTATATGGCATATATAGATCGTGCAGCAGTTTTTTTGAAGCTTCATGTTAACGCAGCTAGAGTACCCTGGTCCACCCATAACCTTAATCTTCCACCGATACCACCACCTATTCAAAACAACATACTAAAGCTTCCTTCTTATCAGGGTTTTCAAGTTGAATCTGTTCGCCACAACCAGGCGCCATTTTGTTATATCCATGAAGATTACTATCGGTACAGTCGCCAGCACAGTCAGCATCATTCGTCATGATTTCATCGTCGCTTGTCAACGTAATTTTGCCGTTCGTCAGTTTCACGTTGCCGTTTATCAGCTTTGCGTTGCCTTCTGTTAGCTTCTCGTCACCGTTCGTCAGCTTTGTGTTGCCTTTTGTTAGCTTCTCGTCAGCGTTCGTCAGCTTTGTGTTGCCTTTTGTTAGCTTTTCGTCAGCGTTCGTCAGCTTTGTGTTGCCTTTTGTTAGCTTCTCGTCACCGTTCGTCAGCTTTGTGTTGCCTTTTGTTAGCTTTTCATCACCGTTCATCAGCTTTGAGTTGCCTTTTGTTAGATTTTCGTCACCGTTCGTCAGCTTTGCATTATTGTTCGCCTTTGCAATGTCATGTGACAGATTTTCGTTACTATTAGCCAGATTTGGTTCGTTTATTAGATTTTTAGTGCCGTTCTGTAGTTTCAAATCTTCATTGAACCTTTCATCTTCATCCACGAGTTTTGCATGTTTTACGATTTTGCTCGGTGATCTGGTTTCATCAATTTTGGGCTTAAGGTTGTTATTGATTTTATTTGTTGTGTTCGATTTTTGGGTTCCAACCTGATTTTCGAAAAACATTTTAAAGCAAAAAGCACATAACAAAACACGTTATAAAAAACACAAACAAACACACCTTATATAGATTATTTTAAATTTAAATATAAACGCTGCTACAGTTGTAACAGCTTACGCACCAGCGACATCTGTTGATGCACAAATGAACTAAGTCGGTAAGTATGGACGTTTGTACGTCTGTTTTGGTTTGTGGTGAAGGAGTCATTTTTTTAGAGTCCATCAAGTGACAGTGGCGCCGTCATTCGCTCTTTTTTACATTTCTCTGCAACTATACAATAATTTCTAAAACCAAACCGGGCTTATTGTAGTTATTGCTGGTTTACATTTTATCGCTACATCATGACTTGATATATCGATTGTGAGCAGTTACTATCAATAAAACAGTTAAAAGTGACCACTTTAGACGGTTCAATTTATAATAACTACACAGCATCTAAACATGAATCCATAATGAATCAATAAACCGTAAATCTGCAATGACTACAAAAATTCTGGCTTAGTTATTGGAATTATTTTATAATTGTAGATAAATTTAAAAGGAACGAATGAGTACACCACTCTTGCTCTATGGATTCTTAATCCACGTCACGTGAAATAGACACCTAGGGATTTTTTTAGAGATGCGAAAATCAAAAGGTTTTACTTACCATATAGTCGATAGCTTTTCCTGCAAACAATAAAGTTCGTACATTAATGAAATTGTTTTATCCACGATAAAATTAGCCGTGTCGTCTCAGCTCTAGAATAAGACTGCCCCATTTCATACCGAGCTAGTGTCTTAAAAGCCCACTACTGCCCACTAAGGGAAAATGATTCAGGAGATGTCACCACACACCTGTGTGAGAATAACATTTTACTGCGATCACCAATTCAATTCTTAATATTTATGGCAACTACCAACTTCTGGGTGATTCTGCCAAAATCTGGTGTCCTAAGAGGCAACATGAAAAAGGAAATAATCGGTTTGCCAGACACGCGATACACTTTGAGAGGACTAAAACAAAAAGGTGAAAACTATAAATACGAAAGTTAAGTTGATCACCAATCCTCCAGCTAAGCGAGATGACTGTGCCAAATCCCCTCATGGATGAAGGAGACTCATGTCCAACTTCTTCACTGTCTGTCACACTTCAAGCTTCTAAGCGAGCACGCATTCCAGCCTTAGTGTCACCATCCGGAGAGTTGAGCCCAAAAGCCTCAATCTCTTATGACGTTGTCTCTGTTACTAAAATAACGTGGTAGCTAGCCAGGCGGATAAATAAAAGGTCCTACCACCTACCAGCCCAAATACCGATAGGATAGTCCAATTTTTAACCATTACGCCACGGAGGCGGTGAAAAAAAAAATTATCACATTCATATTCTTATATTAGTATTTGACATTCGAAATTAGTGCTATGCAAAGACATTTAACATTAATAGTAATAGACCGGACAAAGCAAACAAAAATTTTGATCCTAAACTAATTACCAGTTGGTAATAAGTTACTCAATCTATTGTCACATCACGTCACGCGGCCGTACAAGACATTTGACATACCGTTGACTTTTGAGATCAAAATGTTTATATGAAACGTTTCCCAATGACCGCTCTATAACTTATTACTATATTTTAATCTCTCTGGTACTATGCTAATTTGGGCTGTTTATTAATTTCAAAATGTCGGTTGGAACTAGGCTGCATTACAAAAATGTCCCGTGCGTTTATAGATCTAGCTCCCTTCCAAAGCTTCGTAAATTCGAAAAACATTTCAAAAGGTTTTATCGAATCAAAAGCAATAAAACAATATAATTTAGTGTAGTTTGTATATATTACAGTTATCAATTAATTCAATTAACTCTCTTTAAGTTAGGTTAGGTTAGCTACGTCTGTTTTTTTTGGTGCACGCATTATCCGCTTTTAATTGATACACTTAAATTAGAATAGTATGAGTTATGAATGAGAATTTAGAGTGTTATAATTTTTAATAAGAATGAATACTTTGGTTTTCTGTTACTTACCCGAGTTCTCGTGTCTCAGATAAATGGGATTCACGTTGAACGTCTTGTGCAGAGCAGTGCTGTCTTTCACCCTGGATACATAACATTATGTTGTAGTATGAACTCAGTGTGGTCTAGCCTTTATAATAGGACCATCTTATGCGATCCCTTGGATATCATAATAGGCAACTGCTTTAAAAATACCAAGAGATGTGTAGCAGAATCTATCTATGTACGAGTATATAGATCTATATAAGGTAAACATTCCCTCCATACATTGTTTTGTTATATCTCTAACGGTTTAGGCAGCGTTTTCAATAAACGCTCCCAGACAGCTTGATTTTTCCGACATCGTCAACAATAGTCGACATATTTCAGCCAATTTATACAAAACCGTAACTTATTATATATTTAAACCTTCCTCAAAGATCACGCTGCTGATATATGAAAATCGCTTTAAAATCTGTTTAGAAGTTTTAGAGTTTATCGCGTACAGACAGACGCGGTGACGCGCAGCGTTGTTTCATAATATGTTTATTTTGACGATAGTAATAATCAAAATTTTTGCGTTGCTAAAATGATTTAAATCTGTAAAAGCTACTACAGTTCTACGTACCACATGCCAGTACAGTCAAAGTTAACCAGGAACCACTTGGATGGGTTAAAGGCGAAGGAATCTGCCATCTCCACGCCATCCAGCCAATGTCTGCAATAAATCCAGAAACATGAAATCAGTTGAAACAATTTTTAATTATATAGGTTACAAATAGCTGTTAAACGGGAAGTGCTTGTCACAGATTCATAATAGACTATCTCACCGGTACTCGGGACACACGAACGCGCTCCCCGCATATGCCGCGTCCACGTGCAGCCAGGCGGAGTGCTTGTCACAGATTCATAATAGACTATCTCACCGGTACTCGGGACACACGAACGCGCTCCCCGCATATGCCGCGTCCACGTGCAGCCACGCGGAGTGCTTGTCACAGATTCATAATAGACTATCTCACCGGTACTCGGGACACACGAACGCGCTCCCCGCATATGCCGCGTCCACGTGCAGCCACGCGGAGTGCTTGTCACAGATTCATAATAGACTATCTCACCGGTACTCGGGACACACGACCGCGCTCCCCGCATATGCCGCGTCCACGTGCAGCCACGCGGAGTGCTTGTCACAGATTCATAATAGACTATCTCACGGGTACTCGGGACACACGACCGCGCTCCCCGCATATGCCGCGTCCACGTGCAGCCAGGCGGAGTGCTTGTCACAGATTAATAATAGACTATCTCACCGGTACTCGGGACACACGACCGCGCTCCCCGCATATGCCGCGTCCACGTGCAGCCAGGCGGAGTACTTGTCACAGATTCATAATAGACTATCTCACCGGTACTCGGGACACACGACCGCGCTCCCCGCATATGCCGCGTCCACGTGCAGCCAGGCGGAGTGCTTGTCACAGATTCATAATAGACTATCTCACCGGTACTCGGGACACACGAACGCGCTCCCCGCATATGCCGCGTCCACGTGCAGCCAGGCGGAGTGCTTGTCACAGACCTCGCCGATCTCACGGAGGTTGTCAAATGCGACTGAACCCGTCGTACCTAAGGTTGCGCACACCTGGAATGTTATTTTTAATATTAATATAAGGCCTGCTATCTATATGAAAATAAAATATCCATATCACTACTTTCTTATATCTGGCTAGTATTTCAAATAAGTTTTATTTCTGGCCAGGAAGCCCTATTGGTCCACAAAAGAGAAAACAAATGTGTCACTTTGTTCAATATGCGTCTACTGGTGCTATTTTCTTATTGTATGTCTGTATTTTTGTTTTTGTTTATTTGCTAGTTCACTATATATTAATCTATGATTTTTAACGAATAAAGGATATATGTATCAGTATCTATTTACGAGCTACTTTCCTCTATCCATCCCGAAAAAATCCATGGCTACGTGCATTCTTCCAACCCTCTCCAACGGTCTTTGACGGATGCTCAGAAGTCCAACCTTAAAGTTTGCCAGCGGGTAACTGAGTGTACTCAGTGTAAAACTCACTCACCGAGTCAGAAATACCATTCTGCGCTCCAAATCGGTCGCAAATCTAAAATGGTACTGGGCTGGCCATGTCAGATGCATGATCTTCATCAAGAAGCCAATCATCGTCCGTACTTAAATACCAAATGTACTCCCATTCCAAACCCAACAAATTATCAATGGTACCATACTAATGGCTAACTATCACAAACGTAAGTATGCCGCCAAATCGCAGTGTGAACAGCACTTTTGTTCAAGTAAAAGGTAGCAGAGCCTGCGCTTTATTAGCTTGCGGTTTCGTATGCACGTGTCTTTTTAGGCGCCTTAGGAGAGAAATCGGGCTATGTGTAATTACCATCCACCAAAACCCCCTCAGTGATCATCCTCTGGGAACTACGCGGACACACCCCTGCTCCTCTCGCGCTTTGCTTTTAGCCACGCCGTACAAGAGCCATATCGTTACTTATCATCAGGTGATATAGTGTAAAATCCATTACACATTACAAACTAAATGTTACGATCCAGGCTCGAATTTAGACTAAAACTTGGGTTCAACCTAATGCTTTAAACAATTTTAAACAAGAGGCTATGTTGGTTAGACCACGTGGCCGCGTTCAAGGTTGCATTGTTTTGTTGTTATCTCTATCCGAGCCCTATCCTACCCGAGCGCGTACGGTGAGACAGCATACACTACGCGAAGTTATCCACCCGTTATTTGGATGTTTCGTAGTCCAGGGATCATTTGAAGGATACAGTATATTATGTAACCATTTTTTTAATACAGTATACTAATGAAATTTCAGATGTCGGTGGTTTTTCCAAATTGTTCTAAATTGATTCATACTCTTGTAAATCAGGTTCAAAGTTGGGGCTTTTTATTACCGTAAAATACAATTCTTAGACGCCCTGTAACTCTGGAAGTATATATTTAAACGAAAATCTGACTCACCACCGACACAGATATTTGTTTCTAGATTTTGTCTTGAAAATTTCATAGATTTTCATAGCTTAATACTCAAAATATGACTGGACTACAATTGTATGGGCGCTTTGACACCAGCATACCCTCTTAAGCTTTAAAAAAGCATTGCGCGAAGCAATGATGCTCAGTTATTTGCTGCCGTCAAAGGAAATCCCAATGTTCTCAATTCCCCAGGCCGATTTCCATCAAAACCTCGGCGCCCATTTCTCTAACATTTAAGTCTCGTTGTAAAATATCTTGCAACAAATGTTAAAAAAGACAGCTCAAGTATGGTCTAAGTTATAAAAAATCCGTGTCTACCAACACCGGTGCCCGACCAGACACAGTATTGCTATTCTACGAGTATAAGGTAAAAGTTGGTTATCATCGATGTCTCACTTGGTGAGTATGAAATTTCCGATTCCATACGCAAGTGAAAACTATGTCGGTGAAAACTATTGTGAAAACTCAAATGAGTGAAAACTTTGACATTTTTACAGGCGTTGACGTCTGAAATGCGATTCCATACCGTGTTTCACGATAATTTTGCTACTAATCTCGAAAGTCATCGGTGAAATCAAATGTTAAATTAATTATTATTGGTGAAAACTTAATGAAACATCGTTTTGAAAGCCCACCAATGTCGTAAAAGAATTAAAGCGTCAAGACAAAAACTTTACTTATGGGCATTAGAAAAAGAGATTTAAAACGCTTTTTTTTGTAACAAACGTCAGCACGCGCGATCTGTCTATCACAAATTCATTTTGAACAGAAGAAACGTCGAAAACTTCAAGTCTAAAATCCCATACGGACGTCACCAACAAAAGCTTTGTAAATATACGTTTTTTGTTTTGTTTTTTATTATTATTGTTGTATAAGTTTGTAATTGTAAATAAGTGACTTGCAATTCAATTTAACATGTAAATAGAGTTCTCTAAATGAATAAATATTATAGGCAATCGATAAAAATAAACAAAACAAAAGCTATTCGAGAAGAACAGATTTATAGCGAACTCAGTTCTTGGACTCCAGAGATTCCCGCTGCCACTAACAAGTTGCACCAACAAATAAGTCCTTCCCACAGAGCAAGCTGTGCGGAACAACAAATTGGTCCCAGTGGGAACTAAGGCATTACTGTAAAATGAAATCGCAGCTGATCTCTTCCTAATTAATATAACTTCAGCAGGGAGTTGGAGACAGTTTACAATTACTTAGAAAATCTCGAATGTAAAATGTACAATGAGAAACTGTTTTTTCTGATGGTTTCAAATTCACTGACTGCAAAGTCTACCTAATCAAATTGGTATTTGAATGAAGTAACGGTATTAACAAGTAAATGAGTTCAAAAAGAACTGGAAACCGACTTCAATTGCCCTACTTTTGCTAAGGCAAATTTAAGATTTATATCGTTTTCTCATGGATGCCGTTGTCAGAACTGGACCAAATTGAAATGGGACCACACGAGAAGCACCACCTTTCAAATAAAAAAGACTCATCCAAATCAGTTCAGTCAAAAGTTCTAAGGTAACAAACATAAAATATAAAAAAAACATTTCCGTCGGATTGATAACCTCATCCTTTTTTGAAGTCGGTTAAAAATCGGTCAAGTGCGAGTCAGACTCGCGCACCGAGGGTTCCGTACAGAATATGAATAATTAACATACTGAAAATCATTAATAATTATATTATAAATATATGTATTGATTAGCAGGTAGGTTAATATGCTCCCAACAATGCGCCTGACAAAATCACAGGCGCAATAGCATGATGACTAAACAATATTACGAGTACCTATGCTCTCTATGAAAAACGATTCTAGTCTCGAGGTGCAAAAACGCTCCATACAAATCGGTAAAAAATCGTGACGTAACGGAATTGAAATAAAAATTGAGTGTAATGAAAAAAAACTGACATAAAAAATTAATACGGGTAAAGTTTTTCGAACTTTTGCGGGCTTTATATGCTGTAAAAATCCAGTAAAAAATTATATAATATCAGATATTTTAAGTTTTATAGGGCTTTTGTTTAGCCTGACCTAATGACCTTTACAGTATAAAAATACAATTTAACCCAGTTCTGATTTATTGTCATCCACCCTATTTTTAACTAAAAATTAGACACCCTAAACTGGTGATTTTAATTTATTTTTATTATTTGTTGTTATAGCGGAGCAGAAATACGCATTCTGTGAAAATTTCAACTGTCTACCTAATACGGATCGTGAGATACAGTCCGCTTACAGACGGACGGACGCACAGCAAAGGCTTAGTAATAAAAAGAACTAAAAACATTCATAATTTTATTTTGATTCTATTTAAAATTAATTCATAAAAATAGCTGCGAACACAACTAACTGAAAATTGTAATATGCAACTGTTATATTTCATATTACAAAAGTGCAATACGTACTTTCCTTGTTCAATATATATATATATATTGATAACGATGCATTGTTTAAATACAGCAGTATGATTGCAAAAGTGGAAACACAAAAGAATTAGTTATTTCAGAATTGATTACTCTGTGTATTTATAAATGTAAAAACAGCCAAGTGTATCTGAATACGCGAATCATATTATACTAGTAAAAATAACACAAATTCGAAAGTTTTTGTGTGTGTGTCTAGAGGGTATGCTGTTGTCAAAGCGCCCATACAAACGTAGTCCAGTCATATTTTGAGTATTAAGCTATGAAAATCTATGAAATTTTCAAAACACAATCTGGAAACAAATATCTGTGTCGGTGGTGAGTCAGATTTTCGTTTAAATATATACTTCCAGAGTTACAGGGCGTCAAAGTATTGTATTTTTCGGTAATAAAAAGCCCCAACTTTGAACCTGTTTTACAAGAGTATGAATCAATTTAGAACAATTTGGAAAAACCACCGACATCTGAAATTTTATTAATATACTGTATTGAAAAAATGGCTACATAATATACTGTATCCTTCAAATGATCACTGGACTACGAAACATCCAAATAACGGGTGGATAACTTCGCGTAGTGTATGCTGTCTCACCGTACGCGCTCGGGTAGGATAGAGTTTGGATAGGGACAGCTACAAAACAATGCAACCTTGAACGCGGCCACGTGCTCTAAACAGACAATCCTCTTAACTATGAAACGGCTGGATAGACTTGGATGAAATTAGGGAAGTAGTTATATCAAGCACTGGATTCAGGGTCCAACAAATTCTAATGCGCCGGAGTGGTATAGAACAATGCGATGACGTCACTCACCCAGAAAGGCACCAGTCCTTTCTCCTTATCAGCCACTATAGCTTCCTCCAGCTTGTCGCCGCGCATGCTCTGCTGGTCGTCAGTCTCGATGTAGCGCATGCGTACTAGACCTGAAATAAAGGATCACATTTATTATCTAGATACTCTCGGGTTCGATTCTGATCTCTAAGCTCATCTCATATTAGTTTTCAGTTTACATAAAAAAAAAATTTTTTGAAAAAACCTGCGACAAATGTAAATGTTAAATGTTGTAATGGGAAAAGGGTTAAATAATTTTTTGAGAAACCCTCGACTAAATGGAAGTAAGTAACTAGATAAAAAGAAGCTTACATATTATTACAATAATAAGTCCGAAAAAATCCGTCGGGGGCTGCCGGCGATAAGTGGCAACATTGGTTTGTATGTACACACAAACATCTCACCCTAAACGCATATACTGTCTCCGTTCCGTCGCGGGTAAAAAAGGTATGGAACAATAGCATTCTTTTTCTAAATGTATAATGGATTTGCACTTGGCCTTAATCTGATGGTAAGTGAAGCTAGGGCCGTTGGACGGTAAGCGTGCTCACTCAGAAGCCTCAACCTAATGAGGCGCTGTCTCTGTTACCTTTCATATCGGAGCACAACAGTGCTATTAACACTGCTGTTTTTCTTCAGACATAGGTAACATGTTGCTAGCCTGGCGGACATATAAAAGTGTCATACCGCCAAACAAATTGAGTACCGACAGGTTTCTCGACCAGGAATCAAAACCGGGTCCTCGGATCGTTAGTCCAATCTTGTAGACAAGTTGGATGAGATTTGGGTAAATATTTTGGCCTTCATCTCACTTGCTACCAAGTGACGATAAGGCTGAAATCTCAAGGTGATTCTGAACTGGCTCTGGTACCTTTCATAGTCCTACAGTACAGGCGGTAGCCTTAGATAACATGATAGTAGCTGGCCCGGACCAAACCGAATCAAAACGAAGACTTCAAGATTGTGAATAAGATTTCTATCATTTGAACATGTCCTTTACCATCAGAGAAGCAGGCCAAGGCTAGCCCATTTTGAAGCTAAAGATTACATGGTCAAGGTTCAGCTCTGTTGGCGCTAAAGGTTTCATTACTCACCAATCAGCCCAGCTTTTTCAACGGAGGAATGGGCCTGGTCGCTGCAGTAGCAGATGAGATGTCCCAGCAGCTCTGATGACTGGAGGTCAGGGTTCAACTCCTTCAGCTCCATGAGGGCCCGGGTCCTGGCTGCCAGTAGGCTAACCAGGGTCGCCTCGCTGGCGGTCGTCTAGCAGTCAGACATTAGATACTTATCATCATCATCAACCACTGTCTCAAATGGACTAAAAATATGTTTTCAGAGAGAATGTAAAAGAATTACCCCTATCGAAGTTTTTCCAATATTACAAATACTTTTTCTAACATCAGTTACAAGGTTGCAAAATACAAATAAATCGTGCGCGGTCAGTGACGTCATCGTTCGCTAATGGACCGACTATTCACGAGTAATCATCTAAAATAATGGTATGATTTTTCACCCTTATTAAGACGTTCAAAATGCAATAAACTACTGTAGTCGGTTCAGGGTTCGTAAAGAAGACGATTCTTCGGTTTTAAGGCGCATAATTTGGACAGGTACAAGTACTGTAGCAGCTACGTTAAACGTCCCATAAGTGGAAGAGAATTCCATAGACTGCCGTCTTCTAGGTACGATGCAAGGTTATATGTCCACCCAAACCAGTCCCACAAGTGTAAACCCGTCAGAAAGCACGTACAGGGTCATCGATTTGAATCCCGAGGATTACATTCATATAAATTGAACACGGCATAAGTTCACTGACGGTAAACATGTCACTAGCGTGTTTTAACTTGCTAGTAGCGCCATCTATGTGCAATCTATGTGCAAAATGTGAGACTGACCTGTATGACTCCGCCGCCGCGGCTGTCATTGCTCTCGTTGAGGAAGCACTCCGGTAGACCGATGATCTTGCCGGTCCAGTTCATCGAGATGGTCTCCAGTTCGGTACCAGCTGGCGACGAGGCCTGCACAATGGATGCATGCCGTTAGAGTCATCAATCAATGTAAGTAAGACCTTCAGAAGTGTGAGGAAATGCGGAAACGAACTACACCAACATAGCTCGACAAAGTAGCAATGTGTAGGCCACATCGCTCGAAGATTAGATAACCGATGCGTTAGTAAAAGTTCTCGAGTGGCAACCAACTACCGGGAAACGTGTACCGGGCCGTCCCCCTACTAGATATACCGACCTGGTTAAGGTCGCGTATAGTCGCTGGATGCAAGTGTCTGGGACCGGTCATTGCATACCATGGAGGAGGACTATGTCCAGCAGTGGACGTTTTCCGACTGATGCTACATACCCAGGTGAAGCAGAGCACGTTGAGACCGCTGGCCAGCAACTCGCCCAAGATGGAGGGGTATGACGTCAGAGCCGGGAAATATGCGTGCATGTGGGGACTCTGCCAGTGCACCAGCTGGGAAACAAAAGAACAGTGCAAAATTCACATGCGCCAAGGGGTTTGATTATAGACAGACCAACAGATGAAACTTTTATTATTATTAATTATTTAAACAATTTATTATACACAGAAAATATACAACGTGTACAAAAAAGGAGTGATACAACTTAAATGCGGTATATGTTAGGTAAGGTTTTACCTTTGGAGCGGTAGTAGACATCTGTAAACCGTACGAATCTGGAGAAAAACGAATTTAAAATATTGATTAAAATTTTTGAATTTCATCCCTATCGTAGTTCTACATGTGTCAAGAACCCCTAAAACCAAAGATAAGATCATTCATCATTGACCCCAGTGCTCGCGTTGGTAAACAAACATTTAGGGTTGTCAAAAATTACGACGTTACACCTATGGAATAAAAATGTATGGAAATTTAAACTAACCTTTACAACGCTGCTACTTTCACAGTGTATTCTATACAAGGGATATATACCCACCTTTAAGTATTATCACTCCTTTTTTGTACACGTTGTATACAAAAGGAACAGCTTATTTCTATAAAGAATTTCTTACAGCATTCCTGGGTCAAGAGAGAAATAGTGAAGAGAGGACAGTCAGGCGTGTACATTGAAAATATCTAATACAATATACGATTACATGAATACAAGATACAAAATATTAACAAATATCAATAGTCATACATACAATAATAATATGTTAACTTATGAACTACTTGTAAGATACAGAAAATGTTCCTTGACGTTTTTCTTAAAAATAGAAACAGTTTAAATATCTCGTACAGTGTGAGGCAACGAGTTCCACAATCTGGCTGCATGAAATTTTTGACATATTGTGCAGTAGCTAGGTAAAAACTGACAATGATAAAATGTTGCAGTCTTATTTTCATATTCGGCGGATTGCGTGTGCGAAAGCAGGGTAGAAGTACAGACGCAGGTTTACGCTAAATCAGATCGGACTGTAGCGTAAATGGTTGAGGTAATTTCGCTAAAAAAATACTTCAACCACCCCCTTTAGAATTTTGCGCTCCACTCTGGCAAAACTCATATACCGTAAAGTAGTACTTTTCTCCCTTGTGATAGAATCTACTATTAACCCCATTACAATTTTGTATCACATACATTCCACATAAAATATCGCTCCTAATATTTCCGTCCCTGGACAAAAATTTGTTGTCGGTCAAGCTGGTTTACGAACGATAATTTTACGAAATAACGTCATAAGAAAAGATGCGTCACCAGCCGAACGCTAATCGTGCCTCTCTATCGCTTGTTCCGCGCTCTCGCTTGCACACTCGGCTAAGGTGGAACGTGACACTTTTTAGCAGCAGTATTAGTTAGCACGTCAAAAATGCCTACAGAATTGATCAGGGAACATTTTGGTCTTAGAGACAAATGGGGTGGTCCACTGAGCCCAATATCCTACGATGACCTTGACAGATCTATTGATCTTTGAAGGGTTAGGATCAACTCACCCCCGGCATGATGTGAGCGTCGATGTCCTTGAATATGTCATCCCACTTCTCCCCCTCCTCGGGCGCGTGCGTCGGTAGTCGCTTGTGCAGGTAGCCGGGCTGCACGCCGGGGGACACGCGACGGTCTCGTACGTTCTCCAGGTAGTCGGCAACGTAGTCCACCATCTCCTTGGCTGGGTGACGAGACATAACAACAATTTCTAAAATTCAAATTTTTTAATATACAGGGTGACCGGAAAACAGTCGTTTTCCTTTTAATGAGATAAACTATGGCTCATTTCCTACAAAAAAAAAACAATAAGCTAGGGGTCAAAAATGAACAGTTTTCGAGTTATAGCCATTTTTATGTTTTTTTTAGATATTTGCTGATTTTCGAAAAAAAAAATTTAAAAGCATTTTCATGTAAGTTTTTTAATTTATTACAAAGCTAATGAACAAGCGATTCATTTTAAATTTCACCATCGTACATAATGCCCTTGTATTTTTTATATTTTTTATGGGTTTTTTATGCCTGCCAATAAAAACATTATTATTATTATTAACTTTTAAATAGTAGCCTCATACTACAAGTCAGGCGTACATACTACAGGCGGCATTGTTTCGTCAAAACCGGAAGTTTTGAGAGAGATCGAGAAGTTCTATGGACAGCTGTACACATCGTCACGGAGACCAGGCGCAAGCCCGGTGAGTGACCGAAGAGCCAAACTGACCCGACACTATACCGAAGATATCCCGGACGTCAGCCTGTATGAGATTCGAATGGCTCTCAAACAACTCAAAAATAATAAGGCGGCAGGTGAAGACAGAATCACATCAGAGCTTCTGAAAGCGGGTGGAAAACCGATACTTGTAGTCCTTCAGAAGCTCTTTCAGTCAGCTGAAGTGGCAATGGGCAGGCCACATCGCTCGAAGAACCGATAACCGGTGGGGAGTAAAGGTTCTCGAGTGGCGACCACGTACCGGGAAACGTCTACCAGGCCGTCCCCCTACTAGATGGACCGACGACCTGGTTAAGGTCGCGGGGAGTCGCTGGATGCACGTGGCTCGGGACCGGTCGATGTGGTGTACCATGAAAGAGGCCTATGTCCAGCAGTTGACGTTTCCCGGCTGATGATGACTACAAGTCACTATAAAAAAAATCGTAGTTTTAAGTTACAAATAAGCCGTTTCAGTACAAAAAAATTATGGAAGTTCGCGTAAAAAGTGTCTCTATATAGGCCAGTGGATGCTAAAAGTGCGCACCCAGAAGCTTCAAGCTAATAAGGCGCTGCTGCCTTTCATACCATAACATAACAGTGCTATTAACACTGCTGTTTGGCGGAAGACTTAGGTAACAGAAAATTCTCCTACTCGTACCTCCAACCACACCGAATACCGATGGGTGCCACTGGGAATCTAACCCGGGCGATTCAGCCATTAGGCCACCGAGGCGGTTAAAAAGTTTCCTCAAACCTAGCTAAGTTTTTCCAAGTCTGCTACATCAGTGTCCCATTGTCCGAGAAAACCCATCAACTCAACAACTGTACAAAGAAAATAATGGCGTATCTTATTTACACCCCGAGTACTGGCTTGCACAAATGTTTAATGAAATAGATTACTCTATTGTGGAGTCTCTAGAGTCTCTAAAGAAAATCGATATAGATTTTGAGACGTATCATTCTAAAGACCCTACATAGCGACAGTGGTGCCCTCATTCACGCTTTTCTACAATTATCTGCACTTTTCTTTTAAAAACCAAGACGTATTTTTACTGTTTATTAAAATTTGGACTTCCAATTTCTGACAGATTTATTTATGCGGTCGTATATTTTGATGGCAATCAGTGTTGGCCCTAAACAACACATTTACATAAATTTCGTTACTTATTCGTGTTTCTTTTTTCATATAAAATAATTGAGCACGCAATTATTAATTACATCTGAAGTTATCGACTGATCGACGGTTCTTCTTACACTTCGTGTCATGACAATTTGGAGTTCGGGTGATCTTTTAAAAGTGGTAAACTCTTTGTTAATTAAGCTATCCTACTAATGTTATAAGTGTGAAAGTTTGGATGTTTGGATGTTTAGATGTTTGTGACGCTTTCACGGAAAAACTACTGAATGGATTTGAATGAAACTTTACAATAATATAGCTTATACATCAGAATAACATATAGGCTATAATTTATAAAGCCATATTGTGTAAATTGTCCAAAATCACTCTTATAATATTAGTGGGATTACATGGGCAATTTTGGCATAACAAAAACGCGTTGCCTAGCAACCGACCATAGATATGTAAAATTCGTATATACAAACTTTCGCTTTATAATATATGCGTGAAGACTATTTGAATGTACTACGTCAGTTATTGAAATTTATTTTGTTTCTTTAAACTATTAGACTACGTAACAGAAAAAACCTGTGCCTATCGAACAAGTAGAATAATCCTGAAGTACACGCGGACAAAGTCGCGGGCGGAAGCTAGTTTAACATAATTGCTTTAACATATGATTTGTACGGTCGTGAACTATGAATGGATAAATTATATACACGCTGTATACAAGCACAAGTTAAAGGAGAATAAACGTTTGATGTTTGTAATTTTTAATAAATGCATAACAGTCACATTTTTACAATATTACATTAAAATAATGAATTAAAGAGTAAATGATCCACTTTAACATTAAACTAATTTATGGTTAACATTAAAAATATACGTATGTACTATTTGAGCAAGACCATAACAATGTACACTCAAAAATTTACTGAAAGCAATTTTAACTAGGTTTTTATTTATTTATTTTTACATTTAAATTAAATTTAGACACTAAACAAATCAATAAATATAAATTCATTTACATTATTAATATTAATTATGCATGTATGAAATATACACGCTGTAAATCGGCGGCTATATCAAAGATAATATCCTCAACATTCATATGTATTTTTTCCACGTCTACAGAGTTTCTCTTAAAAATCATGCGGGTGGGCGGTTACCTCAAGAATTACTAGACGAGATAGAATCCATAGGTTGTATATAAATCCGTGACGTGAGCTAGCTAGGGTATCTGTGGGTATAAACCCGGACGAATCGAGGATACAGAACTCAATATAACGGAATCAATAAACAAAGGCGTCCCCATAAAGGGGTTTATCGAAACGATTCAATACTGACAAATCCCAAAGGTTATAGCTGCGTTGCTTTTCATGCTAAACGATTTGTTATTGGTTAAATGTGTTTGTCAGTGATAGTCGGAGACAGAGGAGTTCTTCTCGTTCATTTTTGTTTCAATTCTTATTTCGTTTCATTCTGTTTTCGCATTGAGTTCTATGTATAGAGCAGCAACTTCAACTCTGTTTCTCTGACACGAGTCAGAGCGCATGCGCACTAATTCACTTAGTCCATGCTAAAATAAATAAAAATATCTGGGCGACCGAGCTTTGCTCGTAGTTCTTTAAAAACAAACAAAAACTTTATTTCTGCCCCTAAACACACAAAAAACAAAAATAAAAGCAATTTTTCCAACCGGGATTTGAACGCGGATATCTCGAACGGAATGACACTTGTGAACCACTCGGCTAAAGTGATTATGTTTGACAGCGTGAAATTTCCCATCATATTTGCGTCGAATAATGCGATAGAAAAAGCGCATGAAAACTCGTAAACGCGCGTTTTCCCAGACATGAGACTAATCTAGATTGATTTTTCGCCCCCGAATAGCCCCAAATACCAAATTTCATCGAAATCGCTGGAGCCGTTTCGGAGATCCGAATTATATAAATATACAAGAATTGCTCGTTTAAAGGTATAAGATAAAAATAAAATCACGTCATTATCAGGTGTCAAGGATCCATATAATTATTAGTACTGCTTATAACTATGTTAGTAAGTATATGTCACAACTGAGTATGTCATACTATTTACAGGTCGCATAACGGTACAGTCAAATTTCCAGGCTATGGTGTTCAGGATGCGATTGGAGCTGGCGCGCACTCGATTTTTAAAAGTATTAGCAATGCCATCTATGGACGAGTAGCAAAACTAGATCGAAAATTTTATCTAGGCGCATTCGTTAGAGGATTGTTCGGTGCATTAATTTATGATTCACCGTACTGTACGGAAGCCTCGGTGTGTGGGCCAAACTCGCACTTAGCCGCTTTTTCAATTGCAATTAAAATGCATTATACCAGATATGTCATGAACTTGCATTGACCTTCGATCGGAACTACGGGCTACGGTTGTGTCATTAAGTAATTTGCTATAAAGTCTACGTTATTTATACTACGTTACTGGAATATTTATTAGATTTTAACTAGAATTGAATAATCGGACCGCTACGGCGACGCGATAGCTCATAGCTTCATAATCATTAACCATCTCAACAGCTGATAAGCTTACAACAGGTACAAATAATGTTGCCTTTTCTATTTTTATGCCTTTTGATACTATTATACTATATTTATTCATTTTATTTATTTAAACAGTTTATTGTACACGGAAAATATTTACATAACACAAAAACAGAAAAATCAAAAAAGGAACAGCTTATTTCTAAAAGAAATTTCTACCATCAGTCCTAGGTCGAGGAGAAATAGTGAAGAAAGGATATCACTATAGTATAAAAAGACGTTGTTTTCGCCTGTCTGTTTCTCCGCTTACTTATGCTTACCAAGCAACAAAGGATGTGGGTAGATAAGGACCATTTTCCGCCGGTGACACACGCGAGAAAAGGTTTCGTTTTCCGACTGTTATTAAATGTATTTGCATACTTACAGATGTGTATTTTTCTATAATATGCCTTAAATCGTATTGTGAGAAACTTATTTTTTTTACGAAGCGTTCCATTAACCAAACTTACTTTGACTCACAATGATTCTACTATTTACAATGTATGGGATTTGGGACGCTTTGTAAATAAATAATTTAAAGATTAAAAAACCGGTCAAGTGCAGAATATGAATAATTAACATAAATAAATAGGTTTTACCCACTAAATACCAAACAATTCTCTAACGAAAATTTAAAGTCCGATTAAATTTTATTCGTACGTTTATATCGTAAAAATTGTAATGTGATCTTATTTTAAAAACTATTTTTCAAGTATACTCATATATTTGTGACGTAAGTCCTAGGTTCTTGCCAAATTTCAGGATTCTAAGACAATTGTAAGTATCCTATACATATACATTTTTGAATAGCGATACTTCCTCGGAAGAGAGAAAGAGATATGCATAGCATCACATTGTCTCAAGAAAATCAACGTAAGCGACAAATCATTCATTGCTTGAAAACTACGAGTAGAAGATAAATTAAAAAATCATTTGTGCTAAACTTAGGAACCATAATTTCTTTCATAATTCTATAAAAATAAGCTGATAATCTTAAGCAGATTCCAAAAACAAACAATTTAAGTGCTTTAGCAGAGCAGACTTTGAAAAATAAATCTATCGAGAAAATGTTCACAGCTCGTGTTTCTGGTTGTGCTATTCCTTGCAGATGTCCTCGAGATATCATTGATGTAATATCAAGTCTCTATCTGCAACCGTTAGTGAGAAAAATAGATTTTCACGACCTCTCACAATCTGTGTTTCCTCTTAAGGAAAAATTATTTCACACTTACCTTTGACTCGAAACTCGTGATGCTCCATTTCACTGGACCTGATGATGGATTCTGTAACAATCAATCATCATCACAATAAGTGAATTGAAGGGAAATGACAAATAGCTCAGTTGTGTAGAGCGTCAGTCCTTGAACAATCGAGGTCTGGGTTCGATCCTGGCTCGTACCAATGAATTACAATTAGTTATTTATGTAAGAATGATAAAATCATCATTGGCTTTTCGGTGAAGGAAAACATCGTGAGGAAACCTGCACACTCCTGAGAAGAAATTCAAAGGTGTGTGTGAAGTCTACCAATCCGCACTGGGCCCGCATGATGTACTATGTCCCATACACTCTCTGTAGGAGAGTAGGACTGAGCCCCTGCAGTGGAGATACAGGCTGTTGATGATGATGAAAGTAAACAGGTTTCTGCTATGGCTAAGGTGATCATCGAGTCAGCTTTGACTAAATACAATCGTTCTTTCGATTCTAACAATTTGTTTCCATTTGCAAACGAACTTGTCGCATCTACAGTAACAGCACTATAAAGGCCAAGTGCAAACCATGTTCAAATTGACCTAATTCAAACAGCTGACAATGAAATTTCGGTTCACAGTCGCCTTTAATCCCATTCCAGTCATACGAGACGCATGTGTGGGTGAGAAGCCTTAGGAATGATGCAATACGCCCGGTTATATTCAGGTGAACAGTTGAATAGCTATAGTTTTATTCATTCTTTCGTCATGTTTAACCGCTTCCATGGCCCAATAGCTACCCCCTAGGACTAACAATATCTATCGTAACTATACCTATTTTTTAAATAAATCAAAAAATATTAATGTAAATTAATTTATCATATTTAGTTTTAAATTTCTGGTTCCCAGATTGTTTGTTTCATTCCAATGTAACAAATAGAAAGTCACTTATTTACAATAGGCTAGTTGACTAAATTTGAAAACTTGGCTAATTATATACTTTAATATCTATTTTATCCCAAAAAAACTATATTTTAAAGAAAAATCAATATTTACATTACGTATTTTGTATTTTAAAAAAGCCATTTAGATTTCCCTCGAAAACGCTGAATAGTGTCATGGCGTCTTGAATGACGTCACAGCTCGCGAAATAACCTGCTCTGTGATATGAAAACGTCAACAACAACAATGATGTTTTGCGAGGCGTGACGTCACACTTTCTTGCGCCGCGTTCTTCGTGTTCGTTGTCACGTGACCTAATGCCTATTTTTTTCGAATTCATTTTCTAAAAATATTAATAATCTTTAACTTTTTTGAGAAATATACTAGTTTTTTCTTATCTTCGTCTCCTCATTTATAATTAGAAACTATAAACCAAGCAATTTGTTATTAGTGGAAACAGGCCTATTATACAATAACAAACTTATACAATAATAATAATAATAAACAATTATTTAGTTTAAATTTATTTTTTGGTGATAGTAGTTATTGTTTTCAATTTGTTAATGTCATATCATTTTAGAGTAATCTTGTTTCAATTTTGTTCAAATTGTTTCATCTATGTATAAATAACATTTAGCTGTCTATGTAAGAGCGAGGCCTGCTATCACAGGTAGTTTCATACCTAACAGAAGGTCTCAACTTTGTTACTAGTTGTAGCGTAAAAATGAAACGAAATAAACAATTTTCAATTTTTTTAATTTTTTTAAAATCCGAAGGTCCCGGATTCGATTCCCAGTGGTACCTATCGGTACTCGTTTTGGTTTTGGGTGGGGACTCTATGTCCGCCTGGCTAGCTAACAACATGTTATCTAAGTCTGCCGCCAAACAGCAGTAGTTCCGGTATAAAAGGTAGCACAGCCAGCTCCTCAACAGCTTGAGGCTTCTGTGATCGCAAGTACCACCCAACGACGTTATCTTCACTTACCAGGTAGATGAAGGCCAAGGTAATAATTTACGGTATGACAAAATGTTGTATTTTAGAGTGATAACATGCTAAAAACAACATAAAAATGTACCAAAGGTAAAGTTAGGATATCGTTTCATTGGTCAGTCGAATTATGTCATTCATTATAAGCTAGGTGTATTTAGAAAACCATTATTTATGTAGTTTAAAAATATGGTAATCGCGACGCAGTAGCCAAGGAGAATATAATCGCCCGTTCGTACATTTCGTCACACGTATGTATGTGCATAATATATTTTGAATTAAATCTAAATTAATGTTATTAACTTCCATTTCGGACTGTTTAAGGCGCGCAAATCTCCTCAAAGAAGGCAGTTTCAACTTAACACAAAACTTAGCGATCTCTGAGAGTTATTTCCTTCTTTTTTTAAATGTCTTTAACCAGTGGTTATCTAGCCAATGACGAGTAAAATTAGGTGAACAAATTTTAAGGTTATAAACTATGCCGAAGCCATTTCTTCAGCTTTCTCAATAAAATGTATAATGTGTACATTTTATCGTTTTTGGATTCTTGACGAGAATTTCAAAGGCCAGCCTTGGTTTCAACTTCATTCTAAAGAATCCATATGCCGAATGTACTCGACATGGTAAACCCTTCCGATCGCGTCGAAACCCTTTTGCGTAATTGATACTATAACACCATCCATGACACTTTTACACTATATCACACCATTATAACACAAAAAACACACATAACAGTATTATTAACCAATTAACAATATTGCAATGAACCACCATTTTCCAAGTTCGCGCCAAGAATCAAAGCCTTCTCTTGGACATATCTTTAGTTTAAATCTATGCGTCTACCCTCTTTTTAATCTCGATAGAACGAATAGTTCTCTTGGGATAATTTCTGATGTCTATTTCGACTATGTCGATGGAAAACCCAAGTAATAATATGTCCTGGAAAATATCCCCAATACGTATAAGAAAAACTTTTAATTTATCCCGTCGCAGATACAAAGTTGGTTCGAGCGTTTCCGGTCCCGAGGGCCTGTTCGATTCTCAATAAAAAAAACTGTACATTAAAGTCTTGAGAATATAATCAAATCAAAACTTTATTTTTCAGAATTACAAATTACATCATGTGTTAGTCAATTTATAGCCTAAGTTAGTTAGTAAATTTTAAATAGACAAATACAAAATGTCAAATTATTAATTAAAGCGTTCAAAAAGAACTAGAAACCGAGTTCAACTGCCCTGAAAGTCTACAGCTTTCATCACCTAAAATTTTCACCCTTAGAGGTAGAATTACCGTATGTGGTTAATGTAGATTTTCTCAAAAAGCGCTGAATCAATTTCAATGAAATTTATACGGGACCATCTCTGAAGTATGATCTACCAAACAAAAACAAAATCATCAAAATCGATTCATAATTAGTGGAGTTATCGTGTAACATACTCTCCCTATTTATTGAAGTCGGCTGAAAGTAGATAATAATAAGGATTTTAGTGTCAACGAATTTTCATTTAAGGCCCAGTAATCCCATTGCAAGTGTCTCGCTCTTACAAGTATGAGATTGCAATTAGCCATGCCTCTCGGAAATGAAATAGAATAGAAAAAAGATTTATTTAAAAGTTACAAATTTTGTTTAAACCTAATTGCCTAAAACTAATACACACACACACAGTTCAAAAATGATGTTAAAATAAAGAACAACTTAAAAATTTTAAAAAAAAACATACTAATCAAAATCTATCAATTTTAAAAAGGTGACCAGCTCAGCATCAAATATAATATTGGATGGATTTTTGCAGTAACACCTTTTTTTCGATTATTGTTCAAAGCGTCATCTATGAACCATTAGCTGCGTAACTGCTATTGTAGCTAACAATACAGTTGTAAATTAATAATATTAATTTCTTGACACTATAATTTCATCTCCTATTTTCAGGTAATTACTAATCAAAGCCAGCTACGAGTATTCTATTTTAAAAGATTATGGCAATAGAAATGTAGTATGGAAGCATTAGGAGAGGGATAACGTTAAACCACTTGAAGAAATGGAACAGTGTGAAAAAATGTAAATTGTGACCATGAATATGGTAATACTCACTTCGCGACATCCCTGCACAAAGCCAGCTATTATATTTTAAAACTTTTATCGGCGAAAACGCCTTTAAATTGTCTTGGGTACAATATTGAATAACTCCGTACATGATCGATTCATGCTGTCAAATCGCAACCGATATTATTTCTATACTAATACCAATTGTTGATTCTATTTTTCCCGAGGAAACTACTCGTCTGTTTGTTTGTATTAGACGTTTACTCAGCACAAGGAAACAGTTCTCTTTAAAGGTCCCTTACGCGCGTTGGACACATCGCAATCAATCAAATTCTTCAAGTTACAGTTCTTAACATCCGATGAAATAAAAGAAAAAGAAACCTTATAATCACTACTAATTCTCATCATCTTCCTGTCCTTATCCCACTCGGCGCGTGGTCGTCACATGTTTTCTTCTTCCACTCATCTCTATCCACCGTCATCTCCGTACTCACGCCTTTCAAAAACATATCCTTCTTCACACAATCCATCCATACCTTCTTAGATCTTCCTCTACCACTATATCCATCAACTCATGCTCATCACTGTTCTAGTTATATGTTATTCATCCCTCCTCCTAACATGCCCCTACCACGATAACCTATTGCTTCTCAACTTTTATACTTCCTCTTATATACTAATTCCCCATCTTGTCTATTCTAGTCACACCACACATTCGGGTCTTTAAGAGTCTGCAGCGAGCTCGAGTCTCCATACAAACGCAGTTACGTCCTAGTTTTTGAATAACACTTTGCATCATATAAAATTCGGCAAATATAATAAGATGAGATATATCTTAGTCTTCAATTAGTTTATGACTCTTGAAATGTTATTATAAAGAAAATAGAACGAGTATACGTTTTGCATTTTAGACCACCAAAACCCTGTTCAGTTCGGCTGAATATTACTGCCAAAATATGGTTTAGATTTAAGTAAAACCCTATTCTAGATATTGATTAAACTATGTAGTTTCACACGAAAAAGGATTTTTCGAAATTGATTTTGTGGTTTTCAATTGAAAATCAGTTAAAAACTACAAAATTATGATGCGAATTTGCAGCCGAACACTCTAGCGCGGGGAACGCTAGGCGGGAAAGGGCGGTTTTGTCCCCCATTTGCGCTTGGTTTTCTTTCTATCGCCCTGTCTCACTCTAGGTGAAACAACAACATTTTGAAGCGTTAGGCGCGTGATCTCAGCGCGGAGTTGAGCTCTGCTTACTGCGGACTCTTAAATATGTGTATTTAAAAATTTTATCGACTCATTGAAATTAAGTAAATTAAGAGTAGGGTCAGTGCGTATTATGAAAGGGTGAGCTTATCAACGGTTTCTCTTTAGATTTTCTTTTTCATGTTGACCTTACCAACGAATTTTCGTAAAAAATCATCCGATAACTGTACTGTGTTACACATAATTCTGTGTAGGAAGATATTTTATCTATGTGCATGTAAATATATAAAGATGAACGCGTGAATGAGTTGCAAACAAAAACTCTGAGATCGCAACCGCCTCAGTGGCTATATTGTTGAAATCCAGGTGTACTCCCAATCCGAAAGTCCCGGGTTCGATTCTCAATGGTGATACCAATCGGTACTCATGGTTGGTGGTTTGGCATTTTCTATGTCCGCCTGGCTAGTTAGAACCATGTTACTTAAGTCTGACGCCTTACAGCTGTGTTAATAGCACTGTTGTGTTAGGGTGTGAAAGGTAGGATAGCAAGCGACTGATTAGCTTGTGGCTTCTGGGTGCGCACGCTTATCAACGGCCTTACCGTCACTTACCACCAGGTGAGATGAAAGCCAAGTGCAAACCCACTGTCACTGTGATGTTTAATCGTGAAAATGTAACAAATTAAAAAACAATACATTTTTATTTTATGTGTCATACATAAAATCTCGGCTTTAGGATAGGATCATCCCGCGTTTGTCGTAAAAGGCGACTAAGGGAAAACTATTCATGAGATGGTCAGCATCATCCTATGTAACAATAACATCTTACTGCGATCAACAAACCGACTACCAAGCGTGGTAGGCAAATCTCCTCATAGAAAGAAAAATGTGGCGATACATGAAGTAGGGTTATGTCGAACAGCCGATTATTTATATTAACGGGAAATCCCCTCAAAATGCTTCCATACTAAATTTCTGTTGTCATAATCTTTTAAAATAGAACAGCTGGCTTTGATAAGTAATTGCCTAAAAATAGGAGATGAAAATATAGTGTTGCGAAATAAATATCATTAATTTACAACTTTATAGTTACCTACAATAGCCGTTACGCAGCTAATGGTTCATAGATGGCGCTTTAAACAGTAATCGAAAAAAGTGTGTGAAAATAAAAATTGTGATTCACTGTGAAGTTGTATGTTAATGATACTCATTTCGCGACATCACAATCTGATGTACTATTTTTAGGTAGTTACTGCACAAATCCAGCTATTATATTTTAAAAGATTATGGATACAGAAATGTAGTATGAAACTTTTATCGAGGGAATAACCTACCCCTCTCTGTTCCCTATGTCACGCCCACATTTTAGAAGAATCTAAGAACACCTCATATATTAAAATATATGCATACGTTTAACAATACAGTCTTTACATACATGCAGTCGTAATAACGAATTACCTTAATAAATAAATAATTTATAATGAATTGGTTTAGCTTTAAAAATACATTTAAGACAATTCTTGTTCGAAAAATGCTATTATCTCAATATTCTCTGCTGAATTGCCACAGTAATAAAATAAACTATTTCAAAATGTCTAAATTAAAATGTGTATATTTAAAGAGTTCCTAATTATTGTATATTTTTGCAATAGGGATGATGACTTTAAAAAAAAGTATTCCCTCATTCGAGAGACCGTGTGAAAAGATAAATAGCCTTGTTAAAGATTTTTCGATACGACTGATAATTTTCCTAATATAACCCGTCGAAAACTGATTCTAGTCACGTGGTGCAAAAACGCTCCATACAAATCGGTACCTAGGCGTGACGTCACGGCTGAGTATTGAAGTGGATAATGTATGAAACTTTTAACAATATCTGAGTTATCTCGTAAAATAACGTTTTTATGTGACCACCCCCTTACTAACAAAGC
Organism: Carcina quercana; assembly: GCA_910589575.2. Classification (NCBI taxonomy): domain Eukaryota; kingdom Metazoa; phylum Arthropoda; class Insecta; order Lepidoptera; family Depressariidae; genus Carcina; species Carcina quercana. Next base: position 1,870,004 of record OU342454.1, on the reverse strand, counting down.
TCCACAATGTAATTACAAAGCAAAATGTAAAATAAAAAACTTAATTGGAGCAAGCTGGTTTTTTAGAATTTTTGTAGGCTTTATAAGTTGTAAAAGCACAGAAAAAATTTAAATAATATTAGATATTTTAAATTTTATATGAGTTTTATAATGCCCTTTATGATTTAAAATACAATTTAACCCCAATCTGATGTGGTGTCATCTAGCCTATTGTAGTATTCGTTAATTTAATTTATTATTATTATAAATTTAAAATAACCTTCTTGTAACTATTGCTTTGTATTCTCTATCAGACAGGTATATTAATTTAAAATCATTTTTTTCTGTGATGGGTTTTCACTTGACCTTCATTTCACCTGATGGTAAGTGACGATAAGGCCGTTGGATAGTAAGCGTGCGTACCCAGAAGCCTGCCTTTCATACCGGAACACAACAGTGCTATTAACACTGCTGTTTGGCGGCAGACTTGTGGATGATAAGTCCAAGGGTGAGCCATTAGGCCAAGGAGGCAGTTAAAATAATTTATCTTAGAAATAAATTAGTTGAATACATAACAATACTTTTTTCAGTATTTCTTTGCTTCAGCTTCATCTGCGTAAGTCCACTGTTGGACATGTGCTTCCCTCACAGATCGCCACGCAAAGAAAAATGTCGGTGGATCGTATTTCACTTATTTATAAATACTTTTCAACCGCCTTAAAAAAAGGAATTGGTTCTCAATTCTACTGTATGTTTTGTATGTATGTATGTTACGCGATAACTCCGCCATTTGTGAACCGATTTTGATGATTCTTTTTTTGTTTGGTAGAGCATACTATAAAGGTGGTTCCGTGTAAATTTCATCAAAATAAATTGAGTGCTTTTAGCGAAAATCAACAAAAACCAAATATGCACCCAGATAATTCTACCTCTAAGGGTGAACATTTTTAAGGCAGCTGAAGTCCATTTTTAGTTCGTTTTAAACGCGTTATTTAATTTATTTATTTTATTTCATTTTAAAACCAGTAATTGCTGGACAAGTGCGTTGGTCTCACATAAACTCGAGAAAGGCTCGTTAGCTGTTTTATCAACCGACTTCAAAACAGGAGGAGGTTCTCAATGCGACTGTAGTTTTTGTTATTGTATGTATGTTACGCGATAACTCCGCAAATTATATAAAACTAAGCGAACGAAGTCGCGGGCTCCAACTAGTATAAAATAAAATGAGATAAATCAATCTAATCTATAAAAATTGATTTTTGATGATTCTGTTTTTAAATTGGTTAGCGTTTCATGAGAAAATGCCGTCCGAGAGAGAGAGAGAAAATGCCCCGCCGTCCCGCAGAACTGTTCTCGGTGCAAATTCACCAGTTACTAGGTTGTGTAAGTTATTGAATGAAAAGAGTGATGTTTGTGATATACATTTCGAGCCTTTAACAAAATTTAGAAAAAATATTACATAAAAAATACTACTTTTTAGGTATATATAAATAATTATAAATACATAAATCAATATAATACAACTACCACGCTAGCCTTAGGCAACTATAACTGTCTTCTATTATTTTCTATTTCTATTACATTTGTATTGTATTGTTAACTGTTTTCCGAACGTACGCTCAAGGTTTTCATGTAATTACCTGCCATAGTGCTTTAGCGTACTTAATACTAATCGCATGTTGTGTGTGTCTGTAATTGGCTGTACATTTAGCTTACGATGTATATGCACTTTACTTTTCTTGATAATGAATGTAACAGCTGTTGACATGCCAAATAAATAAAATAAAATAAAATGAACAAAAACAAAATATATACCCAGACAGTTCTACCTCTAAGGGTGAACATTTTAGGGGATGAATGCTGTAGACTTTTAGGGCATTTGAAGTCGGTTACTTAGTTGTTATTTTTGAACACTTTAATTATTATTTTTATTTAAATTTAAAAACTATGTATCATTTTACATGAAGGATGTCTTGAAGAGTACAAAGTTAAAAGGTTCACAATAGTTCTAATGAATTTTAAAGTAAAAAGTAAAATGAAGAGTAAAAAGTATTTGTATTGAATTTATAAATAATTTTAATGCGTATGTCATTCTAAACTTGTAAGAAACTTTTATCTCTTCAAAGCTGATGTATTTAATAATAATAAATTTAATTAAATGTTTACTTACATTTTTAAACACGATATCTCGAATGCAGCGCCACACTGCCCCGCAACCAGCCAACAAACGATTCAATTTCGAATTTAATCGATTTATTTTCCGATAATATCGAATTCGTATTTACATATACAGGGCTGCCGATACACTGTTGCGTCTTGAAGGCGACTACCGCTTATATAGGGGGTTGAAATACGCGACAGAATGACTGGTCAGGCGGATAGCTCGCGGGCGTGGGGGCTTGGGCATGAGCGGCAGCGGCGGAGGGTGCCATGAGCGGTGACAGGAAAGAGATGGGGAAATTTGTGTGTGCATGTACTTTGTGTGATCTTACTTCTGAGATGGTATTCTACATGTCTACAACTTTAAATATTTCATGTGTTTAAAGATGTTTATTTAAAAAGAAATAATAAATTCATTTCACCCAATGAGAAATATTGAAGTTCAAAAACAATTTCTGTACAAAAAAATTCGGAAAAAAACGATATTACAACAAGTAAAAAATGTAGTTTAGTGAAAGAGAACCTAGCAATAAAGTTATACAGTAAAAACATATTTAAAAAAATTGTGGGTAGACACAATAAACTAAACAAATGCAAAATAATGAAGTCAAAAATACATAAAGTTTCATTCTAAGTTACACTCTTTCGTACGTAATATTATTTAGTAAATTGAAATTGTTTAAACTATTTTGTAAAACGAATATATGTCGCAGTTCAGATGTTTTGTAAAATAGCTTAGTTTGACGTAGCTTAGACATTTTGCAGTCCCAGCGCTTGGTGTTAGGCAACTATGATAAAATCAAAATAAATCATTTATAAATATATAAACCGTTAATCATAGACCCGCTGCATTAAAGATTTTTTAAATATATTGTTTTGCACTTGGCCTTCATGCCACCTGATGGTAAATAAAGCCGATGAAAGAAAGAAAGAAAATAATTTATTCCAAGCTAAAAATAAATACAACACGTAATGAAAGAAAAAACACACACATGACACATACAGAAAACAAAAACAAATAATTACAGCAAAGTTAAATTAGCTTGGAAAACGGCACCAGCTCAGCCCGGTGCTGTGACCCAACGACGACGTTGTATTGTGTGTGCATCAAGAAGCTTCAGGTTAATGAGGCTACCTAACTAGCTTTTATTCTGTAACTCAGCACTTTTTTTGGCCGCAGATTTAGGTAACGTGGTGGTAGCTAGCCAGGCGGACATAGAAAATGTCCTACCACCAACAAAACCGAGTACCTATAGCACCCCCTGTGAATCAAACTTGAAACCTTCAGATTGTCTTTCCAAGCGTTTAGTTACTGGGCTTCGGAGGGGCTTATTTAAAACATTCATTCAATTCCGCGTGTTATAATTCAGATATTATGAAAAACTGAGGGTTCCGGGTTCGAATCCAGACGTGTACTTTTGAGTTGTTTTTCAATTCAAGTACATTATCCGATTGCTTAACGGTGAAGGAAAACATCGTGAGGAAACTTGCATGTCTTGAACAGGCATGTGAAGTCTACCAATCCGCACTGGTCCCGCGTGGTGGACTATGTCATACACTCTCTGTAGGAGAGTAGGCCTGAGCCCTGCAGTGGGGACATATGTAGACTGTTGATGATGATGAATGAATATGTAACACAGCTTATTAAGCAATGTAACTGTGACATATATTTTCTTTCTTACGTCAGGTCAGTCAAGACAGCGTCCATTGGCTAAGCCGCTTCAGCTTCCTCTCCCGCTCTCGCTCCCGCTTCTATCTTGCCCCAATCAACATTATCTAGAGGACACTTCTAAACTACAAGAATGCCTCGCGTAGTTTTAATAGTTTTTCCGGATGGTTCACAGATCTTATCTTTTCATATTTTAACGAGCTCTTAATTTCGATATTGATTTACTATTTTATATAGGTAGGTCACTAGTAAAGTTACTGGTTTTATTTGTTATGGTTCCGTACAGAAAAAGGAAAAACGAACCCCGGTTCCGTACAGAATATGGACAGTTAAAATACGGAAAATCGTAAATAATATCCACCGAACAATCCTCTAACGAATGCGCCTAAAAACCATTTTTGATTTAGTTCTGCTACACGTCACTAGATGGCGTTACTAATACTTTAAAACGCACGTCTAAAAATCCGTTTGTTTCGGAGTCCCCTTTTAAATATTTACGTTATTCTGTGTCTTAGTATTTGTTGTTAAAGCGGCAACAGAAATACATCATCTGTGAAAATTTCAACTGTCTAACTATCACGGTTCATGAGATACAGCCTAGTAATAGGGTCTCGTTGGTTACCCTTTGGGTACGGAACCCTAAAATCAGCCCATCTGTTCGAGAGCTACGATGCCAGAGATAGACCGACATTGGCGTCAAACTTATAATATCCCTCTTTTGTGTCGGGGGCTAAGAATCATTTAGCTTATATGAAAATGATGACCATGACAATCATCATCGATGAAATGACCACATCTGGACATAGGCTTCCTCCATGGCCCCGAGCGATTTGCATCCAGCGACTCCCCACGACCTTATGTCCTGTCGTCGGTCCATCTAGGAGGGGGATAAAGGAAAAGTAGTGTTTGCTATTGCGTCTAGATTTTTCAGCAGACTTGCATTGTGGAAATTTCCTAGTTATTTATTGATTTTATTCCTGTACTGTTTACAACATACTGGAAATTACCTCGCACGTAATAATTTGTTTTATATGTAATTTTCACATGCCACTTCCTGGTATTGGGTTGTCATCTGCAATGCAACTCAATTTTAACCTACTTCTAATGGTCATATCGAGTTTAAACTTTGTGATTGTATGTAAGTCGGATCACAATACAATAATTTATCACCGTCGAGCTGACCTGACCCTGGATTCAGGAGGTAGATAGAGGAACTCTGCAATGGGTGGTAGGAAATACTTCAAGTTTGGGCACAGGGGTTTGGTTTTGGTAAAGAGTTTCTGATGATGGAGCCAGGAGGTGAATACAGGAATTTTTCGGCTGCATCACTAACAAAAGCGTGTGTTTATTCTATAATCTTTTCACTATACTTAAATGATAATCCAGATAGACGAGCTATGTCGAGATAGCTCGACGAGTCAGTGAGCAATGAGCAGGCCACATCGCTGGACGAACGGATAACCGATGGGGAGTAAGAGTTCTCGAGTAACAACCACGTACCGGGAAACGTCTACCAAGCCGCCCCTCTACTAGATAGTCCGACGACCTTGTTAATGTGGCGGGGAGTCCCGGGTGCAAGTGGCTCGGGACTAGTCAATGTGGCGTACCATGGAGAAGGCTTATGTCCAGCAGTGAATGTTTTCTGCCTGATGATGAAAATAAAGACAGATATGTAAAAAATGGTAAAAACGTGAATAGTTTTGCGATTAGTTTTGTCCGCGACTTTGCCCGCGTGGACTGAATTATACCATGATAACTGTTTGTTTGATCGTGATATAAATCAGCTTATATACTAACCTGACGTATTGTCTAATCAAGATTTTCTGTGACGTCATATAGCTTAAAACCCGCGAACAAACACGACGCTACCAATGGCACCTCAAAAAGAACTAGAAACCGACTTCAACTGCCCTAAAAGTCCACAGCATTCATCCCCTAAAATGTTCACCCTTAGAGGTAGAATTATCTGGGTATATATTTTGTTTTTGTTGATTTTCTCAAAAAGCGCTGAATCAAATTCGATAAAATTTATATAGGACCACCTCTAAAGTGTTATCTACCAAACAAAAAAAGAATCATCAAAATAGGTTCATAATTGGCGGAGTTATTGCGTAACATACATCCAAAAAATAAACAATTGAATTGATAACCTCCTTCTTTTTTGAAGTTGATTGAAAATACTATGAGCAGTTCAACGGATATAAGTTTAATTTGACATACTATTTTAAATTTGACATACAATTTTAAGTTACAAATTTGACATCATTCATAATTGTAATTTTTTTTAAAATATGGACTGATGGTCTGGATTAAATGATTTTCATTTCATTTCATAAGATGAACATACATACAAAGGTTACAAACTCACAACCCTTCTTTTGGTTTCGCCGTAGTCGGGCAATGAATAACTGGAGTCATCTGTAGATCATTTGTTCTGTCTGAACAGTTCTTACACGTGTGCGCATCGCATCATCTTGAGAAAGCACATTTGAACAACAAACTGATTTGTAATTAGAACGAGTTGTTTTTAATAGTGGTCAGCAATGACAATGTCCTTTGAAGGTAATGAGTTTACGTCGAAGTCAATAAAGTGTGTAAAGAGCAAATGGTTGAACAAATGTTTTTTTTAGGGTTCCGTGCCTATCTAAAAATAAATAGTTTATCCTTATAAAGTTTATTAACACTGTTTTAATACATTAACTGTCGCTATTATTTGAATTATATTTTTGTTATTGCTATATGTATAAACTGTAATAACTGTATGTATGCCGAATAAAATATATCTATTCTATTCTATGCCTTAAAAAATCTGTAATATAACGTAATAATAAATTTGTTTATTTCTCTACACAGAAAGGTCCTAAATAATATACATTATCACTTTTTACGGTGTTCATACTGTCTGTGATTATAATAATAATGTAATTTGGCATATTTAAGTCTCCCTTTAAGTTAAACTAAGTTAGGTAAGTTAAGTTAGTTCTACATTGACATATATATATATATATAATTATATCATCTATTTCCATACAAAATGCAAAGGAACCAAAACCTATAGGGCACTTCCCGTTGCCCTGGAAACCTGACATTTGGCAAGAAGCAATGTAGCACAGCCATTTAACACATTAAAAATAGTTTTTTTTATGTATACAAACTTAACTTTGTAGTTGAAAGCTATACATCGGATATGTAATTTAGCTGCAAAGTAAACTTGGTATTTCAATCAGTATTGCATTTTCGGTAGAGCATTGTTGGGTGCATATTACTGTACCTATTATTTATGATTTTCAGTATGTTAATTATTCATATTCTGTACGGAACCCTCGGTGCGCGAGTCAGACTCGCACTTGACCGGTGTTTTTCTTTCATTTGACATACTCATCTGTAACCAATTAATACTCGTGTCATCATAAACTGCTATGTAGTCTTAGCTTTAGAATAGGACCAACCCCTTTCATCCCGCTGCGAGGCATTTCCTGAAGTTTGAAGTCGCCTTTTCGCCGTTGAATGAGCCGTTGCTGGATCCACAAAACGACATATGCTGCAAGTCGTTCGTGGCGCGAGTCCTACGAGCTGGAGACCTTCATGAGGGAAGACTTATGTCCTCAGGTCGTGTAGTCCACCGACATACATATCTCAACGAATCAGTGAGCTAAAGTGGCAAAGGGAAGGCCGCATCACTCGAGTTCTCAAGTGGCCACGTACCGGTAAACATATACCGGGCCGTCCACCTACTAGATGGACCGACGACCTGGTTAGAGTCGCAGGGAGTCGCTGGATGCAGGTGGCTCGAGGCCGGTCAGTGTGGCATGCCATGGAGGAGGCTTATGTCCAGTTGATGTTTCCAGTTATAATAAATGGAAAATGTACGTGTAGATACACGTCTAAAGCATAATTTAGTCTGTTCCTGAGGTATAGGAGAGGTACAGGAAGGGTGACAAGTGGCGGGTCGCCTCACGCCCGACTGAAGTTATGCGTCGTTTGACCTTCCGTAAACACGTCCTTTACCACTCCCATACTTCAGTAACAGACTTAGTTATGATTTAGACCTGTAAGTAGACGATTTAACTTATGGATATGTAGTTTTAATCGATGGAATTTTAACTGGTGACGTGCTCGAGCGGGTGCGCATTTAAATAAAACTTGAAGACGAAAATAGACGAGGAGTATATCCAAAGTCGTCCACCTCAGTCGATAGTGGATCCCTTATCGCAGAATCTGTAGTTAAATCATGACGGAAGTACTTAGCTATTAAAATATTGATATGTTGTCATAACCGTTCTAGATCATTTTCGTTAACACTAGTTCACTCGCACGGGTTTGATTGGAACTTACCGTTATTTACAGTTCGAAATCCAAAGCATCCAATCGGAGCCCTATTTTGAGGCCGCTCACTCCGTTGGTCCTTCTGTAGATAGGGGTTCCATACCCAAAGGATTTTAACATAGGATATCTGGCTACGTGCAGTAATTATCTAAAAATAGGACATCGGATTGTAATGACACGAAATGAATATCATTAACATACAACTTCACAGTGAATCGCATACTAATTTTTAAACACTATTTTCAGGGTTTCGTACCCAAAGGGTAACCAACGGGACCCTATTACTAAGACTCCGCTGTCCGTCTGTCACCAGGCTGTATCTCATGAACCGTGATAGTTAGACAGTTGAAATTTTCACAGATGATGTATTTATGTTGCCTCTATAACAACAAATATTAAAAAGCAAAATAAAATAAATTCGAGAGCTACGATGCCCCAGACATACAAACATTGGCGTCAAACTTATAGCACTCCTCTTTTTGCGTCGGGGGTTAAAATATATATCAACAAACAAACTTACGGATCAAATTGTTAATTATTAACGATCGCAAGTTTCCATCAATTTAGCATCAGAAGATGTAATCGTTTTAGGAATTCAACAAAATACTTACGAATGTCAACATTGACAGTTGAATGCAGTTTCCATTTATCATTTACTAATATTTAATGCAGTTATCCCCCCACTAGATGGACCGACGACCTGGTTAGAGTCGCAGGGAGTCGCTGGATACAGGTGGCTCGGGACCGGTCGATGTGGCGTACCATGAGGGAGGCCTATGTCCAGCAGTGGACGTTTCCCAGCTGATGATGATGAATGCAGTTATTTTCCTTGTTTCAATTCATAAGTGCCCTAATAAATTAATAAAAGTATTTTTTTCTCGACATCTCGGCTGGGCAGCGTTCGGGAAGTTACGGCATATCTTCTCGTCCAAAATATCTCAGCGTCTAAAGACAAAAGTCTGTACTCAGTGCGTGTTGCCAGTGATGACATACGGAACCGAAACGTGGTCTTTTACTGTGGGACGAATAAACAAGCTCAAAGTCACTCAGCGAGCAAGGGAACGAGCTATGCTCGGAATTTCTCTACGTGATAAAATCCGGAATGAGGAAATCCGTAGACGAACGAAGGTCACCGACATAGCACGACGAGACAGTGAGCTGAAGTGACAATGGGCAGGCCACATCGCTCGAAGAAACGATAACCGGTCAGTAGAAAAGGTTCTCGAATGACGACCACGTACCCGAAAGCGTCTACCAGGCCGTCCCCCCACTAGATGGACCGACGACCTTGTTAGAGTCGCGGGGAGTTGCTTGATGTAGGTGGCTCGGTGCTGGTCGATGTGGCGTACCATGAAGGAAGGCTATGTCCAGCAGTGGACGTTTCCTGGCTGATGATGATGATTTTTGCTACATTTGATATACTTTTGACTACAATTTTACCTTATGTTAAACGACGAAAACTAGGATGGTTCACGGTTGCCAAGAAATAACCTATTCAAGGGATTCATTCTGGCCTTGAAGACATCCATGTTACAGCGCTCGTGAAACACAGAAGCCGGCAGGGAATTCCACTCCTTAGCTGTAAGCATAATAGATGATGAAGCGAAACTCTCCGTGCGAAATGGTGGAATGTCAACCTTGCAGGGGTGGAACCCAGCCGTTCTTCTGGTTGATCGGTTGTAAAAAGGGGACGGTGGAATTAGGTCGTGTCGCACACTCTCCGAAATACAGCCTGTACAAAACACTTTTTGACATAATAATTGACTGCATAGGTTCACTATGCACAAAAAGCGGCGGTGGCGCAGTGGATAAGGCGCGGGCTCTCAATCTGAGGGTTCCGGGTTCGAATCCAGTCGTGTACCTATGAGTTGTTTTTCAAATCAAGTACATTATCCGATTGCTTAACGGTGAAGGAAAACATCGTGAGGAAACCTGCATGTCTTGAACAGGCATATGAAGTCCGCCGATCCGCACTGGTCCCGCGTGGTGGACTATGGCCCATACACTCTCTGTAGGAGAGTAGGCCTGTGCCTCTGCAGTGGGGACGTACATAGGCTGTTGATGATGATAGGTCCACTGTTGGCCATGTGCCCCAAGATATACAGACTTTCCATGTGATCGTACTTAAATTGAATATTTTTTGTCTGGTCGATTTTCCCTCTTAGCCATATGTTATCGATTGTGCGTGAGAGAAAGTGGAGACGGCTAGTCTATCCAGCCGATCTCCTCCCAGAAGTACGCGAGACGCTTAATCTCGCTGCACGCCTCCTGGAGTGATCCTGGATTGTTTAGGATCCTTTCGTTTACTTCTGGTTTACTTTCGGCAAAAACTATTATCTGTATCGTTATGTTTCAAACAAAGATTTCGTTGAGATAAACTCGTCGAGACCTTGATTTTGTTTGCTCTTTCAATTATATTTTTCCGAGAAGAAAATATGTACGCATCCGTGCCACATTTATATATTATATATTTATGACTTCCTCTTACTTATTAATGACTACATAATATTTACGTATACGGATTAATTAAAATTGGGTCACGTGCATCGCCGTGTGTGACAGAGACACCCTATGTCTTATTGTGTGTGATCCTGCGTACCTATATCATAATGCGATAAATTTATTTTAAAGCAATGTTCTAAAATATGATAACTGGCTTTGTACAGTAATCCTATCCTACTAATATTATAAATGTGAAAGTTTGGATGTTTAGATGTTTGGATGTTTAGATGTTTAGATGTTTAGATGTTTAGATGTTTAGATGTTTGGATGTTTGTGACGCTTTCACGGAAAAACGACGAATGGATTTGAATGAAACTTTACAATAATATAGCTTATACATCAGAATAACATTTAGGCTATGATTTCTAAAGACATATTATGTAAATTGTCCAGAATCACAATTATAATATTAGTGGGATTACATGGGAAATTTCGACATAACAAAAACGCGTTGCCTAGCAACCGACCATAGAATATGTAAATTTGTATATGCAAACTTTCGCGTTTATAATATTAGTGTGAAGACTATTTGAATGTACTACGTCAGATATTGACATTTATTTTGTTTCTTAGACTACGTAACAGAATAAACACTATTTTGTACCTTATGCTGTATAATAATTTGTCATATACGTCACCTGTGCCTATCGAAAAAGTACATCCTGAAATACAAGCGGACAAAGTCGCGGGCGGAAGCTAGTTATCTATAAATAGTACATCAGATTGTGATGTCGCGAAATGAGTATCATTAACATACAACTTCACAGTGAATCACAATTTACATTTTTAAATAATTTTAGATTTCGATTATTGTTTAAAGCGCCATCTAGGGACCAGTTGCGTAACGGCTATTGTAGCTAACTATAAAGCATGCGTCTACCGTGAGTTTACTCTGGAACGTGGAAATGCTGCTCAGTCGAGATGTGGGTGACAAGGACAGAGCGATAGTTAAGAGGCTTTGTTGGTTAGACCACGTGGCCGCGTTCAAATTTCGATTGTTTTGTAGGTGTCCCTATCCGAGCCCTATCCTACCCGAGCGCGTACGGTGAGACAGCATACATTACGCGAAGTTATCCACCCGTTATTTGGATGTTTCGTAGTCCAGGGATCATTTGAACGATACAGTATATTATGTAACCATTTTTTTAATACAGTATACTAATGAAATTTCAGATGTCGGTGGTTTTTCCAAATTGTTCTAAATTGATTCATACTCTTGTAAATCAGGTTCAAAGTTGGGGTATTACCGAAAAATACAATACTTTGACGCCCTGTAACTCTGGAAGTATATATTTAAACGAAAATCTGACTCACCACCGACACAGATATTTGTTTCTAGATTGTGTCTTGAAAATTTCATAGATTTTCATAGCTTAATACTCAAAATATGACTGGACTACGTTTGTATGGGCGCTTTGACACCAGCATACCCTCTTAACGATATACGTTATCGCCTGCGTAAACTCATGATAGATGCACTGACTCGCACTAGACCGGTTCTTTTCTTCACTTTTGATTAATTCTGTAGATTTTCAAACTCGCACAAGTCGAAGACATGTTCATTCCGAAGGCTGTATAACACATACTGTGAGACGATGAATTGTAATCTTTATAACGTTCTTGTTACGGTTTAAACTTTATTACGCCTTCTAGAAAATGCCATCATCTTCCTGTCCTTATCGCACTCGGCGCGTGGTCGTCACATGTTTTCTTCCACTCATCTCTATCCACCATCATCTGCGTACTCACTCCTTTCACACACATATCCTGCTTCACACAATCCATACATACCATCTTAGATCTTCCTCTACCACTATCTCCATCAACTCATGCTCATCACTGTTATATGTATTTCATCCCTCCTCATAATCTATTACTTCTCAACTTTTAAACTTCCTCTTAAATACTAATTCCTCATCTTGTCTATTCTAGTCACATCACACCATCGTATACATTCTACATAATAATATAACTAATTCTTAACCGACTTCAAAAAAGGAGGAGGTCCTCAATTCAACTGTATGTTCTTTTTGTATGTTACGCGATAACTCCGCCAATTGTGAACCGATTTTGATGATTCTTTTTTTTTTTGTTTGGTAGATCATACTTCAGAGGTGGTCCCATATAAATTTTATTGAAATTGATGCAGCGCTTTTTGAGGAATTCAACAAAAATCAAATATGCACTCAGATAATTCTACCTCTAAGGGTGAACATTTTAGATGGTGAATGCTGTAGACATAGGGCAGTTGGAGTAGGTTTTATATTCTTTGCCTGCCGAGTTGCGGATGAGTAGTACGTTCCCGTGACTCGGCAAACAAAGGCGAGAGAGGGATACCGGAGTGGTTTTAGCTGGTAAGAATCCAGCATAACCCGGCTACTTTCCCCGAAGTAACGGGTATCTTTTGAAGATTTCCACTCCGTAAAAAAAAAAAAAAAAAAAAAAAGGTTTTATATTCTTTGCTCATGAGACGGAACAATTTTCGTATTAGAAAATTTAAAATTTAGATTATAGCGCCATCTGCCGTTTGCATAGCCAACTGCTTGCTATGCAGTTATAGTTGGCTACAAAGTTTGTAAGAGTTCCGCAACAAGATTATAGATGTCACTTTTATAAAAAAATTAACTATAGCGTTGTAAAGTAAACATCAACTTGGGCAGTTTTCTTACACGCAACTTTACCTCCACTGAATCTCACACAGCCAACTTGTTGCCTCGATAATAAAACTAGACGAGGCTTAGTATAATGTGGTTATTATAATAAATACGAGTATTAATTATTGCACATAACACTTTAATCGACAAAAAATGGGTACACAAGACGGAGCATAAAATGAAACACAAAACAGTTTCTATATAAGCCGCAGCCGCCACAAAGTCATAAAAACAACCACACTGCGATGTTCACAGTCGGGTGTACATCGCAGCGGCATACATTGAGTTCGATATCGAAAACCTTAGATTAGAGGCGGTGTGTGCCAAGTGACATATTTCAAAGGTTATCTAAGCGAAATGACTTCAAAGTTTCATACTAAATTTATGTTGCCATAATCTTTTAAAATATAATAGCTGGATTTTTGCTGTAACTATCTAAAAACAGGACATCAGATTGTGATGTCGCGAAATGAGTATCATTAACATACAACTTCACGGTGAATTACAATTTTCATTTTAAACACTTGCTTTTCGATTATTGTTGAAAGCACCATCTATGAACCATTAGCTGCGTAACTGCTATTGTAGCTAACTATAACAGTTGTAAATTAATAATATATATTTCGCGACACTATAATTTAATCTGCTATTTTCTATATTACTTATCAAAGACAGCTATTCTATTTAAAAAGATTATGGCAACAGTTAAGTATGAAAGTTTGATCGAGCGAATAACCTTCAATTCTCATGTAAGTGACATTCTCTGCAAACGAAAATAAACCCATGGGAAGTCGTGGGTTGACCTTTTAAAGCCAGGATCTACACGTCCTCAATTACTGTAACTATAACCAACTTAGTTGCGTTTGTGCATGTCATTATAATTATAAACAGATTGTGCACAGTTCGCTGGGTGCTGTACCCTTGGCCTGGTGGCTCCGGGTCGCGGGTTCTATGCTCGGTTGAGGTAATTACTGTGATCACGAATATCTTGTCATATATTCTGGTGATTTGTATCTTCATTTGGTGACAATGTTATTTTTAGGGTTCTGTTGTTAAAAATGAACGCTAGTTTCTCCATGTCTATCTATCCACTATTCTAATATGAACGTTATCGACTGTTAGAATCGATAAATCTTTAAATAAATGTTTTTGTGTGAGATGTGAATGTGAGAGTGAACACAAGGTACACCAAAATTATAAAATTTAAAATGGCCGATTTTGGCGCCAAGTTACGCCTTTTTTTTTCTTCTATACTTATCGAATGGGGTATCAATATTAAGGGTTTTATATTGGAAATAACAGGTTTTTAAGTTATACCGAAATGAAAACGCTTAAAAAAACTTAATGTTTTTAAATAAATATTTAATTTAATTGCATGCAATATGTTTTTTTACAAATAACTTAAATATAGTCATATTTAATTAAACAGTACACTTATGAAATATTTATTTCGAACATTTTATTGAAACTGTGTTGGAAACTAGATTTTAAAAAGGGCAGTAAAAGTTTTTTATTTTATTTCATACTAGTGATACTAGTAGGTAGTCCGCAACTTTACCCGCATGCCATATGCCATTCCTTTCCTTAGTCGTTCTAATTAAAGCTATTTAGATTGCCGTACCTGATATATTTTTTAACAATTAGCTGTGGAAATGGAGGTTTAAGAGGTATATTTGAAAATAAAATATATCGAGCCTAAATCATGAAATCGCGTTTCCGGTACTTTTAAAGTGAATATACAGATTCTCAGGATTCAGCATCTTATAGCATTACACCAAAAAGTCAGTTAAAAAAACCTTTGGCGCTCTCCAAATTCTTCCATACTAAATTTCTTTTGCCATAATCTTTTAAAATAGAATAGCTGACTTTGATAAGTAATTACCTAAAAATAGGAGACGAAATTATAGTGTCGCGAAATAAATATCATTAATTTACAACTTTATAGTCAGCTACAATAGCAGTTACGCAGCTAATGGTTCATAGATGGCGCTTTGAACAATAATCGAAAAAATGTATACAAAATGAAAATTGTGATTCGCTGTGAAGTTGTATGTTAATGATACTCATTTCGCGACATCACAATCTGATGTACTATTTTTAGATAGTTACTGCACAAATCCAGCTATTACATTTTACAAGATCATGGCAACAGAAATGTAGTATGAAACTTTGATGGAGGTGTGCCTAAACTCTGCGATTGAAAACATGAAAATGAAACTTTTTCGAAATCGCCTTTAGCTGATTCATCAAAAGGTATTAATCAATTTCTTAATCATATCAACAGACTCATCCTGACCTATATTATCGATACACGCAGTCGCTTTTTTAGCATGATCCTCATAGAGCATCTTAGTTTTATCAACGGCATCCGTTTTCAAAATGTTAAATTTCAAATCTTCATAATCAACATCTTTAACATCCTTCTTCGCCTGGTCTATAATCTTATACAGGTCCGGATTACCTTCTAAGGCAAATAGTACAGGGGCAGATGCCAAACAAAACTGCTCTTTACTTTCTGATGTCAGTGTTTGAAGTTCTGTAGCAGCTTGCCAAGCCAAGCCTACGTGGCATCCGAAGTGATAGGCATAGTTCTGGACGTCGCGACTTTGCTTAGCCAAAACCATGGCTGATTGACAGCCGCGTCCTAGCAAGCTAACTCCATTGTATACTGTCCGGGCAGTCCACTCCTTTCTAGGCTTTCCCAGGACATCGTTAACAGAAATAGACATGGTATCAAAAGTGATTTCACCGTCTTGGCTTGGCTTAGGCTTTCCTGGTAACGGCATGTTTTGTTCGTCTCTTTCGCCGAAGAATTCGCCTTCCGACAAATCTCTCAAAGCGGAACTGATTATGTAAGAGACATCAGAGTTCCTCAAGCCGGCAAGCATGCCGTTGGCTGTTACCAGTAGGTAATCGCCAAGGAGAATAGCTATTTTGTTGCCGAAAATGGCGGATTCGGTGTCTTTGGATCGCTTTGCGAATGGAACGTTTATTATGCCGCGATGGATCAAATGCCCTGTTCGGATCATTTCGGTTAACTCAGCCAGCTGTCGTTGATTTTCTTCTACCTTCTTGTCCTGGATTCCTGGGATGTAGGTCTTCACAGATTTTGATAGCAGGAGGATTATCAGGCCCCAGGGTTGCAGGTTCTTGGAGTCTCCGTAAAGGATGTTTTTGGCTGTCTGCATTACGAGATGATTGCTGCCGACCTGGAAAAGAGTGATGGGTTCTTGATTTTTTTTTTATTGAACACGTCAACCCTACATCTCCTAGTTCTCCCAAATGTTCGATTCTGTCAACAAGCAATTTGCGTACGAGATTTCTTGTGTAGAAAACGAAAAAATCATCTGATTGGATGTGCCGATTACAATGAAATAAACTCTAAATGTTGCGCTGAAATGTTGTGCATCTATTTACGTATATAGTTTTCATTTTTATAAAGTGGTTTGAGCGTAATGCGTGTTCATACAAACAGTAATTTTAAAACTGTTTTAATATATGCAGTGAAGTCATTTTAAATCGCCTCAATTGACTGTTTACCAGATACCTTCAATCCTTTTCAGATTTTTTTCGCTTACGATTTCATTATATGTCATTGACCTAGCGAGTGTGTTGCGTGACGTCACGTGAAAGTGATTCTATTATAGCCGTTGTATACTTTCTGTATAAATTATGTATCATTTCTGAGAAATTATCTATCATATTGATTACTGTAGTTGGGGAACGGATTGTTCTCTTTTTAAATAACACCTATCTATTTTTAGTCAATTTTAGGGTCCAAAAGCGAAATGGTTTAAAAATTAACTCTGACGATGCGACTTCGTCAGTCTGTCCGTGTCACATCTCAGCCATATGATATCAAAAAATATGACTTTTAAGTTGTTTTCTTCCAATAGCGGTGTTAAAATATAACAGTAGGGCTACTAGGTTATATGGAGTATTGTATGAAAGGGCTGTCGTACGGCAGGCAAAGGTTGTTGCTCGCTTAGCTCTACTTATGGGACGATCACAGGGTACTTATGGCAACTCCTGCGAATGCGAGCAATTTATCATAATCAATAATCTATCAATAATTGACAACCAGCTCCAGCATCACCGTACTCTACCGGCAGATTAGAAATCGCAGTAAGATGTCCATGCTACAAATTTAAACGTTGCTGTCCATATCACGGAATTTACCCATATTTTTCTATTTCAAGGAATGATGGCTTAATCATATGGTAAAGCCGGCCATTAAGGCCGCGACAGCAGCATTGCCAGATATATTTTTTGCCAAGTCGGGATTTAGGAACATTTTCAGTGAAAAAAGCGGGATTCTTTCGTCGAAAGCGGGACATAGGAAAAAAAAAGTATATAATCAAAAGTTTTTGAATATTTAACTTTTTAGTTGAGTTCAAATTACGTTTACGTGACAATAGATAGCAAAAATATCCATAGAAAATGTATTTTAATAAAAATATGATATTTTAAATCAGATTTACCCTATCGTTAAATAGTTAAAAATTCGTCTTCTGAATACAAAAAAAAAACAGAAATTAAAATCAAAAAGTTTTGTTCATTAGAAAAATATGGCGTTTCAAACTCTGAGAAGTGAGTGTAACAAATTGCAACTTACAATAAGAGAATAATTATTTATAAGAATAACTTATTCATGATATTTCTGTGAAGATTTAACTTCTTTTAAAGTATCCTTTTTCTCTTTAATAAAGATGAAGAACTCTTCACAAGATAGCTGTAGATTAAACTGGATGAGTAATTCTGCTTTTATTAAATTTACGGAACATTTATTTCTAGCATCCGACCATTTTAAATTCATTTGGGAAAAAACGCGTTCAGGAAAGCAGTTTGATGTTGGAATACTTAATATGAAAGACACTAGTTTAAACATATTCCTAGTATCTTTTTTTGGAAACTGTTGAAAGAGCTGGTGCCATTTCTGTGCGGTGGTGGCAGTGGTGGCTTTGCAATTTTCCCCCCGCGCTTTCTCAGTACGCTGCACGCACCGTCGAGTTATTCCCGAAAAGCGGGACTGAGCCTGTCCCGCGCGGGACATTTCATTTTGATTTGAAAATCAGGACGTCCCGCCCAAATCGGGACGTCTGGCAACGCTGAGCGACAGTAATATTTTGAGAAAAAACACTTACCAATTTCCTTAAATACAGCGCCATATTAGCAAATTCATCACTTAGAAGACATCTCAGATTCATAAAAGATGTCGGGTATCCAACCACTTTCTCCGCTTCTCGTATAATATTGCTCCAATTCGTGAAAGGAGGCCGTAATAGAATCAGAATCTCATCTTTGGTCAAACTGGCCACTGTCGATTCGAACCTTCTTTGAAAATGGAACGGGGACGCGCGCCTCAAAACGCGGGACACCGCGTACGACGCCATCACTTTTCAAATAACTCCCGTGACTTTTTAAATATTTTTTCTTGTTCAATATATTCGAAATTTGAAATTAGAAAGCTGCCAGTCGTCCGCGCGGTCGTAAGACTGGCTGGTTAGTGTAGATTTCTATTACGGTTGAGTGTTGCCATGTCATCTTTATTAACACCTTTGTATTTGGTTTGGTTCATGCAATAATTTGTTGGATAAATTGTCTCATATTGGGTTGCAACGTTAACGACGATTTTTAAGGACATAATTATTATGATTCAGTTTTCAGTACATTTATGATAATTAATAATTATGCAAGTCATTGCATACATTTTAGTTGTATTTGTTTTTAGCCCCCGATACAAAAAGAGGGGTATTATAATGTATGTATTATAAGCCTGTCTGTAATGTCTGTATTATAATCCATTTATTCCGAAAATGCCTAACATCAGCCGCTACTCTTTAAACTAAGATATAGAATAGAATAGATATATAGCTAAGCTAAGAACCACCGCAAGGAAACTTGTTATCACGTATAAAAACCGCATTAAAATCGGTCCATCCGTTCGAGAGCTACGATGCCACAGAGAGAAAGAATAAACACACAGACATTGGCGTCAAACACCCCTCTTTAAGCGTCGGGGGCTAAAGATACTAGAAAACGTGTTTATTTGTACAACAGCATTTTTTATGATAAGAAGTGAAAGCGTCAAATGTCACTTCATAAGCGCCATCTTTTTTTAGTGTTGCCTATTTTGTGCTTTTTCGATGTTTTTGCACAAATAAAATAAAAATGTTAGTGGTAATTAAATAAGTTTTATTTTATAATTACCTTTTCAAATTAGAAGTACACAAACCCAGGCAGGATCTCTATACATTCGCGCATTTTTACCCATAATTACGGTAAGTCTCACAGTCTGGCAACACTAATACACTTGACCGTGAAAAGTAGAACGCTCCAACTGGTCAGATCACTCTCTTGTGCCGCAGGTAAACAATTTTCTATTTACCGTTAGCTCTCTAACATTACCCTTAATTTCAACCTTAACTGCACCGAAATAATGAATGTAAAATCTGATTTGGAATGAAAATTGGAAGTCGTAGAGACGTAAGTCTATAAATTAAAAATGCACCCGATGACTTAGTTAATGGTTTTAGGAAAAGGCCTTTTGAATTCGAACGGATTTGAATTCTTTTTTCGAAAGCTAATTTGTTGTTGTTTTTTGTTTGTTTTATGGCTATGGGTGGCCATTTCACTTTTATTGAACTAGTTTTGATAATGTTGTGTCTGTCATTTTATAGAATATGTCTGGGCTGAATAAACTAAGTATGTACTTGTAATAGCAATCTAAGTCTATTTTATGTAAAATCAAATTGAGGTGTTTTCAATATTTGTAATAAAATACCTCCACCCGTATACTGAGGATATTCCTACAGCAACAAGCGTTTCGCTTCCACATTCATCATCAGCAGCAGCAGCAACAGCCTATATAACGTCCCCACTGCAGGGGCTCAGGTCGACTCTCCTACAGAGAGTGTATGGGACATAGTACACCACGCGGGACCAGTGCGGATTGGTAGACTTCACACACACCTTTGAATTTCCTCTCAGGAGTGTGCAGGTTTCCTCACGATGTTTACCTTCACTGAAAAGCCAATGGCAATGATTTTTATTATTCGTATGTATATACATTCTAAATAACAAATTGTAACTCATTGGTACGAGCCGGGATCGAACCCATACTTCGAATGTTCAAAGACTGACGCTCTACCCAACTGAACTACCACGGTTATTTATCATGCGTACAGATACAATATGTAATGCCCTACCGGTTTCCGTGTTCCCCCTAAACTAAAACTTGTGAATCTTCTAACGAAGAGTAAATAGTCACCTTCTAGAACAACGCGTAACATCGTGGACCTCATCGTCACTTGACATCACGTGAGATTGAGGTCAAGCGTTGATCTGTCTTTTATGAAAAATAATCCTAGAATGTTTAATCAATAAAGAACTAATTTTCTGAAGTGTATTTCGATTGGACTTGATGATAGTCCTGCAACCTTTACAGCTTTACCTGAAAGAAATCTGAAATGTAACAATTTATGCTGCTATTTAAAGAAAGAAAAAAAATTGCCAAGTACATAGTTTTTTTAACACGGTGTTTAGATAGTAATTTCAATTAGTTCGATGTACGTAACTTGTCCACAGGTGTGCAAATATTATAAACATATCTAATAAGGAATTTAATTGTTAAAAAATTTGTTTACATATCTTGTCAATTAGTACAATGTTAATAATTTTGACATTAAATAATTCACAAGTCATCTCATTAATTTATGTCCAAAATTTCAGGTATATTTAAAATGATTAATGTTTATGATTTAAATATTCAGGAAAGCGATAAAAGCTGTTTTCAAGAAGCCAATCCGTAATTATTTTTTTTCTTAAAATCTGTGCCGTTTTGCAATTGTAAAACCCTTGTGAGATGATTGTTAGTCTTATAGATGTACGTGTGACATGTTGGTTGGTGCAACCGATTTATATACTGAAGCCGAGAAAGAAAAATATTTTGTCAGAAAAAGCTCGATGGGAACTAAAATAAAACAACAAAACATTACTGAAAACAGTTTATTTTAAAAATACTTTATAAACTACATAACACAAAAGTCCACCAAAACAACAACAAACCAAACTATTACCAAACAAATAAAGCAAGTGTGACACTGAGAATTTTTTTAAATGGTCACCGAACTTTTCTTTTCTTATCTATGGTTCCCCAAATAAACGTGGTAACTGGCCACTGTAGGTAGTAATAAACAAAGGAGATTGCGACCATAAACACTAAGAATATAGGAAAATAAACGGTTCCATACAGTTTCCCACAAATTGGATATATCCATACACCTCTCTCGTAATATGTGTACAGCAATCTGAAAAAAAAAAAAAAGATAGCCGATAAAAGTTAAATAATAAAATTTTGACAAAATATTTTAACATAGGATATATGGCTACGTGCAGTCATTATCTAAAAATAGGACATCGGATTGTAATGACGCGAAATGAGTATCATTAACATACAACTTTACAGTGAATCGAATAATAATTTTTACACACTATTTTCAGGGTTTCGTACCCAAAGGGTAACCAACGGGACCCTATTACTAAGACTCCGCTGTCCGTCTGCCAGGCTGTATCTCATGAACCGTGATAGTTAGACAGTTGAAATTTTCACAGATGATGTATTTCTGTTGCCGCTATAACAACAAATATTGAAAAACATAATAAAATAAATATTTAAGGGGTTCCCATACAACGAACATGATTTGTTTGCCATTTTTATATAGAATGGTTCCCCTTCGTGCGCGAGTCCGACTGTATTCTCCTGAACGACTGACCAAATCTCTAACCACAAAGCGACATCTCTAACCCGAGATCGAGCCCAAGCTAGCAAGCCTATACCTGACTGGGACCTGCATACTTTATGGTATAAAATAATGCCTCAGAATGTGCCTCAAAATGCCTTTTTATCTCGTCTTGATTTGTACCTTATACATCATTTTTTTCTTTTAGGGAGTAAGAGTTGGCAACCACATATCGAGAAGCGTCTACCGGGCCGTCCCCCTACTAGATGGACCGACGACCTGGATGCAGGTGGCTCGGGACCGGTCGATGCGGCGTACCATGGAGGAGGCCTATGTCCAGCAGGGGACGTTTAATGACTGGCGATGATCATATCATCAATTTTAGATGCGTATGACCTTGAAAACTATAGATAACCCTAATGGGAATTTGAACCCGTTACTTGCGCAGTACTTGTAGCCTCAGATGTGGCTAAAAATCTATTCCACCCAAAGAGATTCCATATAGATATCAGGAGCAATGACTGCCGAAAGAGTGACATACAGATATGAAGTCTATTTTATAAGATATAAGGTTGTCTCTTATTAAATCATTTCTTAAAGAAAGAAAAAAACGGTCTGTGAGGCTTACTTTGTCTTCACTCTGTCCCTTTCGCACAACTTCCAAGTCAAAATTTAGATTGAGAAACTAGAAAGAGACGCACAAAGGTTCTGAGCATCTCCCTTGAGTCGCGTTCGCTTTCTAAGTGTTCTTAAGAAAGTACTTAAGATTTGAGGTTACTTAAGATTTCTATAATTCCACCACAGCATAAACAAACGTCAAAACACTTACACACTCAAATACAAAAAGTTATGGAAAGCTAGGTGACCTAGGTTCCTCAAATGAGACCTAGGAATGTATCTAGGTCTGAACAGCACCTCCCACAGGACGACGGGGACAATGGCTGTGTGTATAACGTGGTTCGATTCCCAGGTGAGCACCTTGTCGATCGCTTTTGGAAACATCAGGTCCCGATCGTAGCTGAAGATTGACCAAAACCCCGTGAAGACGAGCTGGAAAGAGATAATGAATTACGAGTACATCTTCAAGTACCGAGGGTTCCGTATAGAACATGAATAAGCGCCTGACTAAAAATCACAAGCAATTATCAATTTACAAGCAAATATCAATACCTATACGCGTTCCTGAGAAAATGGCTCTTGACTGACGGACGGACAACAAAGTGTCCCTATAGGGGTTCTTTTTTTTTTAAAGTTGACAGTTGTCAGTATTACCAATCACATAAAAAAAATACTCACAAAAGTACTTGGCCATATGACAGCTGAAAATAATGTGTCCCTGAACCCTCTAAGATGTTTCGGCAGCTCGTACTCCTTTCCTTTGTTTTTAATTAATAAATAATCACAGAACAGTCCGACGCAGGAATAGATGACTTGCAAACCCTGAAATATATAATATATATATACACACACATAATACACTGTCATAATCAAATTTTTGCTCCACCACACACTGTACAATCTAATATATACCAAATTCATTACATACATCCAAGTGCACAGATAATTATTTGTACAAAAAATTTTCTTCTTCATATGGTAATACCATAATGGTATGCATGTCTTGTACATGCCATTCAAACTGAAAGTTGTACTTTTATGTTGCTTTATACAATTTTAAGAGGGTATGCTGGTGTCGAAGCACCCATACAAACGTAGTCCAGTCATATTTTGAGTATTTAGCTATGAAAATCTATGAAATTTTCAAGACACAATCTAGAGACAAATATCTGTGTCGGTGGTGAGTCAGATTTTCGTTTAAATATATACTTCCAGAGTTACAGGGCGTCAAAGAATTGTATTTTTCGGTAATAAAAAGCCCCAACTTTGAACCTGATTTACAAGAGTATGAATCAATTTAGAACAATTTGGAAAAACCACCGACATCTGAAATTTTATTAGTATACTGTATTAAAAAAATGGTGACATAATATAATGTATCCTTCAAATGATCACGGGACTACGAAACATCCAAATAACGGGTGGATAACTTCGCGTAGTGTATGCTGTCTCACCGTACGCGCTCGGGTAGGATAGGGCTCGGATAGGGACAGCTACAAAACAATCCAAATTTGATCGCGGCCACGTGGTCTAACCAACAAAGTCTCTTAATTCCGGTTCTGACAGAATACCAGCGCTGTGTGTTCTGTTCAGTCAATGAGCAGAGCCCAGAGTTTTTTTCCACTCATACTTTGTTTGCCACTTATTGAGCTTCAATAATACTTACAAAGGTCCAACAAGTAATATACCGATATTGTAGTTCTGCGAATGATTTTATGATTGGCTCCTGTAGCACGTCCTCTTGGAAGAAGCTGTACATGTAGACGATGTTGGAGACATGCATGATGATGGTCACCAGGTATCCCAAGACCCGGAGAACCGTGATGGCGGACATGCTCCTGCAATTTAATGACAAATTACGTCAGCAGTGATTAACTTCCACCACCGTTATGAAATATATAAATTCGTTAGAAACAAAGACATCAAAGCAAACAAACATTTTGATCCTAAACTTATTACCAACTGGTAATAAGTTACTCAATCTATTGTCACATCACGTCACGCGGCCGTACAAGACATTTGACATACCATTACCGTACCATGCCGTACAAGACTTTTGAGATCTGTTTATATGAAACGTTTCCCAATGACCGCTCTATAACCTATTACTATATTTAAATCTCTCTGGTTAGAAAATATCCGGAATTTTACACAAAACGCGGAGCCAACTTCCCGCTTCAACATGTTTCCGTCAGGACCGTTAGCAATGTCCAGAAAATTATTAAATAATCTGCCTGAAAATGTAATAACGGAAACAAAGGAAAATACAAAAATTATATACAAAAATTATACAAAAATTAAAACAAATATTACACGACAAATGCTGTACAGGTATATTTGAGCGACAAACTGTAAAAATAATGAAAATAAATAATGTACGTTTACTCTCTTCTATTGCAGCGCCTTTAGACAAAGTCCATAGATGGGTATATTATATGTAACAACTGATGTATATACCTATGGAATGCAATAAATATATTGAATATTGAGTAAATAAATAATCGAATGTAAACTCTTACCAAGTATCGGAGTTGGACTCGCGCACCGAGGGTTCCGTACAGAATATGAATAATTAACATACTAAAAATCATAAATAACAGGTAAAGCCACCGAATAATGCTGTAATGAAAATAATTCCGACCGTATACACCCGCCTATATCTACATCAAAAATAGATAAAAAAAGATATACAAGGAGGAGATTCTCAATTCGACATTATGGTTTTTTTATATGTTACGTGATAACTCCGCCAATTCTGAATAGATTTTGATGATTCTTTTTTTGTTTGATAGAGCATACTTTAGAGATAGTCTCATATAAATTTTATCCAAATTAATTGAGCAGTTTTTGAGAAAATAAACAAAATACAAATATGTAATTAGATAAATTCTACCTGTCCAGGTGAAAATTTTAAGGCAGTAAAAGTCGGTTTTTATATCTTTTTGAAGGCGTTAATGTTATATATTTCAAAAAATCTGGATTTCAGGTAAAAGGTTTTGACACTGTAGGGTATTCGCTCATAATTGAAATTGTCAAAATATCCACCATAAACGGCCGTATCTTTTTTTGCGAAGTTTGATTTTTTTAAATAGATCCAAGGGACTTTATACCTTCGCGATTTTATATAAAAAAAAAACAGTTCTAGACAGACAGACGGACGGACAACAAAGTGATAAGGAATCATTTTTCCTTTTTGAGGTCTGAAACCCTAAAAATATTACCAATGTCATTGATATAGTGGGAGAAAGAAACTGTTTGAATCAAAAATATATTTGGCTCTGTTACTATCTCTGCTTAGATCGTAACTGGCATACTTTTTAATATAGAATAGAATAGAATACTCTTTATTATGATATACTTATCATAAAACATATAAAGGTCAAAAGACGGCGTTTGACCTTCAAATATGTAAAGTACAAAGTCAATTTGTGTTGATTGTTGACTTTAAAATGCACTCATTCGAGAGTCCGTGTGAAAATAGAAATACAAAAATATTTATTGACTAAAATAATTGAAGTAATATTTTATAATATGTTGTTGCCATACAGTCTGTCATGGGGAGCCGTGTGCGACAGTTGTAGTCTCTCTCTCTCTCTCTACGGATAACATTTTGTTTAGTTTTGTACAATATTGTAACGTAATAGATTTTTAAAACATGTTGGCGTTACGAATCAGGGTGAGGGTGAGTGTGTGTGTGTGTGTGTGTGACCAAGTGACAGCTTCGACTTAACATTCATGTGTGAGGTGAGAAGTGAATATAAAATATTTTTCGATACGTTTAATACTTTTCGTAATATTACCCGTCAAACAGTGATTCCAGTCACGCAGTACAAAAACGCTCCATAGAAATCGGTACAAAAGCGTGACGTAACGACGACGTGAATTTAAGCATGTTTGTGTGGATAAACACGTAACGTTATATATTTAAAAAATATCATTTATGGTATCTAATACAATTCTGTTCGTTCTAATTATATGTTAACTACCCAATTACGATTTTTTATTTGTAAAGCTTACGCCTGAACTATAAATAAAAACCCAATCACGATGAAATAAAATTAAGATCCCATTTGAATTATCTGTATTTTTATTTATATATATTCATAAATTTAAATGTGTAAATTCACTGTTTTTCACAAGTTTTTAACGAGAAATAACTAAAGTAATGTAAACCGCAAAATCTAAACTCGTCTTAAATTTTTAAGTAGTCATTGTTCGTCATGGAAACCAATAAACAAAACAACTCAGGACAATTTCTCATTATAAATATCGTACTTTATACTGTCACTTTTCTATATGACACTTTTTTTAATTATCAAATATTCTTTGTGCTGATATTTATATATGTGACAACTTAGAAAAACATACAAACCTTTTTCATTTAAATCCAAATATTTATTATCTTTATATTTAAATCTCTTTGTTTAAAACCCTTTTCTGACACTAAAACACAACAAAAATACACATCACCGGCTCTTTAATCCAATTTAAAAATGGAACGTCATGTTCGTTGTTCAAACTATTCTTCACTGGCCAGTGCGTACATGATAAACCTGCTTACTGACCAACACAACCAAGTTAGAGAGGTCCCTGCTTTCACTTCATGAAGAATTTCCAACGTACTCAATACGTTTATATTTTAATTAAATTAATGCATTACTTAACAAGTCAATGTATATTTAATTCTTTTTTAAATTACCTATTTTATTAGGTAATAGTCACAAAAGCATGATTAGTATCTATAAACGTGTCAAAATAAAACCTTATTTTAAATTCTCGTTGTAGCTACGGGTCTTCTAAAGCTGGTCGCTTCAAGTGGCCTTCACATTGATAATACGAATGTATGAACATGAACCTTGAATTGTTGTAGATAAGGTTGATATCTCATTGATTCGGAAATAATAGTAGAGTTCATTTCCGTTTGATATTTTCCAAATTGGATGACCAGAATACCTCATCCGTAACGCGTAACAATCAAAGGTAACAATTGTCTCCTCTTGGCCTTCATCACCTGATGGTAAGTGATCAAAGCACTGACTAATGACATTTTCGTCTACGCTTGTCGCTATATAATGTGCAAAAAATCAAATATTTAAATATATGCAAAAATATATTTCGAGAATTCAAATTAACATTCAAGGTACACCGTTTCTCTTTGAAATTTTAATAAGTTTTAAATTCTTAATTATGTTTTTGTCGTTTTTTCTTTCGATTGTTCATTTCGTAAATATGAATACAATAGTATCTACGTTATTTAAACATTTATTCATAATCTAAGCTTCAGTGTTTGCATGACAGCATGTTTGTAACTCAATATATTTAATTTAAATAATTCTCATAAACGGCTAAACATATTTGGCTGAAATTTGACAGGTATATAGACCATACAATTCTCGTATAATGCAGGGATATACTCTTTCTTGTGCCACATCATAACCAGTGGGGAGTAAAGGTTCTCGAGTGGCGACCACGTACCGGAAAACGTCTACCAGGCCGTCCTCCTACTAGATGGACCGACGACCTGGTTAGAGTCGCAGGGAGTCGCTGGATGCAGGTGGGTCGGGACCGGTCGATGTGGCATACCATGAGGGAGGCCGGTGTCCAGCAGTGGACGTTTCCCGGCTGATGATGATGAACTCTTTCTTGTGCACCAAATGAAAAATACAAAAGAATGCAAACAATAAGAAGTAAAGAGTAAAAGAGCGCCTATGCTCTTATACTGACCAACAATCGACATCTGCTAAAACTCGAAGTGGTTTTCACGTCATAGGCGTACAGTAGTATTTTATATTATTCTAAACCATTATTTAAGTAACTGTATGTTTTATAAATAATAAAAAGAGATGAGGCCCTAAAATAGATCCTTGTGGCACTCCCGGAACAATCACTTCAGCGATTTATTCATACTCTTTAATTTCAACCTTTGGTGTTCGAGCAATGTTATAAAATATGGAATATTACCAGAGATTGTCGAATATTTTTACATAGTATATTATGGTCGACTCTATCGAATGCTTTACGGAACTCAGTTTAGGACAGTCTCATCATCATCAGCCAGGAAACGTCCACTGCTGGAAATAGGCCTCCCTCATGGTACGCCACATCGACCGGTCCCGGCGTCCCGGTCCAGGCGACTCCCTGCGACTCTAACCAGGTCGTTGGTCTATCTAGTAGGGGGACGGCCTGGTATACGCTTCCCGGTAAGTGGTCGCCACTCGAGAACCTTTACTCCCCACCGGTTATCGGTTCTTCGAGCGATGTGGCCTGCCCATTGCCACTTCAGCTCACTGACTCGTCGAGCTATGTCGGTGACCTTTGTTCGTCTACGGATTTCCTCATTCCGGACATTATCACGTAGAGAAATTCCGAGCATAGCTCGTTCCATTGCTCGCTGAGTGACTTTGAGCTTGTTTATTCGGCCCACAGTAAAAGACAACGTTTCAGTACCGTATGTCATCACTGGCAACACGCACTGATCAAAGACTTTTGTCTTTAGACGCTGAGGTATTTTGGACGGTTTATTTAGGACAGTCTATCAGATTGTTTTGCATCTTTTTTTTAGAAGTGTTAACCAACTATCGTCGACCTATCGCGTAACCTATTAATTATTGTTTTATTATTTGACATAATTATTTTACTTATAGAATTTTGATATTTTGTATTTATTATTGAATTATTATAAATATTTTAATAACTGAAATATGGCCTGCTAAAGATCTGGAAAAATATGCTTTCATTTCATTTAAAATTGTGGATATTTTTCAATTGGTTGGAATAGTTTCAAAATTATATCGGATGGTAATACTTACTGTCCGAGCGAATTAGAAGAAAGAAGCCTTCATGTGCCTTCATTTCTGTACAAATGACGAATAGGCAATGAAAGAAGTGTTGTCAATAACTCTCAGGAAGATAGCAGGAGTAATTTCAGTACCTGCCACTGTAGTAATGCCCAAGCGTTTTAATTCATTGACTATCTTGCTTACTGGTACGATTAAATCAATGATAATGGTATTAGGCCTGGTATTGGTATGTAGATTAACTACATTGTAATTATCTCCACTTAGATAGTGATTATCGACATTACAATCTTGTCTGACGGACTTAGAATCGAACACGTAAAAGAAACTAGCAAATAAGTTACTTAATTGTTCAGGGACGCTGGAATTATCGTCTTCGACAATCTTCGTAGAACAGTGTGTTCGTAATATCAGAACTATTTTTGCAATTTGCGATATATCGCCAAAAATATATGGTGGCACCTAAATTCAAATACTTTTTGAAATATATTTTACCCGTTCTATGTAATTTTTGAAGTGAAAACTTCTTTAGCGGCGCTGAGCACTTTTTGTTGGATGGGTAAAAACTTCCAAACTCGCGTCAGGGTCACGTGATGCTGATCGAAAAAGCGTAAGATCGAGGGGAAGGGAGAGGAACTAGTATCTCCCACTCTTTCTACCGTGCCTGAGTGTGCTGCTCCGCTTAGGCGGCACAGGGCGCTTGCGCGAATGTCCGTCTGTGTTTATGTACACAGTGTTTATGTCTTTATTAGACACTTAAATAGATTCGAATCAAAACTGTTTGTTTCTTACTTCAGCTATCATAAACCGATTGTATCAATTTTAGAAATTTGCGATGATGATTCTGGTAATAACGATGGTGAAAAAGTCGTCGAAATTATGGATGAAAGTTGATTTTTCTAAGAGATAAAAATTAATGTAATATATAAATAACGATATAATATTATGAATAATAACATGTAAATTGTCATATTTGTGTACGATAGCGCAATAAAGAAACATTGTATTCTACCTCATAAATGATAGTATTTTTGTACTTATAATTAAACACAACGTTAATACTAAAGTTTTCACTTCTGCCGGCACTCCCGGAGTGCTACCGGTGTTTTTTTAACATTATTTTGAGTCTGAAAACGTAATCTGTAAGGCTGTAGATAGTACAGTACTCGCACGCTATGTTTGCCCCTCTGAAGTTAGCTCTCCGGAATTTCAAACATGTACAGTCGGAATGTGTGTGTATTATTTTCTATAATAACTATCCCTAGATGACATACAACACTAGGACATTTCTTTCCATCCGCTAACTTGCCTCTCATTTATACGTTAATAATTAATTGATACTTCGCGGTCTTTTGTAGCTAACTTCAGAGAGGCAAACTTAGTTTGCGGGTACTGTAGGTATTTATAATCAGATTTTATTTTATTATAAATACTTTTTTCTATGTGTCCAGGGGTGCAATTCTCTAAACATCCTGTGCTCTCACGTCTCAGGGCTGTATTTGCTAGATTACTAGACGTACAAAATATAGGATTTTTCTGTGAATTAGGTTACGATAACCATTTGTAATATCATGTCAAAAAATCATTAAAAACACATTTTTAATTGCACATTTTAGGAATTCACATTCTAAGAAGGTACTGCACGAAATGACACGCTCCGCGAATGTACGGCGCCAAGGCCTGGTCTTGTACACTTATAATTTCAAAAGACCATTATCAAATTCAAGTGATTTAGTTACCATTACATACACAGGCAAGACTTGACGTTGAAAACAAAAATGGCGTCAATAAAATGACATATGACGCTGTCACTCAGTACAAACAGAATGATTTTGTACAATTAAAATATATGCAAAAATGTAATTCTAGTATTTTTCTATACATATTCAGATTATTATTTGATTTTTTAAATAGCGAATTTGAAACACCTCTTTTCGTGTAGTACCTTCTTAATATTAACAAAGCTAAAGTGAGTTTTTGCTCTGTGTATATGACTTTTCCAGCGTTCATCATCAACCAGGAAACGTCCACTGCTGGACATAGGCCTCCTTAATGGTACGCCACATCGACCGGTCCCGAGCCATCTGCATCCAGCGACTCCCTGCGACTCTAACCAGGTCGTCGGTCCATCTAGTAGGGTGACGGCCTGGTAGACGTATCCCGGTACGTGGTAGCCACTCGAGAACCTTTACTCCCCACCGGTTATCGGTTCTTCGA
This sequence comes from Carcina quercana, assembly GCA_910589575.2. Lineage (NCBI taxonomy): Eukaryota > Metazoa > Arthropoda > Insecta > Lepidoptera > Depressariidae > Carcina > Carcina quercana. Next base: position 1,838,341 of record OU342454.1, on the reverse strand, counting down.
GCGATGTGGACTGCCCATTGCCGCTTCAGTTCACTGACTCGTCGAGCTATGTCGGTGACCTTTGTTCGTCTACGGATTTCCTCATGCCGGATTTCTATCTCTTCATACCATCTCATACCATCTATAGCATAGTAAAGCAAAGCATCGACAACAACACCGGATCAACAATAGACTGATTTGTGGCAATTTTGCAGTGTAATCAATTCCTTACATAAATTATTATCAGTAGCATGTACCAACTAGATTTATTACAGTATTATATTTTAATTCAGTGGTTCTCGAGAACGCTCTCAGAGCGATCGTTCCGTTGGCTTGCCAAAATAAACAAGTATTTAAATTTGGAACCGGTTTTTGGACAACTTTAAATTACCACTTGAACTGGCCTTCGAGTTTCGTGTAAGTTTTTAATTTTAATATTCCACTAGTATGCTTTGGCGTAATAAAACCCCGAGTGATGAAGTTCGTAGATGAACTAAAGGGACATAGCTCAACGAGTCAGTGAGGTCATTATTGGATCCATGAAGAACGTCAGTATATTTCAGAAAGTCACCTTAACGTTATCTCTCTCCTAATGCTTCCACACTAAATTTCTGTTGTCATAATCTTTTAAAATAGAATAGCTGGCTTTGATAAGTAATTACCTAAAAATAGGAGACGAAATTATAGTGTCGAGGAATGAATATCATCAACGTACAACTTTATAGTTAGCTACAATAGCAGCTACGCAGCTAATGGTTCATAGATGGCGCTTTGAACAATAATCGAAAAAAGTGTTTCAAATGACAATTATTGTGATTCACTGTGAAGTTGTACGTTAATGATACTCATTTCGCGACATCACAATCTGATGTACTGTTTTTAGATAGTTACTGTAAAAATCCAGCTATTATATTTTAAAAGATTATGGCAACAAAAATGTCGTAAGTAAATTTGATGGAGGTGGATCGCCGTCTGTGTTGTTGATGCGTCGGTATGTCACATGTCTGTATCTATTGAACCGTAATATGTAGACACTTGAAAATTTCACATTGCTGTAGCCGCTGTAACAACAAATAAAACAGTTAAAAATGAAATGGGTACCCCATACTATATATTTCTTATATACCATTTTAAATTTTTCGTACCTACAAAGGTCATTTGAAAGAAAGTGGCCTCGTTGATGAGCATTTGTCATTTTTTAAATTATTTATTATAAAAAAATTAAAAAAAAATAAAAATGTTTATTTATTTTCTCACAGTGACACCTTATACCTTATATATAAAATAAATAATAAACAACATAAGTCCTACAAGGTAGGTGTACCTGTGAGAGTCTGGTGACTGAGATAGGTGTCACCCTGTGTTACAGGACACCAGGCTCTCACCCACGGCGCTTTAGAGCTACGTATAAACATATTATTACAGCTAAGAATATAAAATAACTTATCTATATATGTTTGTATACTATATCTAGTCTATGTGATGAATGAAGTAGTGAGTAAGAATGTGTGTGCGTGTGTGTTTGTGTGTGTGTGTGTGTGTGTGTTTTATTAATGATTTGATAATTCTTATTTAAAATGTACTTACTAACTTAGGCTAGGAATGTACTAGCACATGATGAAATTATTTAATTCTGAATAAATATTATTTGATTTGATTTGAAAGGAACCCTTATAGGATCACTTTGTTGTCCGTCTGTCTGTCTGTCAAGAGCCTTTTTCTTAGGAACGCATATCAAGTTGATATTAATATTGAATATTGAGTATTCTGCCGTTTCTTAGATCTGTGAAATCAAACTTATAGGTTGACGCTATATATATATATTAATATAGTTTGAGACATATTTTTAGACGATTTCCTTAGATAATGCAAGGGAACCAAAATATATAGGGTACTTCCCGTTGACCTAAAAGCCTGGAATTTGCCCAGAAGCGAGCTCAGGTCGTGCAGCACAAAAATAGAAATAAATCTGAAAACCAGGATTTTAAAATAATATCACGGGAAAAAATTATTTTATGTTTACAAATTTAACTTTGCAGTTGAAAGTTGGTTGATCGGGTATGTAATGTAACTGCAAAGTAAAGTTGGTTCTTCAATCGGACTTCTATTTACGGTAGAGCATGATTTTCAATATGTTAATTATTCATATTATGTACGGAACCCTCGGTGCGCGAGTGCGACTCGCACTTGACCAGTTTTTATTTTATATTTATAGTTGTCTATATGTATAGTTCTTTGTTCTAGTAATTATGCTCTGAGTTAACTGAGTTTTATTAAAAAAGCTTTTAATGAAGTAATTGCTTTGCGTTTAATTAATGTAATTATTGTTTACTCCGTTTCGAATCACATTTAAATAAAAATGCGAAGGTGAGTTTGTTTGTTTGTTTTTTTGTTTGTTAATTAGCGTTATAACAGTATTATACTACTTTGTGCTTAGTGCATCAACGGCTGGACCAATCGCGATGAAACTTTGCATTCAAGAAGTAGTTCCCGTATCGTTTATTTGAATTTCTTCTTAGCAGTGTACAGGTTTCTTCACGATGTTTTCCTTCACCGAAAAGCCAATGCTAGATTTGTATCATCCTACTTAATATTATAAGTGTGAAAGTTAGGATGTTTAGATATTTGGATGTTTGTGACGCTTTCACGGAAAAACTACTGAATGGATTTGAATGAAACTTTACAATAATATAGCTTATACATCAGAATAACATATAGGCTATAGTTTATAAATACATATTGTGTAAATTGTACAAAATCACACTTATAATATTAATGGGATTACATCGGCAATTTGGGCATAACAAAAACGCGTTGCCTAGCAACCGACCATAGAATATGTAATTCGTATATACAAACTTTCGCGTTTATAATATTAGTGTGAAGACTATTGGAATGTCAGATATTGAAAATTCTTTTGTTTATTCAAACTATTAGCCTACGTAACAGAATAAACACTATTTTGTACCTTATGCTGGAAATGGAGATAGATGCCTTCTATGCCTATCGAACAAGTAGAATACACGCGGACAAAGTCGCGGGCGGAAGCTAGTTCATACATAAATTCCAAATAACAAATTGGAGCTAAGGATCGAACGCAGACCTCGATTGTTCAAGGACTGACACTCGACCAAACTGAACTACTCGTACCATAGCTACTCTTTCTCATAACACACACACACACGCACACACCCTTCACGCAATACCAACACACCAACGATTATTATTATTATTATTTTAATGTATATCTGTCGGTTGTATCAACGTGCTAGCCAGTGCTTATGCTACAGGACTTACAGTCCTACTGTAAGCGCTGGCTGATCAATAATTCTGTATGACTTTTGTTATTGTATTAATCACTGGTGTAGTCTTTGGGCAATAAATCATTTTTTTACTTTTTTCTCCCTTCGTCTTCAGAACCATGGTGGACCCGATATACCTGAGGATGTTCGGCTACGTGGCCAGCTTTACGATGCACTCAGCCAATGCCGTGGATGTATTCGCTCGTCTCGCTGTCACATCCAAGGACCCGATCGTCAAGGAGTTCGCAACGCTACAGTTTAGGTTCTTCACTAATTGGACTATGGTAATTTTGTTTCATCATCATCATCAGCCAGGAAACGTCCACTGCTGGACATAGGCCTCCCTCATGGTTCGCCACATCGACCGGTCCCGAGTTACCTGCATCCAGCGACTCCCTGCGACTCTAACCAGGTCGTCGGTCCATCTAGTAGGGGGACGGCCTGGTAGACGTTTCCCGGTACGTGGTCGCCACTCGAGAACCTTAATTTTGTTTAAAATTTCACTAATTACTCTCCATAAGGGTAGCAATCACTAAGAACAATAGTTCACGTAGGTTCATGCAGCCAGTGCGTCTACCATGAGTTTACGCAGGCGGTAACGTATATTGAATACTATCGGAAATGCTGCTCAGTCGAGATGCGGGTGACAAGGACAGAGCGATAGTTAACGATACACGTTATCGCCTGCGTAAACTCATGGTAGATGCACAGGTTGTGGAACTCGTTGCCTCACACTGTATGTACGCGACAGTAAATCTGTCTCCATCTTTAGAAGAAACGACAAGGAACATTTTCTATCTCTTAACACTAGTTTATACTCGTAAGTTAATATACTTCTCATCAGAACCACCTTGCAAGTTTATGTTTTGTAAAGATTATCAGAAAAATGAGTATATTTAGGAATATATGTCAATTTATTTATTTATTGTACGTAGTTTATATATTATTGGTATTGATATATTTTAAGCTTCTATCGCGGGCCTTGAGCGCGGGGACCGAATCGAGAAATTCCGTAACGAAAAAACCTCACGCTCCCCACTCCGACGGGCACGGAGGTGTGGCTTGAAGGCCGTGCATCGTCTAACGTCGTTTCAGTTCGGCAGTCTTCGACACGGCGTTGTTTGCGTGCGATTAGACGTATTACTGTTTTATAATTTATTAAGTATAATAGTATGTAATTTGATATAGCAAAGCAAATCCGTTATGTTAGCTAAATATTGATTTAATTTTGTTTTCCTGTTTGTAATTTAATTTCCATTTTTGTGGTGGGTATATTTATGTTCGTGACATAAAAACTTTTCTTATTAAAACTAATAGTATATTATATTTGCACAATACAAAATAACATAATATAATAGACAACCTTTGGGTAGAGGAAATAAGACACAATGTTTTGTGTGGAGGTGTAACAGATAGATCGTAATTAAATACTTGAATAAACACATATGAATACTTATATAAATAATATAAAATAATAATATTAAATTATATTAAATGAGGTTTCTGACCGAAGCAAGAGCGAGGGAATTTTTTTATTTCGAAAGATTTCAAAATGGCGGATATATGAAATGAAAAAAAGTTTTGTTTTGTTTAACAAAACGACAGTCAAACAGAAAGCTAAAAAGATTTTACTGTCGAGGGTGGGTGCTAATATATTTTTACTTGACTTTTTCAGGGTTTCCAAATGGCGTATGCACTCCTCGGATTAAGCTGTGACGTTTTAACGTTAGTCAAGAGTGATTTTAAATATGTGAATAACTTGAATAAGCTGAGGAATTCACTGTTTACCGCACTGCTTTGGCCGTCCAGTCTGGTAAGCAAAGAAATTACAGATAAAGCTTATGAAACATAATATTGCCTACTTACCAATGAAAAGGTGTTCCGTTTTATTTACACTAAACGCATAGCACACATAATCTGTGTTCGTGTATAAACCACAATTTAAACTAACAACGACGTACAACCAGAAACTTTTCTTTGTAAGATTTTTTCCTACCAGGAAAAGGCAAAGGCAAAACACCATAGAGCCATGTCTTTGATAATGATATTCTATCTTAGAATTTTAAGGTTATAAAAACAAGGCCGAAGTCATTTCTTCAGTTTTCTCAATAATGTTTAACATTTTATAGCTTGTTTTGAGGATTCGTGACGAGAATTTCAAAGGTCAGCTGAATGTACTCGACATGGTAAACCCTTTCGATCGCGTCGAAACCCTGACAAATTTTCGTAATTGATACTATTTGTCCGTGACACTTTTTGCACTATATCACACCATTATAACACAAAAAACTCACATAATAGTATTATTAACAAATTACTAAAATTTCAATGAACCACCATTTTTCAAGTTCGCGCCAAGCCTCTCAACCACAGACTTCAACTTATTTTTTAAAATGTCCCTTTTTTTTAGGAAAAGGCAAAGACAAAACACATGCAGCCAAGTCTTGAGTATCCTTATAATGTCTTCTCATGTCCATCATATCTTGTATGAAGGCCGAAGCTAAGCCCTAACCCCCTAATACCCCCACTGTAGATTGAACCCTGAAAGTTCTCATGTGAACTTATTCACTCATGTGAAGTTCAAATCAATTAGAAAAGGACAGATATATATTTTTCACATTTTTGCCACCCACAACCACCCATTTCCACCCATCGCGACCAAACTCCCTTACTTTCATCAGGAGATCAAGGGGTATTCACTACCCCAACGGGAAGTTGATCGGAGTTGGTGGTGATAGAGAAAACCCTGTCTTAACGTACTGACATTAGATTTATATATATGTATATACAAAATCACAATTTCCCCCCAAAAAATCCAAGTTGTTGTTGTTGACAAAATTAGTATTTGCTTAGGTGTGAGAAACAGAATGAGATTATACCCCTCATAAAAATCATTTGTATTTTTTCAGATGGTGTCCGCAGTTTTCTGGCCAATCTACATCTACAATCCTTACCTGGTATTCCCAGTCTTCATAGACAAGATCCTGAGTCCAGTAAACAATCACATCATGCATTCTGCCATAGTGCCTGTCGCCGTATGGGAACGGCTATTCCTCCAAAGCCACGAACCAAGATCGCATTTGAAAAATGTTTTATACATGTCCTCATACACGTTGCTTTATTATTTTGTGTAAGTATGAAACTATACAATTTAACATTACAACTCCAGACAAAAGCGATGAACGAAACGAACGCACGAAAAAGTGTCACGTTCCGGCTGAGCCAAGCGTGCAAGCGATAGAGAGGCACGATATGCGTTCATGTAAAATTATCGTTCGTAAATCTACTTTACAGACAACCATTTTTTTTCGGTACACTTGCTATTTGATGGTAAACGTAAGCAACTACGCACCCTGAAATCTCGAGCTAAGTGGCGCTGGCCGTGATACCTTTTCGTTTGGCAGTAAACTTCACCACCAACTCCGATCAACTTCCCGTTGGGGTAGTAAATACCCCTTGGTCTCCTGCTAAAAGTAAAGGAGTTTGGTCGCGATGGTTAGAAGTGGGTGGTTATGGGTGGCAAAAATGTGAAAAGTATATATCTGTCCTTGTTTAACTCATATGCACTTCACATAAGTGAAGAAGTTCACATGAGAACTTTTGGAAAGTTCTGAAAATTTCTGTAATGATCTAGAAAGAGTTGCATTTACTCTACGTTTATGCCAAAATAAATGTCCACCCGTGCGAAGCCGGGGCGGGACGCTAGTAGTTTATAATTTACCTATATAGTTTCGCGGGTGTTGCGCGTCCGCAGATCTCCCATATTTTGTTCAACAATACTGTTCTACCGTTCGTTCCGGACGTTCAAACAGTACTTGTGTGTGCGCCTTTTGATTCACTAGAGTGCGCCACTTGCTCGCAGCGCGGTTAATTAAAAAATGTCAGGGAATTAGAGAACTACCAGCCATAGCTGTAAATTGTACATATTGTATTTAAAAAATCTTATCTTTTTTCAGATTGATAAACACCTATACATCAAAAGGAGTGTGGCCATATCCCATATGTGATACGCTGAATGGAACTATATATTTACCAATTTTGTTGACTTCAGTGCTATTTTTGGCCATAGGATGCTATTACCTTCAATGGCCAATAGCTCGATTTATGTCTCGTTCAGGAAAGGAAAGAAAGACTGCCTGAAATGTATTATGGTAGTTTTAGGTACTTGATTCTAAGGTGTAGGAAAAGTGATGCTGATTAAGTATAAATTAAATTATTGACACAAATACCTTGGTTTTCTTCTTGACTTTTGAGGAATTGTGTAGGGAACTAGGTCCAAACATTAATCAAAAGTTTAATAATATGAACTAGACAACTCACAGCAGATAGCGTAGAGTCTACGCCGTAGACGAACTAAGGTCACCGACATCACCGACACCGACTTCAAAAAAGGAGGTGGTTATCAATTCGACGGGTATGTTTTTTTTATGTTTGTTACCTCAGAACTTTTGACTGGGTTGAGCGATTTGGATGATTCTTTTTTTATTTGAAAGCTGGTGCTTCCCGTGTGGTCCAGTTCTGACAACGGCATCCATGAGAAAACGATATAAATCTTAATTTTGCCTTAGTAAATGTAGACTTTTAGGGCAATCGAAGTCGGTTTCCAGTTCTTTTTGAGCACATTTTCTTGTTAATTCTTAAATATAAAAAAGAGGTTGTTTAAATAAAACGCCTTCCCTTGCGAGTGATTCGAGAATAATAATAAAAACGATAACGTTTATTTACTATTGGTTCTCAAAGTCCATCTACAATTAGGTACAATGTTTTTGTAATTAGGTTTTCTTTTGTTATAAATCAACAAAGCTCGCGTACAGGTTGATTGGAATAATAATTTATTCTGCTGTTTAATATTGTGATATCACATGTTACTGTATTACTGTGGTTAATATTCTAAAAAAACACTACGGGTTTATCTCAGTGGTTTCCTAACTTTTTCGTCCAAGGACCTAATTGATTCGTCTGTTGTTAGCAGTGACCAATTTTGCTGGCTAGGAGTTAGTGGATTGACAATATGTCAATTTGAGTTCGAATCCCAGCCATGTCTAAAATTAAATAGGTATGGTTGATAGAGCTTATGTTGTCCTTTCTTATATGCAGAACGCTTTTTCGAAATGTTAGTAGATTCATACTAGACTTTAAAAACCCGGCCTAGTGCGAGTTGGCCGCACCGAGGGTTCCGTACAGAATATGGATAACTAAAATACGGGAAATCCTAAATAATTTGCACCGAACAATCCCCTAACGAATGCGCCTAAATACCACTTTAGATTTCGACGTTTTAGTAACTAACTCTCGACACTAGATGGCGTCACTAATACGTTAAAACACACGTCTCCGAAAAATCTCGTTTGTTGTATGGGAACTCCTTTATATATTAATTTTATTCTGTTTTTAGTATTTGTTGTTATAGCGGCAACAGAAATACATCATCTGTGAAAATTTCAACTGTCTAACTATCACGGTTCATGAGATACAGCCTGGTGACGGACGGACAGCGGAGTCTTAGTAATAGGGTCCCGTTGGTTACCCTTTGAGTACAGAACCATAAAAAGACTTGTTACACTTTAAGTAGTAACAAAATTACTTTGACTTTGGAGCCGAAATTAAAATAAATTTAGGATTTAAAATAAATAAAGTTTAAAGAAAACAAAGTTACTGCGTCTTTGATCGATAATTGGGCACAGTAGTGTGCAGTCAAAGTTCTACCACTTTACAATGAAAAATTATTTAGTTCTAAGAGTAAATTCATTAACGATCATAACTTTTGTTCAAACTAAAAACAAATAATACGCCGAATTTGTAACTTAATCAAATATTTGTAAGATACGTCAACTAAATCCTAGAAATATTGAATTAACAACACCCAATCAACCTGTACATATAAAATATTTATATATTCTTGATTTTTACATAGATTTATTAATTGTTAATATTTGTTACTCTTCAATAATTATTATGTTCAGGTTTATGTGTAAAAATACATAGTATCATTCATCATCCATGTAACAAATCAATATTTTGTTTAAATATAAAATAATCATCTCATTAAAAACAATGGTTACAAAAATTTTACTATTCGTAACTTTTTCGATACCCGTTAATACAAAGGTACCTTACATAGCAAAGTTGTGTTCATCAAGATATGGTTACGAAAAAAAAACGTTTAATGAAAGTAAAGTGGCCAGTGTCAGAAATACCCGGTTAGTGCCAGTATTTTACATCGCTGAAAAGCAAAGCCCGTGTAGAATATTTAATAAATATTATCTGATGTTCATTTTACCAACCAACCAAAAAATTATCTGTAATAAATAAACGTTGATAGCTCTGCTCACTTTGGACAACTTCCAAGTGCATTTTAAATAGCTGCTGGACAATGTCAACAATTGTCATTATAAACCTTTCAAGCCCTTTAAAGTAAATACAATTTTATTTTAAGTAAAAAATATTTAGTTTTAGTACGACTTACTTCCCATTCCCTACTCATTGGATTCTACTTAAAGTTGTATCAAACTCGAAGAGCATAAAATAACTCAATTTTTTTCTACATAAATTTTTTACAACTGACATCTTAACAGAGATACTTTTTATTTATTTATTGCTTTGTTACAAGAAAAAGAAATAACAGAGATTTATAAACTAAATATATATAAAGCAAAAAATCAACATTGCCCTGCTACAGGCTAGTGTCGACATTAGCATAATTAAAAACGGGTAGAGTCTGCAAAATATATTTGATTGTGAACTTTGCCCTCCAGCACTGGGCAAACCTGACGTTAAACGGGCGTTGCTGACAATACCCATAACTAGTGTACTGATTAAGAAATAAATAAATTGGGTCTCCAAAACAAATGTGTTCATGCCCAAAACATTTCATTCCATATTTTATTTATTTTTACGTAAAATTATTAAATAAATCATCGAAAATCTTAACAATGGGATAACATGCTATTTTTATATTTTAATACCGTTTTTCAGACGATAATTTCTGAATATTATCTCACATAAAATTATCTTGCATATATGTGCTGTGTACATGTGCTACATTGTGTCAGTAAATTGAGTGAATATAAAAGAAATATATATTAAATTTGTATAGCAAAATTAAAAACCAAACCATTAAATTGACGACAGCACACAACGAATAAATGACGTCACAATACCTATGTCATAAAAAACTCATTTCAGTCATTAATAATGATTCGCTGACTTGACAAATCACTTGAGACAGTAATTATATTTAATAATTTTGTTACCTTCATATACAGTTATCTCTTTCTTACACACGAAATTGTACATCAGGGTAAAGAGATTAAATATACCGAAATTATAACAAAAATTCTGCCTCTTTATTATTATTTGGAATTGAAAAGAAAATGTTAAAGAGTAACCATATCTCTAGTATAACATGACATGTTCTAGTATAACTAGAATCACTATCAATGAACGATAAAATTATATTTTAATAATAATTACTATTATAAACTACTACGTAAACAGAACCACATATAAAAACCACATAAACACGAATCCATCGCTCTTGCTTTTCCAAAATACTTTTTTTTTCTTCATTATCATTAAACTTTATGTCAATAATCATACAGTACATCTATACATTATTATGTGTCCAAATCTATATATTTAAGTTTTTAGTGAAAATTTTTGCAAAACATAGTACAAAAGTTTTTAGAAATATACTTACTAAAAACTACCCAGCGATCGAAACATTTACCCTATAGCTATCACTATCGCACTAATATCATTCCACATCTGTGCGAGAGACACATATGCGTTTCTCTTTCGTATTCTTCACCAAAAAGTCTAAGTTTTAGATAGTTCAGGTAATTTTTTGGACACGGCTTGATCGAAGGATTTCTGCCATTCAAAATTATTTCTTTTTTATACGGTCCAAGACATGTGGCCTATTTCGTCTTATAATAAATAATATAGAACACTCATTAAGCTACAATAATAATGAATTCACAAAATATAACTGACCTCAGAGAATTTCTAATCGCAGTCTAAAATAAAATAAAAACAGTATGTGCAGGAAGTTTGAGTGCTCACCACAAACTTGCTAATAACCGGGTCTCAAATCAAATCCAATCATTCATTATTTTAATGATAAATTTCCTTTCATTCTACACAATATATATGCATACAAACACAATTATATTTAAATGCATATTAATATAAGATACATTTTAATAAAGAAAAATAAAACTGACGTGGCTCACATGTCACGACCTTGGAGTCATTGTTAGAAGGAGAAGGCGCTAAAGGGATTCAGCCAAATTTCAGTCTTAATGCTCTAAAACATTGTCGAATTTTGTTCAAAATGCTTCGTTTACATTGCATTGTTCTTAGTTTTACTTGATTTCTTGAGAATTGATGAAAGTAATATGTTCTGGAAAATATAAATTGGACAACTCAAAATTAGATTCAATATTTTTTTACATATTTAAAAGGACAAAATGCAATTGCAAGCTAAATCATACGATTCTAATATCCCGGCTAATGATGTGCATCTAAGTCTCATAATTACTTTATTAATATTAAAATAATAATTGCTTGTAAGTATTTATGATTATTATGAAAATAATTATATTATATATATGTAATTATATACTTATAAACATTATTATCGTGATATAATATTCAAATTGAACTAATAAAAAAATTAACAATTTGAACCACCCGTATATTTTAAAGTCCTATAATGATCTCACTATTTAATTATGATTGTATCCTATTTATTCGATATTTTATAGAAGAAAAAAAATATGTGCGCTGTTACTGGTAGAAAAGCAGTAAAGAAAATCTTGAACGAGAAATAAAAATAAAACAAAATCATATAGACAATAACAGATTGCTTTATTTAACAAAAAATATATAATATATAGAAAGAAAAAAACAATATTTTTCACATGATCTTTCCAGATTCACATCGCTCAAGATACGCCTGAGTGTGGCTGGCGGCGCTGCAGTGTATGTGATTAGGATCTCTTTGTAAGAGACTGTATAAAAATACGATTTAGCGACGATTAGTTCATTTTTCCGCCACATGCAGACTTATCTTGGTCAACTTGCACCATGTCATAGCCCATAGTGGAAAATTTGTTTTCTTTTTTTAATAGAATGTAAAATTAAAGATAACCCACTGAACCTTATAATGATATTGGGGTCGTTCTACTTTTTCGCACTACACTATCATATACTTTACATAAACAGATGTGGTATAATTCCGTTATTTAATCTTCTATCCAAATTATTTCACGCATATAATAAATAAAATGAATGATTTAAATTGTACTCCAAATATGTTAAAAATGAATCAAATTTTACTGTTCAAATAAAAGTTTAAAGCATTATCTTTATTTTCCCGCTATGATAAAAATACATAGTACATAATTAGATTTAGAAAAATATTTAAAAATTTAAAACATAATTTTTGGGCGTAAATAGCCGCCATTTAATAGTGGAAAAAGTAAAACGTTCCATTTAATATAAAATACATATGATTATTAGCTATTTACAAAATACAAGTTACGATTTTATACTTTTTTCATAACATTAATATAAACCAGTCTATAGTAAAGGCTATCTGACAAAACTTAGCAATAAGTGTTAGAAAAATTGAATTGATTACTTTTAAATTCTAATTTGATGGAGCAGGCAATTTAAAATTAAAATTACAATAAAAATGTTATTATTACGTATACGACAGATAATCTGATTTTTCATAAAATTCTACGTATTTAATGTACTTTTCGATTTCATTGTATTATGCAACGAATGTAATTGTATGTACTTTGCTTTTTATTTATTACAATTATGCAAAAGTTCGAGAATCCAAAATGGCACCGAGGCGAAGAGATGTGCAAAAATGAGATCAAATTTGAACTACAACGAAGTGAAAATTGCCTGCCAAAAATCCGTACAAAATTTTTTGTCCATTTTTTTGTAAATTGTTATTTTATTATTAATAATAAATGTTCGACTGTATTTTTTGTTCAACGCACCGTACGATAATACGTCATATTCCAACTTATCATTATTATTTTAAATTACGTTAATTAAATGTTTTCGAAACTCACCGCTTTCCTCGTCGATTACATAAAGAGACAACATAAAATTACAAAAAGGGCAGTATCGTGCATTTACCTATATTACAACTTAAATCGAAAAAATCTACATTGAAGAAAAAACAGCAATAATAATAATAATCATTTGAAATAAATAACAAGTTACAATTCTTTTTTTCTTAAAAAGCTGTAAAAATAAAAAGTCCTATTTAATTATTAAAGTTACAACGTAGCTTAAATAATAAAAAAACAGTTGTGTGATCTTCCTACAACGTTTACAACTTCATTAATTTCTTAATAAAAACTATATTACTATTATTATATCTTTATATAATAATTATTATTTCTTCATTCAAAGTTAGATACATTTTATGATAATTATATTACGAGTCCTATACACAAACACATAAGAAATTGTTATTACATATTCAATATGTGTTCCTATATAGGGTCAAATCAGGTTTCACGCATTCCCATAACACTACACATATGTTTCTGCTTTAAAACCATAACAAAAATTATTAAACTGTGAAACTAAAGACACCTAATATTTCTTACATAAATAAACATTTTTAAATACATTGTACGTACGTACTAAATACGCAAAATATCATTATAACAGTCTCAAAGTACATACATACAATTTTATAAATAGATTAACAAATGGATTAGGTGTCTACAGTTTTCGCACAAGGGGAGGGGTATACAAATAGCTGTCAAGACTAAAATTAATTACAGTCCGATTCAAAACTGCCACTTTTAGACATTCTCACGTTACACTAGCAATTTACCAATTCAGAGGATTGAAGTATAGCAACGTCAAAATGAGGATGCTATTTTATATATATAAAATCAAAACCACCAACATCTTCAGATATTAGTAAAGAAATCCCTTAACATAAATTAAAATATAGCGAACTATAAATTAATATAGGCGGCTTTGAATCTGGCTTCTACCAGGCAAGCTTTAGATTTACACTTGAAATTACAATTTTCAATAAATAAATAATAAAAACTTAGTAAACGCCAATTGTTTTCCAATTTAAAATAAACCTTTCATATCCCTAATAAGATCTCGTTTAAACTGTCCAAACACAATTTTTGTTCGAAGGGGAGTAATGTTGCACATTTAATGCGTCCCCATATACATATATATCTGAACGATAATACCATATAACGTGAAAACGGTCTTCCGTCATTAAAAAAATTAGGCAAAAATGAGATCGAACTACATCGCAAAGGAAAGTCCACTAAATATACATATGTAATTGATGTTTTATTATCCGTGCGTGTAGTCTAAGACGTTGTCTAAGGAGAAGAGTTCCTTGTACAGAGCCGGGAACACGTGGTGAGGATGAGCTGCCTTGAACCGGCACAGAGCCTCCAAATGCATCAACGACAGTTCTCTGTAAACACAAAAGTATTTCATTAATATTTATATCAGAAAGACATATAGACACAGAAAGACCATAAGCCATATATGCAAGACAGTGATAGCACCTATTCGTTCGGAAGTAGGAAAGTTGTAATTGGGTACTTGACACCAAATTGTTTGGGGTTGAATTGTATTTGATACCGTAACGGACATTAAAAGAAAGCCCCTCAATATTAAATACGTAATAATTTTCGATTATGTATCGATATTTAGAGTTATCTCTTATAATGTAAAAATGTTCAAATTCAATGAAAAAGCTAAATTTTACGAACTCGAAAGTTCGAGGAACTATATTTTTCGCAATTTTTGAGAGAAAATTATTACGTATTTTAATTTTGGTGGGCTTTCTTTTAATGTCCGTTATGATATAAAATACAATACAACCCCAAACTAATTTGGTGTCAAGTACGTTTGCAGTGCAGCAAGGAAACGTCCAAAACTGAACCTATACAGCTCATTGCAGTAGGTAATAGAACTGACCTGAAGGTGGGTATCTTGGTCAGGAGTGTGTCTAGCACTGTGACGTCACCCTTGAGCGGCGCGTGGTTGGTCTCCACCTCATGCCTCATGGCTGCCATCGACATATTGAACAGGCACTGGATCTCCGGGTTGCCGCGGACGCCGTGACGCTCTGGTGGTACACAAACAAATACCTCCATAACATAACCGTTTGACAACGTAATCTATGCTTGAATGTAATGGATGACAAGTGTAAGACAGCCAGGGAGTGGAACGCATTGCTGGCATCTATATTCCCGCAAAGTAACAATTTTGGCTATCTTGAAGTCTAGGGTGAACCATCATAGGCCACATCGTCGTTTACCATCAGGTGAGATCGTGGACAAGCGTTGATATACAGTTTTAAAAAAAGTAAATTTTAAATTCTGTTACAGAGGATGAACAATTCCAGTGAACTAAAACTGCTACGTAGCTAGTAGCGCTACAAAGGAATTTTAAAATTAGGCTGGCCACGCAAAATCACGTCACGTCAAGTGGTCAGGACTGTGCTTACTCCACTACTGGCGCGGTGTTTTTGTTCCACCGGAATAATTGTTGTAATAATGCTTAAAGGAAGCACTTCGCCAGTAATATAAGTATGAAGATGATATGATGATCATGATTTCCTAGCAGAATACTTACCTGGCCAAAGCAGAACGAGGCTCTGATACAGCGCCAGCTCAGTTTCAGTCAGTTTGAGTCGCGCTATGGTCTTGGCAGCGTCGAAGATGCCCACCACCAGCGCCATGTCGCGCGGGTCGCTGGATAACAAACAAATCCAATTATAATCAAGAATTTGTAAAGAATATTACTTATTTGTCTTGTATAGTTCCCGGCAAACAACTTAACAGTAATGGGCATAGTGGGGATGAGTTCGCGCATTCCGGGTGACGTGACACAAGGGGAACTGTTCGGCCAATCACGCGCCTCAGCGCGTTCGAAATGGCATTCGCCTCCCGAGCCCCGCCAAAGAGACCCAAAAATCGTTTACTGCGCTGTCAAGGTGCGCTGCATATTGACAGCCGAGTATCTGATATTTGGTGTACTTTTGCTGTGTATACCTTGAGTATAACAAACGAAAGTGTCTGACCTAGTTCCTACAGACTTGTTCAGCGGAACACGGCGTCTCGATGTTCTAAGCTCTGTGATTATAAAAGCTGTGTTGTTTCGGCTTCAGAATAGTTACTCAAAGCTCCTTCAAGCGAACAAGCCGTTGTCTAATGGCTAAAATGTTGGATTTACAATACGGAGGCACCGGGTTCGATTCCCAGTTGGCTTCCCGGTTTAGTTGGTGGTGGGGCATTTTCTATGTCCGCCTGGTTAGCTACCACCATGTTACCTAAGTCTGCCGCCAAACAGCCGGTATGACGGCCTTATCGTCACTTACCATCAGGTGAGATGAAGGCCAAGTGCAAACTCATCATACATAAAAAACAGGATTATTTCTACTTCCCCATGTTGACAATAGAAATTGCGGCGAACACTGACCCACTTGCCAAATTAGGTGATTGTGGAAAATTCTACCTCAAGCAGAACAGTGGATATGATTCAAGTTGACGTGAAAATAATGTAATTAAGACAAAACACCCTGAAATCTGGCACGAGTTCCGTTCCCACGCCTGTTGCAGAAGTTGAGTAGACGCAAGAGTGGGCAAGTAATGTATCTGAGAGAGTGGGCAAACGGTTTTCAAGGAGTCCTCAATAATTGGTATACACAGAAGAATAAGAATACTGACCGCGCGTGGACGCATTCCCTGATAGGCAGCACTACGTCACCGTATAGCACTTGCTCTCTATTCACGTCGATCAGTCGAGAGAGACGCACGATCGCCAGCTCAAACGAACCTGGAATTGTGAAAAAAGAAATTAGAGCACACATATAAAATCTCGGGGCGTCAGAAGTACCGCTGTCACTAGAGCGACGAAGTACAGAAAGTAACAGCGACTAAAAGACTTCTCGCGTTGAAAGCCAATATCCTCTTAAGGACACCAAAACAGCGAAGTACTCTTTGAAAGTTGAGGAACTCTTGCACGGTCTTTTGTAAGGTTAGCAGAAAGACATAGGTCCAAATATAGAGACCGTTTCGAGGCTTTATTCTTAACATATCAACAAAGAGACACACTCAGACACAAGGTGTACTGTTGTTATAACCTTCAAATCTAGACTTTGGTGGACTGTTAGAAAGAACTGTCAGTAATAATCCGATGCTACTTTCGCAACCTCCAGTATCCACTGGCGAACATACAACCCAATCCGATTAGATTTAGTGGATTTTTGCGACCTTTACCAGGTCGTGTTTCCGTTTTGTTGAGTCCCTTAGGACATAAAGTGCAGAGTCCCTTTAATTTGTGTATCATGAGGTCACACACGTGCGGCAGACTAAGGTTCGCTTCGCTGAGCACCATCTTTGGGAGACAACTTCCGGAGAAGCCATTAATACAGACTCTTCACGTCAATCTTTGAATTTCTTCTCAGGTGTGTTGAAGGCTTCGTCACGGGCTATTGATAATTTGTTTTAATACTCACCACTCTTCAGCAGTAAGATCTGGTCGTCTTGTGTGAGCTTCATGAAGCCAGGAATGAGCTTGGCAAACTCTATGATGTTCTGGATCATGCCCGTTAGCTTGTCCGCGCAGTCCAGCCACATCTCCTCGTACGTCATCGAATTGTAGAACAGCAGTCTGTGGTTACGGAACAGGTGTTAGCGGTTACAAAAATGATGTTTATAATTACATGTATAATTGCAAAAAGACACTTATTACTATTTCGATAAGAACGAAAATAGTTTAAAATAAAACTAACAACGGTTAAGTCTCACAATTGAATTATTGTTACAACAAAATTTATATTTCATTTAAATTTAGAAATATGCAAGTATAGAGAGTTACTGCAAAACGTGTCATTGTTCCCTTTTGGTAGAATATAGTGTTCTGTGGTAGAATGATAATATGTTTACGGTAAAGACTTTTCGTAACTAAAACTCGGTGGTATCAGAAAGTACAAAAGGGTTTTTCTTTTACGAAAATGTTTTTATGGTAACAAAAAGTTTCTTTCAAGTTACAAAAACTTTCTAGTTACAAAAATGTGTATCGTATACTTATGTTGGAGTAACTTTGTCACCTTTGATGTTTATTTTCTAGTAATCACTTACTTGGAGACATCTGGTGGTTTCCTGAACATCTCATGAATGTACTCCAGTTTGGGGTTCGTGTTGGAGTGAGCTTCGGCCAAACTCTTCACCAGCACCTTACTGATGTCGCCTTCCGCTGCAGAGAAGATGATGGAATTAGTGTAAGGTTCAGTTGGATAGAGAGTCAGGTTCTGGTGGAATTAGATGTAGGTTCCGGGGGGAATTAAAGGTAATTTCGGGTAGAATGAAAGGCTGTCTCGTGGACAAAGGAAATTGAGGTTACAGACAATTATCCCTTGCAGCTTGTTCACGATCCATCATTTTTATAGTGTTTTCACAATGTATTTAATAGTTTCTGTAGACGCCATCTGGTGGCATGTTTCCTACAAGCGAAATAACTTTGCTTTCCTAAAAATTTGACTTTCCATACAACCACAGAGCAAAAGATGTGTAACAAAAAAAGCCACCAAAATTTAAAAAAAAAACTCTTTTGCCAAAAGTGTCAGTCAAAGTGTCAAAGTGCGTAAAACTGTACTTTGTCTATAATTATGTAAAGTTTCTGCTTTTGATATATTTTACGGTACAGGGGTTGGGACCCCTGATCTCCAACTAATGGCTATAGACCCAGTCACAGCTTTCATATTGGGTACTTGTTGTGCAGTTTGCGCGCGTAAGTTAAAAGACTTAGAATATAACAGGACTTAGCTCGTTGGACCAGAATTATGGGCTATTTCTGGCGACCGTGAAGCACAAAAACGATTTTTCATTATTTCGTAGGCAATGTAAATATCAGTAAACAGTGAGGGTATGATTTTGCAAAAACTATAATCACTCCATTAATATACATTTCCTATAAGGAAAGTTTGAAACTGCCTCATTAACTCCTACGCCTTCTTTTGACGGGGTTTTTTATATATAATTTAATCGTAATCCTTTTAAATTTAGCAAAATACTCTAGCTCCCTTTAACGATAATTCTCTCAGAATGCTTCCATTAAAAAAGCTTGAATAAGAATCTCACATAACCCGATTCTTCCCCTAAGGAGTCGGGCATCTTTTAAAGATTCCCCTTCGTTTAAAAATAAAGGTACGATACCATATTTTTCGGCACACAGACAGCTTTCCTATTTTAAAATATTGTGGTAAAATAAATTTAGTATGAGAATTTTGTCGTCCGAATCTCACGCCGGAGTACTTCGAAGGGTTTTGCAACGCAACCAAAGCAGAGGGTTGACATCCAGTCTTAATGATTTATTTCTCATTTCCAGCATGTCTCATTCCTTGTTGCTTAGCTGTGCCTATATTGCCGCTTCCGTTGATTGAGATTCGAAACGGACAAATGCAAAACCGTCGCAGCATTGGTGGTACTGGACACCACCACACGCCCGGGGGCGGGATAGCTGGTGGCATCGGGGGCTTCGGTGGTGGCGGCGATATACCACCACTGGGACACCATCAGAGTTACATGGTAACTTGATCTTCTTTCGTTATTTCGCGAAATTCACCCCACCCTTATGTTTGTCTGTTGTCTTTTCACGCCTAAACCATTTAACCGATCTTGATGAAATTTGACATGTCAATGATATAGAGAAGGTCATAGGCTACTTTTTATCCCGATAAAATGTTCCTATGAGATGATTTTTGTAGATAACGCAGACGTAGTCGCAAAAAAAATTATTGTTGAGGTATATATCTTGGACTCAAATCTATATATGTATAAAGCCAGGATATAATGATATGCATGAGCGTGAAGGGTGAGATATTGTCGTAACTGAACATCAAAACGCGTAGATTTTTGTCGTTTAAATATATCACCCTCACCGGTCTCTTGTGCGTCTGACGCCATTAAAACGACTTTTCTATTTTTGTTTGAATATAGAAGACCATTACAATGTTGATTTTCAACTAATGATGTATTTGGCGTCGATTTCAGACACCCATGGGAAGGTTTTACATAAATGTCACGGGAAGTGGAATATCTGTTAAAAGGAGAAGATTTTGAATTTTAATTAATAAAACTTAATTACAACAATATCTTTGCTTTGACCCAATTCTTAACTCTAACACAGTACTGACCTTATTTAAAAACGATCCAATAAAATAAATATAATAAAAAATCGTCTACAGCAACAGCAACAAAAACTTACCTAAAAACATATCATTTGTAAAAACGCATCGCTGTCAAAGCCAACAAAAAATAACTATAACAAACTACTGTATCTAACAAGCAACCTAAAAACGACATCGAACATCTAAACAGCAACAACGGGCAACCATAACTTACATGGCAACTCATCGCTCGAACTGTGACTCGAGCCTTGATGCCTTCTATTCGACACTGCATTTGGGTTAACCATTCCCATCCCACTAATATTAATATTCAATGGGTCTATCAGCCTCGAATGCCCACTGCTGGACGTCAGGTCATCCGGACTCAACTCTTCACTGGTCAAGGAAACAGAGCTTTGTCCACTGACGAGTACAGAATTCTGTATCTCCATCGGACTGTGCTGTACCGAAGGACTGTGCAAAAAGGTCGTAGAATCAACGTAGCTGGCGACCAAATTGTCGACGCCCATAGACGTTTCTGGTTTGATCTCCTGCTTTATGTTGATAACCCCGCTCGATATAGTAGCGGGTGACTGTATTCTTTCTTGGTCGTATCTGTCGAATTCTGCTCGCGTTCGGGTTATATCGACAGTCGTTTGTCTTAGTGTTGTTGTGGCGGTTGTCGCTGTAGATGTCGACGTACCGGTCGCTCGGACGATCGTTGTCCCTTTTTGGTCGTCTATGGAAGGTTAGTGGGTTAGTAAGGGGCCAAGGCAACAACGGGCGACCTAATATCCTGAAAAGCTTTATGGCCTTATATCCTAACCAATTTATAATAAAATTAAATGTTAGTCATGGATAGGTTAATAATAATAAGTTATGACTTTAAAAGGTCACAAAACGCAAAAATTATTTTAAACGATCGTTATTCATTCTTTTTAAATCATCTGACATGAAAACAAAACCAGTTTGTTGCTTGGCAAATCGTCAACCCATCTTTGCAAAAATGAATCAGAGATCGATGGCATTTTATGTATCATCAAACATTTCTGATGCAAACGATTCCTAGATTGGAATTAGAGTATAAACATGAGCACCAGCAACGATCACAGCCCACTTAAACTGACAATCAATGGAAGCAAGATCGGGCGACCTCCCAGCAACATCGGGCGACTTACCGTGGCCAATGAAGTCCGTGTCCAGGAACCCGCCGGTCGGCTTGGGTTCGTACGTGGTCGAGTCGACAAAGTCGGCTGACACGTCGTACTGTTGCTGTTGAGGAGGTGGTGGCTGTATGTTCATGTTGTTGGACAGAGCTGGGCCAGCGTTGGTGTATCCATACGAGGACAGAGGTGAGCCATAGCCGGGGTAGCTGTAACAGAAGAAATGGGGCTCTTTTTAATGGAACTGTTCCACTGTTTCTTATGAAATACCTAAGTTCTTCAGAAAAGATGTTAGTTGAAAATATACATATATTTCAATGCCGGCCTGCACTTGTACACTATTTAAAAAATCAAGGTATAATCTAAAGATGTATAGAAAAATAATAGAATTTCATTTTTGCTTTTATTTTGTATTGAGTGACAAAGTCAAACGTCATTTTATTGACGCCATCTTTGTTAACGTTAACGGTCAAAGATAACGGGATCGCGCCGCATTAAAGTTTCATACTAAATTTCTGTTGCCACAATCTTTTAAAATATAACAGCTGGATTTGTGCAGTAACTATCTAAAAATCGGATTGTGATGTCGCGAAATGAGTATCATTAACATACAACTTCACAGTGAATCACAATTTTAATTTTTAAACAATTTTTGTTATTCTTGTTCAAAGCGCCATCTATGAACCATTAGCTGCGTAACTGCTATTGTAGCTAACTATAAAGTTGTAAATTAATGATATTTATTTCGCGACACTATAATGCCATCTCCTGTTTTCAGGTAATTACTTATCAAAGCCAGCTATTCTATATTAAAAGATTAGGGCAACAGAAATTTTGTATGAAACTTTGATAAAGGTGAAACGTCTTAATAATAATCCTTTATGATTGTGACATAGGAAAAACAATGTGGCTTTTCATTACTCAAAACATCCTGTATATTTCATACGGGTGTATAATTTATCCAGATATAGTTTACGACCGTAAAAATCATATGTGGAACCAATATTGTTAAACAGCTTAATTTATTAATAAAGAGTTAATCATTTTTAAATGTACGACCGAGCAGCAATGTATTGCGTCCAAATTGACTTGTTATGTCAAAGAAACGGTGTATTGAACTGTCATGATGTGACGTGTAAAAACAACCGTCAAACAGTCGATAACTTTAGATGTAATTAATACATGGCTTGCTCAATTATTTTGTATGAAGAAAAAAAACACAATTAATTAACGAAATTTAATGTAAAAGTGTTTGGACCAACTCTAATTGCCATTAAAATATACGCCCGTATGAAATTTACACGCTGTATTGAGAAAGCGACGTTACCAATTAAATGTAATTGTATCTTGATATTTTTAATGTTCATTAATTTATAATTGAATGCATGTTTAATGTTGATATCATTGTTAACTACCTACCGCAAAACTTAAATAATGTATGAAAAGAATTACGAATATGACTTTAATGGTGACATCTTTTTTGAATAACTTAATATATAAAACGATCTTCAAATGCATGGTCACACCGATAAACTGAACGGTAAAATACAGTCAATAGCAATTCAATTATTAGCTTATACTGGCCATTTATCTATTCTGCTGGTCACTTGATTATTTCTCTAATCATTGCACAAATGGTACTATTTTCCTGTGATCATTTAACATTTAAATATTATTATTACATATACTTTGATAATAATTCAACTATTCTACTGAACATTCAATTGTGTTCCACTGAACATTAAACTCCATTCAACCGACCATTAAACTTTATCACTGACCATTAGCACAATTGAGGATCGTTTTAATACAACTGGTACTCCTGCCTGACTTACAACTTGGGTATTTTCAAGGCGAGAGTGATAAGGCTGCTAGACAAGCGGGTGCCGTCCTCAGCTTTAACATCGGGTGAGTAGTCAACCGGCGGCCTAGCCACCGTAAAAAAGGATTTTTTCAAATTAAAATACTTTGGACCCTTTACATATGGGGATAAAAAATAATATTTCTTTTAAAAAATCATCACAAAACTAACAAAAAAGTTGTTTCTTTATAATTGAAGCTGTTTCAGATACATTCGCAGTGAACTCAAATTTTTAAATTATTTTTAAAATAAAATTCATACGCCTGCCTTGATTTTCATTGCGAAGCAAATCATGACAAAACCATATATATTATTATGATTAATTTTTATTCAGGATGAATATCTGATTTAATTTATTTCGTAATAAACAAAAAGTATAAACGAAAACAAAAACCGCAATAGGACGCGACCCATAGAAATCGAAACTATCGCCATCTATTATCTCCGCACAAAAACACAAGTACCGCTAGGCGACACTAGATGGCGCGTAGTGCACCGTTAACCGTCTAGCCGTCGGGTCACGACAGTTGCAGTTTTACCGGTGGCTTTACCGTGATGCTGCATGGTGTGCCGTTGCCGTTATCGTAATGACAGTTGATGCGCCGGCTGTTTTAATGAATTACAGGAACATAGCGGGGCTTTTTTTCTGAGCTCTGCAATGGGGAACGCGGCGGGTCTCATAGGCCTTTGAAAATGGAACAGTTGTGTTCTAGTATTCCGAGATTTTACCCATGTGAGAAAAAGACATTGAGGTCGATATTTATTTCTCAAATCATTCTCAAGATTCTGACACTGTTATGAATCTAAGATTTATACTTATCTATCTTTATACATTTCTTTTAATGGTAAAACATACTGTATTTTTGTCCGACTTCAAAAACGGAGGAAGTCCTCAGTTCGCCGGGTATGTTTTTTTATTTAAATGTTTGTTACCTCAAAACTTTTGACTGGGTGAACCGATTTGGATGATTCTTTTTTCTTAAAAGGTCGTGCTTTCCGTGTGGTCCCATTTCAATTTGGTCCAATTCTGACAATGGCATCCAAGAGAAAACGATATAAATCTTAATTTTGCCTTAATGAAAGTAGACTTTTAGGGCAAATGAAGTCTATTTCCAGTTCTTTTTGAACGCATTTACTTGTTAATTATTTAGAAAATACTAGCTTCTGTCTGCGCCTTTACCCACGCGGATTTTTTATTTATCCCATATCGGGATAAAATAAGCCTATGTCCTTCCTTAGACTTTTAACTATCCCTCTACTCTCTACCCTCTATAAAATCCAGTTGAATTCTCTTTAAACTGCACGCTTTAATTGCTTCTTTTAAAAAAAATACAAATATGATAGACCTACGTGGCTTCAATCTCACGTGATGTTAAGTGACGATGAGGTCCACGATGTTACGCGTTGATCTAGAAGATGACTTACTACTTACTCTACTATTGAAGATTCACCAATGAAAATTGCATTGCATTGCATTCAGGCATTTAGTATATAAACTCCTTGCTTGCAATTCATACGAAAAAAACATTTAACAGCTAATTTTTTTAAAGTATCATTGTTACCCTAATTCGTATGATATTCCGTCAGGGCAATGAGAACTTCAGATTACAAAGAAAGCTTCAGAAGTAATATAGAAATGATGGCACTCTGAATGGCGTTCGCCACTTTTCAGCTCTGCTTACAACGAAAAGGTTAATAGTAGTGAGTGTAATGTATGTACCCGTTATAGTGTCCATGGAACTGGTCGCTGGAGCTAGGTGTCTGCTGTTGTGCGTCGTATACAGAGTCTGGGGCCGCGTCGGCCGTGGCGCGCCGCTGTGCTTGGTGGAACCGCACCTCGTCTTCCACCTTCTCCCTTTGCTTCTTTGACATACGCCCAAACTTCACGGCTGTAATAGAATGGAAGCAACACTTTAAACTAGTCATCACTGACAACGGACTGTTTTTATTAATCTTATATATATAAAAAATCTAATGTTATTACGTTAAGACAGGATTTTCTCTATCACCACCAACTCCGATCAACTCCCGTTGGGGTAGTGAATACCCCTTGGTCTCCTGCTGTAAGTAAGGGAGCTCGGTCGCGATGGGTGGAAGTGGGTGGTTGCGGTTGGCAAAAATGTGAAAAATATATATATCTCCTTGTCTAACTCATGTGAATTTCACATGAGTGAAGAAGTTCACATTAGAACTTATGGAAAGTTCCGAAAATTTCTGTAATGATCTAGACTGATTACATTTACACTACGTTTATGCCAAAATAAATGTCCACCCGTGCGAAGCCGGGGCGGGCCACTAGTATTTTTATAATTTTAAAGCCATTTTTTCTCATGTAAGGACCATTTACGTCAACTTGATGACGATTATAATAAGTTTGGCAATCTTAGTTAATTATTTTCGTAATAATAATTGATCAAATAAACTCATACAGGTTAAGTACAATTCTTCTACTCGCCGCAGCGAGCGCTGATGTCTCTGAGAAATGTCAAATAATGATATAACAACATATATGACGCGCTGTAACCATTCCCACAGATTTCCCGCAAAAAGGCGTCAATTAAAAAAGGCAAAGTTTACAACGGCGTCCATTATATAATCAGCAGTTATTAAATTGTTTCGCGTAAGAAATCACCTGTTATTAAGTCGTTACGTCATATCGGCTTTTTATTGACATATCGGTGTTGGGAACGGGCGTAACTATTATTTCATCCAAGGAGTTATTATGTACGACATTTGGGTAGCAAACTCTTTTCTTCCACGCTTTATATTAGGTTCAGTTTGGATGACTGATCCTTCGTCTTTTTTTTGGACGAGTCCAACATACTACACTTGGATTATTT
The DNA here is from genome assembly GCA_910589575.2 of Carcina quercana. Classification (NCBI taxonomy): domain Eukaryota; kingdom Metazoa; phylum Arthropoda; class Insecta; order Lepidoptera; family Depressariidae; genus Carcina; species Carcina quercana. Next base: position 1,812,002 of record OU342454.1, on the reverse strand, counting down.
GTATGGATTAATAAAATCTTATCCGTAATGACAGGTGTAAAATTATAGTGCCTAATCAGTCAAATAAATCACTAAAATAGTTCGATAAATAAACTTCGCTTCGTTACTATTTAATTATTGTATTTCAGCATTAAAATTATTGAAGCGAATACCAGACTAAGCAAACAAAAGTTCCAATACACAAATACAAGATGGCGACACCGACACGATACACAAACACTGTTGTTTGTGTGCGTTCGTAGTTCCTACAATGCGTACACAGATGTCGCTGTACGCATACAAGCTAGGTTATTGGCATACTGCCGAGTAGACCAATGACCTCTCCCATACATATACGAACAGCCGATACGTAGCTATATGACGAGTGTATACGTAATACTTAATACCGTTGAGTATAACCCGACCGTTTTAGGTGTAGCGCGAGTTATTGACGCTAGGAATCGATGTGAGCTTCTTTAATTTGGCAGTGTTAAGTTTTTGTTGAGTTTTTAGGTTGTATGAAAAGTTTTCTTTGTCAAATAGTTCGGTGACCCGTGCCAGTATAGTTTGGTATGCGCGCCCGTTGTGGAGTTTCGGATTGGCGGTCCTTTCTATTTTGGGCGGGTTTTGGTGTTACACGACACATTTATGTAAAACTACAGGATGTTTTAGAACCGGAGGTTTTGCAAAAATTACAAAAAATGTGACTAAAAAAGTAATATTAAAAAAATTTATATCACAAGAGCTTTTCACTTGAAATGTTCGAAGGTTGTCATCAGATTAGTACAATGTCAGTGGTGCCTGAGGTCCCCCCTCCCCTGGTCCTCCCAATCGGGCAGCCAGATCATTGGCGTTTCTTGTTTTGATCAATTATTTTAGTTAGTTTTATTATTACAAAAATTTATGCATCGTAACTATAAAAAAAATTGTTCGTTTTTTTTAAGAAACAATTTTTTTAGAATTCTATCATTGCTAATTCAGCAAACGCTACGAAAAACGAGTTTTTGTTTTATTTAAAACTTAAATATCCTATTACGACACAGTTATGACAATATATTTATACTAACATAGACACGAAAATACAATTCTGAACCAGACTTAAGAGACCTTCAAAGTTATCAATAATCAGAAAGAGAAAATTGTATTTTTAAGCTACTGATAGAGAAAAAAAACTTTCCCTTTATCTCACCTTTGTATAGCAAGCGTGTTCACTAAAGAGTATGTAATACGTATACTACGTAATAAGAGACTGACTCCATACAGCGAAAATAAACCTACCGAATCTGAAACGGGGCAGAATGAACATCCATTCTCTACCATACGTAATGTAGGGACAGTGGCGACAACAGTGCGCTAGTAGCGCCTTTGATGCTTTGCCATGTTTCATACAATTTATCTGGAAATAATTTGGAACTAATGCGTCACACTGGTTCATACCGGAACACAACAGTGCTATTAACACTGCTGTTTGGCGGCAGATAGACGCACACAAAAATTGACCGACGAAACCGAGTAGCTGTAAGTACCCTTACAGACAATCGAACCTTAGACCTCTAGATCCAAGCGAGTATGTAGGCCATTAGGCCGCGGCGGTGGCAGTTTTATGTAATGTAGTTGTTTTTTTTGAAAAATAAAATACTTTTCTAGTAACTCTTTTCATACCATCCTGTATAAGGGTTCAATAAATCTTAAACAAGTTATTGTTTTTTTGGAACAGTGCCGGCCGTTGTTCTACTTTAATAGGTTTTCTTATAACAGAACAAAACACATAATAATCTTAATAACACATGCAAACAATAGATTTTTCTGTTCTGAACTGACAAAGGTTCTATTCAGCTGGTTTTAGCTTTATTTGTTAGGAGAGAACTAAGATGTACTGCTACAAAACTATATATATTTTTATGTGTATAATGTTACACGATAAAGCGTGCTCGCCTAAAAGCCTCAAACTAGTGAGGCTGCATTTGACACATTTCGTGCCGGAGCTCAACAGAGCTATTAACATTGCTGTTTGGCGGCAGACTTAGGCAACATGGTGGTACACAGGCGGACATAGAAAATCCCAGCAACCAAACCGAATACCGATGGGTAGGCCACTGGAAATCGAGCCCGGGACCTCCGTGTAACCATTAGTGTGCAACGCAAGCTACTAGTTTGTCTATGGAAATATTATCATCATCGTGTACAGCCTGCGGCAGTCCACTGCTGGACATAGTCCGTCCCAGAGTGCGCCACTCGATTCGGTCCCCTGCTCTCCGCATCCATTCACGTCCGGCTACCCTACGTAAGTCGTCTTTCCACCTCGCCGGGGGACGTCCTACACTACGTTTGCCTAGACGTGGTCTCCACTCGAGGACTCGTCTGATCCAGCCACTTTCAGTCCTTCGGCAAATATGACCAGCCCACTGCCACTTCAGCTTGCTAATTCAAATTTGGTCCATCAGAGAGACTCCGAGCATAGCCCTTTTCATAGCCCATTAGTTAGACTATATTCTTGTAACAACTAGGTCAGTACGTGTACTAAGAATCTGACAGTAAATAAATCCTTACATAAAAGCTCGCGATGTATGCGTGTCTGTTCTATCTGCACTACACGTTATGTTTGTTACGACGGCCGTTGCACAACGTAGGGATGCGGCGGTGTCGATGAAAACTATCGATATTTTTATCGATAAAAGACAGCAACAAAATTAGCGGACAATGTTTATAATTCAAAAATCAAGATCAAAAATGTTTTATTTACATAATCTCATAAATGTTACAATAAATAGTAGTAGAGACTACCTTTTAAACATCGAAATATTTGTGTTCGTATTTAGTTATTAGATTACGAGTATACAGTAGTACAGTAATTTTTTTAAAGAAATTACGTTAATTGTAAGTAATTATTTATAAGCTTTCGTTAGAGACGAGAGACGTTTTCCAATACAGAGTCTTACCTCGGGATTAAAAAGATCGTATGTCATCCCGCGAGTGTTTTAAAAGTATAAAAGATTCCAATCTAACTAACAACCGCCTGCCAAGCGAGGTGGTTATAAGAAATTTATCAAATGGAAAATGAGATGTTGTAAGCTATGAGGGAGACATCAATCCTACAGAGGACTTCTGCATAAAAACATGTAAATATTTTATCTGTACGTGCAATATTTGATGACATTTATGTGTACAAAATACTGTTTACATAAATAATGAAAGATATCACTGTAAAAGAACTTGTAGTGAACTTGAAAAATAGGGGTTCATTTGCAATTTTAGTTAGGTGATTTTTGTGTGTGTTACAATAGTGCAAAAAGTGTCACGGAGGGTGTTATGGTATCAATTACAACTGCAACAACAACACCATATAAAATCAAAACTGTGAGGGTCTTGCCGCGATTAAAAGGGTTTTAACATGTCGAGTATTATAAAGTCGGCATATGAAGTCTTTTGAATTGTGTGCTGAACCAAAGGTGACCTATGAAATCCTTATCAAGAATCCAAAACTAGCGATGAAATGTACACATTATACCTTTTATTGAAAAGATTGAATAAAATGCTTCGATCTTAACGATAAGGATATTCAAACCTTGCATGTATGGTGTTAGCCTATTTGCCTTAACGTAGTGGGAAAAAACTCTAAAAACAATACTAATACAACAATCATTTGAAAGGCATTAAAAATCCCGTTAAATTATACATTCATCCTCAATATTTATCACTTGCGACACAAAATGTGTTATATAATAATTTATTTCCTGATCTGACACCTTCAACAGTTTTCTTGTACCACACCCTGAATCATATGCAAGTCAAACATTTATAAAAGTTACGTTAAAATGATATATTTGAACACAAATCCGTTGGCAGGAACATTGGGCACAGCTGAGTAAAATCTTTTTTGAATGTAAACTCTTCCAAATTACTCAACGAGACTCTGATAAATCGCGTGTTTATTTATTGTGACATTCGAGGAACTTAGTTTTAGGTCATTTCATTTTACGTGTTGTGTTTGAGTTTAGTGTACCGAGAATTGGTTTGATTGAGGAACGACCGTTAATTATAGAATTACGGAATTATGTAAGCTCAGTTATTGTGGTTAAAGTAAAATACAACGTAGAAATTTCGCAATTCTAAAGCTAAGCTTTCGATGTGTTTAGATGATATTAGGAACGCCACATATCATCCTACTGTTGTTGTTACAAAGGAACAGGTAAAAATGATATGAACAGCACCGTTTACCTTTGTAACAAGAACATATTACTACGATCACATCTCACTGCGATCAAAAGCTTCACGGGATTCCGCTCGATCAAAGTTTTACACTAAATTTCTGTTGTTATCATCTTTAAAATAGAATACCTGACTTTGATAAGTAATTACCTAAAAATAGGAGATGAAATTATAGTGTTGCGAAATAAATATCATTAATGTACAACTTTATAGTTAGCTACAATAGCCGTTACGCAGTAATAGTTAGCTTTGTGCAGTAATTACCTAAAAATAGGACATCGGATTGTGATGTCGTGGAGTATCATTAACATACAACTTCACAGTGAACCACAGTTTTCATTTTTACACACTTTTTATTATTATTGTTCAAAACGCCACCTAGGGCGTTATCTACGTAACGGCTATTGGAGCTGACTATAAAGTTGTAAATTAATGATATTCATTTTGCGACACTATAATTTCATCTCCTGTTTTTAGGTAATTACTTGTCAAAGCCAGCTAATCTATTTAAAAATATTATGGCTACAAAAATTTAGTAGAGAAGCATTCGAAGAGGGATCCCGTTAAGCTAATGTGGCGCTGTCTTCGTTACTTTTTTAATATCTTGATACTGAGCTGTAGACTAAAGTTACGTGGTAACAAATAGAAATTTGGTTATGATATTGGAACAAAAGGTTTTAATCGAGTTAAAACGATTGTTTCACAATAATCTTTTGCATAGGTTAGTTGGCTTTGTGCAGTAATTTTCTAAAAATAGACCATTGTCTTATAATGTCGGGTAATGAGTAACATTAACATACAACTTTATAGTGGATCACAATTTCCATGTTTACACGCTTTTAGCTGTGCCGTTAGGCAGGCAAAATGGACGATACAAAATTGTAAAATGGACGAGACTCATGGTGTACAGATAACCCTTTTAATATTATTAATTACTCCATAAGCCAATACTTTATCTTTATATATATAACTCTACTGCACGTGTGTATGTCACTGAACTCCTCCTAAACGGCTGGACCGATTTTGATGAATTTCTGTGTGTTCAAGTGGATTCGAGAACGAATTAGATTTACAATTTGATGATTTTTTAAAATTGCATAGAAATACATTAGTAAGTTTATTCCAAAATGTATAAAAAAATAAATGTCCACCAATATAATTAAAGAATATTGTATCTTTTCATTATCGAACATTATTTTATTTTATTAATTTTCTAGGAAGACATACATTATTAATATAAAAAATAGATATGCAAAATAAATATAACACATAGATCAATCAAGATTACAATCCGATATCATATTTTACATAGCTCGACGAGTCAGTGAGCTGAAGTGGCAATGGGCAGGCCACATCGCTCGAAGAACCGATAACCGGTGGGGAGTAAAGGTTCTCGAGTGGCGACCACGTACCGGGAAACGTCTACCAGGCCGTCCCCTTACTAGATGGACCGACGACCTGGTTAGAGTCGCGGGGAGTCGCTGGATGCAGGTGGCTCGGGACCGGTCGATGTGGCTTACCATGAGGGAGGCCTATGTCCAGCAGTGGACGTTTCCCGGCTGATGATGATGATCATATTTTAGGTAATCACCAAAGCCAGCTAGCTATTCGAACTCTTAGATTATGGTAAAATAATTTTTTTATGGGAGCTATCTGAGGAAATTCCCGTTAAAAAACTATTTTTATATTAGAAATAAATGAGAAACGCGTTTTACGATTTTCAATATTTTGTTCCTGTTATCGATGTTCACTTTATCGACATGTACCCATCCCTATCGTTACGTAGTGTTGCGCAACACTGCACGCTTCGACAGAGCTGCGATATGCACGTCGGCACGTCACTACAATGTTGTATCGGTGTTTTATCACGTGAGGAAACTGCTATAACGATCACGATGGAATAATGTTATTGTTAAGACTGGTGTGTACAAGATACAGGAGTTGATCTTTTGCACCGACTTCTAAAAAGAAGAAGGTTGGGCTATATGTTTTATGTGTATGTAATCATAACCTCATCGTAATATTACTCGTTTTTAGGGTTTCGTATCCAAAGAGTAAAACGGATCCTATTATTAAGACTCCGCTCCCCGTCCGTCCGTCTGTTTGTCACCAGGCTCTATCTCACTCTATCTCATGAACCAAACCATAGGGAATCGAACCCGGGACTTCCGGATTGTATGTTTTGTAGCCAGTCTAAGGAAGCTGTTATTTCTTTGTAATAATCGACTTTCAGAGACGACTTTCCGTTGAGTTGTCAATAGATGGCGCGGAAGAGCTCGAAATTAATCTGTCACAAATCATCATGGCAGTCCACACAGTCTCGAAAGGTCTTGTCAACAATTTTGACAGCAGTTATATTCTCTTTGGTAGGTATGACAGTAGTATTCAGAATTCAATATACAAACCCCTTTCGGTTCCTACGAAAAAATATACATTTGACATATATAGATCTGTGATCAGAACTGTATGTGCCCTAGCGACTTGTAGAGTTCTGAGACAGCAGCCGATTTGCTACAGCAAAATAATTAATTTTAAATAAGCCGTTTATTATTATTATTTTGTATGATGTGTCTAATAAAATTGTTCTTGTTGTAAAAATAGTTTTATTAGAACCAAGTAGAACCTAGCGTTACCTCAGCCTCGAGCTGCACGAACGGCGCGCTATCAGCCGCTGATAACAGGTCGTTGACTTCACTTCCTAGTACCACGTGGACTAATGTTTTAGTTATGATTAAGTTTCTTTAAATTACTCCGTAACTTTTACTCTTATTATGTGAAACTTTGGTGGACTATGCTCCATACACTCTCTGTAGGAGAGTAGGCAGTGGGATATGCATATAGGCGGTTGATGAAGTGAAGAACTGAATACGACTTACCATCACGGCTCATGCCCAGCTTGAGGCACTTCTGCAGACGGCAGTACTGGCAGCGATTCCTGTTGACTCGATCCACTACGCACGCCTTGTTCCGAGGACACTGGTAGTTCACCACTGAAATAAACGGCTGTATTAATAACTTGATTAGCTTAGTACCTATCTGCACCTCGTCTAAATAAGGCGAAGGTCCAAAGCCTAAAACTTAGGCGACAGGTTGCTTGCCTTTCGGTATTTTACAGGGCGTGCCCTCCACCCGTACACTGTGGATATTCCTGCAGCTCGCAACAAGCGTTTCGCTTCTTCATTATCATGCGTACAGATAAATATGGAATGTACTACCGGTGTCCGTGTTCCCAGAAAACTACAACTTGGGAATCTTCAAACTAGGGGTTCAAACTTTGCGAACGGTTTTCGTTGCGGGATTTACCGGTTTTACCATATCAGGCGAATGATAAAAATAGAGTTGATTTCAAATTATATTTTTACTATTTTCTAATGGGCTCAAGTAGACACTAATTAAAAATATAATTGGTAAATTTGAAATAACTTTTTCGTTGTGATACATTGTGAACATTTCAAGTTATATTGGCAATACCGGAGGCGAATGATTTGAAAATACGGTCAAACTTATTTTCATGTAGTCGATCGTGACTTAAGTCGTATGTGATGATGCTATGTCACACGAGCGAATCAAAAATAGAGCTCATAACCTACGCAATAAGATAAACGAATGAATGATTTTGAAGTTGTTTACATCGTAGGCCACATCATCGCTTACCATCAGGTGAGATCGTGGACAAGCGTTGATCTATATTCTATATAAAAAACTGAAATGTTCTGTCATAATGATGCCGACCTGTACTCTGTGACCTTCTGAAAAATCCCTTGCACCCTTCACATGTGATGACGCCATAGTGCACTCCTGACGACTTATCTCCGCAGACCTTGCATGGTATTATCTCGATTTGGGCTGAAACAAAAGAAAACATGGCGTTAGGTCTTGTCGTCAGTCATTGCGATTTCCTTGAAGTTTCCTGAATTTCTTTTACCATCATCAACACACACTCGTAAACAGCCTATATACGTCATCACTGCAGGTCTCAGTCCTACTCTCCTACAGAGAGTGTATGGGACATAGTGCACCACGCGGGACCAGTGCGCATTGGTAGACTTCACACACTTCTTTCACCATAATCTTTGTCATAATATAAAAAATTATGACATCGTATTGTAATTAAATGCGTGCAAATTGTTAAAATCTGGTTAGAATAGGGTCTGGCTGAAAATCAGTGTTGTGATTTTCAGCAGAAAAGCATAACGGGTACTGAGACAGCTCCTGCCACAGAACCTTCTCATTTGAATGTGTATTTATCGTAATGTTTGAATTAGTTTTATATATATGTGTAATTTGTGTGTATTGTATGTGTAATTTGACTGTGGCAAATAAATGGTTTAAATAAATTGTTTAAATAAATTGTTTAAATAGCACGTATGTGTTCCGGTAATATAGCTGGTGTGTTATTATTAATAACTTTCTGTTTATGGGGTGGACATCTGATTTTTTACAGCTTTTTATCACTAAACATCAGGTGAGACGAAGGCCAAGTGCAAACCCACTGTGTGTAAACTCATCTGATGGTAAGTGAATTAAAGCACTAAATAAGTTCATTAATGTATTTTAATAAAATATTTTACAGCAAAAAGCCTAAAAACTCTTTATCGTCAAATAAAAGCTCCAAAAAAGCAATGAATTAAAACAAATTGAAATAAATAACCACGGGAAGCCAGTTAGTGGGTACTTTGATAAAAATATATTTTTCCCGCCTTTTTCCCGGCGGCCATTGAACCCAGCAAGGTCGGGGCGGGTTCGTTCAACTCGACCACATGGATACGTTGACAGGTTTCATAGTGATGAGACATACTCGATACGGTTTTAAAAACCGGATTTAATTTATAATGAACTAGCTTCTGTCTGCGACTTCGCCCGCTCCAACTTCAGGATTTATCTCATGGTAGCTTGTTAGATAGAACAGCATGAAAAGTAGCCTTTGTAAAAATGACCTTTTATGACCTTTCAAATGTCCCTCTACAAAAATCAAAGCATATAAAGCAAAAACTTTTTTTAGGTAGTGTACATACGAGTAAGTTAATTAATATTTTTTCAGTGAATCTATCATATGTTTTATTAGTAATCCTGCTATTCGTAGCAGAGTCAAATTCAAAACAATTCAAGATCATAAAATTCGTTTTAGCCGTTTTTAATTTATACATGGTGCAGCTTACACGATTTTGTTTTATTTATATAGAAGACTTATTATTATTCAGCAAGATTGTTTATTCTCCATTTTTCAGCGGGCCGTAGCCAAGCAAGAAAAACAAAAACAACATGTTATTTTCTGAATCATCCATTATTTTCGACGATGCTACGCATTACTCTAAAAAATGACTATTTACTCTTCTTCCTGTTATATTCTACAGAGAAAACGGAAAAACGGTAGAGCATTCAATAATTTAGTAATCCGGGAAATCCCCTATTGTCGCCCATCACTAAATGCACATGTGTGCACTAAAGTCGTAACAACAACTACATTCAACGTTGTTGTATAAACATATTGTTAACACACGATGTTGCCAGTGTAAATAATTATTGCACGTACAAAATTGCATTCAAGTTACGTCGTTTAAATATATTTATAACATTATAATTATTCATATCATGACGTAAGGACAGTGAATACAATTTGATTATCAAAAATACGCAACATTGTGAATTCGAAAGTTTGTTTGCGCTGCGATTGGTTAAAACAAAGCTGTCAATTTCTCAGAAGTGTACTTTACTGTCATCAACTCCTGCGCAAGTGATCAATGCCATCCCTGTACTTGCACTTTTTCTGTGTTTTAGGGTACCGTACTTGAAAAGGAAAATAGGATCTTATATCACTTTGCTGTCCGTGGTTCTGTCAGTCTGTCAGGACCCTTTTCTCAGGAACGCGTGGAGGTATCAAGTCGAAATTAATATCAAATACGCAAATCTGCAGTCCCTTGGAGGTATGAAAAAATCAAGCTTCTAAGTCAACGCAATAAAAAGATATATCAAATTATGTCGCATATTTCCTTACAATTAACATTGATAAAACAGTTGTGTTAGTTAGATTTTTATGAGCTTTGATTTGTTGAATTTATATACGCCCCGAATGGCAGAATAACTATTAAAACATTGGATATTTATATACATTTTCTCATACATTCACGACCTAAGAGAAAGTTTGCATGACTTAATTTTTGTAGTAGGATAGTTGAAAAGATTAAAAAGTCAAGGGCTGCTTTTTATGCTAATCGAAGGAGTAGTTCCCATCGGTAGCAGCAGAAACGACTAAAAATGGTGGGAAATGAACCTAAATCCGAGACAACACAAATATAAGATAGGCTATAAGATAATGCTTTAAATTAAATTGCAAACATTGAAACAGGTAAAGTGTAGAAACAATTAAAAAGGACGCAACATCCCGCGACAATTTTAACAATCATTAATTTGACAACGGCTTTGCTGTTTGCGAAACTGAGCGATTGTTGCCGTCGCGTCGGTACAGGTGTTGATAAGGATAGCTATTGTGAGACAGAGGATGTATCGCAATATCCCCCGTGCAATATACCTGAATATACTGTACTTTGATCTCTGCTAAGGTTAAGACTTCACATCTTCCCGCTAAGTCTGTAAGAAATAGTGCGCCTGCTACAAGATTTTTGGTTCGGATTTTTTTCGGATTTGGTGCATATTTTGTATACGAGTATCCGAAATTCGGATTTTGAGTGGATAGCAATCGGTGAAATATAGTCACAGTTCCGTTAGCTTTTTTACCCCCGACACCAAAAGAGGGTTGTTATACGTTAGATGCCAATGTCTGTTTGTAGAACAGATGGACCGATTTTGATGCGGGTATTTTACGTGAAAGCATATTTCCTTGCGGTGGTATAAATTGGTAAAAATCTATTCAACAGTTTGAGCTGAAGCATTGTCGGCATAAAATGGAATATATTTTTTATTTTCGTATGCTTTATTTAACTTGTTTACAATACATGAAATATACAAAATAAAGATGTCGGCAATTCAATGCCGAATAACATTTACCACTTGGGAAAAAACATACAAAAAAAACATTCATCATCATCATCCGGGAAACGTCCACTGCTGGACATAGGCCTCCTTCATGGTACGCCACATTGACCGGTCCCGAGTCACCTGCATCCAGCGACTCCCCGCGACCTTAACCAGATCGTCGGTCCATCTAGTAGGGGGACGGCCCGGTAGACGTTTCCCGGTACGTGGTCGCCACTCGAGAACTTTTACTCAGCCTGCCCATTGCCACTTCAGCTCACTGACTCGTCGAGCTATGTCGTTGACCTTAGTTCGTCTATGGATTTCCTCGTTCCGGATTTTATCACGTAAAGAAACTCCGAGCATAACTCGTTCCGTTGCTCGATGAGTGACTATGAGCTTGTTTTAAAAAAAATTCTAACCATCTTTTGATTTTTTTTCTTTATTTAACTGCTGGCTGGATATATAACGCCTCTAGCTAGCTATCACTATGTTATCAAAACTACCGCTAAATAAGTTTTGTAAGAAAGGTATCGCTAGTGCCGCCTACATCAGATGAGGCTTCTGGGTAAGCATGCTTGTATAGGTGTGATACGCAATTATGACTTACCTTGTTGGGTAGGATAATAAAATATTATTCTCTTACACATTATGTACCGAAATTTATTAAGCATTTTACTATTGTATGATACATTTTAATATGCAGTAATAAATAATCTATGATTTTGATTTGAAAGTCACTTATTTACAATATAATATGTACCGAAAATAACAATTATAATATTTAAATTGATATATAAATTCAGTCCTACACGTGTGAGGCAATCAATTAATTAAAAACCTCGTTAATTTGATATTAATTCTGACAATATCTTGAGGATATGAAAAGTCATTAGTACCAAGAGTTGTCTTCTATACATACTTAATATTATAAATGCTACTTTGTTTGTATGTCCTTGAGTTTCAACCGACTTCTAAAAAGGAGAAGGTTCTCAATTCGACGCGTATTTTTTTTGTATGTGTGTTACGCGATAACTCCGCCAATAGTGAACCGATTTTGATAATTCTTTGTTCGTTTGATAGTGCATATTTCAGAGGTGGTCCCATATAAATTTTATCGAAATTGATTGAGCACGTTTTGAGAGAAAAAACAAAATACATTTTTTAAGGCAATTGAAGTTTTTAATTCTTTTTGAACGCGTTAATTATTAGTATAAGGATAGTTGAAGGACTGGAAAAGGACTTAGGATACATTTTACCCCGATCGAGCTAGTAGTTTCTGTAGGATAATTTCTGTAGCACCACACACATGAAGTCGCAAGCAAAAGTTTTCAGTAGATTATAGCTCTATATTCTGCCATGTCTCATCACCATCAGCCAGGAAACGTCCACTGCTGGACATAGGCCTCCCTCATGGTACGCCACATCGACCGGTCCCGAGCCACCTGCATCCAGCGACTCCCTGCGACTCTAACCAGGTCGTCGCTCCATTTAGTAGGAGGACTGCCCAGTACATGTTTCCCGGTACGTGGTCGGTACTCGAGAAGTTTTACTCCCCCATCAGTTATCTGTACTGCGAGCGTCGAATATGTCCAGCAGTGGACGTTTCTCGGCTGGTGATGAATAATGTGAACTTACAAAGTAAAAAAAAGCCAAGTTCTTTCAAGTATGTCATTAATTTTCGATTAAATAGTTCAAATGGTAATAATTTAATGACATTTATTGGTAAAGCATTATAAAAAATTGACTAACATTAAATTTCATGGTTTTTTTAATATATAATGCTACAATAATTTCTATTAGAATGGATGTAAACTCATATAGTCCGTGGCTCCGCCCTTATAAAATATTTTCATTTTGTAAACCTTGCCAGGTTACCGAAACTTATGATGATGAATGATGAAACCGATGATCGTCTGCCCAAAACAAACTTCAAAGAATCACAACACTACCAAAAAGCTTTGACAAATATAATATCAGATGAGTTATCGATAATAATCAACTAAAAACATTATCGTTCTGTTAAAACCGCAAAGCGAACGACAAGTTGTAGAGTCTGAACTAGATCGACAGAACGGGGTCACTGACCCCTTACGTCACAATCAGCTGACGCGCGTCTCGCTGTCCCGCTCGCACATCTAAAGATACCATGCTGTACGGAAGTCTTGCAGATAGCTTATAGCTGTTTATCGGCTTTACAATACGATAGCCTCAAGTCGTCAGATGCATGGGTAATTGGTATGGGACTTTAGTACCAATAAGTTATCATTCTAGGCTCAAATCACGTCACAAGCCCGAACAAGATATTTAACATACGATTCACTTTCGAGATCAAAGTTTTTATATGAAAAGTTTCCCAACGTCCGGCCCATAAAACCTCATGTAAAAAATCATGTAAATGTGCTTCTTTTTGGGGGTTTCGTACCTCAAAAAGAAAAAAGGTATCACTTTGTTGTCCGTCTGTCTGTCAAGACCCTTTTTCTCGGGATCGCGTTGAGATATCAAGTTGAAATTAATATCGAATACTCAAGTCTACCGTCCCTTGGATCTGTGAAAAAATCATACTTATAGGTCAACGCAATAAAAAGATACAGCAGTACTTTAGATCATTTCCTTGCAAAATGCAAGGGAACTAAAACCTATAGGGTACTTCCCGTTGACCTATAATAATGAAATTTGGCAAGAAGCCAGGTCTTACAGCACAACCATAGGAATAAATCTGTAAACCAGAATTTTCTAATTATAACACACTTTTTATGTTTACAAACTTAACTTTGTAGTTGAAAGCCATACGTCGGGTATGTAATGTAACTGCAAAGTAAAGTTGGTTCTTCAATCGGACTATATTTTCGGTAGAGCATGATTTTCAGTATTTTCAGTTTCCAATCAACATTAGATACCAGGGTACCAGCAACAACAGGGTACCGGTGTCGAATCAGTCAAGCCCACGCGTGGGCCCAGCTGATAGCATCGCGTCAACGACCTCTAAAGGTACAATCGGGATGTTGACGTCACAACGCAAGAATGTTAATAAATCCGTTACGGCTGGCCGGGTAACCGGTACTGTTATCCCTAAAGGTAGCCTAACATTTTTTTATGTTTTCGTTTGAATACGTCAAGGTCATAATATGAGGTCCTATAAATTGTGAGATATGGGTCAAAAACCAAGTCAAAAGGCAGGTTATGATTTTAGCTACTTCTATATGTATCTGTGCCCTACATAAATTTGTCATCGATGGGTTGTATGAATCAGGATCAAAATAGCTATCTAGCTGTTCTAATATCATTGAATTGACATAAGCCAGAACGAGATAAACATACATGACATGCCGCAAATAAACTTCGTCCACGTCATGTATATCAACATCAACAGCCTATATATATCCCCACTGCAGGGTCTCAGTCCTACTCTCCTACAGAGAGTGTATGGGACATAGTACACCATGCGGGACCAGTGCGGATTGGTAGACTTCACACACATGTTTGAATTTCTGCACATTTTTTTATATACAGCGCGCTATTGCACTAATAACTTACGTATTGGCGTAAAAAGAATTCAGCATCAGACGGGTCATGTCCACTGCTGAACAAACACTTCCCCCTCAGGCCCCTGACACTTCATACAAACCAATACATAAGTATTACACATGTAGTTTTTTTTTTGCTCAAATTCTAAAATCATTAGCCGTTTTCTTTTACATATATCATTTTATAGTATATTAAAGACTGACTAGATGGTCATAGACTACATTGGTGATTTCATGTTGTCCAGTGCTGATAGGTAGACTTCACACACACCTTTGTATTTCTTCTCAGGAGTGTGCAGGTTTCCTCACGATGTTTTCCTTCACAGAAAAGCCAATGGTGATGATTTGTATCATTCGTACATAAATTCAAAATAACAAATTGTAACTCATTGGTTCGAGCCAGGATCGAACACAGACCTCGATTGTTCAAGGACTGACATTCTACGACATATGTATAGACTCTACTATATGCAACCCTGGTACTCGAAGCCCCCCGTGCCAACGATATATAGACATAACAACAAATAAATTATTACATGGTATATAGTTTTGGCATCACATCAGCTGTAACTAAAGCGAGTAATTTCGAGTGCATTGCCCTGAGTATTTTGTTATTTCATACATACTCTTGGATCGATTTTATTTAAATTGAAGATAATACGTTTACTTATGTACACTCGAGTACAAAAATATGTATCCACTTTTGAACCAAGTCACACTCACTCTTGCTTGTTGGTATTTTTGTACTCGAGTGTACAGTAGGTGTCCACTTGGCAACTCTCCTGACTGTCTTGACGTTGAATAGGAAAGCGAAGGTTTGGCAGCAGACTTAGGTAAAATGGTGGTAGCTAGGCAGGCAGACATAGATAATTTCCTGTTAATAACCAAAGCTAGTAAAGTCTGTTCGCTTAGGTAGAAGTACCGCTCGGCACACACCGCCTCTATTCAAAGGAAGACAACGCGATATCATAAGGAGCCGGCTGCGGAGTATACCCGCTGGTAAATAACACGTTCTGCGAATTGATGCAGCTAAAGCCTGGTCTTGTACACTTATAATTTTTAAAGGCCATTATCAAATAAAAGTAATTTAGTTACCATTTTTGTATGTTTTGGTTTAGTTTATTTGTACAAAAACATATAAAACGCACGAAACAGGTAAGACTTGACGTTGAGAACAAAGATGGCGTCAATAAAATGACGTTTGACGCTGTCACTTAGTACAATAAGAATGATTTTGTACAATTAAAATATATTCAAAAACGCTATTCTAGTATTTTTCTATACATATTTATATTATAACTTGATTTTTTAAATAGTGTACAAGTGCAGGCCGAATTTGAAACAACTCTTCTGCAATTTACATCGAGGCATCGCAGTGAAGTTATGTATATTGTTTTATATTTAATATAACATAATGAAATTAGTCCGAGAAATTATTGTTATACTTTATACCGTATGGATTTGCTGTCAAAGATATATAATCTGTGATACAAGTAGTAGATACATTATTTCAAGTTGAAAATTCAATCGATACTAGATACTAGATTTTAAGAGGGTATGCTGGTGTCAAAGCGCCCACACAAACGTAGTCCAGTCATATTTTGAGTATTAAGCTATGAAAATCTATGAAATTTTCAAGACACAATCTAGAAACAAATATCTGTGTCGGTGGTGAGTCAGATTTTCGTTTAAATATATACTTCCAGAGTTAAAGGGCGTCAAATAATTGTATTTTACGGTCATAAAAAGCCCCAACTTTGAACCTGATTTACAAGAGTATGAATCGATTTAGAACAATTTGGAAAAACCACATACATCTGAAATTTCATTAGTATACTGTATTTAAAAAATGGTTACATAATATACTGTATCCTTCAAATGATCCCTGGACTACGAAACATCCAAATAACGGGTGGATAACATGGCGTAATGTATGCTGTCTCACCGTACGCGCTCGGGTAGGATAGGGCTCAGATAGGGACAGCTACAAAACAATCCGAATTTGAATGCGGCCACATGTTCTTACCAACATAGCCTCTTAATGACAGCATCTCGTGTATTAAAAAGAGATGACAATAGCCACATTCGCACGTCTTGTAACACAACGCCCCGGTTTTTGACAACTGAAATGTTTATTAGTTGTCCTGCAGGTTAACTAATGCAGTACTAAGGAAAAGGTGTTTTCCGAACCCATAATCATAATATTTATTTTGCATAAACATGGTTACAAGGTGTTATTTTACAATTTAAAGTACAAATACATTTTTAGCCACATTAATACTAGGCATGCAAAATTAATGAGTCTTATACTTAGTGCGCAATTCGCTTAATTTAACACGGAGCATGTATATTCATCTCATTCTATCTTATGTCAAATCACTTACGTTAGAAAGGCTAGACTATAGTTCAAAACATTTTCAGCTCAATGCAAAAGCCAAAATCAAAACTATATTGCAAGAGCATGTCAGATTTCAGCGGTTCTCTATTCAAATTTCGAACGAATTCGCTCTATTGTAGTCTGCCTCGCTTATGACGTGGGTGATTAAAATTCATCCGCGAACAAACTAGTATATGTGGCTTGACCGTTCGTTAACCCACGTCGAGCCGTGGGTGTGTTCCAGGTACCGCTAGATAACAGACGTATCAATCTTGGTACTAAATCATACAATCTGTATATTATAAGAGACTTCCCTCAATGACTGACCGGCCCAAACCACTTCAGCTAGTACTTCCAAATGGGAACATCGAACCCTTTGATACTGTAGAGTACCATGAGTGGTTTCTCCAAATTCAACCTCTAAGGGGTTGAAAAATGACGAAACGTTTTATGGGCAAAGCACTTGAGTGTAATTAGTAAAATAAATACAGAACGGACGTTCACCACCTCCCACAATTCCGCGATGCCTCACCTCTCCCCGCAAGGAAGTGATCCTCTCGGGGGTCGATAATATCGCGCGGGCGTACTCCCTCACATATGCGCGTATATACAAACGTCATCCGTTCGATGTTTGCAAATATGAACCGATATCACAACATTTGTTTGAATTATCCGCATGTGCTTGAGCTAGATTTCAAATTGAGAACATCAATTCTAATGAAAATGTAGTGTAATGAATGATTCCTCTAAATTCAACCCCTAAGGGGATTAAACATGGTTAAAAGTATTTTATGGGCAAACACTTACGCTTGGAACTTCAAATTTGGAACATCGATCCCTTTGGTTATGTAGGGCACCAAGAAATGATGTTTTGAAATTCAAAATAAGGGAATGAAACGGGGCAAAAATATTTGTATAACCAAGAAATTCTACCTTGCAGGGGATGAAAAATGTTGAAACGTTTTTATAGTCAAACCACATTAGCTAAGAACTTCAAATTTGGAACATCGATTCTAATTATAATGTAGGTTTAGTACCGTTAAAGGGATAAAAATTCCTATTCCTATTATTAAATAATAATCTTTTACCATAATTAATTAGGGCTTTTGCAGTAGTTATAAAAAAATAGGACATCGGGTTATAATGTCAAGAAATGAGTATCATTGACATAAAATTTCATAGTGAATCACTATTTTCATATAACAGTCACTGTATCTTACGAGTACATCAAAGTTGTACATACGATACATTTCTCGTCACTATAATCCGATTTTTAGTAAACTACTGCCCAGGTAGTCTATTTTATATCATTATGGTAAAAGAAATTTTGTATGGAAGCATTTTAAGACACATCCCGTTAATAAATAAAGTGTGCAAAGAAATCAATCTTTAACGACTCAATCTAGCTCCATAAAGATTACTTCCAATGTTAACATCAGTGAGTTTGAAGATCTTTTAATTTTCGTCTGAGTTTAAAAGCAATAAAATAATTTTTCGAACGCTCCCGTCCCGTCTGCTTGAACTCGGGACTAAAATAGAGAGTTCAAGGTCCCCAGTTATACATGAAGAGCGACGCATATTCTAAGAAAAAACCTTGTATTAGCTTTTATCTCTAGTTTCCTAAGCAACAAGAATCGATATCGAATAACTAGGACCAGTAAGGAAGGAAGGAGGAAGTGAATTGCACCTTTGGACATGTTTTTGACAGAGCAATAATGACATCTCGTAGTCGTCCAAACTTGTAACTTCATCTAAACCAGAGTTTCCCAACCTTTTGTTGTTGAACTATTAAAAATATTTTCATCTCCACATTAACGCACATTATGTAATTAAAAGTCTTTTATTTTACTTCTAATAAATACACTTTGAAAGTTTTAGTTAAGTTAAGTTGTTTTTATCCAAAACAATTAATACAATTTGAGTAGTATGAGACACTTGGAGATTGCATGTTTTGTACCAGTTGGTTGATTCTAGGTTCTGTTTCTGCCAGAGCTATCAACATTAAGAGCATTTAGTTGACTAGACTGAGTAGACTGTTTAATGTTAATTAAAACAAAACAGCGAAATTTTCTCTGAAAAAAAAATATGAAAAGAAAATGCCCGTGCTTGGGAACTCCTGATCTACACTCATGTCTTAAAATCCTAATTAAGATTTTTTTTAAATACAATAACGACAAACTTCATTTCACTTCCACCCGTAATCAGTAAAAAAACTAAAGTATTGTCATAGACATAATAGCAGTACGCTCCGCTCAGCTATAGATAATATCTTATTTAGGATACACCAACGTATTTAAATCTATCCTGCTTTCGCACATGTAATCCGCCAAAAGAAAAAACAAGACCGCAACATTTTTATCAGTACGTCGATTATAGCCTCGTTATTACAATCGGACTTACAATCCAGTTAGGACGGTGGTAGGATATTTATGCTACGAAATAGCAGTTGTGTTCCGATATATAAAAAAAATAACAGAGCCTCATTCGATTCCAAATACTCGTACTATTTTTGGATAGCACTTTATTTTCCTAACTACCCGCCATTTTGTAAATACACGCCGCTTCTAATAATTCCGATTGACCAAAATACTAGGAGATATGAGGGATAAGCAGATAACAGAACGTGGGCTTGCTGGAATCATAACCCTCTAATAGACTTTGGCGTAGTCGGGTAAAAAGTTAATGCAAAACGATCTCATTAAATGTCATCAAGCCCATTGTTAGAAGCAACCTGCACAAAGCGAGTGCGTTCCTGAACACGCAACAAATTAAAATTAATAAAACAAAAGAAACAATCCACCACACAACACGTGCTCGGGCGGGCGTTGACCCGTTACGTCACGATGACGTCATTGCGTCACTTCAGGGCGCGCTCCGCGCCGACTTGACGAGTGACGGTTTTTAATGACGAGATACAGATTTGAAAAAGGAACTTCGATGATGACACAGCGCCATTTTGTTTATGGTTCGCTTTAAGATTTTATTAGCAAAACGAATGTATGATTTCGTAATGTTGTGAAAAGTATTGTTTTTGTGTTAATTTCTGTTATGTGTTGGTCGGGTTGGATTTATTAGAACATGTATAGCACAGAGTTCCGGTTAATTATCCAATTGCATATGTCCATAGTAGGGCTCCACCAGTACATAGTCGACATCCCTGCGGCTCGCACAAAGCTTTTTGATTGTAAGTATATCATACATACAGCCAGGGAATGGAACGCACTGCCGGCGTTTCAATTGCCACATAGCTACAACTTGGTGCAAGATGGTGAACAGGTAGGCAGGTAGGCCACATCGCGTACCTTCAGGTGAAATCGTGGCCAAGCGTTGATCTATGTTGTTGACCACCTCTTGAATATTTTTCCCTTAGTCGCTTTTTACGACACCCATGGGATGGCATGGGGTGGTCTTATTCTAAATCTGAAACATCCTTTCACACAAAAATTCTTTTCAAAAATCATTTCTTGAAGAATCTTTGCTTTTCTTTATGACATAGGCAACCTGTCGGCAAAATATCATCAGAATGACCTTAAAAAATTCATTCACGGATAGATGGCACCGTAGTAGCAAAATTTAACTGTCAAATGTTCATTTCTTCGTCTGAATTGAAAGCAAGGAGTTTATACACTGTCGTTCACCCACCAAAGAGAGTGTAATTGTGTATATTGGCTGTGTAAATATATCTGTCAAAGCTGTTAACTTTTTGGGGGTGTGTGGACTGCCATGATGAACTTATGACAGATTGATTTCTACCTCTTCCACGCCATCTATTGACACCTTAGAGAACTCAACTGACAGACGTCTCTAAAAACGCCTCATTGGTTTAGTTTTAAAATGTCAACAAACAGACCGACCAACAGATTGATATCGAAATAGTTGTTTTCGTATATATTAATTTGATAATGCCATCATTGTATAAAGACACAACATTACTAAAGATAGACAAAGCAAACAAACTGTTACAGATAACAAATTTTTTTGTAAAAAAAATTCCCACCAGGAAAAGGCAAAGGCAAAACACCATACAGCCATGTCTTTGATAATGATATTCTATCTTAGAATTTTAAGGTTATAAAAACAAGGCTGAAGTCATTTCTTCAGTTTTCTCAATAAAATGAATAAATTTTATCGCTTGTTTTGAGGATTCTTGACGAGAATTTCAAAGGTCAGCCTTGGTTTCAACATAATTCAAAAGAATCATTATGCCGAATGTACTCGACATGGTAAACCCTTTCGATCGCGTCGAAACCCTCGCAATTTTGCGTAATTGATACTATAACACCATCCATGACATTTTTTGCACTATATCACACCATTATAACACAAAAAACACACATAACAGTATTATTAACGAATTACTAAAATTGCAATAAATCGTAGTAATTGATTTCAACGATCACATACTTTTTTCTATAAAAATTTCACACTGGCCGCTATGTAGCTACATTTGAAATTCGAATCTCTGTATGATAACATGACTTCATATTTAAAATAGGAATCATAGAGCATAGCAACGGATCGCTACCCGATTAGGTTAGAAAAAAGTCAACAATGCAAGTCAAAGTGCAAGGCAAGTGGAGTTCGTTCACCCCTGAACGCCACGTGCGGAGCAATGCGTGTTATGGAAGTTGTAATATGAACTTTTACATCAAATTGATTTGTACTTGCTGATCGTCAGTCATTGAAAAATGCAGGTCTGGGTTCGATCCTGGCTCGTACCAATGAGTTACAATTTGTTATTTGGAATTTATATAAGAATCATAAAATCATTACCATTGGCTTTTCGGTGAAGGAAAACGTCGTGAGGAAACCTGCACACTCCTGAGAAGAAATTCAAAGGTGTGTGTGAAGTCTACCAATGCGCACTGGTCCCGCGTGGTGTACTATGTCCCATACACTCTCTGTAGGAGAGTAGACCTGAGCCCCTGCAGTGGGGACATATGTATGCTGTTGATGATGAATCATTATGCGATGGTAGTTGGACAGAAAATGTCCTTACCAGATATAGGTGACATGGTGTTACATAGCCAAATAGATAAAAGCCCTACACATCAAATGTCAGAGAAAACCGGCGCTGGGAATCGAAGCCGGGACCTCTAGATTATGAGTCAAAAGGCATGTTATTATTTTAGCAACCTTTGTATGTATATGTCCATCTGATCCCTCACATCTCCTAAACTACTCATAGTATTTCAACAAATGAGGTGTCGTTGGAAGCGTTGTGTTTTGCCGCGGGTTATAAGCTAAGTGACGTTGCATAGAATTCAAAATGGTGGCTTGTAGGGGAGTTAAGGATAAAATAATAATTAAAGATTGCAATATCGTGTTTGGTATCAAATGAAAGGTCTTGTTGAGTAAATTTGTAGAGAAAAAATGTAGTTTACATATAATTACATATAAAAAAATAATTTTAAATTTAATATTGCTGCTAAGACGTTTCGTAGCTAGGTTTTAGTTTTACTCGACAGCGCCAGAAGAATAATTTTGTTTTTAGAGAGTATGTATTCAGGTATAACTGTTTGACACGCTCTGCAGCCTGAACGGCTCGATGGATTTTAGCTTGAGAGGTGTCGTTAGATTCGTATTTACTGTGAGACACTGGGTAGACAAAATTTTACGCAGTCGGGTTTTAAAAAAGTTACTTTTCATTAATTTAAATTTATTAAACTTTCTTATTGTTAGGTAAATGTCTTACAAAATCCAGCTGGTTTATGCGAAGCCATTTTATTATGAAAAAATATGCAACGATTTTTAAAATGTTCATCCAAACTGCAATGACGCACCGAATGCCCTAAAAACACATATTTATTTACAATTATGCAGACTAGGGCGCCCCCAATTGCATTTAAATGTTTGTGCCCCACATTTATATAATTTTCCACTGTTAGCTTGGGTTTTTCTTTGTTTAACTATTTGTGTTAATTGTACCACAGATTTGGGCTAGAACGATTCGAGTCCAGGGTCAAACATTAAAAAGGACAAGTAGAGTATCATCATAACCTTTGATGGGTGGCAACCCAGTGGGTTTACATTTGACCTTCATTTCACCTGATGGTAAGTGATTATAAGGCCTTTATATAGTAACCCTCAAGCTCATCTCCTCCATGAAAGTTTCATACTAAATTTCTGTTGCCATAATCTTTTAAAGTATAATAGCTGGATTTGTGTAGTAACTATCTAACAATGGGATTGTGATGTCGCGAAATGAGTATCATTAACATACAACTTCACAGTGAATCACTGTTTACAATTTAAACATTTTTTCAATTATTGTTCAAAGCGCCATCTATGAACCATTAGCTGCGTAACTGTAGCTAACTAAAGTTGTAAATTAATGATATTTATTTCGCGACACTTTAATTTCATCTCATATTTTCAGGTAATTACTTATCAAAGCCAGCTATTATATTTTCAAAGATTATGACAATAGAAATTTAGTATGGAAGCATTAGGAGAGGGATAACGATAATAAACATAATTCCAATCTTTAAATGACTTTTAATTAAGGGCCCTCAATACCTAAGCTGATAAACTTTGGATATATTGAAGTAAATAATTGTTTACCTTTATATATCTTAAATAAACATCCAACTAAACGGAATGATACATTTGTTTGTTTGTTCAAGATCAAAGCGGTTTCGGTTTCGATTTCAATTAATTTGGTCTCAACTCAAGGTCAAATTGAGTCACATTTATAACTGACTAAATATACCGTCTGCGTGGACTTTATTACATATCCCATAGGAACTACATGTTCGATCAGGATAAAAAGAAGCCTACGTCCTTATCTGGCCTTTCAATCAATCAATCAAATATACTTTATTGCACACACACACAAAAACCTAAACAGAACATAAAAGCTACAAAGAAGGCTATATATACATACATATAATGGATAAACAATAGACAAAATACTGTGGATCAGGAAGAGAAGGAAATCAGAGGAGATCAGGAAGGAAAGAAGAAAGGCTGCTAAGGAATATTCTGTTCAAGGAAATATGTTTTAGGCTAGTTTTGAAGGATTGTAAAGAAATTTCAACTATACCTGTACCTGTAATTTTGACATTATGTTAGGTCATGATATTTATTATTTAATTTTCCCATGGTTTAATAGTTAATCTGCTATTCACGGCGGAGACAAGTTCAAAATATAAAAATCATTAAAATCTGTTCAGCCGTTATTTTATGGAAATAAAGCTAAACAAAATATAAATAAGGATACCTTCATAATTCCGGCTTTAGAATATCATCTTTACATAGCTTCCGGTGAGTGTGAAAGAGAAATATATATTTTACGGGTTCTCGCTTGTTAAAAACATACGATGTGTTTGCATTTGGCCTTTATCTCCAGTAGACGATGAGGGCGTTGGATGGTGCGCGTGCGCAGCCAGAAACTTCAACCTAACGAGGCGCTGGCTCTGCTACCTTTCATACCGGAACACAGCAGTGCTATTAACACTGCTGTTTGGCGGCAGACTTAGGTAACATGGTGGTAGCCAGCGGACATACAAAATCGAACCCGGGACCTTCGGATTGTCAGTCGAAACGTGTAGCTATTAGGCCATGGAGGTGGAGGAGTGCTTACCAAATCTTGATCCAGTCAAATCGAATACCGTTATTTTCACAAGAAATGTGATACAAATCCTTTACTTCGAAAAGGCGTTATTTATCTGTAACGATATACATATATGTAGAGAATATGTGTTCCAGTAACATATCTATCACCTAAGGGGTGAGCTTTATATACGCTTTATCCTAAGGTGCTATACTGTTGAGTTTTAATGGTCAATCGATGTTGTAATTTTCTCTACGAATTTAGCGATTTCCTAATCAAACAATATCAAAAGATCCTCTATGACATCACAGCCTCATCCAGCATATACCTATCTGAAACCTATACAGATATAGTATGCCAGCACAGACGCTGTCTGGCCTCGATCTAGGCTGGGCTTGGGGCAATGACCTCGTTCGGGGCACGCACCCTGAAAAATGGCCGCTCGCAAGATTCGGGGCGAAACACACGATTTGTGAATTCTGTGACCGGGTTATAGTGGGCTCTTAATGTCAACGTCAAGATTCCAAATTCGAATTACACATACTTTCCCAAGTACTGGCCGCTAGTAATGTAAACTTTTTCCAAGATCCCATTTTTTTCCAAATTCAAAATCGAGTAAGAGACAGCAAATATATATGCGATTAGTGAACCATGAAGAATACTTTAAAACGTGTTTTGTTTTCGGCAAACATGTCAAGTTAAAACAACGTTATCTGCGAGGATATTCAATTTCCTTTTCGATTTCGAATTAAATAAGGAAATAACGTTTAGACTATTTTTTAAAAATTGTGACGTATTTTCTTTAGGGGTTTTCTTTGCTTCGTCAATAGTGCGTGCCATCTTCTATGAAGGCAATATTAAAATAATATGAGACTTCAAATTGTATATCAACAACAAAATTTCGTACATTCGTACGTAGTCGGTTTCGGAATTTTGGAAAAAATAATGACACATTTTTACCATATAAAAGACATCAACGAGATTAGCAAGAAAATTCGTCGTTCCTAATCTTTAATTAAAATTTAAGTAACATAGTATGAATGAAAGTTGTTTTAATTCAGCCCATAGAAAGTAAAATCTCGTCTGAAATATATAATGTCATACCTAAATCTGAAACCCAGGAAATATTTAATAAAACAGATGCTTTGAATTCCACCATGCAGCTGGGGTCAGTCGTAGCGTTTTTTTTTTAATGATAAATTTTCCAATTCTTCAGCTAATTTGAGATGGAAATTTCCTTACATCTGACTATCCAAAAGAAGTATTTTAGCCTATAATCCTAAATCTATACTTTCATGTACGCAGTCTATAGTAAAGTAAATATTCTTTATATTTAATCTAGAACAAATTACCTCTGATGGAATTGGCAGCCTTTTTATCCATGAATATTCCAGAAAGTGAGGATCCGAACATGCTTTCACTGCTTCCGGGCGGAGGGGGCGACGTGCTATCCGCCACGGACCCTGAGGTGATGTCCTGCATCATCTGCCCGTGCATCACCCCCTGGTGATCCGTGTGAGGTTCTCTCTTCAGCTGCATGCCCTGAGGCAGCTGCCCCTGGGCTTGGTGGAGCATAGTCGAGGCGGAGGAGTGCCCGCCATGTTGATCAGGCGGCCATTGCGACCCGAATAAGTCGTGGAACTGGCTGTTGTTCATCGTTCGCTTTTTAAAAACTTGAAAAAACTCTTTAGGTTATTTTCGGCCAATGTTCGAGCGCGAATTGTATTCGCATGGTTTTAATTATTTTTTTAAACTAGTATCACTGTTGATTTTGGTGTTCCTTTTTGAAATTTTACGGGGTGTTCGTTTTAATCGACTATGTCGGGAGTAAGGCAATTCTTATTATGTTTCACCATAAGATTTTTTTTTAATTTTATGGCACTGTCAATGTTTTATTTTCAACTAAGTTGACTTTAAGCACCGCTTTCGGTTTTAACTGATAAATATATTCCTTCCCAACGGCGATGTGAGATTTCTCTTAGCAAAGTTTATTTCTGGAATTATCTTTTTGAAGAGCAAAAGGTTTTTTGGCATTTTGTCTCCGTGATTTTGTTTTTTGTTCTCCTTTTTTCTTCTTAAATAATACTTTAAGGCACTGTTTTATTTTTATTGTATTTAATTCACTTGATCCCGTATACTATTGTTTAAAAAAACACATATCTGTAAAAAGAAAACAAGGGCAGGAAGAAGGATATATTTAATTTAAATACTTTTATGATGGAAGAAGACGCGGGCCGATTGGATCTCATTGTATTTTTAAACTTTTTCGAAAAAGGAATACGATTTTAAATAACTGAACGGCACAGGTGCGTTCAATTACTAAAATCGGATCTCGAATTACGTCGACCGTTTAGTTTTAAAACTGTCAAACACATTCCATTTTCGAATTTCAAATCCAGGCTGGTCACTTGCACTTTTCAAGGCACTGGCACTGTCATTCACCTCACTGTAGAAGAAAAATTTGTACGTTTTTTTATGTTGTACGTTATTTTGTACTATATGTTCACAACTCGATTGTAACTGGCAGGCGATGTTGACGCCAGGGCGGTCGGTCACAGACTGACGCATTGACGAATCTTCGGCCGGGACTACGAAAAAAATTATATATTTTTTCATTCGAGCCGTATAATCAACTTAGCTCATAGTGATAGTTCATTCTCCCCAACGATGCCGAAACTTGTAATTTTTCTGTTGAAAACCGTACCTTAAGCGAAAAAAATGTACACACGGGCTCCTTGGAGTTCTGAATGTCACGAAAATGTATAAATTATATATAAATGTGACAAATGTAATGTAATTAAGAGTAGTAATCGCTCGGTGGAGGTGTGCGCGTGTGCGTGAGGGCGTGTTCGGATACGGCCGTGGACGCACACACGCGCGCCCGCGTCAACGCAGTTCATCGACCCCGGGACCCAAACAAAGTAGAATTTCGTGTAAAGCTGTTGAACTCTAGATTATGAACGTTTGCTTTGAGTCTTCTTGCGCTGCAAATTTTTTGGCAATGTTTTTTTTTATTACTGAAAATTGTATTTTTTTGTACAGCTGAAATATGTTTATATACGAAAGGAACAGCTTATTTCTATAAGAAATTTTTTACAGCAGTTCTGGGTCAAGTGAGAAATAGTGAAGAGAGGCAGTTAGGCGTGTACATTTAATATAAATCTAATATACGATTGCATAAATACTAGATCTAATAATATAACAAGAAATTTATTAGAAAAAAATAAATATTTTTTTTATCTTTCTTATAGTGGTACCTCCTCCTCCATCCTCTAAGGGGTTCGATGTTCTAAATTTCAAGTTTCTAGTTCAATAAGTTTAGGTCTCAGTGTTTCTGTGTCAACCAGTTTAGTTGTTACATATATTTCTACCTAAAGCTGTCTTTATATCAACACTAATATCATAAGTCAGTTTGTTTATTCGTTTGTCTTTCCCTTATTCGTAACGAAAAGTCAGTATTACAATGACTTTTTTATATATCCGCGTGGCCTTCAGAAATTATCCCACGGAAACAACTTGTTCAATCAAGATAAAAAGTAGTTTAAGTCCTTTTCCGTCTCTTCAACTATCCCGATAAAAAAATTCAAATCATTCTGATACGTTACGACGTGAGCGACGGACACACAAACTCAGTATGGTTTATTTATTTATGGTTTATTTTATTTAGTTAATTTAACTATGTAGAGCAAATTAACAAATATTAAATGGTTAAATACAATTCCTAAGTACAGTTAAACGTCAAAAGGTCATTCACTCCGGAAAATGGCGACCGCAAATATAAAGTTTGCAATTTCGCGTTGTTTTCCGATGCAGCTATGTGACGGCACTAGGCTAGTATAAACATAGTTATAAAATGCTCAATGGTTTCGCACTTGGCCCTCATCTCCCCTGATGGTAAGTGACGGTAAGACCACTGGTCTGAAAGCGAGCTGATCCAGAAGAATGGCTACACGGTTGGTTTCTCAATCTGGAGGTCCCGTGTTTGATTCCCAGTGGGGGTACATATCTACACTCGCTTTGGTTGGTGGTATTTATCTATGTCCGCCTGGATACAACAAGCAGCAGTGTTAATAGCACTATTGTGTTTCGGTGTATCATCATCATCATCAGCCGGGAAACGTCCACTGCTGGACATAGGCCACATCGACCGGTCCCGAGCCACCTGCATCCAGCGACTCCCTGCGACTCTAACCAGGTCGTCGGTCCATCTAGTGGGGGGACGGCCTGGTAGACGTGTCCCGGTACGTGGTCGCCACTCGAGAACCTTTACTCCCCACCGATTATCGGTTCTTCGAGCGATGTGGCCTGCCCATTGCCACTTCAGCTCACTGACTCGTCGAGCTATGTCGGTGACCTTCGTTCGTCTACGGACTTCCTCATTCCGGATTTTATCACGTAGAGAAATTCCGAGCATAGCTCGTTCCATTGCTCGCTGAGTGACTTTGAGCTTGTTTATTCGTCCCACAGTAAAGGACCACGTTTCGGTTCCGTGTGTCATCACTGGCAACACGCACTGATTAAAGACTTTTGTCTTTAGACACTGTTCCGGTGTATATATAAATATAAATAAAATAGTTTTTTTTTTCATAATAGGACAATAATTTATAGAATACTTTCAGGACCTCCTCTTAAGTACTGATGACTTGTGTTGGAGGACCAGCTCTTCCTAGTGTTACTTCAAATACATTATCATTACCTTATATTAATACAATTACATTTAATTATTATAACTAGTTAATATTAAAAAATTATAATTAATAAATCTTTTTAACTGTTTCATCTACTCATATTACTATATGAAAGGTAGTAGAGCATGCGCCTCATTAAATTGTGGCTTCTTGAAATGAAAATATTTATAATCTTACTTATCTTCACTTACCGTCAGTTGAAATGAAGATCAAGTGTAAAATCATCATAATTTTTTAAACTTAGGTAAGGTGGTAGCGAGCCAGGGGGATTCAGTTCAGTTCAGTTTATTTAGTCATGAACAATATACATTGCGTTTGACTTAAGACTAAAAGTAGACACAAAAATTTAACAACAAATACATAATAGATTAATTAACACATTCTTATAATAAAGTCAAATTACGTTCTAGAGGAAATGTCAGCGTTTAAGAGGCTATGTTGGTAAGACCACGTGGTCGGTTTCAAGGTTGCATTGTTTTGTAGCTGTCCCTCTCCGAGCCCTATCCTACCCGAGCGCGTACGGTGAGACAGCATACATTACGCGATGTTATCCACCCGTTATTTGGATGTTTCGTAGTCCAGGGATCATTAAGGATACAGTATATTATGTAACCATTTTTTTAATACAGTATACTAATGAAATTTCAGATGTCGGTGGTTTTTCCAAATTGTTCTAAATTGATTCATACTCTTGTAAATCAGGTTCAAAGTTGGGGCTTTTTATCACCGAAAAATACAATACTTTGACGCCCTGTAACTCTGGAACTATATATTTAAACGAAAATCTTACTCACCACCGACATAGATATTTGTTTCTAGATTTGTGTCTTGAAAATTTCATAGATTTTCATAGCTTAATACTCAAAATATGACTGGACTATGTTTGTATGGGCGCTTTGACAACAGCATACCCTCTTAAAATGTCATCATTCATGAAGTCGTCAACAGAATAGTAACACTTTTTCAACAAGAAGGATTTAATGCAGTTTTTAAATTTAATTGGGCTCGGGATTTGCTTGAAGTCATTCGGTAGCTTGTTAAATAATCTGACCGCTTGAAAAGTGGAACTGTGCTGTACCACCTTGATTCTAGGGATGATTGTATTGAATTAGATTTAAAAAATTGATATAGAAAACCAACCTACAAAATACCACCAACCAACCGATAACTACCTCCACTGGGACTCGAACTCGATACCTTCGAATTAATAGTCCGTGTGTAGCCACTAATCCACGAAGGCGGCTAAGCCACCCACAGAATGATATGGGTTCAGTTCGGTAAATGACTCATTTTCTCTACAACTCGGAAAATTCAAAATCCATTATTTAATGACGTGTGTCATCAAAAACTCACCGATCATTAAATTAATATAAAAGGTTCAAACAAGCACGTGGTACTGAATCAATAGGTCGTTACCCCAAAAATGAGACAGCAATACACCCTGTGACGTCACACGTGCCGTCACGCTCTAGCTAACGAGCTGTGACGTCACTCCCTCTCTTTCACTCGCAAGGTCACCGGCTTCCTTATACAGGGTGATTGCTTTTCATATACTTTTTCGGGGGAAATATTTGAGAGGTCAAAGTTTCGTTTTGTAAACATTCGCAATGAACTTTTGTCTTCAGTGTTTGTTTTTTCTATTACAAATTATGTTTTTTTTTAAATACTAGAACACAACTGTTAAAAAAGCTTTTAACATTGTAAAGGTATATAAAGACATTCTACAGTATATTTAGTATCAGCATTGCACCCGTGCGAAGCCGGGGCTGGTCGCTAGTTCGGCATAATTACAACTTCGACTGCATTATACATATCTTATGACTGAGCATAATTATTACAAAACGTAACGTGTGATGACATGCATCAGTTCAATGAACTTCTTACTAATCATATTGCACAATATCTTATTACTTCTTCTTTTTTGGTTTCTTTAGTGTAAACACAGCTTGCTTTTGCATGCATTATGACACGCATTTTTGTGAAAACGTCGTGAGGCAGCCTGCACACTCCTGAGAAGAAATTCAAAGGTGTGAGTGTCTACCAATCGGCACTGGTCCCGCGGGGTGTACTATGTCCCATACACTCTCTGTAGGAGAGTAGGACTGAGCTGCAGTGGGGACATATATAGGCTGTTAGAATATGGCCAAAATATGCCATGGGATATCATTTTCGATGAATTATAAACAATGATATTGTTTGATGTAAATTGACCCCTTCTGTGTAAAACATTAAAAAGATCCACCTCCATCAAAGTTTCATACTAAATTTCTGTTGCCATAATCTTTTAAAATATAATATAGCTGGATTTGTGCAGTAACTATCTAAAAATAGTACATCAGATTGTGATGTCGCGAAATGAGTATCATTAACATACAACTTCACAGTGAATCACAATTTACATTTTAAACACTTTTTTTCGATTACTGTCAAAAGCGACATCTATGAACCATTAGCTGCATAACGGCTATTGTAGCTAACTATAAAGTTGTAAATTAATGATATTTATTTCGCGACACTATAATTCACATCACATATCAACGTCAGCTATTATATTTACAATGATTATGGCAACAGAAATTTAGTATGGAAGCATTAGGAGAGGGATAACGTTAATACAATAATTCCATCCAGATGTCATTTTTGCTTGATTAAAACTTCCAAACATTTCAGAAATCCAATATGCCAATAAGGTATACAAGAATCGTTTCAATCGAATCGAATTATAAATAGCAACTCGTTTTTGGTAAGTTCCTGGTTGGTTTTTAATCGAAAAGTCGCAAAAGGAAACGAAAATTTCAAATTCGAATTTGGAAACGGGCGGATTCGAATTTTAAATTAAACGCCCGCTCGCTTTTTCCGTGCATCGAACTATTGAACTATGAGTGAACTTATTGACCCCTTTCGTTCAACTATTAGCTTCATTCATTAACATCCAATGCTCAAATTCATTTTTAGCCCCCGACGCAAATAGAGGGGTGTTATAAGTTTGACGCCAAAGTCTTGTGTGTGTGTGTGTGTGTGTGTGTCTGTCTGTCTGTGGCATCGTAGCTCTCGAACGGATGGACCGATTATTATATGTGTTTTTTACGTAAAAGCTAGTTTTCTTGCGGTGGTTCTTAGCTATATTTGGTAAAAAAATAGATTCAGCAGTTTGGAGAGTATCCGCTATGGCATCAAATGGATACTTTTTGAGCATGTTTTTTTTTATTATTGAAGATAGACCAACACTTGACCTCAATCTCACCTGATGGTAAGTGACGATGAGGTCGACGATGTTATGTTCTTTTTTTCAAAAAAATTTTTTGCTTTATTCTTTAATAGCGTCATATTTTTGTTTGATTATTTTTTGTGTAGGGACAGTTGAAGAGCCTGAAAATGACCTGAACTACTTTTTACACGAATCGATAATTTTCTAAAGACACGAGAAAAAGGTAGTCATTAAATAGTAGAAAACATGCGACAACGTAAGGCGACCTTTCTCAAAATGCAAGAAAATTGAGGGTTCCATGGTCTGAAATGTTTGGGAACCGATGCTCTACATCATTTATTCAAACAATTTAATGCAAAAATATTTCATAATCATCATCAGCCGGG
This sequence comes from Carcina quercana, assembly GCA_910589575.2. NCBI lineage: Eukaryota > Metazoa > Arthropoda > Insecta > Lepidoptera > Depressariidae > Carcina > Carcina quercana. Next base: position 1,779,101 of record OU342454.1, on the reverse strand, counting down.
AAACGTCCACTGCTGGACATAGGCCTCCCTCATGGTACGCCACATCGACCGGTCCCGAGCCACCTGCATCCAGCGACTCCCCGCGACTCTAGCCAGGTCGTCGGTCCATCTAGCGTGGTAGCCACACGAGAACCTTTACTCCCCAGCGTTTATCGGTTCCTCGAGCGATGTGGCCTGCCCATTGCCCACGTCAGCTCACTGACTCGTCGAGCTGTGTCGGTGACCTTCTTCCTCTACGGATTTCCTTATTCCGGATTTAATAAATAGAAAATATTTACAGACACAAAATCATAGAAAATCCTTTACAAAAGGAACAGGTTATTTCTAAAAGGAATTTCTTACAGCAGTCCTAGGTCAAGGAGAAATAGTGAAGAGAGGAGGGCAGTTAGGTGTGTACGATATAATAAACGATTACATAAATACGAGATACAAAATATTAACATATGTAATAATACATACATTACATACGTCACGTTTAACCACAATTTCACTTCATATGATAAAAAACTTTAGAAGTTGCTATTTTTTTAGTTTGTTTCAATCAGAAAGTCCTGAAAAACTCAGTTTTGATTATCTATGGCCGCAAGGCGATGACCGAACGGAACTTTCGTCAGTTCAGCGGCCTGCGGGAGCGAGACGGGGATACCTTGTGTATCGCTGGCCTACTCACGCGGATTCACGTTTCGCGCCTTCAGGAAGTGCTGAAAAATTGGTTGTTGAAATAATCGTGTTTTGAACTTTGGTTCAAAGTCTATTTAATCCCAGGTTTTCTTATAGATGATATGATTTGGAAACGCCTTGATCTGTTTGTAACATTTTTAAGGCATTTTGTATGTATGTTTGTATGTATTTAGTTTAGTTAATAATTATTTATGATCATAAATAACAATGTTATCCGCTAAGACGTAATGCCGACTCACTTTCGCATTTATAGTATAAAATACAGAAATCTTTTTTCAATGCTATTTTAAAGAATTTCTCAAAAAACCTAAAACATTTTCATGTAAAATGTTTCCAAATCGAGGCCATATGGCCCTACTCTACAAGCCCTAACTTTACCAACCTTAGTCAAAATATACTTGGCCGTTTCACTACTATAAAAACTATTGTATAACAGAAAAGTAATGGACGATAGAGAAAATAGGTAGGTAGGTAGTGTCCTTGCGCTTCGCTTGGCTCGTCTTGGCGGGGGCACTGCCGTGCCCTCAGATGAAGTTCAATGTATGATGATTAATAATCAAATGCAACTAAAATACCTTACATTTATGGAATAAGAAATAATTGACCGTTTAAAAAGCTAGAAACTGACTTCAACTGCCCTTGCAACAGCATTCATCCCCTAAAATGTTCACCCTTAGAGGTAGAATTATCTGGGTACATGGGTCTATGTTGATTTTGCTCGAAAAGAGATAAATTAATTTCTATAAAGAATTATCAAAATCGGTTCATAATTGATGGAGTTATCGTGTAACATACATACCAAAAAAAGTCGAATTGAACCTCCTCCTTTTGTAAGTCGGGTGATAAAACGAGATAAAGAAATGGCTGTAAGGTTCACGATCATTGCTTTTCCTGAAAAAAATACAATCAACCAAATACGCGCCTGCGTACATATTTAAATATAACCTGGTTTTGTTTCCAAATTTAAATTAACTAAGCCTGCCAGTATCAGTCAGTAAATAAAATTTTCCTACAACTTAAGATAAAATCAACTAATATTTAAAGGACATTGTTCTCAATTTAGAGAGAATGCGTATTTTAAAGAATAAATTACTATCGACGGTTTATTATAAAAGCGAAATATTCCATGTTATGTACTCGTAAATTACATAAAACTTTGCAGCAAGCGGTAAAATAAAACTGAATTGAATTTTTAAACTCAAAAAATCTACGCTTTTACAAAATCAATTTTTTTTAAATATATATTTTTTTAAATAAAAAAATTACAGTAAATCTTTTTTTTAAAATCATAAAAAGAATGAATTATGAAAACAAAACATTAGTAGCATTCTAATATTTTCAAAATTATAATTATGAATTACCCAACAAATTAACTTAACCACAAAAGATTTATTTTAAAAATAGATAACTTTGAAAAATGCAATTACCTACAAACCAAAAATAGTTTAACACGTTCGACGAATTTTAGATTAAAAAGCTAACATTCTTAATTTAAAAAACTGGAATTTTAAAACCGTTACATTATGCGAATCATCAGAAGCCGTATCAGCTGTCAACTATAATTTTGTCATAAAACGTGTGTAATTTCGTGACGAAAATCGGAAAATCCACCTGTGTGACGAAGCGACGTTCGGTATTAACTTACAAGTCAATGCCATTTATAGGGACAATCAAAGTTAAAACAGCTCTTAATTTAAAGTACAAAGATGAACGACGTAGCTACTCGAATCATCAAGCTGAAGTGGCAACGTGCAGGTCACAACTGTCGACGAACAGTGAAACCTCGGACCGGGAGACGAGGGATGGGATGGCCTCCAGGGAGGAAGTGTTTGAGGAGGACTGAGGACAGGAAGGAGAGTCACACGTTGAGAGAGGACTATCTACAGCAGTGGAGACACTGGCTGATAATTCAAGTTAAGATATAAAAGAAACTCTTTCGTTAATTCGTTTTTATCTACATAAATACGAAGGTAATGAAAAGGTACACCAAAAAGGTGTTTTTTTACAGATTTTTAACAGCAGGCAAAGTATCTTTGAATTTTCAGATGAAGAAAATATTCCGCCGATTTTTTTTATATATTTTTTTTACGACATATTTCGAATATACTAGACATTGTGAACCCTATCGATCTCGGCGAACCCTCACAGTTTTGCGTAATTGGTATCATAGCACTGTCCATACATACTTTTTGGTCTATATCATTATTAACAAACATAACAGTATTATTAACGAATAGCTAAAATTGCAAATGAACCACGATCATACAAGTTCGCGCCAGCAATCAAAAAAACAACCTCCAATGACAACGAAAATAACTAAAATCCTCACACAGATTCACAAAATGCAACCTAACTTCATGATTTTGGTTACTACAACCTCTTTTTCAAACCAACAAATCTCTTTGAACAATCCAACAAGACTTCTTAAAGACCTACTTCTCTATTAATGATATCATTCTCTTTTCAAATCAACAAAACTCCTTACACAATCCTCAAAAAATATATCTTCGATCTCGTTGCGTTTGCGATCTCTTTCGAAGCATGAAAACTCCTTGCACGAGAGGAGAAAAAAATGCGTCGCGCGGGAATTCGCTTGTGGCGCTCGTACAGCAAGCAGCGATAACGCGTTGCTGAGCCCACGTGGCGGGTCAACGGCTGCCCCACTGCCTGCGCCGGAGTTGAACGCACTAGTCGCATTACACACACTGCGCAGTGGGCACCACACACCGCCCGCCAGGTGACTAAGGAATGGGCCGGGTGGCGGTTTATGTAAGTGGATGGACGGTGTACTTATCCTTTAGCTACTGCGTTAACTTTATCAATGAGACAGAAAACGGCTGGCTCTGTCTCTCTTATTCTAAGCATTGCAGTGCATCTTTCCTGATGGGAAGTGACGTTTAGGTCGACGAAAGAAAGCTAGTCGTCTGAGGCTGACTAAAAATCTAATAATAATTGTTTTCTTATTTAATTTCGGCAAAAATTGCATGACACTTAAATTCAATGATCAATAATTTTCCTCGTTATTCTCTTAGAAATATATTTTTGTCTTTATTATGTTGGCAAATATTTTTTTAAATTAACAATATTTATTGTATAAAAGATCTCGGTAACAATTCATCATGTAAATCACATAAAACTAAGAATCAAGCTCATTAATTTTTCCAATTAACTCTTAATTACTTATCCATAATCTCTTGACTCTGTGACATCGGCAACGATGTATAATTTACATCAAGAATCAATCTCTTTAAATCGCCGAATGAATTCTTCATTATTCTTCCATAAATACTAGATTTAATTTCACGTCATTCATTAATAACGAATACAGGAATGATGAATTTTCTGCCCTAGAGCCCTTCAAAATACTTTAACAGACTTCCTTTACAACGGATTCTCTGGAATGAATGTTAAAATGCGAAAGTAAGTAAGTTTTGTCTACTTTTGTCTGTTTGTCCTTCCTATACGACCTAACGAAGGTTCAGAATGTCTTGATTTTTTGTACAGGGATAGTTGAAGGGTTGGAAAGTGACATAAACTACTTTTTTTATCGATGAAAACGAGTAGATCCTGTGGGAAAATTCCTAAAGTCCATGCAAGTTGCGGGGAAAAGCTGTTTCAACCGAATCCAAAAAAGAGGATGTCAATTCGAATGTATGTTTTTTTCGCGATCATGAATCGATTTTGACGATTCTTTTTTGTTTGGCAGATCAACAATTTTGATTAATAGCTTCTTGAGAAAATGAACCAAATACAATATATATATCCAGACAATTCTACCTTTGAATGAATGCTATAGACTTTCAGGTCAGTTGAAGCCAGTTCTAAGGAATTCTTGAATGCGTTAATTATTTTACATTCCGCCGCTACTATTTTATGTTTTGCGTCACCCCAATGTATTCCACCTGGCAACACTGTGTTCCCCTGCACCAATCACCCACGTGCCCCAGTATAGAGGTCGTTACTCGGCCCAACGAGGCCGGAGCACCGGAGCCCGGCCCTCGGGGCAAAGGACTCGACGTCACCGACGCCCTGCGTAGGAGGCTACGTCTAAATTTAGGGCTTTGATGTATCAGATATTACAATTAAGTTCCGCTATTGATTATCCATCAATCAAACCCAAAAATTTCATCGTCTTTATCGACATAAGTCCACTGTTCGACCAGACTGTTTGGGCCGTAAATATTGCAAACCGTCCTTTGGAAAGAGATAATCGGTTATTTTCAATTAACTTTCAACAAAAACAGTATTTGGGTTGTATTCGGAAATGCGATGGTCGCCGATGTGCAATATGTAATGAAATGGTTATTTATTTGCATAAAACACGGTATACAGGTTGTAAAAATATTTTTTGTGTCACAGCGTGTTTTACCAGGATATGGTATGCAAAAGCTTAATATAGATAATATAATCTAGACATTGCATTAAATTAGGACCCGTACTGCAAAAAAATTCATTAACCGCCGCCGTGGCCTAATTTCTACACGCTTGTAAAACAATCGAATGTCCCGGGTTCGATTCACAGTGGTACCTGGCTACATGTCTGCCGTCAAACACCAGTTTTAACAGCACCGTTGTGTTTTGGTATAAACGGTAGCAGAGCCAGCGCTCCAATCGTACGATCGTAAGGCCTCTAGATGCGCATGTCAACCATCCAATGCAAAGCCATCATACATTCAATATTTGAAGACAAACATACATAAAAACATATAGGTCAAACTAATGGTATTTTAAAGTCGGTTAAAAAATAGATGTTGCTTCCCATCTGAATATTTTCCCCTTAGTCGCTTTTTACGACAATCGCGGAATGTCACGGGGTGTAGACTCAATCTAAAGCTCTTCAAAGTGGTCTATCTAAAATGTTTCTCAATTTAAAATTTAAAAAAAAAACCATGATGCCAGTGATGATAAATCTCCAGTTAACATTCAATAGCTCTGTATTTGTATAAGCATGTGACAGAAGCGCCAATCCAACACTGTCAACAAAGCCTAAATACCATTAAAACAATTACGCGGCTTGCGTCAACGGCCGGGGAAGTGAACCCGGGACCAAGGTCAGCCTGTGACAAATTTAAAGCTCATTTAAAAATAAAAGCAATAATTTTGAGAGCGAGAAGGCCGTACGATGACTTCTGTTTCGGTCACTAACTCTCGAATAGTTGAGTACCTATCTAGTAACAAAAGGACAAATGAAGAGCGACACTTCACTTCAAATTAAAGCCTGGACATAAGACCCTCATAGACCAATATAGTTAGAATTAGTTTTTACTTAATCGTATGGAAAACGTTGGAAATAATAAACGCGTTCAAAAAGAACTAAAAACCGACATCAACTGCCGTAAAAGCCTACACCATTCATCCCCTAAAATGTTCACCCGTAGATGTAGAATTATCATATTGATTTTTGTTGTTTTTCTCAAAAAGTGCTGAATTAATTTCGATATAATTTATATGGGACCACCTCTGAAGCATACTCTACTAAACAAAAAAAGAATCATCAAAATTGATTCATAATTGGCGGAGTTATCGCGTACAAAAAAACACACCACCCCTTTACCATAATCTACACGCGGCCACACTCTTAACACATGTGAATGTCTCACAAAATCTGTTTGAATAGTCTTTAAAAATGCCGCCTCACGCCGCCTCTAGTCAAAGGGTTACCATTGCGAACTCAAATCAAGCCGCTAATTTGTACACCCGCTAGTGAATTTGGCATTTCATATCGAGGAATCACAGTAAGGTTGTGTTAGGCAGTTAGTGGTGCCTATGCTTATCTTATAAAGAAATTTATGTAACGAAAAATGAGTTCATTTTGGTTTTATCCATGCACATCAAAACAAAATAGAGATCTATAATAATAAACAGTTTTCTTAACTTAGGGCTCCTAGTTGGGCTCGCTGTCCATCAACGACTTCACCACAAAAAGGAACACACGCGGAAGATCCCGGGTTCGACTCCCGGTAGGTACATTGTCAAAATCACTTTGCGAGACTTTCCCCATTTTACTTAGGACATTGTTAGCTGAATCACCTGATTGTCTGAACAGTAAGATGATTCCGTGTTTCGTTAGTCACGTTAATCCGTTGCTACCGGTTACTATCTACGACAGGTAGTAGCTACATGAGAAGGGTGAGTGAGGTCCCGGTTACTATCTACGACAGGTAGTAGCTACATGAGAAGGGTGAGTGAGGTCCCGGTTACTATCTACGACAGGTAGTAGCTACATGAGCCATGTCAGAGGACTGTGGCGGATCAACAACTCTGACACGAGGGTGTGTGAGGTCCCGGTTACTATCTACGACAGGTAGTAGCTACATGAGACATGTCAGAGGACTATGGCGGATCAACAACTCTGACACTAGGGTGTGTGAGGTCCCGGTTACTATCTACGACAGGTAGTAGCTACATGAGCCATGTCAGAGGACTATGGCGGATCAACAACTCTGACACGAGGGTGTGTGAGGTCCCGGTTACTATCTACGACAGGTAGTAGCTACATGAGACGTGTCAGAGGACTATGGCGGATCAACAACTCTGACACTAGGGTGTGTGAGGTCCCGGTTACTATCTACTACAGGTAGTAGCTACATGAGCCATGTCAGAGGACTATGGCGGATCAACAACTCTGACACTAGGGTGTGTGAGGTCCCGGTTACTATCTACGACAGGTAGTAGCTACATGAGCCATGTCAGAGGACTATGGCGGATCAACAACTCTGACACTAGGGTGTGTGAAGTCCCGGTTACTATCTACGACAGGTAGTAGCTACATGAGCCATGTCAGAGGACTATGGCGGATCAACAACTCTGACACTAGGGTGTGTGAGGTCCAGGTTACTATCTACGACAGGTAGTATCTACATGAGACATGCCAGAGGACTATGGCGGATCAACAACTCTGACACTAGGGTGTGTGAGGTCCCGGTTACTATCTACGACAGGTAGTAGCTACATGAGAAGGGTGAGTGAGGTCCCGGTTACTATCTACGACAGGTAGTAGCTACATGAGCCATGTCAGAGGACTGTGGCGGATCAACAACTCTGACACGAGGGTGTGTGAGGTCCCGGTTACTATCTACGACAGGTAGTAGCTACATGAGACATGTCAGAGGACTATGGCGGATCAACAACTCTGACACTAGGGTGTGTGAGGTCCCGGTTACTATCTACGACAGGTAGTAGCTACATGAGCCATGTCAGAGGACTATGGCGGATCAACAACTCTGACACGAGGGTGTGTGAGGTCCCGGTTACTATCTACGACAGGTAGTAGCTACATGAGACGTGTCAGAGGACTATGGCGGATCAACAACTCTGACACTAGGGTGTGTGAGGTCCCGGTTACTATCTACTACAGGTAGTAGCTACATGAGCCATGTCAGAGGACTATGGCGGATCAACAACTCTGACACTAGGGTGTGTGAGGTCCCGGTTACTATCTACGACAGGTAGTAGCTACATGAGCCATGTCAGAGGACTATGGCGGATCAACAACTCTAACACTAGGGTGTGTGAGGTCCCGGTTACTATCTACGACAGGTAGTAGCTACATGAGCCATGTCAGAGGACTATGGCGGATCAACAACTCTGACACTAGGGTGAGTGAGGTCCCGGTTACTATCTACGACAGGTAGTAGCTACATGAGCCATGTCAGAGGACTATGGCGGATCAACAACTCTGACACTAGGGTGTGTGAGGTCCCGGTTACTATCTACGACAGGTAGTAGCTACATGAGCCATGTCAGAGGACTATGGCGGATCAACAACTCTGACACGAGGGTGTGTGAGGTCCCGGTTACTATCTACGACAGGTAGTAGCTACATGAGACGTGTCAGAGGACTATGGCGGATCAACAACTCTGACACTAGGGTTTGTGAGGTCCCGGTTACTATCTACTACAGGTAGTAGCTACATGAGCCATGTCAGAGGACTATGGCGGATCAACAACTCTGACACTAGGGTGTGTGAGGTCCGACACGTACACGATAAATAAAGGATCGTCTTAAAAATTATTATAAAAGTGAAACAGACAAATATACCATAACTCAAAGTACATAAGGAAATATCGTCACGAGCAGCTATAGGTCAGTTCTGAGAGTTCGACGAACTGGTGTCTGGGTAGCCAAAAAGTTGAATGACTGGGAAACGACCGCCGAATCCTGCCGGAGATTGACGAAAGCGGACGAAGATTCGGCAATGCGGAATTCCGTGGCGAGAGACGAACTGAGATTCTGTAGTAGGCTCAGATAAGGGTAAGAAAGTTGCAACTCGAGAGAAAAGAGATTACACTATCACTTACATTCAGTGGGTCTCGAGGCGACTAAGAGAAAAACAGTTTTTAACCCCCGACGCGAGAAGAGGGGTGTTATAAGTTTGACGCCAATGTCCCTCTGTGTGTCTGTCTATCTATGGCATCGTAGCTCTCGAACGGATGGACCGATTATGATGCGGTTGTTTTTACGTGAAAGCAAATTTCCTTGCTATCTTAGCTATATCTTAGGTATTCGTATAATTATAGCTGGGGGATTAAATTTGTAATTTAGTTTGACTGGAGATACCAGGCTCGATTCCCAGTGGGGGGAGCTATCGGTACTCGATTAGGTAAGCGAAAGGACATTTTCTGTGTCTGCCTTGCTAGCTAGCATTCGCCATACGATTTATGGTTAGTCAAGTTTAAAGCAACAGATATAGCACAAATAATAACCTCAGCACAAGGAAAGGAAAGCTATTGAAGACAAGTTAATTTTAAGGAGTTAATATTTAATTATTAAAGGGAAGAAATAAACAAAACTGATAACTAAAATGCAAAGACAAGGTTTTTAGCGAATTTTTTGTGTGTGTGTGATTTAAAAGATTTTTGAGTTGTATAGTTTTGTCCGGGAATCAAATTCGTGACCCCTGGCTTGTAATTCAAGTGTGTTACAACGGCGGCAGTCGAACCAACCAAATAATATACCCTTAATTACTATATAAAATTCAATACAATCAGAATCCCTTCTTCCCACGTGTTAAAGCCATGTGTTACTTTATCACACATAAATATTCACATGTATATATAAGGACAAACACGCAGACAATCTTCAGTATTACTAATATGAACGAATCATTGAAAAAACAATGTGTAAACCACGGGTCATCGAACTAGGTCGGGTTGAATGTGCCAAAATTCATTGACCAGTATTACTTGAGCCGCGGTCACGAAACCACTTCCGCAAGCGATGTGCTTTTTTACGTTGGCATAGGTTATTTGGCTATTCAGTGCTATATGGTCTCTGGGCTACAGGATTTACCATAAATATACTACGTCACTGATAGCTTTTTTTTAATCAGGATCCAAATAACCCTACTTAAATGAAAATTAAAAAAATAATTGAAATGGATTATTCAGTTTAGCCCCCCCAAATCCTTGAACAACGTTACGTGATATTTCATACAAATAAATAATAAATAAACAATACATGCCGTTGTCAAAGGTTGATATTTATTGATTATCAATTATTTATTAATTACCAACCTTTTAATGCCACGAGTTTGTCACGACGTTTTTCAATACAGTTGTGAATGGAAAAAACAAATCAAAGAATGAAACATTTTTATTATGAATTCAATGCAAAGATATAAGGACTCATTCATTTTTACTCGTATAAAATCTAACCGATTCTATGTATGAAAACTTCTTGCTACTAAACTTTTTAAATTAACTTATACGTTAAATTAAAGGTAAATTAATTTTCGAATCATAATTATAGCCTCTGAAAGTAGTTCTTTCTAGAACCTAGAAAGAAATCTACGCAGGAAAGAAGAAAACATGGTTTATATTCCCGCGCACAGAACTACTGGATATAGAGGGGGTTTTAAATTTGCAGCGTCGAAAATATGGAACGACCTGCCACCTCCCTTAAGATTGAACATGTCCCAAAACACGTTGAAAAAACATTTGAAAGAAATTTTATTAAATGCTCAAAAAGTAAACCCTTGAAAAATTAGGTTGTTTCAGTTTCAGTCTACCCGTAGAAATAGTCTTATGTCATTTCAATTTCTTATTTGTTTAATATTGTTCATTATGTCTGTAAATATATTATTAATTAGTGTTGTGTGTATAAGTATATGTAAGTTAATTATATTTGTGTAGCGCTGCGTGCAAGTTTGTTATACTCGTACTATTGTTAGAATAGGGGCTGGCTGAAAATCAGTGTTGTGCAGCATGCTGCATGACGGGTACTGAGACAGCTCCTGCCACAGAACCTTCTTATTTTAACGTGTAATTATAGTAATGTGTAAATTTTTGAATTAGTTTTATATATGTGTGTGTGTTTGTATGTGTAATTTGTCTGTGGCAAATAAATGGTTTAAATGGTTTAAATGGTTTAAAGTACGCCATGTTTAACAACTGTATTGTAAATATTTTTAGGAGATTAACCACATCTTACTGCGATCAACAAAGAGGCACTTATAATATGAATAATTATCGTCATAATTGCCTACACAGTCCACCGTTGGACGCCAGCCTCCCGCATATTGGATTCTCCATGCGGGGTGTGTCTATAATCACAAATGCTGGTACACACGACTACACATCAAGCTATACATTTCCAGTATACGCTGACTTCGCATTGAATGAACTCCCGCACGATACTAGTTCAGCTTACACTGGAAATGTACAGCTTGACCTGTAGCCGTGCGTACATAGGGAGATGAAACCGACAATCTTTTTAATAATTTCCCTGAGTCTCATTTTACGACTCCGAACGATTATTCCTACTATAAAGCCGATTCCACACGGTCATAATCCTTTACTCTACTAATATTACAAAAGCAAATGTATGCCAGTTGGTTTGTCCTTCATTCATGCATCAACGTAGCAACAAATCGGCAAGAATGTTGACCTGATTCGATCACCTACCTTTTAAGGATAATCTAAAACATACACATTATCCAAGTAGGTTAGTACAGTAACGTCTCAGATCGTGTGACCTATACGGGAATCGAACCTGACACTCAGTATTACGTATTCACTATCACAATGAACTGTACCACCAAAATATTGTCGGAGTCAACCTCGTACAATCAACTCTGGAAGATCAATGACCCATGAAAAAATTCTAACTGTACGAATTTTACGGTTCAATCTTTCAGTTACTGCTCGGCTATTTTGAACTTGAGATTTATAGTTTCCATGTGACGAACAGATGAAGGATTGCGCTTTTTAATGGTGGTAATTTTATCGGAATCGGTTCAGTGGTTTACGCGTGGTGGTCATTAGAATTTTACTGAAAAGTGAAGTTTAGAAAAATAGTTTAAAATGATAATTGTTTTTATTTTAAGTAATAAATCAAGACGTATGTCAATTTAGCAGTAAATTTGGGTGTCAGTTTAGCAATCATATTATTCTTAATAACATTTATAACAAATTTCTCTGTTCAATTGCTGTATCACCCCGGGGTATCAAAGCCATGTTACCTAAGTCTGCCGCTAAGCAGCACTGCTGCGTTCCGGTATGAAAGCCAGACCCAGAGCCTCATCATCGCTGACCATCATATGAGATATAGGCCAAGTGCATTGGTTTTCAAAAAGAAGTTTTGGACTTTGTTGATGTTCTCAAAGAGCGCTCATTCAATTTCGATAAAACCTCTGAAATGCTTCACAATTTTCAGTTTTACGGGAAAAAAATTGTAAATTAAATCATATTAAACGTGAAATAATCTATCGATGATGATAGTGACGCGAAAATTATATAAAGTATAGTATTTATTTAAAAAATTCACCGACAACGTAAGAAAGCGCGTTCGAACGTTCAACTCGGGCGGTCGGTCGTTGACCCCGAGATTTTCGGCGGTCAATGACCGGCCGTCGCCCGGTTATTTGTGATGTGCGAAAGAGACCGCCGTATCGATATCAACTATCGACAGTTTCGCGAACGGCACTCAGATAACGTTTTTATTGTTGCGCCTTTAACTGTCTGCTAGATTAAGTATTACTAACGCCGGTAATTGTAAAACCTTCAGTGATTTTTTAAAGATATACTTATCATTCATATAGCTTCTTATCTTATCAATAGTATTTGATTGGCTATAAGGTCTTTGCCTTAGAATAGGACCGCTAGGTCATTCAGCCCTTTCCCTAGCCCGTTGAGCGACTTTAAATTTGTGGATCAGTCGTGCCGTGAGTGTCCACGTTTCAGCTCCGTAAGTCATGATGGACCGCATTCGGAACGAAGTGATCCGTCAGAGAACCAAAGTGACCGACATAGCTCACCGTATTAGTAAACTGAAGGCGCAGTGGGCCGGTCATATTTCACGAAGGACCGACAGTCGCTGGAGCAGACGAGTTCTCGAGTGGAGACCACGCCTAGGCAAACGTAGTGTAAGACGTCCTCCGGCGAGGTGGAAAGACGACTTACGTAGGGTAGCCGGACGTGAATGGATGCGGAGAGCAGAGGACCGAATTTAGTGGCGCACTCTGGGAGAGGCATATGTCCAGCAGTGGACTGCCGCAGGCTGTACATGAAATTATTCCTGAACAGTTGACAAGATGATAGTTTTAAGCGTCATATTCATAGCATATAAAAATAAATAAAATTGATTATAATGTGGTTAAAATAATATGCATAATTCTGTAAATAGTCACATAAATTCAAACGAAGTTGCTAAAATATTTAACAATTTTAAAAAAAACTGCATGCCTCTGAAGGTGGAATGTCAGAAACTGAAATTTTCTTTCTGTCACCATATGTACCATGTTTGATGCAAATAAAATTATTTTCATGCAAATAAAGACTATACTCGTAATAAAATACCATCTACCTATAACAACATTAGACTGCAATCGCTAATCAACCTGCCTGATGATCGAGGTCCTGGGTTCAATCCCGAGCAGTTCTATCTGTACCCAGTTTGGTTGGTGGTAGGGCAACTATATCCTCTTTGAGCCTCATCAGCAAGGCTAGCTGAGAAAGGGTTGTGTATAAAGTAGCAGATATTTTAAAGAAATCAATTGTGTACACCCATCTCATGTCATTAAATATTTTGTACGCCATTACTATGGATTTCATAATGATTTAACATTTTTGCCTGCGAGCAGACCACCACATTTACTGCAATAATTTCTATTCTATATATATGAGATGAAGGCCAAGTGTAAACCCATTATGTCACGCTATGTAGAAGAGTACCTAACTAAATTCAATATAAATAAACTTCCTACGCAGTATCGCTAAGTAAACAATTGCTTATTTGTTTGTCTCTCCGTTCGTCCAGTACATATGTATACCTTTGATATTAATTATCTGGGAACTCTGAATTTGCCGTCGACTATCAGCTGACAGGTCATTGAACTTTACTTCTAGGCAATCTTTCAATATTAAATATCTTACTTATTTAATTTTTACGATGTTGTCATTCGAAATCCGTAAACGAACTAAAGTAGCAATGGGCAGGCCACATCACTTGAAGAACGGATGATCGATATAGTAAGAGTTCTCGAGTGGCACCACGTACCGGGAAACGTGTACGGGGCCGTCCCTCTCCGTACCGGTCATTGTGGCATATCATGGAGGAGGACTACACCCAGCAGTGGACGTTGCCCGAGTACTCCTTTGTTTGCGTTCCAGTCAAAAGTTAAGAGTGCCCACTTTGGAGCTTAAAATAATTTCTTGTCTCTTCTACCATTCATATCCTCGTCATCATCATCCTCATCAGGCCTCATCCTCGGTTTTGTAGCGCATCAAGTATGTGTGCGGAAGAGCGAACAGATGGTTTTAGCGCTATCCTAAGAAAGAAAGCAGCGACGCTGCTACGTAGAGTTAGAGGCAGCACTAACAGCGTTCTGAAGGTGATTGCTGGAAGATTCGATTGCCCACTGATGTGGCACCTTATTACAATAAAGTCTGTAGTAGAATATAAGTACTAACATATATAATAGTATATTACTAACAAAAATGGATCATGGTTGTCTGAATATTTAATAAATAAATAAAAAATAAAAATATCTTTAGGTTAGGTTGACGGTAAGGAACATTGAAACCCTAATGGGCGTGGCTTATGTCATCATCAGCCGGGAAACGTCCACTGCTGGACATAGGCCTCCCTTATGGCACGCCACATCGACCGGTCCCGAGTCACCTGCATCCAGCGACTCCCTGCGACTCTAACCAGGTCGTCGCTCCATCTAGTACGTGATCGCCACTCGAGAACCTTTACTCCCCCCCGGTTATCGGTTCTTCGAGCGATGTGGCCTGCCCATTGCCACTTTAGCTCACTGACTCGTCGATGTCGGTGACCTTCGCTCGTGTTCGGATTTCCTCATTCCGGACCTTATTACGTAGAGAAATTCCGAGCATAGCTCGTTCCATTGCTCGCTGAGTGACTTTGAGCTTGTTTATTCGGCCCACAGTAAAGGACCACGTTTCGGTTCCGTATGTCATCACTGGCAAACATATGGCATCAGTGGCTTAAGTACGAATCTGTTACTCTAATATTAGAGCCATAGGGTCGGGATATCATCGCTCCGCGTAAGCCTTGCGTTTAGAAACTAGAAAAAACATATATAATTCATTCAAAAAATCTTGTGTATTAGAAAAAAAGTTGAGAACTAACAATATTACTGTTATCTATTAATTAAAGCAATTTAGATTTGCATAACTCATTTTGTTTAACAATAATCTGAGGAAATATGATTTTAATAGGTATGTTCGAAAATAGCTATCGAGCTAGCTAGCTATCGAGCCTAAATCATTGAATCACGTTTCTGAAACTTGCAAAGTGAAGATACGAGTAAAGCCTTAGAGAAATACGTAGTTTTCTTAGAGATTTTCAGGATCTTTCAGCATCCTATAGCATTACACCAAAACATCCGTTTATAGCGCCTTCCAAAGCACAGAAGCGCTGTTACTCATAGCGGTCACCCATCTCCTGACTGACCACGCCGAAAGTTGCGTAACCCTCATGATCGTTACCTGAGCATTGGTAGTCTGTGAGCGCTTCTACAAATTGTCCCTCTTCATTATCTTTCGACTTCTCAGCGTGAATTGAATTTAGTCATAAACGAAATTACGGCGTTGACCTATAAAAACATTTTGCTTTGATTTAGCGTAATTTAATGTAAATATTACTCATTCTTCATAGAATCAGAGGTTTTCCTCGTTTCAATTTATGGAAGGGGAAAAAACACAGGTCAAAAGCAAGTCGGCCTCGCGCACCGAGGGTTCCGTACGGAATATGAATCAGAAAACATGCTGAAAATCATAAACTATAGTCCGATTGAATTGTAAAAAAGCGTTTTCATATGATTTCATATATTTGTGCTGTTATTCCTAGCTTCTTGCCAAATTTCATGATTCTAGGTCAACGGGAAGTACCGTAGAAGAATAGGTTTTGATTCCTTTCCCTCGCAAGGGAAATCGTCAAAATATGGCGACATACTGCCGTATATTTTTATTGCATTGACTTATAAGTATGATTTTTTTTAGATCACAGGGATTGAAGCTTTGAGTATTTGATATTTATTTCTATTTGATACCTTCACATTTTCCTGAGAAAATGGGGTATTTCTCCTTCCTTTCTCAGGTCCCTTTTTTACGCACGGAACCCTAAAATCAGATAAATGGCAGATGATGTACAGAGAGCCAGTTCGCCATATTGTTACGTTTTTGTTTTTTGGAGTAAACTAGTAACTCACCCGCGGATAAAAAAGTAGCCTATGAACTTTCCATTCAAAGAAACACTTCAATGCATTCAAACATTCAATTTTCACTATTAGAAAATCAAGTCCTGGAAAAGTTTTTACGAGCAAGCCTTGTTTCAAAATCGGTTCAAAATGTTCTTATCAGAATAAAGATATTTTTATATTCAACCCATTTCCGTATTAACCACTAAAATATTAGCAAATACTGGCAAGAATTATATTAACACCAATATTTACCAATTTTCCGTCTGTCAAAAAAATCGCCTTCATATAACTCAATCGAAGCCTGAACTAATACAGTTTAAATTTAAAAGTTTAAAAAGATCCAAATAAAATTGATCAAATTATCATTTTTGCATATTTTGTCAAGTTTATTTTGTACAAATCATTATAAACGCACAAAACAGAAAAGACTTTACAAACCAAGATGGCGCCAATGGAATGTCATTTTGACGGTGTCACTTTAAACCAAAACGAATGTTTTCGTTCAAACAATACAAACCAGAATGTCATTCTTTTATTTATGTTTATATATATGTGTGTATTTGTTTCGATAATCAGTTAATTCTTTACAGTGTACGTTCTATTTTAAACATATATTTTCCCTTAAAATAATATATTGCCAATGGCTGAAGCTGAATGCTATTAAAGCGATTTTTTCCTACTAGCCCTGGCGTTTATTTTTTCATCAAAACATGTTTGCATCGGGTCCAACAACCTTAGGGTGGGTGCAATGTACTTTCCGCAAGTGGTGGTTCGTATAGGAGTTATTGACAGCGCCATCTATCGTCCAGTAGGGGTACTAAGCATTCGTATGATCTTTCAAATAAACTCCAGCGAGGCTAGAGAAATGCTTGTAATTTTTTACACAAATGTCAAATTTTCAAGGATTTTCAAGGTTATTGTAAATATAAACCTTATAATTTTGCTTGCTTATAATTTTTACCCCAAAATTGCTTCTTTTTAATTAAATTTAATAAATATGATTTTAGTGGTACGCAGTTGAAAGTCTATCCTATGAAAATTGTTTATTTTCTACTGAAATGCAGTTTATATATGAGATTTATTATTATTGTAGTACGACATTTGCGCTTAACTTGCTTTGTGGACAGTATTTTATTACACATATACTATAAAAGCAAAACAATGCCATCTGTGTATGAGAGGCGAGACTAAAGTTCATAGCATGTTGATCGCAAGTCAATGAACCCCGAAATTAAAACTCCTACTCCGATGTAGATTATTGCAAGCTATTTTTGTCTCAAACAAGTGGGCAATTGATGTTTACTCCCTGTTCTATGCTAGAAATGTACTTGCTTATATTTAGAGATGAAATACTGCGGTGTTGCAGACCGTTCACCATACTAGTCCCCTACTCGCATATCACCGTGGTACTACACAGGGGACTTATTATGGTGAACAGCAACTGCCTTTATTTTAGATTATTAAATCATCATCATCATCAAGAGCCTATCAATGTCTCAAGTCTACTCTCCTACAGAGAGTGTATGGGACATAGTGCACCACGCGGGACCAGTGCGCATTGGTAGACTTCACACACACCTTTGAATTTCTTAGGAGTGTGCAGGTTTCCTCACGAAAAGCCAATGGTAATTTTTATCATTAAATAACAACAAGTGTATCAAAATATTTTAGGCTAAACTTCATAAACAGTTTGATTGCAATTTGCCAGGAGAAAAAATCAAAATATTTCTATGCAAAAATATTTTTTTATAATATGATATTGGTTTGCTTACCGGCTTCCTGCTACCTTTTCCATGACATATATCTTGAGCTAGGACGGCCCCTTATAGCTTTCCAGTGAGCAGTCCATTCTCTTTTTTATTACAAATGTAATCATTTAATTTGTGACGTGAGATCGCAATCGACAGTATTACAGGCAGAGGTTGTTGCTCGCTTAGCGCCGCCCAACACGTGCAGAATACTGTCATCAACTCCTGCGCATCACGATCCCTAGTGACTGCGGTACGCTTCATACAACTTTAAATGTATTCACAACAGCCTTCAGGTTTCCTCATGTTGATTTCCTTCACTAAAAACTACTGCAGTTAGAATTAATTTTAAATAATGACCGATTATTTTCAATAACCAAACTTTTTGATACATCCTCATGAGCTTAATTTTCCATTAATGAATGTGTTATTCGAAATCTTGTTTTGCCACTGTTTATCAAATTCTGTGCCAAAAAATCACGACAGAATCTAAATAAAAGCTAATAAAAAGTAAACTATCAGATTATCTAAAATCTAAAGATTCATGTTACATTTCTGTATCCATAATCTTTTAAAATATAATAGCTGGACTTGTGTACTAACTACCCAAAAATAGAACATCAGATTGTGATGTCGCGAAATGAGTATGAGTGCCTACGGTTTGTAATTTTGAGGCACACTTTTTAAATGTTATTTTAATATTGAAATTCAGATACTTTTTTTGTGTAAGCCGTAGTTGCCTGTAATTGCGGCAGCATTTAGAACTGAATTTGTGTGTATGTGTGTGTAATTGCTTTGAATGATGTATGCTGTGTTGGCAACCTATAAAATAAAATAAAATAAAAAATGAGTATCATTAACATACAACTTCACAGTGAATCACTATTTACATTTTAAACACTTTACTTATTATTGTTCAAAGCGCCATCTATGGACCATTAGCTGCGTAACTTTTATTGTAGCTAACTATAAAGTTGTAAATTAATTATATTTATTACGCGACACAATAATTCCATCTCCTATTCTTAGGTAATTACTTATCAAAGCCAAACTATTCTATTTTAAAAGATTACGGCAACGGAAATTTAGTAAGGAAGCATTAGGAGAGCGATAACGAAAATTAATAAAAGCGCTCTCTATCGTCGAGAAGCAAGAACTAAAGTTCAAACATTGCCAAACTAAGGTAAATGAACCCTGCTTATCTTGAAGCGTAATAATAGAGTTCATTACATACATTTTGTTTATAAATAATAATGTTTCATATAACATGTATGACGGATCGGCTTGGAATATTACTTTTCCTGTATCGTGTTTGTCTTGAGAATTGTTTTGAACAAGATAAAGCCACGTGTTATATTGATTTATGCGGAGTATTATCAGATACAGTATTAAATACATAAAAACCATTTTAAAACTTAACTACTTTAGTTTCGTGTTTATCAGTTCAGGTCACTGTGATTTTCTAGACAAAATCTATACAAATACAATACAAAATTGTTTATTTATCTATACAATTTACATTATCTCCCGCACTAGGAGACTTGGGTTGCTGGAAGATGATTTTGGAACTTATTTTACACCACCAAACACAGAACAAGTAAATACATTCAAAATGAACTGGAAACCGACTTCAATTGCCCTAACAGTCTACTTTTATTAAAGTAAATTTAAGATTTATATCGTTTTCTCATGGATGCCGTTGTCAGAACTGGACCAAATTGAAATGGGACCACACGGGAATCACCAACTTTCAAATAAAAAAAGAATCATCCAAATCGATTCTCCCAGTCAAAAGTTATGAGGTAACAAACATTTTGAATAAAAACCTCCTCATTTTTTTAAGTCGGTTAAAACATTAAATCTTTCGTATTGAAGTTCATCAATTATTCAATGTGAGATGATTAATGAAAAATTATTATAATTTTTTTTGTATGGCGTGAACCCTTGATGTGTTATTTTAAGATGTACAATCTTCTACTAAGGTTAACCGCCTCCGTGGCCTAATGGATAAATGTTGGACTGACATGAGGTCCTGGGTTCGATTCCAAGTGGTACCTATCGGTATTGGTTTAGTTGTTGGTATAACATTTTCTAAGTACGCCTGGCGAGCTACCACCATGTTACCTAAGTCTGTCGCCAAACACATGTGTAAGGAGCACTGTTGAGTTCCGATGTGAAAGATAGTAGGGCCAGAGGTCCCTTAGCTTGAAGCTTCTGGGTTCACGCTTACGATACAATGGCCTTATCGTAACTTACTGAGATTAAGGCGAAATGCAAACTATTGAACATACGAAACTTCGAAAACTGTATAAATATTCGATTGTATTTCAAACGTTGCAGACACTTTTAAAGAGTTGTAGGTCTATGCTATAATATATCGATGACCCACAGTTTTTGTTCGACGGTTCATAGTTAAATTTAACAGACAAATCACAGTTACATTTAACCGGTACATCATTTATATCAATAGCTAAAGAAAAGATATATTCAATCAATGAAATTAATTCACGGAATAATGTCTACGTACTTGCTTTTGTTCGTTCGTTAGTTCTCGAGTGGCGACCACGTACCGGGAAACGTCTACCAGGCCGTCCCCCTACTAGATGGACCGACGACCTGGTTAGAGTCGAAGGGAGTCGCTGGATGCAGGTGGCTCGGGACCGGTCGATGTGGCGTACCATGAGGGAGGCATATGTCCAGCTGTGGACGTTTCCCGGCTGATGATGATGACTTGCTTTGCGAACATCCAAGAGATATTTTCTCCTTTTAGGGGTTGAATTTTGAAAATTCATGCCTAATCCATACTACATTATGAATGTAAGAGTTTGTTAGCTACACGCTGGGACAAAGAATCTAGAAGCCCCGGGTTCTATTCCCATTGGAAGTACCTATCGGTTCTCGGTTTGGTTGGTAATAGGACATTTTCAGACATGTCCGCCTGGCGAGCTACCACCGTGTTACCTAAGTCTGCCACCAAACAGCAGTGTTAATAGCACTGTTGTGTTCCGGTATGAAAGGTAGCAGAGCCAGCGCCTCATTAGCTTGAGCCTTCTGGGTGCGCACGCGCACCATCCAACTGCCACATCGTTACCATCAGAGATTCGTCGCGCTCATGTATGCGGAAACGCCTACCGCACTCATAGTTTTTTGACTGATAACAGTGAGTTATCACTGGTTAATCCTTCAGTTATCATTCAGGTCATCTGGTCTAGAGAATAAATGCTAGACAAACTTTATAATGCCGAAGTAGCTCAGTTGTGTA
This sequence comes from Carcina quercana, assembly GCA_910589575.2. Taxonomy (NCBI): domain Eukaryota; kingdom Metazoa; phylum Arthropoda; class Insecta; order Lepidoptera; family Depressariidae; genus Carcina; species Carcina quercana. Next base: position 1,757,742 of record OU342454.1, on the reverse strand, counting down.
GAGCGACAGTCCTTGAACAATCGAGGTCTGGGTTCGATCCTGGCTCGTACCAATGAGTTACGATTTGTTATTTATGTACGAATGATAAATTCATTAGCTTGGTGAAGTAAAACATCGTGAGGAAACCTGCACACCCCTGAGAAGAAATTCAAAGGTGTGTGTGAAGTCTACCAATGCGCACTGGTCCCGCGTGGTGGACTATGTCCCATGTACTCTCTGTAGGAGAGTAGGACTGAGACCTGCAGTGGGGACATATTGTTCATGATTGATGATGAGTATCAAACTCCAACTCTTTCACGGTGAAGTCAGCGAGGCTTTGGAACCAGATTCCTGTGGATATCAGGATGTCACCGTCATGGCTACATTTAAAACAGGCCTCAGAAAGCTTCATGTTTTCATCACTTTACAATAAGCTAACTCAACCGTGCTATTAACACTGCTGTTTGGCGTCAGATCAAGGTAACGTGGTGGTAGCTAGACAGATGGACATAGAAAATGTCGTACCAAACAAACCGAGTACCCTCACCGTGTATCAAACTCGGGACCTCCATATTGTAAGGCCAAACGTTTAGCCATTAGTGCCTAATGGCTAAATCTCCCGCTATTATATATTATTATGTTTTAGTTATATTTTTGTCCTTAAATATGATGTTAAAATTTACCTTGTATGGGAGCACTATGTTTGTTTATAATTAAAGCGTTCAAAAAGAACTAAGGTATCGATATCAACTGCCCTAAAAATCTACAGCGTTCATCCCCTAAAATGTTCACCCTTAGAGGTAGAAAAACGGAATATCTGGGTATATATTTCGTTTTTGTTGATTTTCTCAAAAATCGCTGAATCAATTTCGATAAAATTTATATGGAACCACCTCTGGAGTATGATCTACCAAATAAAAAAAGAATCATCAAAATCGGTTCACAAATGGCGGAGTTATCGCGTAACAAAAACTACATACAGTCGAATTAAGAACCTTCTCCTTTTTTGGAGTCGGTTGAAAATGTTACTTACGACAATACCGCAGCATAGCTCGCATAATACAAAATCGCATACATTACCATTTCTTATCACAAGTTGTTTAATAAGTTGCCGCGTTCATATAGGTCGTTACTCCATGGAGAAATAATTGTTTTTTTCGCATCACCGATTGAAATTAACTATTTTTATTAATTTCGCGACACTATACTTTCATTTGCTATTTTAGGTAATTACTTATAGCCAGCTATTCTATTTAAAAAGAAATTTCGTATGAAAGCGTTCTAAGCTTCTTACCTACGCACCGCAGGTGTCTTTGATGACGTCACGAAACTAGATATTTTTATCCTTTGTGATTTGCAAGCACTATTGGTAGAAACTCAAAAATGAACCGTTTATGATACCTTAAAAATATTTTCGAATTATTATGTATTCTAATTTTACTGATTATGTAACAATGCTATGTTTATGGCTTAGTATATATATATATTTCTCAATAAAGGTAACTTTATAAGATCCCTATAAACTGCGCAGCCATGTTTCTTTGTATTAACAATGAGTCGTTAACATGGCACTCCATAGTACTAAGAGAAAGGTTCTGCCATCTCTGGATGAGTTCTAGTACTAAAGTCCATTGAACTTTCACCTACATTGTGTTCCACGTATAAAACGCGTAAATATCACAGTAAAATCCTGATTAACTATATAAAACGTAATGATTTATATTCCTGAGTGAATATTTATGTCATGTAAAAGGAAATAAGCGAAAATTTTAGTAGTTATCGTTTAGAGGAGGTTTCGCTACAGAGTTCAAGTTTCGCTATTCGTCGTGAGATGGCGCTGTTATCAATTATTATAAGCTAAAATGTTATAACTAATTTATTTGTTTAAAAATAGTAAAACCTAGTAAATACAGATTTAAACAGTGAGTTTTTATTATTACTATTAATTTAACATATATGTGTTCGAATTTTTTGAAATGCTATTTTGGGTAAGCTTTCTTTAAAAAAGCTTCAATATGAGATTTATCGACATATCAACTCCTACCCCGAACCTTTTTCTTATAAAATATTATTTCGGATATATTTTTCACCTTTATCCCCGATACTTAGGTCCTTACATAAGCGAAAGAAGGTATTTAGGGGCGATTTTTAGCCGAGGGCCTGGAATAAGGGCCCTTTTATGTGAAGAGTGACCTTGAAGCCCTCGGGTTGGGTTTCATGCAAAGGGGACTCGACTATGCCCTATACAGAATACAGAATTCAAGGCGTATATATACAATAAGGAACTTCTACTTGTAGCCCTTTGTAAACAAAGTTCTTTGTAAATAAAATACTTTAAAGTTTAGGTGATTTGCACGAAAAAAAATTATGCAAATGTTTGGTGTGGGGCACCTACCACCAACTAAATCGATGACCGCTGGGAATCGAACCTAGGACACTTCGGATTGCGAGTCAAATTGTTATACAACCGAGTTATATACGAATGCGGAAAAATGAAGCTTTCCAATTATTTCCAAATGGTTAAATGGTCAGTTTAAAATTCAATCCATGTCGCAGTCAATGTTGCAGGATCGGTTGTTTCTCGAAATGTCTAGAATCGATACCTGGCTGTATACTTGTAAACCAACATTCGTATGCAAAACGCGCACGTTACGAACATTTCTAGCCATTGCACAGAATGTAGAAATACTTTTTATTGTTTCGCTTTGACACAATGTTAGACTATGCAGGTAAATCATTGCAAAAAGAATCTCACAACAGTTCGTTGACAGATATCATTTTCGGTTGCAAATCTATTTTACGTTGCAGCGTGACAGAATGCCAGAAAACCTGATAGGTTAGTACTGAATAGTGCACCGAGGAGTGCATTTTTCCTGAAAAACTGCTACTACATGTGTATAAAGATTTATAATAAGCTACCTTCACAATTTAAGAAGTCAACCTCAAGACAAATGAACATTGAATTATATAAATGGCTAGTAACTAAAAGCTTTTACAGTTTGGACCAATTCTTAAATAACCCTAATTGACATACTTAACCCACATTGACATTTTATTATTATTATATTAAATTGACTGTAATTAATTATTATGTGAACATTTGTATGTCGTATTGACGGAAAACGCTGTACTATTTATTACCACTGTTACCAGTTACCACCTCAAGGACCGTTATTCAAGCAAATAAATAATATTTCATTTCATTTCAATGACAAACAAACAATTTTGTGAAAGCCAATGAAAAGAATCTAAAGCCATCTAAAATCAAATGAATAATTAAATTTTACCGCCTCCATGGCATTACTACAGAATTCACAATCCGAAAGTCTCAGGTTCGATTCCCAACGCGGGGTGTCTTTAACACTCGATTTTGTTTCGCTTTCCATTGAAAATCCAAAGGGCCTTATCGTCACTTGCCAGTGCAGATGAAGGCCAAGTGTAAACCTGTTGATCTTAAAAAATGTCAATAAACCACGTGCTACAGTCAAAGCGTTGCTTAAAAGCACTGGGTATTGAGTAATACAAACTTGAATTCGCAATGTGTAACCAGGTCAAACTGTGACCTCGAAACGTACAAGGACGCGGAGGTCAGACCAGGCCATTGGGAGGCTAGTCGAAATCAGGGTACCAATTTGACCTGAATGTCAAGTTTGAGGTCATCCACTTCGCACATTCTATAATAGCAAAATTTGGACGATATGGTCCGATTCCGAAAACTAGTTATTATTTTACCATCTTGACATTGTCCTTTACTTTTTCTTAGAGTTAAGAAAGAGATAGCAAATTACAAGTTTAGTACGACCAACTGTCAATTTTAGTCAAGTAAAAGTAGCAAAGCAAATTCAGCCATTGAAACCTTTAATTGTTTTAATACAAATTTTTCAAATTTTTCAACCGACTTCAAAAAAGAAAGAGGATCTTAATTCGACTGTATGTTTTTTATGTTTGTTACCTCAGAATTTTTGACTTGTGTGGTGAACCGATTTTGATTTATTTATTTGAAAGCTTGTGCTTCCAGTGGAATCCATGAGAAAACCATATAAGGCTAAAATTTGATGTTGACTATAAGGGTCGGTTTCTTAGTTCTTTTTGAACGCGTATATACAAAAAAGGTCTTAAACTTAGTAATTACTTGCTCAGTGACAATATGTTTTTTGAACACATCACTGGCTACTTTAAGAAAATAAATCTACAATACACTGAACAATTCGTTACATTTCTACCACATATTAAATTGTAGTGTTATATCATTACCTATTCTATACATAAGTGGAAAATAATTAAAAGCATAAATTACAAAACTACGCTCCGCTACGATATAGATAAGATCTAATTTAGCATAAACCTGCGTCTATAATCCATCCTGCTTTCGCACACGTAATACGCCGAATGAAAACAAAAGACCGCAGCATTTTTATTAGTACGTCTATTACAAACTCTTTACTAAATAATCTGCCCAAAACTGACAGCAGACCATTGCTCATTTAGCCATGACCATAAAAAAATAAATGAAGTCTTAGGTCGTTCCCTGTCGCATCATGAAGGTAAATTTAAAACCTATGGTTAAAAGTACATATATAGGACATAAGTACGAGTACATAGTCACTTTAATGATATTAATGATACCTCATGCTCCAGCCTGATTGTTAGGACTCTAACCTATTCAAGTAGTTGTAGTTTAATTCTCCCGAATCGGAAGGCAATGGAACAAAGCCGTACAGCCTACTCTGAATATATATTTTCTTCAGTTTTCTCAATAAAATCAAAATGTATAATGTGTACATTTTATCGCTTGTTTTGACGATTCTTGACGAGAATTTCAAAGGCCAGCCTTGGTTCCAACATAATTCGAAAGAATCCATATGCCTAATGTACTCGACATGGTAAACCCTTCCGATCGCGTCGAAACCCTCGCAATTTTGCGTTATTGATACTATAACACCGTTCATGACACTTTTTGCACTATATCACACGATTAAAACACAAAAAACACACATAACAGTATTATCAACGAATTACGAAAAATTGCAATGAACCACCATTATTCAAGTTCGCGCAAGAATCCTAACCTATTCAATTCATGACAAGAGAAAACAATGGCAACCAAATGACAGCTCATGCCACGTGGCTCAGAAAATTGATACTTTTGACAACTATCTCCTATCTCTTTCTTTGTTCAGTGATTTGAAGAGGACAGCGGTTATGTAAAGTTAGTAGATTCGGGAGGAAATTGAAGTTTTATCTCCAAAGAGGTTTCATTACCGTTGAAGTTATTTGACCGAGTTGGTCATACGATCTCTTTTGAGGAGTCTTTTTTGAAATGGCGTATATGTAATTAAAAAGTGTGTGATTCGAATCAGGCCGGGGAAGCCAGTTATACAGTTTTGACAGGATTGTTTAAAAAAAGTAAAAGACAAAAGTATGTCATTTTGAGGCATTTTTAATTCTCTAGTTCGCAAATCGCAGCGAAACGTCATTTCACCAGTAGTTGTTGCTTATTACCTAAAAAAATGTTGCCTGTGTCACCTACGGAACGACAAAGTTGTATGTGATGAACCTATTAGACGAACCTTAACCTTAGACGTTTCAAACTAATAACATACATCACTTCTTTGAAGAAGTGTTCTGAATGTTTTCACCCTAGCTTCTTCTTCATCCCTTCTTCATCCCTATGATTCATTTGTTTCCTTTAATTTATATATCGTCTATTCTATAATTAATGTTTATATTAAATTGAGTTCAGACTGAGTTTTGGATTAATTTATAATTGCTAACAAATTTAAAAAGAAAAAGTCTGGTTTCTTTCAGTGTTACCGAAACGAACTATATATTATAGAGTTGATAGTTTATAATTATCCACATATTTTTACTTAATTTAACATGTATGTACTCAGCGATTTATTTTTAACTGATGGTGGCACTAGTGAGCAACCGGAAGTTTTATATGTTTTTGTAAAAATAAAATAAACAAAAATAGACAAAAATGTTAACCAAATCACTATTATTTGATAATGGCCTTTTAAAACTATAAGTGTACAAGACCAGGCCTAGGTTCCATACATCCGCGGAACTTGTCATTTGCAAACGTTTAGGGCAGTTGAAGTTTCTATAATAGTTATTTTTGAATGCGTTTACTTGTAATTTGACAGATTGTAGTGAGGTGTCGCTGTACAATATATTCTTTAGAACTGATATGGCTGAGTGGTGATACTTTGTTAGCTCTTTCGCAACACATGAAGCAACGAGTTTATCTATTACGAGGAAAAGATATGGTAGGTAGGTTATGTACCCCTCTTTTATCTACCCATCGCTTAGAGTTCCGCAGTCATACCAGGAACAGTGTGAAATAGCTTTAGGCCTTAAATTCATAGATAAATGCGAGTGGTTGCGCAAAAAAGGACCTTAAGAGGGTATGCTGTTGTCAAAGCGCCCATACAAACGTAGTCCAGTCATATTTTGAGTATTAAGCTATGAAAATCTATGAAATTTTCAAGACACAATCTAGAAATAAATATCTGTGTCGGTGGTGAGTCAGATTTTCGTTTAAATATATACTTCCAGAGTTACAGGGCGTCAAAGTATTGTATTTTTCGGTAGTAAAAAGCCCCAACTTTGAACCTGATTTTCAAGAATATGAATCAATTTAGAACAATTTGGAAAAACCACCGACATCTAAAATTTCATTAGTATACAGTATTAAAAAAATGGTTACATAATATACTGTATCCTTCAAATGATCCCTGGACTACGAAACATCCAAATAACGGGTGGATAACATCGCATAATGTATGCTGTCTCACCGTACGCGCTCGGGTAGGATAGGGCTCGGAGAGGGACAGCTACAAAACAATTTAACCTTGAAACTGACCACGTGGTCTTACCAACATAGCCTCTTAAGGGAAAATAATTGAGTTCGAGTAAATCGCGTTTGAAATTTTGTGTCACTGTGAGTTTCGACTCGAGCGCAGGGATTTTTTTCTCACTACAGCGCCTAAAGATATTCTGATTAGACCAAAACAAAGCTGAAAACACAATACAGAGTCAAAAAAACATGAAAATTAAACTGTTTCCAATCACTTAAACCTTTTCAGCCGACTTCAAATTCAACGGGTATATTTTTTACGTAACCACTAATAAATAAATAAATGGCTGAAAGATCTAATAACCATTAATTAAGGTTAAATGAAAAACTTTAACAACCATTATTATAATTTGATGGGATTCAATACTAAAAACTTTCACATTAAATTTCTTTTACTGAGTACATCTTTTAAAACATTTTAGCTGCGTTTTTGCGGATAAGACCAAAGAATAAGACTAATTTTACTAAATTTGGCGCAGTAAGTTGGTAGGCATGACGCAGGCCTAGGCTAGATTTCAAATGTATGAGGACTTCCCTGAAGACTATTATTGACGTCATCTAAAATATACGGTTTACGGTTTAAGACATTTATTTCACAAAAAATAATACAATTCACTTGTATTGTGAAATACAAGATACAGTGGGTATTATTGCAATTATTATTTACTAGTGGGTAGGTTGGATATTGAAATCCACCTATCTTATATATAAAAACAAATCACATGAAAAAATGCTACACTTTTACATGTCAAACAATGGTCGACGACCATAGAGATTTCATAGACATTAGGTGTGGGTTCACAAGTCAGAAAAATCTTTAGAAATGTGATGTTTCACTACGCGTTTGTATAGAAGAAATGATTTGATTTCCTTTATATCGTTTGGTAATTTGTTGTATAGCTAAATATTCAGGTAATACCGATAAACTGTAATACTCTAAATATATACGGAATCCTATCTACCTTACGCCAACAAGTACTTCGGTGTTTTTTCTGTACGAGGCAATTTTTTATTAGCGTTGGGGAGATTTGAATGGCCATTTTGTATGTGTGAAATACAATAAGTTTTTTGTATGATAATAGTTCAAAAGATATATGATCTGTAATAATCTTTATGCTTTCTCATACACAACATATTACGAATCGTTTTAATAAATAAAAACTGTAAAGAAAAACTTGAAAGTTGTTTTTCTTTATATTGTTTCATTAAGAATTGTTTCATCGCTTATGATAAAACATTAGAATATAAAAAGCGCATGTCTAATATTCGTTGCCTAAAAGCGGAACCTAGCCAACGCGTAAAAATACTAAAATCAGCGATTTAACCGTAACTAAACGGTCTGTCATAACCTCACAGCGTTCTAATCTCAAACTACCGCAATATAACATTCAAAACTGTTAACAGTTACGCAAATCCGTTACTTTTATGTAAATTACGTGAAATTAACGTTAAAATTTCACATGCAAAATCTTTTCGCACATCTAAACCGACTAATTAAATAATATAATCATTATGCTTTCAGAAATGTAGTTAAATAACTTCTCGTTAGTTGAATCTCGTTGGATAACGAAACATTACGTTTTAACGTGTTATAATAGGTTGCATCACTACTTTCCATTCGGCCAGTTGCATTCGAGCACTGAAAAAAGATTTCATTCCCAAACAAAAGCCTGTAATGATTTCTCAAAAAAGATTTGATCACACCTTTGTTTCTAAAAAGAACCATCCGGCCAGTTACATCCGAGTCGTGAATAAAAACTTAAAGAATCAAACCTCGATACATTTCCAACAACAGATTCGATCACATTTTCGATTTTTGAACACAATCACTGGCCACTTCACTCACGCACTGGAATTTATGGTCTAATTTTAAAAATTGGCGCCGCGTAAGGGCCCGCTCACACGATGTTGCAAGCGGCCCATCGGGAGAGCGACTAGGAAATGAACCGGGCGGCGGTGCACACACCGGCGGGGCTCACACTGCGTCGTGCAGCGCCCGCGTGTGTGCATCGCTGCATGCGCTTTGACAGGCACATGTGAAGTTGTATTTATAGGCCTATACACACTGTTCGACACGTGTCTGTGTGTGTTTCGATATATAAACTATGTCAATTCTTTTTCAAAAAAAAATTCCAAAGAATTTTTTCATTGAATTATTGAATTCAATGAATTCACTCATACACCCCAGATGGATTTTCAAAATTATACAATTTATTAAATTTCTAAGGTCTAATCCAATAAGAATCTAATTAGCAAAAAATGATGTTAACCTTCTAAACTAACTGTTGTTATAATCTGAAGATAACATTTATAAAAGCTAGAATCCGCATCTCGATTCTCAAGACAGCCTAGCGGTGAAGAGAAAAATGTTACGCGGCAAACTCACAACAACCGTTATTACATAACAGTACGTTGGTAAAGGACAGACGTAGCATAGCACACGCGCTAGAGCGAGACAAGAACACATTGTGTAACACAACACAGAGAAAGCACGTACTTTCTTTGTACATAGCCCCTACTAGCGCTTCACTCGTGTGCGTGCGTCTTTACAATTTCAAATGTCGAACGCAAAAAGCCTATGACACGCTTGCGTTTTTAAAAACTGTGTTTTATATCGACCCAATAAAGCATGTAATACTTTAACACGTATTATTTTTAGGATGTATTTTGATGGGGCGCGAAGTAATATAATAGCATTTCAAATGTCGAACGTAAAATCGTATGTGTTCGATTCGTTAAGGCAAATTGGATTTTAACAAATTGCGTTAAAGAGTATAAGTTCGTGTTTTTTAAAAATATTTCAGGACGTTTTGTTAGAAAGGTGCAAAGTATAGTACATTTTTGTTAAGGGTGAATGACACAAGTTTGGCACAATTTCTAAGTCCTTAGTGTTATCAAGGAAAATAGAGGAGTAACTGTTGGAGTTGTTAATTTCGAAAGAAGATGTTGTTATTTCATTTATTTGTTATTTAACTGATTTCGAATAAATGATGCGGTACTACAATTTCATGAAAGATTACATGAAATTTTAAAATACGAAATATTTTAAAAAAATTAATTCTGAAATTTAATCACTTTAGTCCTACTTTTTAAAATCGTTGTTAATTTTTGTTACAATTGCCATTTAAATAGTATTTATGGGTTTTGAAGAATATTTATAGTTTACATTTGGTAAGGCGTGAGAAATATTAAATTTTTTTAAAAAAAAAAGACAAATGAAATTCTGTCGCTACTAATTATGAATGCTACCAAGCTTGCCATAGTTTTAACTGGATCCCTCGCCGAATGCTTCCATACTAAATTTCTGTTGCCATAATCTTTTAAAACAGAACAGCTGGCTTTGATAAGTAATTACCTAAAAATAGGAGATGAAATTATAGTGTCGCGAAATAAATATCGTTAATTTACAACTGTTCATAGATGGCGCTTTGAATAGGAATAATAAATGTGTTAAAATGAAAATTGTGATTTACTGTGAAGTTGTATGTTAATGATACTCATTTCGCGACATCACAATCTGATGTACTATTTTTAGATAGTTACTGCACAAGGCTGGCTATTATATTTTAAAAGACTATGGCAACAGAAATTTTGTATGAAACTTTGATGGAGGTGGATCCCGTTAAAGTCAAAAAGTGTACAGTTAACTGCAAAAATGTGTGAGTAACTTTAGTACTATATCACATTAAGCTTGTTTTGTTCCTATCTAGTGTGTGTGTTGAAGGGAAAAATATAAAATAGCAGGTTTTGGGACACTGCTAGAACAGAAATCATCCTTAACCCAATTTAAAATTCATTAACATTTAAGCAAACTGCAAAAAAATTTCATCACATCAATGATAAATAAAACATTTATTTTGTCCACGTAATTACACATACTATTCATCATATAAAACTCATCTAGATTTCTCTAAATAACATTTAAATGACGCCATTTTTAAAGCAATATTTATTTTAGTATTAGACTTTTATATAGCATTATTAAATCGACACTATACAAAAGCAAAAGATAATCGCCGCAAAAAGCAAAAAATATTTAGTAAATACTTATAACTAATATTAATTAATTAATAACTCACGCACACAAAAATTATAAAATGATGACAATTCACAATAAATTTATTGCACAATATTTTTTCAATTGAATTCAGAACTAGGGCACTAAGTAATGACGTAGATAATAATAGTAATAAAGAGTCTTTTCCTGCCGACTACTCCTCAGAAAACCATTATTTGCTTAGTAATTATGCGTAGAAATTTTTCCGATGAATTCGAACTATTGTACAAGAATCTGACCCCAAAAACTGGAGCATCGAATGACGAATAAGGAAATTAGTTTTAGTACCGCTACTTCACAACAGGTAGCGCTGTTCTTACAATTTATTTGAAGCTTTATCGTTTTGCAAATTTTCGTTTTTAATTCGTTTATTTACCTTTCGACAGTTTTGAATTTGGTATTTTGTTTATATAAACCAAATTCCGAGTTCAGAAACAGCTTAATTACAAATATTTTATGATTTTCTGTTGATTTTACTTTTTACCGCAATTATTACTAAAGAAAAGTATGTTGTAAAGTATCAAGTTCCAACAAAATAGTTTCGTTCAACAAGGAATTCAAAATTAACATGTTATGTGTATATAATCAAATTTTGCAGATAAAAATGTGACCTATGCTTCAACTCTCGCTTTTTTAAAATACGTGTTTAATTATTTAAATAAAAAAGTTGCTTCATTAATCACAAGTGTAAACAATTTTGTCATTAGCAATAACAACTTCCGAAAACAAACTTAACTTTTATCTCAAAACTACCATTTACTGCGGAATCACTATTGCGTCACAGCCGGAGGAAGTGAAATAACAGTCATAATATTTGTACATCTCACTCCTTTCCTCTATAAAGCGCCATCTCTCTCCCACTTAGCGCAACTTCCATTACGGAAGCGTAGCTCAACAATCTACGCCTATCTCTCTCGTTCCGCATACAGTGAGTATATCGCTGCGCTCTTTTCACAAGGCAACGCAGTGCATTGACCTGTCCTTGTTATGTATGTGTGCAGCCTTGCTTTATACATCTTTACAGTTATATTTGTTTACATGTGGTGGTTGCATCGTAAGGACCGCGTCACACTGGGTTTTTTTGCGCCGCACGTTTATCGTAAGTAGGTCAGTTATTGACCCCTTACTTGTTACCCGTTTACGAACCTGATTTTTGGTGAGTGATTGCCCATTTTTGAGGCTGTGTCTGAAGAGATTGCATTTCAGCTTACCTGAAAAAGTGAAATTAATTCGGTTAAAACTTTTAGCTCTTTTTTATAATATTAAAAGTATATATTATATATTAAAAGATAGCTGCCGTCATTTGATGGCATTGGTTGTAAAACCAAATCGTGACAGAAATTAATTGCAAGCGACATAAAAAATATACTGGGCCATTGCCCGGCCGTTTCATTCAGGATGAAAATATCCATGTCATGTATATGTGTGCCAAAAAGTTAAGATGTGTGAGAGAGAACACAAACACCCTGTTTTACGTCTGCCTATAAACATTGTGATTATAATAACTATACATTACCAAGCAGACACGATTTGAAACTAAGATTTGCTTGCTACGTAGAAGACTTTGACTCAACAGTTGTTAGGTAAATCAATATACCTATTGAAATATTGCTGGCCTGCACTTTGAATTTGTTCGTATAAATAAGTTTTTTTCAATATGCTTTCATAGCCAATAAATGTATTTTCTTAGATTTGCAAAAAAGGTAAATTAAATTGCATTTATCAGGACTCAGGTTTCACTTAGGTTCGCAAAATACACATCATACAATACTTTAAAAATTGAAAGGTTTTTATTAAATTCTCTTTAATCGTTACAGCAGATGGTTAACGATATTGCTTTATCCAAGGTCACAAAAAATGTTGTTTAGAGTCATTTGAAGGACAACTCCTTAAGTTTTTCCTTAATGATGGTTATGTAAAGATTGAGATGTTTTTAAGTCAATCCTAGAAGTAAAACCTTTTTTTTTTTTTCAAGTTATGAATAATCTAAGTTTACGTACAATAAATACGAATGTGAAAAGTTCGAGAACATCGTAACAAGTATATTAATTCAATTACGTTGAACTTATAAGTACAAGTACGAAAACGAAACACGCACGCTTGTAAAAAAGTTGCGTCATAGACAACATAAAAAATGTCTGTGCGAGGCGTCAACTGGCGTTACATCACACGGTGCGCTCGTGTGCGTGACACACGTGGCCAGTGTGTGCCTTGGGGATGTGTGAGTGCTTCCGCCAGTGTGCGTCAGGCCTAATCTTTTGTGGAATGCGGGTTTCATACCTTAATGAGGACTTTTTTAAAGGCTGAAAAGGGAAATTCTTTGGACGGAGTTCTCTTTCAAAGATTTCTCTTGCGGTTTTTAAGAGCAGAATTTTGTGCGCTACAATTTTGCAAGCTCTAGATAGTGTTTTAAGGGCACTCTGTAGGTTAGAAGATATGCAAGGGAAGTAAGATGGATATAATTAATTACATTTAAAAAATGTGTGTAAATTTATAACCTCGCTCTGATATCATCATCAGCGAGGAAACGCCCACTGCTGAACAAAGTCTTCCTCCACGGCATCCTACATTGAACGGTACACAGCCACTTGCATACAGCGACTCCCCGCGACCTTTGTTAGGTCGTCAGGCCATCTACTAGGGAGACAGCCAATAGATATTTCATGGTACATGGTCGTCATTTTAGAACTTTTACTCCCTATTGTATATTAGATGAATATTAACTAGAAATTTTGTAATTAAATATTAAAATTCATAACTATTATTATTATAGTTTCTGCCTGCGGTATGGATTGGGATAAAAATAAGCCTATGTCCTTTTCCAGCCCTTAAACTATACTTTAAAAATTCCTTCTGACCCTCATTTAAGAAGTAAAGGAAGAACACACAAACTCCCTTTCGCATTTATTTAGTAAGTAACTAGTAAATTCGACAAATGTCATTCCAAATTGTTGTTTTGTTAAATCATGCTGGAGCAGTGCGTTCCATTCCCTAGTTGTACGCATGATATCATTAGTGTGATACTAGTCGTTGCAGCACGTACTGAGGTAGGGTTCCTTTTGGCATCACAATACTCACATCATTGCTGTTATGTAATTTCTTCAATACATATATTTCATTGTTTTATTTGTATGTTGCGGTGCTAAATAAATGTACCTCTATGTCTAAATGTGAACCAATTGTTATAAGCAAGCAAATTTAAGTTAATTTATCAAATATAAGTATGACTAAGAACCACGGCAAGGAAACTTGCTTTCACATGAAAATCGGTCCATCCGTTCGAAAGCTGTGATGCCACAGACAGAGGCACACACACACACACACACACAATTGATAACACCCCTCTTATTTCATCGGGGATTAAAAATAAAGGTCCGCCAGGTTCTGGTCCAAAGCTAAGGAATTCTTCTCAGACACTTTAACTGCCGACCTAACCGAAAGGTCAAATGGTAATTCATCTTTACCACTGTTAGTAGGAATTGGATTGCGTGTCGTTAAACAAAGATATCGCTGTTATATCTAATTACTTCTCAGTTGAATTGTTAATTTGCTACAAATCTGTTAATATAACTGGCTTAACAAAACTATTAGATTTAAATATTCCTGCATAAATGACCAGTAAACGTTTATTTGATATTTTAAACAATGGCATTAAAGTTTTTATTTAAAGTGAGGTATAATTTGCGCATTTCTTCGATTGTAAGTGGTTTATCTATTTGTTGAATTCATTGTTGAAATCGTTCTTGGATACGATCTCGCCTGATGGTAAAGAGGGACGTACACGGGGCATTTGAATCGGACAATTTCGCGCCGATCTCCAGAATGTGCGTTGTAGAGTCCGTTTTAATTTGTAAGTCATACTGTGGTCATAGCAACAACAACAAAATCGGGTTTTCACATTTGTCCTTATAACTAACTTAGTATTCAAATTAAATTAACATGATAAAAAAAAAGTTAAAAATAATAATTAAATTACATAATATATTTTGCCATAATTACATAGCATTTTTCAAATGAATCCGAATGATTTATCGTTCTATGACGTCGAAGAACCGCGGTCATGTCTTCAGTTAAACTTTGACCTTTAATATCTCGGGTTGCAGACGTTGTAGGAGATTTTACCAATATACATTTTAGCCGCCTTCGTAGCTAATGTTGGATTCACAATCCGGAAGTCCCGGGTTCGATTCTCAGTAATTCATAAAAAATTATTTAGACAATTTAGACATTTTTGGGAAAAGCAAATTTCAGGAAGCAGGCATTGTATTCCAGAGCGATACGAAGGTAAAGAAAAGTGATTAGCCCCCTCGTTAAGATGTCGGTTTTACCATATGAAGCGTTATTAATCATTTTGATCTTGTTATCTTTAAAACAAAACGAACTATCAAAAGATCAAGTGTCGACCTATTTTGGTTTAAAAGATCAAGCCCTGCGACAGTCGGACGGACCGCGGATCCTTATCAATAGGGGTCTCGTTGTGCAAGGTTTGGGACGCACAATTCGATATCCATACTAATTACGTTAGCGAGCATGATAATCGTAAGTTTGCATAAAAACGCCACGGGCATTGACCTTTTAAAACAGATCTAGTCCGCGCAGACGGAGCCACGGGCAAAGGTCTAGTTTTAAATAAGCTAATGTCAGCTGTAACGTCACAGCGTATTTATAAACATAATCTATTCCGTCCTAGCCCTCGAGCACGAGTGAATCTTGTTTTAGTACTTGTGTTCTATCTGGATTGTCTGAAGGTACACTTATCACTATATTTGGTGTGTAGAGTATACGCTGTAGCTGTACACTGTCTCGTGTGTCAATGTGTTGGTTTGATAAATGTCAGTGTCAATAACTGTCAGTGTCACGAATAAATCACGGTATAACAAAATACCACGATTTATCGAAGAACTCCCGAGACATAGGTTTAAGAGAGCATTACGTGGATGGCACATTCATTTTATTCCTTGAATGAATTT
This sequence comes from Carcina quercana, assembly GCA_910589575.2. NCBI lineage: Eukaryota > Metazoa > Arthropoda > Insecta > Lepidoptera > Depressariidae > Carcina > Carcina quercana. The sequence goes on along the minus strand of OU342454.1, from coordinate 1,741,874 downwards.
GTCCAGTTCTAACTATATTATTGTTGTTGGTGAGATCGATGCATATACGATATAGGTACGTGGGATGTAGTTTGACGTTAGCTTGTAGAGTATAAGATTTGGTGAGCAACTATTTGCATGCTGTTTGATACAGTTAAATAGGTTAAGCGACAATTGAAATATTATTTAAGACCGAGATGTACCCTTTTTATTGTAGATAAAAAGTAAGGGAACATTGCCGACAATGCCGCAGGTTTAATAATAGGTGGACAAAGTATTATATTCGCTCAATATTCGCTTCTGAACTTAACCAAATCGAGGGAAAATTAGACAAGACAACATATTTTTAAAATGCCCTTTCCCTTTCCTTCGCTTTCGAAGCCTTTTCTTCTGTTACATTTCGTGGCCCAGTGACCCACTATCAAAATTCGAATACCGTCTTGACTCCTTTTGCAATAAAAACAAATAGAGTTCCGCTCGGAATGCTTCCATACAATTTTTTTTTGCCATAATCTTTTAAAATGGAATAGCTGGCTTGGATAAGTAATCACCTAAAAATAGGAAATCGGAATATAGCGTCGCGAAATGAATATCATTAACGTACAACTTTATTCTTGTCTACAAAAACCGTTACGCAACTAAAGGTCCCCAGATGGGCGTTTAGAAAAATAACTAAAAGCAGTGTTTAAAAATGTAAATTGTGCTTCACTGTGCAGTTGTGTGTTAATGATACTCATTTCGCGACATCACCATCCAACGTCCTATTTTTAGACAACTACTGCACAATGCCAGATATCCTATTTTAAAAGATTATGGTAAAAGAAATTTAGTGGGAAATTTTCCTCATAGAAGTCACATATGCGCGTGGGCAGGCATAGTACTCGTCAATATTAGAATAGTGACAGTTCCACAATGTAGCTGCATATGAAACTAGGAATAACAGTGACTGTACTTACAATTATTTCTGTGTAACAGTGACACGGCTAGTATTGCGGTAGGTTATTATAGAGTCTATATAAACGTTTGTTTATTGTTGTAATTCGTTGGTTTTTCCTTGTTAATTGTTGTTAATACTTAGTAGCATGTGAAAGGAAATTGATAAAAATAATACTTTAACAACGGTAGCCTGCTGAATGGTTGGCAGGCGGATACATGACCGCAGCGATATGTTCGGTGAAACGTTTGTAATAGACTACTCGTCTACTGAATTTTTCTCATCTACCCCTTATACCATACACACCAACACACAAGTTGTAGCTTAGTGGGAATATAAATGCCGGCAGTGCATTCCACTACCTGTACGCATGATAAAGTTAGAAGCAACTGATGGAGCCCTGATGTTCATCTGTTGGATCGATACTTGAATGGCGATCATTGTTGCAAATAAATCTTTATGTATATGAGTATAGATTATCGTGTGGTAATACATTTATTACAACTGTGTGGGCTTAGCTTTAGAACAGGTTCAACGCATATCGCGAAGGGTCAAAATGACTTCATTTTTTGTATTGCAATAGTTGTAGAGCTGGAAAATCACATAGGCTACTTTTATCCCGATCGAGGCAATCGGGCAAACCGATTGTTTCTGTATAAATTGATAACCAGCAATTCGTTAAGAAATACGAAAGGGATATACAAATAGAAGTCGTTATACAACTACATTGTGCAGTTTATAAGATTCTCAGTTGCGAGCGTTTAGTATGCTAACCTCGCCTCCGCTAGATACAGACCTTAGAGCATAATTAGGCAGGTTTTAGTTCGTCTACACCTAAAGCAGGCGACGACTAGTTAAATTGTAAAGTTGCATACTATTTTGCTTTATAACGTGATTCGTACAATAAAAGTGTTACTATCGCAAAATCTATTAAAGATAGCTGGCTTTGTGAAGTTTCTAACAAGCAAATTAAATAGTAAAAAACGCAATTATCATACGATTATCAAATATAGCTAAGAACCATCGCAAGGAACTTCTTTTTTAATTACGCTTTTATTATTATTTTTAAAGCACTATCTAGCTTAGCTGCGTAACGGCTACAGTAACATTTAAGTTTCTGAGCAATTTTACTTGAGGAAATGGCTCATGATTTCACATGTCATATCTAAAAATAAAAAAGCTAAGGTGCTTACGAAAGAAAATAATTTTATACAATAATTAAGGCGTTCAAAAAGAATTAAAAAACCGACTTCATTTGCCTAAAAAAATCGGTTTTTGTTAATTTTCTCAAAAATCTCTCAAGCAATTTCAATCAAATTTAATAGTTTTATTGTTCATCCTTTATATACCCTCAAAGCATAGCATATTTAAGTTGTTTAGTTATAAACTGATGTCAATGAAAGAGACTAGCATCTAAGTGACAGGCTCGGCCTAATCTAGGTGCTAGTGTTCACATTAAGTTCTAAAACTACTTGTACTATTTTTGTACTTGTACTATATTAAGACCTATAATTTATTTATTATTATTTTATATGGGACTACCTCTAAATTATTTTCTACCAAACAAAAAAAGAATCAGCAAAATCGGCGGAGTTAGAGCGTAACACACATAAAAACATACCCGTCGAATTGAGAACCCCCACCTTTTTTGAAGTCGGTTAAAACCGTTAAAAAATTTAATGGTACCTACAGAAGTAGAAACGTACTGTGTTACAGTAAATGGTACTGACAGTAATCTAGCATGATTGTCCCGACTTTAAAGTAAAATCACCCCAAATCATTGAGCATAAAAGTTGACTTTTGAAATATTTCAGAAAACAACGAACTTATGAACAAGTCTTTATGCTGGCTATTACTATTGAAAACCCCGCCATGTTGATCTGACAGCGAGTCTGATCTTCAACAGTAGATATATTCAACTGACAAGAACAACTGTAATTTATTTCTACAATATCATCATCAACAGCCTATATACGTCCCCACTGCAGCTCAGTCCTACTCTCCTACAGAGAGTGTATGGGACATAGTACACCACGCGGAGTGCGGATTGGCGGACTTCACATGCCTGTTCAATACATGCAGGTTTCCTCACGATGTTTTCCTTCACCGTTAAGCAATCGGATAATGTACTTGAATTGAAAAACAACTCATAGGTACACGGCTGGATTCGAACCCGGTACCCTCAGATTGAGAGTCCGCGCCTTATCCACTGCGCCACCGACGCTTGCGATTTCTACAATATGCTTATCTTATTTATGTAATAAAAGTATCTCAGTCTATTATTTACGAATATATTTATCATCTAAAATAGATTGCATATTAAACTTTAAAAAAAATCAGAATACATTTTCAACGCGCGAAAATAAACAAACCACTATCCAAATATCAATGCAAAAAAAGAAAACCCGCCCGGTGTGCCACTCGCGTATGACAAAAAACATTTTTTCCCGCGCGCCGCGTCACCGCGCTGCATGTGTGCGTGTGTGACCTACTTACGAACGTCGCTTCGGAGCACTTCGGCCGCGTTCGGCTCTGTGTGATGCGAACCGGTGTAAGGAAGAAAAATCAACTTTTTGGGGTCAAGAAAAATTTTAAAACTTTTTTCTTTTATGTGTCTGCGGATTTAGTTTACTATGATATTAATTTGGCTTTTAATTATGATCACACAAATGAAGTTTTAATTTTATTTACTTATGTGCATTTATATTGGAATGGGGTGAGCAGAATGGTGGTTTTATACATACCTTAAAAATATATTGAAGAAAATAACTGCCAAGTGCGAGTCGAACTCATTTGGCGAGGTTTGGCGTATCGATTTTATATGGCAAGATGGCAAGGCTGATGGCAAGTGACGAGCAGGCTGTTGGATGGTTGACGTGCGCACCCAGAAGCCTCAAACATATACGCCCTCCATCTGTCGCAGTCGGGTAATTACCATTGAATTTCATTTATATTTATAAATACTTTTTAAAACATTTATTTTTACAGTTACACCCTTTTCCCTAGCAGCCGCGTGCAATCTTCAGACCTATTGACTGACTGCCCGAACCACTATACCCTGAGCCATCACACCGACGTATCCCAGTACAAATGATTGCGTTGTAAAAGAACGTCACAGCTCAAGTTATGTTGGTGGGTGTATTACGTAAAATCGGTAAGTGATTGGTATTGTTATCACAGATAGTAAGTTGACAGTTATACTTTATACTATGTTTTGTATGCGAAATAAGCTTTTATATTACGTTTTTATTTTTTTATGAGCATGGAAAGTCCCATGTCGTGAGTATCGAAAAATAACAACCGTTGCTACAAAACAGCCTATATGCGTGCCCACTGCAGGGTCTCAGTCCTACTCTCCTACATAGAGTGTATGGGACATAGTACACCACGCGGGACCAGTGCGGATTGCTAGACTTGTGAAGTCTTTTAATTTCTTCTCAGGAGTGTGCAGGTTTCCTCACGATGTTTTCCTTCACCGAAAAGCCAATGGTAATGATTTTTATCATTCGTACATAAATAACAAATTGTAACTCATTGGTACGAGCCAGGATCGAACTCAGCTCTCGATTGTTCAAGGACTGACGCTCTACACAACTGAGCTACCATGTATCATTTATTTTAAACTAGATTCTGCCCGCGGCTTCGCCCGCGTGGACTTTATTTTTCGCATTAAAAAGTAGCCTATGTCCTTTCTCAGGGTCTAAAGATTGTCTGTGCCAAATTTCATCAAAATCGGTTGAGAGGTTTAAGCGGGAAAGCGTAACAGACAGACAGAGTTACTTTCGCATTTAGTAGGGATTTCAAATCAACCGTTTGTATGATTTTTGTATGATTTTTATTATTTATTATTTTATTTTATTTATTATTTTGTATTATTTGTTAAAAAAATGTAATAAAAGTGTTATTATAGTATCTGTCTATAATAATATATTATAAAGTGTTACGAGGGGCATACCGAAATGATCGGGAATATAAAACAATACATACAGGAAATAACTAAATTTATTTTTATTGCTTTTCGAAGTATTCTCCGTTGCAGTTAATGCACTTTTGCATTCGTTCGAACCAATTATTATAGCAGCAATTCCAGTCCGAAGTTGACATGGTCAAAATCGTCGATTTGTATGCTTCCACTGCTTCTTCTGGACCTTGAAACCGCTGACCACGCAATAAATCTTTGATTCTAGGGAATGTAAAGTAATCATTGGGACTCAGATCAGGGCTGTATGGAGGATGATCCATTAATTCAACGTTTTCCTGCTTCAAAAACTCGCTTGTTTTCTGAGCGGTGTGAGAGCTCGCATTATCGTGATGGAGGATTATGCGTCGTTTCGGGTTACCTCTACGGAGTTCGGATATCATCTGTGGCAAACAAACCGTTGTATACCAATCAGCGGTAACCGTTCTCCGTTCCTCTAAGGGAACTGTGACTACATGTCCTGTTTTCGCGACAAACGAAGCGACCATTTTCTTCGATACGCTGCGAGAGCGGACAACTTTTGTTGGCTTGATCTCACCTGCGAAGACCCAGACAGCCGACTGATGCTTTCTTTCTGGCTCATATGAATAGATCCATGATTCATCACCAGAGACAATGTTATAAACTGCTTTTGACTTTCCTCCGTTGAAGCGTTGCAGAGTAGACCGGCACCAATTGACACGAGCCGCCTTTTGCTCTTCGGACAAATTATGGGGCACCCAGCGGGAAACTAGCTTTCTCACTCCCAGTTCACCATGTAAAACAGTTTGTATCGCAGTCATACCTATCCCTAAAGTAGCCCGAATCTGCTCATATGTAATATGTCGGTCATCCTGTATCATTCGGCGCACAACAGCGACATTTTCTGGTGTAACCGCTGTTTTTGGCCGGCCTGTGGAAGGTACGGTGCCAAGAGAAGCACGTCCACGCCGGAATTCAGAATACCAGCGATATATTGTCGTCTGGCTAGGCGCTTCACTCTTGAATATAGATATAAGCTCAGCGAGACATTGTCCCTGAGATAATCCTCGTCGAAAGTTGTAAAAAATTATGGCAAGGAAACTTTCTCTTGTAAGCTCCATTTTTTTATCGACCTATCAATTTCAAACTGATATTGTTCTTTAAAAAAAAATTTTTTTTTAATTCTGTCAATTGTATTCGATTTTCAACTAACCAGTGTTTATTCATCAAAAAGAGTTTTTAATCTAATTAAATCGAAAGTACTCGATTACCGATCTTTTCGGTATGCCCCTCGTATTACAATATCTGTCTATAATAATATAGGTTATAATGTGTGTGTAAAGGTTGTTGTTATGAGTGCTGGATGCGAGCGCTAGCGGGCGCGCCGCGTGTTTGCCCAGCTTTCACCAAAATGGAAAGTTGTTCGCCAATTTTTGTGTGTGGCTTAGACTGTTGGAAAAATTCAGACGGAGCGACAGCTAACGTGGCTAGTGATCCTGAATTGTCAGTCAATCAATCAAACATCGTCCTATCTTCCGCGATTCGTAAAAGTCGACTAAGCGACAGGATATGGGCGACATCATCTATGTATTAAAATGTCATGATCAACATTTTTTTTTTGTTAAAATTATTGCTACATATATATATATATACATCGATAAGGGAACACTGACAAATCATACTACGACCTTACATAATTTTTTATTGACTCTATCTTAGAATGACTATACATAAACGTGACGTTATTTTTTATTATTATTAGTAATTGACATCTAAAAATAGTATTTCATATTTGACTATTAAATTGTAACGAAACTTTATGTTTAATAATGATGATGGAAATGTATTTGTATATTATACCTTATGTTATAAATATTATGTACTGTCGACAAAGTTCCCGCCTGACAACTGTAAGGGTCACTTTCGCATACAGTAGTGTCTGGCGCTTCGCGGATAGGCCCCGCCTTAACTGTTTTGATCGGCCAATAGTCATTCACGCTCAGCCATTAAAGCTTTTTTTCTTGTAATAAATATTACGTTCTTAAGAAAAAAACAGTTTTCTTCAGACTTTTGGAAAATAAGAGCAATTGAGTTGAAGTTGCTAAAATTACTGGTATATGTCAAAAAACTATTTTTTATAAGTCCTAATAGGTATATCCTAATAGGTCCTAATAGTCCTAATAGGTACCTATTGTATGCCAGATGGTAGACCACAGAGCACTATTTTTAATTTTTACACCATGTATGTGTGTATAAAGACATTTTAAATTTAATAATTAACTAGTTAGATAAACAAATATGTATGATGGGTTCGCACTTGAACTTCATCTCATCTGATGGTAAGTGACGGTAAGGCCGTTGGATGGTAAGCGTGCGCACCCAGAAGCCTCAACCTAATGAGTCAAGCTCTGCTACCTTTCATACTGGCACACAGCAGTGCTATTACTGCTGTTTGGCGGCAGACTTAGATAGCATGGTGGTAGCTAAGAAAAACCACTACCATCAACCAAAACGAGTACCAATAAAAATAGTACCCCCAATGGGAATCGAACCCTGGACCTCTGGAGTGTGAGTCCCAGCGTGTTGACTAGGCGATTGTGTATTTACTAACACAACACAATTGAATTCTATAATTTTGCCGACTTATTTAGATTAGATTTAAATTCGATATAATTTTCCTTCTTTTTGTATATATGTACTAAGTGGAGGCCAAATTTGTAACATTCATTCGTTCGTTTATTTTCAAAAAACAGTAATAACTGTGTGCGAAAAATAAAATAAAATATATTAACTAATAAAATACCTTAAAAATACAATAATTTTCCCAATAATATTAAAAATTTAACATTAATAAAAACATATAACAAGTCATTTCATAATATCTAGTGCCTCATGTCAGGTTATTACATGTCAAAAATTCTTAATGGTGTACAATTTTTTTTCTAATAATAAGAGTCTAAGTTTATTTTTAAATACATTTACACTTTTTATATTTTTTTAAACAACATCACTTTTAGATTTACTCAGTCTACTTTTCTTTAGTGTGAGGTGTGAATGCATACAAAAAAATATCAAACATTTCGTATTCGTACACGGAAGTAACTGCATGCGAGCTTTTAGTATGAGATAGCTGTTATTAAATAACTGTTACTTAACATGTTGCGTCACTTAATTAGTTAAAAATAATAGTTACCTCAATAGCTGGTGGAACTACTTTTTCTTTGGGAATAGTAATTTATTGGTTTTTTAGGTACAGTCGATGTTAATATTATCTTCCTTAGATTAATTTATAACAGATTCGCTTTGGTACGTTTAGTTCCAAATCTTTTTTATATCTTGTTCGGAAAGAAGGCATTTTGGCACCACGCTTGTGAAAATTAGTGATCACAGTAAGATGTTGCTGTTACATGTTTCCTATCATCAGCATTATCAGCCAGGAAATGTCCACAGCTGGACATAAAAAAATTTAATTACATAAATTTTGCTTTAAATGGTAGAGACTACCTTTTAAATATTGAAATATTTGTGTGAGGTTGTCTCGCTCTAACAGATTCAGTTATTTGATTATAAGTATAATTACAATAAAATATAAATAATTCAGTTCAAGTAAGTATATATAAGATAAAATAAACCTTTATTTTCAATAAATGTGGTACATTTCAGATGTTTAAATAAATAATTCTAGATCACACATTCGGCCAATGTTTTGACATACAAACAGTAATTAACAGAAATAATATGGACCATTTAAATTATACAATTCTATGATGTCAAGACACGCACCTAATTGATATCTATAACTATGTCAAATAATATTAGTCATATGTTATACATAATAAAATTATATTCGTAAACCAAATTATAATTAAATCCTATCTATTTTGTCCTAGCTCGAACAATTCCTTTACAGAATAAAAGTTGTTAAGAAGAAGCCACTCATGTAACGCCGTTTTGAATTTGTTAATAGGCTGCTCTTTTATCATTCGAGGTATTTTATTATATATCGATCTACACATCCAGTAGCAATTTTTTTGGAAGCATGTAGACTTCGGTCTTTCTTTACTTATACGTAAGTGTATTTGGGAACTAAGGGAAGGGAAAAAAGAAATTAGGTAACTACATAGTCCTCCATAGGTATGCCACATTGACGGGTCTAGAGCCACTTGCATCCAGCCTTGGCCTTAACTAGGTCGTCGGTCCATCTAGTAGGGGGACGGCCTGGTACACGTTTCCCAGTACGTGGTCAACACTGAAGAACTTTTACTCCCCGCCGGTTATCGGTTCTTCAAGCAATGTGGCCTGCACATTGCCACTTCAGTTCACTGACTCGTCGAGCTACGTCGGTGACCCTAGTTCGTCTAATGTTTAAAAAAGTTTCAAAGTCCGGTAAAAGAAATTTCAATATGGCTATTTTGTACACCAATACAAACTTAAAATGGAGTATTAAACTTAAAATTTTTTACAACAGGCGGTCTTATTGCTTACAGCGATCTCTACCAGAATTTAATAAATCCTATCCTACTAATATTATAAGTGTGAAAGTTTGGATGTTTAGATGTTTGGATGTTTGTGACGCTTTCACGGAAAAACTACTGAATGGATTTGAATGAAACTTTACAATAATATAGCTTATACATCAGAATAACAGATAGGCTATAGTTTATAAAGACATATTGTGTAAATTGTACAAAATCACACTTATAATATTAGTGGGATTACATGGGCAATTTGGGCATAACAAAAACGCGTTGCCTAGCAACCGACCATAGAATATGTTATTCGTATATACAAACTTTCGCGTTTATAATATTAGTGTGAAGACTATTTGAATGTCAGATATTGAAATTTCTTTTGTTTCTTTAAACTATTAGCCTACGTAACAGAATAAACACTATTTTGTACCTTATGCTGGAAATGGAGATATATGCCTTCTATACCTATCGAACAAGTAGAATAAATCCTGAAGTACACGCGGACAAAGTCGCGGGCGGAAGCTAGTGTAGTAATCTTTTATCTAGCGATTCGCTGTAGATATCTCGGGCACACGTTTTAAAAGTCTGTTTGCTGTTCCACCTCACACCGCCACGACGACCGGTTCATTATCTAACCGCACTAGTGAAAGCGCACGATTCTTTTCGGTCCTCCAGTTCGACTGTACCGCCGGCGCACGCGCAGATGCTAGCGATACCGTTGTTTTGCATGCTTAGCTTGACAGAAGCTCACTAACAAGTTACTAAAAAGTAAATTTAAAAACCCTGACTGCGTAAATTACATTAAAACGTATACATACGTTGTATATATTTTGTAAACCCTTTATTTTGATGCCCCACTAGATAGCTTTTAAAAAGAAAATAGTTTTTCATGTTCAAAATCCGCCATTTTGATTTTTAACTATTTTAATACCCTTACGTTTAGCGATTCGAGGGAACATAGAGTATGACATAATATACCGATCCAACACATAACCCTCCTTTTGGGCTCAGCCGCAGTCGAGTAAAAACTATCTACACTATATTATCACTAGCGATCCGCCCCGGCTTCGCGTGGCGTATATACCCGTACCAAATTACAGCTTTCTACTATAGTGTTCCTTGTTTGACTACGGAACCCTAAAAAGGACAATTGCTTAGGATATCTAAGAATATATATGATAGATATAGGTTTTTTATTATTTATTTAACAAGGTCACCTACAGGATATACATTAACATAAGTGTTAAGACACAAATGTAACAGTATGGTCAAATGATATCCCACTTACAGGCAACTACGACATGCTAAATTAAAAGAACGATAACAAAATGATAATAAAAATAGAATATTTACAGTTTACAAGAAATTAAGTTTTTGAATTTAAATTTACTATTATGAAAAATATAGTTTTAGTTAATCGGTTACACTGACGGACAAGTCTGTTTAGTGGTATACAGTATACATAGGTAGGTACAAATTGTAGGCATTTGCTTATATAGCGATATAGCCTTCACCGTGTTTATAGGCACGCGATTCTCGCCCTTTTACACGTAGCGGAGATACACGCAAAATCTTGCATGAATCATAAATTAATTGGGGAGCATGAAAACCACCTCCGTGGCCTACACACAGCTTTTAAAGTTTACTTTATGCATGATGGGTTGCCACTTAGCCTTCATCTGCCCTGATGGTAAGTGATGATGACGCAATTTTAGATGATAAGCTTGTGCACCTAGAAGCCAAGCTGAAGAAGCGCTGGCTCTGCTACCTTTTATACCGGAACACAATGCTGTTCGGCGGCAGACTTAGGTAACAGAATATGCGCTACCACCAACCGAACCAAATACCGATAGGTTTCGCTGGGAATCGAACCCGAGACCTCCGGATTGTAAGAAATTACTTACTCTTTTACTATTACTTTTACTATTACAATTTATTTATTTATTTTTTAGATGAATTAAAAGTGTATTTTCTTACATCAAAATTTTCTATAAACAGAACTCATGTGGAATGACATACTCACATTTACTCACACAAGCCACGCCCATTAGGATTCCAGGAAACGTCCACTGCTGGACATAGGCCTCCTTCATCCATACGCCACATCGACCGGTCCCGAGCCACCTGCATTCAGCGATTCCTTGCGACTCTAACCAGGTCGTCGCTCCATCTAGTAGGGGGCCGGCCCGGTAGACGTTTCCTGATACGTGGTCGCCACTCGAGAACTCTTACTCCCTAGCTATGTCGGTGACCTTAATTCGTCTACGGATTTCAATATATTTCCTTAAAACATACGTAATAAACCGCGAAATAAACTTAATTCGGGTGGTTTTAATTATTGTTTTTAATTTTATTGTTTTAGCTTCTAGTTTAGGTCGATAATGTAGGCATGTCACTGGCAGCCTGGTGTGAGGCTCATTAGCCGGTGGCAGAAGGCCATGCGCACACGCAACCGAGCCGTGACGTCACGCAGGGCTCGACTCTAGCGCCGCCACTGCGTACAAAATTATCTTCTACCGTTTTGTTTGCACCTTTGTTGATTTTTCAATCGCAGCCATTTTAATTTGTTCCATATATCGATGTTTATTTTACTTCTATTTATTTAGCAATATCATTAACGTGAAAGTGAGTTTGTTTGTCCTTTATTCACGCCGTTACGGAGACTCCGAATGACTTCATTGTTTATATAGGGGGTAGTTAAAAATTTCTTCGTCGTGCCATACAGTCTGATCGGATTTAGAGCAGTACACTCGAGTAAAAAAATAGTTATTCCAGCATATCTCCAATAAAACGCGTTTGATTTACTTTCCATATATACATATATTAATATCTTCTTTATAATATATTATTGTATGTATATTGTCTATATGATTATGGGTATTAATATTTAAATAAGCGACACATGAACAATGAAGCGTCGGTGGCGCAATGGATAAGGCGCGGGACTCTCAATCTGATGGTTCCGGGTTCGAATCCAGCTGTGTACCTATGAGTTGTTTTTCAATTCAAGTACATTATCCGATTGCTTAACCGTGAAGGAAAACATCGTGAGGAAACCTGCATGTCTTGAACAGGCATGTGAAGTCCGCCAATGCGCACTGGTCCCGCGTGGTGTACTATGTCCCATACACTCTCTGTAGGAGAGTAGGACTGAGACCTGCAGTGGGGACGTATATATATAATTATATAGGCTGTTGATGATTGATGAAGCGACACATCCGTTCGCTCCGTTTCCTCAACACCATCCCAGGGTCCGACTGTTCACCATCGCCGCGGTCTGCTGCAGCACACGATGAGCTCGGTTCCCACTTGACAAGCCCAATACAACACAAATTATTATTATTATTTTGTGTTCTCTTTTCTTTTGTTCATGTTTTACTGTATTTGTATTATTTGTTGTGTCTTTTTTTGTATTTATTTCTTCTGGAATCTTGTATATCTTTATGTGTTTGTCAATAAAAAAATATATCTATGTCTTGTCTATCCACTTTTGTACCATGTCACATTTACTCTTGCTTGTTCCTATGTAGTGTTTTGAGGGAAATGTCATTTAAAGATGAATGTGACATGGTTCAAAAGTGGATACATATTTTTGTAGTCGAGTGTACCACCCCATCTGGTCCAGCGGCGGTCGTAGAAGGCGACTAAGGGACAAGTTATCCAGGATATAGGCAGCGGTATCGTATTTTTAAAATAAAAACAGCAGTAGCAAAATGGTTTTTATTTGTTTCACACGAAATAAATCTCATCCTTAATTTGTTTTACTATATTTTTAAATAGGAAAACTGGCTTTGTTCGGTAATTATTTAAAAATACATCGTATTATAATGTCGCGAAATGAGTATCATTAACATGCAACTACATAGTGAATGACAATTGTCATTTTAACTGACTTCATAAAACGAGGAGGTTCACAATTCGTCGGGTATGTTTTTTAATGTTTGTTACCTCAGAGCTTTCTCTCTCTCTAATCTCTTTGTTTGTGTATCTTTTATTATGATATTGTATATGTCTCCGCACACCACCCTTTTATCTTTCTCCTCGCCCTGGTTGACTGGAAGAGATCCCTATATAGGGATAAGTCCGCCAATTCAACTTTTATTATAGTTTTAAAATTTTAATTATTTGAGTTAATATGAATGAATATAGAGTATTCAAACAAACAAACAAACAAGCTTTCGACTGGGTGAACCGACTTTGATTATTCTTTTTTTATTTGAAAGCCAATGCTTTCCGTGTGGTCCCGTTTCAATTTGGTCCAGTTCTGACACCGGCAATCGGCATCCATGAGAAAACCATACAAGTCTTAAATTTGCAGTAGACTTTTAGGGCAGTTGAAGTCGGTTTCTAGTTCTTTACCTACAGGAGGTTCTTAATTCAACAGGTATTTTTTAACGTGTAAAATTGTTCTTTATCAAAGCGCTGATCTATTTCTTTAAAGTTTGAAAATGTTTCTGTTAGATTATAACATTGACATTGATTTGTATGAAATTTAACATTTAACTATTGTATAAAATATTGACTTGTATACTAGATCCAAACTACAAATTATGGTAAAATAAATTGTGTACGGAGTCATCCTGAAAGAAAAAATTCCCTTGTTTTTAACCGATTTCAACAGTGGCTCGTGGGACTAGACAACTTTAGATAACAAACGTTATAAGCGCCACTGATAGCGCGTAAGTGTGAGCGCAAACAAAAACTGCGCGTTCCATTGCGCAAGCGCACGGGCTTGCGCGACGCCGGCGCCGGTACCGACAGGACGCCAACACAATGCCAATGATCAATGATTTGTTCATGGATTCGTTATCATCAACAACAGCAACATGTCTCCACTGCTAGGGCTCTCTCCTACAGAGAGTGTATGGGACACAGTACACCACGCGGGAGCAGTGCGCATTGGTAGACTTCACACACACCTTTGAATTTCTTCTCAGGAGTGTGCAGGTTTGTTCACGATGTTTTCCTTCACCGACAAGCCAATGGTAATGATTTTTATCAATCGTGCATAAATAACAAATTGTAACTCATTGGTACGAGCCCGGATCGAACCCAGACCTCGATTGTTCAAGGACTAATAGAAAAACCTACATCCAGAGTTATAATTAATGAATAAAATTTCATCCCCTAATGTCTCATCCTTAGAAGTTGAATATTTTCTTTAAACTTGTATGAAACCTAATTTTATAATTTGTATCCGCATTCCGTTACACAGTCTATTTTTCTTTTTCTTTTTTATATATTTTTTCTTCAAAATAGTATATTGTTATAATATTTTTAGACCTTTGTAGAAATTATTAAGATAAAATGTGTAGCATTATTATTATTTTTTTGCTATTTATTGTTTATTTTCATTCAATAACTGTTAGCCTTCCTAAAAATGGCAAGATTAATAATTTAGCAAATCAATAAAAAAAAATTGAAACAAATAAAAACTTCACAATGTTACATAAAACATCCATACTTTTTACCTGAAACTCATTATATCTAAACAATTTTTTTCAGTCGGTTAAGTTAATAATTGTCAGTTTTCAACAGATTAAGGTAGACCATAAGACCTTTGCGAAGTAGATATCAAGGAAGTGATAAAAATGTTATTGTCTCATGTTTTCATTCGGCGGATTACATGTGCGAAAGCAGGATAGAATTACAGACGCAGGATTATGCCAAATCTATTTGTCTATAGCCGAGTGTAGTACTACGACACCTAACTCCATTGACACTTACAACGCAACACACAAGTTTCTCAGAACTGTAATAGTTTTGCATACTGACCACATCGCCTTGTTCTGCCCACTGTACATCACATTTTCCTTGTTACGAAACTCTATGGTCATTTCCAAGGGAAAGCTGTGACGAATACAACATGGGTTTCTTATGTGCTATGTCCGGCTTAGAAACCCATGGCGTACCGTGTCGTGTCCCGTAATATAAATATTTTAAAAAAATATTCAGTTTTATGGTTCATTATATTTTCCAAATTTTACTCATCAAGACCTTTCATTTGATAAGAAACACATTATTTTAATCTGTAATTATTATTTTATGGAAGCAGACAGACATATCATTTGTTGAAATACTATGAGTACTCGTAGTTTAGGAAATATCAGTAAACAAATGAAGGCATATACAATGCAACGGTTATTATAATCATAACCCTCCTCTAGCCATAGTCAGTTTTTTGGGTAAGATTTTTTTCCTACCAGGAAAAGGCAAAGGCAAAACATCATACAGCCATGTCTTTGATAATGATATTCTCTCTTAGAATTTTAAGGTTATAAAAACAAGGCCGAAGCCATTTCTTTAGTTTTCTCAATAAAATGTATAATGTGTACATTTTATCGCTTGTTTTGAGGATTCTTGACGAGAATTTCAAAGGCCAGCCTTGGATTCAACATAATTCGAAAGAATCCATATGCCAAATGTACTCGACATGGTAAACCCTTTCGATCGCGACGAAACCCTCGCAATTTTGCGTAATTGATAGTATAACACCGACCGTGACACTTTTTGCACTATATCACACCATTATAACACTAAAAACACACATAACAGTATTACTAAAATTGCAATGAACCACCATTTTTCAAGTTCACGCCAAGAATCCTAGCCATAGTCGACAATAGTCGACAATCTACTGGATATTTATATTATTTTTTAAATTAAATTTTAAATTTCGAACAGGACAACATCCATTGTTTATATGCAGAAACAAATACGTAATAGCTAGACATTCTACGATGCACAATTGCACATTCGTCAGGTTTGGAAATTGGGTATTATATGATTTAAAACTCATTAACTCGATACATGATAAATTCTAAACAGTAGACTAAAAATACGCTGCAAAACAACTTTTTTATTTTCGAACGCAAAAACAATAATTATATTCCTATGTAATATATACATAAAAAAACTGCCAAGTGCGTGTCGGACTCGCGCACGAAGTGTTCCGTACCATTATCCATATAAACGGTTAAAAAATCACGTCTGTTGTATGGGAGCCCCCTTAAATATTTGTTTTATTTGTATTTAATTATTTAACTTTAAAATGAATACATAACTCAATATTCTGTGAATATTTCTTGTATCTACCTGTTGCCGTTATCAATATTTAAAAAATCACGTTTATTGTAAATGTCAACTGGCTAACTATCACGGTTCACGAGATACAGTCTGGTGACTTTTTGGTTACTCTTTGGTTACGGAACCCCCAAAAATCAAACACACCGCAAATTCGCTGTTTTGAAATTGTAAAATATTTTATTTTGAACGCATCGAGTTGTTGTAAACAATTAAGATCAAACAGGCACAAAATCGTATTAAAATTTTAAACTTGGAACAGTACGTATATTCTTGTTTCTATGCACAAACTAATACCTAATATCTAACCATCGCCGCGTCGCTGCACTGAACATCCGCGGTTTTGAACGCACCCAACAGATAGGTCGGCCTTGTGCGTGCTGTTCAACTTGTGACACACTTTTGACTTGGCCGGCCGCCGTCACTATCCCCAACCTAAACCACACTTTATTACCCACTATAAAGGGTCATTTTTCCGACTCACTACTAAACTAACCACTGTTACAGCATATAAGCTAAAATCGACTTTATGCTGTAGCAAAAAGGTTTGGTTTTATTGAATCATTAGTTGGCTTGACACTTTGATAATGTCCGGACTGAAATAAACTTTAAAATGTGGGGGAGAAGATTGCTTTTTCCCTGGTAAGGGGGTATAATTTTAATACTTTTAATTGAAGCGGGCGTCCTGTCGCAGAATGACGAAATATTCGAATTTCGCGCGTTTTGGTCGTCGATAGTTTCATTTTTTTTGTGAATGAATGGCAAATGTGTTACGTATACAGCTTGTAATACCGAGATGTGTATATAGTTTAAAACTGTTTAAATAAATACTTTCCATAATATAATATAACTAACAGCTGACGAATAAAAAATGAGATCCTTTTACGTCACTTGTCTAGATGACGAGTTAGTTTAATACGCATAAAAATCGAGGATTTAACTATCTATATATCGATTTAACTTCAGAAAGTGGGGGGGGGGGGGGGGGGGGGGTAAAGTAGGTGATTATAAAATATACTAATGAAATGATAAGTATTAAGTAACTTATCAAAATCATTCGAATTATCTCGATATGAAAATGCTACTACTAATTTAACATGTCAGTTTACAGCTTGTCTATTTTTAAAACGTCATCACCAAAATAAAGATAACATATGGACAAACATAATCGATTATGATACACTAGTAATTTGTAGATAGTTCGATTATGACAATGTTTTGATTATGCCCATCGCTGGATAGTATCCCACGGTAACTTCTAGCTCTATCGCGTATCTATACACCACCATCATCGTTCCCCTATCCTTATCCCACTTCTGAATCGTGTTAGTCTGTCTAAACCCACGGTACTGTCGAAGACCCTAGTTTATACGGAAGCGACTGACATGTAAACATACAACGCAGAGGGGAAACCACATCAAAATTTTGGGGCTGTTAGAAGTTCATCAAGCCGCCCAGAGTCCTCTAACGACTACTGTCAAAGACAAAAACCGGGATCCACAGCTGTACGTGCCTTCTTAACCATGGAATTATCTTACTGTTACAGCAATCTAGTGATCCCAAGGTCGGACTGGGCCTCAGGGGCCCGGGTGGCAAGATCAGTTAAGGGCCCGCGCTTCAAGTTCTTTTTTTTTTTTCGAAAAATGTTAGATATCTTGAAGTAAGGTATAATGAAGATAGGAGTTGGCCCCATAGTCACAGGGCTTCGAGACCAAAATGTATGCATGTATAGTTGAGCCCCAGACATTCGTCTGTATTGAAAGAAGATGCAATAATATATTATTTTTCAAGACAGATATTAAGCCAGGAGGCCAATCCATGTCTGAGTGATCCAGCCTGCAATGTCCTAACCAAACTGAGGAAAGACTCAGAAAGTGGTATTCGACTTAACGCTCAGAAAACTGCGCCACGGAGGCCGTTTCTGAAAGAATGAACATCTTAAAGTTGCAATGAAACGACCATTTAGACTATCCCATAGGTTGTGAAATTTAGTCTAAGGGTGCAACTCACTAGGGAATAACATCCTATAGACCTCACCACTCGCGAAAATCTTTGCTGACCAAATTCTAGTTTCCTAGGCAAAAATTTTAAATCAAGACTCTGGCTCTGCTACCTTTAATGCCGTAAGACAACATTTAATTTATTATTATTTTTGACATATAATTATGTGAATATTTGCACGCCGCAAGGCTCAACATAGCGACCGTTGTTTAATATAAGATCTGTAATAACTATGTTGGACAAATAAAATTATTGTATTTGATTTTGGCGGCAAACAGATAGCCTGGTGGTAGCTAGTCAGGCGGACATACAATTACTAACCTACAATTTAAACATAAATATATTCGAGACTTCGCTGTATGGTGTTTTCCTTTGCCTTTTCTTAGTAAAAAAAACTTCAAAAAAAGCACAGAGTATAACGCGGTCCTTGATAAATGGTTAATAATACTGATACACGTATTTTTGTGTGTTATAATGGTGTGATATAGTGCAAAAAGTGTCACGGACGGTGTTATAGTATCAATTACGCAAAATTGCGAGGGTTTCGACGCGATCGGAAGAGTTTACCATGTCGAGTACATTCGGCATATGGATTCTTTTGAATTATGTTGAAACCAAGGCTGACCTTTGAAATTCTCGTCAAGAATCCAAAACAAGCGATAAAATGTACACATTATACATTTTATTGAGAAAACTGAAGAAAAGATACGTTCATATGGCTGTATGGCTTTGTTCCATTGCCTTCCCATTCGGGAGAATTAAACTACTACTACTACTCTACTAATCAGCATATCGATTCTTCTGAATTAAGAGTTGGAACCAAGGCTGACCTTTGAAATTCTCTTCAAGTATCCAAAACTAGCGATAAATATAAAAAACAATAGAAAACTGAAGAAATGACTTTGGCTTTATATAACCTAAAAATTCAAAGAAAAGGATATCAAAGGCTTGGCTGTAAGATGTTTTGACTTAGCCTTTTCATTGTGGAAATAAATCTTACAAAGAAAACAAACTTAGTATAACATTTAAACATAAATTCCAATAGTTTAGCCGTAAGTTTTCCATTATTTTTCTAACCTTCAGCGACAACCCGGTTTCGCTTATCAATTTTATTGTTAAAAAGAACTAGTAGCGACCTGTCACCTTGCCTGCGTTGTGAAACTGTAAAAAGCGGGTTTCATTGTGACGAAACTAAGTAAAGGCCGAATTTCACTTCTGTAATGACAATTATATGTTTGTTTAATGGGCATGATTTGTTGTTGGGGCTAGGGCATTGTTGTTTTAATGCAATACAATCAAGGTGATTTATTGGAACTGCCAGAGCCAGAGATGGCTTACAATTCGGAGGACCCGCGTTCGATTCCCAGTGCAACTACCGGTACTCGGTTTTAGAGCATTTTCGATGTCCGCCTAGCTAGCTACATGTAATCTAAATCTGCCGACAAACAGCAGTGTTAATAGCACTGTATGAAAGCTTCATAATCAGTTACCATCAGTTGAGACGAAAGCCAATTAATTGCAACCCCAACACACATTTTAAAAACTGCGCCTGCCATATCGCATTTTCCATATAAAAGACTTCAACGCAACCTACGTTAAGAAAAATTATTGTGTACGCATAGAAAAAACCTGGTCAAGTGCAAGTCGAGTCTTGCAAAGAAACGTACGGATATTATTACCTTGAAATACGGTTCAATTTCCCGACCGCATAACTAAGTTTGTTTGTCAAGGGTTTTTGATGATTTCTCAAAATCTATACTACGAGTAGATAGAGACCTCGTTTAGGCTTTCCTGCAATATTTAGAAAAGTGTATGTCTACTGTTATTATTTTCGATTTTTCACTGGCAGCAGACGGTGGCGTAGTGGAAGCTAGCCAGAAAATGACCTACCACCAACATAACTGAGTATCTATAGGCACCTCCAAGCGTGTACGCAAAGCTTAGATCACACGGTGACCGAAAAGAAGACCGTCCGTCATGCCGTCTCGCTCTAACCGTGTCACGCAGTTATCACTGCACGATGACGTCATATGTGCAGGCGCACGATACGGCCAGTAACAGTAACGACTGAGTGCGTTCACTTCACCGAATGGTGCTTGGTAGATACGAATTGAGTAGTTTCTGGCAAACAACTTGAACAATAATGGGCATATTGGGGGTGAGTTCACGACTTCACGCATTCCGGGTGACAGAGGGGCGTAAAAAGGGACTTTGGCTAGTCAGACGCCTCAACGCGTTCGAAATGACATTCGCCTCCCGCGCCCCGCCAAAAAGACCCGAAAATTGGTTACTGCGCAGTCGATATCATTTTTTAAGGTTTTTTGCTGGTAACTATTCTGGTAAGTAAAATACAATAAAATTAGTTTATTTTTTCCATTTTTTTATATTTAACTAAAAGCTATTGCTAAATATGTAGGAGTTTTAAATCTAAACTCAAAATCAAACCAAAATATTCTTTATCACATAGCATGTAAGTACACAAAGCATCCTAAATGAGGATGTTAACTACACAGATAAGTCTGCTGCCAGAAATGTGTAATAATAGCACTGTTGTTCCTGTAATGGAAATCAACAATATCAGCGTTTCACTAACTTCATCATCATCATCAACAGCCTATATACGTCCCCACTGCAGGGGCTCAGGCCTACCCTCATACAGAGAGTGTACTACACTGAGTTCACTAACTTAAAGTGTATGAAAGTAAAGTGACGATCAGACGAAGATGGAGAGGGTGCTTACCCATAAGGCTCAAGTTAATAGCTGTTTATGTTATCTTTCATTCCAGGAGCACAAAGGTGCTTTTAATACTGCCGTTTGGCATCTAATTTAAAATCTGTACGTCCAGTGAGGTGCAGTGAGTACCTAGTGAGGTATAGGAACGCTGCGCATGCACCTAGGCGGACATTATCATAGTGCAGCTACTCGGGCCCTGCATACTCGCGCACGCATACATATGTGGGTACTACGACACATAATACTTGATACTTGAATACTTTTAAAAAAATATTAAAATTTTTCGTACAAAATAAGTTCGCTCCAACTTAATCTATGCCGCATCTATTGCTTCTCGCTCTGTAACACACTTGAGTAGTTTGTATAGTTTTAATATTCTACCCACACATTAGGCTAGTCTAATTTATATTTTTTTTTAAATGTTATTTTAACCACCCATATTAGTTTCGAGCGATGTGGCCTGCCCATTGCCACTTCAGCTCACTGACTCGTCGAGCTATGTCGGTGACCTTCGTTCGTCTACGGATTTCCTCATTACGGACCACGTAGAGAAATTCCGAGCATAACCGGTGGGGAGTAAAGGTTCTCGAGTGGCGACCACGTGCCGGGAAACGTCTACCAGGCCGTCCTCCTACTAGGTGGACTGACGACCTGGGGCCTTATCGTCTAACTCCAACACCGATCACGATCCTTTTGAAAGGTATCGGGATCGCGATCGGGATCGTGACTTTAAAATGGTATCGTGTAACATTCTTAGTCGCGATCGCTTTCGGAACGAATGAAATCGGCACTTGTTGTCGTTGTGATTTTTCATTATCCTTAGCAAGAAAGGCAATGGTCTTTAAATCTTACAGCTAGTTCTTTAGTTTCCTTAACAGGCAACGGTCATTAAATCTTACAGCCAATTCTTTAGTTATCTTAAAATATCTTTATCGCTGGTTTCGGTATCTTTTTTTACAAAAATTGCTAAGGTTTCATTTCATCTAATAACTAAGATAGCCTTGGTACCACCAGTGGTGTAGAAAGTTCATTTCCGAAGTATATATAATATAAATTATATACAAATATTATATTGTGGGTTCTCATCCATTCACACATAGCACCGTAAAATTATTATTTATTATTCACCGGTGACAGTAGTCACCTACAGTCACCCATCATAGCTAATTTTAAAGAGATACCATAATACTCGAAATTAATAAAAAATAATTATTTACGTACGTAACTTATATTATTTTGTTGATTTTATTACTTATTTAGGCAAATAATAAAAACAATCTGAAATTATTGAGAGTTATAAATAAAACTAAATTTATTATATTGTGAGGCTGAATTTCTTCTTCTACGCGAGCTATCAAAATAGTTCTTGCTGCTAATTCAATTGATATAACGACATTAAAACTAAATCAATCATTATAGCTATAAAACAATGATAAACTTGCGAGAAACATTTGAAAGATTCGAGGCTAGTGTTGAATCTTTCATTTGACACTTGAGAGTCGCTTTGAAAGCAATTTCTAGTTGTCAAAAAGTTACGCGGTACCAATTTTATGTCAAAATTACGATTTCGTTCATTCATAATCTTTCAAACTCGTGATTAGTCGCTATACCTTTCAATGACATTTAGCAGTCGCGTTTGAGCGGTGTGAAGTTCGTGAATCATCTTCAAACGTCAAATTCAAAGGGATCGTGATCGGTGTTGGAGTTACACGATAAGGCCGCTGGTTAGAGTCGCAGGGAGTCGCTGGATGCAGGTGGCTCGGGACCGGTCGATGTGTCGTACCATGAGGGAGGCCTATGTCCAGCAGTGGACGTTTCCCGGCTGATGATGATGATTAGTTTAATTTATTTCACGTCAGTTCTGTATGTTATATTATAATTCATTTAGTATTACTTTTCTAGTTTAGTTTATTTGTACCAAATATATAAAACGCACGAAACAGGTAAGACTTGACGTTAAAACAAAGATGGCGTCATAACAAATATAATACATCAAACATCATGCAACAAACGTGATTTTTTGTGAGACTTGCGTTTTAACGTATCAATAGCGCCATCTGGTGACGAGCAAAACTAAATCGAGGCGCATTCGTTAGAGGATTATTTGAAGCATATTATTTATGGAATACCGTATTTTAAATATCCATATTCTGTACGGAACCTTCGGTGAAATTATGATAAAGAAAAAAAACCTATGTCTATATGATAATTTAAACGTTATATGAAATAAAGGTTTAGATATTTACAAAGATTTTTGAATACAACAGTTCATGACATTTTCTGAAAGGCACCATGGAAAATCTAAAGCGTCATTAGTAATATAACAAGTATCAAGAAGGTTAGAACGGTGCACATCGTAGTACACTATATGGGTCTTGGTCAGGCAACTTTTTCTCGAGACTTTGGTACTAAACTAACGATTGGGCTTGTCACATGGCGGCTTTTCATTTAATCTCATAGATACTGTGTAATATTTAAGTACTCAAAAGTAAATGCGGTAATAGCTCTGTTGGTTAGAGCGTCAGTCCTTGACAATCGAGGTCTGGGTTCGATCCTGGCTCGTACCAATGAGTTACAATTTGTTATTTATGTACGAATGATAAAAATTATTACCATTGGGTTTTCGGTGAAGGAAAACATCGTGAGGAAACCTGCACACTCCTGAGAAGAAATTCAAAGGTGTGTGTGAAGTCTACCAATCCGCACTGTTGATGTGAAGTATATTTTATTATTTGGTCGACTATTACTCGGTAACCTGAAGCCGTGAAGCCAGCTAAGTCGTGATAGTTTTCCTTTAAAGTTCAACATATGACTACTACTTCGATTTTTTTATTTTCAGATTTTTAAAATCAATAGTTTTGCAGATATGGGGGTGGGCTGGGGGAGGACGGCCTGTTCTTACAAAAATTATCCCTTTAAAGCTTAATATTTCACAAACGAATCCCTCAATCAAAAAGTGGTGTTCCCAGACCTTCAATGTTTTTAAAAGACCTATTCACCGATATCCCACACAATGGAGTAGACGTGAAAGAATTATTTCATCCCCAGTTACGAGTATGGGTAGCTACCCTTAAAAAATATATTTTTCAAGATTTTATTCTACCACTTTGTCTGCGTGATTAATATGTATACTCGTACCAAATTACAGCTTTCTAGTAGTAAGGGTCTATGAGCTAAGTCGCGGACGGACAGAGCGAAACTATAAGGGTTCCTTGTTTTGACTACGGAACCCTGAAAACGGATTGAGTTATTTATGTCAACCCACTGTAAATTCCTGAAATATTACTCGATTAAAATATGTCATAACCAACTGTATTCACCACGTTTCACCTCCTGAAATATGACATCAAGTTCTACAAGTTTTTAACCCACAGCTACGAGTATTTATATTGATGTTTATTTATGGAGAGTAAAACTGGTGTGAAGGTAGTCGTCCAGAAATTGGACTCAATACGCAGTGAATCGCGTAAAATGGAGGTATTCCACTGAAGCATAGCTAAAGTGCATCGCAGTGGTTTCATTTTAGAATAGGACAACCCTATGCGGGTAGCATGAAATAACTTTCAGATATAGAACATCATACTTCGAACTTCAATGTTTCTGCCAAGCGTGGTGATTTAAAATGGCCTCTAATAGAAAGTCCGACGTGGCGATCTATGAGGGAGGCACTTCTCCAACAGTGAACTTATTCAGCCAAAAATCTAGAACAATCCTCCTGATTTATTAAGAGGTCCGATATCCATCATATTTATTTATAGGAAAGCTTTCGTCGTCCTCACAGTAGAAACGGTTTCGTCTTACTGTACATCGCTACGCCTATTATTTCAAGAACTGTACAAGACCACAAACGAACGCGTCTTTTTTTAGAGAGGGGCAAAGGACTGGTCCGTTCAGCCAAATAAAAAACAGTTTTAATAAATAGCTATAAACTTGTTCTGTTACGCGATTACACGTTCGTTTGCATTACGCAACGGTACGCGCAAGGAAACCAGATTTGCTTTTAAAAAGCTGCCAGTTATAACAACTGGCATGCAAAATGTCAGTGGAAGTGTCCTTTTTATTCAGTTTCAAATTTCGAACGAATTTCGAACAATTCGAGCGCGAAAGTGACCGAAACGTCAATTAAAAATTAAAAAGCATCGACTTTTATAGGCTGCCAGTAACTTTCATAAGGGTCTTTTTGCCTTTCTCATTTGTCAGTAGCGAGCATTTTCGTTTAAATAATTTGCAATTTCGAATTCATGCGTGAGATTTTTAGACATTTATTAATATAATTTAAGGAAATAATTAATTCAAAAAACTTCCGAGACTAAGCTCGTTAATCATGTTTTAAACACGTAATTTTAACTGCATATACGATCTTTTTTGTATTATGTCATCGTCTAACACAATAAACTAAAGAGGCAGGTTACCGAATTTTAATTGGGCAGCTTTCTTTCTCGCGAGCTCTTTATGTAACGTGAAGCGAAATGAGAGACAATTATGTATGTATTAATACACCGGAAAAGATATATTTTAAGCGCTTTCTAACATATAATAAAGATATATTGTGTGATCAGATCACGCAATATGCTGCAATATGTATTTATGGTGTTTTATGATTAAGATTTTGTAATACGGCGCAACTCTTCGATGTTTTTGTTTTATGTATTGGGTACTTTCGATTACATAGTTAATAATTTTAGGATAATAATTTTTAGCTTATAATGAGAAAGTAACATGTTTTTAGAATGGTAGCAGGGGTCAAAGCGGGCGGTATTAAAAAGTAACAAAATAAAATAAATAAATATTCAATATTCGGTTCTATAAATATATACAGTATCTAACACGTAGCTACAGAAAATCATTTTTGAGACGCTGCAATCAGGAAAAATAGCTAATTCTGTTTTCAATTTTGATCCCTTAAAGGGGTCAAAGTTTTACAATGAAATTACCTTTAATGCTCCCACCTGA
Organism: Carcina quercana; assembly: GCA_910589575.2. Taxonomy (NCBI): domain Eukaryota; kingdom Metazoa; phylum Arthropoda; class Insecta; order Lepidoptera; family Depressariidae; genus Carcina; species Carcina quercana. The sequence goes on along the minus strand of OU342454.1, from coordinate 1,715,778 downwards.
AGTATGCGGCTGCTGACTCTGTTGCACATTGCTCTGCGCCTCCAGCTTGTTGCTGACAGAGTTCCACATATCAAACATGTTCAACATTTTGTCCCCTAAGGGGATCAAACACTGTCACAATCAGCCCCTCATAACACACAACACTTCACCCATTGTTGTACACTGAAACGTTTTCAAAATTCGAACAACGTTCAAATATTATCGAGTGGCACGTTCGTTGGTTCGTCCGTCGTACAAAAACAATCTTAAACTTAAGGCTACGCACTGATCCCCGGTTATATATTTTGTAATATTGCAATTTATATAAATATTTAATTTAATAATAATATAATGTCATTATAAACTTTCTCAAATCTTCAACTAATGTAAATACACTCTAATTTGTATTCTTTATTTATGTTATCTATTGTTAAATTCAGCTACTTTTTATTCGGAATATCAGTCTAAAATTTCGATCGTAAGGTTTTGGGTTTATTTGCTTTTGGGAAGTTAATAATTAATTGTGGGTTTTATCACTAATTATTTGTGGTTGTTTTATTATATCTATTATTAATAAAAACTATTATTTTTTCGGTGATTATATTTTGCGTATATAAATTTTAGTAATAAACTGTGATATTTAAATGCAATCTGAAAGGTTATTTTCGGTAATATTGTCTGGGTGCTATTTATGTAAAAAGTTTCGCGTCTCGTCTATGGTTTTCCACGAATTATCGTAAGGAGATGTGAACGTATATTTTTTTCTCTTCATAGTTCGTGTCAATCCTCCTTTGCTAATCCTTCACTTGTGACTGGCCGCATTAAAAAGCCGACACTCCGCGAACACGCTGGCCGAAACACATCTTCCAAATTTAAATCCAGCTCCTTCAACTGACAGTTATTTAAACGCGCGAGTTTATGAATTATTCTCGGAACGGTGTTGTTTAATTCTCTTTATTGGTGTTTTAGAGTGTATTGCGTAGTATTTTTGGCGTTTTTTTCTCGAGCCGCGTCGTATGCACTGAAGTGCAGTTGCAGTGGGGTGTTATAGCGGCGCGGTGCGAGGGGGTGGGTAGGAAGCGAAGCCCTGAACAGCGCATGCTCGGAATCGATCCCGCGTGGCCAGTGAGGTATCCCGACTGAAACACTACTTTTCTTGCCTCGCTATGTGTATGGAGTTGCGCGCATTGAAATACAACGATAAGGATGAGACGGTGAGTGAACTGGTTCATGAATGACTCATCAAGGGAAGCAAGTGCCACGATACTCGCCACGGTGAATATTGCCTTCAGAAAGGTATTCTAATTCAGTACTCTATGATATCTGATGTTAATTAATTCACTCAAGCTTTAAAGTGTTAAAATGCGTTTAATTTTTGCTTGCACATTTTTCTTCAGTACCGACTCATTATCATTTAGGATCACTCATTTAGAATTTTTGATGAGCACTTATCATCAATAAATATGACGGACTGAGGAAATAAAAATAAAATACTAAAAGAAAAAGATAAGTAGACATAAAACGGCGTGATGTAACCAAAGAAATCTAAATAAATAGGCACTAGAAGTCGCATGAGCACGCCGAAAGTGACGCCGCCACAAGCGCGCCTAGAGCTCACAACAACGGTAATTAAACAGTGTCTCAAATTGTGTTTATGAGGGCACCACTGTGGCAATAGATCACCCATCCCAGAAATACATATCTTTTTCCTTTTACACTAAGGTACTCTTTCCTTTTGTTAAAATGCGCGCTGTCAAAACATAGACATCACCATTACTACATTATTGGGATAATATAAAGAGTACCTTATAACAAAAGGAAAAAGATACATATTTCTAGTTTGGTCGACCTCTTGCCAAAATGTGTCATTGGCGGCCAAAATCGTAAAAACTCTTCCACAACTTGTTGTTATATTCATAAAGGAGCTGCGTTTCATTGGAATTTAGCTATTTCTTTATATTTCTGTGGATACAGAACTGAAGATGCAGACAAGAGGCGTGCAATATCAAAGAAAACAATCCTAAAAGAGAAGGATACAGCTTATTCATGCGTCGTTGTTAGTGCACGCTCTCAACGACATGTTGCAATGCTGTTGACGCATTCGTAGACACTTCTAGAAGGCGTTAGATACGTCGACGGTAAGGACGCTCAAATCGTAGCATTAGTGCGGTTAGTTGTCTTTAAAAGTAGAATAAAACCATCGTGAGCTAATTTATAATTGTTGGAGATCAAATTGAACATAGCTTATTATATAGAATATTTGTGTTTTAAGCTATTTTAATGACATTTCTTAAAAACATCGGTATTAAAGATTTTGAAATTGAAATGCACAAAAGAGATGTTACAAATCCAATCTACACTTATACAATATTTTAAAAAAAATCAAGGTATAATCTGTACTCGTAGATATACGTAAAAAAATGATAAAATTAAATTTTTTCGTTTATTTTGTTATTACAAAATAATTCTTTTTGCTCTAAGTGAAAACGTCTAATGTCAATTAATTGACGCCATCTTTGTTTTTATGTCATGCCCGTTTCGTGCGTCTTGCCTGTTTTCTATCAGAACTATTCAAATACTCCTAGGTTATAGTTTCAGCGAAACAGAAATAATTTCGCTATTGTTGTCTATTTAATTAAGAAATTAATCTGCTAATGAACTAGTTCATGATGTCCCATCCCTAGTTTCCGTAGAAGCATAGAGCGCGCTGTAGTTGTGTGGGCACCCCTCTATTATGTCATTCACTTTGATGCTAGCCCGGTACTTTATGTTACTCAATGTCTATGGTCTTTGTTTAGGCGCTGTCGTGTCTATGGTTTGGGATTTGAATGGTCTATTCATATTTCGTATCAAACAATCGGTTCGAAATTCAAACCTTATTCAAACAGTTTATGAGTGTTTTTTTTGATCTATTTTTTAAAACGTAATGTGAAAGCTTATTTTAATTACAAAATTATATAATCGTAAAGATCTGTGCCGAGAAAAGACGGTTTTGAATCATATTAAAAACAATATTAAAACTCAATTAATACGGTATACAGAGAGATTTAAATATAGTTTTAGGTTATAGAAGAGGAGGGGGCATTGGGAAACTTTTCATAGAAAAAACTTCTGTGGTGCGTCAAATGTCTTGTACGGGTGCGTGACGTAATATGACACTAGACCGAGTGACTTATTACCAATTGGTAATAAGTTTAGGATCAAAATTTTGTTTCGCTTTGTCCGGTCTATAACTAGTGATGTTAAATGTATTAAACGGTATTTTATTATCATACATGGAGTTAGAGAGAGAAACACGTAAGTGATATTTTTATTGCTTAAATTTTTTTTAGTGAAATAACTATATGATAAATCGATAGCTGAACTGAAGTTGACATCATACGGATTCGGATAATGATACATATGGGCTAGTTATCTAGATATAAAAGCATTTTCTATGACCGTCTGTCTAGCTACCAAAAGTCTGCCGCCAAACAGCAGTGTTAATAGCACTGTTGTGTTCCGGTATGAAAGGTAGCAGAGCAACCATCTCATTAGACTGACATACCATCCGATGGCCTTATCGTCACTTACCATCGTGAGATGAAGGCCAAGTGTAAACCCATTTTAAAACACAACGGCACCCTATTACCTATGTCTTCGCTGCCTGTATAGCTGTGGTACGAAACCTTAAATGTGCGACTCACGCTTGGCCAGTTTTCATTGAATTCATGCATCCAACCAAAGCCATACAAACTTTAATAAACGGAATTCCTCATGAAGACATAAATGTTGAGTCAGCACCGTTTATCACGATATCGTAATCGTCTGCATAAGTCCACTGTTGGACATCACTCGTCCTCACATTCCTCCTCTCAGACTCGTTTAGAATAAAGAAATTGAGTGGAGTGGTAAAGACGTTCCCACTTCCCCTCCATGGTAAAGGGACTCGTCGACATTTAGATAAGAAATAAGAAAATATTCATCAAATGTTATTTTCTCTGGTTTTGGTAACAATAAAACAACCCCTCGCATCCGCTGCCGCGTCACACAGTAGAAAAAAAGTACAATTCCAAGTGGGCAACATTCGAATGCGTGTGGTGCGCGGGCGACGCGACGAGCATTACGCAAGATTACGTCACGTAGCGCACGCACACCGACGACGTTTTGGCCGGCGCACGCGCAAGGTGCAAGCTGAAGCGTGGTCAGGGTACGCCAGGGAGTAAATACATATACTTTTTTACCGCCTCCGTCATGTAATGACTACACGCTTACAATCCGGAGGGTTCGATTCTCAGTGGTACCTATCGGTACTCGGGTTTGTTGGTGGTAAGCCATTTTATATGTCCGCCTAAGTCTGCCGCAACAGTGTTAATAGAAGTGTTGTGTTTCGGAATGAAAAGTAACAAATTAAGGCTTCTGGGTGCGCACGATTACCATCCAAAGGCCTTATCTTCACTTAACATAAGGCGGGATGGAGGTCACTCTGACTCATGGCAACCGATTTGTTGCACCAAAATTAACATATAAGATACAAGACTTATTGATATACATAAAGTTTTTCTAAATTATTTTTCATAGTTTTGAAAGTGGAAGATGTAACACACATTCGAAAACTGCCAGTGTATTTTGTGATAACAAAAGAGAGCGATACGCAGCCAACATCAAACTTCTTTGGTTAAAAACTCCTTGGATCGGGAGAAAGGACGCTACGGCTCGCTTAAGAGGGAACAGCAGATAAAAAATTTCATATGAAATTAAGGGTTTGGGATATAGCTGTTTTCTCAACGAAACGTTAGCCAAATTCAATCATTTTGATCTTATTCTCTTTATCAAAGAATAATCTAGGCCCGTTGGTTTTGCTTTTTTCAATATTTTGTCTACAATTAGAATTATGGGCATCTCAAAACTCAAAATTTCAGAAAAAATTTCTTTCAACTTATGGTACTCATTATTTAGAGTAAACGTAACATTTTCAGAAAAAGCAAAACCAACGGGCCTAGATTATTCTTTGATAAAGAGAATAAGATCAAAATGATTGAATTTGGCTAACGTTTCGTTGAGAAAACAGCTATATCCCAAACCCTTAATTTCACGGCAAAACTAGGCAAATACCAAAAAAAGCTTCAACTGTCCTTCTCGCACAGTTCGGTTCGGGAGGCAGGGTACACTATATCACAACTATATACTGTGTATTATATGTATAAAAATAAAGTAAGCATGCATTAGTGATGTCAATAAGCTTTATCGATTTTTTCGACTAATAGTGGTGGGAAAAATATATCGATAGATACCCTTTCTCGAGCTATAATGGTTTTACCTGTTAGTTTTAATGTTTAGATTGATCTAAATAAACAAATATAAAGACAAATAATTCTAAGGAAATTTATTTTATCTCTAGAACAGAACATTTTCCCTGAAATTCTTAGTTGTTGTTACGTTTTGTTACGTGTAAATAATTAAATATGATTTATGAATAAGTGACTTATGTTTCAAATATTTTTTTAATGTTAAAGTTCGAGTCGGACTCGCATACAAAGGGTTCCGTACCACTGTAAAATATCTAAACAGAAAAAAAACACAGAAAAAACATAACATTTATTGCATGGACATCCGTTTATTTATAACTTTTTTAAAAGCTTTTTTATATTATTTTTTGTTATTTATTATTATTGAAAGTCTTGAGAGAGAACGAGAAGTTATATGGACATCGCATGTACAAATCGCTACGGAGACTATATGACCCGACACAGATATCCCGGAGATCAGCCAGCAAGAGCTTGAAATGGCTCTCCAACAACTCAAAAACCGGTCAAGAGCAAGTCGGACTCGTGCACCGAGGATTCCGTACAGAATATGAATTAATGACATACTGAAAATCATAAATAATAGGTATGGTAATATGCACCCAACAATGCTCTACCGAAAATGAAATTCTAAGCTAAATTACATATTACGAAGTTAAGTTTGTAAACATTAAAAAATCAATTTTACTGTGTTACAATTAAAAAATTCAGATTTATTCCTATGGTTGTGCTGTAAAACCTTTCTTCTTGCCAAATTTCAAGACATTAGGTCAACGGGAAATACCGTATAGATTTTGGGTTCATTGCATTTTGTACGGAAATGGTCTAAAATACAGCTATATCTTTTTATTGCGTTGACCTATAAGTTTCATTATTTGACAGATCTAAGGGACAGCAGACTGGAGTATTCGATATCACAGTGATCCTATAAGGATTCCTTTTTTCCTTTTGAGGTACTTAAAATATAATAGTATAATATGAAGTATGACAGTAGGAAATACGATAGATTTCGACGATATTATTATTCATGTCGACAAATAAAAACTTGAAATATTTTTTCCCAGTTATACATCTCATACACTTAAGACGGGATTTTTAACTCGTCTATTCTATTGTGTGAGGTGTCGTGAAATTACAGTTTTTTAACCGACTTCAAAAAAAGAGGTTATCAATGCGACCTGTATGTATGTAATATTTCCAGAACTGCCCAGTTTTCATATATGTTAGTCTATACCAGCTTCTAAAGAAGTGTGCCAAATTTCTAAAGTGTATGTTTATTTGTCCTCGCATATATCCGGAACACACACACTAAAGAAAAACACACATAGGGTTCGTGGATTTCAACAAAGCATTCGACACACTCGAACATAGATTTATCTGGGACGCACTGGAAAAACAAGGCGTACATGCAAAATACATAAGAATACTGAAAAACATATACACAAAAAGCACCGCACAAGTGAAGCTAGAATCTACAGGCGAAGAATTTTCGATTGAGAGAGGGGTACGCCAGGGAGACCCAATTTTACCAAAAATATTTTCAGCTATCCTGGAAATGATATTCACAAATCTGGATTGGACGAATAAAGGACTAAATATAAATGGCAAAAAGCTGAGTCACCTACGCTTTGCAGACAACCTGATCTTAGTTTCGGAAAACCCGAAAACCCTACAGACAATGTTCCAACAGTTAGCGGAAGAGAGCGAGAAAGCAGGCCTGTCAACGAACTTAACGAAAACAAAAGTAATGTCAAATTCCTCACAAACAGAGCCCATAACAGTAAATAATGGAGAAATAGAGTATGTAGAAATGGACAAGACTAATAACTGAATGGCAACCACGAGATAGCAAAAGAAAAAGAGGCAGACAGACTAGAAGATGGGAGGACGACATCAGACAAGTGGCGGGTCCAACATGGACCCGCATAGCGAAAGATAGAATAGAGTGGAAATCCTTAGAGGAGGCCTATGTCGAAAGACAAGCTGAAATGTAGGAACGACCGGTTACTGATACTTAATATAAAAAGATAAGTAACGTATAAAGTAAGCATATTTTTAAGAAAATTAAAACAAAAAATTAGTTCAGCAATAAAGGCTATTTTATTTAATTTATTTTTTATATATCCGGAACTACAAGTTCGATTTAAATAATCCCTTTTTTGTTTACCTAGGTATTGTAAAACTTAGGGAAGACTGCAAGTTTCATCAAAATCGGTTCAGTAGTTTTTGAGACTGGGAATGTTAAGTGTGTATTTCGGCGTTGCAGTGCAGCAGAGCAAATTTAAAATTAATGTTTTAACTGTACTGTAATCTGTATGCCGAATAAATTATTTCTATTCTATTCTATTAGTTAAATGTTTGTTACCTCAGAGCTTTTCACTGGGTGAACCGATTTGGATGATTCTTTATTATTTGAAAGCTGATGCTTTCCATGTGGTCCCATTTCAATTTGGTCCGGTTCTTAGAATGGAATCCATGAGAAAACAATATACATCTTAAATTTTCCTTAATAAAAGTAGACTTTTAGGGCAGTTGAAGTCGGTTTCTAGTTCTTTTTGAACGCTTTAACTTGTTAGTCCTTAGACTCTAGCACTCTAGGTACTAAAACACCTCTAGGTCACCTAAAGTATCGTTGGAAGACGAACGTTCGGATATGGTGAAACTAAAAGGTTTCTTTGTTGACCGTAGAACCCTAAAATAGCAACGCCATAATTTATATTGTATTTATATGTGATAGGTACTTACTAGTCAATTATATCAAATACAACCACAGTATGTCGAGACTAAACCAATATGCGAACAATAATTTCTCAAAACGTAAAACAAGGGTTGACGCACGCTCACGTCAAGTTTATTATAATTTTGAAAAATACACTCTAGCCCAGGCGGAGGGGTAGCGACTATGCGCGGCTCGCAGGGGCCTCTTTGGGATGTTATGCAGCGTTATTTGTGTGAGTGAAAGCATGTGAAAGGCTGTATGTGTGCGTACCGAATCGCGACAGCAATAACATATTCAAATACCTACTATTCTACGGAGACTTTGCTTCATTGGCGTCTTAAGCGCGTGCGAGAGACGCCGCCGCAAGTGAAAGCGGCAACTGCCAAAATCTCATGTGAAAGTGAGCGAGAGCGGACAGATCGATGCCGTAATTATTATTAGCCATTATAGAAGATATGCTAAAATGTTGCCGGATGTGTCCGCGGGCTATATTATTTTTTACTAATAATAATTATATTTTATGGCCTAAAAATGTCGTGATTGTTCAAAATCTACGGTAAAGTCGTGCTTTATAGAGCTGTGAATGACTGAAAATGTATTGAGGGATACCTTGGGGATAAAGGCTCGAACCCGTTCGATATTTGAATCTGTTTGAAATTTTTTGCAAGTAATCATTCGAGTCAAGCTTTGTTCTATTTTCGATTTTCGATATATAAAGAGAAATACACTGAATATATGGCGCAGGTATATGGTATGTATATATATTATGTAGACATATTATCGTAATATAAATATTATGTAAGTATTTTGAAATTCTATTCTATTGTGGGTGTTTTGTTTTTCAAATGTTCGTCAAAGTCCGAATTAGATTTTTATGGAAAGTCTATCTAGGATTGTTGCCCGGAAAAATTATTGAAATTCGGACAGGAAAACTTTGGGCGGTAGATAACAAAATTTAAAAGTAAACCTAACTCCTCTCTTCACGATGTCTCGCCTCGCCCACAACTACTGTCTGTCCGTCTGTGTGTCATTACTTTTTTATGTATAATAAGCTGTAACCCGTATCTAATTTTTATTTTCGCTTTTTAATTCGCTAGTATTTCCATTTTTTTCTTCAGTTTATAAGTACTAGTAACAATAAAAATTATATCTAACATATATTCTTATAACTAACTTAAAATTACACAATGTCAACAAAGATAACAATAACGTCAGATTTCGTCAATAGCATTATTTCCATACTAAATTTCTGTTGCGATAATCTTTTAAAATAGAACATCTGGCTTTGATAAGTAATTACCTAAAGATAGCAGATGAAATTATAGTGTCGCGAAATAAATATCATTAATTTACAACTTCATAGTTAGCTACAATAGCAGTTACGCAGTTAATGGTTCATAGATGGCGCTTTGAACAATAATCGAAAAAAAGTGTTTAAAATGAAAATTGTGATTCGCTGTGAAGTTGTATGTTAATGATACTCATTTCGCGACATCACAATCCAATGTCCTATTTTTAGATAGTTACTGCACAAATCCAGCTATTATATTTTAAAAGATTATGGCAACAGAAATTTTGTATGAAACTTTGATGGAGATGGATCGTCTTGAGGCCTTTTTTAAATAACCAAAGAGTAATTTGAAGTAATTTGACTATAAAACAGCATAACCACGTAATGTTTTACCCGCGAAACATTTACTCTACTGACGCTTGGTGCAATTCACAATAATGTCCGTGAAAACTTTCAACTAAGCCCCAATATCATGCCGTCTCTCTCAGCCCTTGCCCAAACACCTGCACCAGCGCAGACAGCGCTGAAACTTTCATTTTAAAACATGCGCGTGAGTCACGCAGAAAGTTGCTCGTACATTTCATGTATTGATCAACAACTCTTGTACCGTGTGGCTTTGGAATAGAGCCACCCCATATCATATAAGAGGATAGAATTAGAAGACCATCAGTATCAATTTCGTTGTGTTGTTCCAACTTACCTCAAGTATACACTCGTAATACCTTATTTTTTTAAATATGTTTATTATATACTTATTTCATACACAGCAACGTTCTATTTATTTATACACTGATTATTTATTTATTGATATTAAAATATACATCAATATATACAGTACACTACCACTGAGCAAGCAATAATTAAAAACATCTTTATTTTTCTTACACATCTAATTTTTTTAACTGATATCTTTGCACGCTCAACCACGCCTACCTCGTGCTCCGCTGACAACCAGCGCTGTCGCTGCATGCTGCAGGGACACCAACATGCTGGGTCGGAGGACTTTTTGGCATAGATATGTAACATCGACAAAGCTCCCGCCTGATCAGTTTCAAAACCAAGTTGCTTGCATTTGGCGACCTTAGCTAGACCCGCCTTTCCTTTTGTTCAACAAGGAGAGACGAAAACGCTTGTTTATGAGTTTGTATGACTTTTTAGGGTTCATTGTAGTAGTTAGTTATAGTTTAGGGTCATTTTATCATGCATCATTGTGGCGTCCAAGTTGCGGGATTTTCACAAATACAACAATGCTTTCTTGTTTTTTATAGTTTTATGATCTACCCCAAAAAACTAGCAAGGCGGAGCAACCCGAGCTACGACTGTATGCGAAACTGGCCATAATAGTGGTCACGCGGGAACTTTATCGATAGTACCTGTTAATGTTTGTTTATTATTCATAGTTTAGAAATATGTATTTAAGTTATATTTTTTTTTGTAATTTCTGTGCCAAATAAACTCTTTCTTTCTTGAATGCATGATTGTTAAAACCTCATTTTAGACGACTTCTTCCGAAACTCTTACCGTTAAGCAATTGGATCCGATTGCTTAACGGTGAAGGAAAACATCGTGAGGCAACCTGCACACTCCTGAGAAGAAATTCAAAGGTGTGTGTGAAGTTTACCAATCCTGGGGCTATATCCCGTCCCATACACTCTCTGTAGGAGAGTAGGCCTGAGACCTGCAGTGGGGACGTATATAGGCTGTTGATGATGAAGCAATCGGATAATGTACTTGAATTGAAAACCAACGCATAGGTACACGGCTGGATTCGAACCCGGAACCCTCAGATTGAAAGTCCGCTACATATTCACTGCGCCACCGACGCTTCGCAAAATATCAAATTTATATATGAACTAGCTTCTGCCCGCGGCTTCGCCCGCGTGGACTTTATTTTTCGCATTAAAAAGTAGCCTATGTCCTTTCTCAGGGTCTAAAGATTGTCTGTGCCAAATTTCATCAAAATCGGTTGAGAGGTTTAAGCGGGAAAGCGTAACAGACAGACAGAGTTACTTTCGCATTTATAATATTATAATAGTAGGGATAGTAATTGGAGTAAAGTAGCGAAGTTATTTAACGAGTTTAAATAGACTGAATACAGGCTAAATCAGCTGCATAAGCTGCTCTAACTCACAAATAATTGTAGTACACTTAGATACAACTTAGACACCTATTTTCTAAATAAAGAAACAATTAACTCGAAAAAGCAAAAAAAATATTTATTTTGGTCTCTACAAGCGCCGATCCTTGACTCATTCGTGATCATGGCAACTTTCATTTTATTCGTTTGTATGAGTGAAACAGAAAGCTACTTTTACCTTTTACATTAAAAAGGAGTATTCTTTATTTTGGGTAAAGATCAACAGCTGTATCACATGAAAGAAATAATTGGATAGTTTAAAAATGTGAAAATATAAATATTATGTTATTCGATTATAAGTAATTCTAGCCAAATAATGATGGAACTTAACGTTATCCCTCTCCTAATGCTTACAAACAAAATTTCTGAATCTTTTAAAATAGAATAGCTGGCTTTGATAAGTAATTACCTAAAAATAGGAGATAAAATTATAGTGTCGCGAAATAAATATCATTAATTTGCAACTTCATAGTTAGCTACAATAGCAGTTACGCAGTTATTGGTTCATAGATGGCGCTTAGAACAATAATCGAAAAAAGTGTTTAAAATGTACATTTTGATTCACTGTAAAGTTGTATGTTAATGACACTCATTTCGCGACATCACAATCTGATATGCTTTTCTTAGATGGTTACTACACAAATCAAGCTATTATATTTTAAAATGTTATGGCATCAGAAATTTGGATCAAACAAGCTTTCGACCATTCGAGTAACTAGATTTTCCACATTTTTGGAAATCTTAAATTCCTGAAACACCCAATAAAAAGCGAGTAATTTTCTCATATCCTTTATGGTATAAAATACAATTTTGATTTAACCCAAATCTAATTTGGGCGTCAAATACCGTTTTGAATGGTTTAGAAGCTATTATCCAATGACATATCTCCACAGATAGCTACAAAAAATCAGGCTTCGCATTATCGACCAAATTTAAAAATGGAACAGATTCTTAATTCAAACGTATGTTTTTGTGGGTTATGTATTTCATAGCTTCACGAATGGGAATGTTTCCAAAAGCTATCAGTCAACGACCTAGATGGCGTTGGTAGTTGATAGACGACTAACTGTCAAACGAATTGAGGCAAAGGGCTTCAGATGTTCTGCCTAAGTCTAATGTTGAAAAAAGTTATGTTGTTACGTAAAGTAACTAAGCTAAATGTGAGAAGGACGTATTTACAAAGTCATGTTTTGTGAAATGAGCCGAATATCTTATTGTGCGCTTACACAAACGGCGGACAATTTTTTAAAGTAATATTTCTTGCAGCTTTTATCCACGGTAAACGATGTACCAGTATATGATCACAACTATACAAAATGCATTTACTAGACTATCGATTTCACACAAACGTCAGGAGTTTCCTTTTATGTTTCCCCAAGAGGATATAAATATTTCCCTGTAAAGTCTAATACCGACGAAAAATGTGCCAAATGTCATTTACCAAAGAACTGCCGTATAATACACAAAGAAGGTCCGCTTTGGGATTGTTTTTGGCGTAGTCTCTAAAGAGTTTAGTCGCGAATGTGGAGTGTAGCCATCTATAATAAAACTTTGAACCAAAAAAAACAGTCTCCCATTGTGAACCTATTTTTTTAAATTATTGAATAATTATTTCGTTTATTAAAACTCAGAAGTGTGTCCCCTATCTGGGATCCGAACAGGATAAATTTACCGAAAATAGTTTTAACTGTTGCATTTCACAGGGAAAATTACATATACCTAAGGGAAAATTGCATATACCTAAGGGAAAATTGCATATACCTAAGGGAAAATTGCATATACCTAAGGGAAAATTGCATATATCTGCAGAATCTCTCATACGAATATTATAAATGCAAACGTATATTTTTAGCCCCCGACACAAAAAGAGGGGTGTAATAAGTTTGACGCCAATGACTCTGTTTCTGTCTGTGGCATCGTAGCTCCCGAACGGATGGACGATTTTGACGCACTTTTTTACGTGAAAGCTAGTTTCCTTGCGATGGTTCATAGATATATTAGGTAAAATCTATTTATCATTTTTATTTTATATTATTGAGTAGTATTCGTTTTATTTCGTTTGTCCTTCTTTAACGCAGCAATCATTCGACTAGATTTTTGCGGGCGTGAAATAGACTAGAAATATATCGATAAAGTGTTCTACGAGTAGATTATTTTTTATAAAACCAGTTTAACTTCGGAACCCTACACTGCGCGTGGCTCGACACGCACTTGACCGGTTTTTATGCTTTTGTTTCGGTTTTGATCTTATTTTATATATTTTTTTAAATTTCAATAATTTATAATGTCGTATCGTTTTAATTTTAATGTATTATGGGTGTGCCTTGGCCTTCATCTCACCTGATGTTAATTACATGACGTTGATGGTAAGCGTGCACACACAGAAACCTTAACTTAATCAGTCGTTGTTTCTGCTACCTTTCATACCGGAAAACAACCGTGCTATTAACACTGGTGTTTGGCGACAGATTCCAACCAAATCGAGTACTGAGTCCAACATTTAGCCTTTAGGCCACGGAGGCGGATAAAAGTGTATCACTTAACATTCTTTGTCAGCTAGTAGACCACTGAGAACACTTCTACTTCTAAGACCTGCATAATATTGTAACCTGGGTCACAATAGAGACCCAAAACGGATTGAATCCTAAGACAAATAGTTACACAAAGTTGAGTCCTGAATCCGACAATGCACGAGCATGCCTTTTAAAAATTTAAAACGATCAAGTAAGTGAGTCACAATACAGACAAAAAAGGATTGAATCCTAAAACAAATAGTTACTCAAAGTTGAGTCCTGAATCCGCCATTGCACTAGCATGCCCATTAAAAACTTAAAACGATCAAGTAAGTGAGTCACAGTAAGACAAAAAAGGATTGAATCCTAAAACAAATAGTTACTCAAAGTTGAGTCCTGAATCCGCCATCGCACTAGCATGCCCATTAAAAACTTAAAACGATCAAGTAAGCATAAACTTCATCGGTAAATGCATGTTAAAACTTAAGTTAATATCTTGCGTGTTCCGAGGACAAACATCTTAGTGTTCAATCGTCTATAGACATAAGTTTTTGTGCTTGATCACAAAGGTAGGTAACTTTGATGCTAACATACTTACAACTTAGTGCTTAGGTGTAGAGATAAAATGATTTGAATAAGGTACTAGCGGATAAATTCTCAATATAAAATGTTTTGAGTAAAAAGTCGTAGAAAACTAGCTCACGGATACAAAAATATTGGAGAGATTTTCGTGCGTTTTATCTCTTTTTAAAAAAAATTTCAGTAAGTTTGAATTTTCTTTCATTAAATGCAACATAATTGAATAAATAAACTGAAACCAAATACGATAAACACTTTGTCAATATTAATTTAAAAATCTCTTTAACATCGACCTAGATACAGAACAAAAAATAAATAAATAAGATAAGTGAACAATTATCTCAAAAACAAACATTTAAAAAAACGCCCTTCAGCCCGAAAGAGAAAAATGATATTTCCCAACAGTTTCCTAAGCGTTACACTGTCTCTTTTCAACGCAAGGTCGCTGGTATCTGCCGTCTCGCTCGCACGGTATGCAATATGAGATCTCTCATGCAACTAGAGACCTTGATAAATTGCAAGTTTCGTGATAGATAATTGGTATACGGGTGGTTATTATACGGGCCTTTGAATAATTCACAAATTACAGAAAAATATGAGAATTCAATTTTTTTTCTGTTGATTAATATTTGTTTTATTTGTTTAGTGCCGCGAGCAGCCTTAAGCGATGTTCCAAAATTTTCGAACACGCGAGTTCAAATGGGTTCTTTTCAAAAATTCTTTTTACATGAAATATATTTTAATTTTTTGGTGACCAGTATTAACACAGCCACAGACTGCGATCAACACTGGCCACTAAGCAAATCCGAAAAAAGCATACGCACAACAGACACCGAATTGCGAAACTTCAAAGATAAAACCAACCGGTTACTCTATGGATAAGGCAACGAAAGTACGACGGACGAACGAAAACTATAAACGTCTAAATAAACTACTCACGTCCAAACCGATGCATTTGTTAGAGACAATCCAAAAAGAGAGTCACTTTGCACTTTTTCAAAAAAAAGTTCGCAAACACTGGCCGGCGAGAAACTATCAGGCGAGAAAAAAAAACAATTGTCAATGGTCGCGAATTCGGAGCTTCCGAATTTGAAAGTTTTGGCGCGACGGCCGTGCGCGCTGGTTCTGCGGCACTAACTGAGTTTTGTAAGAGCGCAAAGCGATTGGTTTGGCGCGGCATACAAGGCGCCGTGAAGGTATATCACGACCTACCGTCAAGTGCCACCGTTGGACACCTTACTGTAATGTAATAAGAAATATATTTCAATAAATTAAATGGAATTGATATGGCCCGGCGAAGTGCTGGCCACCAAGAATTGCACGACAGATGTTCAGATATGTACTTATCATTTATTCTAAACTGTATGAATGTAGACCTTTGCCACTTCTAATAACAAGCTTAAAAAGTGAACAATTTTGTTCTACAATAGCATCAAGATGGTTGTTGAAAAAGAAAAACTAAATGGATCCTCAATAAAACTCTTCAAATCATTTGAATTCCACCTATATTTAATTTATATTGACGTAAATAGTGGAGCTACCAGTTCTGTAAATAATATGTAATCATACAAACTTGAAGATCTTTAAAATTATAACTGATAACGATATAATTATAAGATAATTCACAAATCAAGATTTTATAAAGAAATATCATTTGACCTTTTAATTTTGACTTACCTAAGGCACTAACTGTAAATTTCAAAAAATTTAAACAGTAAAAAAATTAAAAATATTGAAACAAACAACAACTTTTTTTAACTACAGCCAAAAAATCATTTAATTAATAAAAAAAATTTAATAAACATTGCCAAATTCTGAATGTTATAGTAGTCAAAATTCTAGGTTCAACAATTTAAAATAAGAACATTATAAATTAATTTAAACATGAATCATTCACAAAATTATATACGAAATAAAAAATATGTACGTGTAAAATTATGTTACCTTTATAACTGTACTGACTATGGTACAAATTAAAACGATTTTTAAATGTAGAAGTTGCGTAGAAGAACGCGCAATTTTTCACGCACATTCGATCTCTCTGGTACGAGAAGATCCAAGGAGTGTCATTTATAAAGTACAAAAACATGAAGACTGGTTCGCTTCAAAAGTCCAGTTTGGCAACACATCGGTCAAAACCTGTCGTATGATCAAGGGGTGATTCGACAAAGGAGATGAAATACCCCCAAAAACGTAGGGTAGAATGCTGCTTTTCATTAAAAGTAGTTTTAATCTGGTTTAAAAAATTGCTTTTTACGTATCTCCAAAAAATAGGATCTATGCTTTGGGTGGGTAGTAATATGGGAAAATACTCTTCAAGTACTCACGAAGAAACATGCTTTAACTACTTGATGATTGAAGTCTATGATTATTAAAAGCTTTTATTTATTTTTTGTATAGGTTACATTTGGCCTTCATCTGATGGTAAGTGACGATAAGGCCATTGGATGGCGTTGGCTCAACACAACCACAATCTTTAGGTGGTAGCTATAGCCAATTGGACATATAAAATGCTATACAACCAACCAAACTAGTACCATAGGTACCTCCACTGGGAATCGAACCCGTGACTTGATGATTCATCAAGTCATTATGTGCAGCCAGCAGTAGTCCAGTGCTGGACATATTTCAACATAGTGACTAGACATTAGACATAGACATATTTTTATTGTAATAATAACCAAAGACAACCTTTGATATTTTTTCTTTTCTATTACCGTAGTCTATGATCTTAAGAGGAAGCACTGATTTTGAGGGGTCGTCAAAATCTATTTTTCTCACTAACGGTAGCAGATAGAGACTTGATATTACATCAATGATATCTCGAGGACATCTGCAAGGAATAGCACAACCAGAAACACGATCTGTGAACATTTTCTCGATAGATTTATTTTTCAGAGTCTGTTCTTCTAAAGCACTTAAATTGTTTTGTTTTAGGAATCTACTTAAGATTATCAGCTTATTTTTATACAATTATGAAGGAAATTATGGTTCCTAAGTTTAGCACAAAGGATTTTTAAATTGATCTTCTAGTTTTCAAGCAATGAATGACTTATCGCTTACGTTGATTTTCTTGAGACAATGTGATGCTATGCATATCTCTTTCTGCCGCCGAGGAAGTAAGTATCGCTATTGCACTCTCGGAGCCAACGAGAAAATAATCTGTGAGTCGTCTTAATTATACCATCTTTTTTTGGAAAACAAAAACATGGTGCTTGCCGCTAAATATCATTAATTACAATCAACGGCTTTATCGTCACTTACTTTCAGATGAAAGGTCAAGTGAAAAAAACATTTTACAAAACAAAATCAAATTTATTTCCAGCCTGTAAAAAAACGTTCGAATCCCGTCGCGCTAAACTAACCCAGTTCAAATGTATAAACCAACAAAAACACTATTTTTAAATATTTTCTATTTAGATATAACCAATATATAACAATCAAATTTTAACTAAAGGACAAAGCCACTAAGATTGATGGCTGACATTTGAAAACAAAAGAAGATTTTAAAAGTTTTTAACCTGTCACAACTAATTTAAAACACGCGTCTTAAAGTTTGAAATTCGAACGTGATTCCTCTCTACATTGCCACTGGTTAGAAATATTTATTGAGTTTGTAAATGGAACAGAGTGGAAAATTAAAAACGATAACGGGACTCGAGTGTATTGTAAAAGAATAAAGAATTTCTATTCTACGGTAAGATAAGGCCTCAGTATGGAAGCGTGCTCTCATTGCCCATTTTTTCAAAGCTTAAATTAAGACGGACAAAGTACTAGAACACTAAGTCTAGTTTAGTCCACTGGTGAACAATGGACGCCTCCGATTTGTCTCTTCAAACACGATCAATCTGTCCCCAAAAGCACAGTGCACGATTACACCGCCTCTGCCGCACACACACCAGCCACACGACGAGCAATAATCCTACCGGTTATCGCAACTATCAGCACATTCCGGGCCGATTTTCTGCGATCCCTTCATCACAAAGCGATAGCCCAAAGTCGAGGTCGAGCCCAAGTGGCCGCCCTTTGGTTAGTCGCTTGTAAAATCTCAGCCGATTGAGTGCCATCCGCGCTATTCATATGTCGGGATGAAGCTGCACTGCTCCCAGGCCCAACAGCATCAAGTAAATTCGAAAAGAAACACTTGTGGACAAAGTACGACACTGAACTCCAGTCTATTCAGTGGTCTTCTCATCCATTCGCGTCTAGCTAAATCACATTTGATCATGACACCGGCGTTGTTGGTACGAAACCCTTCCTAAGCGAATCCGACTCGCACTTGGCAGTTATTTTTCTCCTCATCCCCTAAAATCAGATCCAAAGCCACGAGGCGTCATGTATCTAGCTATCGGTATTTACCCGACTGCGCCAGAAGGAGGGTTATATGTATCAAGAGTATGTATAATTGTTTGGCACGCTCTGCGGCCTAAACGACTCGACGGATTTTAGCTTGAGAGGTGTCGTTAGATTCGTATTTACTGTGAGAGTGACACTAGGTATATCAAAATCATAAAAAATACTCAGTAAGGGTTTTAAATTTACTTTTCATTCACTTGTGTGTGCGCAGGAGCATTTTTTTTTTGCCATACCGGTCAAACAGAAGAACGGCAGATCTTCATCCATATATGTACTGTTTGATTTCTTTCGGTGTGAAAGGTAGCAGACCCAGCGCCTCATTAGGTTGAGGCTTCTGGGTGCGCACGCGCACCAACCAACGGCCTTATCGTCACTTACCATCAGGTGAGATGAAGGCCAAGTGTAAACCCATCAAACATTTTTTTAACGCACGAAACAAGATGGCTTCAATGAAATGACAGTCGACGATTTTCACTAAGAAAGAAAAAATAATGATTTTGTAAATACTGTACAAAGTGCAATCTCTTTTCACATGACGCATGTATGTTAACGAACATCGCTATATGTTAAAAATTTGCCAAGTGCGTGTCGGACTCGCGCACGAAGGGTTCCGTACAGAATATGGATATTTAAAATACGGAAAACCATAAATAATATGCACCGAACAATCCTCTAACGAATGCGCCTCGATTTTCGTTATCAATTTAGTTTTGCAGTAGCAGTAGTAGACGAGTACGACACTAGATGGCGCTAGTTGAATGTTACATCGCACGCCTAGAAAAATATCACGTTAGTTGTATGGGAGCACATTTATTTTATTCTGTTTTTTTTTTTGTATTTGTTGTTATAGCGGCAACAGAAATACATCATCTGTGAAAATTTCAACTATCTAACTATCACGGTTCATGAGATACAGCCTGGTGACAGACGGACAGCGGAGTCTTAGTAATAGGGTCTCAGTTTTTACCTTCTGGGTACGAAACCCTAAAAACCACACTTTATCACACTGTAGGTACAATCGGCCATTGACCAAGATACGCAGTGATAGCATCCTTATCACTGACTATCATTCGAAATTAGGTCAACATATAACATACAGTCATTCTCGATTGTTTACATCTGAAACTTATATATCCTCGTGCATCACACATTTATCCATACTTATGTAGCTCAGTTGTGTAGAGCGTCAGTCCTTGAACAATCGAGGTCTGCGTTCGATCCTGGCTCGTACCAATGAGTTACAATTTGTTATTTATGTACGGATGACAAAAATCATTACCATTGGCTTTTCGTTGAAGGAAAACATCGTGAGGAAACCTGCACACTCCTAAGAAGAAATTCAAAGGTGTGTGTGAAGTCTACCAATGCGCACTGGTCCCGCGTGGTGTACTATGTCCCATACACTCTCTGTAGGAGAGTAGGCCTGAGATCCACATCCAATACCATCGTAACTGATTATTGGGTGAGACCTTTATTTTTCTTCAATTATTTTGTTTTTCAGCGTGATCAGTTACCAATTGAAACTGCTTAACCTAAAATGATGATCTCGCGTAACTACACTCCATACAACGGCAGCGTATTTTTTGTCAATTTCGATTTATTTCGTAAAACAATTCGATGAAATTCGATACCCTGTTGTCAGCAAAATCAATTTTGCTTATACAATTACTTAGTTTATATGTATGTGCCTAAAATTAATTTTTGATTGATTTTATTACATCAATTCAATAAATCAAAATGGTATACGATATAAAATTAAATAATACTAAGTCGCGTTAATTACATTTATAACTCTACGGCTGAACCGATTTTCAAACGACTTCAAAAAAGGAGGAGGTTATCAATTCGACTGTATTTTTATGTATCTTACGTGATAACTCCACCAATTATGAATAGATTTTGATGATTCTTTTTTTGTTTAGTAGATCATACTTCAGCGGTGGTCCTATATAAATTTTAACGAAATTGATTTTGCACTCTTTGAGAAAATCAGCAACAAAAATATATACCCAGATTATTCTACCTCTAAGGGTAAACATTTTAGGGGATGAATGCTATAGACATATATACTATATAGACTTAAGGTAGTTGAAGTCAGTTTCTAGTTCTTTTTGAACGCATTAATTATAAACAAACATGGTGCTTCCATACAAGGTAAATTTTACCATTATATTTTAGAAGTCACCATAATCAGCCGGGAACCGTCCACTTCTGGACATAGGCCTCCCTCATGGTACGCCACATCGATCGGTCCCGAGCCACCTGCATCCAGCGACTCCCTGCGACTCTAACCAGGTCGTCGGTCCATCTAGTAGGGGGACGGCCTTGTAGACGTTTCCCGGCACACGGTCGCCACTCGTATTTTTTACTATTTTAGTATCAACTATTAATATCTTTGATTTTATATTTGTCTCCGCCCCGAATATTAAAATAACTATAAAAAATATAGGATACATTCACCCAAGAAAATCATTTTCTCTACGTTCAAGTCAGTATACCTTCATTTTTTGTGGAGGGATTGTTGAAAGGCTAAGGAAGGACATAGGCTACTTTATACCCCGATCGATCGAGTAGTTCCCATGGGATACATCCTAAAGCCCACGCGGGTGAAGCCGCGGGGAGAAGCTAGTTTATCATAAGGTAAAATGAAGAAAAGAAAAACTTTTAAGTTACAAAATTGAGCACAGATTTTTTGGACACTTAGTCTGATGGTAAGTGGAGATAGGCTGGAAAGCGTGCTCACGTTGAAGCCTTTTATACCGGAACACAACAGTGCTATTAACACTGGTGTTTAGTGGTAGACTTATTCGATAACATGGTGGTACCGAGCCATGCGGACATGTAAAGTGTTCTACCACTAATCAGACCGTACCGATAGGCACCCCTGCGGAGAATCGAACCCGGAAACTATTGAAGTGACAACTATGATAACACCTATTAATTCACAGTAGCTCCTCCAGACATACCTCAGTCAGCTACATACACTCCTTCTCATGCGTAAGTCGGGTAAAAATGGTCTATTGACGAAGACAGGTTCAGAAAGCTTACCTGAAAATAATAAAAATAAGATGAGTAAAAGAAAGCAGTAAAATAAAATTATTATTAAAAAAACTCGGGGTATTTTCAGGGGTCTGTTCCTCAAAAGGAAAAAAATGAAACCTTATAAGATCACTATGTTGTCCGTCTGTCTGCCTGTCAAGATCCTTTTTCTTCATCAGACATCAAGTTGAAATTCAAATAGAATACTCAAGTTTGCCGTCCCTTCGATCTATGAAAAAATCTCACTTATAGGTCAAAGATATAGCTGTAGTTTAGACCATTTCCATACAAAATGCAAGGGAACCAAAACCTATAGGGTACTTCCCGTTGACCTACAATCTTGAAATTTGGCAAGAAGCAAGGTCTTACAGCACAACCACAGGAATAAATCTGAAAAGTAGGATTTTTAATTGTAACACAGTAAAAATAACTATTTATGTTTACAAACTAAACTTTGTAGATGAATACCATACGTGTGTATGTAATTGAGCTGCAAAGTAAAGTTGGTTTTTCAATCAGAATTTCATTTTCGGTAGAGCATTGTTGGGTGCATATTACCGTACATATTATTTATGATATTCAGTATGTTAATTATTCATATTCTGTACGGAACCCTCGGTGCGCGAGTCAGACTCGCACTTGACCGTTTTTTTATATTGTGACGTCACTGATCGCGTCTAAAGGAGGCATTCCGTTATCACGTATTACTTCATACGGGTCTGTGTGTTTAAAACAGGTTGTTAATTTACTGTCCGCGTGTAACGGAACGCATCCCGGATCTGACAACAAGAAACGTTAAGGGATATAATCTATGGTAGTACCAGAGTAAGGAGGTTGTGTCTGTGGAGTTTTCTAAACGTAATCTTTATTAAATAATTTTATTAATTTTTTATTTTAGAATATCCAAGTCTGTACAAGAAATAAATAAACATACCCTGGAAGCACAAGTAAATTTAATCTTTTTTCACATCAATGAATTAAAAAAACAGAAAAGGGGTAAGAAACTCTATAACGACAAAACGTTTTATAAACATGTATCTATAGATACATGATTTCAAGTTAAACAATCCTATCGATACTGCATACTCGTCATTTTAATGACAGCATCTCATGTATTAAAAAGAGATGACAATAGCCACATTTGCACGTCTTGTAACACAGCGCCCCGGTTTTTGACAACTGAAATGTTTGTTACAGGTCTAGCGTTGAGTTGGTGCCTAAGTTCCTGTATACCTCAGGCACTGACTCAGTTAATTAAGTTAAAATAAAATAGTTAATTGTAAGACCTGTAATTGTACTAGAGGTTAACTAAAGAATACATTTTTCCCGAAGAGTATTAACAAAAATGATCCTTGGTTTTGAGTTAAGAGGGTATGCTGTTGTCAAAGCGCCCATACAAACGTAGTCCAGTCATATTTTGAGTATTAAGCTATGAAAATCTATGAAATTTTCAAGACTCAATCTAGTAACAAATATCTGTGTCGGTGGTGAGTCAGATTTTCGTTTAAATATATACTTCCAGAGTTACAGGGCGTCAAAGTATTGTATTTTTCGGTAATAAAAAGCCCCAACTTTGAACCTGATTTACAAGAGTATGAATCAATTTAGAACAATTTGGAAAAACCACCGACATTTGAAATTTCATTAGCATACTGTATTAAAAAAATGGTTACATAATATACTGTATCCTTCAAATGATCCCTGGACTACGAAACATCCAAATAACGGGTGGATAACATCGCGTAATGTATGCTGTCTCACCGTACGCGCTCGGGTAGGATAGGTCTCGGAGAGGGACAGCTACAAAACAATGCAACCTTGAAACCGACCACGTGGTCTTACCAACATAGCCTCTCGGAGAATGTATATTTATCTCATTCTGTCCTGTGCCAATTCAATGATGTTAGAAAGGCTAGAATATAGTTCTTTGGATCCGGATCCATATGTTCTATCTATGACATACTATATTTATGGATATAGGTATATTTTACTTGTATTTTGCCTGCGATTTGAACCGCGTCGACTTCAAACTTCAAGTCATTCTGACTCTCAGTTGTAACGTGAAGGAAGGACGAACAAATCCATTCTGCATTTATATTATTAACTATGGATTGACCACGAGATGGAAGAATAAAAAAGAAAAAACGTTGAACCCCCCTTTCTTTTTTCTTTTTTTCAAAAATTGCGCAACGGAGTAGTATGAAATTACACGTTCCGCGAGTGTATGGAGCCAAGGCCTGGTCTTGTACATTTATAATTTACGGCCATTATCAAATAAAAGTGATTTAGTTACCATTTTTGTATATTTCGGTTTAGTTTATTTGTACAAACACACACAAAACGCACGAAGCAGCTAAGAGTTAACGTTGAAAACAAATATGGCGTCAATAAAATGACATTTGACGCTGTCACTTAGTACAAAAAGAATGATTTTATACAATTAAAATAAATGCAAAAATGTAATTCTAGTATTTTTCTGCACATATTTAGATTATTACTTGATTTCTTAAATAGTGTACAAGTGCAGGCCGAATTTGAAACATATCTTTTCGCACACGTATAATATGTAGTATGAATTTGGTCAGATATTATTTAGTCATAATAAATATCGATAAAGATTAAAGATAAAAAAGGACTCAAATTCTTAAAAAAACGTTCAAAACGAAAAGATCAACCAGATAGGTAATCACACTTTATTCTATTACTCAATCATATATGTATACAATGCAAACTCACAAAAAATACATTAAACCCCGTCCAAACCCGTATCTTCCCGCCATAATAACCAAAGTCAACAATCACTAAATCCGCCATTATCGGAGCGACCCCACTAACATGGTGACCGTAGAGGCAGACAATCAGCTGAGCGAATGTGTGTCACTAGCGGTACCGCGTAACTGTACCGCGGTGTCGCTACTCGACGATAGATGGCGCTGCGCGACCACGGAGATAACAGTAAGGAGATTGTGTCTGTGTAGTTTTCTATACGTAATCTTTATTAAATCATTTTATTAATTGTAGAATATCCAAGTCTCTACAAGAAATAAATATATATACCCTGGAAGCACAAGTAAATTTAATCTTTTTTAACGTCAATGAATTAAAAAGCAGAAAAGGGGTAAGAAACTCTATAACGACAAAACGTTTTATAAACATACACATGTACCTTTAGCTACATGATTTAAAGTTAAACAATCCTATCGATACTGCATACTCGTCATTTTAATGACAGCATCTCGTGTATTAAAAAGAGATGACAACAGCTACATTCGCACGGCTTGTAACATAGCGCCCCGTTTTTTTGACAACTGAAATATTTATTAGTATTGTAGGTTAACTAATTCAGTACTAAAGAATAGCTTTTTACGAAAAGTACTTACTCAAATGGCGCCTTTTTCTTAATTTTAACACATAATTTGCGACAGAGCATGTATACTTATCTCTTTCTGTCTTATGTGAATTAATGATGTTATAAAGGCTAGAATATTCATAGTTATTTTGATTCTGATTCGTATAATGCATCTTTGACTTATTTTCTCGAATCACAGACTTTCATAATATATATTTTTTAAAGTTTTTTAGTATACTCGTACCACCTGGCAAATTCATCACTCTATAAAAAATAGGCTTTGTCTTTGTCTATATTTAATTCACAAAGTATTGTTTTATAAAATTTTAAATCGAAAATATATTTTTTTATAAAACTATTCTTCCCCTTATAAACGGAGATTTACAATACCCTAAAACATACATTATGGACATAATTGCATAAAATTAAAAAATTGAGATATTGGCACTTGTCATTCATCTCACGCGATGGAAACTATTGAAAAGGCCGTACGATAAAATCTCCGGAAAAGCATGCTCACCTAAAATACTAAGGGTTGAACACAACACTGATGTTTGGGTTGGTACCTAGCCAAGTGTAGTAATAATTCACAAGTCTTTACCCTACCATCAACCTGGGTATCGCACTAGCACACAGGAATAGAACCCGGGGCCTCCGGGTGAGAGGTCGCTACAGGCACTGTCTACAGTTATTGGGGGAGTAAGGTTTCGCACGTGCCGGGAAACGTGGTACGGGACAACCCTTTCGCATAACGTGACTTTTCCCTCTCTTCGTTGAAGTTTCGTCATAAGGGTTCCGTACAGTCGATGAAGAAATCGTAAGTTCACTGTAATTGTCTGTAAGTCTATCACAGAACGACGACCGAACGGCCACCGACATAGCTCGACGAGTCAGTGAGCTGAAGTGGCAATGGGCAGGCCACATCGCTCGAAGAACCGATAGCCGGGGAGTAAGGGTTCTCGAGTCGCGACCATGTACCGGGAAACGTCTACCAGGCCGTCCCCCTACTAGATGGACCGACGACCTGGTTAGAGTCGCAGGGAGTCGCTGGATGCAGGTGGCTCGGGACCGGTCGATGTGGCGTACCATGAGGGAGGCCTATGTCCAGCTGTGGACGTTTCCCGGCTGATGATGAATTATCTCAGCAATCGATAATGGTATAAGCAATGGTAGCTCAGTTGTGTAGAGCGTCAGTCCTTGAACAATCGAGGTCTGCGTTCGATCCTGGCTCGTAACAATGAGTTACAATTTGTTATTTATGTACGAATGATACAAATCATTACCATTGGCTTTTCGGTGAAGGAAAACATTTCCTCACGAAACCTGCACACCACCAATTTAAAAAAATATATGAAAAGCAACCGCAAGCGGCACGTACGAATAACATAGTATGGTTTTGACAATTTTTCGAGTACTGAAAAGAGGGGTGTTATAATTTTGACGCCAATGTCTGTCTGTCAGGCTCTCGAACGGATGGACCGATTTTGATGCGGTTTTTTACGTGAAAGCATTCCTTGTTATGGTTCTTAGCTATATTTGGTAAAAATCGATACATCAGTTTGAAGAGTATCAGCTGATGTCAGGCATTTTCGGCATAAAACGGAATAGCTGTTGTTATTTTCGTACGATTATAGCGTAGTTTTTTTTGCTTCAAAATTTTTATTTATATTTATTTGTGACATTTTATTATGTCTAACTGATTTATATCATAGTCAGAATTTGTACAGAATACAATGAGCTATGCAGGGACTTGCCGGAAATAGATATATTTTCTAACTCATTACCCAAATTTAAGCGGACTTTAAACACTCATCTTGCGTTACAATAACAATCTGTGAATTTCAATTTTATATTTAATTCTACTTAATCTAATCTATATTTTACCTAGTTTTTAATATGTAACTTACTGCATTAATGTTGTGTGCATCTGTAATTGGTTCTCGTATCAGATTAAGAAGTTTTTAATGTATATATTCAAACATTCAATACGAGAGACTGCTGATGCTCCTTATTTCTACACTAATATTATAAAGAGGAAAGATTTGTAACTATTTTTGTATGTTTGTATGTTTGTAATGAATAGGCTCAAAAAGTACTGGGCCGATTTAAAAAATTCTTTCACCAATAGAATGCTACATTCTTCCAATTTGACATAGGCTACATATCATTTTGAAAAAAATTAGGGATCCTTGGTAAAATTTGAACAATGTAACCGAAGGTGTACAAAAATGAGTCTTAAAATGTCTTTCGTCGAATGCGCTGCCGAAACTATTAGCGATAGAACAAAATAATGTACAACAATATTGAAGAACATCATAATGTCTACAAAAAACTCCGCGGTAGCATATGTCCAACTATTGTAGTTATGTCACTACAACAACTTTTTTCATTTTAAACATTAATGAAAATGCTAACCAAATTCAAACCATGCTATTTATGTGTTTATATTAATCCTTATCCAAATAAATTATTTTATGGTCAAGACCATTTAACTACCTATAAAATAGTTTTTAAATTATTTAAATTGGACTTTCCATTCAAAAGATATTACGAATTAAAAAATTTAAACAGTAAACAAAACCGCCATAGCGCCGTGGCCGTTGTTTGCGATGCAGTCTGAAAAGCGCATCGCGGCGGGCGGGGTGGAGGGGGCACCGAAATATTTTTTTTTGTAAATATATAATTAATAAATAATAATTTTTAATAAATAAAAATATTTGTGAAAAAAAGTGTTTTATATCCAAATTTCCAAAAATAAATAATTGTCTACCCCGTGCGAAGCCGGGACGGGCTGCTAGTAATAAATAAATAAATAAAAGGGCAATGTGTGTGTGTGTTTCCTCGAACAGTTATTACTTATATACTAGATAATGCGTAAACAACAAATAAATCAAGTGCTGCTGTCCCAAGTGGAGTTATCACTGACCTATTTACTGGTGAACTAGTCATTTCGAACGTCCTGCATTACTAGCCCAATCAACAATCAAATAGTATATATATATGCCTTTGCCCTCTCTATATATTTATGAGATGTGCGTTTTTGTAAAACAGCACCCAGAGCTGTTTCTAAGTGCTGGTGTATCAAGTTCTCGAAATTGCCGAAACCCTGATAGATTAATATTTCAACAAGGTCCAAGAACTGCAAAATATTTAAAAAGTACCATAGCAACGAGTATAAAATTATATAACAAAGTGCTAAACAAATTCTAATCGCTGAAGGCTAGATGACACCAAATCAGATTGGGGCTAAATTGTATTTTAAACCATAAAGGTCATTATAAAGCTCCTATAAAATTTAAAATATCTAATATTATTTAATTTTTTCTGGACTTTTACACTTATAAAGCCCGCAAAAATTCCGAAAAACCAACTTGCTCGTATAAAATTTTTTATTTTAAGTTTTGTTTTGTTATTACATTGTGAATATTTTTTTGTAAGGGAATGGTCACATAAAAACATTATTTTACGAGATAACTCAAATATTGTTAAAAGTTTCATACATTATCTATACTTCAATACTTAGCCGTGACGTCACGCCTAGGTACCGATTTGTATGGAGCGTTTTTGCACCACGTGACTAAAATCACTTTTCGACGGGTTATATTAGGAAAACTATCAGTCGTATCGAAAAATATTTGAGAAGGCCATTTATCTCTTCACACGGTCTCTCGAATGAGGGAATAATTTGTTTTTTGTCATCATCCCTATTGTTTGAGTGGTTGGTGCCCCATAGCTTTTATGATGTTAAAGAATTTCTAGACTCTGTTACTAATCGACTCACAAAATATTGTGTATAGATTATAGCATAATGACTCGTCTAATTTTGCATGCCTAGTATTAATGTGGCTAAACATGCATTTGTACTTTTAATTGTAAAATAACACCTCTGTAACCAAAGTCTGTAACCATGTTTAGTCGCTGGATGCAGGTGGCTCGGGACCGGTCGATGTGGCGTACCATGAGGGAGGCCTATGTCCAGCAGTGGACGTTTCCCGGCTGATGATGATGATGAACCATGTTTATGTAAAATAAATATTATGATTATTATAACCAGAATTCAGTTAAAATAAAATATATAGAGTATAATATATTTCGTATTAGTGTTTTGTGTATATGTATCTGTATGTTAGTTATATTTGTGTAGCGCTGCGTGCAAGTTTGTTAAAATATTGTTAGAATAGGGGCTGGCTGAAAATCAGTGTTGTGCAGCATGACGGGTACTCAGCTCCTGACACATAACCTTGTCATTTTTAATAATTTTTGTAATGTTGTGTATGTATTAATTAGTTTTATATATATGTGTGTGTTTGTACGTGTAATTTGTCTGTGGCAAATAAATGGTTTAAAGGAAAAAAGGAATCCTTATAGGATCACTTTGTTGTCCGTCTGTCTGTCGAAACCTTTTTTCTCAGGAACGCGTGGATATATCAAGTTGAAATTAATATCGAATACTCACGTCTACCGTCCCTTGGAGCTGTGAAAAAATCACACTTATAGGTCAACGCAATAAAAAGATATAGCTGTATTTTAGACCATTTCCGTACAAAATGCAAGCCAACCAAAACCTTGGATACTTCCCGTTGACCTAGAATCCTAAAATTTATTTTACTTTATTTTTTCTAGGAAGACATACAATATTAATACAAGAAATAGATATGCAATGCATAGACCAATCGAGTCTCCACTGATATATACTCACTTACTCACTAAAATTTAAACTAAACTACGTGAAATAAATTTAAACAATACAATTAGTTTACCAAACAGCTGCAAGAAGGAAGGTCTTACAGCAAAACCATAGTAATAAATCGGAAAAGCAGTTAAAATAGCTTTTTTATGTTTACTAACTTAACTTTGTAGTTGAAAGCCGGGTATGTAATGTAACAGCGAAGTAAAGTTGGTTCTTCAATCGGACTTATATTTTGGGTAGAGCATGATTTTCAGTACGTTAATTATTCATATTCTGTACGGAACCCTCGGTGCACGAGTCCGACTCGCACTTGACCGTTTTCTGTGGATTCTGTGCCTCAAACGGAAAAAATTTAAGGAACCCTTATAGCATCACTTTGTTGTCGGTCTTACAAGACCCTTTTTTTTTCAAAAACGAGGTATCCAGTTGAAATTAATATCAAAGAGTCAAACCTGCAGTTTTTTGAACCTGTGAAAATATCAAACTTATAAGTCAACGCAATAAAAAGAAACGGCCGTTTATGGCCACATATTTAGACGATTTTTTGAGGATGCAAGGAATCAAAAACTATAGGGTACTTCCCGTTGACCTAGAATCCAGAAATTGGGCAAGAAGCGAATTCTTACAGCACAAGTGTAAATCAAGTCAATTTACTTGTCCAACATAGGTATTACATATCTTATATGAAACAACGGTAGATATGTTGAGCCTTGCGGCCTACAAATATTCACATAACTATATGTCAAAAACAATAATCAATTAAATGCAAATTTAATAATAATAAAGTCAAATTCAATTTAATCTAATTACAATAAATAAACAGATAGTTACATTAAATTTTAATTTACCGCTGTACTTTACTATTAGGATTTCATCAATCGTGGAGTAGGTGTTTTCCGTCAAGTAGTTAAACAGATCTCGTTTAAATTCTTTTAAAATTCTTGTAGCAATAAATCTGAAAAGTGTAATGTTTTGATTGTGTTTAATTAAAATATCGTTTATTAATACAGACTGATCCAGCGCATGTCGTACTTTCATATTCGTTTCTATAATATTGTTATTTATTTATATTCTGTTTGGAACCCTCAGCCACGAGTCTGACTCACATACACACACACACACATCCTAAGAGCAATGCCTTTTCCATATTCGTTGTGGAACTGATTGTTTACATTAAAAAAGGCACTGCACGAAATTTTGTAAATTAATTTTAAGTAGAAAAATTCTGAATTAGTTATATACATTGCAATTACTTTTTTTTTTAATAATGGCTTTAACCAGTGGTTATCTAGCCAATGACGAGTAAAATTAGGTGAACAAATTTTGAGGTTATAAACTATGCCGAAGCAATTTCTTCAGCTTTCTCAATAAAATGTATAATGTGTACATTTTAACGCTTAATTTGGATTCTTGACGAGAACTTCAAAACTTCAAAGGTTTCAACATTATCCGAAAGAATCCATATGCCGAATGTACTCGACATGGTAAACTCTCCGGATCGCGTCGAAACCCTCGCAATTTTGCGTAATTGATACTATAACACTGTCCGTGACACTTTTTGCACTATATCACACCATTATAACACAAAAAACACACATAACAGTATTATAAACGAATTACTAAAATTGCAATCAACCACCATTTTACAAGTTCGCGCCAAGAATCCCTGCAATTAGTTATATAGCAACCATACCTGAGGCAGTAGTGGTGGGCGCAGTTATCGATGCAGTGGTCGTTGTGGTGGATGCTGGGTCGCTGGACGCGTTTGCCGCGTTCGTCATCTCCACTATCCTGTCAACAGCTATTCGATTCCCGGGCAGTATCCCTGTACTCTCCGGCGGCTCCTCAGGGTCTAGCTCAACAACTGGTGGGCTCGGCGCTGCTTGACTTAAATCATTTGCCACAATGACATTGACAGTCGTCAAAGACTCCAGATCAGAGCCTTCGCCGCTCGTGTGTGAGTTATCGATATAAACGGCAGCAGATCTAGCTCCCAAAGTCTCCATGACGCTCTCAGCGAGAGATCGAGTCGACATTTCGTCCATATCGATATCCTGTTTGATATCGATGATGATTTGGTGTCGTTTCCCACCCCCAGATGGGCTTTGGACTTGGTGCACGCTGACCTGGGCCTCGGTCCCTGGCTGGGACATGTGGTGTTGAATGACGTGGGTCAATTGCCCCTCCAAGCTGTTGTTGTTGCCCGCCATCTTGGAATCCGAATCCCGATTATCGATAAGTGATGCACAACACTAATTTTATTTAAACATTAAAAGCGAAGACACTCTTTTACAAAAATGATGTTCAGACTTTTCCATATCAGTCGAAAACGAATTAAAATTTACTTTTAATTATTGCACGAAGGAGGTTTTATAACTAGATAAATATTTGGGTTCGATTTTTGATTTTTTAATTCTTTTTTTATAAACTAGTGAAC
This sequence comes from Carcina quercana, assembly GCA_910589575.2. Classification (NCBI taxonomy): domain Eukaryota; kingdom Metazoa; phylum Arthropoda; class Insecta; order Lepidoptera; family Depressariidae; genus Carcina; species Carcina quercana. Next base: position 1,683,404 of record OU342454.1, on the reverse strand, counting down.
ACACTTATCACACTCCAGGGGTAAAGGGGTACCTTTTGAACACATTCCGATGGTCTACCTTCACTGATTTGGGTCACAGGGCTATAATTCGAATTTGAATTTGGAAGTCTTTGTGCGTGTTTTTTTTTATCTTTTTGTATTGCAGTGGCAGTGCTCAGTCGTTATTGAACTATTATTGGGGTTTTTATTTACATGTTTTGTTTTTGTTTGTATTCTAGATTGAGAGACACATTGACATAGTGTCCTATATTCGCGAGGTCCGCGTAGGCGTTCGGAGCTCGTAGCCACTGCGAGGCCTACGATGGCGTAGCGCTACGCCGACGCGCCGCGTAGCGCCCCAGACACACTTCCGTGATACCGTCTGCGGATCGTTCCCGAGATATCTCAGTACATACCTGCAGATATTTTTTTTTAAATAAAAAATTAACTGTACAAAAATTGTCTTAATTTATTACTAATCAAATGACATTAACCAATAAATAAACGATTGCCTTAGGTATTTCATGCTTCTAGTTAAATCGTTTGCAATTTACTTAAACTTCAAAAACAACCGTGTTAAAGAACTACGTGGCATCAATGATTTACAGAAAATTATATAATATGATTATTGTTATAGTTTCCAGAGTCATTACTTAATATTTCATTACTTTTTATTGCTACTTTAATTATAGATAATTACATTTATTTTATTAAGATAAACCGACGTTTTTAACGACAAATAAAATGATAATAAATAATTTCCATTCCAGTAAGCAATCAAGCATCCTCAATTTCATACATTTTGTTCAAGGACACGGTTAAACAAATATTACAACATAAGATTAACTAAAAGAAATTAAGACACATCATCAGCATCGTTTCCGCTGATTCCGGGAAACGTTCACTGCAAGACATGACATTACTTCATATATCATTGCTTTAAAAAAAAAATATTTCATAATAATTAATTTTATTTTGGTTGTTGTTATTGGCATTACATGGTTTCAAACGCGGACGAAGGGTTATTTTTTCCTGCCTAAACACTATTTAAGTATGCATGGAATTTATCCCAAGATTCGACCCCACAATCTCACCCCGTGTGTTACCGCCGCATTAACCGACACGTGCGCGAGCATGCGCAGAACAACCCTCCTTCCGTCTCCCTCTAACGCAGGGCACATCGCCCACTTTATCTGGAAACCTGTCTGAAGTCGCTGCCGTATTCAAATCAATAGAGTTCTCACCAAGGAGATCGCATACTAACAATCCGCCATTTTGAATTTGCATTTCCTTTCGTTCACAACTCCTTGCTCTTTCCGTATGAGGATGACACTAGCGCCATTTGTCAGGAAAATTCTTTTTATTTGAAAATATTGTTTTGTTGTTTTAATTAATTTTGCAGTTCTTTTTAAGGCAAAATGCAGGCGTTTTATAGGTTTTTGTATGTAGCATTAAACAGATAAAGTAATTTTAAGGAGTTTTTCGAATTTCGAAGTTAGTGCGTCTCACTCCCGCGTCCTCAGTTATACTGGTTGGTTATATGTTGGTCTCTTTCATGCGTTCGATCGTTCAGAATGACGAAAAAGGTATATAATCTATTATATTTGGCCCGGGCTGGTACGGTGGGAAGAAAAATTGGTGTGCAGTGGCCTTGAGCTCATTTCTGATTTTTTGTTGATGAAAATTTATAGTATGCATTGATGCTATATTTTTAGGGTTCTGTACTACAAAAAGAATAAAGGAACCCGTGTAGGATATCTTTGTCAACCGTTTGTCTGTCCATCTGGCTGTCAAGCCTCTTTTCCTCAGGAAGTATCGAATTGAAATTAATATCAAACTTGTAATCGTGCAAACCTTTTAATCTATATAAAATTAAGCTTGTAAGTCAACGCAATAAAAAAACAGCCGTTTATATGGTATATTTTGATGGTTTCCCTTGCGAGCGCAAAGAATGGGGATAGTTTTTTTTAGCAATGCTTTATTTATTTTTACAATTTTTAATTTGAATATTCTTGAATATAATATAGCAATATTGGTTTGCAACTGTCCAGGTAATATGCCATATCTATTGCTCGGACGCATTTTTTTTGAGCAATAATTTTTTTTTGTTCAACCCGCCGAAAATTGATTCTAGTCACGCGGTGATAAAACGCTCCATATAAAACGGGCGGGTTTTTGTGACGTCACATTACTATATTGGAGCGTTAAATGTATGAAGCTTGTTCGATATTTTGAGTTATCTCGTAAAATGTTTTTATGTGTTATATACCCTTATAAGAACATGTTCAAAATGCAATGAAAAAAACTAAAATATAATAAGCATTTTTGAGACTTTTTGAGACTAAATTATTTTTATTTTGGGGAATTTCTTTTAATGTCCGTTATTCTATAAAATACAATTCAACCCCAAACTAATTCAATCAATCAATTTATTCATAAACAAAGATACATTGTGTTTGAATGTCAATTAACCTAGATAAAATACATCATTAAATAAAATTAAGACAAACGCCATAGAGCTGTCAATAGTAATTTATCCCTGTCTTACCCCTGTCGTGTATAAATTCATCAAGAGAATAATAGCATTTTTCTAATCAGAATTTTCTAAGATGTCTTCTAAAGCTAGTTACATTATCAATTGATTTCAAAGCTACTGGGAGCTCATTAAAAATTAGGAGTCAAGTACCCATTGCCTCCGATTTTTTGACCAGGTAGTGTTGGTGTTTTTTCTGCTGACCCTGCATTACGTAATCCACTAATGACAGCCAAGACAAGGAACCTAGTAAGCATTACTGCGGAGATTCGGTATTCACGTTACAATATTACTATTGTAGTCCGCAGCTTTTCCCGCATGACACTCCTATCCTTAGTGGTATCCATAACTAGAGATTGATATAGCTCAAGTAGTTTGTCATTAAAATCTGTTATATATTATTTACAATTTTGACCACTATTAAAATTTAGCTGTATCCGGTGGACGGGGCTACATTTCTACCATATTCCCAAAACTCGACAAATTAACTATGGAAATTTTCACTTATTTCATTTAGAAAACTCTCCATTCGGAGTTGTAAACATTAAAAGAAAAATAGTATGTAATATTTTGGTTCTTCGCTGTAGAAAGCATTTTCATGGATTCGCTTACGAATTGTGAACCCCATTTTTGGGTCGTAAACGTAGATTCTCCCCAACGAGAACGTAGACTAGCCCAGTCTCCCGTGGATCCCTGGGGTACCTCCTGGACCACTTTGGAAACACATCACCAAAGGTATACGATATTTATTTCGCGACACTATAATTTCATCTCCTATTTTTAGGTAATTACTTATCAAATCCAGCTATTCTATTTTAAAAGATTATGGCAACAGTTTAGTATGGAAGCATTAGGAGAGGGATAACGATAACTACTACGTTATAACGAAGTATTGAAGGGAGATGCAGAATAGACGTTACTGCGTAGAACTAATATGTTAACCTATAAAACAATGGAACAAATACCTTTTAAAGGGATAATAAATAGCATATGTCTTTCTTTGTGTCTTAGGCTACCTGCGTGACAAATTTCATCACTATCAGTTCAGCCATTTACCAGTGAAACGCTAACAAACAAACACAGTTAATTATCCGACTATAGCGAAGCAGAAAGGAGTGTGATTTCTCATTTATTATATTAAATATTCTTATGAATACTGCGTAGTTAAATGTGCCAAGCTCATTTGGGGATGCAGTTTTGACTAGCAACAAAAAGATTAAAATATTTAGTCGCTAGTAATATTCGTAATAACTCTGATACTAAATTAATTTGCATTCAATACATTGACATTTCATTCCATGAAGCTATTTGAAATTTAATATCACAAAGGAATTTTCACGCGCACTATAACAAACGCCCAGCGCCATCTAGTATTGAATAGCGGAATCGCATTGCAAATTTTGTAAGCTAAAAGTAAAACCTCCGCGGTCACGTGCGCCAAATAACGGGAAAGAGCCAAACTGAGGTCGCTGACCGGCCGTATGCGTTTCCGTTGCGCAATTTGAAAAAAGAACGTCATGATTACGGTGCTTTTCGGACTCACGTCGTCTGGACTGTGGCGCGAATTTTAAATTTGGAACTGTTGTTTTAGACCGCTTCGGTTTTAATTGTGAAGGTCGGAATTTTAAAGATGGTGCTATACCAAATTCACCGACTCGCCTAAGAAACGTGTAGATTTCGAATTATTTAAATCTGCCTCTAAAAACAGTCTGACCTAGCACTATTGTGTTCCGGCAATGAAAACTACAGAAGCAGCACAGCGTTTAATTACAGTTTGTTGAGCATGCTTCCATTCTACAGCTTTATTGTCTACTAACAACAGTTAAGTGCAAAATTTCATGTAGATAGGTTTTACACTCTGAAGATCTGTAGCTGACAGAATGATTGATATTATTTAAGGCTCTGGTTCGACAACATAATTTAAAATAACGTAAGTCAATGTGTTTGTATGTAAATGTTACAGACAATACTGTTATTTATGTCTTTTCACGTAATGTCTAATCTGTGACCTCGAAGAAGGTCAACCATAATAGGCTCTCTTGTGTCATTAGTAAAAGTTTGCCTAAATGTTTCGGTCTAGATTTTCCTTTTGGTGAAACTACTTTTTCAGTTTCGTTGCGCTTTTACGTATTTTTTTTCTTCTATTGACGTTATTTTTCCAGTTTTTCGATGTAATGTATCAATTTTAGAGTCATTTTGTACATTTTCAACTGCGAGTAATTTAATTACATAAAGAGAATGAAATGTCATTTTTTATAAATAATTTGATTCAGTGCTATTATTGTATATTATTTAATTTTATTTTAAACATTTTTTAAAAATAAATTCTAGCATAAGTGACTTGTATTTTTCTATATACAATAAAGTATGTTATTATTTACTCTGTGGTGGTTTTAAACACATCGACACCTTATTAATCTAAAAAAACTGCCAAGTAAATACATAATTCAGCCTCAACATAAAAAATGACATACGGCCAGACAAAAATAACAGTATATCCAATTTTATTCTGCAACAGAAAAAAGTACTTTCTCTTAAAATTAATGATTTCCCAAAACGACATGTTTAACGTAACGGTAGAGTCGTGGCTTTTTTTTATTATTAAAAAAAATCCAGTCGTGGCCTCAACCGGTTGGGTTCAAAGACCTCTTTCGGCACGGATTCTAGTAAGCCATAAAAAGATATGTTAATGATCTCAAGAATAAATAAAATACTTACAATTTTTAACAAAACAGTTACGCTTGTAGACATAAATATAGCTAGATAGTCTATTGTTAACTTCATTCACATTCATTTGCATTGAAGAAAAAGCCTGGATTCTCGGGGATGAACTTTCAATATAATTTTAGGGTTTCGTACCTCAAAAGGAAAAAAGAAACGTTTATAGGATCACTTGGTTGTCCATCTGTTTGTCAAGAACTCAAGACCCTTATTCTCAAGAACGTGTGGAGGAATCAAATCGAAATTAATGTCAATCAATATTCTAAGTCAACGCCATGAAAAGATAAGACCTTTTTCAAGTTCGTCGTCGTTTGTAGGTCCAAGGGACTGCACACTTGAGTATTTAAAAGAGTCCTGACAGCCAGATGGTCAACAAAGTGATCCTATAAGCATTCATTTTGCTTTTGACGTACGGAGCCCCAAAAAGAAAATCCAAATAATTCCTCACATTTCACTTCTTTTATGGGTCAAATGATCATATGTCATATCGATGCTAGGGCCATCGGATGGTAAGCCCACCCAGATCACAATAGATCTATCAAGGTCACAGTGAGTGATTGGGCCCGGTGGACCACACTTGTCTCAAACCTTAATAATAAAGTGCACACCCAGAAATCTCAGGCTAATAAGGCGCTGCCTCTGCTACCTGTCATGCCGGAACACAACAGTGCTATTAACACTGCTGTTTGTCGGAAGACTTGGATAACATGGTGGTATCTAAACTGGGACATATTAAATGCCTTACTACCAATCAAACCGATTACCGATAGGATAATTAGTCAAAGCGACGAGCCACTCAGTGACGGAGGTAGCTAAACATCACACTTATAAATTCAAAAGTATATATGTCTGTCAATCTGTATCTCTGTCTGTTGGTTGCCTTTTCACACTTGAACTACTGCACATATCTTATAAAATTTGGAACGCGTGTAGCTAATGGAAGCCGTAAGCTAGCCATGTCACATTTTAGCCTAGCAAAGGGCTCCCATGGGATAATTTTTAAGAAACCAGAAAAAGTAGCTAGCAAAAAGCCTGTGCAAAATATATTAAAGTTGTTTAGAATTGCTATTCGACTGTACAGGGATTTTCATAGTGTTCTATGTGCTTATAAAGTCGACGCCAGAATTTCACGGAATATTTTGACATAAGTGTGTGTAGAAAAATGTAGCCAAAAGTACTTAATAAATTGTGATGTACCTACCACAATATTTCATTTAATGTAGGCTTAGTAGATAAATTGTATAAATACCCGAGCCACACTGTGTGGACTGTGACAGCGTTCGTGTACGATGAACTGTCAAAGTAGTCCGTGGAATTATCGCGTCGACTTTAGTTAAGTTTTTCACTGTTTGTCCCTCCATGTAAATAACATGCTGAAAGATTAGGAGTTCATTGCCATTGCAGCTTAGTTAAACATGCATCGGTCAAACGTTTAATTCTAGATTTGCTGATAACGTCTAGACGCCTTTTGTTGCTGTGTTTACGAGCACAATGTTTTAACAACATGGCTGACATTTTTTTCAAATCCAAATCATTTTATTGTGAGACACAGGTTATAAAGACATGATGATAAAATTTAAAAAATAGTACTCAGTGGTCTACCAGCTGGCATACAATATTTCTAACATAATTCTCCGTCAATAATATAATATATAATAATGTCACGTTCATTTATAGTCATTCTTAGGTACAATCATTAAAAAATTCTTTAAGGTATGCTTTTTCGATTAAATATTCGTAAAGTTTTGTTTTAAAAATAATATTTGTGGGGAATAAAAATCCCAAATATTTTTTAACCTTATTTAGACAATTCTTAGTCTTACTTTTCATTTATCAATGTTTGGTTTAAAGTGTATAGGGATCTTTATGTCCGATACTTAGAAATGCTCTAGCTTTTGCCTTCTACTTCGTCCGAATGAATCTCAGGGTCGGGATCGGGGTAAAAAGTAGCATATGTCATTTTTCGGACTTTCAACTATGATTATACTAAAAATTAAATCATTTTCACTCGTTGCTACGTATGAGATGGAAGACTGGTCACATATGCATTTAATTTTTTCTGTATTTTTTTATGAATTTCTAAGACCTTCATGACGTGATATCGTACTATCGAAGCTTCTTTTTTATGAATTTCTAAGACCTTCATGACGTGATATCGTACTATCGAAGCTTCTTTTTTCGTTTACTGAAACTTATTTGACATTTTTTTCGTTCTGTTATTAAACCTTAGTTGTTCATTTTTGACAGATTGTGCAGTAACGGCGTAGAATGTGACGTAGTGATAAAAATGACACTGTCTTTTTTTTCTTCATTCGGCGGTTTACAGGTCCGAAAGCAGGATATAATTATGGACGCAGGTTTACACTAACTTGGATCTTATCTATATCGGAGAAGAGCATGGTTCTGTATTGTATAGTATTTTTGTACATTTCGGAGGTTTCCTTGTACAGTCAAGTGATGATTTATTGACGCACTTTTTGTAATGACCTTAGCCAGGCGTTTTCTATCTTCAATATAAAATATTGTACTCAAACAAATTATGGAATAAAGAAAATGGCGTTGCAGAGTCGACTTACACATTCCATATTCAAACAAAGATGGGAACTATTTGGTAAAACAACACATAGAAAAGAACGTCATGCGAATTTGACATACACAAACATACTGTCTAAGCAAACTAGGGCTCTACTCATCCGGTCCCTCGCTTACGTGTATACCCGAATACAGCGAAGCCAAAGGAGGGTGACGAATTTAGCAGTATTTGTATGTATGTTTATCTGTTCCCTCATATCTCCTAGAACACTCTTTGCTTTATGAGAAATTGTGTCATTGAAAGCGTAGCGATAATCGCTTGACCCAGGACTGCTGTAGGAAATTTCTTAAAGAAATAAGCTGTTCCTTTTGTATATTTTTCTCTGTATTTTATTATTATTACTATTTATTTATATCAGACAAAATTCATATTTTTGTTAGTAAATAAAATAAAGTCAATTTTAACCTAGTGTTAGTAATAAGCTCTAATTTACACAGATGTCAGTTGTGCAGATCACGACCATACCTTCTGCCAGGCCACTAGTCACGTGCAGTGTGCAGACGTGACCAGTGTCCCAGCAGTGGTGTGTCCCACCTATCCCCCAGTTTTGTGTTCTGACAATATTTTCTGTTTTAAATTTTTTTGCATCTAATATACAAAATCTTTAAATTGTTTGAAATAATAATAATAATCAAATATTCCTCCGAGAAAGTGACGTGGTTAGAAGGAAGGTTAATCTGACAAGAATTGACGTAGTTGATCATGATGATGAGACAGTATATGTTGAAAAACATTCGAGTGTCTTAAAATACAAAGCAGTTTACATGCAACCCACATCTACTAAATGTTGGCACATCAAAAACTGACGTAAAACGTAAAACAATTTACTTCATGGCACCTAAGATACATGAAGCCGTGGTAGCTCAGTTGTGTAGAGCGTCAGCCCTTGAACAATCGAGGTATGGGTTCGATCCTGGCTCGTACCAATGAGTTACAATTTGTTGTTTGGAATTTATGTACGAATGATAAAAATCATTACCATTGCCTTTTCGGTGAAAGAAAACATTGTGAGAAAACCTGCACGCTCCTGAAAAGATATTCAAAAGTGTGTGTGAAGTCTACCAATGCGCACTGGGCCCGCGTAGTGTACTATGTCCCATACATCTCTGTAGGACATATATACCTCATATGCTGTTGATGATGAAAAAATTACGATCCATAGACATTATTGAAGCATGCAACTCAATTATTTGAAAGAATTTCAGTTCAGGTTAAGTTCTAATTAGCATTCCTTTTTTTTCGTTTCGAAGGCAAGTAACACACAAAAACCCACTCGCGCCGTCCAAAGCGCGTCATGATGCGCGTTTGACATATCTCCGGCGCTTGCGCAGGTCCCACGTACGGATCGCGACCATGTAACGGACGTACAGTTACGCAGTATGTGGGTGAGGCTAACTGCGGGAACCGTTAGCGGCACGTCACTAGCCGATAGTGCTGTACCGACGCGATATCGATACTATTTCTTTTATTATTTTATTTTGCATGGAAATTCTTATATAATATGGAAAGCAAATATTATAAAAGAACAACTATACATTAATTCTGCTTAGTTCACATGACTGACTAACACTGAAAACAACTTTTTCGGAAGAAACAGTTCGTCTGTAATATTTATACTCTTGTCACTTTTTAGCTCAATCGACAAAAGCTTCGCTAAAAAATGTTTTCTAAATTACGCTAAACAGGGGAATGGAAAGTTTAAACAGGTTGTTTGATTTACTTTTCATTAAATTACATTAAATCTAGAGTTTATAAATAGTTTTCTTTTTTCATTGTATTTACTTTATTCAAACTTTGTACACAATTTCAATGGCACACTGCTCTCGAACTGGTGCTCTCCGTTTTCGTCAACTATTTTTTATGGTTGTAATGTTTATGCATTAAACAATGATTGAATTTATGGATACTCTCAAAATCGATTAATTTTTTTAGGTACGACCGTTGAACGAAAAACTTTCTTACCCAGAAACCTAAAGAGGCGCTCGCTAGGTTATACCAGAACACAACATGACGTGTAAAAATCCCGAATTGATCATGTCATGAGATAACTTTGCATCATCAACCCCAAAAGAGGTCAAAACATTGACCTCAACCCCGAACCGTGCCAAGGTCAGAAAGCATCGACCCGTGACTATCGACAGCGGCGCATCACTGACGCTTTACCGTAAGCTACGTCACGAAGAAAGGGATTGTGGCGGGCAACGGTACCGGGCCCGGGCCTCCGCTACAAGACGGAGGTGAGGCTTTGACTCTCTGCAACTCCGATTGACCTTCAGCTCATTCATCTTATCTTATTAATTGGAATCTCTTCAATTTTGAAGTCGGTTGAAAGACTTCAAAAAAGGAGATTCTTAATTCGACTGTAAGTTTTTCTTCTTCTTTTTTATATGTATGTTACGCGCTAACTTCGCTATTTATGAATTAATTTTGATAGTTTTTCAGAAGTCACATATAAATTTTATCGAATTCGGTTCAGCGGAAAAAATCAACAAAGGAGGATATCATTTTATGGGATGAATGCTGTAGACTTTTAGGGCAGTTGAAGTCGGTTTCTAGTTCTTTTTAAAGGTATTATAAGTAATCATCGCATGAAAACAGTTCTAAACCAATTTCAACCAGAATCTTTTTATATTTGTTTCCTGGCTGGCTGAAAATAAAATTAAGCCCGAATATGAATATATCCACGTACAACTTCAAAGACAATAAAAAATATACATTTTTTTCACACTTTTTTAGTATTGTTAAAACGCCATCTAGAAGCCATTAGCTACGTAAGGGCTGTTGTAGCTTACATTAAAGATAAATAAGCTTTTACATATTTCCACGACTTTACGCGAGGAGATTTTCTATTATCACAACTTTTGGCAGGTAGATTGGTTATCACAGTAAGATTTAGGTGATATAGATGCCTTTGATTTTTGCCGCTATCACGTTTCAGGCCGCTCACAGTAAGGGATGATCTCAAGTATATACAGGTTATTGGTGAGATCTTCAATAGCGGATATTCATAAGGCAAGAAAACTTCCGGGAAAGTTTTTCCGTTAAAAGAACCAAAATAAACCAAAATATTTGCATTGGTTATACTAATTCATTATTTATTGTTTATTATTAATAATTTTGTCTCTTTGGTGTAGAATAAAATGTTAATAAAAATTCATCCCAGTACAAAAACTAATAAAACATAATAAAACAATGCCAATGATACGAAAGGTGAATGGTCACTCTGTTGACGGAAGCCATTATGACTTCGATGACGCAACAATTCTGAATTTCATGAGGCAGCTGAAACAGTTTACAAATTCAAATTTTCATCAATATGTGAATTCCATTAATGTTTACAGTGAGACATTGGCGCCAAAATAAATATACAGTCTATTGACCTTTGTGCTCCTTTAAAAAAAGTATAATATATCTTTTCAATTGACTTCAAAAAAGGAGAAGGTTCTTAATTCGAAGGGTATATTTTTTTAGGTGTGTTACCTCAGAACTTTGGACTGGGTGACCCGATTTGGACCATTCTTTTTTTTATTTCAAAGCTAGTGCTTTCAGTGTGGTTAAAGTTCAGTGCTGACAATGATATCCATGAGAAAACCATATAAGTCTTAAATTTGTTTAAGTCGGTTTCTAGTTATTTTTGAACTTGGAAACTTGTATTTAAAAAATCAGTAGTTTTTTGCTTTTTGATTTGAATATTGAATATTAATAAACACAGTGCTGTGTGATTTAAACAGTATGTACGCTATATATTTCTTTATATATAGATTGTATAAATTATTTACTATGCATAATTTTCATAAATTTAAAACAATGTATAAAGGTGTTCCTACCAATGGAATTTATATGCCCAACAGAAAGCTCCAGCGTTAAATATAATTAATTACTTTATGTATATGAAATAAAATATTTTCATTACACATTATTTTAAGTTTCATCGAAATCCCGGTTAAAAATAATAATTACAATTATTTGCGAAGAATATATTTAAATATAACAGATTGCAATTATTATTCATTACGTCTTAATAGTGCCGTAATGGAATCTACTCAAACAGAATTATTTTACTAAACATACATATATTGTTAACTTACCTCTTATAGTACTCGGCATTTTGACAAAATCCTTTTTTTCAACGGGACAGCAACAAAAACTCAATGTCACGGTCACTTCAAATATTATCCAAATTCGGACATTATTCACAACATCTAGTTTTAATCACTGCACGTAACACTCGATTAAATCAAAAATGAAATTAAATCCAAAATTTTTCAATATTTAATCGTCAACGTAATCACAACAAAAAAACTATTACGATCGACAGTTGACGGGAAAAGTCGTAACCTATTCCAAGGGGTAGCGAAACGGGGGATAACCTATTTCTGACAGCTGTCAATGTCAGTTTTCCCGCGCTCGCGGCACGGACGTCTTGGTGAAGGCGCGTGACGACAAGTTGTGCTTTTTTCGCGTTCCCCACGCGGCTCGCTGCGGGATAACTGTAATTTTTTTCGTGATCCGAAGTGGTAACGGTGTTGGCCGGTTCTTCTGCAGTGGTTAGGCGGAGAGATGAACCAACCAATCATCACCTATTTGCTTTATCATCGTTAGATAAAAGTGACAAGTGACTTAATTAGAATACGAGGATTTATATTACTGTTTTCTACACACGATAGTTTAGATGACTTGTTTAGGCTTTTCTTTTTAAAATGTAATTTATTAAGAAACTTTGCTTTGATATTAATAAGCAGGTAAAATGAGCTGAAAAACTATACAATGTTTTATAATACTTATTATGTATTTGAATGGTATATTTAGAACATTAATGCTATAGATTATTTAAGGCTCTCTCTTAAAATAAATTGAAATGTATTTTAACAAATCATACTAACATTTTAAATGTAGAAGTAAGTTGGAATTATTTATTTGTTTTGTATAAGGTTAGTTGAATGGGAAAAAATGATTCAGACAACTTTTATCCTGATCGATGAAGCAGTTCCCGTGGGATGATTTCTGAAGCCAAAACTAGTGGAAACAAACGTATCAGAAGATTCTTCTTCAAATAGTTTATACACAAATAAATCGAGACAATTTATTTGCCATAATATATATTTAAATATACAAAGAAAAACCAATTCCTTCGTCCGTCAGTCTGTCACAACTTATTTACTTGTATTAACTTAATACATTATCTCAACAACTATTTAACTGAAATTAATGCAAGCCCACCTTTACTGCGACTGAAATTAGTTTAAATTTTTTGATTTCATTGGACAAAGGGACGCAATGATTGAAATTCAAATAAATAAGGTAATAAATATATGTTTAAAGGAATACAATAATAACCAGCGCACGAGAAGAAAACTTATTGCAGACAAAGATATATATATATACATACTCATTGAACGGAACATGCTCATAAATAATATTTAATACATTAGGGAATGACAGAAGAAATGAACAATATTAAATGACATGTTACGCGAATGTGTGGCGCCAAGGCCTGGCCTTGTACACTTATAATTTTCAAAGTCCATTATCAAATAAAACTGATTTATATTTACTGACTGATACTATATTTGTATATTTTGATTTAGTTTATTTGTACAAAAACATATAAAACGCACAAAACAGGTAAGACTTGACGTTGAAAACAAAGATGGCGTCAATAAAATGACAGTTGACGCTGTCACTCAGTACACAAAGAACGATTTTGTATAGTTAAAATAAATGCAAAAATGTATTTCTAGTATTTTTCTTTACATATTTAGATTATTACTTGATTTTTAAATAGTGTACAAGTGCAGGCCGAATTTAAAACATCCCTTTTAAAATTAAAATGGAGACATGGATTTAAACGAAAATTGTGTGTTATTGAAAAGGTTTAAAGTTATTAAATAGTTTTTCGTAATTTCAACAAATATTTTCTGACTTAATGTTATTCTTCTTTGAATGAACTGTGCAGCTAGATCCTAGAGGCAATGGTTGTTAAGAGGCTATGTTGGTAAGACCACGAGGTCAGTTTCAAGGTTAAATTGTTTTGTAGCTGTCCCTCTCCGAGCCCTATCCTACCCGAGCGCGTACGGTGAGACAGCATACATTATGCGATGTTATCCACCCGTTATTTGGATGTTTCGTAGTCCAGGGATCATTTGAAGGATACAGTATATTATGTAACCATTTTTTTAATACAGTATACTAATGAAATTTCAGATGTCGGTGGTTTTTCCAAATTGTTCTAAATTGATTCATACTCTTGTAAATCAGGTTCAAAGTTGGGGCTTTTTATTACCAAAAAATACAATACTTTGACGCCCTGTAACTCTGGAAGTATATATTTAAACGAAAATCTGACTCACCACCGACACATATTTGTTTCTAGATTGTGTCTTGAAAATTTTATAGATTTTCATAGCTTAATACTCAAAATATGACTGGACTACGTTTGTATGGGCGCTTTGACAACAGCATAGCCTCTTAATAAATTCTGTTAATGCTTATCCAATTCGTTTTACAGTTATTTTAGAACTGTATATTGCTTTCCTGACGTCTCATGATGTCGAGATATTTGAAGTTTTTATTTTCAATTTTGACGGAGACAATATAATTATTTTGAATAAAAGCAATTTTTTATTTCTAGTTTACGGTACTGCTCCTCGACGGCGATCCACCTCCATCAAAGTTTCATACTAAATTTCTGTTGCCATAATCTTTTGAAATATATCAGCTGGATTTGTGCAGTAATTATCTAAAAATATGACATCAGATTGTGATGTCGCGAAATGAGTATCATTTATTTACAACTTCACAGTGAATCACAGTTTCTATTTTAAACACTTTTTTTTTCGATTTATCGACAAACTTCCTAAATCATTATCTGCGTAACTGCTATTGTAGATAACTATAAAGTTGTAAGTTAATGATATTTATTTCGCGACACTATAATTTCGTGTCCTATTTTTAGGTAATTACTTATCAAAGCCAGATATTCTGTTTTAAAAGATAACGGCAACAGAAATTTACTATGGAAGCTTTAGGACAGGGATGACGTTAAGCGAGGAATAATTAAGGTAGTATATTTTTTTAGTATTTAAACATACTAAACCTGAATTTATCCGAAGTGAAAACGTTATCCATAAATACCAATATTATGTCGTTGCTTCCCGTCGTAACGGAGGGTCAGAATGACCAGATTATGTGTACAGAAATATACTTCTCATCAGAAAAATGGAAACACCTTGCAAGTTTATGTTTTGTAAGGATTATCAGAAAAATCTATGAAAAATTTATTTGCATTCAGAACATTAACATTAGGATTTGAAAACCTCATATTATTCACTATTAAACGACATTTGACATATATTCCTAAATATAATCATTTTTCTGATAATTCTTACAAAACATAAACTTGCAGGATGTTTAGATTTTTCTGAGATTTTCAGAAAGGCAAAATTTTTTTGTGAGATATTCATTGACATTTTGAATGAGATTTTATAAGACTGACTTTAAGATTTAATTTAAAAAATTAAGTATCTAACTAATCGCCTCCGTTGTTTAGCAGCAACACATTTGGACTCACAATCCGCAGGTGCCAGGTTCGATTCCTACTGGGTTACTTATCTATCAGTACTTGGTTTAGTTGGTCGTAGGCCATTTACTGTGTCTACCTGGCTGGCTACCACCATATGACCTAAGTCTGCCGCCAAACAGCAGTGTCAATAGCACAGCACTGTTGCGTTCAGTATGAAAGGTTGTAGATCCAGCGCCTACTTAGATTTCTGTCAGGACAAGTGCAAATAAAGTCTTTTTTACTAGTCAGTGTCAATAATGCTAAATTTTCAATCATTAATTGCAACATTAAATTCTAACAGAACTATGACTCAATCATTTACATATAAAAAATTTCTGGAAGTCAAAATAAACAAAAACAGTAACAATTTGCACATCTTTAAGAAATCAAACAATTCATTCGAAAAACGTAATGAATTCGTCTTCCGCGTTGCAGAGTTCCCGCGTAAACAAAAAGGTCGTTGAACGCAACGGTATCGCAGAGTTAGTTGTCTGGACCAGTCGGTCGGTGCTATTGTGACGTCACCGTAGTAACGCTCTTCGATTACAGATGGCGCTGAAAGTCATATTATTTTTGCACAGTACATCTAACCACAATCAAAATAGATCACAATGGACACATGGATTCACAAATATTATGGACATAGATAGAATAGAAGCATGAGTAATTATTCATTTTGTCTTAGTTATTCTAAAAATTTCACAAGTATAAAAAAAATATAACAGTAATGTTTTTATTTCGGGTATAAAGAGAGCCTATACAATATATACAAAATTACAGTAAGAACAATAGCAGTAAACGTAGTAGTAGATATTCTAGTGTTTACGTAAACGTAATTGTAGAAGAAGTAGTTATGTATTTAGAAACAATAAATTGGTTTAATTTTCGAAAAATAGCTGATCTTATTTTACCTGTCGTGATTTCGTTTTGAATTTGCAGATGACTAGCGCTACCTCTTATCGAGTAGTGGAACTAAAGGAGATGGCATTTTAGCGACATCTGTGTGATGTAGAAATACCACATTGGCGGGGTTCTTTACAATTATGGTAGCTTTGCTAACCGGTTACCAAGTCTTTCTAATAGATGGTGCTAGTTGTACTCTTTGAAGGGAAATGTAATCGTGACAAAAATTCATGAATGACTTTGACTTCTTTCCATTGTTGACGTTTTTGACTTAATCTGTTCATTCAAAAATTGTTATTGTTTTGTGTTTTGGGGGTTCCTGTTGCGATTCTGTATCATTGTGGTTGTATTGACAACTAAGAATTTATTGTTTACTTAATATCTTACTAGTTTTATCAGCCATAATCAAAATTTAGGTTATGTTTTTGTGTTTTGTGTCTGGTGCGGTCAAAGACATTTAAATTATAATATCTTTGGGTGCGGTGCTGTACCATTTGTTTCCAGATGATGTCTTCAGTCAAGGGTAAGTTGGTGTGTACCAAAAGGGGCGCAAAGGCGGCGGGACTTAAAACATCCACTTCACAAGTTTTAACCCGCTTCTAGTCTAGGACCGGCATCATTTTATTTTTTTACATTTAGCGGGTTCAACTCCCGGTCAAGGCAGGTGAATATTTTAAATTCTTTGAGTGAAGTGTATTATTTTTAAATCAAAATGAAGTATTTTTGCAGCATACTTTACTATAATATATAATATTTTTGTAGTTTTCCAACTTGGGACATACATAGCTGTGCGCGGGACCGGACATCCTTTACATTGATTTGTCATTAAAATATTTGTAAAAATAAACGCACGAGCACGATTTTCAGTGTTCTCAATTCGACGCGTATGTTTTTTTATGTGTGTTACGCGATAACTCCGCCAATAGTGAAGCGATTTTGATGATTCTTTTTTTGTTTGGTAGAGCATACTTCAGAGGTGGTCCCATATAAATTTTAACGAAATTGATTTTGCACTCTTTGAGAAAATCAGCAACAAAAATATATACCCAGATTATTCTACCTCTAAGGGTGAACATTTTAGGGGATGAATGCTATAGACTTAAGGTAGTTGAAGTTGGTTTCTAGTTCTTTTTGAACGCGTTAATTATAAACAAACATGGTGCTTCCATACAAGGTAAATTTTACCATTATATTTTAGAAGTCACCATAATCAGCCGGGAACCGTCCACTGCTGGACATAGGCCTCCCTCATGGTAATTTGGTAATACCTCATGGTATTTTATCGAAATTTATTGATATCTCTTTCAATTGAAGTCGGTTTTTAGTTCTTTTTGAACGCGTTAACTATTTTATTATTCATTGCGCACTTAGGCGGTTTTGTTCTATAATATGGCCGTTATAACAACAATTAAGAAAATAATAAAAATAAATGGGGGAAAACATAAAAGAAACGAATATTTTTCTGCTTTTAACTCACGATCTTGTTGAACTCGTAATCCGACTCGCCAACCGGCCAGGCAAATAAAAGATTTGTTAGATAATTTTCACGAAATCGTTTTTTCATAGTAGCTAATTTTCATGAAGCATTTCATGTTCGCGTTTATTTGCTTTGCATATTTTTATCAATAGAATAATTGATCAATCGTCAATCGCATACATTTTCAGTCTCTTATTTTTCAAAACTATATTTTTTTCATTGTTGATATTTTCCCCAGTATATTAACAAATGACGTGACAGTGACAGTCACTCATTTGGTTCATCTTTTAATTATGTACCTCTATGATACTATTTCGATGCGTTCACGATACTTCAAGTTGGAACCAGTTACGCGGATAGCACAGACCACAGTTATACACGGCTTGATAGACTCGCAAGTTCGTGATTCTAGCCGCTAGATGTCGCATTGGGCCCCTCCCTTAGTTTTATAACGGCAAAGTTACAGCGTGCTAGTACAAGCCTTGCGTCCCACGTAAAATCAATATTTATGGTCAGAGTAAAGTTGTCCGATTCACCTTTACCCTCATTTGGGGCGGGACAGACAACTCTTTAGTTGACTATGAGATACGGCTATGCATATTCAAATTGGATAGAAAAATAGAAGCGTTTCGTTCGAATTGGTTTTGATGGCATCTATGATTGTATTTCTTTTAGATTGATCAGAGATGTCTCATTATGTTTTAAGCAGATTCTAAATTCAACTATATACAGGATTCTGTCAGACAGGTCTTCGATTAATTTTATATTTACAGGTAGCTCAAGTAATAATAGTTTAAAAAATTGGGTTCGATAGGGTTGTCATGTACATCGTAAAAACAGAAATAAAAATAGTGTACCGATTTTTACTATTTCTGATGTCTCTTTAGATAGAGTTAATTACAATAAGTCATCATACACTGCTAGGGCAATAAAAATACAGGATTGCAATTTGAAGTCATATTTATTATAAACAATTTCCACTGCATAGAACTACCATCAACCAAATCCTAGTCTTTTTCTCCATTTCTTACGGTCGGAAATAGATAAAACAGTTCGAGGTGGAGGGATTTCAAAATAGCGACAAAGTGTTCCAAATTCAAACGTTGCCCATTTGAATTTGGAACATTTGTCGCCATCCACTCAAAAACAGGTAAAAACAGTCCCCAAATCTCGTATTCGTGTAATTAATAAGCGTCCGAGGCAGAAAGCGACATTGTTATTTAATCTGTCGCAACGGGCCGGCAGCTGCTGCACCTTTGTGATTGTGTCGCATGCAAAAAAATTGACTACCCCCGCAGGACTTTGCGACAACTCTCGGTGATACTTCAAGATCATTTAGTCCAAAATACATCAGCGTATAAAGACAAAGCTTGTTGCGAGTGATGACATACGGAACCGAAACGTGGTCCTTTACTGATGGCTGAATAAACCAGCTGAAAGTCACTCAGAGATTTTTATTACGTATTGCTCCGATGGCTCAGTGACACAAAGTGGAATTTTTTTAATGGGTTTGCCAACTTGGCCGTAATCTCACCTGGTGGTAAGTCACGATAAGGCAGTTGAATGGTAAGCATGCGCTTGCGCACCCAGAAGCCTTGTCCTCCGATACCATTGCACGCCACTCCTCCCTGCTACTGGCTAGCTCGCTCGCTACTCGCCAGGAGAATTTTGTCAGGACAAGCACTCGTTCACGCTCTCTCTCCAGACATATTTCTTGGGCATTTTAGATCTATCCTCTTACCGTCATTTTCGTTTTTATCAATCGGGAAACATCCACTGCTGGACATCCTGAGACACTTGCATCCAGCGACTCCCCGCGGCCTTAACCAGGTTGTCAGTCCGTCTTGGTTGTCGGGGACTGAATGCCGCAGTAAAGGGCTTATTACTCTCCAACAATGCTCATGTCTCCACGCTTGCCAGACGGGTCGATGTTCGCAGTATTGTTGTTAGTTCTTCAGTAAGAGGCTGCTGCTCCCTGCTGGTGTCATTCTAAGCTGGAAACACACGGTGAACCACCGCCATTTTATATGAACTAGTGCTCGCCCAGTGGTCGAAATGCAACCAAAAATTATTTAAAAAAAAATTAACAAAAAATTAGCATTCTGCACTCCTGTATATAAACTGTAAGAGTGCGAGATACTCCTCCGTCCGCGCAATATTCGTAAAAAGGGGTACAAATTTCTTGCTATTATATCAATACCAACTGTACCTCTACCTATTGATTTGATTTGCTTCACGTATTAATATATGGATGAAATCTTTGCCATAGATATTGTACGAGTTGCGTGGTCACTTATCAAATATGTGATGGCAAATTGAACAAAGTAATACGTCAAAGATATTGAGTGAGTGACATGGGGCCCTGAACTTAATAAATAAATATTGATTAGTTAATTAATAATTACCTCTCATACCTGTCACGCCTGCATATCACCTCCACCATGCAGGACGGCACAGAATATATAACACAGAAGTCCAACTACCTCGTGAGGGTGGAGCAGGTGGAGTCACGTCACGACACATCCTTCAAGTCGTTCGTGGCGCGAGCCCCGACCTGCAAGCTGGAGACCTTCATGAGGGAGGACTTCTGGCCGACGGGCGTGGTGTACCGTCGCTCCCGAGGGAGGATAGCGACCAACACCACCAGAGCGGCACCAACGTGCCATAGTAAATAAAAATAGAATATAGGTTTTATCTCATATTGTAATAATTTTATTTAAATTTGCTGTATATATAGAAGCGTCGGTGGCGCAGTAAATAAGGCGCGGACTCTCAATCTGAGGGTACCGGGTTCGAATCCAGCCGTGTACCTATGAGTTGTTTTTCAATTCAAGTACATTATCCGATTGCTTAACGGTGAAGGAAAACATCGTGAGGAAACCTGCATGTCTTGAACAGGCATGTGAAGTCCGCCAATCCGCACTGGGCCCGCGTGGTGGACTATGGCCCATATACTCTCTGTAGGAGAGTAGGCCTGAGCCCCTCCAGTGGGGACATATATAGGCTGTTGATGATGTATGGGTCTTTGTTACTTGAAAATAAATGAATAATAATGTAAATAATATAATATGTAATAAAATAAAAATAAACATCGTAAGTTAGCGCATAGCCCTAAAGGGTGCGATACCATCACCATGGCGTACTGTTTTCATAGATTTAGGGAGGTTTTAGATCACCATATAATCTTTATATTATGAATCAACATCACCAGCCTATATACGTCCCCACTGCAGGTCTCAGTCCTACTTTCCTACAGAGAGTGTATGGGACATAGTACACCACGCGGGACCAGTGCGCATTGGTAGACTTCACACACACCTTTGAATTTCTTCTCTTTTTTATATACAGCGCGCTATTGCTCTAATAACTTACGTGTCGGCGTATATAAAAGAATTCAGCATCAGACGGGTCATGTCCACTGCTGAACAAACACTTCCCCCTAGTACACCACACCATACGATAAATAAAAAGAACAAACAATACCCACCCATCTTGTCTTGTCAACTTGTCATTTCAACTCGACTATCGAATAAGACCTCCGTAGCCCTGCGCGTTCATATCTAAATCGCCCGTGATGCAAAGTAGGAAGGGGGGCGCGGCAGGTCACCGCTACTGGTCGTGTCCAGTAAGGAGATCATTGAACTTTATATGCCATGCCAGTGTTTTCTAAGATGGCCGACGTCAACGCGCGAATTGTCAGTCAGTAAAACATGTAATTTTAGTGATGGGGACATGCAGAAAATTGACGGCAATGTGTGAATTATGGTTAGAAATTAGAATTCAGATTCTTAATATTTAAATAAACATATATATCTTTTGTTAAATCTTTTTTAAAAGGAACTTAATGTGAAGTTATTAATTCTTCTTGAGTTTATTTTCTAAAAGTAGGACACTGGATTTTATGGTCGCGAAATGATTATCATTAACATACACCTTCAAAATGAATCACCATGATTTATAGTAAACATTTTTTTATTATGGATTTGCACTTGGCCTTTATTTCACTTGATTGTAAGTGAAGATCAGGCCGTTGGATGCGCGTGCGCTTACGCCTCAAACTATAGAGGCTCTGGCTCTGGTAACTTACTGTCATCGTCATTATAATCCGATGTCATATTTTTAAGTAATGGCTGATCAAAGCTATTCTAATTTAAAAGATCACGGCAAAATAATTTTTGTGTCTGTGCTCTAATTTATATTTTTAAAAATCTTTAATTGAAAATTGCCGTCATTAAAGCCAAATATGGCACTGGGCACGGTTCTAAGTCATTTATAAGCTTCCATTAGATGATCGACAGAGCAATGACCCTTAATTGACGGAAGCGTTGGTCCGTCAAAAGTCCATCAAAAATAATATGTTACAGAGAAGTTGTAGATTGATTTGTTGAATTCATTCGGAAAACTGTGATTATATTTGTGTGTATTACTACTTAATGCTTTATAAATATGGCAAAGAAAACCCGGTCAAGTGCGAGCCGGACTCCAGCGCCGAGGGTTCCGTTTATAAGAAAAAGCGGCCAAGTGCGAGTCTGACTCGCCCATGAAGGGTTCCGTAGCAGCACGTAACATAATATAAAAGTTCTTGTAGTTCGTTGTAACTTTGATCGATGTTTTAATAATTTAGTGGTTTTTTAAATATATTTGAGTTGATTGAATAAAATGTAAATTGCTGTTTACGATTTATGACGTATTAAAAAAACTACTTACTAGATCTCGTTGAAACCAATTTTCGGTAGAAGTTTGCATGGTACATCATATTTGTGTGGAAGTGTCTCTTGCGCAAACTAAGTAAGTCTAAATCTACCCCCAAAAATTATTATTTTTTCTTCTATTTTTGTGTGAAATTCTTAATACGGTTCACTGAATACATCTACTTACCAAGTTTCAACGGTATAGTTCCTTTAGTTTCGGAAAAAAGTGTCTGTGACATACGGACGGACAGACAGACAGACATGACGAATTCATAAGGGTTCCGTGTTTTGCCATTTGAGAACGGCAAATATACACACATTACAAATTATACATTTCAGAATTATTCCTATACTGGTGCTGTAAGACCTTGCTTCTTTACATTCACACACACAGACAAATTACATGATTCTAGGGCAATGGGAAGTACCTATAGGCTTTGATTGCTTCTTCATGGAAATAGTTGTCTGTATCTTTTCATTGCGTTGACTCAAGTCAACTTTTTTCATTGATTTTTTTACAGCTCCATTTGATTATTTGATATTAATTTCAACTTCAAATTCAAAGACTTTATTCGGCACAGAATATAAGTATACATAAACAGGAAAGGAATACAAAATTTGTTGCCGAAAAGGCGACCAGCTCAGCATGTGCTGCAGCTAGAGCCACAGCGCTGGTTTTCAACTTGATACCTCTACGCCCTACTAGATGGACCGACGACCTGGTTTAGGTCGCGGGTAGTCGCTGGATGCAGGTGACTCGGGACCGGTCGATGTGGCGTACCATGGAGGACTATGTCCAGCAGTGGACGTCTTCCGGCTGACGATGATGACCTCCACGCGCACCTAAAAAAAGGGTCTTGACAGACAGAGAAAGTGATCCTATAAAGGTTCCTTTTTTCCTTTTGAGGTACGGAACCCTAAAATGATTCTCAAATAATACTAGGGAGTGATTTTTAACGAATTTGCAGGAAATAGTTTCTGAATTATGCTATGCTATGTTATTTTATACCTTATTCTAATAATAATAATAAAATATGGCAAAATATGTACATTTGCTTTTTGTAATTCGAATTGTTACGAGTATTTACGTTATCCCTCTCCGAATGCTTCCATACTAAATTTCTGTTGCTATAATCTTTTAAAATAGAACAGCTGGCTTTGATAAGTAATTACCTAAAAATAGGAGAAATTATTGTGTCGCGAAATAAATATCATTAATTTACATCTTTAGTTAGCTACAATAGCAGTTACGTAGCTAATGGTTCATAGATGGCGCTTTGAACAATAATTGAAAAAAAGTGTTAAAAATATAAATTGTGATTCACTGTGAAGTTGTATGTTAATGATACTCATTTCGCGACATCACAATCTGATGTCCTATTTTTAGATAGTTACTGCACCAATCCAGATATTATATTTTAAAAGATTATGGCAACAGAAATTTAGTATGAAACTTTGATGGAGGTGGATTGCCTGAAGCCTAATAGGCTATTATGACTCCATTTTCATTTCTGATGTTATAATGCTCTTACTGGTGAGTTTCAATGCTAAAATAATAATTACAAAACTCGAATTACTTCGGGTGTTGGGTTACAATACAAAATGGTAATAAAAACACGAAAAAATTCGAATAAGTTTGTCTAAGGCGTCTAAGGTAATTAAAATTTATCTTCATGCTAATTCTGCTCGTAAAAACCTGTTTATTATAGGCCCCTGTTTCCATTTTTAATTTTATAAACATGCGTTAATACGTTTCAAACACTAAATTATGATTATAAGCTCGGCAAAACCGAACGTCCTTAGTGATTTTGCAAAATCACGACAATGGACAGGTGAGGTGGTGATCGCAGTAAGTACGTAGGAAGGTGCTGTCGCCCATCTACTGAATGTTTCCCCTTAGTCGCCTGTAACGACTCCCGTGGGATGAAGTGCAGTTATATTGTCCTAAAGCCGAATCATAAAATCAAAAAAACTCGAAAAGGTGCGTCAAATATAATTAAAATTGCTCTACATAATAATTCTGCTCGTCACCAGTTATGGGGCCCCTGTCTACACATTCAGTGGTAATAAACTCGTACTGATGATTTTCAATTGGATATTAATATAATTACAAACTCAATAAAATTCGAATAAGTTCCTCAAATGCAATTACAATTGACTTTAAAACTAATTCTGCTCGGAAGAACCTTTTAATAAGCGTTTCCATTTTCAATTTAATAAGTTCGTGCTGATTTTATATTTACAACAACAATAATAAAAACACTTGACGATACTTTAAGTTCAAATTATTTGTCAAATGTAATTACAATTGCTGTACATTATAATTCTGCTCGTAAAAACTAGCTATGGGCCCCCTGTCTATTTTCTGTGCTAATACTTTAGTTAGATAGTTTTCAGTTACAAATATTACTAACTCAACAAAACTGAAATAAATACTTCAAATTATTTACAATTTCTCTATATAATAATTCTGTTAGTAAGAACCAGTTATGGGGCCCCTGTCTTTTTGTTTTTTGCTGACAAACTCTGATGATCATCATCAATAAGATATTAATACAATTACAAACGCAATAAAACTCGAATAAGTTCGTCAAATGTACGTAATTACAATTGATCTGCATTAATTTTGCTAGTAAGAATCAGTTATGGGGCCCCTGTCAAAATTTTCAGTGTTAATACACTCGTAATGATGGTTTTCAATTAGATATTAATATAACTACAAACTCAACAAAACTGAAATAAGTTCGTCAAATGTATTTTTTTTTTTTTTTTTTTTATTTAAACAGTTTATTGTACACAGAAAATATTTACATAACACAAAACAGAAAAAATATATACAAAAGGAACAGCTTATTTCTAAAAGAAATTTCTTACAGCAGTCCTAGGTTAAGGAGAAATATTGAAGAAAGGAGGGCAGTTAGGCGTGTACGATATAATAAATATAATAAACGATTACATAAATACGAGATACAAAACAAACTAATATATATCAATAATAATACATACATACTTTACATACTATAAATATATATAATCTTATAGTGATAGAAAATGTTCCTTGACGTTTTTCTTAAAGGCGGAAACAGTTTTGCTGTCGCGTACAGTGTGAGGCAACGAGTTCCACAATCTGGCTGCATGAACCGTGAATGAGTAGGAAAAGAAATCGGAGATTGTAATTACAATTGATTTCAAAACTAAATTATGCTCGCAAGAACCTTTGATAAGCCCCCGTTTCCATTTTCAATGTAATAAACTCGTGCTGATTTTACATTTACAAATGAATAATTAGAAACTCAACAAAACTCGAACAGATTCGTCAAATAATGTAGATTCAACGCCAGCCGTTTAGTATCCGGTATGTAACTCGCAAGTCGATACAATTCAGTCTGGCTGGTTGTATAAAACGGTGAAATAGCACACTTAGCCGGGCGTTGCGTTCGCAAACTTATATTTACTTATGTTGCGGCCAGGTAACAGATGAAAGAGACAAAACCATACCGCTTTCCTACCACTACTATTATTAAACAGCTACGATTCAACACCTCTTTCTTCACAAGCCATGTCAATCGATAGTAGCGAGGAAATACTATGGCAATAACCTATCGAGAAGATTTCATTTTATATACAAATGTTGCGCGGACGTTTTAAACTGGGTTTGGTGCTAATAATCAATGAGGTACGAAGCTTAGAGGACAATTATTGTAAGGATTTTGTTTTAAAAACAGAGTTGTGGTCGATGTAAGTGTTTACGTTGAAATAAAACTAGGTCCATGTAGTGGGTTTGATGTATTTCGTATTATTGGGAAGAGCTGTCGATTTAGTTGAGTTTGGAAGTTTGATTAGCGCATTATTAAAGAAATAAGCACAGTTTGTACTTGAGTTTTACATCGCAATGCAAATTTAAGCTGATGGAAGCAGAAATAGACATCAATGTTAAGATTTTAGATGTATAAATGGCTGACAACTCGTTATTTCTGTCAATCGAAAGCATTACGGCCGAAAAAATGTACTTAAACAGCTATCTAAGGTCAGAAACGGTGGTATTAGCGCTTCTGAACCCACATATAGACGAAAATAGCCACCACCGTTGGACTGACCACGAAAAAATAGCCTAAAAACATGTGCGATATGTGATGTAAGCGAATGGCAACAGCAGGACGCGACGCGGTATAGGTTTTGAGTGTTTTCAACAGTCCGTGTAGGGACGCGAGTAATCTGCGATCAAAATGGATGCCGGCGGCGGCCATCTTGAACGGCCGTGAGCGAGAGCGCGCGAGCCGCATCGGGATTTTGGGAAATTGGTGTTTTTTTTTTGTTGTAAAGAGAGCACTATATAAGAGGTCGGTAGGCAGAGGACAGAAGGGGGCGGGGGGGGTGATCTCCGCACGGCAAAGCGGTGTGAAGGGAAAGAACGGCGCGCGACACAGTTGAGCTGGCATCCGAGGATTGATCTCGAGATATTCCCGCTGTGAAAAGATCAGCTTAATTATGTTTAAATTAGATAATCAAGTATTAATACTTGTTATTGACGATGTAATGATGGTATATCTCGCAAATTATTTTTTGTTATTTGCATTTTTTATTTATTTATTTAAACAGTTTATTGTACACAGAAAATATTTACATAACACAAAACAGAAAAAATATATACAAAAGGAACAGCTTATTTCTAAAAGAAATTTCTTACAGCAGTCCTAGGTTAAGGAGAAATATTGAAGAAAGGAGGGCAGTTAGGCGTGTACGATATGATAAATATAATAAACGATTACATAAATACGATATACAAAACAAACTAATATATATCAATAATAATACATACATACTTTACATACTATAAATATATATAATCTTATAGTGATAGAAAATGTTCCTTGACGTTTTTCTTAAAGGCGGAAACAGTTTTGCTGTCGCGTACAGTGTGAGGCAACGAGTTCCACAATCTGGCTGCATGAACCGTGAATGAGTAGGAAAAGAAATCGGAGTGATGGGAAGGGATGGATAGGATTGTCCTAATGTGAGCTCGACAAGGTTGGTCAACAGGATGCGTGTATGTAAATCGCTCACTTAGGTAGCTAGGATAAGAAGGGTTATTTAGGATATTGTACAGAAGGGAAAGGATATGAGCATTTCTACGAAGGCGGATAGGGAGCCACTTGAGCTGAGCGCGAAAAACTGACACGTGGTCATATTTTCGCAACCCGAAGATGAAGCGTAAGCAAAGATTCTGAAGTCGCTCAAGTTTGTTTAATAGCTCTTCGGTGACGTCCAAGAAGCAAGAATCAGCATAGTCAAGAATAGGGAGCAATAATGTTTGGGCTAGAGAAATCTTAGTTTTCAATGGTAGGAACCATTGAAAGCGCTTGAGAGAGTGAACAGCAAAGTGAATTTTCTTGCTGATCTCATTGACATGCTCCACCCAAGAAAGATTGCAGCTAAGGAAGACACCTAGATTTTTAGCTGTCTGAGTGAAAGCAATTGGAGTATCGTTATACAGCACAGGGGGGACAAGGGATAGGTCAAGTGAGTTGCACATGTATCTACTCCCGATAATCATGGCTTGTGACTTATTTGGATTAACTAATAGCCCGTGAGATTCGGCCCAGGAACTAATTCTTAGCAAATCGGCATTTATTTCAGCGATTGTGTTGACGTAATCAGAAACAGTGAAATGGCGATAAAGTTGCAAATCATCAGCATAGAGATGGAAGTTAGAGGAAAGCAACGGAGTTACCGTGTTTATGAAGATCGAAAATAGAAGAGGAGAGAGAACACCACCTTGGGGTACACCCGCAGTTAGGTCACACCAATCGGAGACAGACTCCTCAGTGCGAACACGTTGCGAGCGACCACGGAGATATGAACTAAACCAGTTGGTTACCGAAGAGGAAACGTTGAGAGAACGAAGAATAGCGAGGAGAACATCAAAGTCAACAGAGTTAAAAGCGCTGCTGAAGTCGAGAAGTATGAGCACCGTTAGCGATCTGTTTTCCATCGCAAAACGGATGTCATCAGTGACTTTGAGAAGAGCAGTGACAGTACTATGACCAGGGCGAAAACCAGATTGGAAAGGAGAAAGTAAACTATTTAAAGTAAGGTAGTTCGCTAGCTGCTTGTGGACAATGTGCTCAAGGACTTTGGAGAGGAATGGAAGAATGGAAATCGGTCGAAACTGAGAGAAGCATGTGGGATTAGAAGTTTTGGGCAGTGGAATAATGTTCGCCTGTTTCCAGGGAGTGGGGAAATTTGAGGAAAGGGAGAAATTAAAAATGTGGGTCATAACCGGAAGAATTTCGGAAAGGATTAGGGATATCATAAGGGAACATAGGTTGTCATTGCCCACTGCGGTCGAAGTGATGGATGAAATGTGTTTCTTGACTTCCTCCTCGGTAACTGCGTTAAATGAAAAAGGAGAACATTGAGGTACTGTCTGGCCAGCAAGATGACCTATAGTCTGAAGCTTAATCCTGTCGGTTATAGTTGTAGGAGGCTGCGAGAAGTGAGAATTAATAGAATTTAGATCGACAGATATGACATCGCATGTTAATAAAAGCTAGTTACAAGAGCAATGCTTGTAAGACTTCGATTCGATCTATTGCCACATAATCTTATACCTTTAAACGAGCAATTCTTGTATATATATATATATAATCTGGATCTCCAAAACGGCACCAACGATTTCACTGAAATTTGGTATTTAGGGGGTTTTGGGGGCGAAAAATCGATCTACATTAGTCTCATGTCAGGGAAAATGCGCGTTTTCGAGTTTTCATGCGTTTTTTCCTTTGCATTATTCGACGCAAAATATTATGGGAAATTTCACGCTGTTAAACATAATCACTTTAGCCGAGTGGTACGTGTCATTCCGAGATATCCGCGTTCAAATCCCGGTTGGAAAATTGTTTTTATTTCTGTTTTTTGTGTGTAGAAATAAAGTTTTTGTTTGTTTTTAAAAGAACTACGAGCAAAGTTCGGTCGCCCAGATATTAATAATAAAATAAAAAATGTTTTATTATCCAAAAACAATTTTACATACAACAATAATACATGGTGCAGTGCATACATGCTCTCTTTCTCTCTAAGAATAACATCATCATCAATTAGCAAACTATTCGTATTTGTTATATCAGGGATTATCTGTTTGGATGGCAACAAAGGATTTCCTTGCATGCATGGCTTACATATTCGTTTTAGGAACACTAAGCTATCCCTTCAGATCCCTAGATGAAATACAACAGCTGACTACTAGCGCCTCTTTATATTTAATATATTGACATTATTACTGTAAATTCTTACAAATAAATATACATATCATCACTATTCGTTGGTGTAAACTTCGGGAACGAGAACATTACCGGAAGTAAAAACTTCTACGTATGTGCTTAAATACAGAATAATATGTTTGTGTGTTATTTCTTCAATTGCAAGAAAGTTACTGAGACATTAATGTTTACATAAGTCGTACTAGTAAATAAAGTTTTGCTTTTCTTTCTAGTAAGTAGGATTATTGCTAGTGTCCGTATGTCCGAGCGAAGGAGTCTCAGGATCGGTCCGCGTCCCGTGCCCCGTGTGGAGCGCCTACCTATCTTTCATTGCACGTACGCGGTGCGCGGGGGACGGCGGTCGCCGCGCGGCATACGCGGAGCGGAGCCATCTTGCTAGCGGCCGTTGAAACGATCGCGTCTCCGTCACAAACACTAAACAATCCACGCTAATTACCCATCAGAAACAATATAAAACACCCAAAAACAGTGCCACAACAACCCCCCTAGTGATTTATCAGTGTAACAGTGGAAAAAACAGTTGTTGTTTCAAGTTAAAGTGTGTATTTGTTTTACGTATGTGTGCATTGCTGTCTAGGTGAGTAGTCACTAGTCTTTGTGCGCGACAATTATCATTCTGTTCTGATCGATTCGGCCCGCGCGGGGGTGTGCAGCCCGGCCGCTTTTATATCTTTTGTTGTTTTGTAACGAACGCGAAATCAATATTACTGGCTGGCTAGACCGGACGCGTTCTTAATTCGAAATCTGACATTTGTCTAAACAGATTACGTGTTTTTATTGGTGCCGCGATCGGTTTAGTGTGACGAATGTTGCTGGCTGGATGGACAGACGCGTTCTCGATTCAAATTGCGACAATTTACATTCATGTGTGATAAACGGTGCTGGCTGGTTAGTGTTCTCAATTCCAATTTCAACAATGCATGCTTTTGGTGACGAAACGGTGCCGGCTGGATAGATAAACATGAAATTTACAGTACGCTTGTTTATGGCGTCAAATACTACTGGCTGGCTATATACAAACCATATTCTTTTTTGAAATTGAAGTAGTTCAATCGTCCATTACTTTACAATTTGCTTTAGTGCTGTACCATAAAGGTACACATTACAACTGTTTGTTTAGATTTAGATACTCTATATTATTATAGCTTTGTTGTTGTTTATGTAGCTGGAACAGAAAAATCCTACTGTGATATGCATAATACCAAACATCTAAAATAAAAGTCGTGCCAAAGTTGCACGTCGATAAAATCAGATAAACCTCGATAGATAGGTGTGGGATCGTTTGCGATAACGTAAGTTAAAAAATATTTATTTGCTCAAATTTACCGTTTTACTATTATTATTTGCCAAATTTATTCACCTTTGTATACAATATTTACTCCTCTTTGTTTATTTTTGAGGTTCGAACACACTTGTTTATGAATTGCAAATCACCTTTTCTTTTAACATACAATTTATTGTTGATTTAGTTGTTCCTTGGCAAATGGCAACGTTCCAATACAAAAAAACGTGTTTAAGTCGTAATTTCTTGTGTTTATTCAGGTAATAATTAAATTGTCCATATTTGATAGCTAACCTAAAATATAACCCGTTTAAAAATGTATACCTGTACTCTTACAAGAATCTTAAAACTCTTGAGTAGTCTATTGACACATTCTATATTCTATACATTAGTTCCTAGACTAGACGGACTAAAATAACTTATATGTACTAAACTTAACGATCGGAAACCGAAGGATACTTAAGCTGAACTACTATCGTGCCCGAAGGACCAAGATTTATGTTAATCTGATTTAATGATCGAACACGAAACTTCGCGTAAGAACAAATTTAATCCTGATCTGGCAAGCAAGTAGTGGTCGCCTAGTGGTCAAAATTCGGCCATAAATAATTTTTAATTTTTTAAAAACTAATTGGGTACAATTTTAAAATATTTAAGCTGATAATAGGTGGAAATCAATGACCAGTGATCTCTTTCAGTCAACCAGTGAGGAACATTAAGATTCTAATGGTTCCAACGGTTCTTCTAACATGGATTATCTACGTAATCAGATCGAAGTCAACGTGCGTTCCATCAAAAACTCAATAAAGTAAAGAACCGTATAAACAGGTCACTAACACAATTACATAACTAAGCAACTTGGTAACTTAGCTCATTTAACGTAGAAAGCGTTCGATTTTGCATGCTTAAGTATAACTTGAATGAATCGTAAGAATTCCTTTATTTGGCCGGAACGATTCCATTACATCGACAGTTCCTATTACTTATTGAATTATGTCTACTTTCTTTTATTGAACATTTTGTATTTATTTCGAACATTGGAAAGTATATGTTGTTAAAACATGATAAAATATCATTAAAAATTATCTTAGTCGCCTTTATTTATCTGCAGGCTGCGGTTATTCTATAAAAAGGCCTAACACGAGGACCTGGCCGCCAAACGGTAATGAGAACTGATAGATAATGTTTCAATAAATTGAGACTTCTATTGAGCATGTTAATATCATAGCTTTATCGTCATATTGCATCAGGTGAGATGGAAGGCAAATACCAACCTAACGATAATTCATCAACATATGTTCCCACTGCAAGGGCTCAGGCCTACTCTCCTACAGAGAGTCCATGTGAAGTATTGTATTAAAAAGATGATTAGAAAGAAGATTTTAACGAACTGATTGAATAAAAAGCATAACACATTGCGCTAACAGCAAAACTAGTAAGTAATTAGTAAATAAACCAAGAGAAAAGTGTGAAGTATTGTAGGAAGAAATTATTTGAAGGGAGATTTTAAGGAACTGATTGAGCAAAAAGCAAAACACATGGCGTTAACAGCCAAACAAGTAGGTAATTACTAAAGAAAACCAAAATGAAAATATGGAGATTTGTTAAACGAATTAACGAATTAAACGAGTTAAACGAATTAACGATTTGTTAATTTGTTTAACGAACCTTTCATAAAAATAGCAAGAAAAATACACGATGTTAACACTAAGCCAAGTAAAATCAATCAAAATGATAAGACATGGTTCATAATAAAGAAATACTTCTGTTTAAAAGTTGAATTATGTATTGGTGAAGACATTATTTAAGGTATCCACAGGACCAAATTGATCAAAGCGTATTGATGAAAGGAGAGATCAAATTGACTTGTAACAAAAAACTACGAAAATTAAGTAAAAAATACAATATCTACAATAAGATATACACATATAATCCAAGCACATATATGAAATCGAAATTATTTGAGCTATTTTTAAATAGTTTCATAGGATCAAAGTGCGCTTTCAAACAATCTACACAAATAATTCCATTGGGATATTTATAGTAAATTTATAACGTATCGTTTTCCGATAGGTTTTCATATTAGTTATAGCTATTTTTCTTGGCCGTTACACGGCAGGAAAAGGAAGTTAGACGATATAGCTCAAGTTCTAAATCTGTGTAGGTATAATTCCATTGCAAGATCATTTTAAGGCCGTAAATAAGGTCTTTTTGTGTGTGTTAAGTTTTGTTTCTACCAGGAAAAGGCAAAGGCAAAACACCATACAGCCATGTCTTTGATAATGATATTCTCTCTTAGAATTTTAAGGTTATAAAAACAAGGCTGAAGCCATTGCTTCGGTTTTATGAATAAAATGTATAATGTGTACATTTTATCGCTTGTTTTGAGGATTCTTGACGAGAATTTCAAAGGCCAGCCTTGGTTTCAACATAATTCGAAAGAATCCATATGCCGAATGTACTCGACATGGTAAACCCTTTCGATCGCGTCGAAACCCTCACAATTTCGTGTAATTGATACTATAACATCGTCCGTGACACTTTTTGCACTATATCACACCATTATAACACAAAAAACACACATAACAGTATTATTAACGAATTACTAAATTTGCAATGAACCACCATTTTTCAAGTTCGCGCCAAGAATCAATAAGGTCTAAACCACGTTAACAACGTTGTTTTTATTTCACATTTGGCAAAGTAACTAATACAATACATCCAATCAGAGTTATGATTCTGCAAATGAAAATAACAACGTTACAATATATATTAGGTCATTTTTTAAATGTAGAAAGAGTTTGAAAACGCCAACGACATTATTATCTTTCTATCACATTTGGCACAGGAAGTACCTACATACAGCCTGATCGAAGGAACAGTTCCATCGCAAGACATTTTTGACGTTATAAAAATAAATTTGAATAAAGAGGCCATGGAACCAAAGAGATCGAAAACTAAGGTCAACGACGTTATCTTTCATTCACATTGTGCCCTCATTTTAACTGATGATTATTCATTTACGTTATGACAAACCGTTACGTAACAGATAACATATTGCATCACTGTTGATGCTATATTATAACAATAATACTTAACAGAAAAATAAGTACGAACATGAAACAATAAAGAACTAAACGCAAGTTTATAGTTACGAAATAATTGAACTCGTTGGCAATGGTTTGCTTTTTTACGATCTCCATACTAATTTATGCGATAGTTTTCTTGAAAATTATTACATTTGTGTGCTGCATTTCGCTGTTGTATATTACTTAGTTGGTTGCCGCTATTTATTACACACAACACAATTATATAAGTATAAATCGAAAGGATAAATTGTACATTCAAATATTAATTGTACACACGTCTCGAATACAGAAATATGTGTCCACTTTTGAGCTATGTCGCATTCACCTTTAATTGACGTTTCCATCAACAGTCTGCATAGAAACAAAGGATGAATGTGACATGGTTCAAAAGTGGAGTAATATTTTTGTAATCGAGTGTACAATAACAGCGACAACCCTCCCCCCTACACAATCGAGTTCGTAATTTCCTCTTCTAGACAATCAAATGATATAATATTTCTAAATAACTAAACGCAACTCAATCCTACAACAAAGGGCTGTGGAAACAATGCAGCAATGAAACGCATTTCGCGCGTTGTTTACGAAAAAGAAATTTAAAAAATATACATCGCGGAATCGCGGTTTGGATTTGGAACGTGATCGCTGCCATAATGGCGGACGTAAGTAAGCATCGAGCATGAAATAATTGCATTCACGACCGCGCCTTGTGAACGGCCTCTGTCTACCTATGTTTGTACTTAAGCCTATCGGTATTACCCGGACATTTACAAAAGCGTTTACCACGTATCCATCTCCGTACATTCCAAGATCGACGCAAGTTTGTCGCACTGCAAGCCGACGGGTCATCTTTTTTTACTGACATTGGCTGGAGGTGCGCCGACGACCGAGTATTATGCTGCTATACAAGAGAGACACGTTTCCATCTCTTGCCCGTGTAATTTCCGATGTCAAACATAAATCAGTCGGGTGGTTCTTAAATGCTGATTCACTGTCGTTATGGTGCGGGCAACATTATCTCCGTTTCGACCGTTTTTTTGGCGGTGACTGATAATTTGTTTATTGTTGGTGATGGTGGCTAGAAAAAGTGGTCTGGAGTGGGCCTTTGTACCGAATCGCGGATTCGCCATCCGTTAGACGATTCAAGCGAAATATGATTATAGACGGCTATCTATGAGCCAGTGAAGATAAGTAAATTCTTTGAATGTCATTAAAGTTGACCGATATCATAATGAATACATATAAGGTTGATACATATAGGTATGTTTAGTTTATTTCCAACTTTAAATGGATTATACTAGCGTATGTTTTGGATTTGCCTGTTTTAGATGATCGTTTAGTTTACATAGTTTTGTTTTTATATTTTGTTTATACATAAACTTATGAGATCGATTCGAGCTAGTGTTTAGATTATTATGTATGTACTACATTTGAAGCTAATTACGTGATAGGTGTCAGTTGAACACCAGCGCTGTGGCCTCCTGCCGCAGCAACATGCTGAGCTGGTCACCCTTTTAAAACTTATAAATTTTGCTTTATATGTTTATGTATAATTTTAAGCTGTTCTTTATTTTTGTTTTTTAATTGTGTGTATTAGTTTTAAGCAAAATTTGTAGTTTTTAAATACATCTTATTCTATTCTATATTTATCAGGTATCTACTGATACATAAATGGCGATTGAGACACTGAGAAAAAGACACGTGTATAGACGGATGCTCAACCCTGATACAAATCTAAAAACCTTAGTAAGCGCTGAAATAAGTCTTACATTACAATAATTCAAAGAACAATCTCAAATGGCACTTTAGGATAGACACTATGTTTCAGGACTTGAGGATCGAATGTTGATATCATAATTTATTGACAGGAGAATGAAGGCTGAATTTCATGAGAATCGATGAAGCCATGGTAGCTCAGTTAGGTAGAGCGTCAGTCCTTGAACAATCGAGGTCTGCGTTCGATCCTGGCTCGTACCAATGAGTTACAATTTGTTATTTATGTACGAAAGATACAAATCATTACCATTGGTTTTTCGGTGAATGAAAACATCGTGAGGAAACCTGCACACTCCTGAGAAGAAATTCAAAGGTGTCTGTAAAGTCTACCAATGCGCACTGGTCCCGCGTGGTGTACTATGTCCCATACACTCTCTGTAGGAGAGTAGGACTGAGACCTGCAGTGGGGACGTATATAGGCTGGTGATGTTGATGTGAAAAAATCATTCGCAAAATATCAAGTAAA
This sequence comes from Carcina quercana, assembly GCA_910589575.2. Taxonomy (NCBI): domain Eukaryota; kingdom Metazoa; phylum Arthropoda; class Insecta; order Lepidoptera; family Depressariidae; genus Carcina; species Carcina quercana. The sequence goes on along the minus strand of OU342454.1, from coordinate 1,647,056 downwards.
CTGTATTAAAAACGCTGTCTCGAAGCTTAATAAAATAAAGCTAAAAAAAGAACACACGTTTTTGTTAGTCATGCACTAAAAATACCAGTCAATATAGAGTCATTGCAGAGTTCCTCTATCTTCCTCCTGACTCCAGGGTCAGATCAGCTCGTCGGTGACAAATCATTGTATTGTCATCCGACTTACATACAATCGCAAAGTTTTAATTCGATACAAATACAAATAATTTATTTTCTCATTAAAAAAGTCATTTTGATACACTGCGGCCTCCACACTAGGCTGAGCCTCCGTCGTGGAGACCAGATACAATATACAGTTAAGTATTAAGAATTACAATTAAATTAAATTACATTATTAATCAATTTAACAGAAATAAGAAATTTATATATAAAATAGAATAGAAAATAATGTGTTTGGATTTTTGGAATTAGGAATAGGAAAGGGGAAATACGACATTTAAAAGTAGGTTAAAGTAAAGCGTGTAAAAGGCTCGCGGTTTGGAGTTAAGTATTTGTCACAAATCAGCTGTTATTTTCTCAGTATTGTGATTAGTAAGCCGAAGTGGCCGTCAAACGGTCACGTATGTCACAATTTGAATACCGAAGAGTGCGGGCGTGTTTATGATATTGTATCCAACAGTCTTTGAATCGTCCACGTAATGCTGATGTCGCGACCCTTGCTGGAAACCAGAAATTGATTGATAAAGTGACAGGGCTTAAGTCTGCTGCTACCCGCGACATCTTTCACGTAGGAAGACGTTACAATAATTATAAACCCTCTACTGGAATTAAATCTTTTTTCTACTATTGTCTCAACTGAAGTTGATGACCCAAGCCGCACTTGTTGATATTGATAGTTGATAGTGTACTTTCTATGAAGGTTTTAAGCCGACTATATTCTTTAGCTATCGCCCAAAAGCCTCATTTCTTCAAATTTGAATTAGTGGACGCTTTAAATTCTTCCTTTCGATAATAATTAATGTCCCATTCTGGCTGGCATCATACAAGATTGTCTCTGCTCAGTGACACGACGTCCGTTCCAAGAATCTAAATGGAACTGATTAATATTTTAGGTCATAGAGTCGTAGTGATCAGCACTGGACAGGCGGGTGACTTGCAACAAGTTGTTTGTGGTACAGTTTCTCCCCTGGTGTCATTATCGCTCATAGAGGTTCACATTAATACAAGCTCTAAACCTATTGCTGAAGAGAAATATACAGTTCATTTCGTGCTAAACTGCGGAGTAGACAAAGAGCAAGATTGCAATACTCGTCGAAGCAAACTGGGCCCAATAGACGTCAGATAAACCTGTCTGCTAACGAATATTAGAACGAAGACTGTAATCAATCAAATTGCAAAATAAGTTCATAGCTGGACATGATAAGATGATCTCATATTGCCTTTCTATTCTATTGAGAGATTTATCGTAAGCACCATGCATAGCAGAAAGACTGGTGGTCTTCCATTACATCTAAAACATGAAAATAGTGCAATACTTTTCTAAAATCAAGACAACATGGAGAATATATAATCTTTTAGACATAATTAATACTCCTGCGTTTGAACAAAACTTTACGGATGACATTCGGCCAATCAGCGGGGACAAAGAAAAACAAGCGTTCGCTGTAAACTCGCTCGCATGACTGGGATGTCATAAGAACAGTTATAAATTGTTGCAGCCGTCCGGCCGTCCAGTCTCGCAATTTCTTTAGCGACTTCGCCTCGATGTTTCGTCCAGTGAGTGCTTATTTGATTGCGTACTTGAGACCATTATTATACATTTGTTCCTCCTTTCGTTTAGATTGTGATTCAATGAGAAATGCTATATATGTACAGGATACACTAGACACATACTCGCCTGCGTTTAAGTATGAAATATGTGCTGGCAGATTCTGCTCTTACTTAGCCAGCGGCCAGTACTAAACTAATGTTGAGAATTGTAAAGAATAAAAAGATACAGCCAATTTCGAATTTAGAACGCCTTTCAGAGTTTAGCTATAGATTCTCTAAAGAAGACAAGTTAATAAAAGTAAATAAGAAAGATAAGAAGCCATGGTAGCTCAGTTGTGTAGAGCGTCAGTCTTTGAACAATCGAGGTCTGGGTTCGATCCTGGCTCGTACCAATGAGTTACAATTTGTTATTTATGTATGAATGATAAAATCATTACCATTGGCTTTTCTGTAAAGGAAAACATCGTGAGGAAACCTGCACACTCCTGAGAAGAAATTCAAAGGTGTGTGTGAAGTCTACCAATCCGCACTGGTCCCGCGTGGTGTTCTATGTCCCATACACTCTCTGTAGGAGAGTAGGACTGAGACCTGCAGTGGGGACGTATATTGATGTTGATGATTTAAAAATACGACTTTCGATACCACACTAGATATATTTGAAGACATATAATTTGTCGCCCAAAATGGGCCGTTTAATTTTATTTGTATTTTGATATATCTAGTGTCTCTCTTATTAAATTAATCCAAATCTAACGACACCGCTCAAGCTGAAATCCGTCAAAGAAATATACATACATTTGGAGAAGAAAAAAACCTTCTCCTTATGTTTGGCGCAGTCAAGTTAAAAGATTCGGATCAAATCTACTTTAAAATCTCATTAAGGACATTGAATCAGTAGTTATATTCTGATACGCTTCTACCCTATGCAGGTTTTAAGGAACATCGCCATTGTTTTTGGCGCAAAAGTTTCTGCGGAATCGTTGTGGAGATGAACAAAAAAACTTTTTTAGTTTGGACTGTTCTTAAGAACAATGCTTGAGAAATTCGCGAAATTCTCAAGAAACGCATCAGTGCCTTTGTTCACGATGAATCTATGTAGTATCGACTGGTAGCTCTCACTGAAATGCAAGTATTAACGTATCGCGCATTCAATTTAATGTTGACCTGGTTGGTTGCTCTGAGAATCTAGGTCAGAGCTGTATCGCCTATTCATCCTACACTGCCATACATTCATGTAATAAGTTGGAGAGGCTGCTAGAACCCAGCTAGTATATTACTGAAAATCTACAGGCTGTGGGCCAGGGGTTAAAGGATCAATAATAGCTAAAGCCTCGAATTTAGCTGGAAAGTGCGAGTCCGACTCGAACTACGAAAAGTTGTCGGTTAGAAATCGAAAAATATCGATTTTACAATAAATTTGATACGAACAAAAACTGTAGGGAATTTTATAATAATGTTTCGCCTAAAATAGACAGTACACGTGGTAAAGCAATTATAAAATTTTACCCCCACCTCTTCTCGGGTACAAATCGAAACACAATCGGTAAAAAAAAAATTTCTTTTCGAAAAACATAACTAAGAACCAAAATTGTAGGAAATTTAATTCTAAACAACTTTTGTAAATACCATTTTTCGTGTGAAATTGATAATAAACAAGTTATTCAATAAACAAAAATTAACCCAAAAATCAAGATGGCGAATCGATTACCACGGAAAAAATATTGTCTGTCAGTGCCAATATGTTCCGAATCTTGAAGCTTCTGGGTGCCTTATCGTTGTTTATTGATTCTATTTTCTAACTAATTACGGAAATCCGTAGACGAACTAGGCTCATCGACATAGCTCGACGAGTCAGTGAGCTGAAGTGGGCAGGCCACATTGCTCGAAGCACAGATAATCGTCGGGGAGTAAGTTTACGAGTGCTAGTCGCTTGACTCGCTAGCTGCAAATGTCTCACCACCAGTCAATGTGGCATGCCATGGAGGAGGACAATGCCCAGCTGTGGACATTTCCCGGATGATAACGTAACTGACTACGATCACAAATCCACCTGACAAGCGTGGTGATTACGATAAATCACCTCATTGCACATCCGACGTGGCGATCTATATACAATCTTTCTTTAGTCATCATTATCAACAGCCTACATATGTCCCCACTGCAGGGGCTCAGGGCTACTCTCCTACAGAGAGTGTATGGGACATAGTGTACCACGCGGAGTGCGGATCGGCAGACTTCACATGCCTGTTCAAGACATGCAGGTTTCCTCACGATGTCTTCACCGTTAAGCTATCGGATAATGTACTTGAATTGAAAAACAACTCATAGGTACACGACTGGATTCGAACCCGGAACCCTCAGATTGAGAGTCCGCGCCTGATCCATTGTGCGACCGACGCTTCTTTCTATAGTCTTAGTTCAGTTCAAAGTTGAGAGCCGTAGCGAAAACGACGCCATTTCAGGCGCACCGCTCGGATTTAAGGAAACAGCAATGTCAGTGGTTGGATCGACCCGCACTCTCATTCCCAGCACATATACGGCGTTGGTTGTGTGTTACGTGTGTACGCTATTTGGCGCACCTCTACACTTTGTCGCTTTGTCGACTCTGTGCGCCAAACTACGTTGGTACATAGTCAGGAGGGGGGCAGAATGATGTGACCCCCCACTCCTATTTTACTCGTCGTCATCTCATCTGTTAAAATGTCGTTGGATGGTAACGCGCGCACCCAGAAGCCACAACGGTAACATGGTAGCTACCAGGCGGACGCAGAAAATGCCGCCAACATTACTTTTTTTCTTCTTCGAATCACATAGATTATTTAATGTCAAAATGTTTACATGTCAAATACAGATACATATTTTAAATTAAATTTGTTAGTAAACTTAGCCAAGATTCGTAATAATAAACTGATAAATTCGAAACAACTTGAACAATAATGGGCATAGTGGGGAATCACGTGCCTCAACGCATTCGAAATGACATTCCTGTGGCCAGCCTAAGAGACCCGAAAATCATTTACTGCGTAGTCAAGGTCATCGTTCAAGTTGTTTGCCGGTAACTATACTGATACCGACAGCTCCACTAACTGGAAATCGAACCTGGGACCTCCGGGTTGTGAGTCCAACCGAATAGCCACTAGGCAACGGCGATTATCGGCAGTAGTATTCTTATTTTAGCTCGACTACGGTAAAGCCTACGGTAAAGGTTGTGGTTTTAGCAACCTTTTCTGTGTATGGTTCTGAATCTGTTCCATTTCTCTTGTCCTCATTAGCTTGAGCTTCTGAGCAGGTACGATTACCATTCATCCCTTTGTTCGGTATAGGACAGATTCTGTGATTCGACGGATTAGTTATACGACAGAAGTATAGGTGTAAATAAAATGCCTAATAAAATTAAACCCACTTTTAGTTATAGAAAAATATAATATGCCTTACTTTGTATTAAATAAAAAAAAATCCGCGCACAACCGTTTTAAGCCATCAAATATGCTAATTTCATTCTTCAGTGCTGCGGTATATCGTCAGTTTCTATCAGGCGAGGTTAAGGACACGTATTAATTATGTGACAAAGCAATTATACACTAATAAAAACGAGGTTCTATCTTATATCTAAAAAGGTTTTACGTAACTTTAGGTTTTATCATTTGTATGGAGTTATATTAAGATTATACGCGTTGATTGTACGTATTAATGTATTAAAATTATATTCGTACGACCGTACTTATTACGACGAATCTAGAATACGACGAGTTGGGAACATGACAAATACGGAACAGATCATAAAAACAACAACGTCGTAAATGCCTTACGAGCCGAGCCAGTGCGCCTACCATGAGTTTACGTAGTCGATAACGTATATCGAATACTATCGGAAATGCTGCTCAGTCGAGATGCGCGTGACGAAGACAGAGCGATAGTTAACGATACACGTTATCGACTGCGTAAACTCATATTAGATGCACCGACCAGTCGTATCTTCTGTGGTTGTTCTGTGACCCCCCCTGCGCCTGCACTGAGTCCATCCCTGTCCCCGCTGGACCGAAGCCAGTCGCGAGCCCCGCAAATTGATTGGACAATCCCTCAGTACTTCCTCGAGACATTTATTTTTACGTATGATGTAGTGCAGCTTGAAGCATGTACGATTTGTTTGAAGTTTGGCAAGGTTTACTGACATCTTCACTCCACACGTTTACAGATTGAAGTGGGCTCTGAGTGGTTTAATTACCAATTGGTTGTTTTGGGATAAAAAAAAACGGATACCACTTGACTTGGGGGTTAAAAGTCAATGACCTTAAAGCGTTGCATTTTATGAATTAGCAAAAAAAGGAGCAAACCCTGTAATAATTTTATTCTGTCTAAATTTTGTTTCGCGTCGTAATAGATCCGTCGCGTAATCCGCCATCTTGATTTTTAAGGGTCAATTTTTGTTTATTTGAATCATCATCATCAACAGCCTATATACGTCCCCACTGCAGGTCTCAGTCCTACTCTCCTACAGAGAGTGTATGGGACATAGTCCACCACGCGGGCCCAGTGCGGATCGGCGGACTTCACATGCCTGTTCAAGACAGGCAGGTTTCCTCACGATGTTTTCCTTCACCGTTAAGCGATCGGATAATGTACTTGAATTGAATAATAACTCATAGGTACACGGCTGGATTCGAACCCGGTACCCTCAGATTGAGAGTCCGCGCCTTATCCACTGCGACACCGACGCTTTCTTCGAATTTGAATAACTCGTTTATTTTCAATTTCACACACAAAAAAAATTCAGTAGAGCATTGTTGGATGCATATTACTGCACCTATTATTTATGATTTTCAGTATGTTAATTATTCATATTCTGTACGGAACCCTCGGTACGCGAGTCCGACTTGCACTTGACCGGTTTTTGAATACGTACTCGGGCTATGAGTGTACATAAATATCAACATATGTCAGTTTTTTTGGACTCGTTATGAGCTACCTGCACTGACCTTGGACTGACTTCGAGAGTCAGGTAACTTGTTGTTTACACACATTTTGCATATCCGTGACACCTGCCTGCAGACCTTTATTCCTTTGAATAACTCCTGTAGCGTATGCACCGTAGCATACACTGCCTCGTGTGTCTGTGTGTTGGTTTGCTAGACTTCAGTCTCAGAGTGGAAATGGCATGTGTGGACGTTTATTAGTTCAAACCCGTGCATTGCCGAGCCAGTGAAGTGTTAGATAATGTCGTATAGACCAAATCCTAAAAGTTGGAAGCTGGACTTACAATCCGTAGGTTTCGGGTTCGATTCACAGCGGGCGTATCCTATCGGTACTCAGCTCCGTTGGTGGAAATGCATCTTCTATGTCCGCCTGGCTAGCGAACACAATGTTACCTAAGTCTGCCGCCAAACAGCAGTGTTAATAGCACTTTTGTGTTCCGGTGTGAAAGGTAGCAGAGCCAGCGCCTCATTAGGTTGAGGCTTCTGGGTGCGCACGCTTACCATCCAACGGTCTTATCGTCACTTACCATCAGGTGATAAGAAGGCCAAGTGTAAACCCGTCATTACATTAACAAAAAACTTTATTGAACAGGGAATCACTCATCTTGATTTTTATCAATCGGTATCAGTCGGTCTATAGTTTTTTAGGGTTCCGTACCCAAAGGGTAACCAACGGGACCCTATTACTAAGACTCCGCTGTCCGTCCGTCACCAGGCTGTATCTCATGAACCGTGATAGTTAGACAGTTGACATTTTCACAGATGATGTATTTCTGTTGCCGCTATAACAACAAATACTAAAAAACAGAATAAAATAAATATTTAAGGGGGCTCCCATACAATAAACGTGATTTTTTTGCCGGTTTTATAGAAAATGCTACGGAACCCTTCGTGCTCGAGTCCGACTCGCACTTGGCCGGTTTTTGAAGCTTGTTCCCATCCGTACAATGTACGTGGTTATAATGAGGCTTTCGCTTGATACAATTATCAAAGGATAATTACAGTAAGTATGGCTCACCTATAATTGATAGTTTCTAGAATTACCACAGTCGCGAAGGCTGTCACATGAATAATCTAGATATTTCTCATGTAACAACTTCCGTGTAAGTACTATCGGGGGCGTTCGCTGTACGTTTGTCGTACTACATACAATTCCTAAGACAAAATATTGATGCGATTGGTTTTCAAATAGTCGACACAGGAGAATACGTATTAAGAGGCTATGTTGGTTAGACCACGTGGCCGCGTTCAAATTTGGATTGTTTTGTAGCTGTCCCTATCCGAGCCCTATCCTACCCGAGCGCGTACGGTGAGACATCCATACACTACGCGAAGTTATCCACCCGTTATTTGGATGTTTCGTAGTCCAGGGATCATTTGAAGGATACAGTATATTATGTAACCATTTTTTTAATACAGTACTAATGAAATTTCAGATGTCAGTGGTTTTTCCAAATTGTTCTAAATTGAATCATACTCTTGTAAATCAGGGTCAAAGTTGGGGCTTTTTATTACCGTAAAATACAATTCTTTGACGCTCTGTAACTCTGGAAGTATATATTTAAACGAAAATCTGACTCACCACCGACACAGATATTTGTTTCTAGATTGTGTCTTGAAAATTTCATAGATTTTCATAGCTTAATACTCAAAATATGACTGGACTACGTTTGTATGGGCGCTTTGACACCAGCATACCCTCTTAAATCCGCCCGGCACTTTACACTATAAAAAATCTGAAGATAATTCTTACTTACTCGAAAACGGCAATGACATTTCATTGACGCCATCTTTATTTTTAGTGAAGTATAGACAAATATGTATAAAAATTGTTAAATCGTCACTTTCGATCGCCGGATGAGATCGTAGTCAACCGTTGATCTATTATCAGAATAAAAGCATTAGAAAACTTGTATTTCAGTATGACATAACGTTTTAAAATAAGGAGATACCTCTGCGTAAGGGTTGTACAAAATCCAGGCAGGGGTTCGAAATATTCGCGGAATGTTTATTTGCTTGTATTTTTATTCACTACTAGCTTCTGCCCGCGGCTTCGCCCGTGTGGACTTTATTTTTCGCATTAAAAAGTAGCCTATGTCCTTTCTCAGGGTCTAAAGATTGTCTGTGCCAAATTTCATCAAAATCGGTTGAGAGGTTTAAGCGGGAAAGCGTAACAGACAGACTTATAATATAAAAAACGCATTTATAATATAAAAAAAATAGTAGGGATGAGTTTAGTAAGTAAAGATTCACACATAAATCTGATCTTTATGAGCCACTAGAGGTTAGGCATCCTTTACTTGATTACAGAATTCGTTTCATCCAATAGCGGTGCCGTTACTTAGCGGTCTCTTAGTATTGTAGTTAACTCCGAAAGGAGAGAGATGACGGATTAAAAATTAGCGCGGCCTTCTACGTCGCAAAATGCGGTTAACACAGCCGTATCTTTTTAATGCATTGACCTAGAAGCTTCATTTTTTCACAGCTCCAAGGGACTGCAGATTTGCGTATTCTGTATTAATTACAATTTGATACCTCTACGCGTTCCTGAGAAAAAGGGTCTTGACAGACAGACGGACGATAAAGTGATCTAATGAGGGCTCTTTTTTAACCAACTTCAAAAAGAGGAGGCTATCAATTCGAACTGTATGTATGTAATATTTCCAAAACGGCTCAGTTTTCGTATATGTTAGTCTATATCAGCTTCTAAACAAGTGTGACAAATTTCAAAAGTGTATGTATGTTTGTCCTCTCATATCTCCGGAACTACGAGTTCGATTTGAATAATCCTTTTTTTGTTGAACTAGGTATTGTTCAACTTGGGGAAGACGGTAAGTCTCATCAAAATCGATGCAGTAGTTTTGGAGATACGGAATGTTAAGTGTGTATTAGTTAAATGTTTGTAACCTCAGAACTTTTGACTATGTGAACCGATTTGGATGATTCTTTTTTTTATTTGAAAGCTGGTGCTTCCCGTGTGGTTCAATTTCAATTTGGACCAGTTCTGCGAATGGCATCCATGAGAAAACGATATACATCTTTTCCTTAACAAAAGTAGACTTTTAGGGCAGTTGAAGTCGGTTTCTAGTTTTTTGAACGCGTTAACTTGTTCCTTTTGAGGTAGGGAACCTGAAGAAGTGACTTCACTCGGCACATACAGTTTCTACTGTCATCGATACGGTTAGAATTTTCTGGTATTGAAAGGCGTTGAGCCGTCGAGTTCCCTGATAGTACCGACTTGTGTTTACGGGGCATTTCCGTTGAGTGCAGCGTTTGTATCGAGTACCCGGAATCAATGCGCGGTAAACAACAGAATTGAGACAAAGCATTGTTCGAGCGAGAGAACGCATACCGTGCCGCTTGTCATAATAAAAAAAATACGTCATCGAATCATATTTTTCGAATATCGAATATATTCGAATCAAATTTTTATTTTAAATTTATTTGTATATATAATAGTACGTAATATGTAAATTATTCACATTCTGAACGGGACCCTGGGTGCGCAAGCCCGACTCGCACTTGACCATTTTTAAAGCCCATTATTGGATTGATCAAATCAGTTACTTTTGACTCGAGTGTAACTGACACATAGTTTTTATGTCCACCTAACTGCGCGCGCAAGGCCATCTCGACATCTAAATGATCTTCTAATCGTGCTATAATGGCATACAATCACTTATCATTACGAACATACATATGCTTATTATTTATACAAGGCATTTTTTACCCGACTACAGCAACACCAAAAGCGTTATGATTTCAGCGGGCATGTAATCTGTTCCCCCATATCGCCTAAACTATTGATCTCAAAGAGATGTCTCAAATGACACGTTCCGTGAATATATGGCCAAGGACTGGTCTTGTACACTTATAATTTTAAAAGTCCATTATCAAATAAAACTGATTTAGTTACTATATTTGTATATTTTGATTTAGTTTATTTGTACAAAAACATATAAAACGCACGAAACAAGTAAGACTTGACGTTGAAAATAAAAGATGGCAGCGATAAAATGACATTTGACGCTGTCATTTGTAAAAAGAATGATTTTGTACAATTACAATAAATGCAATAATGAATTTCTAGTATTTTTCTAGACATGTTTATATTATTACTTGAGTTTTTAAATAGTGTACAAGTGCAGGCCGAATTTGAAACCACTCTTCTTATAGCAAGTTTTTGTGTTGTGTCATATATATCACGGAATACATAAACAATAAATTGTACCGTTAAAAAATACCTTTCTCTATCTGTCGCAGCAGTTGGCTAAATAGAAATCTTCAATTGTCACAAAGACGTAAATCGTTTTTCCGATTCGCTAGCTGTAGCTATAGAGCTCTAGGTATCGCAATACTGATCGACAATAGGTTAGGTAATTGTGAAAGTGGCCAGCGCCCGCTATAGCAACAATATAGATCCCATAGTAATTGGCTACTGTCTCTCTTACTCCTACGCGATGTGCTAATCAATGGCATGAATAATGCTTGTGGCTAAAACATACTTTTTTAGGCGTAGAGAAGCGCCGGTGGCGCAGTGGATAAGGCGCGGACTTTCAATCTGAGGGTTCCGGTACGAATCTAGCCGTGTACCTATGAGTTGTTGTTCAATTCAAGTACATTATCCGATTACTTAACGGTGAAGGAAAACATCGTGAGGAAATCTGCATGTCTTGAACAGGCATGTAAAGTCCGCCAATCCGCACTCCGCGTGGTGTACTATGTCCCATGCACTCTGTAGGAGAGTAGGACTGAGCTGCAGTGGGGACGTATATAGGCTGTTGATTACCTCTTAAATAAAAAAGTAGCCCATATAGAATCATTTTGTTGTATGTCTGTCAGTCAAGACCGTTTTTGTCTGCAAGTCATGTCAGTGACGCCATCTTGGTTTTTAGGGAACTGCACCTCAAAAGGAACCATTATAGGATCACTATGTTGTCCGTTCGTCCGTCTGTCTGTCAAACGCCTAGAGGTATCAAGTTGAAATTAATATCGAATACGCAAGGCAGTCCCTTGGAGCTGTGAAAAAAATCAAGCTTATAATTAACGAGTTCAAAAACTGGAGCCGACTTCAACTGACCTAAAAAGTCTACAGCGTTCATCTCCTAAAATGTTCACCCTTAGAGGTAGAATTATCTGGGTATATATTTTGTTTTTGTTGATTTTCTCAAAAAGCGCTGGATCAATTCCGATAAAATTTATATGAGATCACCTCTGATGTATGATCTGCCAAACAAAAAAAGAGTCATCAAAATCGATTGATAGTTCGCGGAGTTATCGCGTAACATACATGCCCAAATACAGTCGAAATGAGAACCTCCTCCTTAAACTAATTTTTAACAATTAAATTCCTTATTAGATATGTTTATAATTTGTGCCCACCTGTGGACAGGTTAAGTACATCGAACTAATTGAAATTGCTATCTAAACACCGTGTAAAAAACTATGTACTTGGCAAATACATTTTTTCTTTCCTTCCTTTTTAAAGTCGGTTAAAAACATGTAGAAAACGTTTAAAAATGCATCGAAAGCCATAAATCATTGTTCGAATCACAGCATTTGGCGTAATTTGCCAAAACTATTGCACTTTGGCACTGGGAACGTCGAGGGGTGAACTGTCCCCCTCGCGTCTAAACGATCTTGATACTCGTAAACTGACCCCCAGTCGGTGAGGGATTGGCTCTATATTTACCCGACTACGACGAGACGAGAGCTATGATTTTGGTACCCTTTGTGTGTATGTTTATCTGTTCCATCATATCTCTTGAACCACTCGTGTTGTGAGCCAATGAGATATCATGAGAGTCATGGTCCAGCTGAAAATCGGAGCTGTGGTCTTTGGGTCACAGCATCGGGCTGAGCTGGTGCCGTTTTACAAGCTAACTTAACTTTGCTGTTATCATTTGTTTTGGTTTTCTGTATGTGTGAGTGTTTTTTCTTCTTCTTCAAAACGTGTTGTATTTATTTGTAGCTTGGAATAAATTATTTTCTTTCTTTCTTTCTTTCTTTCTTTCTCGATATCATTGGGAGCTTGGTTCTCTTCCGCAAGTTAAAGGCTATATGACGTCATTGTCTTATATAATATAACATGTTGACTTATAGTAGACAAAAAATAATACCAAATAAAATCAATTAATTTGTAATATTAGAGTAATATTTTAATTATGTGATATTAGTATGGATCGTGGTAGTTTTTAATTTTATTCTGTAATTATTTTTTGTCTGTTGAAAGCAATCGCCTCCGTAGCTTAGTAGCATCGTTGGACAAGCAGGTTTCGGGTTCGATTTCCAGCGAGGTACAAATCTGGTACTCGGTTTGGTTGCCACGGTACCACCATACGACACTTTTGTACACCCAACTGGCTACCTACCACCAGGTTATTTAAGTCTGCAATCAGTATACGTTTTAATAGCACTGTTGTCTTACAGCGCCATTATCACTTACAATCAGGTGAAAAGAGCCAAGTTCTAGCACATTTGGATTTGATTTAAATAATTGATTACAAAAATCGTTATTGCGTAACATTACCAATCCTAACGTGTCAACTCTACAATCGCAAACGAACCTAAACCACAAAAGTAAAGCCCAATAGCTGGTACTGCAAACAAATGACATTAAAGTGAGACAAGTTGACACGTTTAGCGGTGGGTGTGAGCGAGAGGCGAGGAAAAAGGGGAAGAAAGCCCAATAAGGGTCGTTTGGGCGAGTATTGTGCGAAACGGGTGAATTTAGTGATCGTTCAGTGTTATTATTATTACTTGGAGATAGTGAGGGGTTGATTTATTTAGTTGGAGATTTATTTGGGTTTTGTTCTGGCTGCTGGCGCTTTGTAATGGCCGAATCATAAACGTGGCCAAGTTCCTTTTTAGGGTTCCCCAGTCAAACTAGGAACCCTTATAGTTTCGCTCTGTCCGTCTGTCCGTCCGCGGCTTAGCTTACCCTTTCTACTAGAAAACTGTAAATTCATGAAAAATAATTTTTTAAGGGTGGCCTTCATTAACGAACTTGCGTTGCGATGCATTTTTTTTCGCGTCTACCCCATTGTGTGGGATATCGTTGAATATATCTATCAAAAATATTGAGGGTCTATGAACACTACTTTTCGATTAAGGACTCTGTTTGCGAAATATTTAGCTTTAAGAACATACTTTTTGTCAAAGTTAGGCCTGTCCCCCTCTCCTCTAAATTCTAAACTATTGCTTTTAAAAATCTGAAAAAATTCGCAGTAATAGTATGTACACTGAACTTAAAAGGAAAACTATCACGACTAAGCTGGCTTCACAGGTTAACGAATAATAGTCGACCAAATTATAAAATATACTTCGAGGTGTCATAATAAAAGTTTTGTACAAATTTAATCAGACCCTACACTGCGCGTGGCCCGACACGCACTTGGCTGAGTCTTTTTGAACTCTATTCGATTTTTAAACTAAGTTGTAGAGACTTGGAAGTGTTCCGATGTTAAATATGTAAATTGAATAGATTTCTTATTACGTGGAAGCTCAATAAATATTTACTTTTTATGCTAGTTACGATGTCTTTGAGAGATCTGATAAATAAAAGTGTCATACGGCCTGAGTACACGCAGAAGACATTGTCAAACATCATTATGTGAGACTTTCCCCAGTTTGGTTAGGACACAGTCTGAATCACCTGATTGTATGAACAGTAATGATTCCGTGCTTCGTTAGTCACGTTAATCCGTTGTTACCGGTTACTATCTACGACAGGCAGTAGCTACATGAGACATGGCAGAGGACTCAAACTCTGACACCAATGTTCCAAGATTTCAAGTTCCTAGCTTAAACGGTATGCGCTTGGATTTAAATCAAAGCAAATCTGTTTATTTGCATTCATGTACATAGAGTCATAAGTCATAAGCGTCGGTGGCGCAATGGATAAGGCGCGGAACTCTCAATCTGAGGGTTTCGGGTTCGAATCCAGCCGTGTACCTATGAGTTGTTTTTCAATTCAAGTACATTATCCGAATGCTTAACGGTGAAGGAAAACATCGTGAGGAAACCTGCATGTATTGAACAGGCATGTGAAGTCCGCCAATCAGCACTGGGCCCGCGTGGTGGACTATGGCCCATACACTCTCTGTAGGAGAGTAGGCCTGAGCCCCTGCAGTGGGGACGTATATAGGCTGTTGATGATGACATAGAGTCATTATACTTCAAATATTATTCGGATCTATATACATGAACCCTGTCAGGGCATAGCATAATGAATAAGTCAAATTTAATACAATAATAATAATAGATGTCAAATTTTATAACTAAGTGTTAGATATATTTAATGTGTAATGAATGGGTTTGCACTTGGCCTTCATCTCATGATAAATGACGATACGGCTGTTGGATAGATCGATGCTCATCCATTGTGCTATTAACACTGCTGTTTGGCGGCACACTTATAAAGTAAAAACATTTATTGTTTTTAAATCAACTACCACAGCCCATGTACCGCCATAGACTCGCTCGGACTTCATCATCCTTCTCCACATGCTCACAGCCCCCCACTGCAGGGGCTCAGTCCTACTCTCCTACAGAGAGTGTATTTGGACATATAACACCACGCGGGACCAGTGCGCATTGGTAGACTTCACACACACCTTTGAATTTCTTCTCAGGAGTGTGCAGGTTTCCTCACGATGTTTTCCTTCACAGAAAAGCCAGTGGTATTGTTTACTATTCGTAAAAACATTTGCCTTTTAGGCCCGGCGTTGAAATTAACTCTAAATACGCCAATAACTGGGACAGTTGCTCGGGGGTAAGAAAGCCTCTTAACTGCAGTAGCGCCCTCTGCCTCTCGGATCATCTCACTCTAAGATGTCCCTAACGAAATAAAACACTGTCATGCGGTATTGATTCCTGACCTCCGTCCCGCTCTTGCACTGGTCAAGCTGCCCCGATAGACGAGGACAGGTATACACACAGTTGATTTAGATTCAGGGGTGACGCCCTGAAGTTATTGCTTATTTATTTGTTGGAGACTTGGTATTAATTACTCGTCTGTTAGAGGTGTTTGTAAATGTGAACGTTTGGATGCTTGTTACTGAGACACGACTTAACGTTTCAACGGATCTGTTTGAATTGAAACAAGATTTAGTCCGCGATTTCGTCTGCGTGGACATCAGAATGAATCCCCAGGAACAACATGCTCGATAGGGATAAACAGTATCCTCTGTCCTTTTCCATTCTGCCACTCCGTTGTGAAGGGAGGACATTCAAAGAATTTTAGAAGAAATTTGACTTACTTGACTTACCAGCCCGTGTCTCTCCACTGCTGAAGATAGGCCTCTCCCAACGTGCGCCACTCCTTCCGGTCCTCCGTCGTCCTCATCACTCGCTTCCCGCTATCTTCTTGAGGTCGTCAGACCAGCGGGCTGGAGGCCGTCCCACCCCGCGTCTCCCGGTTCGAGGTCTCCCCTCGAGAATCTTTCTGCTCCATCGCTTGTCTGTTACGAAGAAGAATGTTAAGAATTCAAATAAAAAAGAGTTGTTAAGAATGAAGAAGAAACTTATCGCTTACAAAAATAATTTAATTCATTATAAAGTAATTGTAGTTTTAAAATAATACTCGTAGGTTTAGTTCTGTAAATAGTCACGTAAATTCAAACCATGTTGATAAAAGGTGAAATGTGTCAAAATAAAATTTCCGACATCATATGTAGGTACCGTGTTCAATTCAAATATACCTATCTTATCTTTGACTTCAAAATTTATCCCTCGGTAATTACATGCTTGTGCGTGATAAAAAGTAGCGTTTTCCGCCCCTTTAACTATCTACAATCATTCTGACTCTCCGTTAAGACATGACGAAAGGACAATCAAACAAAACCCTTGGTGATAAAGAACCCTCGGTGTGCGAGTCAGTTTTTCTCCGGCACGAGGTCGGAAAATAGCTTGTTATCATCGAAGTTTTCTTCTATGACACGCTGGAAGTCTGCGGAAGTGTGGATATTATATTCTTTCGTTTCCAAATTCGAAAAACGCCCCAAACAAATGGCGTTCGGAACAGTCTACTACGCGTTAAAACTGTCGACGCGGGATTATTTAACCCCTAAATTAAATATTGTTATATGTATGTATGTACAATGCTGAATTAGGGTGGGATACAATGGGTGGCAACCCTTGATTATACGATGGACTGACGAAATTATAGATCGTCAGATGTATTCTGTTTATTATGGCTGCTACGATGTGTGATCTTTTTAAAAATATCACGTGAGATTAAGAAGGGGTTCGTGCCAAATCTCACGACATCTCAAGGGGCAGGGGGTCGAAGAATCGCCAAAATCGCCTCACGTAATTAATGGACGTCCCCTGATAGATTGTGAGATTTTGTTCTTATTTACTGTTTTTCAACCGACTTCAAAAAGGGAGGAGGGTCTCAGTTCGTCTGTATGTTTTTGTATGTATGTTACGCGATAACTCCGCCAAGTGTGAATTGATTTTGATTATTCTTTTTTTGTTTGGTGGAGCATACTGCAGAGGTAGTCCCATATAAATTTTATCGAAATTGATTGAGCGCTTTTTAGGAAAATCAACAAAAACCAAATTGTACCTGATAATTCTACCTTATCAAGGCAGTTGGAAGTCAGTTTTTAGTTCTTTTTGAACGTGTTAATTATTCCTTTTAGTTTCCTTTTACGACACCGACGAGATGACAATGGGATGATCCCATTCTAAAGCCGAGATCACAGTCTCGGCTACAATCCTAGCATTCTACGCTTTAAGAGGCTATGTTGGTAAGACCACGTGGTCGGTTTCAAGGTTGCATTGTTTTGTAGCTGTCCCTCTCCGAGCCCTATCCTACCCGAGCGCGTACGGTGAGACAGCATACATTACGCGATGTTATCCACCCGTTATTTGGATGTTTCGTAGTCCAGGGATCATTTGAAGGATACAGTATATTATGTAACCATTTTTTAAATACAGTATACTAATGAAATTTCAGATGTCGGTGGTTTTTCCAAATTGTTCTAAATTGATTCATACTCTGGTAAATCAGGTTCAAAGTTGGGGCTTTTTATTACCAAAAAATACAATACTTTGACGCCCTGTAACTCTGGAAGTATATATTTAAACGAAAATCTGACCCACCACCGACACAGATATTTGTTTCTAGATTGTGTCTTGAAAATTTCATAGATTTTCATAGCTTAATACTCAAAATATGACTGGACTACGTTTGTATGGGCGCTTTGACAACAGCATACCCTCTTAAATGAATCAGAATCATGATTTATTGCAGAACTGGGAGGTACAGTTGATAGCTAACTATTGCAGAGTTTCTCCAATTCTTCCCCGAAGGCGTACAATATTTGAAATGTCAAAAGAAATTAATACAATAAACTAATAAATTTGTTAAAGAAATAATAAAATCTACATGTCATCTGGTTTGCCATTATAAATACAGTCTGAATCTAATGTATGTTGTGTTATTGTTTCAGGTGCCATTGGATTGGGAATGTGTTGAGTGATCGGTGATCAGTGTACGAGTGTAGTGTTAGCGGTAGGCTAGGTTAGTGAAGTGGTTGTGATATGCGGTGGTAGCATGCGTCGGTGGTCTCCACGTTCGGGAGCGTGCTGCTGAATGAGAGCTGACGTTGAAGGTATTGTTACTTTTTATGTAAGATGGGTTTACACTTGGCCTTCATCTCACCTGATGGTAAGAAAACCACACAGAAACCTCGAGCCAATGAGGCACTAGCTCTGATACCAAACAGTAGTTTGGCGGCAGACTTAGGTAACATGCTGGTAGCACTGTGAATTGAACCCGGGACCTCAAGATTTGTAAGTCCAAACGTGCGGCCATTAGGCCCTGATAGTAGATACATACATTTCGTCACCTTCATACACAGTTCCAAATTCAAATGATGAGCGGTACCGGGTCATCCCCGATTACCTCACACCGCTAGAGCACGCCCGCCCGTCGCGCTATGACGTATAGAGCCGCCATTTTGACGGACTCGACTATCTGTGATTAATTCATGCGGTCGAATTGATTTGTGCGGCGAAAGTTTCAATGAACATCTACGACAGACAACGCTGAATAAAACCCTTTTGTTTATTGCATTGCACACAAAGTTTATATGCATTATAATTTTATTTTATTTAAGAAGATCACCTACAGGATATACATTAACATAAGTATGAAGAAACAAATGTAACAGTATAGCTAAATGGTATCCCACTTACAGGCAAACACGACATGCAAATAAGAACTTTATGAAATTAAAAGAACCATAACAAAATAAAAATGACAAAAGAATATTTACAGCTTATAAGATATTAAGGTTTTGAATTTAAATTTACTATTGTGTAAAATATCAACGTCTATGGCTTTGGCTATGGTATGTTACACAAAGACATTATACACTACACACAATAATGTGTTGTCTTCTGATGGTTGGATGGAGGGTTCTAACAGCATATCAGCGCTATAGGACTCCTGCAGCACTTGCTGAGTCAGCGACTTTTCGGTCGACTTATTGTACTGTACCTAATTTTAGTTTTTTTAATGTTTAACTTTATTTTGATTATTGGCGCGAACTTGAAAAATTGTGGTTCATTGCAATTTTGTTACTTGGTTAATTTAATAATACTGTTATCTGTGTTTTTTGTGTTATAATGGTGTGATGTAGTGCAAAAAGTGTCATGGACGGTGTTATAGTATCAATTACGCAAAATTGCGAGGGTTTCGACGCGATCGGAAGAGTTTACCAAGTCGAGTGCATTCGGCATATGGATGCTTTGAATAATGTTGAAACCAAGGCTGGTCTTTGAAGTTCTCGTCAAGAATCCAAATTAAGTGATAAAAGGTTAAATTTATCCATACTAAATAATGGGTATTTACAGTAGAAGATATAAACTTATTTATAAAGTGTATATAAGTGTATATTTACAAAGTGAACACTTCGTCTAGCGCCAGTCCGTGCGGCATGGTGCCCAGTACACTGGCGCTGTTGCCGCGCTGTACGGCGAGGCTAAGCCGCTGTGCGAAAAAGTGATAAAATGTACACATTATACATTTTATTGAGAAACCTGAAGAATTGTTCACCTAATTTTACTCGTCTTTGGCTAGATAACCATTGGTTAAAGCCATTATAAAAAGAAAAAACAACTTTATTTTAGTTATTTTACATAAGTATTAGGTTAAAGTTTTCTTTTTGTTTATAAGTGTGTCACCGAATAAAGATATTATCTATCTATCTATGACAGTCGGAAATAGTTTTTCACATTCGACCTTTAGATTACATATTAACTATTTACAAAATTAACCATTAACATGTTATGTTACCTTTACTTAAATACATTATTATTTATTTCATCATCAACGGGGAAACCTCCTGTTAAACTATTGTAGTAAATCTGCTTACGAAAAACTTGAACGGCTCCTTTAGTAGTTACATAGAGTCGGACATATATACAGGTCAAACACATAACCCTCCTTTTTGGGCTTTGCCACAGTCGGGTAAAAATTCACTCTCTGTCTGATTTATAGAGGCGACTTCGACGATAATGTCCCACGGTCACACACAGTCCCACAGAGGGACAAACAATGTGTTGGGACCCCAGCATTAGTTCCAGGTATGGAGGTTTCATACAGTTAAACCTCCATCATTCTCCGTCGAACAGAACTATCCCACAAAAACACCGATAAGTCTCAATGTAAGTGCTAAACTAAATACATTACCAAACAGTTCTCACGGTCAGGAGCAGAAATGAAATCTGTTTTCTAATTCAGCCGGCGCTAACTGTGTAGCGGCCGCATGCGCGTGCGCCGGACGATGACCTGCCGCGCGCAGACGTCGAGGGATGCGGGGCGGGGGAGGCACTTGTAGTCTTCACACCACACTGCGAGTACCACCGGAACACAGATCCATTCCCATTCTTCATGTTAGAGACATCTGCGTTCCCAATACCCCCTCGATCTTGTATTCGTTATCTGTCAGGTCTCCGCAACTTGACGTCAGATGCCCCTATTTCGCGTGCCTTACTCATGCCACCCCAGCTCCAGCAGAAAGCACAACAGCTTGTTTGTGTTGTTGAAGTCCTCTGGGAGCGACCTCGGTGTTCCGAGGTATTTCACCCGTAGTGTCGCTACTTCTCCGCACTCCAGCAGGACGTGAGCAGCTGTCTCCTCGGCCTCCATGCATGCTCTGCACAGAGGACTGGCAGTGATACCTAGAGAGAACAGGTGCTTGTTGTAGAGTCCTTGTGGGAACGTCTTTAACACTCCACCCTATTTCTTTATCCTAAATGAGTCTGGGGTCCCAAGATAGCTTTAGAGTCCGTAGGAAATTCATCCACCTTCAGTGGACGCGTCAAGTGTACCGCTGTAGATCCTGGCTAAAATAAAAAACAGGAATAACAGTGGGAGCGGAGAGGAGGTGGGAATGTAGAGTCCTTGTCCTGTGATTGCTACAATCAGGCGAAGTTGACATCTGCGTAGTTGTAATACTTGTTTGGTGAGGCGACGGTTACAGGTTGGCATGGCCTGTTTCGCCTGTCTGCAGTTTACCCTTGACTCCCACTCATTATGGTGAGACTGCGCGGTTTGTTGATGTATCCATGATCGGAGCTGCGAGAAAGGTAGGGCCGCGATTGGTTCAGGCCCGGCTATCTTCATGCTGGAGGCCCTTATGCCTAATTCGTCTGCTGCATCATTACCTTGGTCTCTCGTTCACTACCCACACCACCCGCACTTACTGTAAGACGAAAGTCCTTGTTTGTTCATGCAGTGAGACTCTGAAATACACTTCCAAATGACATACGCTGTAGAACCATCGGAACATTTAAAAAACGACTCAAGTAGAACTATCAGTACATAGTTGACATCCCTATGGCTCGCACTGTCGCACTAAGCGCTTTGCTTCTAATTGTATCATGCGTACAGCCAGGGAGTGGAACGCGCTGCCGGCGTCTGTATTCACTTAAACTATAACTTAGGTGTCTTCGAGTCGAGTTTTTTAGAGTCACTAATATATTATTTTACAATTAAATTCCTTATTAGATATGTTCATAATATTTGCACACCTGTGGACAGGTTAAGTACATCGAACAAATTAAAATTATTATCTAAACACCGTGTAAAAAAACTATGTACTTGGCAAATAAATTTTTTCTTTCTTTCTTTCGAGGGTGAACAGGCACCTTCTAGACCAACGCGCACTATCGTAGGCCACATCATCACTTACCATCAGGTGAGATCGTGGCCAAGCGTTGATCTATATATTTAAAAAACTTTTTATCCCTCATTTAAATAATAGACAGTTTACTTACTTATTTCTATTATTATGTGAGTCCTATGTTTTTTATACATATTCTGGAATATTTATAATTTAAGTTTATGTACAAGTGCGCCAGTGTAAATGCACGTTGAAATATATAGGAATAGGCATTGCAAACATTAAACAAAGGCACCTGCCACCCTGCCCTACCACCAACCAAACCGTGTTAATAACATAGGCAATGGAAATCGAACCCTGGACCTCCGGACTGCTAATACAATTAGCAATTAGGCCGCAAAAAATTTGTTTCGCATTATTATTCTTCTAAAATCACACACCCTTTTTCCCAACCTTCCCAGCAAGCGCTGACGTCACAACCTCGACCTACGATACTCAACATATACACGCACCGCCCCCCGCCAGCTGTCAGCCCCCTCGCAGGGAGATGGGGAGGGAATGTTGATGTTATGGAATGTTTATTTTTTTGATATATCTATCTATTACAGACTATTATTGCATTTCCAAATACAAATATATGTTAAACATCCGTCACTGACCTAGACTTCTTCAGTTTCTCAATCGTGGTCTAGCTAAACACAAGGATGTTCAAGGTATTGGATACTAGGAAGCGGAAGCGGCTTCCATTTGACCCCCTAACACACAGGAAAAACTAGAGCCTTTTTAGGGTTCCGTACCTCAAAAAGAAAAAAAGACCTGTTATAAGATCTCTTTGTTGTCCGTCTGTCTGTCAATACCCTTTGTCTCAAGAACTCGTGGAGATATCAAGTTGAAATTAATATCTAATACTGAAGTCTACCGTCCCTTGGATCTGTGAAAAAATCAAACTTATAGGTCAACGCAATAAAAAGATATAGCTGTATTTTAGAACATTTCCATACAAAATTCAAAAGAACCAAAACTTATAGGGCACTTCCCGTTGACCTAGAATCCTGAAATTGAGCAAGAAGCCAGGTCTTACAGCACAACCATAGGAATAAATCTGAAAACCAGGATTTTTAATATATAACACTGTAAAATATCTTTTTTATGTTAACAAACTAAACTTTTTAATTGAAAGCCATACATCTGGTATATAATTTAACTGCAAACAAAAGTTGGTTTTTCAACTTACATTTTCGGTAGAGTATTGTTGACTGCATATTACCGTACCTATTATTTATGATTTTCAGTATGGTAATTATTCATATTCTGTACGGAACCCTCGGTGCGCGAGTCCGACTCGCACTTGACCGGTTTTTATTTTAGGCTGTCAGAAGTTAACAATGTCGCCTGAAGGCTAAAGAAGGTATAAGTGGTTGATAAAAATAAAATATTATGGCACGACTCTGCCTAACTAGATATACAAAACTTACTCAGTATAGCTTTGTTCCGCATCTTCTTTTAAATGTATATTGAAAATGGGTTTACACTTGGCCTTCATCTCACCTGATGGTAAGTGACAATGAAGTCGTTGGATGGTAAGCGTGCGCATCCAGAAGCCTCAACCTAATGTGGCGCTGGCTCTGCTACCTTTCATACCGGAACACAACAGTGCTATTAATTTTTTTTTGCGTAACTGATCAAAAATCATGCTACGGAAACCCTTTGTAAGGATTAAAAGCTGTATGTCTATCTCTTTCTCCAAAGGCTATATGCACGACAAATTTCAACTAGATTAGTTGAGCCGTGTATAGTTTAATCTCAACAAACAAAAAAAGACATAGAGTTGCTTTTGACTTAAAAATATAAGTTTTAAATATAAATGCCCGCGTGGCTTTTGCTGTAGAATATGATTAATATGCTCTACGATTTAGTTATTCAAGATACCAACCACATATTGATGAACTCACTTAGCTATAGATATCCTGCTTTCGCACACGTAATCCGCTAAATGAAAAAACAACACCGCAATATTTTTAACAGTAAGTGCGTGTCGGGACACGCGCAGTGTAGGATTCCGTAGTTGAACTGGTTTTTTAAAGCAATTTGGAATTAAATTTTTACGAAAACAACTCCAAGTACAGTTTATAATTTGGTCGACTATTACCTGTAAAACCAGCTTAGTCCAGATAGTTTTCCTTTTAAGTTCAGTATAAATACTACTTCTGTGAATTTTATGATTTTTAAAAGCAATAGTTCAGCAGATGGAGAGGAGGCGGGGATATTCGACTGACTAAAATTATCACTTTAAAGCTTTATATATCGCAAACGGATCCCCGAATCGAAAAGTGGTGTTCCCAGACCCTCAATATTTTTGAAAGACCTATTCAACGATGCCCCACACAATGAGGTACACGCGAAAAATTATTCCATACCTAAGTTACGTGTACGTATACAAACGTAGTCCAGTCATATTTTGAGTATTAAGCTATGAAAATCTATGAAATTTTCAAGACACAATCTAGAAACAAATATCTGTGTCGGTGGTGAGTCAGATTTTCGTTTAAATATATACTTCCAGAGTTACAGGGCGTCAAAGTATTGTATTTTTACGGTCATAAAAAGCCCCAACTTTGAACCTTATTTACAAGAGTATGAATCAATTTAGAACAATTTGGAAAAACCACCGATATCTGACATTTCATTAGTATACTGTATTAAAAAAATGGTTACATAATATACTGTATCCTTCAAATGATCCCTGGACTACTAAACATCCAAATAACGCGTGGATAACATCGCGTAATGTATGCTGTCTCACCGTACGCGCTCGGGTAGGATAGGGCTCGGAGAGGGACAGCTACAAAACAATGCAACCTTGAAACCGACCACGTGGTCTTACCAACATAGCCTCTTAAATACCCGTACCAAATTACAGCTTTCTAGTAGTAAGGGTCTCTGAGCTAAGTTGCGGACGGACAGAGCGAAACTATAAGGGTTCCTTGTTTGACTACGGATCCATAAAAACGGACGAATAGATACTAGTTACATAACGAAAAATAATAATTATATTAATAATCAAACAAGTAGTATGTAAAAGTCATCATCATCAGCCGGGAAACGTCCACTGCTGGACATAGGCCTCCCTCATGGTACGCCACATCGACCGGTCCCAAGCCACCTGCATACAGCGACTCCCCGCGACTCTAACCAGGTCGTCGGTCCATCTAGTAGGGGGACGGCCTGGTAGACGTTTCCCGGCACGTGGTCGCCACTCGAGAACCTTTACTCCCCACCGGTTATCGGTTCTTCGAGCGATGTGGCCTGCCCATTGCCACTTCAGCTCACTGACTCGTCGAGCTATGTCGGTGACCTTCGTTCGTCTACGGATTTCCTCATTCCGGACCTTATCACGTAGAGAAATTCCGAGCATAGCTCGTTCCATTGCTCGCTGAGTGACTTTTTAAATGTCTTTTTAAATGACTTTTAATGTAAAAGTATATATAATTAATTAATCCTGTCCAGTGCAGTCTGTCAACTCGCGTGTGTTTTAAAAAGCCACTATGAAAAAAAAACAATACAGTAAATCGAGTTCTATGCTGAAGCAAAACCCACACTGCCATTACATAACCTGTAAAAGCCATAGGGATAATGCAATAAGGGCTCCCCCTACCACGCAGGTGGGGGGAGCGCGAGGGGGCGTAGATATGTTGAGTGACCTAGGTCGCGGTTATGACGTCATCGCTTATGTAAAAACTTGGGCGGAGGTATTGTCAAATATTTCTATGTTCTGTCGACAATTATAGTTTAAATCGTAAATATAGTATGTCATAGATAGATTATGTGAAGCAGGATCCAAGTAACTATATTTAGCCTTTCTAACATCATTGAATTGGCATAAGACAGAATGAGATAAATATACATTCTCTGTCGCGTCGAAATGATGCGAATGGCTCTATTCGGGCTAGTACTTTTTAGAAAAATAGTATAGCTGAGTTACAGGACGTGCAAATGTGGCTATACGGCTAAAAGTTTTTGTTATATTCCATTTGATTGAAAGTGGTTGAAAACGTTAAGAACTTTGTGTGACTCTGTTGAGAACTGTTGAGACATAGTTCTCCACAATGACCCGTCCCGAGACAGTTGAATCTAGCGACTCCCGCGACCTTTACTAGGTCATCGGTTCATCTAGTAGGGGGACGGAACGGTATACGTTTCTCGGTACGCAGTCAAGAACTCGTACTTCATAAATAAAGTCATTCTGACTCTCCGTTACGACGTGAAGAGCAAACAAACACATTCTCATTTCTAAAATTAGTATGATTATGGAATATTGATAAATTTCGCGCGGACGAGTTCATTAGAAATCGTCGCTGAAACTTTCATGAGTATCGTACCTTGACCTACTTATTGTACAGCTAAACAGGTCAATGACCCGAAACATGTATGTAGGTCATTCAACCCGCGAGGTCGTCGACCTTATCTAGGTCGTCGCTTCGAAAGTGATAAGAAATATGGAGCAAATTTTGCAGATTAACATCTTTTTTATAGTTGTCATGGGTTTTCCGATCATCTGATGATAAACAGGATCTGTATAAAATCACTCTGGTGTCTGTATGTCAATCACAGCTGATTTACCTCAGCAACTGCTGTAACTTTCAACTTGAGGAACAGTTAATGGAGTAAAGTACATAATTAACAATTTTTCTATTTAGTGTGAAAAGGATTAAAAAGGGTCGCAATTTCAAATCACTATAGGGGGGTGGGGTGGTGTAGATGCTAGTTACGTCAGCAGTAGTTATTTACTTTTCACATATGGCAACCCACACATATGCTTGCTTGCTTGTAAACAAAACGCAAGTTTGTTTACATGAATATTATGTTGTTAAAGTCATGTATCTTAAGCCTAATTTCCTATTTCTAGAATTATATCTCATCATCATCATCATGTACAGCCTGCGGCAGTCCACTGCTGGACATAGGCCTCTCCCAGAGTGCGCTTATTATATCTGCGAGAATTATATCTGCTGCTCATGAATTAATTAAAAATAGCAGAATACATTTAAAGAAAAATCCATATACCAATGTTTACGTAACCACTGGGGAGTAAATAATTGTAGTAAATCTGCTTACGTAATACTTGAACGGCCCCTATGTAACTGTTATAGTTCGAATAACCTCAAATAAAATGCTGATACAGTTAATAAGTATATTTTGTGTCACACTATACTTAGGGTAAGAAATGCGCGTGCGCATGTGTACGTGCGGGCGATACTACCGATCCTTGAGCGGGTCACTTTCTTGCGAGTAGTGGTGAGGTATCGCGGATCGGTGGGGGGCGGTGAAACTAGGTTGTTTGTCTTGGGGCGATTAAACCTGATAATTGTAAAATGTAAATCGTGTTTTTATTTATTTTTATGCTTTTTTTTCTTTCTTCTACATTATCTTCTCTAATATATACTTTTTTGTTTTGTTTATGTACATGTATGTAGGTCTATTTACAGTATATTTATTTTTTGAAAGCTCCAGTGTGAGTGCCGGGAGAAATCTCTTATTAGGGATAGGCCACTCTAATTTGTACAATTAAAATTATAATAGACTGTGTAATTATTATTATGTGCAATAAACAATAATTCAAAAGTTTTTAAAATGGAAAATGTTTTAGCCTGTATTAGTTTTACTGTGATAGTGTTGGTTGAATTGTGCTAAGGTTGTGCGTGTAACGTTGCAGGCGTGGCATGGAGAAGGAGCCCAGCGAGAATGAGTCCGGCAAGCCGCCGCCCGACCTGCCCGCCGGCCTGCTCGATGCCGCAGGACTCTTTGGAGGTACATAATACACATACACATACAGAAACCACCACACAAGAGCACCTACTACAATATTTAATTCGGTTCGGATTGGATGCAAATTGAAATTGGGTATGCCCAAAAATTACTCCCGTTTATATTATGACATATTTTGGATGAAAACACAAATCTAAGAAACTATTTTGAATATTTTGCTTCTAAGATCACTAGATATATGATTTATTCGTTGGTTTTAGATCTACCTTGATCACGACACCGCGTGAACTTATGACGTCATAAGTTCATACACTATGAAGCGAACCACCCACATGTTAGTTTGATTAAAAAGAATAACACCATGAAATGAATACGGTGTCCTTAGTATGTCAACAAAAGTGTCAATTACGAGGGGCATACCGAAATGATCGGGAATATAAAACAATACATACAGGAAATAACTAAATTTATTTTTATTGCTTTTCGAAGTATTCTCCGTTGCAGTTAATGCACTTTTGCATTCGTTCGAACCAATTATTATAGCAGCAATTCCAGTCCGAAGTTGACATGGTCAAAATCGTCGATTTGTATGCTTCCACTGCTTCTTCTGGACCTTGAAACCGCTGACCACGCAATAAATCTTTGATTCTAGGGAATGTAAAGTAATCATTGGGACTCAGATCAGGGCTGTATGGAGGATGATCCATTAATTCAACGTTTTCCTGCTTCAAAAACTCGCTTGTTTTCTGAGCGGTGTGAGAGCTCGCATTATCGTGATGGAGGATTATGCGTCGTTTCGGGTTACCTCTACGGAGTTCGGATATCATCTGTGGCAAACAAACCGTTGTATACCAATCAGCGGTAACCGTTCTCCGTTCCTCTAAGGGAACTGTGACTACATGTCCTGTTTTCGCGACAAACGAAGCGACCATTTTCTTCGATACGCTGCGAGAGCGGACAACTTTTGTTGGCTTGATCTCACCTGCGAAGACCCAGACAGCCGACTGATGCTTTCTTTCTGGCTCATATGAATAGATCCATGATTCATCACCAGAGACAATGTTATAAACTGCTTTTGACTTTCCTCCGTTGAAGCGTTGCAGAGTAGACCGGCACCAATTGACACGAGCCGCCTTTTGCTCTTCGGACAAATTATGGGGCACCCAGCGGGAAACTAGCTTTCTCACTCCCAGTTCACCATGTAAAACAGTTTGTATCGCAGTCATACCTATCCCTAAAGTAGCCCGAATCTGCTCATATGTAATATGTCGGTCATCCTGTATCATTCGGCGCACAACAGCGACATTTTCTGGTGTAACCGCTGTTTTTGGCCGGCCTGTGGAAGGTACGGTGCCAAGAGAAGCACGTCCACGCCGGAATTCAGAATACCAGCGATATATTGTCGTCTGGCTAGGCGCTTCACTCTTGAATATAGATATAAGCTCAGCGAGACATTGTCCCTGAGATAATCCTCGTCGAAAGTTGTAAAAAATTATGGCACGGAAACTTTCTCTTGTAAGCTCCATTTTTTTATCGACCTATCAATTTCAAACTGATATTGTTCTTTAAAAAAAAAATTTTTTTTAATTCTGTCAATTGTATTCGATTTTCAACTAACCAGTGTTTATTCATCAAAAAGAGTTTTTAATCTAATTAAATCGAAAGTACTCGATTACCGATCTTTTCGGTATGCCCCTCGTATCAATGTCAATCCTATTTTGCAAGTTTTGAGTATTTATAAATTATCAGAAAAATATGTATATTTAGGAATATATGTCAGATGTCGTTTACTAGTGAATAATATGAGGTTTTCAAATCCTAATGTTAATGTCTAAATTCAAACTAAATTTTCATAGATTTTTCTGATGAGAAATATAATTATATTCATTGCTTAGTTTTAGTAATCGTGTAATACCGCGAAACAGGCTGTGCTTAGTACGGAATACAATAGTAATAAACTGAATTGTAACTGTATTAGATTTATTGAACTTATTATTACTTCAATCAATCGGACCTCGAAAAATAACAAGAGCACCAACTCCTTGGTTCTAAACGTCAAATTAGGACCAAAGTATCAACCAATCACACGCCGGTTACGGTCGCGAACTGTCAAGGATCCAGTAGTTGCGTTGGCGTTGCCGTAATTCTCACAATTTCTAACAGGTGGCGCTAATTTCAAGTTTGACCAGGCATGAAATTAATGAGTTTTAATTCCAATGACGGTTTTTGGAATAAATGGGTGCTAAAAGATATCAGAAAAGCCGTTTTTTATCAGATAGGCTTCCGTTTAACTACAATTGACGATTATGTCTACTATGGCTAAATGTTGGAATGGATGCATGTTTCCTACTTCCGCAGTGAGAGCGGATGAACTGCTATCTCTGTCTTGCGTATGTGACTTGTGAACTAGCGTTTGAAATTATCCAATAGGAACTAGAGGTTCTTTGCGCAAGCTGTTATATCAATAATCTAGTCCTCATTTATGGTTTTGTGTTTCAGCGTACTGGGGGCGCGATGGAGGGGCGGGCGGCGCGTCGGCGCAGGCGCAGGCCCAAGCGCAAGCGCAGGCGGCCCTGTTCGGCTTCGGTGGGCGATACCCTCCCCCCACCACGCTGGGGGTGGCCGCCAACCAGGCCGCCTCGCTCGGCTTGCACCCTGCCGCCAGTGAGTACAGATTATATACTGCAAATGCCTTCCTCACCGCTTCCGATTTTACAAATGCTGCAGGGAATCGAACGGAATGGAACGAGCTATGCTCGAAATTTCTCTACGTGATAAAATCCGGTAGACGAACGAAGATAACCGACATAGCTCGACGAGTCAGTGAGCTGAAGTGGCAATGGGCAGGCCACATCGCTCGAAGAACGTCTACTAGGCCGTCACCTTACTAAATGGACTGACGACCTGGTTAGAGTCGCAGTGAGTCGATGTGTGTACCATGAGGGTGGCCTATGTCCAGCAGTGGACATTTCCCGGCTGATGATGATGCAGGGAATCATTCCCATTACACCTCTTCCCATTACTCTTCCTCTTCCTGGTTGGATTTTGGGATACGGAATATGATGGCGAGGTATCTGCAGTCGAGTTTTTTTAGAATATTGTTCAAATTCATTATGCCTTACCAGAAAAGGGTAGAGTTTGTGAAATACCCAGTGATGGCATGCAGGATCAAAAGCATCCTGCACAAACTACGCTAAGACTCGAGCTAATACACTGGCTCTGCCGCATTTCATACTTGAATACAAATGTGCTATTAATAGCCAGTGTTAACTCTACCGTTTGGCTCGCCAGGCGGACGTGGAAAATGCCCTCCCACTAACCAATCCGCGTACCGATTAGTACCCCCCCCCTGTGAATCAGATTATTAGCCCAAAGTGTAGCCATAAGGCCACAGAACGGTCTTCTTATCTTGTAAAAGGTCTATGACCGACCTCACCCAAGTGTCAGAGTTGTTGATCCGCCATAGTCCTCTGACATGGCTCATGTAGCTACTACCTGTCGTAGATAGTAACCGGGACCTCACTCACCCTAGTGTCAGAGTTGTAGATCCGCCATAGTCCTCTGACATGGCTCATGTAGCTACTACCTGTCGTAGATAGTAACCGGGACCTCACTCACCCTAGTGTCAGAGTTGTAGATCCGCCATAGTCCTCTGACATGGCTCATGTAGCTACTACCTGTCGTAGATAGTAACCGGGACCTCACTCACCCTAGTGTCAGAGTTGTAGATCCGCCATAGTCCTCTGACATGGCTCATGTAGCTACTACCTGTCGTCGATAGTAACCGAGACCTCACTCACCCTAGTGTCAGAGTTGTAGATCCGCCATAGTCCTCTGACATGGCTCATGTAGCTACTACCTGTCGTAGATAGTAACCGGGACCTCACACACCCTAGTGTCAGAGTTGTTGATCCTCCATAGTCCTCTGACATGGCTCATGTAGCTACTACCTGTCGTAGATAGTAACCGGGACCTCACTCACCCTAATGTCAGAGTTGTTGATCCTCCATAGTCCTCTGACATGGCTCATGTAGCTACTACCTGTCGTAGATAGTAACCGGGACCTCACTCACCCTAGTGTCAGAGTTGTTGATCTGCCATAGTCCTCTGACATGGCTCATGTAGCTACTACCTGTCGTAGATAGTAACCGGGACCTCACTCACCCTAGTGTCAGAGTTGTTGATCTGCCATAGTCCTCTGACATGGCTCATGTAGCTACTACCTGTCGTAGATAGTAACCGGGACCTCACTCACCCTAGTGTCAGAGTTGTTGATCCGCCATAATCCTCTGACATGGCTCATGTAGCTACTACCTGTCGTAGATAGTAACCGGGACCTCACACACCCTAGTGTCAGAGTTGTTGATCCGCCATAGTCCTCTGACATGGCTCATGTAGCTACTACCTGTCGTAGATAGTAACCGGGACCTCACACACCCTAGTGTCAGAGTTGTTGATCCGCCATAGTCCTCTGACATGGCTCATGTAGCTACTACCTGTCGTAGATAGTAACCGGGACCTCACACACCCTAGTGTCAGAGTAGTTGATCCGCCATAGTCCTCTGACATGGCTCATGTAGCTACTACCTGTCGTAGATAGTAACCGGGACCTCACTCACCCTAGTGTCAGAGTTGTAGATCCGCCATAGTCCTCTGACATGGCTCATGTAGCTACTACCTGTCGTAGATAGTAACCGGGACCTCACTCACCCTAGTGTCAGAGTTGTTGATCCGCCATAGTCCTCTGACATGGCTCATGTAGCTACTACCTGTCGTAGATAGTAACCGGGACCTCACTCACCCTAGTGTCAGAGTTGTAGATCCGCCATAGTCCTCTGACATGGCTCATGTAGCTACTACCTGTCGTAGATAGTAACCGGGACCTCACTCACCCTAGTGTCAGAGTTGTAGATCCGCCATAGTCCTCTGACATGGCTCATGTAGCTACTACCTGTCGTCGATAGTAACCGGGACCTCACTCACCCTAGTGTCAGAGTTGTAGATCCGCCATAGTCCTCTGACATGGCTCATGTAGCTACTACCTGTCGTAGATAGTAACCGGGACCTCACACACCCTAGTGTCAGAGTTGTTGATCCGCCATAGTCCTCTGACATGGCTCATGCAGCTACTACCTGTCGTAGATAGTAACCGGGACCTCACACACCCTAGTGTCAGAGTTGTTGATCCGCCACGCTACATTGCACATACATGTTTGTTTCAATACTACAAATGTTTTATATACTAACTACAATCTTCAGGTGCAGCGTGGTGGTCGATGGCCTCCCACCTGGCGGCGCAGGACTACCTGGCCCGTCTCCAAGCTTCAGGTCTGAACTTCCCTCCGATGGCGGACCCGTACGCCGCACTTTCCGCTCTGTCCGGCATGAAGCAGCCCGCCAAGCCCAAGCAAACGAACAGAAACGACAGGTGAGCTGACAATCCACAATCGAAACTAAATTAATAATTTAAATATATTTGTTACTTCTATTATAAACGCAAAAGTTTGATTATTTGTTTGTCCTTCCGGCCGCAGCGGAGTGTCAGAATTTCTTGATTTATTATACAGGGATAGTTTAAGGTCTGGAAAAGAACATAGGCTAGTTTTTATAATGATCGAGCAAGTAGTTCCCGTGGTGTATATCGTGGAGACTACGCGAACGAAGACCCGGGAAGCTAGTAGCCAATATAGTTTGTTCAACTGTGTTCAATTTTTGAATGTTATAGAAACAGCCATTGTTAAGCCCTGACCTACCCTAACTAAACTTTCGTTGGGCATGTTTCCATGCTGCGGCGTTATCGATCGAAATGTTCAACTACAACCACATCATAAATATAGACGTAAAGTGAGGTCTCTCTCTCTCTCTCTCTCTCTCTATATATATATATATATATATATATATATATATATATATATATATATATATATATATATATATATATGTCTCTCTCTCTCTCTGGGCTACGTTATCCCATTGTTGTCGTATAAGACGACTTGAAAATCGTTCAAAAAGAACTGGAACCGACTTCAACTGCCCTAAAAGGATGCCACTGTCAGAACTGGACCAAATTGAAATGGGACCACATGTGGTCATCGACCAGTAACTATTTTGTATGTATATATTATAATAATGTGAATGTTTGAACGTGTGTTTGTGTGTGCCAGCCGCTCGGTGCGCACGAGCACGCCATCCAGCACGTCCGGCAAAGAGAAGAGCACCAGCGTCACCAGCACAAACTCCCAGCCAAACATGAGTGAGTAGATGATAAGAGGAATGTTTATTACGATAAGAGACCCATCATCTAGTAAGTTATTAAACTTCACAATCTCTTAAAATAAAGAGTTGCTGGTGTTATTTGGTTTTTAGGGTTCTATACCTCAAAAGGAAAAAGGACCTCTTATAAGATCCCTTTGTTGTCCGTCTGTCTGTCAATACCCTTTTTCTCATGAACGCGTGGAGATATCAAGTTGAAATTAATATTGAATACTTAAGTTTACTGTCCCTTGGGTCTGTGAAAAAATCAAACTTATAGTGACCTATACGCAATAAAAATATATAGCTGTATTTTAGACCATTTTTAGACCATACAAAATGCAAGGGAACCAAAATCTATAGGACACTTCTCGTTGACCTATAATCCTGAAATTTGGCAAGAAGCAAAATCTTACAGCACAGCCATAGGAATAAATCGGAAAACTAGAATTTTTTAATTATAACTCAGTAAATATAGCTTTTTTTATGTTTATAAAATTTAACTTTTTAGTTGAAAGCCATAGATCGGGTATATAATTTAACTGCAAAGTTAAGTTGGTTTTTCAATTGGACTTACATATTCGGTAGAGTATTGTTGGGTGCATATTACTGTACCTATTATTTATGATTTTTAGTATGTTAATTATTCATATTCTGTACGGAACCCTCGGGGCGCGAGTCAGACTCGCACTTGACCGGTTTTTGGTAAAATATGACATATGAATGGACCAGTATTTTTTGTAGTCAACGGTAATGATTGTTATGATTCGTACATACATTCCAAATAACAAATTGTAACTCATTGGTACGAGCCAGGATCGAACGCAGACCTCGATTGTTCAAGGACGGACGCTCTACACAACTGAGCTACCATGGCAAATTTTTACTAACATAATATTTTGACATTCCAGGAACATCATACGGCTTCCCGAAGACCTCGTCGCCTTCCACCATGCACTCGCAGTCCCTCTCCAGCCTGGCGTCTCTCAACAGCCTGGTCTCAGCGCCGCACCAGACCAAGAATAGCAACAAGCAGCAGGCTGGGCATCCTCAGTCCTCGAGTAAGTAGCCAGATTGATAATCACGATACTGCTCAACTTGGAGAAAAGGAAACGTCCACTGCTGGACATAGGACTCCCTCATGGTACGCCACATCGACCGGTCCCGAACCACCTGCATCCAGCGACTCCCTGCGACTCTAACCAGGTCGTCGGTCCATCTAGTAGGGGGACTCCCTGGTACGTGGTCGCTACTCGAGAACATTTACTACCCACCGGTTTCTGTTCTTCGAGGGATGTGGCCTGCCCATTGCTACTTCAGCTCACTGACTCGTCGAGCTATGTCGGTGACCTTAGTTCGTCTACGGATTTCCTCATTCCGGACCTTATCACGTAGAGAAATTCCGAGCGTAGCTCGTTCCATTGCTCGCTGAGTGACTTTGACCTTTATTTGGCCCACAGTAAAGTTGTAAATAAATGTATGTATAAAAATAAATGTTGTAAATCACAGTAACATGTACCTACCCTGGACAGTGGTGTCTACATGATCTCATTTTTGTGATGATGGTGATGATGATATATGAGATGTTGTTGTTTAGGGAAGTCATCGTCGTCATCCTCTCCCGCTAAGAGCTCCGACCGCGACCTGGCGCTGCTGCGCGGGGACCTGATGCTGGCGCAAGCGGCCGCGCAGGGAGCGTACCACGCGGCCGTGGCAGCCGCCGCTAAGGGGAAGGTAACACATACACTTGTTTAAGGCAAAACCCGTTCAGAATAACTGAGACTGGGGATAGACAGATAAATAACTGTTAAATTCTTAAAATTTAAATATAGCTTGGACTTTAAAAAAATTCGCTAGATGTTAAAAAAATCTCGGAAATCGCTAAAAATTTGTAAGGCTTGAATAGTATTTATACCGTAATGGACATTCTGTCAGCGGACTGTATCTCATGATCAGTAATAGGTAGACAGTTGAAAAACAGAATGTGTATTTCTATTGCCGCTATAACAACATATAATAAAAAATTAAACAAATTATAAGTACAAGGGGGTTCCACTAATTGTGTAAAATGTGTTTCCATGATTACTAACTTAACTTTGCAGTTGGAATCCATACATCGGGTATGGTATTGAACTGCAAAGTAAAGTTTGTATTGTTTGATAGTGAAGTACTTGTGGCGCCATCTAGTTACGCAGTGCGAAACTAAAGCGAAGATGTTTTATGGCGCATTCGTTACAGCATTGTTCCTTGCATATTATTTATGATTTTTTAGTGTGTTAATTATTCATATTCTGTATACGATAAGATAAACCTTTATTTTCAATAAATGTGGCACATTTTAGATGTTCAAGTAAATAATTCTAGATCACACATTTAGCCAATGTTCTGACATGCAAACATTAATTAACAGTAATAATATCGAGCATTTAAATTATACAATTATATGATGTCAAGACACGTACCTAATGGATATCTATACCTATGTCAAATAATATTAGTCAGATGTTATACATAATAAAATTATATTCGTAAATTATTTTTATATTAAAATTATATTCCTCATGGAGCTGGGGGGATTCTACGCATGCCAAATTTTGGGGCAATTTGGGAGCAATCAAGCTTTGGCATTCGTAATTTAGCGGCAACCATGACTCAGTTACAGCGAGACTTAGATAAATTGGTGGCAGTTACTATGAGAGATGGAATCGAACCCGTACTCTCCAAATATTAGTTTGACAGACTCCAGCTGTGAAACAAAAAGGGCATAAATAAATAAAAAAAAAAATAAATAAAATAAATAAATCAAATTAAAATTAAATCCTATCTATTTTGTCCTAGACTCGAAAAATTCCCTTACAGAATATAAGTTGTTAAGAATGCTATGAGTTGCTAATGGCCAATTATTCTTGTATATGTGTTGACATATATATATTATATATATAATAAGCGTCGGTGGCGCAAATAAGCGTCGGTGGCGCAGTGGATAAGGCGCGGACTCTCAATCTGAGGGTACCGGGTTCGAATCCAGCCGTGTACCTATGAGTTGTTTTTCAATTCAAGTACATTATCCGATTGCTTAACGGTGAAGGAAAACATCGTGAGGAAACCTGCATGTCTTGAACAGGCATGTGAAGTCTACCAATCCGCACTGATCCCGCGTGGTGGACTACGGCCCATACACTCTCTGTAAGAGAGTAGGTCTGAGCCCCTCCAGTGGGGACATATATAGACTGTTGATGATGATGATGATGTGTTGACAGAGATGTGTGTTGTTTCAGAACATGCCCCTGTACCCGTTCGGCATGGGCTCTGAGAAAGACAGACACTCCGGCATTGACTCGCTGACGGGACTTCCCCACACTATCCTCAGGTAACAAGGCTAATACATACTTTAAAATTATAATTGTGGAAGTGTGTTTGGCCTTCCTTTCCATCGTAACATAGGGTCAGAATGACTTGATTTTTCGGATAGGAATAGTTGAAGGGTCAGAAAAGGTTATTTCTATTTTTTATCCTGTTCAAGCAAGTAGTTCCCGTGAGAGTTTTTTTGTCATCTAATTTTAAAAAAAAAAGAATTTTTTTCTTCATTAAAAAGTCAATTTAAACGGTAGATAGTGGTAGACTTAGCCCGCGGGCTGGGTTGTCGGATAAGTGGGGTCGAGTCGCCCACAAAAAGGTCAACTGATCCCGCGGGCTGAGTGGTCTGTGGGCTCAGTTGACCATAAATAAATAAAATTCAATGGTAGTGTTTGTTGATTGCATTTGCACTTTTGTATTAACTTGATACTTTTTAAAAACTGTTGTTTTCTTTGTTAGTGCCGCTTTGGAAGGAGGGTAAGAAGTATATTGTTTTTTTACACTATTAATTCATTCCGTGGCCTAGTGGCTATCCACTTGGTCTTAATAATCGGTCCCGGGTTCGATTCCCACTGGTGGCACCGGTCACGACTATGTTTGGTGGTAGGGCATTTTCTATGTCCGCCAGACTATCTACCACCTTATCACCTACGTCTGCCGCCAAAGGGTACTGTAAATAGCACTGCTGTGTTTTGGTATGTATATTTGTACATCGCTTGAAGAACCAATTTAACAAATGGGGAGTAAAAGTTCTCGAATGGCGACCACGTATCGGAAAGCGTGTTACGGTCCGTCCCCCTACCAGATGGACCGATGACGTAGTTAAGGTCGCGAGTCGCTGGATGCAGGTGGCTCGGGAGCGATCGATGTGGCGTACCATGGAGGAGGTATATGTCCAGCAGTGGACGTTTGCGGCTGATGATGATAAAGGTAGTAGCCAGCCAAACATTTGGATGAGGCGTCTGGATGAGCACGCTCTCCATCCTATTCTTTTATTTTCACGGTGGGCGAGCCCCCTTCACCGCAAGTGGCAGAATTACCATCGACCTATCACTTGATACTAATTAATTATTCGATTATTTTAATATTGGACATACTAATTTAATTTGACATACTATTCTAAATTTGACATACTATTCTAAATTTGACATACTTTTCTAAATTTGACATACTATTCTAAATTTGACATACTATTTTAACTTAGAAATTTGACATCATTTATTCATAATTGTAATTTAAAAAAAATATGGACTGATGGTATGGATTAAATGATTTTCATTTCATTTCATTATTTTATTATTTATGTATTCAAATTTCAACAAGACTATTTAGTATAGTAGTTATTAAGAGAGAGTTTAAATAAGTCATTTCAATGTATTTAACTAATTCAGCACATAGTAGATTTGTATTTACAAAATTCCGTGCAGTACTTATATCAATGCGGGATGGCTAATTGCAATCTTACACTATTTTTTTATTCAGAACACAAACAGTCATTTACAAAAAATTATATAAACATTTTATACACAAAAAGACCTGGAGGTTCATTTTTAGATACGTTTGGTCTACTCGGTACAAGCGTTGATACATATTCAGTCTACTACTATATTAAAATTACTATTTTATACAACAAACACATACAGTATGTTAATATGAGTTATATAAAACAATTACTACAGCTTGGATTTTACGGATTTTGTAAGTTGGGATATGGAGCTTATGAACGGGTCTATTCCACTAAGGTGCTCATTGTAATGTTTGGAAACTCGTCTGAAAAACGTGTTTTTAGCATAATTGGTACGCGCGAAGCTTACGTGAAAGAGAGTGTGTGCTGGCCGTAGGGAAGGGTGGGGGATTTTGTAAAATATATTTTGTAGGAGATTGGGACAGTTGATAATGTTTTTAAGTATTTGAAAGAAAAATATTGCATCCAAATAAGTAGGAGCGAGACGCTTGCAACCTTAGTTTTAACTGGTGTGTGTTGCCAGCAGCGACCCGTCGTCGGTGCTGGGCGGCGTGCGTCTGCCGCCGGACACGGAGATCATCAAGTACACGTCCTCGCTGGCCGGGCACAAGGTAAGGCACAACAAGGTAAGGACACCGACACTTTTATTATCACTAGAGGTACACGTTGGACTCGTTAGCCGATCACATGGCATGTACATGTCCACAATAAGTCACTGTTCTATGACCCTAGTATTGTCACAGATAGTCGAAGGAAATATTATGTAGTTCCTAGAACTGGTAAAAAAACAGTTTCTGCTAGACAACAACTTAAAAATCAATCTTCACACTTGTACAACCAACTAAACAAGCAACTATCCATTTATGACAAAACACTGTTTGACTGCAAAAAATTATCTACTGATTGGCTAAAAACTCTAAATTACGAAAAGACTGAAGCATTAAAATCATTCGTCACTTAATACTACTAATAACACTCCACACTCCCACTAACACACACAACCCTCACACACATACAAACTTTCACACATTACACATTCCCTACACATAACACATTCCCCCACATTACATATTCCTCACTCATACCCTCTTAATTTTGTTTCTTGCTACCTTTTATTTACACTTTAACGAATTATTTTTATATAATTGTCATTATTATTATTATTTATAGTTTATTTCATTGAAAAATATCATTTAGGTAGGTTCGGGAGAGAAGAGCGGAATCTCCTGTCACAGGTGTTGTTATAATTACAAGGAGATTCCAACCTTGTATGATGCTTTAGATAAGTTTTTAAAGAAATAGACAATTTTTCATTTTCATTTTCACAAGAAATGTGCACCCGTGCGAAGCCAGGGCGGGCCGCTAGTTACTTATAAATCCTAAATCCTACTAATATTATAAGTGTGAAAGTTTGGATGTTTTACATAGAGAAAAATAATGTGTGTGCAGTAGTATTCAGTAATAAAACTCTTAGTCGATTCAATCCATCAGGCATGTATAATTGTATATTCTTCAATATATTCTCAACACACAGTCGGGCAGAGTAACGTTTACTAGTACTATTTCAACAGAATTCACAACAGGAATGGTTTACAAAATGAGTGTTCATCAGTTTTATAATACGATCTTCATAGCTCCCACCATCGTCAGTTCCTACTTCGAAAACTACAACTTCCGTGAATCAAAACAGGCTCAGTTATATAATATTAATTAATCCCTATAACCAATTACATTAATACTGAAATTCCAGAATGGATAATTATATTCGATATTTGTTACTAAAGGCTCACATTATTTAAATACATGATTGTTCCTATAAATTAGATAAACAGAGCTGGTTGAGGCAGCGTGCATCGCCTTCTGACCGGAAGTAATTGACGACGACATATTATACAATATCTTTCTCGCTAATAAATCATAGAATCGCATATAAAATATCAAAATACTAAAGCAGTTATTGTTTAAACATTTATAACTAGATATTAATATCGCTCAGTCACGTATCCGAGTAACTTGTGGTAACTTCATTTGATGTGAAGTCGTTCCGGGCACTTGCTGGAGATGTTTGTCATGCCTCTACATATAGATGTCGCTGTTAGCTCCTGCACCGGATGTTATTGCCGGTAACAGATGTTTAGATGTTTGGATGTTTGTGACGCTTTCACGGAAAAACTACTGAATGGATTTGAATGAAACTTTACAATAATATAGCTTATACATCAGAATAACATATAGGCTATAGTTTATAAAGACATATTGTGTAAATTGTACAAAATCGCACTTATAATATTAGTGGGATTACAATTTGGGCATAACAAAAACGCGTTGCCTAGCAACCGACCATAGAATATGTAATTCGTATATACAAACTTTCGCGTTTATAATAGTGTGAAGACTTTTTGAATGTACTACGTCAGATATTGAAATTTATTTTGTTTCTTTAAACTATTAGCCTACGTAACAGAATAAACACTATTTTGTACCTTATGCTGGAAATGGAGATAGATGCCTTCTATGCCTATCGAACAAGTAGAATAAATCCTGAAGTACACGCGGACAAAGTCGCGGGCGGAAGCTAGTTACATATAATTGTGGCAAAAGGAACGGATTCAGCGTATGCTGGCAGGGGTGTAAGAATAAGTAAATATACTTCTCATCAGAAAAATCAAACCACCTTGCAAGTTTATGTTTTGTAAGGATTTGATTTTCCTCCTCACTATTCTACGAAATAGTAAATTATTGTTATAATATAAAATATGTATTTTCAGCATGTAAGCTAACGTAAACATTATTTTATGGAACAGTGAGACCTGTTAAGGTATTTTTATACTTACAAGAAGGTCTCAACCTTGTTTATATTTTTGAAATGTTTTGAAAAGAAGAAAAAAAAACAATTTTACGCACGAAATAGGCAACGCTGAACAAAAAAAAGTTGGCACCCAAGAACGCCGGACGCCATTTTGAACGAAGTGACAGTTGACGTTTACCATTTAGAACAGCAAAATCACAGATCGCTATATACACAAACTAATATATCTACGCTATATACAGCTATATATGATCAAAACACAGAGATTTAAATATATTTGGATCAAAATGATGATGATGATGATGATAAAATTCACGTACAGTATTCTCCTATGTGTGATTGTGGTTGGGAAAAAGAGCCTTCCTTCAAAGTCCGAAAGTCAATAAAGATATTTGTGGTTTGTTATATTTTTGATACAGAACAGGTTTTTGAGATCTTTTGGATCATTCTATCACTTTCTAGAACTTAAAAATGTAAATAATTACACCAAAAAAATCGATTAGAAGCTCATAGAATTACGAATCGATTTCTCGATAATCGGATGCGCAGGTTACCGATCATGTCACGATAACAGGTGTCAAAACGGGCTTCTTAGACGGTGATGATTATAGTCATCTATACTCTGCACGTCTTCTAGCTAAGCTAAGCGAGTAACAACCTTTGGCACACGATTAAATAACTTAAGTGCTTGTACGAGTCCAACCTGTACCTTTAATATGAATTTAACCATTCCTGATACTATAGTTAAATACACATTCGAATTTAGATTTTGCCTTTTTAAAGTTATAATAAAAATATATCTTAACCTGTTGTTACGTTTACGTCCACGGTTGGACATGACCCACTAAGATCACAACGTCAGACTTTCCATGTTTTTGTATGGTCGTAAGGTGGTTGTAAGGTATATAACCGACCTCACAGACCCTAGACACTGAACGATATGGACCTAAAAACTCACTTTAAAGACTCCTTAGGGGAAAAGACGGCTTATTTCGGATTTTTAGCCACTAACCCCCTTGGTGGATATGTGGAAAAAGAGGGGGGAGGACTTTGCCCCACAATGGGATGACCTATAGGTTAAGTGAAGTGACATGAACAATTATAACAAAATGGACAAGTGACAATGATTTTTGACTAATGTATTAGATATTTTTATGAATTGATATGTATAATATGATTGAATTATAATTTAAATTGAAGACAAAATCTATAGGTAGGCTTGATAAATAAATAGCTCCATCGGTGGGCATCCGCCGCGCACATCGGAGAGCCTTACGTCCACCGAAGGCACGCCTCTATTGCTCCACCCATAGGGTTCATTACTGAGATTGGGGAGGTGATTTGATACATAGGGGACTGTCACAATAGATCTATAGATCGCAGTGACGTGCAGGACACACGGACTGTTAGATAACATGGTATATGATGTATTGTCCCAGGCTCCACCCGGGACCACGAACCGCGGCCGCAAGAAGACGATCTCCCTGGACCCCCCGCAGGTGTCCGTGCATCCAGCCACAGACCGGCCCCTGCCCAGCAAGCGGAGCAAAGTCGTGAGTTGTTGTTTAGATTTTAGTATTTATAAATGAGTGGACTGTATTTATAGGAAACTGATTCTTTAACGTGATCTCTCTTCGAATGCTTCCATACTAAATTACTGTTGCCGTAATATTTTAAAATAGAATGACTTTATTGTCAACTACAAAAGTCGTTACGACGCATGGTCCCTAGATGGTGCTTTTAACAATAATAATAAAGTGCGTAAAAATGAAAATTGTGATTCACTGTGCAGTTGTATGTTAATGATACTCATTTCGCGACATCACAATCTGATGTCATATTTTTAGATAGTTACTTGGTTACTGCACGAAGCCAGCTATTATATTTTAAAAGAAGATTATGGCTACAGAAATTTAGTATGAAACTTTGACGGAGCGGAATCCCGTTAATCAAATACTTTAATAGTCCAAAACTTAAGGCTACATCGACTGTTCAGTGGCGCTGTGTTACAAGACGTGCAAATGTGGCTATTGTTATCTCTTTTTAATACACGACATCCCGTCTTTAGAAAGACGAGTACCCATAATCGATATTATTGTTCAGCTTAAAATCTATCTAGGTACTTGTATCTACTATATTATATATCCTTGCGAAATCGTTCGGTTATA
This sequence comes from Carcina quercana, assembly GCA_910589575.2. NCBI lineage: Eukaryota > Metazoa > Arthropoda > Insecta > Lepidoptera > Depressariidae > Carcina > Carcina quercana. The sequence goes on along the minus strand of OU342454.1, from coordinate 1,603,396 downwards.
CATATATATATAATAAAAAGGTTGCAGACTTGTTATTTCATTCGGTGGGTTACACGTGCGAAAGAAGAATAGACTTACAGACGCAGGTTTAGATTAAATTAGATTTTATCTGGAGCAGAGCTTACTTGTCTTATAAGTTAGCGTTTTTAGATAATTACTGCACAAATCCAGGTATTATATAGAAAAGCATAAGAAAATTTTTATTTTTCCCTAAGGAAAATACATTCTCTCAGAAAAAATGTTAAAAATTTGTTCTTAGAATTTTTTATTGTAAATAATAATATATAAATATAATATAAAATCATATTTATTTTTCTCCACAAAGTTTGTACACATTAATGATAAATCACTTAATTCTATGGTCTCGTAACTTTGTGAAGACTGGCTCCTGAAGAGGGGATCCTAGCCCCTGTGCTACAGGAACCAGGTCTCCACCACCGGACATGTGTTTTTTTAAGTGACAAGATAATAAATGTAATACATAAATTATACTGGGAATAAACATTATGCTGTTTAAATGTAGCGTCTGAGTTTTTACTTTCATATGGTTTATCATCTTCGTAAAACACCGTATGTGATACAAATGAATGTGTGTGTATTGTAGTGGCATGTTGTCTGCAGGACGAGTACGGGGGCGCGCGGTCCTCGGTGGAGGTGATCCGTCTGCCCAACAAGCCGGACGCGCGGTCTGCGCACGCGTCGATGTCCGGCACGCCGCCGCCAAACCTCTCAGACTACGCAGGTACATAATCAAACTCAGAATATTTTACATTTCTCGACAATGTTCCTAGAAGTTACATCATACAAGTTTAGTATATTTTATACTTAAAAATCTTTGAAGTTATTTTTTTTCTCGATAAAAGACATGTCTTCATTTGTCTTTCTCTTTATACACACAGGAAAGCACTATAACAAATAAATGAAAAGAGAATTTTAAAAACACGACTGCTTTTTTTTTTTTAAATCATGATTTTGATATACGCAGTGTCACTCTCACAGTCAATACGAATCCAACGACACCTCTAAAATGCATCGAGCCGTTCAGGCTGCAGAGCTTGGCAAATAATTATACATACTATCGAACAAGTAAATGCGTTCAAAAAGAACTGGAAACCGACTTCAATTGCCCTAAAAGTCTACTTTTATTAAGGCAAATTTAAGATTTATATCGCTTTCTCATGGATACTATTTTTAGAACTGGACCAAATTGAAATGGGACCACACGAGAAGCACCTTTCAAATAAAAAAAGAATCATCCAAATCGCTTCACCTAGTCAAAAGTTCTGAGGTAACAAACATTTAAAAAAAAACACCCGTCGAATTGATAACCTCCTCCTGTTTGACGTCAGTTAAAAACATAATTTTTTAAATAAAAAAGCAATAATGATGTATGTTTCACTTTTTAGGCATATCGCGGGAGCTGTTACAAACTATAGCGAGTCAGAGCGGCGTTAGTTTAGCAGCTCTAGAGAGACAACTGGCTGGTACCGCTAATGCAGGTAACACTTTAAAAATTATACTGTTCACATTTTATAATTATAATGTATAGTACGTAGTTTATAAATGTTTAGAATAGTTAATAAAATATTGTGTGCCGTGCCGGCAAACTATAGTGATACTTCTAAATAACATAAGACCTATGTTACCTATAGTTTACAATAAAATTTCATTTCATCTGTTCATATACTTTGTGGTGTAAGACCTTGCTTCTTGTCAAATTTCCTGATTCCAGATCAATAGGAAGTTTAGGTTTATAGTAAAGGTTTTGAATCCTGCTTCGAAAATGCGTCTTAAACATAATATATCTTTTTAATGCATTGATGAAGCTTAATTTTTTCACAGCTCCAAGGGACTGCATATTTGCGTCTTCGATTTTAATTTCAACTTGATACCTACACGCGTTCCTGAGAAAAAGGGCCTTGACAGACAGACAGACGGACAACAAAAGTTATCCTATAAGGGTTAAAAACAATATTTTTGGTCTACCAGATCACTAGACAAGCATGTCCAGCAGTGGACTAATGCTGTTGATGTTTCAGACGCTGGCCTCAATCTCAGCACTAAATCCAACAACTCCAGTGCAGCGGAGACGCCCCTCGACCTCGGCGTCAAAGCGGGAGGCGCAGACGAGGACGCGCCCCTCAATCTATCACTCAAACCAACGCCTCGTAAGTTATCCACTCAGCATTTATTTTTCATATTAACCGACTCCGTGGCCTAATAGATAAATGATGGACATACATCTGGAGGTCTCGGGTTCGATCCCCAGTCGTTACCTTACTCTGCCGTTAAACAGCAGTGTTAATAGCACTGTTCTAGTATGGAAGGAGCGCGCTTACCATCAGATGAAATGAAGGTCAAGTGAAAACCCATCATACATTTTTTTTAATTTGAGACCAGGGGAGTGGTACACCGGGCCCAATCACTCACTGCGACCTTGATAGATCTATTGTGACCCCTATGTGCTTAGAGCACTTCCCCGAGGACCACTCCGATCATATATCGGACGATATCTCTTGGGGTGGACACCTGAATATCGTCTGGTGTGACGATATGGACTCCAATCATACATTAAAGAAAAAGTAAAAATTAAGTTATACACGTTGAAATTTTCGACCAAATGACACGAGAGTGCTTCATAAATATATGTCATTTCATTACACGAAGTTGCGAACAGGTGCTAGTATTACAATATAAAGATATAATACACTATTGTTATGGTTAGCCATCATCATCAACAGCCTATATACGTCACCACTGCAGGTCTCAGTCCTACTCTCCTACAGAGAGTGTATGGGACATAGTCCACCACGCGGGACCAGTGCGCATTGGTAGACTTCACACACACCTTTGAATTTCTTCTCAGGAGTGTGCAGGTTTCCTCACGATGTTTTCCTTCAACGAAAAGCCAATGGTAATGATTGTTATCATTCGTACATAAATTGTAACTCATTGGTACGAGCCAGGATCGAACACAGACCTCGATTGTTCAAGGACTGACGCTCTACATAACTGAGCTATGTTTAGTATGGATTTAATTTAATTAATTATTGTGTACATTTGTTTTTCAGCGAGTTCTCAGGCTTCGGACGCGCTCTCTAGACTGACGTCACTCAGCAGCTCCCTCAGTGCCAATGCTAACGATAGGATATGTGAGTCATATATTTGTTATATTAATATATAGTCATATAAATAAATATTCACCATGACAAATAGGGTATTGTTGGCAGATTTCAATCCTACTAATATTATAAGTGTGAAAGTTTGGATGTTTGGATGTTTGTGACGCTTTCACGGAAAAACTACTGAATGGATTTGAATGAAACTTTACAATAATATAGCTTATACATCAGAATAACATATAGGCTATAATTTATAAAGACATATTGTGTAAATTGTACAAAATCACACTTATAATATTAGTGGGATTACATGGGCAATTTTGGCATAACAAAAACGCGTTGCCTAGCAACCGACCATAGAATATGTAATTCGTATATACAAACTTTCGCGTTTATAATATTAGTGTGAAGACTATTTGAATGTCAGATATTGAAATTTCTTTTGTTTCTATAAACTATTGGACTACGTAACAGAATAAACACTATTTTGTACCTTATGCTGGAAATGGAGATAGATGACTTCTATGCCTATCGAACAAGTAGAATAAATCCTGAAGTACACGCGGACAAAGTCGCGGGCGGAAGCTAGTTAAATATAAAACATCAATCGGTCCACAACACCAGGAGCGTCAGAGAGGGGAAGTTATCTCAGCCAACAGCCGTTAACTACTGCGGGCAAAGGATAAATAAATACGTAGTGCCAAAAATATTTAATGAGCTCGCTTGGCTGAAAGAAACTATCAAATCTAAACTAGCAAAACAGACCTAAAGAATAAACTAAAACAGTTTTTTTTTGATAGAATATATATATTAGGTATAGATAGTGAATAGCTTTAAGTACATATCATTAAATAAGGAACAGTGCGTTACCCGCCAACAAACTGTTTTTCAGTCTGCCGGGAGATAAAGTATTGTAAAGTAATATGTACTTTGAAAATAAATGCTTTTAAAAAATCCTCCAGACTGGTTGTACAATTGAAATTAGACTACTTCATTATATGCCTTATGGCGAATTCGGCGACAAACTTCATACTAAAGGGGTCCTTTAGGTACCCCCACTGGGAAGCGAACCTGGGACCTATGGATTGTGAGAACAATCGTGTAGCCCCTGGGCCACGGATTCGACTAACTAGGCCACTGATATGAGACCAATTTTCATCACTATTAACGTAGTTTTTCCAATATTTAAAATTAACGATATTTCCAAAACTGGACACTATTTAACTATGCAACTTTACACAATGGATAACCGTATTACGGACTATATTTTACCAAAATTTCAGCCAATTCTACCGAACGGCTTTCCCCATACATTTTGTGCGGGTTCCCTTGCTATACCATACTCTTTTAACCTCTAGAGTGGCAGTCGGCCATGTTTGCCATCAAAATATCTGACTAATAATCGAATTACGAGTATTGCACGCGCCCTCTTATCGCCTGACCACCCACGCATCCGCCATTTTTTCAATATGGCGGTGCCAGTGGAAAGGTTAAAAAGCTATTCTTAGCTGGATTTTTGCAGTAATTATTTTAAAATAAGACAAATCGTTAACATACAACTTGTGAATCACACTATTTATTTGAGACACTATTTTTGGTTATTGTTCAAAGCGCCATCTATGAACCATTAGCTGCGTAACTGCTATTGTAGCTAACTGTAAAGTTGTAAATTAATGTTATTCATTTCGCGACACTATAATCCGCCTGTTTTTAGGTAATTACTTATCATTGAGGCATTCTGACGAAATTCCCGTTACGACTACATTATCTGTGTTTTCAGCTCGCCGCAAGCCTGGCTCGAAGCCTCGCCGCGTGGCGCCGGAGCTCAACTCCGCGGCCGTGGAGTCTCCACGACCAAAGTCAAGCGGGAGCGAAGATAGCGAATGTGAGAACACTATGCTATACATTAGCTATAGCGACCGTAGAATAGGCTAGTTGACTAAATTTGAAAACTTGGTTAATTATATAGTTTAATATCTATTTTATCCAAAAAAAACTATATTTTACAGAAAAATCAATTTATATTTCCCTCGACAACGCTGAACCACTGTGATGTCGTCTTGCATGACGTCACAGCTCGCTACGTCACCTGCTCTGTGGTGTGAACACGTCATCAACAACAATGATGTTGTGCGGGTCGTCGATGTGACGTCACACGCTCCTGCGACGCGTGCTGCGTGTGCGCTGTTTTTTCGAATTCATTTTCTATAAATATCAATAATCTTTTAACTTTTTGAGAAATATATTTTTTTTTCTTATCTACGTCTCTTCATTTATAATTAGAAACAATAAACCAAGCAATTTTTCAAATTTTTTCAAAAACAAACGTTTTCAAATTTAGCCAACTAGCCTATTATAGCTTTTTAGTAGTAAGAGTCTCTGAGCTGCGCCGCGGACATACAGACTGACAAAGCGAAACTATAAGGGTTCCTTGTTTGACTGCGGAACCCTCAAAACCATTGTAATCATGGATGTATGTTGTAACATTATATATTTTCAGTCGTAAACGACCAACTATACCAGCACCTTGTCTAATCGCACTTGCTACCCACAGCGGTGGGCTGGCCCACGCGCGAGGGCCGGCCCAGGAACCTGGGGCGAGGAGTCAGCAAGCCCAAGAAGAACACGGTGGCCTCGCTGCTCGCGCAGAGCCGCGCGCTAGGGCTGAGACCGGCGCTGGCGCAGCAGCTGCTGGGGGAGACTGATCTGGTAAGATAAACATTATATGACGTCAAAAGAGAAGTCCACCCTGGTAGCTCAGTTGTGTAGATCTTCAGTCCTTGAACAATCGAGGTCTGCGTTCGATCCTGGCTCGTATCAATGAGTTACAATTTGTTATTTATGTACGAATGATAAAAATCATTACCAACAAGACATACGGAACCGAAACGTGGCCCTTTACTGTGGGCCGAATAAACAAGGTCAAAGTCACTCAGCGAGCAATGGAACGAGCTATGCTCGGAATTTCTCTGCGTGATAAAGTCCGGAATGAGGAAATCCGTAGACGAACGAAGGTCTGAAGGGCTGAAGTGGCAATGGGCAGGCCACATCGCTCGAAGAACCGATAACCGGTGGGGAGTAAAGGTTCTCGAGTGGCGGCCACATACCGGGAAACGTCTACCAGGCCGTCCCCCTACTAGATGGACCGACGACCTGGTTAGAGTCGCGGGGAGTCGCTGGATGTAAGTGGCTCGGGACCGGTCGATGTGGCGTACCATGAAGGAGGCCTATGTCCAGCAGTGGACGTTTCCCGGCTGAAGATAATGATTTAAAAGTGACGTGTAACAAAAGTTATTAAAATATTTTGATTGATTGATATGTATTGTTTTAGGAGAAGCTGAAGGCGCTGCTCGGCGAGACAGCGAGCACGGACTCGGAGTGCGTGTCTGACAGCTGCCCCTCCGACTCCGACACGAGCGAGACCGGACCCAGACGTGCCAACGACACGCCCCTCAGGCTGCCTCTAGCACTAGGTAACATCATTAAAATACGTCCCCACTGCAGGTCTCAGTCCTACTCTCCTACAGAGAGTGTATGGGACATAGTGCACCACGCGGGACCAGTGCGCATTGGTAGACTTCACACACACCTTTGAATTTCTTCTCAGGAGTGTGCAGGTTTCCTCACGATGTTTTCCTTCAACGAAAAGCCAATGGTAATGATTTTTATCATTCGTACATAAATTGCAAATAACAAATTGTAACTCATTGTTACGAGCCAGGATCGAACTCAGACCTCGATTGTTCAATAATAATAGCTACTGTATTGATATCAATACATAAATAACCTTCATAAATGTGGCTCTAATAAGACTTTCAAAGTCTCTACACGTCTAATGCATGGCGTCTTATGCAGTTCTAACAACTCACAGTTCCTAATTTGAACGAACCAATCAACGCACACTTCTATCCCCTTTTGTCCAATCAAAATGCGCTTCTTTCTCCATGTGACCAATCAGTGTGCACTTCTTTCTCCATGTGACCAATCGGTGTACACTTCTTTCTCCATGTGACCAATCGGTGTACACTTATTTCTCTATGTGACCAATCGGTGTACACTTATTTCTCCATGTGACCAATCGGTGTACACTTCTTTCTCCATGTGACCAATCGGTGTACACTTATTTCTCTATGTGACCAATCGGTGTACACTTATTTCTCCATGTGACCAATCGGTGTACACTTCTTTCTACATGTGACCAATCAGTGTGCACTTCTTTCTCCATGTGACCAATCGGTGTACACTTCTTTCTCCATGTGACCAATCGGTGTGCACTTCTTTCTCCATGTGACCAATCGGTGTACACTGTCAAAACACTATCTAGTGACAATTAGCTACTTAACAGCTATTGCAGCTTACACTAAACTTGTAACATTAATTTTCCGTTCCTACAATCCGATCTCCTATTCATAATTACTTATGAAAGTCAGCTATTCTGTTTTTAAAAGATGGTGGTAAAGAAATTTTGTATGCAGGCAAGACTTCTACGAGTACACTTATAAGGTGTAATCTAAACCCGCGTCCACACGGCTGTTATTTTTTTTTGTAAACCTTACTTTTTTCAGGCTGGAAAAGGACTACAGTCATCAAAGGTCTGTCAAGGAACTGCAGTATCAAAGGAGATGTGACTTACATACCTCCGGAACCACATTCCAATATGAAGATAAAGTCAATGCAGGAGCTGCATTCGGTGAGATTTCGATACCGTTCTCTCTTTATTAATGAGCTCTACTTTGCTCTAGATACAATCTAATTTAGCATAACAGCGTTACACATAGAAATCGACGTAATGATAAAAGTGTTGCTGTCTTGTTTTTCATTCGTCGCTTACGTGTGCGAAAGCAGGATGGATATTAATTTCTTAAATTTTTAATATTGATTACTATAAAAATTAAATAAATTATTTATTGAAATTTATTTTTTAAACATCGATTTTTTTAAGTTACAACTTTTAATAGATAATATTAAATTTTATGCAATTTCTCTTTTTCCCCTAATATTTATTTTGAATATAACATAGATATCTGAATTTATTTATATACAATTTATTTATTTATTTAAATGTTTGTTACCTCAGAACTTTTGACTGGGTGAACCGATTTTGACGTTTTTATTTATTTGAAAGCTGCCTTCCCGTGTGTTTGTTAGTAAATAAGCCGTCTTATTGTAATTAACCTCTTTATGCTAACGGAAGAACGGAAACCTCTACCACAAGCTTCGAAGCTTAAAAGAGATTTTCGGCTTCCAATACTGTTTAATTTTTTGGCTATAATAAAAACTGTTTTATTTTATTATTATTATGTTTTAGTTCCTGGAGTGTAACCCGTGCGGCCCTCTCTCGTCGGATAACTTCAGCTGGAGCGCGCGTGTCGTGCTGGGCGAGTACCTGCAGCCGAGTGTCGAGGGCACCGAGCCCATGGTGCTCAACGAGACGGAGATCAACAAGAGGTACTAGCTCAGAGCGCATGAGGTACTCGTATGGGGTTCGAACCAAGAAAAAAGTCGAAATACGTAGAGTAAACGCATATAATATGTATGATAAATTGTATGATAAATTGTATGATAAATTGTATGATAAATTGTATGATAAATTGTATGATAAATTGTATGATAAATTGTATGATAAATTGTATGATAAATTGTATGATAAATTGTATGATAAATTGTATGATAAATTGTATGATAAATTGTATGATAAATTGTATGATACAGCTTGCGGATATGTAGACTGGGTGGCGTCAGGATTCTTCTAATAACTGTATTCTTTATATCAGAGCCGCGGACACATCGAAGTCCATCCTCCAACTCTGTGACAATGTCACTCTAATAGGCGTTCTATATTTAAATTATTCAAAATCAGACAGCAAAGTTATACTATAAGGGTTTCCTTGTCCTTTTGAGGTACGAGATAAAAATGGAGCAAATTAATGATGTGATGTTTCCCGCTCGTAGATTGGAGGAGGCGCGTGCGCTGGCTGCGTTGACGGGGGCGCGCCCCACCCCGCCCCCGCTCGACCGACGCATCGAGCTGGCGAGGAGGCAGCAGGCGGCGCGGGACGCGCGCAGGGACGCCACCCAGCGGTCCAGGGACCAGGTTGGACACACGGTAGAATTACTAATTGGTCCACAAAATTACTAACTCTTGCAATCAAACCGCTGACAATAGTTGAGATTCATCAATTCATGATTTACTCAATCATGAACTGTATTGAACATTATGAGTCCATAGAACGACAGTGGCGCCCTCATTCGCTCTTTTCTACATTTCTCCGTAATTATCAAATTATTTCAAAAACCAAACCGGACTTCTTGTAGTTATCGCTGGTTTAAATTTTATCGATACATCATGACTTGATATATCGATTGTGTTCAGTTACTATCAATAAAACAGTTAAAAGTGACCACTTTAGACGGTTCAATTTATAATAACTACACAGCATGTAAACATTTATTTATTTACTTTTATTAAAAACCCTTTACTGTGTAATGAAAAAACTAAATATATACGAATAAGTTAGTTTTTTTGTTGCTTAAATTTGGAGAAATTTTTTTGGCCTTCATATGCTGAAAAACTCGACAAACAAATTAAATAATATTAGATATTTCAAATATGTGAGTTTTTAGAATGCCCTTCATAGTTTTAAATACAATTTCACCCCAATCCGGTTTGGTGGTATCTACCCTATAGTTATTGGCTTGAACACTAAAAGGAACGCTGATAGCTCTAAGCTTGAGCAGTATCGCAGAAAAGACGCCGCACATCGCTTTTGACATCAGGTGAATGGTTGGTCAGATTAATATACTTCTCATCTGAAAAATGGAAACACTTTGCAAGTTTGTTTTGTAAGGATTATCAGAAAAATGTGTATATTTAGGAATATATGTCAGATGTCGTTTAATAGTGAATAATATGAGGTTTTCAAATCCGAATGTTTATGTTCAAAATTCAATTTAAATTTTCATATATTTTTCTGATAATCCTTACAAAACATAAACTTGCAAGGTGTTTCCATTTTTCTGATGAGCAGTATATTAACTGGACAGTATTTTGGAGAGCGTGCTAGCGGATATTACCGGGTATTACCCACAACGCTTCAGTGATCAGAGGAGTATTTGAACAAGTTTTATTATTATTCATAGGACTACAAAACAGTCTCCATACAGCTTTATTCTGTCTAATAATTGTTTATTTCATACATGTAAACTTTTTCTTTATGAAGAACGGGACCTTAAAAATCAATTTAATCTATCAAGCCCATAGTGCATAATCTTGACATACATACGGAACGAAGCGACCATATTCATACGACGGTTCCGTTTTCCTTTTAATGTACAGAACCCTAAAAAAACCCACAAAATGTGAGTGTGCCGGTATTTGGAGGTGTGCGAGTGTTCAAATTCAACATTTTGGGAATTGAAAATTCAACATTTTGGGATTCAAAATTTGGCAAATTCAAATTTTTGCGAACTCAACATTTTTGAAGTCTAAAATTCAACTTTTTCCGAATTCAACATTTTGGGATTCAACATTTAGCAAATTCAAATTTTTGCGAACTCAACATTTTTGAAGTAAAAATTCAACTTTTTCCGAACTCAACATTTTGGTCCGGAAGGCATAGATTGAACATTTTGACGCGTGGACCAACATGGAATGTTGGAGGGAAGGAATCGAACTTCATTTGCTGTCCAACCCATAATTATACTGGCCGATATTTTCAAATTTGCTCAATTCGATTTAGTTTGTTTGTAATTTAAGGCCAAGTTCATAATCTGTTATTTCAGATATTTCAATATAAATAAATATATTTATGTTTAGAAAACGGTTTCCACTTTTGATAGTTTTAAATCTAGGTTAGATAAGAAATACAAATTTATGATAGCATTTGTTTTTTTAATTTTGTTTATTAATTTTTTTGTCTAGGCCCGACTAGTCAAAGAGTTAGAAAGGACAGAAAAGGCGGAATTAGCGAAACGGGAGAAGGAAGCGCGGAGTCAGCAACTGCTAGAGGTGAGAGACGTGTTTTTTTATATTAAAAAAATTGAAACTGGGTGTTTGTGTGTGGGTACTTTTGTGTTTTTATCAGAACAGTGGTGTAATGGAGGCGCGTGTGTGTCTTAGCTTTTCAATTTTATATTAATAAAGCTTTTACGTTTTATAACATTAGAAAAAGAAATTTATAAATACTCGAACTTCAGGAACTCATTCTTTAATAATAAAATAATTATTATTTATTTAAAAGGCATAAAAAATATTGTTAAAAAAAAAGTAAACTCAAAGGCAACTCTATTTTACCACTTCACACATTATTATAGTAATAAAAGTGAGTTATGATATCGCAAATTTTTAAGGCGCTTGCATAGATATTTTTTTTAAATCTTTTTTTTAAGTTTATTTTTAAATAATAGTAACTATTATTTCGGTTTTCGAACAATTTTCCTTATATTATTCATTGTATGATAACGTTTTATTTTTGTTTTATTTCCTAAAGTTCTGCAAGTGCTTTTTAAATGACATTTCCTTGTTAACTGAATATTAAACGAAATTGTTTAGTAATTGTATTTTGGGGACTAACTACTTTATTTTTTTTATATTTTTTTAAAACTATGTGCTTGTGTTTGTTTATCTTATACATATTTTATTTTTATTATCAATTTGATGCTTGGCAACATTGTGCTCACATTATGTAGATCTCTTTTTATTTCAAAAGCAAAAAGTACACTCCTAATTTTACAACAAAAAACCCGTAACTTTTTGCTTTTTTGTGGTAGAGCGTTTGGAAAATAGCTTTTTATTATATTGGTAGCGTAGTTTGTGTGTTCAAATATTTTAATGTTTATGTCTATGTATTTATTTAAATAAAATTCTTCGCCTATCCTCGGGTTGATACCTCTATGTCTAACACAAGAACCTACTACGACACAGTTGACAATGTTGTCAAACCAAATTGATAATAAAGGTCGAAAAAATACCGAAAAAGTAATCGATACCGAATTCACGACAGCACATCAACCGAAACCGAACGCAGCTCACCATCGAGCCTTTACCAGCACTACCTAAAGAGTCCGGTACCAAAACCAAAGAGTGGAAGATACCAGATATCTCAATGGCGCCAGTAAAAAAAGAACGACCGATACCATCAATTAGCTTATCTCTGATACCAGTGAATGCAAAAGAAGCAGATTCGCCGATTAAAAATTTGAATTTCGAACAAACCGATTGGAAGGACGAAGAGTACAACGCGCTGGACAAGATGAAGGATTTTGCCGAGAAAGCCGCTTTCGACCTACCGAAGCGGCCGAAAGGTCGACAATTCGATTTCACGCTAATGAAATCCGAGAATAAAAACAAAGAAAACGAAAACTGCTTAGAGAAGCTGTTCGATTCGTATTCCAGGATAACGGAATTCATAAACGGTTGCGATTGGTCGAAATTGCAGGGCGACAAAAAGGGGGAAGACCCCAAAGCGTTGGAGCAGAAATACCTCGACGCCAAGAACGAATTTATGTCGCAAAATCTTTGCCTGCTTCCTAATGAGAGTCAAAAATCTGTGCTCAAAGACAGCACTGACTTGAGACGAGAAGATGAGCTCTTAAGCGATTTGATCCAAAAGAAAATTAGTAAAGGAACGTTCAGTATAGGAAAGGATGGAGCCTTATCAATATCGGTTCAACAGTTATCTAAGGACACGGTATGTGCTACTTGAAATGCACTGGAAATCACTAACTATATTGGGATTTAAACGTACTCTAACAAAAGTCTTGCGTAAAACTCTAAAAGAGGTACAACTTTTGAGACAACATTTCTGACCGAAATTTGGCTATTTTTCGCCTTGTTATCTCTAGCCATTTCACCGGGTGTTAAGTGCTTTTCCTGGCTGATGATCATTGATTATTTTGTGCCCAATAGGCGTCAAGAGGCAACAAACAAAATTCGCTTTCGCATTTAATATGTTCGTGGGACAGGTTTATCCCCGGTAAGAATAAGGACGTACGGACCGTTCGTTTAATGCTCAAATATAAAATGTTGTTTCCAAAAAGTTATGTCGTACTCTTTTTTAGATTTTTATTTCAGTTTTTGGCACTTGTAAATGGTATCAATAACACTATACTAATTTAAACATTCTCTTGTCAAATTAACATTAAAATGGAAAAGCACTGTTTAACAAATTCTCTTAATAAGGCCACAAGTATTATTTAACTCGTTCGTATGTTTTCATTTGGTTTCTATGGTAATCTTGCTTTGCTTAATAATTTATTTATTTTTGTTTTGTGACAATGTAAACAGGTGTAATATTCTTCATCATCAGCCTATATATGTCCCAATGCACTGTATCGAATTTCATCAAATTGATTTACGAAATAAATCTAAATTAGCAAAAAATATGCTGCCGTTGTATGGAGTGTAGTTACGCGAGATCATCATTTTAGGTTAAGCAGTTTCGATTGGTAACTGATCATGCGGGAAAAAATTGAAGAAAAATAAAGGTCTCACCCAATAGTCGGTTACGATGGTATTGGTGGACGTGGAAGTGTGGCCTGTCGATTGCCACCAGCTCACTTTAGTTCATCATCAACAACCTATATATGTCCCCACTGCAGGAGCTCAGTCCTACTCTCCTACAGAGAGTGTATGGGACATAGTACACCACGCGGGAACAGTGCGGATTGGTAGACTTTGAATTTCTTCTCAGGAGTGTGCAGGTTTCCTCACGATGTTTTCCTTCACCGAAAAGGCAATGGTAATGATAATTTTATCATTCGTACATAAATTTCAAATAACAAATAGGAGCTCATTTGTCGAGCCAGGCATATTTATTCAACCGATTTCAAAAAAGAATGAGGTGTATAATGCACCGTGTATGTTTTTTGTTACGCGATAACTTCCCCAATCATGAATCGATTTCGATTATTCTTTTTTTGTTTGGCAGATCATACTTCAGGGTTGTACCCATTTAATTTTATCGAAATTGATCCAGCGCTTTTTGAGAAAACAAAATATATGCCCGGATAATTCTACACTTAAGGGTGAACATTTTAGGGGATGAATGATGTAGACTTTTAGGGCAGTTGAAGCCGGTTTCTTAGTTCTTTTTGAACGTGTTGAATTAAATATATTTAAAACTAGCTTCTGCCCGCGGCTTCGCCCGCGTGGACTTTAGGTTATATCCCGTGAGAACTACGTCGCATTTCGCATTAAAAAGTAGCCTATGTCCTTTCTCAGGGTCTAAAGATTGTCTGTGCCAAATTTCATCAAAATCGATTGAGAGGTTTAAGCGGGAAAGCGTAACAGACAGACAGAGTTACTTTCGCATTTATAATATTAGTAGGGATTAGTAGGGATTATTCGTTTTCCGAATGACCTGAAATTCTATGAGGTTGCCACAGACAGAAAATTGCGTAGGATCTTCAAGCTAATGAGGCGCTGCACTGGCTCTGATAGCTTTTATACTGGAAGAACACTGCTTAGGCGCTTAACACTAGCGAGCTAAGAACTGTTTTCTATGGGAGATTTCGGTAGATTTTTTTGGTGTAAAATACTGATTTGAGTTTTCAATAATATTGCCTTTAAAAGTAATTTGTATGTATAGTTATGATTTATTCAATAAATAATTATACTGTTTACACTGTTACAAAAAATTATTAATTTATTTCTACCAAAATATATATAATGTTTTGTTCCTTGTATATTAGTTTTGCATGCTTTCCGCTTTGCTGATATTATTCGACTTATTTTATTTTGTTCATATTTACTTTGAATATTAAACTGTACAGCGACAGTTTTCAGAATGTTTAGGAACTTTATTAATGAATATGCCTCGATATGTTTTCCAATTCACTTTTTTCGTTTACAAGAATATTAACAAAAATTATATTTTTGTTAGAATTAGCGTATGATCAGTTTAGCGATACTACTTAGGTGCTGAATTGATTAGGCTCATTGGTTTTTTATTTTAATTTTTATACAAAACTCATTAAAAGCAGCAATTTCATTCTTTAAACGAAATTCTTAACTGCTACAAGGAGATCCAAATAATTTAAAAAAGCAGCCAAGTGCGTGTTGGTCTTTGCGCAGTGTAGGGTTCCGTAGTTGCAATAACGTCAAAATACGGTCTCACACAGGACGATGTAAAGTAATTTTGAATGGAATTTGTACGAAACTTTCATTATGACATCTCCAAGTATATTTATTATTTGGTAGACTATTACTCGGTACCCTGTGAAGCCACCTCAGTCGTGATAAACTCCTTTTAAGTTCAGTGTATATGTTATAGGCAAACTCCGAAGCTCCGGCGCTCCTAGGTTGGACTGGTCAATCCTCAGGTCAGACTGAATGACTTAGTCAAAGCCCAAACAAATGTAAATTTTCGGCCTTTGACTAAACAATTTTCGTCAAACCTGGGAGAGACTAATTTGGTCAGGCAAACGTCAAAACACAATTTTATTAAATCGGGGTTTGACGAGTCAAACTCCGATATAGGTATGAAGTGTCTTATCTTCGTATATTTGGAAGCATTTTATCATTTAAGCAGCTTTCAAGTCTTAAGTCTTAACTCTGCCAGTTCTGACACCTGATTGGTCAGCTTACGTGATTTTCACTTTTATATTTGAGATGCTTTGAGAGAATGCCGTGTGGCATTAGGCCCGCCTTTTGTACGATGTGCAATAAAGTATAAAATAAATAAATAAATGCTTTGGAATATACGGAGGTAAGTTTGTAAGATTAAGTATAAAAAAAATAACATTGTTAAAATTTTGATGTTTATTGTTTTAATAATTTCTTAAGTAATTAAAATGGAAAATTAATCATTTTTCTGACATGGTGAGGCATTACTTTAATGTTAATTGTTTTAATAATTTCTTAGGTAATTAAAGTGGCAAAAAAAAAACAATCGGTCGGAACACCGCGAGAGACATTATGAACCTGTTTAAACATGTTCAGATCAACGTTTGACCGAGTTTTGCAGTCGCTTCTAGGATTGACTAGGCCAAAACCGAAACAGAATAATTTACTTTCGACGTTTGACTGAAAAGTTAGGAGCTCCTGGGTTTGACTAAAAATACTTCAGGTAAAGGGCGAAATTGAAATGTATTTCGGGGATTGCCTGATGGCTTTGGCTAAACCTAGGATAAACCAGTCCTTCCGCGAAGAGACTGTGTATCGGACTTTGACTATAACATATATACTGCTACTGTGAATTTTTTCATATTTTCAAAAGCAATAGTTTAGCAGATAGGGTTTTTTCTTCTTCTTCGAATGTACTTGATGCTGTTGGTGCTGCGACCTCTACAGCTTCACCCGGACAATGGCGCGCGCGGAAAGCGCTCAACCGGTATTATTATTACTAGCAACAGGCCTAAGGGGATAGGGGGGGGGGGGGGGGGGGGGGGGGTTGTTCGTTCGACTCTGACAAAAATTATCACTGTCAAGCTTAATATTTCGCAAAAGGATCCCTGATATCACGACTAAGCTGGGCTTACAGGTTAACGAATAATAGTCGACCAAAAAATAAAATATACTATGAATATACATAGAATGAAAGTTTCGTAAAAATTCCAATTAAAATTACTTTACATCGATCTGTGTGGGCCCGTTTTGTATGTTAGCGCTGAACTGTGAACTTATTGTTCCTGGCAACTACGGAACCCTACACTGCGCGTGGGCCGACATGCAATTGGCTGCTTTTTAAAATTAAAAATTGTATTTCAATTTATTAGTGATACTCATTTTATAACATATCAATCAGATGTCTTATTTTTAGATAATTATTACAAAAGTTATTCTATTTTAAAATATTCTGGTTAAAGAAATTTAGTATTATCGGCGAACCTTAACAAGAAAACATAACCTCCTCTCTAGCAGTCGGGTAAATCGAAGTCCCCATTTTTAACAGAGGCTGTATTTTGTTCCATGTACTTGCGCTATAACTTATGATTTCGCTGTACCGCTTTCGATGTTGTTCGCACTATGTTGTTGAAGTCTAAGAGGCGGAAGCACGAGGAATTGGAGAAGCAGAGAACTGAGGAGCATGTCAAAAGGCAGCAGGTTTGTCTTAGATTTATGGCCTTGACAACCAGGTTAGGCAAAAATGAAGTGGTCCCAGAACACAATGACTTTAAGGGCCTGGACCTTTCCAATAAAACTGACCTTTTTTCGATTTTACACTTGAATGAAATTTATATAAAAGTTAGAAATGCATAAATAACAAGTTAATAAAAAGTATATTAAAAATACATAAATAATTAATAAACAATACATAACATTAATGACATCGAGAACATTTTATAATTATTGAGATGTCATAAGCGTTATTCATCTGTCACAAACGACACGTTCCGCGAATGTATGGCGCCAAGGCCTGGCCTTGTACACTTATAATTTCAAAAGGCCATTATCAAATACAAGTGATTTAGTTACCATTTTTGTATACTTTGTCTCAGTTTATTTGTTCAAAAATATTTACAACGTACGAAACAGGTAGGACTTGACGTTGAAAACAAAGATGGCGTCAATAAAATGACAGTTGACGCTGTCACTTAGTACAAAAAGAATGATTTTGTACAATTAAAATACATGCAGAAATGTAATTATAGTATTTTTCTATACATATTTATAATATTACTTGATTTTTTCAATAGTGTACAAGTGCAGACCGAATTTGAAACAACTCTTCTGTTCAATGAATGGTTCTAAATAAGTCATTTCAATGTATTTGACTAATTCAGCGCATAATGTTAGTGACTTAAATGTACAAAAATTCGTGCAGTACCCTCTTAAAATAAAAATAGTTTGAAAACTAAGAAGAGTCTACGGCTGATATAGAAATTTAATCGCCGCCATGTTTTTAAAGTCCATTTTCAGAGAGTAAAAAAATAATAGAAGGGCAGACGGGGGTCTATGTTTTTCATAAGCAATGTTAAATTCAGTATATAATTTTCAATTCAAGTTTTTGTCATTGTTCCAGGAGAGAGAACTGAAAAGACAACAAGCGATGTTGTTGAAAGAGCAGGTATGGATCTTTTGTTTACGTATTTATACTTATGAATGTGTGGAGTGTGGTTTGAGAGTGATTCTTTGCTTCATTGGAGTGACTTTATAATATTAATAATGTGGTTTCATTCAAAATTCTCATTAGGACCGTTAGGATGCTGCAAAATCTTAGTAACAAAATTCAGTTGCTCAAAATAATTTGAATAGAACTAATGTAAGCTGCAATAACCGTTACGCAGCCAATTGCCCATAGATGGCGTTTTGAATAATAATCAAAAGAGTGTGTAAAAATATTTTTTGCATAAGATATATAAGAGAACTGCCGAGAATCTTTCTCGAGCGTGAATTGCGTGATTGGCTATTAGAAAAAAGGTTTACATTCAGTTAAATAGTTCCTGGATAGCAGTTGAAAAGATGACAGTTTAAGCAGCATATCTATAGCATATAACAAGAATTTCATTCGTCATAAAGAAATGGTAGTTTTAAAGTAATATGCATAGTTCTGTAAATAGTCACATAAATTCAATCCATGTTGATAAAATATTTAACAATTTAATATATTCGCACGCCTCTAAAGGTGAAATGTGAGAAACTAAAATGACACGTTCCGCGAATATATGGAGCCACGGCCTGGTCTTGTACACTTATAATTTTAAAATACCAAAATACCAAATACAAAGAAAAGTGATTTCGTTACCATTTTTGTATATTTTAGTTTAGTTTATTTGTACAAAAAAACGCACGATACCGGTAAGGACTTGACGTTGAAAACAAAGATGGCGCCGATAAAATGACATTTGACGCTTTCACTTAGTACAAACAGAATGATTTTGTACAATTAAAATAAATGTAAAATTTTATTGTAGTATTTTTCTAAACACATTTAATTTATTACTTGATTTTTTTAATAGTGTACAAGTGCAGGCCGAATTTGAAACAACCCTTTTGCCTGCCTGTAGTTGCAGTATACATAAAGTATTGTATATGTATTTATTGTGTGTTTTCTTTTACAAATACTTGATGGCTCGCGTCGCCGCCGCTGCAGCAAAAGTATATAACGGAGGTAAGTTGTGTGTTTGAAGTATTTGTAGAAGACATAATTTATTAGCCGCCATCTTGTGTCCGCCATCTTGTATTTTTTTTTCTAAGTCAGCGGCGTTCAATGAAAATTATGTAGGTATGCAAATAAAGAACTCTTGTATGAATGAAAAATGACATCATCACCCAGGAAGCGTCCACTGCTGGACATAGTCGTCCTCCATGGTATAACACAACGAGCGGTCCAGAGCCAATCCGGTCTAGTTCGTCGGTCCATCTAGTAGGGGGACGGACCGGTACACGCTTCCCGATACGTGGTCGCCATTCGAGAACTTTTAGTCCTCATGGGTTATCGGTTCTTCAAGCGATGTGACCTGCACGTTGCTACTTCAGCTCACTGACTGGTCGAGCTATGTCGGTGACCTTCGTCTATGGATTTCCTCATTCCGGATTTTATCTTGTAAACATAATGGCCTAAAGTCAACGTTTGTTTTTTGTTTAGCATGCCTTAGTAATGTTATGATATTCATATCCCGTCATTATAATCCGATTTCCAATTTCAAAATATTTATGAAAAATAACTGAAGCTGGACACACTTTGCAGGAAAGAGAGCGTCGTCGTCAACATACGACCTTCATACGGCAGCTGGATTCCAGGAGGAGATGGGAAGAGAGGGAGAGGAGAAAACACCAGAACCTCCTGGACCGATTACTGGCGAAAGAAAAGAAGTTGCAGTTGAGAAGGAAAGAGATGGAACTGCTATCTGAGTTGAGGTAAGGGAGATTGATTCATGTAACGTATATATTTTCGGAATGTACTCATAACTGCCTTTCATTTGAAACACGACATTTTTATCGTTCATTATTATTTTTGGGTAGCACTTTATGTTACCTAGAGGCCACTATTTTGGATTTCCTGTGATGTCATGTTGCCTATTACCCACGGACAAACATGGCGATTCGAATGACCCCTCATTTGTCAAAATATGTTGATTGGTTTAGGAGATATGAGGAAAGATGTGAACGGGTAATAAGTAGGGTAAAAACGACAATTTTTTGAATATTGCTGTCGATAAAAACTTTCATTTACTTGCACCACAGGAGGCCACAAGAAGACTCTACTCTGTCTGACCAGAAGCCGCTGCCGGCTCTCACCAGAATCCCAGGACTGAAGCTGCCAGGACAGGCCTTTGCTGACATCCTCCAGGTCTTCGAGTTTATACAGAACTTCGGTCAGACTCTAGGGTTTGGTATGCATCTTTTATTTTTATAATACTTCCTACTTAAGCAACTGTCCTTTCATCATCAGCCAGGAAACGTCCACTGCTGGACATTGACCTCCTCACAGGTCGTTCCATAGTTCTCTACTAAACTCTAAATCGCTGATGCGATAAGGTCACCTTATGTGCACTCGAGTAAAAAATATGTATTCACTTTTGAACCATGTCATATTCACCTTTCCACCATTCAAAAGCGTCGGTGGCGCAGTGGATAACCCGAGGACTTTCAATCTGAGGGTACCGGGTTCGAATCCAGCCGTGTACCTATGAAGGAAAACATCATGAGGAAACCTGCACACTCCTGAGAAGAAATTCAAAGGTGTGTGTGAAGTCTACCAATCCGCACTGGTCCCGCGTGGTGTACTATGTCCCATACACTCTCTGTAGGAGAGTAGGACTGAGACCTGCAGTGGGGACGTATATAGGCTGTTGATGATGATATTCGCCTTTAATTCACATTTCTCTCAAGACACTGCAAGAAACTAGCAAGAGTGAATGTGACAAGGTTCAGAAGTGGATAAATATTTTTTTACTCGAGTATACATAAATGTCTTAAATTCTAATTTAAAGGTTTTTCTGGTGGTGTAATAAAGTATAAAACCGTCGGTGGCGTAGTGGATAAGGCGCGGACTCTCAATCTGAGGGTTCTTCCGGGTTCGAATCCAACCGTGTACCTATGCGTTGTTTTTTAATTCAAGTACATTATCCGATTGCTTAACGGTGAAGGAAAACATCGTGAGGAAACCTGCATGTCTTGAACAGGCATGTGAAGTCCGCCAACCCGCACTGCTGTAGGAGAGTAGGTCTGAGCTCCTGCAGTGGGGACATATATAGGCCGTTGATAATAAAGTATTGTCAAAGGCACGTCACTTGACTCAGTGCGGAAGTCTCGGTCTTCTACCCAGTGAAGACAGGGGCACACTCTGTCAGAAAGATCCGAAGTTTAAAATATTGGCTTGTGGACCTGTCTTACCAATAAACTCCGAAACTGTAGACACGTGATTCCTTCAATCCCGAACCCCTCCAGCTCGCAACAGTATATTTGATTAAATGATGTTTCAGACATGGACGCCATCCCTAGTCTGAACACGCTGCAGATGTCTCTGCTGCCGGACTGCAACGCTGAGGCGGAGGAGGAACTCATACAGGTGCTGACGCAACTGCTGGTCTGTGCTATAGGTGAGTTCTTTATCTCAAGGACATCTGCGTCGACATTGCAGGAGTTATGAGATCGATACTGAATCACAGCCCAGACGCTTCAATTGTATCCAATGCGCACACATCGAACGGATGCTGTTTGCATACACGCGCATGTTTGAGTTGATTCGCGCGGACGATACTAGCGACTCTTGTTAGAGTCATTTTCTTGCGGGGAGAGGTGAGGTATCGGTGGGAGGCGGTGAACGTATGTTCTGTACCCAGTACTATATTAATTCAGTGACAGAATGTTTTTTTTTTAAAAAAGGAATGAAGTTTAACAAACTAACACATTGACACACAAGACAGTGTGTGTTGTAGCATATATACTACATCTACAGGTGCTGAATTCAGCTAAACGGAACCCAACGGGTGTACGATAAAACCGGTTTCCCCGACCGAGGGAGTTAATATTTTAAAATTAAGGCGATCCACCTCCATAAAAGTTTCATACTAAATTTCTGTTGCCATAATCTTGAAAAATATATCAGCTGGATTTGTGCAGTAACTATCTAACAATAGTACATCGGATTGTGATTTCGCGAAATGAGTATCATTAAAATACAACTTCACAGTGAATCACAATTTTCATTTTAAACACTTTTTTCGATTATTGTTCTATGAACCATTAGCTGCGTAAATGCTATTGTAGCTAACTATAAAGTTGTAAATTAATGATATTTATTTCGCGAAACTATAATTTCCTCTTCTATTTTTAGGCAATTATCAAAGCCAGCTATCCTATTTTAAAAGATTATGGCAACATAAATTTATCACGTTTGTCTATCGGCAGAGGACCCGGGTATACCACATCCGGGTAGACACACAACTCTCCTGGGCCACGCTATCCGGATGGGAGACATCACGCCTGCCAACCTCAGCGAAGTGCTACGGATATATCTGTACGCGAACGCTACCGGCGAAGTGAAGGCGCTCACAGGTCAGTCCCGAAGCAAAAACAAGTTTAATATGGTCTTTTAGTATTGTGTAAAGTTGCGCAGTTTTATTACTAATTAAGTAAGGTAGCAAAGCTAGCTTGAGGTAGTAAAATTCTTCATGGAAGAAGATTAAAATATTCGTTCTTGTTTGAGATATTTCTCGTCCATTACAATTTTAAGTCGTAATTACTGCCGTAAATGACACGTTCCACGAATGTATGGCACCAGGACCTGGTCTTGTACACTTATAATTTTAAAATACCATTATCAAATAAAAGTGATTTAGTTAACATATTTGTATATTTTGGTTTACTTTGTTTGTAGAAAAACATATAAAACTCGCGAATCAGTTAAGACTTGACGTTGAAAACAAAGATGGCGTCAATAAAATGACATTTGACGCTGTCACTTAGTACAAAAAGAATGATTTTGTACAATTAAAATTAATGCAAAAATGTAATTCTACTGTTTTTCATACATATTTAGATTATTACTTGGTTTTTTAAATAGTGTACAAGTGCAGGCCGTATTTGAAACAACTCTTTTAATATTTTGAGGTTATTAATTGTTATATTAAATATTGTATTGTCAGGGCTAGCTTTCTCACGGGCGACAGGTGATGAAATCAAAATTAATTTATGTGTTTCTTCTTTATTGGTATCTGTGCCCTTCAATTGTTTAAGATCTTGACATCGGTAATTCTGGTTTTGCAAATATAAACTTTGCATCTAAGGAGCGGTCCGCACGCGCCTTTGCATTCTTATTGGATTAAATGGGAATGAAGTCCTAAAAGAGGCGTTTGATCGTTGGAGTATTTTGTTTGACATTTCATTGACGCCATCTTTATTTTACTGGTTAAGTGTTGCCAATTTTATGCATATTTATTGAATTAACGAATTTGTAAAAAAAATCAATTTCTTTGAAAATGACTTTAAAAAAAATAGAAGTGCACAAGGCTAGTTGGCTCTAGCCATGCGAAGAAATTGTTTTTTCTAAGCTCCTTACGAGTACATTCGTTAAAAATATGTTTTTCCGATCAACCGATTCTCGTGAGTCGTGACATGGTTTTGCTCACAATCCTTAAGATTCATGTTTCGATTTCTCTGATTGTTGGTGGTAGGACATTTTTCAATGTCTTTCAATGAACTTTAGACTTCTGGGTGATCACATTCATTATCCACACAATCACTAATAACTTATCCTCGCTTGCCATTAGGTGATATAAAAGCCAAGTGCGATTTTTGGAACGAAGTTCCTTATCGCGCGTTGTGAAAGGGGGCTAGACGGAAAAAATTCTTTCGAAAAGTTGTCACGACACTTTTTGCTATAGTAAGTTAGCGTCATCTGTTAGTACGACGTACGTAGTAGTAAGACGATACCAACAGTACAGCTATGTGACGACAGATGGCTCTGATTAGTTGCCGCTACTCAATGACAGATGTCGCTAAAAACAAAATGTATCACGTACATAAAAAATCTAATGAAAAAACCTACAAAAGAACTTCGTTCCATCCGGGTGTCCCTTGACACCTCTCAAGTTTTTATTATTATTTTTAGTTATAATTCTGATTTTTATTCGTTAACATCTGCAATACTCTAATAGTTACGATGTCAAGATGAAAATCTTTCATACTTTTAATTGATGTTTTTTTTTACTTCAATATATTTCTTGATGTTACCAAAGTTGTATTTAAATTTGTATTAGATTGATGTCGCATTATTATCGCTTATTCTTAGGATTCCGTACAAAAAAATATATATGACATTAACCTTTGCATAAGTTCATTTTTGTACATATGTATTTTGACATATTTGCATGCCTCTATAGATCTAATTTAGGATATAATTGGTCATAACGATAATTTGATCTAATTAATCATAACGCCAAAAGCAGTAGGCTGCTTTACCGAGTGGCGAGTGCTCCAGCCAAATCACTCGCTTAGTGACGTCACATTTGGAGATCTATTTTTGATTCGCTCGTATGACACGTGAGACACACGACTTAAGTCACGATCGACAACAAACAAACAAGTCGCAGGAAAACATGTTTGACCGTATTTTTGAATCATTCGCCTCCGGTGTTGCCAATTATAACTTGAAATGTTTAATTTTATCCGTTTAACGCAGAAAAATAAAACCGGTATTATCGCAACGAAAAAGTTACTTCAAATTTTAACAATTATATTTTTAATTAGTGGCTACTTAAGCCTATGGTTAGTAAATTGTAAAACTACAATTAGAATTCAACTATTTTTATCATTCGCTTGAATTGATCTTGAAAATCTTTAACAAGGCTATTTATCTTTTCACGCAGTCTCTCGAATGAGGGGAATAAAAAAAAATAGTCTTCATCCCTATTAGCTCTATAGTTTTATAGTCTTGTTCCGTTGTTTGTTTATATGTAATTTATATTAAATTGAAACGAAAGTTTTATGTCGTATTTTCCATAAGTTTTGGCCTCAATTTTAAGCTTACTCTTGTGCGAATGTCCTTGTACTAAATTTTCCATACTCTTGTAGTTTTTGTGTGTGTGGAACGCTATCATTTTACAAAACCATTTGACCGTGCCGTGGTGGTGGACATACCTGAAAACTTGTGACAGGCCGCCCTCCATTAGATGTGCCTACCTGCGTAGCGTGAGACGTGTGAAATCGGTGAGAGTGTGATGTGTCATTTTCCACCGACTTCAAAATAAGAGGAGTTTCTCAATTCGACGCGTATATTTTTGTTTGTTTGGTATAGCATACTTCAGAGGTTGTCCCAGATAAAACTTATCGAAATTGATCGATTGCTCTTTGAGAAAATCAACAAAAGCCAAATTTTTCAGGCTATTGAAGTCGGTTTTTAGTTCTTTTAGGACGCGTTAATTATTCAACGTCAAATGTTTATACAATTAGACTTTAAGATATGATAATATCTCTTTCTCACTGCTCTCATGCGTCTCATTCTACGCAGGGCGCTGTTAGTAAGCGTGTCGTATCATGGAGGAGGACTATGTCCAGCAGTGGATGTTTGGTGATGACGTCCGTGGGCTTGCACAAAGCGTTTGGTTTCCACTTTTATTACGCTTACAGCGAAAATATGTTTACAATACCAGTCCGTGTTAATTGAAAACAACTTGGGATATGCCAAATTGAGAATAATAGGCACAATCTAGAACAGTGGTTCCCAAACTTTTTGGTCCAAGAACCTCTTGATACAGGGGCTGTTAATAAATTCACAACAATCATAACTCTTGTCAAAACATTATGCACTGTATTAACCGCCGAGGCAAAAAGAGAGGTGTTATAAGTTTGACGCCAATGTCCATCTCTGGCATCGTAGTTCTCGAACGGATGAACCGATTTTGATGCGGTTTCTTTACGTGCGTGAAATCAAGCTTCCTTGCTTAGCTGCATTTGGTAAAAGTCGATTCAGCAGTTTGAAGAAAATCAGCTGATGTTTGGCATTTTCGTCATAAAATGGATTTTTTTATTTTCCATATGATTATTGCGTATTTTTTTTTAATTTTAATTTAATTCACTTATGTTTTTTTTAAATATTATGTATCGTGGACCCCACAAGACCCTGATCTAGACCAACGCGTAACCTCATCGACCACATCATCACTTAATATCACGTGTAATTGTGGTCAGGTGTTGTTATGTACTTTAAATAAACCATAACTTTGTAAAAAAAACTGTATATGATTGTAGGTTTGACGGCTGAGCGGGAGCGAGAGAGGAGAGTCGCGGACCATCATCAGACGGACGCTGAGATGCAACACACGCTCAGCTTCAGCAAGAACACCGCCTACTACGAGCACCTGCACAACAACGCCACGTATAAACTGTCAGGTATGTAGATTTCATCAACAGCCTTTATTCGTCCCCACTGCAGAAGCTCAGATATACTCTCCTACAGAGAGTGTATGGGCCGTAGTCCACCACGCGGGACCAGTGCGGATTTGCGGACTTCACATGCCTGTTCAAGACATGCAGGTTTCCTCACGATGTTTTCCTTCACCGTTAAGCAATCGGATAATGTACTTGAATTGAAAAAACAACTCATAGGTACACGGCTGGATTCCCTCATATTGAGAGTCCTCACCCTATCCACTACGCTACCGACGCTTCTTTGTATTATGGATATTTACTAACGGGAATCCCCTCGGAATCGCACCGTAACGAATCGCACTAAAGTTGTAGTATGCTGAAATCCTACGGCTTTATCACTTACCGTCAGATCGTATTCCCAAAAATATGTTTATTTCATTCCTTAGAATCACTTCGAGACAGAGCATTCCTGGCGCTAAACTCAACGACGAAAGCGAAAATACTAGCGTTCCTTTGTAACGAGCTGCTGCAGAACAAGTCCGTGGTGAGACAGATCGACGGCTCGCTGGAACACCTCAACCAGCTGAAGAAGGAGCGATACCTCATGGACATGAAGATCAGAAAGTAAGTTTTTATATACATTTATGTGACTATAAAATATTAGCATTCATTTGGGAAGAGCTGCTGCAGAACAAGTGATGTAGTAGACGGGTCGAATAAGGTTTTAATGATAACATTTTGGACGCTGCATTCCGTTATCTGAAATCCATACTAATATTATAAATACGAGAGCCAAAAGCCACTCTATAAGACAGTCCCAAATTTCGTCACCTGTGAGGAACCCTAACAAAAGAATTGCTATTTTAAGTTTCAAAACTTGAAATAGGGACATAATGAAAGTTTCTGATAAATAAAGCCATATATTTAATTATCATAACATTTATTCGTTTTCAAAGTTATGGTTCCTTTCCTTGTCATTTCCTTTAAAATAGATAAAATTATCGAGTAAAAGTTCTCGAGTGGCGACCACGTAGCGGGAAATGTCTACCCGGCCGTCCCCCTTACAGTTTGAGAACCACTGACCTGTGTATTTTAGACTGCGCGTGCTACATCAACGCAAGCTGCGCAGTGAACAGTCCGAGCGTCAGCAGGCGCTGGCGCTGGAGCGGATGCAGAAGTTAGTGGAAGAGAGCACCGGCCTGCGAGCCTCTCCGGCACCAGACGACGGTGGGTACTTGTGAATAGTTATGACGTCAACTTCGGAAGCAAAAACAGTTCATCTTCCAATGAGTTACAATTTGTTATTTATGTACGAATGATAAAAATCATTACCATTGGCTTTTCGGTGAAGGAAAACATCGTGAGGAAACCTGCACACTCCTGAGAAGAAATTCAAAGGTGTGTGTGAAGCCTAACTACAGGGATCTCTGCTCAGCATTAATTAATAACTTCATTTCAGAACACTCAGAAAAGGCAGAAGACACGCCCAAGAAAGAAGACTCGAACTCAGAAAAGACTACACCCCTCCCCTCCCCGTATAAACCAGCGGAAGACGACAAGGAACTATCGCCCTTAAAGGACCTGTCCAACAATATGAAGAGCAAAGAGATGTTGAATAACAATAAGGATGAGTGTTCCACGGACGGGAAGGACAAAGATAGCGTCATGGGTGACGAGGTCATGAGTGATTTGGAGAGTGAGGGAACGCAGCCAGAGGAGGTGAGACAGATGTATATTGTGCTTCCATACTAAATTTCTGTTGCCATAATCTTTTAAAATAGAATACCTGGCTTTGATAAGTAATTACCTAAAAATAGGAGATGAAATTATAGTGTCGCGAAATAAATATCATTAATTTACAACTTTGTAGTTAACTACAATAGCAGTTACTCAGCTAATGGTTCATAGATGGCGCTTTGAACAAGAATAATAAAGATTGTGTACAAATAAAAATTGTGATTCACTGTGCAGTTGTATGTTAATGATACTCATTTCGCGACATCACAATCTGATGTCATATTTTCAGATAGTTACTGCACAAATCCAGTTATTATATTTTAAAAGATTATGTCAACAGAAATTTAGTATGAAAATTTGACGAGGTATGACTCGTAAATATCCACAAATAAGCCACATATGCAAGACAGTGATAGCACTACATCCGTTCTCAATGCGGAAGTAGGACAGGTGTAATGCAATGCTGCCCGGAGTAAAATAACGTAAGCGACAAAACACAAATAGTGAATTTATTAAAGAACGGTTTCGTGTAGGAGACAATCATTCAGATCTTTACTAGGTACTGAGTTTACCTACAAGTTAATGTAAAATGTAAACGTAACTCTGTTTACAGTGCGGTGATGCGACGAACACAGTGTTCTAGAAGATGTGATTTGAAACATTAAAGTTATCGAGAAAATTTACACCAATCATGTTTTCATTCAGCCGTCTACTCGATAAAACCCTCTAGTTTTCATTGCCCAAACGTCACACGTGTAGCTTCCGTAAAAGATGAGGAAACACAAACCAAAGTGACTCTTAATTTAAGAGACAAAACAGGTGCAGTATTTGAGCACCTTATAACTCTTACGATGAATTCGTTTTTTATCCAGGACGAAGACAAGAACCTGTCGTCTGAGGAGCTCGCGAGGAAGCTGGAGAAGCTGTTGCGTCAGTCGGATCAGCAGCTTCAACAGCTGGTGGCTGGCTCGCATGCGCTTCGGGCCACCTGCTATGGACAGGACAGGTCAGTGCGAATCAATTTCTTCAATTTCACCTGATGGTAAGTGACGATGAGGTCTAGTCTATAATTTAAAGACTAGAGTATATAGTCACCTTCTAGACCAACGCGTAACATCGTCGACCTCATCGTCACTTACCATCACGTGAGATTGAAATCAAACGTTCATATATCTTGTAAGCTGCCAAGTTTGTTAAATTTTATCAATGAAGTGCCTGTCTCCAAATAAATGTCATCATCAGCCAAACGTCCACTGCTGGACATAGGCCTCCCTCATGGTACGCCACATCGACCGGTCCCGAGCCACCTGCATCCAGCGACTCCCCGCGACTCTAACCAGGTCGTCGGTCCATCTAGTAGGGGGACGGCCCGGTAGACGTTTCCCGGTACGTGGTCGCCACTCGAGAACCTTTACTCCCCACCGGTTATCAGTTCTTCGAACGATGCGACCTGCCAATTGCCACTTCAGCTCACTGACTCGTCGAGCTATATCTGTGACCTTCGTTCGTCTACGGATTTCCTCATTCCGAACCTTATCACGTAGAGAAATTCCGAGCATAGCTCGTTCCATTGCTCGCTGAGTGACTTTGAGCTTGTTTATTCGGCCCACAGTAAAGGACCACGTTTCGGTTCCGTATGTCATCACTAAGCGGCGGGCTAAGCGAATATCAATTTGCAGGTACTGGCGACGCTACTGGTCCCTGGGCAAGTGCGGCGGCATCTACGTGGAGGGCATGGAGTCCGCGCAGCCGGAGATCTTGTCTTACCATCAGGCCCTGGAGGTAGCCCGGAGGGACGAGCCCGTTGACAAGCAGAAGAGGAAAAAGCGAGGTACACCACTGTGGAATAGCCAGAATTTTTAAGCATGAGAGCTGACTTTACGCCCCACAAAATTCAACCGTGGCTACAACATTTTACTTACAATCTAAAGGTCTCGGGTTTGATTCGCAGCTGATGTCTTCGATATAGTTTTCTATCACCTCATGGTTAGATATTAGCTGATAGATTTTAGCTAATAGCATTGATAAGTTAAAATGTTGTTTGTTTAAAGCCATTTTTGGAAACGGTACTTTTTTTGTTTGCTGCAATTTCCTATAATTGCGGTGGCATTTACGATTTTTAACCGACTTCAGAAAAGGAGGAGGTTATCAATTCCACGGGTATTTTTTGTTTTAAAATGTTTGTTACCTCATAACTTTTGATTGGGTGAACCGATTAGCTTCCCGTGTGGTCCCATTTCAATTTGGTCCAGTTCTGACAACGGCATCCATGAGAAAACTATATAAATCATAAATTTGCCTTAGTAAAAGTAGACTTTTAGGGCAATTGAATCTTGTCATTTTTCTGAATTATTTTGTACAATGCTTACTGTATTGGCAAACTATAAAAAGTTTGTACCATATTACCTAAGTCTGCCGCTAAACAGCAGTGTTAATAGCACTGTTCTGATCCGTTATGTAGGTATCAGAACCAGTCCCCATTCGATTGAGGACTTTGCGTAAGCACGCTTTCAATCCAACAGCCTTAACAGCATGTGCATTAACCAATGTTCATAAAAATGACTTTGAACATGTCTTCCCATCAGGTTCGAAAGACAAGAAGGATCCACCGCCCGAACCTGACAAGACCGAAGAGACAGAAGCTCTCAAGAAGGAGGAGGCTCTCAAGACCGAGCTTGAGCTCAAGAACATCAAGTCCGAGCTTAACTTGAGCGATCACACGCAGATAATCAAGTACGAGCCCAACGTGAAGGGCACTTGTAAAGTTGAAGGTCAGTTTTGTAATACGATTTGTCGAATTTTAGGATCGTTCGAATTTTAAGATCGTTCGACGTGGATTGATCTGACACCGTTGACAATACAATTGGGTACTTTAAACCATATTAGATTGTGTTGGATTGTATTTTATAGCATAATAGGCAATATAAGACATCCCACCTAAATAAAAATACGTAATAATTTTCATTTTTGTATTGGAATTTTGCAAGAATGTAAAAGGCGAAAGATATACTTCCTCGAATAGTAAAATGCTTATTAGATTCAGTTTTCTCATTGCATTTTGGACGTTTTCTTATAGAGGTATATAACACATAAAAACATTATTTTACGAGATAAATCAAAATATCGAACAAGCTCCATGCATTTAACGCTGTAACAGTATGATGTGACGTCACAAATGTCACCCGATTTATGTGGAGCGTTTTAGCACCGCGTGACTAGAATTACTTTTCGGTGGGTAGTGCTAAAAAAGTTTTAGTCGTATCGAAAAAAATATAGAGGTATTTCTCTTTTAACATGGTGTGTCCAATTAGAAAACAATATTTTTCATGCAAGTACCCACTTCGCCTATCACTAAAGACGTTCAACTTTGATCGACTGATCCGATAGCATTGGCCGTTCGTAATAAATAATTTGTTCACAGGCTCAATAAAGATGGAAGAGAAATACATCCAGCACAAACAAATGAACGAAGAGGAGATGTTGGACATAGAGGACTCGATTCCTACAGCGTTCCTGGTGCAGAAGCCGACGCACGCGCCGATGTTCGCGGCGCTCGCTGAGCCGCTCGACGAGCCACAGGAGATCGTCAAGGTCGAGAACGTGAAGGCTGAGGAAGAAGAAAAGGATCCCTTGGTTAACAATCTAGAGGAGTTGAGGTGAGGGAACTGTTGTTTTTAAACACTTGCTGCAATTTTAACAAATGCAGCTGCGTTGGACGATAGGCAACGATACCCTACTTAAAGCTAAGTTCCAAAGCCTGGAACATAGGCGTCAGGTTGCCTGCCTTTCGATATTTTACAGGATACATTTTGGGGAGTGTGCGCAGGAGCTATTTTTGTTGATTCCGCCTTCGCCATTCAAGTACCGATCAAACAGAAGAACGGCAGACCTCCATCCGACTGTTGATATTGCTAGTGTGACGCAACTTAGTTCCAAATTACTTCACGACAAATTGTAGGAAACATGGCGAAGCATCAAAGGCGCTACTAGCGCATTGTTGGCGCCACTGTCCCTACATTATGTATGGTAGAGAATTGATGTTCATTTTGCCCCGTTTGAGATTTGGTAGGTTTATTTTCGTTGTATGGAGTCACGTCTCTTATTACGTAGTATACCTGTATTACATACTCTTTGGATATTCCAAATTCTCGTAACAAGCTCTCGCTCTATCGTTACCTATCAGTCTTCAAGCTCTACGCTCCACCGAGTCCAAAGCTAAACGGTGAATAACTATCAGTAAGACAAGCCTTTTTGTGTACAAATTAAAAAAAAACGCGTTTTACTTTTGCCTTGCCGAAAATGCTCTAAAGTTCGTAACTACAAGATATATTGTTTCAAAATTCCAGAAAAATGGCCGAATCCGTCTCAGCGCAACTCGACGCCGCGAAAAAGGCTGAAGAAGAAATAAAACTCGAGAAAGAGATAAAAGAACAGATAAAGAGGGAGACGATGGACACGGAGCCTGCGCACGAGTTGTTATACACGAAGACCTTGGAGGGGAAATGGTTCTCAATACTGCGTCACGAGAGTGCATTTCTGAACAACATCAACGAGGATCGAAGTGAGCGGCTGCCGGAGTACTGCGACAATGATCAGACGTGTTCTGAGGTGGCGATGTGCTCTGGACACAAGTGGGACGTCTCCAACAACCTGCATCTCTTGAACGATCCTTCCCTGTTCACTCTCAACAGCATGGTGACGAGTGTACCGGTAAGTATTCCGTTGCTGCACACCTTTGGGCCATGTCATTCATCACCAGTGTGATGAGGGAAATGTCAATCAAAGGTCAATATGTCATGATGTTAAAAGGCGAACTTTTGGCCAGGTCCCCTGTAACAACGTGTACGCCGACTCCAGCTTGACCATGTCCGGCCTATCGCAGGAGGTCCTGAATGCAGGACAGCACAAGGAGACCGAAGTCAAGGATGAAGCAGAGGATGACAACAAAGAACAAGTCAGTATCATCATCAACAGCTTATACATGTCCCCACTGCAGGTCTCAGTCCTACTCTCCTACAGAGAGTGTATGGGACATAGTACACCACGCGGGACCAGTGCGCATTGGTAGACTTCACACACACCTAATTTCTTCTCAGGAGTGTGCAGGTTTCCTCACGATGTTTTCCTTCAACAAAGCCAATGGTAATGATTTTTATCATTCGTACATAATTAACAAACAGTAACTCATTGGTACGAGCCAGGATCGAACCTAGACCTCGATTGTTCAAGGACTGACGCTATACACAACTGAGCTACCATGGCTCACATATAGTTTTCAGTTTATTTTTTATTTTTAGTCTAACAAAACAAAATACAATGGAAATAACATTATTAAGGAAATGTCAGTGTTTATATAGCGCCTGCTGAATGTCGGCACCTCGAATGAACAAAGCTAGAAGACCCTCTTGTTTGATCAACAGGATAACGACCTAGAAAAAGAACTCCAAGCGGATGCAGCTAAGCACGACCTACTGACGCAGAAGGCCAAAGCCCACAGCCTCACCAGCCTCGGGCTGCTCAACTTCAACGCACTGTCCACGTACGTGACGTGCGACAGCCCCCCGCCAATACAGATGTCCCCCGAGGAGCTGGACCTGTTGGAGCAAGCCAAGATACATGGGCTGCCGAACAAGCTAGAGGGAAACTTCGTTCCAAAGGAACTTAGGTGAGTCCTGTTCCTGATGAGCATTGCTGGGGACTTCAGAGCTGTGCATTAGACACGCCCAAAACAGTGCTTCTGTAAGATTGGGCCGTAAATATTTGCACATCGGCAATCATTGCATTTCCTAATACAACCGAATACTACTTTCCATGCCCATGAATTCAGAACAGTACTTTATTGTTGTTTTGTTTAATTATTATTATTATTACGGTTTGACAATATGACTACAAATAGCACCTATAGAACGAAGCACTTGACAATAGACTAAGTCTGGTGCGAGACTATATCCTACCAAATAGGAAAAATACCCGTGCTAGGGTAGGATATTAGTTGTTTCTGTTTAATTTATTGCAAACATTGCATTTGTAAACAAAAAGATTTTGCGTGCGCGTGAAGAATTCCTGCGTGAACTATATAGAGCTGTAAATTATTTTCTTTATTAATTTGAATTCACTGTCGTTGTTTAAACCCTTTTAGACTTTTTATAGTCAGTAATTATTACTTATTGTAGATAATTTCGCGTGACTGGCCATGTAAAGGTTTACCTTTTTTCTCTATAGATGCCATCGTACAAATTTAAATTATTTCAAGTGTTGGGTTTTAACAACTCTCTATATATATTTTGATCTAGTCGCGACTGCACTCTATCGCATTTGAACCAGGATTGACAGACGTCATATAGGTTGTATGCGACGCGACATAGATAGCGTTCTACGAAATCGAAAATAGCTGGTTATCTCTTTCCAAAGGGTGATGTGCAATATTTACGGCCCCGTACTGTAATGTGATATGTCATTACATTTTTTACCGCGTGATATTACATCGTACCATTACACATGACTCTAAACATCCATTTGTAATGCCATGCCCTCTAAACATGTGCTCGGAATTGAAATACGATAGTTCAAGCCTTATCGTCCTAGTAATACGGTTCTATTCGTCTTTGTGGTTCTATCGGAGGCTCCGAGCCGCGTTAGATGCGAGTGAGCAGTGCAGAACGAAGCCATGCGCGCGGAATGCCATGAGTGATGCGACATTGTGCGGTTGGTTCTACTGTTCATATAGGTGTCTTTAGGAGTCGGAGCAAATCAAGGGTCCATTTGAAAGGGAATTGCGTGTTCTGAACCTCATATCAATCATAATACCTAGAAATCTATTCCCAATGCTTTGGTTTATTATCTTTTGTGGAGTTGAAGAAAGTCAACAAATCAATCTAGGGGTTGTCCAAAAATTTGGGATTTCGGGGCGGAGTGACTTTATTAAGACATTGCTGATAAGCTTTGTGTCTTGAATAATTTGAACTAGCGAAGTAAGGTCCAAACTCTGCCCATAAAGTTTGAAGGTCTCTTGATAAGTTTTGAAGAACTTTTTGACACATTATAATATTGTATACCGTAGAATAATTACTTTCCTAAGATATTGTAATATAAATTATATAATAATAAATTATTGTACGCCTTAGGGTAGGAAATAGAGATTCTAGGAATGTATCAAACCCAACAGCATTGTACCACCTATTTCCATAGTAAAGAGTATTCTATTCTAGAAGTTGAAGCAAGCTCATTAAGGTCTTAGGGTCTTCAAAATGTTGGTAGGAATCTCGCGCTTGTGGAACTAGGGTAAGTATATCAAGGCTGTGTTGTTTGTGTACAGACACGGCTGGTGGCGTATAGCGGACCCGGATCAGCTGAGAGAGGTGATGGACGCGTTGCACCCGCGCGGCGTGAGGGAGAGGGAGCTGCATGGCTCTCTCTCGCAGCACGTGCCACTGGTCAACAACAAGGTCAGTCAACTTCGAAGATGTCACCTTCCAGTGTTAATGGTTTCTCATTCTCTCCCTTATTTTAACGTCTTTCCCCCCTTTTTTGCTCACTTGACACAGATTATTGCTAGTTTTTAGGGTTCTCTACCTTAAAAAAGGGCCATTTTTTAATACGTATATTTCTTTATAAAAGAATACAATTTTTACATATATATATTAATCGCCAAACTGTGAACAGTTTGTTGGCGATAGGCGCTCTATATATTACTTATTCTATATGTATAAACTAAATCTTTTAATATCATATTTATCTATCTACTATTTTATCATTAAAGGTGTCCAACAACCATGCCTTTAAATTTTTCTTTTCTTAAACTTTAATTATAGGATCACTTTGTTGTCCGTCTGTCTGTGTGTCAAGATCCTTTTGCTGAGGAACGCGTAGAGATATCAAGTTGCAATTAATATTAAATACGCAAGTCTGCCGTAAAAATGAATGTTGTAGGTCAACGCATTAAAAAGATACTGCGTTTTAATTTAGAGAATAAAGTATTTTCCGATATTTTCCTATAGATATTCCCGTTGGAATCTTGAAATTTGGCAATAATTATAATTTGCAGCTGTACATCGAGAGAGGAGACGCCACGGTGACCGAGCTGTCCGTGTCACACCTGGACCGAGTGATAGCACAGCACGGGGGGTTCCCCTCGCCCGACGCGCCCGCAGTGCACTGCGACACCACCGCCATGCGACTAGACATGCAACTGCTCTCCATGGTGAGTTCGCGTCGGGGCGCAGCGACGGTCACCTGGGGGCGACAAAGAGAACAGCCTATATTCGTCCCCACTGCAGGTCTCAGGCCTGCTCTCCTGAAAAGAGTGTATGGGACATAGTACACCACGCGGGACCAGTGCGCATTGGTAGACTTCACATACCTGTTCAAGACATGCAGGTTTCCTCACGATGTTTTCCTTCACCGTTAAGCAATCAGATAATGTACTTGAATTGAAAACCAACTCATAGGTACACGGCTGGATTCGAACCCGGAACCCTCAGATTGAGTCCGCGCCTTATCTACTACGCCACCGATGCTTCTGGGCATTATTATATATAAACATGGAGTTTGATTTATTTTATTATTTGAGACCAGGGGGTGGTCCACCGGGCCCAATCACTCACTGCGACCTTGATAGATCTGTTGTGACCCCAATGTGGTTAAAGCACTTCCCCGAGGACCACTCCGATCATATATCGGACGATATCTCTATAATATACCGTAATATCCATATATTATTATTGTTAATTATGAACAATTTTAATGTATCAATGAGGGGAGCATTTTCTAAGACATGCAACGAAGGAAAATGTTTTATTTATCTATTAAAATATTAAGAACAATTTAAAAAGAGAGCTGTTTTAAATAACGAACCTGTGTAGTGAAACAGCTAGTGGTTATGTATAACGGCTTAGTAAGCAATTCAACCGCGACATATGTATTGAATATTACCGTCTCGCCATCACAGTCCACTGTACTGTAGTGTTGTTTGCAGGTTGAGCAGCTAGAAGAGCGGGTGGCGGCGGCCTCGATGCAGGTGAAGGGTTGGCGTCCGTCGCGCCTGCCGCTCCCGGACGACGCGACCTGCGCCGACGTCATCGCGCGCGCCCGACACAAGCTCGGCTCCATCGAGGCGCACATTGAGCGACGGTATCTCAAACCGCCACTGGTGCAGAGGTATGCTAGGTAAAGTTGCGAGGTTTATATATTACTGTCTGGTGGACGGCGTGCTTTAAATATACTTCGAAATGGAATATTCAATAAAATTGCTATACCTTAAGGCTGCGCCGACCAATCAGTGGCGCCCTTGCTCAACCGTTTTTTGGTTCAAAAATAACTCGAAACCGACTTCAACTTCCCTAAAATTCTACAGCATTCATCCCCTAAAATGTTCACCCTTAGAGATCGAATCTAGATATATATTTGGTTCTAGTTGATTTTCTCAAAAAGCGCTGAATCAATTTCGATAAAACTTATACGGGACTACTTCTGAAGTATGATCTACCAAACAAAAAAGAATCATCAAAATCGATTCATAATTGGCGGAGTTATCGCGTAATATACATATCAATCAATATCTCGCTAACTTATAAGACAACTAAGCGCCGCTCCAGATAAAATCTAATTTAGCTTAAACCTGCGTCAGTAAGTATATCCTTCTTTCGCACGTGTAACCCATCGAATGAAAAAACAAGACTGCAACCTTTTTATTATATATGTATGTATAACCGAACGATTTCGCAAGGATATATAATATAGATACAAGTACCTAGATAGATTTTTAGCTGAACAATAATATCGATTATGGGTACTCGTCATTCTAAAGACGGGATTTCGTGTATTAAAAAGAGATAACAATAGTCACATTTGCACGTCTTGTAACACAGCGCCACTGAACAGTCGATGTAGCCTTAAGTTTTGGACTATTAAAGTATTTGATTAACGGGATCCCGCTCCATTAAAGTTTCATACTAAATTTCTGTAGACATAATCTTCTTTTAAAATATAATATCTGGATTTGTGTAGTAACTATCTAAAAATAGTACATCAGATTGTGATGTCGCGTAATGAGTATCATTAACATACAACTTCACAGTAAATCACAATTTTTATTTGTACACAATCTTTATTATTCTTGTTCAAAGCGCCATCTATGAACCATTAGCTGAGTAACTGCTATTGTAGTTAACTACAAAGTTGTAAATTAATGATATTTATTTCGCGACACTATAATTTCATCTCCTATTTTTAGGTAATTACTTATCAAAGCCAGATATTCTATTTTCAAAGATTATGGCAACAGAAATTTAGTATGGAAGCATTCAGAGCGGAATCCCGTTAAAGATTTGACGAGCGTCAGCGAAATCCCGCAAAATTTATAAACAGACTTGATTTGCGGTGAAGGACTATTTTCGCCTGAAATCTAACCGCAAATGAAAATTAATTTGTGAAAGTTTCTTTTGTTAGTTTTTTTCTCCTATTTTACTTTATTGAATTTTCTATGTGAAATGTATGGGTTTTATTTTCGTACATATTCTAACTAGAGACAAATTCATATATCAGAGCTATGTTTAATTATATCCCACACAAGCTTATTACATTTTATTTTCTTATTTTTCTTGTGTGCATTGAAATTTAATTACACTCGTAGTGAAGAACCGATAACCGGTGGGGAGTAAATGTTCTCGAGTAGCGACCACGTACCAGGGAGTCCCCATACTAGATGGACCGACGACCTGGTTAAAGTCGCAGGGAGTCGCTGGATGCTGGTGGCTCGGGACCTGTCGGTGTGGCGTCCTTCAAAACACCTCGTTTGGTCACAGGGGTGGAGGTGGGGGTATAGGTCTACGTCATGTAGTCAATATCTTATAGAGAAATTTCGCGCTTTTTCAAGCTATATTCCAATTATGTCGCGCCACCTTCAGCGTTTGCTTACGAGTGGCAACACTGGCGCACATTTGTAGTAAAAATCTAAGTTGGGCGTTTTAAATTATTGTAATAGTTCAAATTTGTCTACTCCCTGCTTGAACTCTGGTAATTGTAACTTTCTGTTTGAAAAAATTGATTTAAAAACATATTTTCAAATTACGAGTGTGGGTATGTTCCCTAATGTACCGTTGTATATATAGTTTACCATTTTCTAGTGACATTAATTTTTCGCGTTGTAAAATGCAATATTTTTTAGTGTTGTAAAATGCAATATATTACCAATCTAATTCAGTGTTAATTTACCCCATTTTATGTGTGCCAGTATCTTAATTTTATGTGTGCCAGTATCGTAATGTTATGTGTGCCAGTATCGTTATTTTATGTGCGCCAGTATCGTAATTTCGCTGTTGGTATATTTCCAGTAGCGCGGAGGCGCAGCTCGGGGCAGTGCTGTCCGGGGAGCATGGCAACTCGTCGACACCCTCCCCGCAGAACTCTGACCATGCTAGCGAAGGGAAAGGTACGTTTTGAACTACTACATTGCACAACCATAGACACCGGCCCCGGTATTTCCTCGCGACATAGTAACGGTCATTATCTGGGTCAGTTTCCTCTATGAGTGACTTCCTTGATTGATGTAGGGTATTGTGCCTTTTTTTTGGAAAACTTACAGGATAATAACAAAAATAGAAATTACAAACTAACTTAAAACTGTTCTTAACTACAAGTTTCCACCTGTGGGTGTCTACATAATCTAACGTTATTCTTTAAAATAATGATATTATATTTTACATTATATAGTGAATAAATATAGAGAAAAAGAGATATAAATGTAAATAAGAGATACAAAATGCATATTCCATTCTTCCTTTCCAGATACAAAAGGGATATCCCGCGGTCTGGCCACCTGGCGGGAAGCTCTGTCGCGATGCAACACTGCAGCCCAGCTGGCGCAACTGCTGCAGGCGCTGGAGACGAGCGTGGCCTGGGACAAGAGCATCATGAAGGCCAACTGCCAGTTCTGTCTGTGCGGGGACAACGAGGGCCAGCTGCTGCTGTGTGACGGCTGCGACAAGGGATACCACACGTACTGCTTCAAGCCCAGCATGGACAAAATCCCCGAGGGGGACTGGTGAGGGCCACATGGCTTCAGATACACTTTTTTACATGCTTTGTATTACGTTCTCTTGGATATAATTAACTAAGAAACTAACCTATGACTTCGGGGTCAACTGAGACCACATAGCACTCAGCCCACAGGCTCAGTTGACCTTTTTTGTAAATGGAATGAATGTAAACGGAATGAATGTAAACGGAATGAATGTAAACGGAATGAATGTAAACGGAATGAATGTAAACGGAATGAATGTAAACGGAATGAATGTAAACGGAATGAATGTAAACGGAATGAATGTAAACGGAATGAATGTAAACGGAATGAATGTAAACGGAATGAATGTAAACGGAATGAATGTAAACGGAATGAATGTAAACGGAATGAATGTAAACGGAATGAATGTAAACGGAATGAATGTAAATGAAATGTCCAATCCGTGGGGTCGAGTCGCCTACAAAAATGAAAATTGCACAAAGTCCCTAACTATGTACATAAACAAATCTAATGTCGTATCGAATTGAAACTTTGCGATTGTATGTAAGTCGGATGACAATACAATGATTTGTCACCGACGAGCTGATCTGACCCTGGAGTCAGGAGGTGAATAGAAGAACTCTGCAATGGGTACTGGTAAACTCCTTTAATTGGTGATCATTTGGTTTGAAGAGTTTAGCCCATAAATAGTGGTACACTTTGTGATGAAACCAGAAAGTAGAAAGTGGAACAGATTTTTTAAACTAAAATTTATTCCCTCCTAACGCTATTATGTAAAGTGCTATTTTAATATCTGCTCTACCCTATTGAATATTGTGTCGTTTGTTGATCAGGTACTGTTGGGAGTGCGTGAACAAGGCGCGAGGGGAGCGAGTGTGCATCGTGTGCGGCGGTGCGGCCGGTGGTAGGACCATCCCGTGCGCGCTCTGCGTGCGAGCGTACCACCAAGACTGCCACTACCCGCCACTGTTGAAGGTACCGACACATTTAGATTAAAAAAATTATCTGGTTTTGTGTCCTGTAAATATTTTCTGTGTACAATCAATTGTTTAAAAAAACTGCATTTTTCAAATATAAATACAGTCAAAACCTGATATAGCGACATTGAAGGGACCGTATAGTTGCCGACGTTATATCCGATAGTTGTTATAAGCAATACACATACATACATACAGTTATATTAGTTTTGTGGTTATATTATTATAGGAACATATCTATCTAGTATAGGTATAGGTTATGTATGTGAACTTGTTGTCAAATGAAATGTTAGAAAGAAATAAAAATATTTATTAAGAAATAATTAGAATACAAAATGTACTTAGCTGCTTACAGTACGGGTTATAAGACTACAATAGTTTTTAAAGTAATCAGTCATTTTAGTCTGTTTTTTTGCGACATGATAACGCATAAATACACGGTCTAATCAACAACACTTATAAATCAAGCTGTCGCTCACGCAGTCATTTAGAGCACTAAACAATTGGTGTAAAATATGCAAGGTCAAATGGCCGGGAAGAGGTTAGGATAAGGTGGGAGAAAGTTCGTAGGTAATAATACGCGCCTAATTATTCCTGAAATGCTTATCAATAAGATTTAAAATGGTCCGTATTGTTTTGTTTTGCTGGGACAAGAAGCGGTTGGTCGTTATAGTCGATGAATATCGATAAAGTTTCGTCGTTGTAAGCGATATGTCGCTGTATCCGATGTTGTTATAGCTGGTATGTTTGCTAAATAGTTTACTAGAGATTCCGGCGGGACTTTACAATCTGGCTGTAATAACCGATCGGTCGTTGTAAACGATGTCGTTATAATCGGTTTCGACTGTAGTAATATTGTGTAAATTTTTGGGGATGATCGGAAAAGGATACAGACAACTGTTTATACGCATCGAATGAGCAATTCGCGTAAGATATCTAAAGTCCACGCAATGAAGTCGAGTTTAATACGAATTTCTTACGATTAAGTTGACATGTAAAGTAAAAACTCTTTAATAAATAGGTAAAAACTATGTATGTATTTGTGTGTGTAGAACCCTCGCGGCAAGTGGTACTGCGCGCAGTGTATCTCCCGCGCGCCGCCCAAGAAGCCGCGCAACGCCAAGAAGAGGGACAGCAAGGGCAGGGCCGGGGACAGCGCGGACCTCGACCACAGCATGGTGCCCAGGTGAGGGACATAGCACGCGTCGTATGGTGCACAACAAGATTTTCCGTATTTTTGAATCATTCGTTCTCCGATGTTGTCATTATAACTTGAAATGTTCTTTATCCGTTTCACGCAGAAAAATAAAACCGGAAATTAACGCACCAAAAAGCTTCAAATTTTAACTATTTTATTCCTAATATGAGGTTACTTTACACCTTTTTTTTTAAAAAAAAAAGTAAAGTTATAAATACAAAAAAATACAAAAATATTTACTGGATAAACAATTTTATAACAATAGTATAGACATACAGTCTGTGATATGGGTGAAGCCCTGTGCGACAGGTGTAGGCTCTCTCTATGGATGACATTTTGCTTTGTTATGTACAATATTTTTAACATTTTTTAAAAACATGCTTTACAAGTAGGGTGAGTGTGTGTGTGTGAGTGTGTGTGTGTGAGTGTGTGTGTGTTTAGGGGGCTGCCACCAAGTGACAGCTTTCACTTAACAATCATGTGTGAGGTGAATGAAAATCAGCTATTAAAAAAATCGCTGGAAATGATGAAACCGCTTATTTCTCACTTACTCTTACTGAGAGAACGATGTCAATCATTGTATGTTATGTAACAGACCCCTGGTGGTTTCAAAAACTCATTGCAAAAGACCGATTCAAAAATACCAAATTTAGTAAGTCGAACGAATATCAGTAGAAATGGAGCGCTCGTGGCGTGTTATCATTAACAGCCTAAAGCTACAATCCGGCCGAATACTTTTGCCTAATATTCGGCTATTCGGTCAGGGGGCTCGCCGAATATTCGGTATTCGGTATACTGCCGAATACACGTCGTTGCAAGCCTAATTATATGACATACTATTTCAGAATTTCTCTACGTGATAAGGTCCGGAATGAGGAAATCCGTAGACGAACGAAGGTCACCGACATAGCTCGACGAGTCAGTGAGCTGAAGTGGCAATGGGCAGGTCACATCGCTCGAAGAACCGATAACCGGTGGGGAGTAAAGGTTCTCGAGTGGCGACCACGTACCAGGGAGGCCCCATACTAGAGAGACTGACGACCTGGTTAGAGTCGCAGGGAGTCGCTGGATGCAGGTGGC
Source organism: Carcina quercana (assembly GCA_910589575.2). Taxonomy (NCBI): domain Eukaryota; kingdom Metazoa; phylum Arthropoda; class Insecta; order Lepidoptera; family Depressariidae; genus Carcina; species Carcina quercana. The sequence continues at coordinate 1,560,006 of OU342454.1, read as the reverse complement.
TCGGGACCGGTCGATGTGGCGTACCATGAGGTAGTCCTATGTCCAGCAGTGGACGTTTCCAGGCTGATGATGATAACTATTTCAGAATAAACCACACTGAATAAATAAATTCAACGAGTGCTCTGTGTATTACTATATCGTATGTTTGTCAGTCCGTCTGTGTCGCACGCATCAACGTCTACCACGGCGGAAGAGTGTTCGTCGAGCGCGCTCCACACGCCGGAGAAGTGCGAGCTCGACAAGGAGGAGGCGTGCGCGCCCGCGCCGGCGGCCGCGTGCGCGCCGGCGACCCCCGCGTGCGCAGGCGCAGACACCGAGAACGGACTCAACCATCATCCAGGTAATACTACACTCACTTATGTCATGTTATAAACTGCTACAATTCATCAGCCGTGGTAGCTCAGTTGAGTAGAACGTCAGTCCTTGAACAATCGATGTTTTCCTTCACCGTTAAGCAATCGGATAATGTACTTGAATTGAAAAACAACTCATAGGTACACGGCTGGATTCGAACCCGGTACCCTCAGATTGAGAGTCCGCGCCTTATCCACTGCGCCACCGACGCTTTATAAAGTAAATAAATAATGTATTTATGTGTCAGCGCCCCCAGACTTGCCGGAGGACGGCCCGCCGCCCGAGAAGCGCCGCGCTCTGCAGTTCGTGGGCGGCAACGGAGCCCTGCAGCACGACGAGCGGGACCAGAGCCTCGAGAGTGAGTCTCTGAATGCGTATGACGTACCAATCATTACCAATGGCACACGGCAGGAGACAAAAACAATGTTTGTGAATACCGTCTCACTCAAAATGTCCAAAAACTTAAACTTCCTTATAGATAAAAACACGGAGCAGATTAATCCAGTGGAGGTTGCATGCTGGGTGCCTCCATTTTGGGCATACGCGAGGAATTTTGTGCTCAATCAAATTATGCATTGTTATTAAAAGCAAATTACTACAAGTTTACGTTTTACACAAAAGGTTTAATAATATTTCACAGGTATCACATTTAATAAAACAACATGTTCTGATTTTAAATTTCTGAGACATGCGCGTTGATGTCTTTTCATTTTGTCTCTTTCTGATACACGATATGAACATTAGTGCTGTCGCAGATAACCTCGCCTACCACAAATCGGCACATTTTTCAGACCAAAACCGCGTTCATGCTCTCTCCAGACATATTCCTTGGGTAAAAGCTTATAGCAAAGGTAGGATAGTGCAATAGTGAAGTGATTAACGTTCAATATTTAAAAAAAATTACATACTGTTCCGAAAAACAAAGGTACACGAATTATTACAATATACGATCAGTAATTACGGGTCATTGTACGAAATTCTTCCTGCTGCGTGACCACACTCTTACTCATCATAAATAATGATAAGTAGACGATGGATGTCTATGGTATTGATAATGATTGGTACCTCAGAACCAGATTGTATCATCTACATCTTTGACAAGTGGAATTCCACCGCTGAATATCAGTGTAACATGACCTAGAGACGGCCACGAGTGACTTCAACGAGGGATATAATTCCGACGTTCAAAAGGTCATTTTACGAAGCCACAAAAGGATATGAGATAATAATATTATAAAGACTTTAGCAATCCATAGAATTATAACTAAGGTTATGGAATATAGCGACATCTATCCGTTAAATGTAAAAAAAAACATTTGATCAAGGTAGGAAGAGAAAATGACAACAATACATTTTATTATCGACACAAAACCAGTATGTATTACCAAAATATTTTAATCTATAAGATGGAGTTTACATAGAAGCTAACCACATAAAGCTATACTCGTCGCTCTTATTAGAAATGGCCTTTGTGAAAAGGGGACAACTTTATTTCGGGATAGTCATCCGATGTCAAGGTTTTAATCTCTGTGTGCATTACTGATGTCATGCCATGAGTATAATCCGACTAAATTTAGCCACATTTAATGTGATTAGCTGCTTTATACTTACTAGAGCTTTTCAATTTTGTAGGATAAATTGTGCAAACATTAACCAATCGTCGCTTAAATGCATTAGTATAAAGTATGGCCACTGAGAGCGTATCCTAGAATTTGTGTTTTTTCGTAGTAATTTCAAGTAAAGGGGGTAAAATTGTTCCAAGTAATTCTTGAAGACACCATGATCAGTAAGCTCAAACAAAAACAAGAGAAGAAATAAGTTCATTCAAATGTCTTGTGATATTATTAAGTTTCTGGCAGCATTTTGAAGCGACTGTCCGGTCCGTTTTTCTGTGAGAGCATAAGAACGCAATTCGTTATAGATTTTACTCGATGAACTTATAATTGACAGACCGACTCGCTTCATCAGGACGCCGCATGTCATCTAGCTTCTACATTTAACGGATAGATGGCGCTGTATTCCTAAAAAGGTCTGTTTTGTTACTACGCGTGCGCAACTTTGTTTGGCGCCATTTTGAAGCGAGTATCCATTCGTTCCGTTTTCCGTTATCGATTTTACTCGATGATCTTAAAATTGACCGACTGACTCGCTCCATTAGGACGCCGCATCTCATCTAGCTTCTACATTCAACGGATAGATGGCGCTGTATTCTTAAGATGGTTGTATGTGATTAAGTAAAATTGATGAAGGACTATTGCGGTTTTAGGCGAAGACCAGGACAGTGAGAACATCCCGCTGCTGTCACGCGCCAAAAAGGAGAAGAACAGCGCCAAAAAACTAGTCAAGGACTTGCAATTCTGCAAGTGAGTCCCCCGAATATGTTTGAACTACACCACCACTCATATAAGCAAATATAAATAATTGTTTCATAGCAATAACGTTGTTTTCGATTCGGATTGAGAGGACAAACGAAGCTGCAAGTTACAGTGAGATCTTTTCAGGGCCTCTATTAATTAAACAAAGTTAATCTTGAAGAAAAAAAATAGATGGCGCTGACTTTTGTCTGTATTTGAAAGGGGAATTTTGGTAGCGCCATCTAGTTTCTTTTGATGAAACTTCAACTGACACGCTGTCATGAAATCTCACTTTGGAATGCCGGGTGGAACAAGAGACATTTCGCGAATGTATGAAGCCCCGGCCTGGACTTGGTACGCTTATTATGAAAAAACATTATTAGCTTAAAAAATTATTAAAATTATCAATTAAATGTGTTCTATCATTTTTTTGATATAATGGTCTATTTTTTTGTACAAAAATGAAATATATTTTTTATCTCAATACAGGCAATATTTAACCTAAATCTAAAGATGGCGTCAATGAAATGTGCCTTTTTCAACATAGTAAAAAAAGGATGATTATGTACTAACAAAATACTATCATAAAAGCAATTCCAGTATTTTTGTCGCAATCATTAGATTATTGCTTGAATTATTGAATAGTGTACAAAATACAGGGCAGGTTTGAAACTTGTCTTTTGTATAATGAACTTGTGTTTTTTATGAACATCGACCCTCAGAATCAAAACATGTTATTGCTAATGAGCTTTATAAACCAGACAATTTTAAACTTACTTTAGACTATTCACTGCACTTAACACTGACAGCTATGCTTCGACCTTTAAATTAATAATTTTAGAAAACTTTTGTCATAAAAGTAAAATTTAATTTAGACACCGTCTGTGCAATTTTAAAAAAAGTGTTACGATTTTAATTTATAACACTTAAGATGGTCTGTCATTTTTTTATTTTCAGTGTCAAAATAGCGATGGCAGTAAGTTTAGATTTCATTGAATATACCAATACACATAGGAAAACAAAAATTATTTTAGTTCAATAATTTTTCCCAATTACACTTGTCTGAAAATCAAATTTTTCTTTTAATGGCAAAATGTAAGTTAAAGATTCTTAGAAATTACTACACGGTCTATAAAAATATTTGCCCTCAAATGCACCATTTCTCAATAAGTTGCTAACAAAATATTTTGAAGAAAAAAAGCCTGCCTATAAAAACAGTTGTGAACAAATGCTGTTATATAAGTTCGACAGTACAACAATTTACTTGGTTTTTACAGTTCTTAACTAAATTTAGTATTCTCTTCTCTTTTTTCACTATGAAATTAGAGAAGGACAACACCATTTCAAGTGTTCTTAAATAAAGTTTTAAAGAATCGTGGTCGTTGCTCGTCATAATTTTTATAAAACTGAAAGTTTTACAAATATAAAATAAAATATTGCCTTGTTTATAAGCTTTTTATACACAAAAGTACATTTGTAATTTAATTCTGATTGGTGTAGTTCGAATATGTGACGGTTTTATTGTTGTCTCGTTCTAACATCTAGCTGTCTTCTTCTTTTCTTTTAAGTTAACAATCTTCTCATTTACCTTTTCTTTAATCAAATTTATTTAATTTCTTGTGCACTTTTTTACACTCTTTTTTTAGCATAGGATTGATTAAAATAACGTACAAAATTGACGTAAGAAAACGCCGCCATTTTTGTCATTTAGTAAAAATATAACATTTCTTTTTACCTTGATTTTAAAATGGCATTATGACAAATTATTATTATGTCAATTTTGTAATTATACCTATTATTATTATTATTTTAGTTTATAGTTAATCCTTTTCACTGCACGCTATTTAAATTATTTTATAATTTCCTCTGCTCAATTTAGAAATAACTAATTCTAACCCACATTTTTAGCTAGATAATTGATTGTTATTTATTCCTATTATATGTACAAGTGGCGCCTTCTAACACAACTAATGTAGAGGAAAATTTTACAGGAGGAATGTAAAAACTGGGGACTCAAAAGCTCAACTAATCTCAATCGAGGGGAAATATTTGGAAGGAATATAGAAACCCCAATTAAACTCCATTGTATATAGAAACTGGCGCTTCAAATCCCAACTAATACCAATCGAGGGGGAATGTTTCGACGGAATATAGGAGTTCAAATTAAATTCCGTCGATGGCAATGTAGAAACTGGCGCTTCAAATCCCAACTAATACCAATCGAGGGGGAATGTTTCGACGGAATATAGGAGTTCAAATTGAATTCCGTCGATGGCAATGTAGAAACTGGCGCTTCAAATCCCAACTAATACCAATCGAGGGGGAATGTTTCGACGGAATATAGGAGTTCAAATTGAATTCCGTCGATGGCAATGTAGAAACTGGCGCTTCAAATCCCAACTAATACCAATCGAGGGGGAATGTTTCGACGGAATATAGGAGTTCAAATTGAATTCCGTCGATGGCAATGTAGAAACTGGCGCTTCAAATCCCAACTAATACCAACCGAGGGGGAATGTTTCGACGGAATGTAGGAATTCAAATTAAATTCCGTCGATGGCAATGTAGAAACTGGCGCTTCAAATCCCAACTAATACCAACCGAGGGGAAATGTTTCGACAGAATATAGGAATTCAAATTGAAATCCGTCGATGGCAATGTAAAAACTGGTGCCTCAAATCCAAACTAATACCAACCGAGGGGGAATGTTTCGACGGAATATAGGAATTCAAATTAAATTCCGTCGATGGGAATGTAGAAACTGGCGCCTCAAATCCCAACTAATACCAATCGAGGGGGAATGTTTCGACGGAATATAGGAATTCATATTAAATTCCGTCGATGGGAATGTAGAAACTGGCGCCTTAAATCCCAACTAATACCAATCAAGCGGGAGGAAATGTTTCGACGGAAACATTCAAATTAAATTCCATCGATGGGAATGTAGAAACTGGTGCCTCAAGTCCCAACTAATACCAATCAAGGGGGAGTGAATGTGTCGACGGAAATATTCAAATTAAATTCCATCGATGGGAATGTAGAAACTGGTGCCTCAAGTCCCAACTAATACCAATCAAGGGGGAGTGAATGTGTCGACGGAAGTATTCAAATTAAATTCCGTTGATGGGAATGTAGAAACTGGCGCCTCAAAGGCAAATTAATTCAAATCAAAGTGTAATACTGGGGCTGCATACAAAACGTTATCTTCCCAACTAACACTATGTGTAGGTATTTGTTAATGTGTATTGTACGTCGGCCCCAGGAGCCTACTCCTCGAGATGGAGTGCCACGAGCACGCCTGGCCGTTCCTCGTGCCGGTCAACACGAAGCACTTCCCGCAGTACAAGAAAGTGATCAAGTGCCCCATGGACCTCTCCAGCATCAAGCGGAAACTGCAAGACAACATGTGAGACAAGACGCTGTTCATGTTTTTTTTCTTCAGAATTCAATATAAACAAAAAAAGCCACGGTAGAGCGTCGGACTTTAAACAATCGAGGTCTGCGTTCGATCCTGGCTCGTACCAATGAGTTACAATTTGTTGGCTTGTACATTGGCTTTTCGGTGAAGGAAAACATCGTGAGGAAACCTGGCACACTCCTGAGAAGAAATTCAAAGGTGCGTGTGGTCACTGGTCCCGCGTGGTGTACTATGTCCCATACACTCTCTGTAGGAGAGTAGGCCTGAGACCTGCAGTGGGGACATAGGCTAGTGATGATGATTGACAAATTCTTAAACAGCTACTATAAGACACTATTGGAAAATACACTTTTCCCCTGATCTGACAGGACCCTGAAACAATTCTGTCTTGGTTACAGCTACAAATGTAAGGAAGAGTTCGCATCCGACGTGCGCCTCATCTTCAGCAACTGTGAGGTGTTCAACGAAGACGATAGCCCGGTGGGTCGCGCCGGACACTTCATGAGACAGTTCTTCGAGCAAAAGTGGACCAACAAGGATCAGATGTAATCTTGACAGGTCTCAAACTCATATTTGACGTTTCAACGGCCCGATGCGCAGGATTCGAGTCGACCCTATTGAAAATATTAACATCTGTACTCAATCTTGAACGTGATCTATAAATACGGCCTATAATCTTATCTTGGGACTAAATCTCAAATGCGGATTTTTATTCGTTAGATGTGATGATGATGTAATCAAACACTCCAATCTCAAGATAAGATTCCATAGGATATTTTGTTGAGTAATCCTATTACATTACTCAACAAAATCTACTGTAATTCTTGAGTATATTTTATAGGTACGATCTTGAGTGTTTTTGGAAAGAGATTTTGAATGTAAACTCTAATTCTAGAATGATGCGTATAGAAGGGTTGGAGTACCATACAAAAGATTTGTACACATTACCAGCACAATCTGAGGGTTCCGGGTTCGAATCCAGCCGTGTACCTATGAGTTGTTTTTCAATTTAAGTAACATCGTGAAGAAACCTGCATGTCTTGAACAGGCATGTGAAGTCTACCAATGCGCACTGGTCCCGCGTGGTGTACTATGTCCCATACACTCTCTGTAGGAGAGTAGGACTGAGACCCTGCAGTGGGGACGTATATAGGCTGTTACATGACCAGCACAATGACAAAATATTATATGCTCCGAGCTTAATAATAATTTATTATTTGCAGCAAATGATGATGATGGGATACATGGGGTGGTGCTATTCTGACGCCGAGAATACCCAATGTATACCAATAAATCAAATTAAAGCAATCCACCTCCATCAAAGTTTCATACCAAATTTCTGTTGCCATAATCTTTTACAATATAATAGCTGGCTTTGTGCAGTAACTATCTAAAAATAGGACATCGGATTGTGATGTCGCGAAATGAGTATCATTAACATACAACTTCACAGTGAATCACAATGTTCATTTTAAACACTTTTTTTCTTTCGATTATTGTTCAAAGCGCCATCTATGAACCATTATCTGCGTAACTGCTATTGTAGCTAACTATAAAGTTATAAATTAATGATATTTATTTCGCGACACTATAATTTCGTCTCCTATTTTTAGGTAATTACTGAACAAAGCCAGCTATTCTATTTTAAAAGATTATGGCAACAGAAATTTAGTAAGGAAGCATTAGGAGAGGGATAACGTTAATCACTGATTCATTTGCTGCAAACAACAAAACTAAATTAACTAAAATTTATGACATTTGCAATGTGCACCAATTTTTTGATGAAAAAAGACCACCTTACGAACACAGAGTATCCAACAGCTTTTTTAAGCTATTTATCGACGTGATGACGTAATGAGAAACCGAAATTGATTTAAACACGACGCATACTTTTAGCGGAAGCTTTTGTACGTGTTGAAAAAAACTGACTTTGTACATTCCAGATTTTGTGAAATGTATTTTTTGAGCTTTTTTTGAGTTCACAGTTAATACTTTAATAATTTGAACAATGTTATCGATTCTAGAACTCATGCTGTACAACAATAAATTTAGCACTACTAAAATCTTATTACGTCCTTTGCTTATGCTGGGTTGAAAAGGGATGGCAATACTTGTAGTTGAAAGAACTTATGTCTTAGATTGACTTTTATGGTGTTTTATAGAAAAATCTTTTTTATGTAAATGATATCTATTATTTTTTAAGGCTAATCAATCAATCACTTCTATGAAAAAAATATCAAGATTATTTAAAGTTTGGAAACGAAACTACGAAATGGTTTGTGATTTTACATATATTTTTATACTACCCAAGTGTAATTTAATTTAAAAACTTTATTTTTGTATAAAGAATGTGAACTCAAAAATGTCTCAAAAATACGTCAAAAACTCGACTATACGTTCGGAATCTCATTGTAAATTACTTTATTCTGGGAATGTGATTCTTATATACTAAGAAGTAAAGCATAAATTTGCGTGAACGCACAGAGAAAGAGAGTTAAAAAAACTCTATGTAAATAAATTTAGATTTTAAGATTTAGAAATATTAAAAAGAAGTATTAGATATTATAATTAAGGTAGAAACTACTTAAATGTCTTTTTTATTTATAGGATTTATTCAATTGCTGTATGACGAAATTAATTTGAATGGGTTGTGTTTGTCATTGCTAATAACTTTTTTAAATTGCATCGATTCTTCCGAAACAAAACAGTATAGAGGTATTTAATAGCTTTGATTTCACAAGCCGTTAAACTGAGTTTAGATTAGTTGTCTTTTTCTCGATTTTGCGATTGTTAAATGAAGATTTTAGTTTTAGAGCGTGTGTTTTAGAATCGACACCAGCTTTGCTAAAATATTGACCCGACATGAGTTCTTCGTTCGATCGCCATGAAATTTGGCACTTGGCTGTTATAAATTCTGTAATATTTCAACTCCAATACTAGATATACTAGTTGAGATATAAAGTATTCGACCTATATGGTCAAGAGTGAGAGAGATATAGTCTATGAGAGAGAGGCGTATTTTTAGCGAGGCACTAAGTCTGAAAACAAAACGGGGAAGGTAAACTAGATGGCATTAGTGTAGCACAACCGGGGAATACCCGCCATTGTAAGACGAAATGTGGTGAGCGTAAACTCTTAAACTGGAACTGGATACTTTGATAACTCAATTTCGAAATTAATCCAGTTTTTATGTGGAACAGAGAATCACACAAAATCTCATTTAGAGTTCTTGTAATTTAGAATAGATGCAAAGTTATTAGCAGGGATAATTCACTATAGAACCATTCCGGAATTAATAACACTTTTCTATGACGTGTATATAAATAATTTTGCAACGAAATCAGTATTCTTTACTCGTTCTCTTTAATAAGTTGCATTTTTTGCGAAAAAGAAAAAAATTGAAGTTTTTTTTGCGGTGGCCAGTTGAAAAGCGATTTTTTACTATTATAGAAATGAATGTGTGTAAAAAAGTGTAGCTGTTTTAAAAAATGTCGTAGAACAGTATATATTCGTGATTTTTAGTGTGTGTAAGCGTAGTGTAGGACGCCCTATAGTGGTTTAGTGTATGTGGTTAAGAAGCAAACAGTTTTTTTAACTGTGACTTTAATATATCTGTCTCTTTTCTTGTTGGGGAGAATTAGCGCCATGTTTTAAATGAAGACTTTGAAAATATCGTGGGCGGTTTAGATATTAGAGAAGGATATTTCGGGGGGGGGGGGGGGGGGTGAAAATAGAGGGACTCTATCCCAACAGTGGGTTTGCTTTAAGTGCAGAGGGATAACGAGAGTATACGGACAAAAACATATATTAAAATGGCGCTAGTTGACTCAGTTTTGCTGAAATGATATTTCATTTCAATTTTAGTGTCAGAGAATCGGAAAGTTTTTGTCTTGAAAAAAATATATTTATTATAGGTAATTTTTGTTTTTGTCCCCGCGAATCTATATGTTAAAATACGATAAAAGTAAGAAGTATCATTTTAGCAACTTTGAAAATATGTAATAATTAAAAAATATGTATAATGTTTTAAATAACAAATGTCCCCACTAAGTCGATTTTGTGTACAGTTGGGAATGTATGAGGAAAATTGATAAGTTTTCGTCCTTCCATAAATGTTTTAAATCAAAAACTGGTCAGTCGTAAAAAAAGAAACAAGACACTTTTAATGATTTCCAACAAAATGCGAACACACAATTGAAAATTAAATATTTTGTCGCAACGCCTGATGAAGAATATTAGCAATGCGATGTGAAGTTTTTTTTACAAAATAAGACAAAATATAAGTTTTTTTTTAACTAGCAATGATACCTAAATATTTTAGATGTATGTATTTTAAAACCAATATCTAAAGCTGCCGCTTTTTAAAATACGAACAGTTTTTGTGAATAACTGTTTTCTTTTTTAAAAAATTGTAAAATTTTCATTTTTAATTTATTATAAGTTTTATTTATTTGGAAGTGATTTAAAATTACTTAAGTATGCCGGTTTTTTTAAATTTCGAATATACATATTACATTGAATTTTAAAGTACGATGGTCAAAACCTTGGTCACATTCAAATGTGATATGTATCCGTTAAATTGACGAATTTAGGTATTGCTGTCTCCTTCTTAATTCGAAATATAAAAAGGGATGCCGAATCCTAAATTCTGTTTAAAGTTCATTCATCATAACTAGTCCTATGCAGTCATATCATGTTGGTCTCCGCTAAGGGACTTCTAATAATGAACGGTCTATGTAGAAGATTTTAATAAATGTATGTCATTATTATATAACTACGATAACGTGAAAATTAGATTATTTCTGTCGGAAATTGATTTGAATCTAATTTCGGACTTTAACCATCCATAAATAAATATAATAATAAAATACAAATCTAATGTAGCTAACTATTTTTCAAAAGAAAATAATACAACGATCCCAGTCAGAATTATGGAAAAAGAAAAGGATTTTTGCTAGTTAATAAAATGTGTAAACAATACGCAACAACAGCTTTTTCTCGCGAAATCAAAAATAAATATAATTATAAACAGCTGTTGGATTATTTTACATTTTTTAAAGTCTCATAAAACAACTATTATTTCATGACAAGTAAATGTTTTACAATCCACAAGTCGTATTATCTTTTGTATCGGTAAAATTGACTTGAAAGCTAAAGAACCATTTTGAATTTTAAAATTCGAATAAAAACATTCTTTACACTATGTATTTGTTGTCATGGACGTAATGACAGTCATTTATTGATAAATTGATCGTTCTTCCTTTTCCCTCCTTTTTTGTATTGGTTTCCATTCGACAGTGTTGTGACACCCTAAGGATCTCACTTCACATGTCAGTGATTAGTGTTTCTGAAAAAACATATTTGGACATTTAAAAACTAAAGAATAATATAGTTAGATCTAGCTAAGCATTTTTTTCTCGTCAACTGAACATAATATTTTCGCTGTCACTTTCGTCTTGTATTTTAGTAAGGTTTTTTTTATTAACTTATTTCAATAACAAATCTCTTTAGTCTGTAATCTCTTCGCCAAGAACCAAACAGCGCCATCTTTAATTGCTAGTAGTTAAACTTTGAAAGTAATCTCAAAGAGACTTTATTTATATTATCTCGACATATCTAGACACAAGTATTCGTATTTTGTTTATTGATCTTTTTTATTCTAATTTGTCTGATCATTTGATAAATGCTACAAATATTGCACGATCTTATTTTCGTCTGTCTATACTCAAATGGTTATTGCCAAGTGCAAAAAATACATTCATCGTGAAAATGCAAATCAATTAGGTTTGAGTATTGGCGTAACAATACTAAATAGTTCACGAGATTAAATGAAAGATGGCGCTGATTAGTTTTTTTAAGTAGTCCACCTCATCTGTTACTGCCAGTGTAGATGTTTTTAGCGCAAGCGAATACGGGCGTGGAAGCATTGTATGTAAACGAAAACGATTGATGTTGTGTGAATCGGTTGATTTTAACTATAAAAGTGAATATATAAATTATATAATTACGAATAAATAAAATAATTTTTGAAGCACTCCACTCTCGTTTTATTTTTCTTCCTCAAAGTTTTTTAAAATGTATGATGGGGCACTTGGCCTTCATCTCACCTGATGGTAGGCCGTTGGGTGGTAAGAGTGCGCACCCAGATGCCTTAATCTAAGGAGCTGGCTCTGCTACCTTTCATATCAGAACACAACACTGCTGTTGGACGAAAGACTTAGGTAAACCTTAAGACCAATTTATCAAGAGACGAAAAGGGATCAATAGGTTTAAATATGAACATGGACAAGACCATATCATGACGTCAATGTTACACCTATGCTACAAGAAATATGTGCAGTAACAACAGAGTGGAAAATAGAAAAAATTCGCTTGAAAGGAACTCTTAAACAGTGCACTTTAGAGCAAAACTAACGAAATTTTCATCCCCCTTTAGGAAACGCAGGCCGTTTATTTTTCTCCTTCAGAAAATCTATAACCCACGGGAAACTGATACATCATTAAAATCGTAGCAATAGAAGTCTATCGCTCAGACAACTGCACCACGGAGGACGATTGGATATCGCCGATACGTGGTCGCCATTACGGATTTCTATGTCTGTCCGTGCTTTTGTCACAGCTGATTATCTCAGGAGCTCGACTTGAAATTTGGAATAGTTGTGGCGAACAGTTGCCGCAATTGAAATAATTAACGAAATATTTTTATTTAAAATGTACCAAAAGGTTAAAATTTAAGTTTACGCGTTTTAAATTCAAAGTTCTGTGAGGTTAATACGTAACAAATATTAGGAGTGCATAAGAGAAAGGATATCACTGCTGCGCGTGAGTAAAATAATACAAAAGCAAGCATATCTACACCAATCACATTTAAACAGGTAGAGCGAGACAGCACTACTGCTTACAAAGCAATAGAAGAGATAAATACAGTATCTACGCTTGCGTCTGCAAATACATCACTCAATACATACTCAAGAGCGGTGCGGAAATACGCTAAATACACTACGCACACAGCGACAAACCGCTCTGCATACACTGATCTCCTTTCTTATTCTGCGAGCCTAGTACATATTCGCCGCTCTCAGGCTCATCCGTTTTGAAAATTACGACAAACTTATTGGAGAACTCCATTTGTCTATACAAGTCTGGTACTATCCAGGTATGACTAGTGGGAACGAGCAATCGCATTCAAACAGGCAGAGCGAGACTCGCGATAGAAAGAGATAAATATAGTATCTACGCTTGCGTCTGCAAATACATCACTCAACATACTCAAGAGCGGCGGAAATACGTTAAATACACACGCACACAGCGACAAACCGCTCTGCATACACTGATCTCCTTTCTTATTCTGCGAGCCTAGTACATATTCGCCGCTCTCAGGCTCATACGTTTTGAAAATTACGACAAAATTGGAGAACTCCATTTGTCTATACAAGCCTGGTACTATCCAGGTATGACTAGTGGGAACGAGCAATCGCATTCAAACAGGCAGAGCGAGACACGCGATAAAAAGAGATAAATATAGTATCTACGCTTGCGTCTGCGAACACAACAGCTAACCAATACTCACACAGCAGCGTCAATACACGACGCACACAAGCGAGCAACCGCTCGCAACTCCACTGACCTACTTTGGTTTATGGGAGCCTGGTACAATCGGTGTATGACTAGTGGGAACGAGCAATCGCATTCAAACAGGCAGAGCGAGACACGCGATAGAAAGAGATAAATATAGTATCTACGCTTGCGTCTGCGAACACAACAGCTAACCACTAACACAACTAACAGAAGTTTTTCTGTTTTCTCGGCCCATTCTTATATAATAAACTAAACAAAAATCTGTCAATCTACCCTCTATCTAAAACATTATGCAAACAAAAGGTTTCTATTTGGCTGCAGAGTAACAATTATGATGACACGGAGGAATTGCTGAAAATCATCTCTTAAAAATACAACCTTATTATAAACTATATCTATTTTAGGATAACTAATATACACAAAAAATATTAACTTTATAAACTCAAAGTAGTATACTACAAATAATATTATATGTAATTCTAACTATAAAATACACCACACACCCTCTCACACCATCCACGCACACACTCACCCTACACACCGAGAGGTACACCCACACACTCACACACATACTTTATTATATGTATAACTTAGTGCTTAAATAATAAACCAAATATTGGTTATTTGAACTTATAAATTATATAATCCGGAGGGGTGAGGCGCTGGATGCTGAAATACAGGTTTCTACCTAGTTCAGCAACGGAGGCCTTTACACTTAATTTTGTCCAAATTTTTAAACATAAGTAGTTTATAAGTAAATTGTACCTAAATTTTTTGGAGAATAAATACTTTTTATTATTATTATTATAACCAATACTCACACAGCAGCGTCAATACACGACGCACACAAGTGAGGAACCGCTCGCAACTCCACTGACCTACTTTGCTTTATGGGAGCCTGGTACAATCGATGTATGACTAGTGGGAACAAGCAATCGCATTCAAACAGGCAGAGCGAGACACGCGATAGAAAGAGATAAATATAGTATCTACGCTTGCGTCTGCGAACACAACAGCTAACCAATACTCACACAGCAGCGTCAATACACGACGCACACAAGCGAGGAACCGCTCGCAACTCCACTGACCTACTTTGGTTTATGGGAGCCTGGTACAATCGATGTATGACTAGTGGAACGAGCAATCGCATTCAAACCGGCAGAGCGAGACACGCGATAGAAAGAGATAAATATAGTATCTACGCTTGCGTCTGCGAACACAACAGCTAACCAATACTCACACAGCAGCGTCAATACACGACGCACACAAGCGAGCAACCGCTCGCAACTCCACTGACCTACTTTGGTTTATGGGAGCCTGGTACAATCGGTGTATGACTAGTGGGAACGAGCAATCGCATTCAAACAGGCAGAGCGAGACACGCGATAGAAAGAGATAAATATAGTATCTACGCTTGCGTCTGCGAACACAACAGCTAACCAATACTCACACAGCAGCGTCAATACACGACGCACACAAGTGAGGAACCGCTCGCAACTCCACTGACCTACTTTGGTTTATGGGAGCCTGGTACAATCGATGTATGACTAGTGGGAACAAGCAATCGCATTCAAACAGGCAGAGCGAGACACGCGATAGAAAGAGATAAATATAGTATCTACGCTTGCGTCTGCGAACACAACAGCTAACCAATACTCACACAGCAGCGTCAATACACGACGCACACAAGCGAGGAACCGCTCGCAACTCCACTGACCTACTTTGGTTTATGGGAGCCTGGTACATCTCAGAACCTGTCGGCCGCCAGCTATAGAAATTGGGAGAATCTGTACCAGTATTTCTATCAAGAGAAATTCATAATCACCCATGTAGGAAAATCTAATAAAACACTTCTTTGTATAGTTTACGTTTATTATTAAAGTTCCTACTTTTAAAATTAGCGCACCAGCTCGTATCGGCGAATTATTTGAAAATATACTTAATTTAAAAAAGAATAGTATGTATTGAGTTTGTAGATTTACCCGCTTTTCCCGGAGACGGGAAATTAGTCATCGTACTGTGCACCTCCAAAATATGAATTCTTGATAAATAAAATTATGAAAAATCTATAAATATTGGAGCGAGTGGATGAGGACTGATGACCGGAAGGAGTGGCGCTCGTTGGGAGAGGCCTGTCTTCAGCAGTTGACAGACACGGGCTGGTAAGTCAAGTAAGTCAATAAATATTGCGATGACACAATTTGTTGTGTTTAAAATAAGGATAGGAAAGTGTCATCTTTGAAAACACGAAATAATATTTAGCCAACAGTAGAATTTATTCATTTCAAATCGTATTTATTTACACACCTAAAGTCCTGAATCCATATTATTTGCTATACATAAAGTTGTACACAGCAATTGTTTTATTGTAATTTTCATAGACTTTTGTACCATGTCACATTCAATCTTGCTTGTTCCTATGTAGTGTGTTCAAGGACATGTAAATTAAAGGTCAATGTGACATGGTTCAACAGTAGATACCTATTTTTGTTCTCGAGTGTACAAAAAACACGTAAAAAATGTACACGTCGAAAAATAATTTAGAATTTTTTTTTGTCTGAAAGTATTAATTTGGCAATAGCTACAAGACTCGTGCCCAGTGATGGTAAAAAGCGACGTCGCCCAGCCGTAAACTTAGAGCAGCCTTAAGATTTGTTTTCTATCTCTTTCTTGCGCGCCATCTTGAGTATAGCTCGTCTGTGGCTTCGTTTCTTGTTCAAGGGCACGCTGCCGCAGAGCTCACCCGCGCGGAGCAGCGCCTGAAGCTTCGCTGATTTGCCCTGGTCACAAACAAAATTACAATTTTCAATATTTTTAATCCACAAATGTCCTGAATTTAAATCGGATCGGTAATGTCGCGCATGAATTGTCCTACACATGCACGTGTATCCGAGCGTCGTCCGTTCGACGTGTGCAGATATGTCGACATTTGTTTGAATTGTTCGGTCCCGAGCCATTTGAACCGAACGACTACTCGCGACTTTTTTATAAATTAGAAGTATATATTTTCCTCAAAATGCATGTATGTATTACTTTATGCTAATGCAAAGTGAATTCACCATCCTCTTGGCCTTTAATGAAGGTCCTCTATCAAGTAGTGGTATCCCAGCAAGAACATTAGTTTGTGCAATTTGGCCGCGTCCCCGGACACGGCGGACCGCGCGAACGGTGGCCAGAGCATCTAAAACGACGAATGCATATTACAGTGTGTCGTTTCGTCCCATCTCGGTGTCATCTCGTCCTACTGACGAACCGAAGCTAATAGGTTTGTGTCCACTAATAACAAATTGCTTGGTTTATAGTTTCTAATTATAAATGAAGAGACGTAGATAAGAAAAATCAGTCAAGAAAGTGTGACGTCACGCCTCGCAAAACATCATTGTTGTTGTTTCATATCACAGAGCAGGTTATTTCACGAGCTGTGACGTCATCGAAGACGCCATGACACTATTCAGCGTTTTCGAGGGAAATATAAATTACTTTTTTCAAATACAAAATACGTAATGTAAATATTGTTTTTCTTTAAAATATAGGTTTTTTGGGATAAAATAGATATTAAAGTATAATAACCAAGTTTTCAAATTTAGACAACTAGCTTATTCTACGCCCCAGACAAGACTTGGCAAAATCAAAAATCGAATCCAGTAGCAAGTCATGAATGAGATTTGTTCCAGATTTTGAGCCCCACATTTTATCCACTACGGCTTCTGGGAGGCGATTACATAGTGATTCATCAGTAAAAGAATCCGCAAAACAGTGCTTTTTAAAGCAATATCATATGGCTGAATATGGCATTACATTTCGTACCGCGTGATATTACATCGTATGCATGTGCATTACACGTCACTCTAAACATCACCTGAGATGCGCGACGTGCGCATAGTTTTTCTTATTGTATTGCAGTGCTCAGAATTAAAATACGTAGAATGTAAACCTTATCGTCTTAGTAATACGGTTGCATTTCAGTATAATATGCGCGTTCTGTCGGAGGATTCGATCCCCGCGCAGCGCGCCCTCTCACTCGCACCGCGCTAGGTGCGAGTGAGCGGTGCAGAACGACGACATGCGCGCGGAAAGCCATGAGTAATGCGTGATGCTTGAGATGGTCGGGTATACTCGCATCACTTACAGTTGTGTAATCTCTTATAAATTCTCAACTAGGGTTGGGGAAATCCATGGGGTTATCCATGGGTGTGTAGATGTCAGATTTGGACAAAATAACGTGTCGTATATAAAATGTCACCTTTGCTACGGTTTTATTCATTTTGGAGTTCTTCTGTGTCGTGTATAAGACGTTGATCCGCTTGTTTCCGAGCATCGTGTGGTGCTTCGAAAGTGCCATCTGTTGACAGAAAATATTTATTCATATCTTTTTATGTATGGGTTTGCACTTGGCCTTCATCTCACATGATGGTGACGATAAGGCCGTTGGATGGTGAACACGCGAACCCAAAAGTATCAAGCTAATGAGGCGCTGGCTCTGGTACCTTTCATACTGGAAGACAACAGCGCTATTACCACTGTATGGCGGCAGACTTAGATAACATGGTGGTAGTACTGCCACTGGGAATCGAACCCGGAACCCTTTTTTAAAATATATGAGTCGTTAAAAAATACTTACAGTTATTACAGTCAACTAATTAATTTACAGTCATTTTTTGACACCATATTAAAACAAGAATAAACATTTTGGAATCATATTTTCCTTTAAGTTGTAAGGGTAAAGATATAGGCATATAAGGCAGTGCATTAACCTGGTATAGAGTTTCGTTCTCCAGTTCTATATACGCGATTGCACTCTTAGTGGTGTCCACTCGGTGGGGGATACGGATGTCCTTGGGTTTCAACTCTTTGAAGTGCTGTAACAACTGAAATACAAGATACTATCATCATCAAGAGCCTATATACGTCCCCACAGCGGGCTCAGGCATACTCTCCTACAGAGAGTGTATGCCCAGTGCAGATTGGTAGACTTCACACACACCGTTGAATTTCTTCTCAGGAGTGTACAGGTTTCCTCGCGATGTTTTCCTGCACCGAAAAGCAAATGGTAATTGTTTTTATCATTTGTACATAAATAACAAATTGTAACTCATTGGTTCGAGCCAGGATCGAACCCAGACCTCGGTTGTTCACGGACTAACAGTCTACCTAACTGAGCTACCATGGATAAATTAATAATAAAACTAGTAAATACCTGTAGCTTCGTAACGTCAACAGGCAAATTCCCAACGAACACAACATATCTCTTAATCTTGTTCTTACGATCACCCGTCTCAACCGCTGCTGCCTTCTCAATGTTCCCTTCCACCTTCTTCTTCATGTCCAACACATCGAGGAGTTCTCCTTTAGTCTTGTTGGCTATGTCCACAGCTTTCTTCAGCATGTTGTGCAGTATCCTGACCTTGCGGAGGTCAGACTCGGTGAGGTTGACCGAGTTGTTCAGAATCGATTGTATTTTCTCATTTATAACGTCAGGGAGAGACGGGGCAGATGAGCCACCGAACAAGTCCCTTAACCCTTGACGGAGTCTTCCTGTAATTAAGAAATACACTTTAGGACGTTTTCTACATCTGCCTCGCTAGCTACCACCATGTTACTTAAGTCCGTCACTTACCATCAGACGAGATGAAGGCACTATCATACATATAAAAAAACAGAAGCTCTTACCTTTCTGATTATTGGTCAGTTTGACTGCCAAAAACTGAGTAATCAGCGACTGGTTCTTCAAAACCGGATACTTTTCATATGGATCACTAAGCTCCGTTTTGGGGTTTGATAGATCTAGTTCTGTAACATCACGCATTGGCACTTTTTTATATTTCTTACTAGGTTGTTTGACTGAATTAATTTTGTTCTGTTTCTCATCGTTACAAAGTTGAGGGCTGGTCGAGATGGATCTCTTTTTTATCGTTACTTTCTCTTCCTCTAACTCCAGATTCTTTAAGAGAGGCTTGTCAAGTTCTTCCACTCTCATGACTACGCTGTTAGCTGGTGGTCTGCGATTGATGAGTGGGTTGTCACCTTTGCCATTACTTTTAACATCTGACATACGTCGTAGGCCTTTGAGAGATTTAATCTTATTTCTTTTTTTTGAGTCAAGTACAGTGTCCATTTTGAGGTCAGGTTTCTCCAGAATTGTATTTAATTGCTCCCGCAACCTGAAAATTCACAAAATGACCTATTTATAATATGGACTACGGCAGTCCACTGCTGGAGATAAGCCTTTCCCAGAGTGTGCCACTCGATTCAGTCCTCTGCTCTCCACATTCATTCATGTCTGGCTGCCCTACGTAAATCATCTTTCCACCTAGCTGGGGGTTTTAGCTATTGAATAGATAGACTAGCTGGTGATTGAAACTAGTTATTTCAGTTATATTAACTACCAGTTATATAAATTGCATAATGGACTGGAATAAAAGTAGTCGGTATTTTCATTAATTAAACTACATGTCTGCCCAATTTAATCATAATGAGTCCAGCCAAAATTTTTGATAAGGTTATCGAAAGATTTCAAGTATAACGGCAACTCATCATTTTTGTTATCTTTTAAAATGGTTGAGGTAGTGACAAACAGATGTCATTTGTCTGTCGCACTTGGGCATTGATTTAAACATGAATGAAACTTGGGCATTGATTTTGATGAAACAAAAACTAGAGCAATTTATACAAATGCATGTTTCGAATTATCTGCTTTTTAACCGACTTCAAAAAAGGAGGTTATCAATTCGATGGGTATTTTTTTAAATGTTTGTTACCTCAGAACTTTTGACTGAGTGAACCGATTTGGATGATTCTTTTATTATTTGTAAGGTGGTGCTTCCTGTGTGGTCCCATGTCTATTTGGTCCAGTTCTTACAATGGCATCCATGAGAAAACTATATACATGTTAAATTTGCATTAGTAAAAGATGACTTTTAGGGCAGTAGAAATCGGTTTCTAGTTCTTTTTGAATGCATTTACTTGTTATTAATTCTTACCTGTTGGTGTGACCCGTTGTCTAATCCCTTGAGGTATCAAGTGGTAACAAACACACAATTTCACATTTACATTTGTTGTTAATGATTTCAGTCAAAATGAAACATACAATATGTCATCAATAATATCACACACAGCCTGTCACAGTCTAATGCTGGACATAAGCCTCTCTCTTGACACCCCACTGGCCTCAGAACTTTTATCTACTCATACACTTACATTTACCAAGTAGATTACATTTAATCCCTAATTCAGTTGTACCTCTCTCTTTTACTACTTTCTACTACTACTAATTATTATTATTTGAGACAAGGGGGGTGGTCAACCAGGCCCAACCATTCACTGCGACCTTGATAGATCTATTGTGACCCCTATGTGGTAAAAGCACTTCCCCGAGGCCCACTCTGATCATATATCGGACGATGTCTCCAGGGGTGGAGGCCTTAATATCGTCTGGTGTGACGATATGGCCTCCACGGTACTTTTATCTACTGTGAATCACAGTGACAGAGGATGTGGATAGGTGTCTCCTCTTCCTCTTTACAGAATCTGCAAATCTTATCGTCTCCTAGACGCATATAGGTCAGGTACTTGTTAAGTTTGCAGTGCCCTGTGAGCGTTCGTGACAGAATCCTTAATGGATTTCTATCTAAG
Source organism: Carcina quercana (assembly GCA_910589575.2). Lineage (NCBI taxonomy): Eukaryota > Metazoa > Arthropoda > Insecta > Lepidoptera > Depressariidae > Carcina > Carcina quercana. The sequence goes on along the minus strand of OU342454.1, from coordinate 1,538,670 downwards.
GAAAGTGCTTCTCTTGCAAACTACTACTAATTACTAGTTTCTTTCTAAACAAAACAGACAAAAGCAATTTATTAATATGTGATTATCAGAAAGAACAGTATTTATAAATGAGAATGTCATTGTTTCATTGAATCAACTTTGTTTCTTACTCTGTTCTTGGTTTTTTCTTCGGAATCTTATCTGTCAGGTCTTCAAACGATGGAATCACATGCTTTTTGGCTTTTAATGTCAGGTGTCCTGCCTTTCGTTTTTTCTGTATGGGTTCCATTCTGTAAAATTTTATATTCTAACCATTACCACAGAATTAAGCCATTACCTTTACACATGTTTTAGAAAAACAAAGTTTGAGGTTATGTTTTGGTTATGTTGTCATGTGTTTTGGGGTGCATTTGTTCGTTTGAAATTATTGAATTGAACACAAATAGGTTAAGAAAATACAAATAAATCAACCAAAATTAAGTTTATTTATAAAAAATAAAATATATGGAAATAACAGCTTACTTTTTATTGTCAATTGCAGCAATAGAATTTGCTTGCCGGTAATAACTATGGATTGGCGGTAATTAAGGCTTTATCACTTGGATCATGTTTATTCAGATTTTGCGGCCTGTTTCCAGTGAGTGAGCTTTATTTTGTGGAATTTGTTTTGAAAACTGCTTTTAAATTTTTTTATACCTTTTTTTCTTCAAATAATCTTATCAGGAAAGGCAACGGTCGCATTTTTTACAGCTTTTTCTTTAGTTTCTTTTACAATAAAATGTTATGCTTTATCATATCAGAAGTACAAATACTAAATCCTAGACCAATGCAGTGGACCTTATCGATTTAGGCAAAAACTTCTGCAAAACGAGCAAATGCTCGTCACGGTTTTCTGCAAACAACCAATGTAGATTTTTGTACTATTATATCTCATCACCTATATCACCCCAATACTATAATAATATATTTATAGGTTTAACAAAAAAATTAGTTGGTCAGACAAGGGAATTGGTAGCCCAATAAATTAATATTTATACCCTACCCTCGTCGCTACAATTTACCTCAACTTGGAAAATAAAAAATTCCGGTTTTAATTAAAACAATAAACAAACAAATCCACCATATTTATTGCTTAACAGTTGTTTCTTCATTAGCCAGGAGGCCATTTCATCTGTCGCCCGCCGAGGACGTGTATGTGCAAGTGGTAGACGCTCTGAGCTCCGTCCTTCCCGTCGTTGATGACCAGGCGGAACCCTGACTTGTCTAAGCCCTCCTGTGCCGCTACTTTACGCGCTACGATCATTAGGTGACCTAGAAAAATAAAATACATACAAATTTTATGATAGATGTAATCCACAGGATTACAAGCTTTTGTGTGCGTCTTCACATGCATGGACTAACTACTGGTTCATTAACAATCTGAACAAATGCACCTGGCTACTGCATGGACTTTATAATATTTCCTGGGAAAACTTTAGTCAATGAGCAATATTCAATTTACACATAAAAATACAAATAACGACAGATGGTTTGTAATTGTCAAAGTGATTTGAATGAGATATACATAATTAAAATTGTATACTGTTCAGATTTATGCCTATACTTGTCCTGTAAGACCTTGCAAGACTTGCAAAATGAGGATTCTAGGTCAATGGAAAGTGATTTGATTCACTTACAAGGGAAACCATAAAGGAAAACAGCATAAATGGCTTTAACTTTTTATTGAGTTGACTTAGAAGTTTGATTTTTGCATAGATCAAAGAGATATCACACTTGAGTATTTTATATAAAATTCAATTTGATGCTTCCACCCGTTCCTGAGTTGTCTTGACAAACAACAACCAAAGATTTTATTAGGGGTCCTATTTTCCTTTTGAGGTACTATACAGGCAGGTACGTAGCTATACTAACCTAGTAGCTGCTCATCGCTGTCTTCAGCTTTGGAGAGCTGAGTGATGGGCTTCCTCGGGATCACCAGAATGTGTGTTGGAGCCTGAGGGCTCACATCATGAAAGGCGACACACTGAAAATGTAATGCATGATATCTTACATTAGAGCCACTAAGGGAATGTACACATAATACGTTACACAGGCCTTCCATCACGTAGTTAATAAATAGCCTCTAGAGAATAGGTTAGAAAATCTTTCGACTACAATTTTAAAGCAAAACCTTATATTTTATAGTAGGAGAGATATCCTTAATTTTTATTAGACTGTATAGAAGCCAAAGAAGCAATTAAAAGTATATAATTAAAGTTAAATATTTAATAAAACTTTAAGTAGGAATGTTATGTATATAGTATATGTTCGCTCGAAGCTACAAGTTAGGTAATATTTGTTCCATCTTAACTTCAAATTCAGTCATCATCATCAGCCGGGAAACGTCCACTGCTGGACATAGGCCTCCCTCATGGTACGCCACATCCACCAGTTCAGTCACACCGAGATGTTTTTTAGGTTCATTTTAGTTTACGTTTTGGTTAGTTTTACGGAATAAACAGTATGTACTCACAAACTAGGTTTGCCGCTCTGAATTTAGCAACAAAAGACCGCGAAGTATTAATTAATTATGTATTAACGTATAAGTGGGAGGCAAGGCAAGTTAGCAGGTGGAAAGAAATGTCCTAGTGTTTTATTTCATCTAGGGATAGTTATTATCGAAAATAATACACACACATTCCGTCTGTACATGTTTGAAATTGCGGAGAGCTAACTTCAGAGGGGCAAACATAGCGTGCGAGTACTTTACTATATAACCTACTAAGCATGAATACGTTAAAATTTTAAATAATACCTTCACCTAGCACTATTTTTTTTAAACTGGTTTACCAGGGTAAGTAGGATATATTCTGGTCGATTTGGCTGGGAACGAGTAAGAATTTAAGGTGAAATATGGTACGAAGCAGCTGACCGGGAGCTGTCACACTTCAGTGACGAATTGCTACGATTATCCACAAATTGTAGACGAAACTTTTACCTGATCGTCTTCGTAGACGAATTTAGCAGGTATCTCCTTCCTTAATATCTTTCCAAATATCGTGTCGCCGCCAGCAACAGCCGTTTTAGCTTTTTCTACTTCATCCGCCATGATTATCAAAGTCAAATTAAAATAAATTTGAATGAAATTGTCAATGTCAAAAGTTTTTTTTAAGTTTACGGCATCGAAATTGGTCCTTGAAAAATATGGTTATTATTAATGTATGGGTTTGCGTGTGGCCTTCATACAGTGTACTGGGAATCGAACCCGGTCCGGAAGTCCAAGCGTGGCTACAGAGATGGTTATTATAACCCTAAGACACCATCTCCGCAGACATAATAATTTGGATGTAGCTGCAGACATCTACATCAGCTGGTGACATCCACAAACTAAATAGAGATGTGATTTGGATGTGATATCTTAATATTCAAAAGAAGCAGGAACACTGCGTATTGTTCATTGCGCTCGTACATACAAAATTAGATTGCATCATTTTAATATTCTAAGCCTAAAAGGTCTGGGATCTAATGTTTTGTTTAAATTAAATAGACTGTCCTGAAATTTTGTTGAAAACAGGAATATCTGTGCCTAGTAGACTACCACGGGCACATGTACCAAAAATACTTAATGTATCAGTACATAAGTCAAATATGGGTTTCAACTCTCCATTGTCTAGATCAGTTAGACTGTACAACGTTGTCTTCAAATTTATACATTTAGATAGTTTGTTAGAGTTTAAGAAAAAGATTCAAAATTACTATTTGAAGTCCCAATTGTAAAACATTATATTTCTATTATTGATTGTTATTCTTTTTAACGTGAATTGTTGTGTAAGCTGTGGATACCTGTAATTAAGCTAACATTTTTAGTAATAAGTTATGTAAGTTTGTACTTTATATGTATTTGGAATGTAACTTGTTAGTGTCTCTAAATAAATAAATAATATTAAAAAAATCGAACAAGAACTACTTTCAATGATTTATTTTATATCAAACATGTACACAAAATCAGTTCCATACTAAACACAACAGTTTAAAAAATGAAAAGCATTGCCTTTTAAGGAGGCATGGTAGGTGCGCCAGATTAAAGCGGGACAGCTACCATTCATTATTATACCTGCTTATGATAGTTAAACAGATAACTTCAAAAGCCGAAGTAAACAAATTAGGAGTATTCTTCAATGTAGTAAATCGGAGTTAAATTTTTTTTGGTGGATAAGGAAAGTTTCATACAAATACTTATGATAGTAGACGAACGAAGGTCACCGACATAGCTCGACGAGTCAGTGAGCTGAAGTGGCAATGGGCAGGCCACATCGCTCGAAGAACCGATAACCGGTGGGGAGTAAAGGTTCTCGAGTGGCGACCACGTACCGGGAAACGTCTACCAGGCCGTCCCCCTACTAGATGGACCGACGACCTGGTTAGAGTCGCGGGGAGTCGCTGGATGCAGGTGGCTCGGAACCGGTCGATGTGGCGTACCATGAGGGAGGCCTATGTCCAGCAGTGGACGTTTCCCGGCTGATGATGATGACTTATGATAGTTATTTAAAATAAAATTATAAATTAGTAGAATAATTTAACAAAAAAATTGTATGCATGCAGGGAATCCTTTCATTGCGATCGGTGTTGCAACTATGTATGTAAACATTTTTGAATGCGAGTTCGTGTGCTGACAACACTGCCAAATGAGTGTTTGTTAAGAAATATTTCAACGAATCTCCTTTGTGGATACTGCTGTTATCGACAAAATTACCAATTTTGTAAAAACAGCATAATAAATTATAAGCCATGCTTTTCATTTACATAAAAATTTGATACTATTAATTGTTATTAAAAACTAGTTTTATTTAGTACCTACATAAGATTGTATCTGGTATCACCATATAATAAGGGCCCTATTTCATAAAGCGACAATTTGTAATAAACTAACATCTGTCAGTCATTTCCACCAGTAGATTGGTGTGGAAACAGGGCTTGTCTTACTAAAATGTACTTCTCATCAGAAAAATAGAAACACCTTGCAAGTTTTTTTTTTCAGGAGTATCAGAAAAACCTATGAAAATTTAATTTGAATTTAGAACATTAACATTGGGATTTGATAACCTCACCATTAAACGACATTTGACATATATTCCTAACTATATACATTTTTCTAATAATCCTTACAAAACATAAACTTGCAACGTGTTGCGATAATTAGAGTATGAAATATGGGAAGTGTCTTTAATATACTATTAATATATTCTCGAGCTAACGAAGCGCTCTGCTACGTTTCATGCCGGAACACAAGAGTGCTATCAACTCTGTTGTTTGGCGGCAGACTTAGGTAACATGGTGGTAGCTAGTCAGGCGGAATTCCCCATCTTTAAGACGCTGAAATCAGCTAAATGCGCATCATATTCGGTTGTCGCTGGCAAAAAGTATGCAACATATCACGCCAAAATGAAAATATGTTATTATTCAGCATATTTCCAACAAGATTGTTGTTTTCAAAACACGATTTCGTAAACTTTTCTCGATAGAAAATGAGTCCAAAATCAGCTCTCGACGGTCATAAATCTTTAGTAGATACGGCTAATGTGTGAAGTGTTTTTTGTAAAAAATATTGCAAAAAATTCATAAGGCGTTTTTCCATTTTGCCGTTGTTTCCGATTTTTGATTAAGTAATTAGTTTCTACACAATTTCGTTTTGTTTTATTTCACAACTCGAATTCAGCAGCGCGCGCTCACACCATTATTTGCATCTCTCTTACTTGTACCGAGACCGACAGTGATCGCTGAGGCGCGCTGCTAGACGGACCTATGTCGCTCTTCGTTCTGCGCTCCGTTCGTTTGGATTGACCAAAGCAGAAAACAATTTTTTTGTAAATATATTGTAATATACAAATTTGTACATAGAAGTAATTGTTTTTAGCTAAAATATTTGTGTTTGCTTGTAAATTGATATATAAACTGTAAATAAATGTAAAATAATAATAATCTGTACTGTATAAAAATAGAAAATAAAACAAATAATAGAAGATTGGGCAAGAGGCGATTATATCTTAAAAAACAGAAACAAATTATGGTAGTTATAAAGTAAGTACCTAATCTACCTATATTGTTTTAAAATGATTCATTGGAGTATTTCACTAGTTCAAAATACTACTCGATCAATAAGGTGAGCTATTTCAATCACGCTCACGTTGTCTAAACAGTCTAGTTGGGAAAATGGTGGTTCTAGAAAACCACATCGTCGTGGGTTCAATCCTAGGTGTAGGTATAGCTTCGTAGCTCTTTTTTTATTTACATTTTATTACTAATTGATTTTATCTCTATTTTAGAAGAAAAAAAACTAATGAACAATTCAGCAAACGATAATGACGTGGTAGAAGCACCCAGTCCGTCGGATACTGTTTTAAAAGAGTAAGTGAATGCCTCATTATTTCGGTGTTTTTTTTTTCAAGACAATTTTTTCATATAATTATTAAAGTTTTAGAGTTTTATGAATTAATCGCACACACTAAACAAAAAAAACTTCATTATTCCGTGTTTTTTTTTTAAAAACAATTGCATAGACTTACGAAAGTTTTAGAAGTGTTCGTACATTCATAAATTTTAGATCAATTAAATAATTATTATACTAGTTATATTTCATGAAAACTTAATATATTCTTTGGAAACACATACTCCTATTATTTTTTATGAAAGTAATAATATTTTCTATTTTTAGGTTAACAAATGTGGCGCTCACAGAAAATTTTAAATCGCCAGATATGTTTCTTCCACTTCAGTGTGAAACTAAGTAAGTAGCCGTGTAGAAAAAATATTACACTTGTCACAAATCATATTAAAAAATTGACGTTTTCGTAATTTTGTGGATTTAGGTTGGATGAACAGAAATAAAAAGACGGGTCAAGTAATATTCCTTCAGATGCTCAAAACCAACATGAGCCACTTCAAATTCCTGATGATTTACCCGAACTTGAGGTAAATAATATAATTTTACTTATATGCATGCATGCAGTAGTTTGTAAAATTCTTAAATAATATTTTTTACTATTTTAGGTTGAATCCAGTCAACATGTGGAGAAGGAGACCTATATTGGGCGACGAATTATAAGCGTGTCACACTTTTATAAATAGTTACAAGAAATATCCAATCATGGGCCGCTGGGTTGTAGCATCAGTAACATGGATTTAGTTGGAGAAAAGCAAAATGGACTGACATCAAAATTTACTTTTTTGTGTAAATTATGTAACATAAAATTTTATATAGAAAGTGATTCTTGCGATGATCATTACCTACCAATCAATAGCTGTGCGGTAGCTGGTATTATGTCTATTGGTGGTGGTCATTCACATTTAGATGAGTTATCTGCAGCATTGAACCTGCCTTCATTGTCATCATATCATATCCAAAAACTGGGAAGAAGTTGCACATAATACCATGGAGCAAGCCGCCAAAAAAGAAAGAGATTTGGCAATTGCTGAGGGCAGGTTCAACAAAGATGGGATACCTGAAATTGATGTATGTGTAGATGGTTCCTATTCCAAAAGATCATATAAAAAATATTCAGCACTGTCTGGTGCAGGCGCCATTGTTGGAAAGAGGACAGGTGAAATTTTATATTTAGGAGTGCGCAATAAATACTGCTATTCGTGCGATCGAGCAGCAAAGAAACAGACACCAGTCAAAAAACATACTTGTTTCAAAAATTACACTGGCCCTTCAACGGGTATGGAGAGTGATATCATTGTTGAGGGATTCATGCAGTCTGTTGAAACACACAATATGATTTATCGCCGTTTGATATCCGATGGTGATGCGAACACGTACAAAAAAATTCTAAAAGCACAACCATATAAAGACCAAGGTGTGGCTGTAGAGAAAATTGAATGTTGCAATCATTTATTGCGAAACTTCTGCAATAAAATGCAAAATTTACAAACTGATACACGTTACTTGATTAGTCACAGGAAAATATTTACAAAGACGAAAATCATGAGCATGAGATCTGTCATTAAGAAAGCAATATTAAAAAACAAGTCAGATGAGTGCCCTGATATTGAATTACTATTCGATGGCATATTATTATCTCACCATCATGCCTTTGGCAACCACGCCAAATGCAAACCATACTTTTGTAATATATGTGGTGAGCAAGAAAATGTTGAAACAATTTTTTCACTAGTTCTCTTTGGCAGAGAATTTGTATTTTGACCCAAAATATAGCAGGCCATGCTCGAAGCCTTATTCATGACGTTGACAGTAATGTCGTTGAACGCTATCACAGTGTTATTGCCAAATATATAGGTGGAAAAAGAATAAATTTTTCTTTGAAACAATCGTACGCAGCAAGATGTCATGCTGTGGCTTCATCATTCAATACAAATAAACCTTTATCTCGGTTATACAAAAAAATCAGGAGTTGCACCAAGATAAGGTATATCCGAATCGATAAATAAGCCGCAAGGCTCTATATTTATTCCTTCTTGGGCTTCTGATTGTAAGATCACCGTTTTTTCATTTAAAAGGCCATGTTTTATTGAAGTTACATGATCTAGGTTACTTTTATATAAAATATATTTCACCAAATTAGCACAACGGGTGCCTACTCTTCTTTTAATCACGCGGCCGAAACTTGAAGCAGTCAACAACGATTGACGAAGCTGGATCCATTCACTGCTATTCTTTTGAAGTATTGTTTTCTTTTCTATAATGGCTAGTTCAGCATCAGTTCTATTCAAAGAAATCACAAGCTTTTTTTCAGTTTTTCCAGCTCTTCCTTCGGCATGTCTTCTTTACACACACAGTACTTTTTTTACTTTACAGTGCTCACCATAATTTTCATCTTTTTTTGAAACACTATCCGTCTCTTTTTCTTTAAGTACTTGTTATTCATTTCTTTCTTTTTTAATCTTTTTTCTTCCATCAGTTTCAGTTTTCCTTGTGGACTATTGTTTACATTTTTTTTGTATAACCCACATAAAGGTTTATTTGTATTGAATGATGAAGCCGCAGCATGACATCATGTTGCGTACGACTGTTTCAAAGAAAAATTTATTCTTTTTCCACCTATATATTTGGCAATGACACTGTGATAGCGTTCAACGACATTACTGTCAACGTCATGAATAAGGCTTCAAGCATGACCTGCTATATTTTGGGTCAAAATACAAATTCTCTGCCAAAGAGAACTATTGAAAACATTGTTTTCAACATTCTTTTGCTCACCACATATATTACAAAAGTATGGTTTGCATTTGGCGTGGTTGCCAAAGGCATGATGGTGAGATAATAATATGCTATCGAATAGTAATTCAATATCAGGGCACTCATCCGACTTGTTTTTTTAATATTGCTTTCTTAATGACAGATCTCATGCTCATGATTTTCGTCTTTGTCAATATTTTCCTGTGACTAATCAAGTAACGTGTATCAGTTTGTAAATTTTGCATTTTATTGCAGAAGTTATCCAATAAATGATTGCGACATTCAATTTTCTCTACAGCCACACCTTGGTCTTTCTATGGTTGTGCTTTTAGAATTTTTTATACATTTTGGTCGAGTAGGACGATTTGTATAAAATAGCAGATTTTTTTTGTCGAGTTGTCCCCATAGTAAAAGTTGTTGCATATTACTAACACATTATGTGGTTTAATGGATGAGACTCTTATACTTTTTATAATTAATTTTTTATTCTCTACTTTTACACGTGACGTGAGTAAGTACTTACTTGGTATTGTTCTGAAGAGGGAGAAATATTAAATATTATTAAAACAAACTTTTAACACATAAAAAAACGGTGATTAAAAAATATGCAATATGGAACATTTTTTAAAGTTAAATGCGTAAATTGTGGTTTATTTTCTAAAATTTATGATTTTTAACGTTAAACCTCTAAAACTTTCATAAGTCTATGAAAAAAAATTGTCTGGAATCTGAAAAAATCTGAAAATTTATATGGATATAAACTCTAAAACTTTCATGAGTCTATGAAAAAACAACAATCATGAAACAAACTTGGATTTTGGAATAATGAGGTCTCCCCTTTGGTGTAGTAAGTACGTAAAGAGCATAAAGTTGACCTCCATATAATAAACAAAATAAAATTTAAATACATGCTGTCTACTAGAGGAACTATGAAGGAAGGGATGAAATTAATACTAATTTACAATAATAAAAAAACATAAAAAAACATAAAAAAATTATAAAGATCATTAAATTGTTGATACGTAATTCTGCTTTAATTTTTCAATGTTTTGTTCAATTCCTAACCCAAAAAAAGAAGATAAATATTTGTTTGACTTTTTGGTGATTCATTATCTCGTCTTATTATGTTCTGTTCCTGACGCACTTGAAGTCTTATTAGTACACAATTTCACCGTACGCGTATGGCGCGACGTTATCGAAAGAGTTTGCGATCTTAGCTAAAAATCCAAACGCTCAAGGTCATTGGCTATAGTCAGCGCCTTAACCAAATTGAGTACCGATAGCTACCATACTCGAAATCGACTCCTGGACCTCCGGGTTGTTACTCCAACTTTGATCCATTAGGACACGGAGGCGGAAAAAAACTGGTGGTTAAGGATGTGTGATCATATAGTTTGCCGCCACCGTCCCTTACCATCAGGTGATATGAAGGTCTTAAACTACCTAACGTGTACTTATAGCCTAGCCCCTGGCCCCATCGGCCACAGCATGTGATGCAGTGCTCGTCCGAACACGTGTATTGCCTTCAGCCTGCTCGCTCGGAAGTCTTCGTCCACCATGACGTGGTACCCGCCTCGGTCCAGGTCTCGCTGCAGCGCCACGTTCTTGGCAACAACCAGCAAATGTCCTAGAAAATACACCAGTAAATATGCGAGTGATAGAGTCAGAGTGATTGTAATCTACAGATTGATAGAAATAAAATCAACAGCCTATACATGTCCCCACCGCAGGTCTCAGGCCTACTCTCCTACAGAGAGTGTATGGGACATAGTACACCACGCGGGACCAGTGCGGATTGATAGACTTCACACACACATTTGTGATTTCTTCTCAGGAGTGTGCAGGTTTCCTTCACCGTTAAGCAATCGGATAATGTACTTGAATTGAAAAACATCTTATAGGTACACGGCTGGATTCGAACCCGGAACCCTAAGATTGAAAGACCGCGCCGTATCCACTGCGCCACCGACGCCACCAAAAATAACATATTCCGCTTATTTTACTTTATAATTCTATTATTTTATTAATCGTATCGAGGAGTGAACCAATTCTCTTTTGTAAATCTCTCTCTGACGTAAGATCAGTGAATCACAAGTTTCCTGTTCAGACGTGTACAAGTTCACAAACTAATAGGCTAGTTGACTAAATTTGAAAACTTGGCTAATTATATACTTTAATATCTATTTTATCCCAAAAAAACTATATTTTAAAGAAAAATCAATATTTACATTACGTATTTTGTATTTTAAAAAAGCCATTTAGATTTCCCTCGAAAACGCTGAATAGTGTCATGGCGTCTTGAATGACGTCACAGCTCGCGAAATAACCTGCTCTGTGATATGAAAACGTCAACAACAACAATGATGTTTTGCGAGGCGTGACGTCACACTTTCTTGCGCCGCGTTCTTCGTGTTCGTTTTCACGTGACCTAATGCCTATTTTTTTCGAATTCATTTTCTAAAAATATTAATAATCTTTAACTTTTTTGAGAAATATACTAGTTTTTTCTTATCTTCGTCTCCTCATTTATAATTAGAAACTATAAACCAAGCAATTTGTTATTAGTGGAAACAGGCCTATTACCAGGTTGGAGCGCGGGGTGAGGCAGGGAGGGATCAGTTCCCCTCGCCTCTTCAACCTGTACACGAACCGGCTGATAGGTGGGCTCAGCGGCACCAACATAGGTTGTCATATAGATGGGGTAAACATCAATAATATAAGCTACGCGGATGATATGGTGTTGCTGAGTCCATCAATCGGGGCCTTACGGAAACTACTTGCCATGTGTGAGGCATATGCTGTGACTCATGGGCTCAAATATAATGCAAAAAAGAGTCCGTGCCCTCGGTGACACTGGAAGGTACTCCCCTTTAAATGGTAGCAAATTTTAAATATTTTGGCCACTGGGTCACCGACAGTCAGTTTTATTATTATTGTTCAAACACGATCTAGAGTTCATTAGCTGCGTAACGGCTATTGTAGCTGACTGGCTCGCTCATGGCGTAGATAAGGCGTATATTTGGAATATGTAATGGAAATAAAACAAGCATTGTGTAAAAGTTGTTTTATTCAAGAAAATGGCCACCCCATCTGCCTGCCGCCGAGCACTTGCACATAGAACATGTCGGCGGGCTGGCTGGCGGCGCGGACGTGCGCGTGCGCACCCTCGTTCATCACCACCCGGTACCCGGACAGGTCGATGCCCTTTACGGTCGCCACGTGACGTGACACCAATAACAAATGACCTGCATATTTACGAGTACATGAGACTCTAAACAGTTTCATACTAAATTCGCGAATCATATAAAATGAAAGTGTTTTTTTCTATTTTTGTGTATTCGCACAAAAACATTCAATAAGCACAAAGCAGGAAACACTTAACAAAAAAAGATGGCGTTAATAGGATGCCATTTGAGGTTACGTCAAATCAAAAGGTTGGTTGCCCAATAGAGGGCGCTATTTCTAATATTTTTCCGTCAGTGCCTCCTTTTTTACACCCTAGCCGCTTCTTTCATTTTCTGTTTATTTCCCGTTTGCCACAAAGTATAAAAAAGTATGATTTTGTGCACATGCAGTTCTAGTATTCTTATAATGAAGTTGAATGACACTTAGGAAACGAAAAAAAAAGCTCCGACAAAATATAAAATATAAAGTTTCAGTTTATACGCTGTTACGTCGAAAAGTTTCACCTGCATAATTGAAGTGAAACTTGTAATGCGACTTACACCAAGGTTGCGTTAAACGATTAACGCTACCATGGAGGGGGTAAGGCACTGTCACAGGCCAGCGCGAGCAGTAGCAACGAGTAGCGTCCTATATTCCAACGCAAGAGGGAGAGAGAAAGAAAGATACACAAAGGTAGAAAGTAGAGAGAGTGAGTCGGTAGATCCCAAGCACACGCGCGTGGTATTCTTGCTATGCAGCACTGACTAATATATGTACCTATACGGTACAGACTGGAATCTCATAGGGCGAGTATATAGACTCTTTGGAGACCCGACGTCTCTTCGAGCAGATCAAGATGATAGTTGGACTGATCCGAGGCCGGTTAGCCTGCCCTACACTTGTGTCGGAGGCGTGTCGTCTCAATGTGCCGGAGAGTCGCGCGCGACTCCGACACCCGCGTCTGTTCGCCGCGGTCCTGCGCGTGCGCAGGCGTGCCGGTACTCTCCCATGTTCCTAGCTCTCGCAGCGCTCAACACGCTCACCGACAAGTATCCACACGTAGACGTGTTTGTGTAGTATGAATGGAAGGCATTGGAGAGAATGTGTTTATTTTTCTGTGAGAATGCCTTTGACATATAAGTACATATGTACTGTTTAGTATACATATTAACGAATTGGTGTAACTGTAATGTTAATATTGTAAATAAATAAATAATAATAGACAAGCTTGGAATATACCGGAATCGTTAATAAAGTTTGTCTTGATGAAACAATATGATTTCACTAAAAATAAATTTCTACCCCTTCCTATATTCATTTCCACATTACGAAGTTTCACTTCTTCCGCGCGGAGGGACTCAATGCACTATTTTTTCACTCTTTCTCTATTGTCTTTCTATAATCTAAGTGCAAATCTTATTTGACCTCAATGAATAGATGAATAGACTAAATATTGCGACGTAAGGACGAACAACAATATTCACCAAGTATCTTCTCATCCTGCTCCGTCGCTTCCGATAGTCTTGGTATCATTTTCCTCGGCACCACAAGAAAATGTACAGGCGCTTGAGGGTTCACTTCTTCGTCAAACACGACGCACTGAAATTATTTATATTGTATTACTATATAAATGTACACTTCTTGTAGTCATCAATCATCAACAGCCTATATATGTCCCCACTGCAGGTCTCAGTCCTACTCTCCTATAGAGAGTGTATGGGACATAGTACACCACGTGGGACCAGTGCGCATTGGTAGACTTCACACACACCTTTGAATTTCTTCTCAGCAGTGCGCAGGTTTCCTCACGATGTTTTCCTTCACCGAAAAGCCAATGGTAATGATAATTTTATCATTCGTACATAAATTTCAAATAACAAATAGGAGCTCATTTGTCGAGCCAGGCATATTTATTCAACCGACTTCAAAAAGAATGAGGTGTATAATCCACCGTGTATGTTTTTTTGTTACGCGATAACTTCCCCAATCATGCGCAGCCAAAAAAGCCAGTTTTTAATAATAATAAAAATCGAAGAAGAAGTAATCATAGATAAAATAGTAAAATAATTAATTACCTGATCATCTTCATACAAAAACTTAGCAGGCGGCCTGCCAAAGAATTTATTAAAATGTGCTTCCGTTGTCGCCGCCATTTTCCAAAAACAACAAAATAGTCTTTAACAAATGATTGAAATCTCTTTGGATTTTAACAACAACAACAAATTACATAAATCAGATCAAACATTCCAAAACAGACCAAAGATATTATTTTACTTCAGTAATATCCACACCAACAATGAAATAGTGAATATCAGAAGCAAACTATACATTACTAATAATATTGTACTGTAAACTCGCTATTCAAGGTAACGCGATAATATGAGCAAAATAAAGTGATACGAAATAATATGCCTCTCTCTCTCTCTACCTAAACGTCACCAAGCAAAGAGATCGTAAATACAAAAATACATTGCTATCAGATATGATAAGAAAAGCACTTTATACTGCAACGGTGAACGATATTGAGCGATTCCTATACTTTCTGCACGTATAGTTGTGAAACAAACGAGTTTTAAATAACTATATTTGCGCAATAAATCTCTTTCGTACCTGGCTGGTTGTAGAAATGTTAACAAATTACAAGGTACTCTGTGGTAAACACTAAACAATGAGAAATAACCCGGCCAAAAGCGAGAAACCATGAAAAAAACGTAGATACAGTACTCGCACGCTATGTATGCCTCTCTGAAGTTAGCTCTCCGCAATTTCAAACATGTACACACGGAATGTGTGTGTATTATTTTCTATAATAACTATCCTAAATGACATACAACCTAGGACATTTCTTTCCATCCGCTAACTTGCCTTGCCTCCCACTTATACGTTAATAATTGATACTTCGCGGTCTTTTGTGGCTAACTTCAGAGGGGCAAACATAGTTTGCGAGTACTTTACTATAGGTTAAAAACTTACGTAAAGGTCCTGCATGTAGTAGTGTAAGTATTCGTCTACCTTTGTGTTTGTGAACAGTATGGGAAACGATAAATTTCAAAAATGGAATATCTATTCGCACACTGAAACATATAGTTCGTACCCGACCGAACTGTTCAGACGCACCCTTGACTGAAAAATGACGTCAGCTGTCAGTATTGATGTAAGGTAGGGTTGCCATCACCAAATTTAGGAAACCAGGATTTGAAGGTTGAAATACCAGGATATTTCGGTTTAAAAACAGGACGCACGTTATTGTCCGTGACGGTATAAAATACAATTCAACCCAAACTAATTAGGTGTCAAGTACCCAATTGTCGCTTTATGAAACAGTTCTCTGGACAATTTCTAAACCCACTATACTGCCAAGCTATTTAGAACACACAGGATATTGCCAAGATACCTTAAAAAGCAGGACGTGTCCTACGAAAACAAGACGATTGGCAACCCTAGTGTAACGAAGGAGGGAGAGGGGAGATGAAATGAAACAAGCATTGCAATTTAGTCGAGTAACATATATTTTAATGTCACCGTGATAACAACTGATTGTACGATAGCCGTGTGTGTGATAAAACAAGCGTCAGTGTGTTAGCTATGAGATGGTGAATCATGTTTTAATGACAAACATAATAACAGCTGTTTACGGTTGCGGCGGGGTTGTGATTCAGTCTTTACAGTGCGTCTACCATGAGTTTACGTAGCCGATAACGTATATCGAATACTATCGGAAATGATTCAAGATTCAAGATTCACTTTATTGACCTAGTAATATGAACATTACACTCGGCAGTCTGCTGCTCAGTCGAGATGCGCGTGACAAGGACAGAGCGATAGTTAACGATACATGTTTTCGACTGCGTAAACTCATGGTAGATGCTCTGTTAAATAAGTATAAAGACTGAAAGCCAAGCACAAAATATTACGTAAGCTTAAGAATAAGTAATTGTAATATATTACAATATTTGCTATGTTTTGCTGTTGTATGTAACACTCATTTATTGGACAAAAGCTAGTTTAAATGAATTTTTAAATCACTAAGATTGAACCTTGACTTTGATAAGTAAATATAAGCTATTATGCTATTAAGGCACATTGATGATATTTTGAACAGAAATCAAAATTGTTATTCGCTATGAAGTTGTATGGTAATGATACTCATTTCACGTTACAATTCAATTTTCTTTTTCGTCTTTTAAAAGAAATCTAAATGAATCTGTTACTGTTGCCATTTTGAACCTCCGACACAAAAAGGGGGGTGTTATAAGTTTGACGCCAATGTCTGTCTGTGGCATCGTAGCTCTCGAACGGATACACCGATTTTGATGCGGTTTTTACTACGTAAAAGCTTTTTCTTGAGATTTTTAGATGTATTTGGTGTAAATCGATTCAGCATTGTGAAGAGTATCAGCTGACTGATTTTAGGCGTAATTTTTTTAATTTTCAATTTAAATCACTTGTTATTCCCGTGTAATATGATGACATACCATCCGGAAGAAGGCTGAAATCTTATTATATAAATAAAGCTAATGTTAGTACGTTAAGACAGGATTTTCTCTATCACCACCAACTCCGATCAACTTACCGTTGAGGTAGCGAATACCCCTTGGTCTCCTGCTGAAAGTAAGGGAGTTTGGTCGCGATGGGTGGAAGTGGGTGGTTGTGGCTGGCCAAAATGTGAAAAATATATATCTCTCCTTGTCTAACTCATGTAAACTTCACATGAGTGAATAAGTTCACATGATAACATATGGTACTCGTAAGTTCTGAAAATTTCTGTAATGATCTAGAAATATTGCATTTACTCTACGATTATGCCAAAATAAATGTCCACCCGTGCGAAGCCGGGGCGGGACGCTAGTACTGTATAAAATTATGGTCTAAAGAATTTATTTGAAGCTATTTAGTTCCGATAGCGTAGATACCTTGACCAGGTAATCCAGATCAACTTGTGTGAAATTCACGAAGACATCGTTTAGATGAACCTGTTTGTTCACTCCCCTCTGCAAGAGAACAGAATCATCATCTAAGGTCATCATCATCACATCACTCACATCCTTTCACCATAATCATCACATCACTCACATCCTTTCACCATAATCTTTTAAAACAGAATAGCTGGCTTTGTACATTAATTATCTAAGAAAAGGACACCGGATTGCAATGTAAATAATGAATTAAAATTTTTACACAATATTTTAATTAATGTTCAAAGCGCTATCTAGTGACGTCGCTGTGTAACAGCTATGTTACTGACAATAAAGTTGTTAATGATATTTATTTCGCGACACTATATTTTCATCTCCTATTTTAAGGTAATTACTTATCAAAGCCAGCTATTCCATTTTAAAAGATGGCAACATAAATTCAGTATGGAATCATTAGGAGAGTGATAACGTTAATTATTTACTAGGTATTACGTAAGCAAATGGCTGGAACCAAACCTCGACTATTTAGTGATTCGAAACGTCAAAACTACAACTACTCAAGAGGTGGTTTCTTGTTAATCATGCCCTATTAAAGGTAATTATCAAAGTCAGCTGGTAGCAGAATGTTTAAATTAGGCATTCTGAAAGATTTACCCTTTACCATTCGGTACACGATGGAAGGCAGTTGGATGCTGTGAAAAAATAACGCTATCAGATACCTCTCCAAAGCTGTAGGTCCTGCACACCTCCGGCCGGATGCACGAGCGGTGACGGACTGTTTTAGGGTCCCGCAGCCAATCTTCGAAAAACCTGCAGATATACTAAACTGAGCATTGCTCGTTCCATTGCTCGCTGAGTGACTTTGAGCTTGTTTATTCGTCCCACAGTAAAGGACCATGTTTCGGTTCCGTATGTCATCACTGGCAACAAGCACTGATTAAATACTTTTGCCTTTGATGATGATACTTAATTCACGAAAAACTATAGCAAATATATATCATCATCGGGGAAACGTCCACTGCTGGACATAGGCCTCCTCCATGGCATGCCACAATGACCGGTCCCGAGACGCACGCATCCAGCGACTCCCCGCGACCTTTACCAGGTCGTCGGTCCACCTAGTACGTAGGGGGACGGCCCGGTAGATGTTTCCCGGTACGTGATCGCCACTCGAGAACTCTTACGCCTCATCGGTCATCCATTCTTCGATATCAGCCGATTGTATTTGACTCCACTGACTCGTCGAGCTATGTCGCTGACCTTCGTTCGTCTACGGATTTCCTCATTCCGGGTTTTATCACGTAGAGACATTCTGACCATATCTCGTTCCATTGCTCGCTGAGTGACTTTGAGCTTGTTTATTCGTCCCACAGTAAAGGACCACGTTTCGGTTCCGTATGTCATCACTGGCAACACGCACTGATTAAAGACTTACGCCTCAGGCCAGTCAGGCTCTAAGATGTCCCAGTCAGCTCTTCTCAGCATCCATCCGAAGCCTGGGAAGTGATCTGTACGATGCAGCAAGTCAGGTTGAGTGAGATCTATATGACCTTTCACCCCGTTCTCGTTCCACGCAGAAATGCACCTGAGTTAGTAATTATTATTATTCATTTATTTTCAGGTAACACAGACCCGTAGTTATATATAAAATAAAATACAGTAAAACAAATTAAAATAAAATTGTTACAATTCTTACAATTGCCACAAAAATTATTACAATTGTCACAAAAATTATTGCAATTGTTACAAAAATTATTACAATTATTACATAATATATAAGAGCTTTTTATTGGGTTTTGCGTATACTGGCCAAGGCGCCACCTACATATTTCTAGAATGCACTCATCAAGACCTTTCATTTTGATACCAAAGACGATATTTTAATCTTCAATAATTTGTTGTCACACTTTATGAATGTCACATTGGGTTTTATATTAAGATATACCTTACAATAATAACTCATTTGTCAAAATACAACAAGTGGTTTAGGAGACACGAGGAAACAGATGAAAAAACATACATACAAAGGGTGCTAAAATGAAAACATTCATTTTGGCTATGCTATATATACCAACCATATAGTATGGTCCTTGAACAATTGATAGGTCCCGAGGAAATACTCGAAGAAATCAACGGCAACGATCAGGTCATCTGTGAACAATTACAATCACCTTATTAGTGGCACACAGTTTTCTTGAACAGTCTGGAAAGAACACAAAGAGAAGGAAGGAGTGTGTGAAAGAGATAGATCCCTTAAACTGGTAAAGCGTGACGTCAGATGCGTAGAACGTTCTCGAATAACAAATGGCTGGCTGGAAACATTCTGGAAATGTCATCCGGGGTATATAAGGCTTCGAGTTCAGTTCTGAGCAGTGATCACATGAACAGGGAAAAAACGAAGAGAAAACCAGAAGAAGAATGAATGCGAAAGGACAGTGAAGTACAAAACTGGCGCCAGTGGTCATAGGACTCTATGCGGAGAATCCAGGTAGGAACTCAGTGCGGAAGACTCGGACTCCTACCCAGTGGAGACAGGGACGCAATCTTTCACTAAGACCCAAAGTTTAGAAGACAGCTTGTGGCCCTATGTTACCAATAAACTTCAAAACTTTGGACACGTGTTTACTTCAATCCCGAACCCGTTGCTCGCAACATTATCTATCAACATCATCATTGGGTGGTAGGTAAAACCCGGGAACTAATCGTTCGATCGGGATAATAGTAACCTCTGCCCTTCCTTGACTTTTCAACTATCACTCAACAAAAAATCAAGTCTTTCTGAGCACATGCTGAGTCAGTGTCGCGTTTTGTCACCACTCACGACCCATGATACCTTATACTCTAAACTTGTAGTGTTTACTTATTTTAGTTTTTAATTATTCGGTTTAAGTTTCCTTTTCGTGTATTAACTGTGTGCAATGTTTGCAGTGTCTTAAAGCTTTTATCTCTACCTTCTAGAACAATCGCCGCCTCATGCCGTAGGTACTTGAAGACATAGTTCAACGAGAATTTATATTGTCTCGCTTTATCATAGTGCTTTCTCATCTGTGAGTCATCAGGGGGCCACTTTAGTCGGGACTGGGGCTGGCGGAAAACAAAAAAGGTTGGGTCTTCACGGTACGGTTGCATCACTTCGCCGTAGGCTTCTGTGTTGCCATAATCCTGCAGACAAGTGAAGTTCATTTCACAAAACACACAAACTTTCACTGCTGGACACAGACCTCCTTCACGGTACGCCACATCAACCGGTCCCGAGCCACTTGCATTCAGCGACTCCCTGCGACCTTAACCAGATCTTCGGTCCATCTAGTAGGGGGACGGCCCGGTACGATGGTCGCCACTCGAGAACGATTACTCCTCAACGGTTATCGCTTCTCCAAGCGATTTGTAACATAGTACACCGCGCGGGACCAGTGCGCATTGGTAGACTTCACACACATCTTTGAATTTCTTCTCAGAAGTGTGCAGGTTTCCTCGCGATGTTTTCCTTCACCGAAAAGCCAATGGTAATGATTTTTATCATCCATACATAAATTCCAAATAACAAATCGTAACTCATTGGTACGAGCCTGGATCGAACGCAGACCTCGATTGTTCAAGGACTGACGCTCTACACAACTGAGCTACCATGGCTATAAAAAGCCGTAATCAACTAGCAGAATGAATCTCAAACTCAATAAACTAGACTAGATCGGGTTAGAATGACTTAGGGTTGGACCCCATTTAGCAACAGAAAAGTCAGATGAACAATTTTGAAATCTCACCTGACTCACTATTATAGGGAACGTTTCTTTATCCAGCCTAAACTGCTCCAGGCTGCTGAGGCATCTCTTCAGGTACGCTGGGCGACTTGCCATCACCAGGACTGGGATTTGAATGGGCATCCCATCTGAAGATAACATCATCTTCATCAGTCGATTGTTGAATATGGAACAAATAATACTGCACCAAAAATACTAAAAACAGCCAAGTGCGAGTCGTCTCACGCACCGAGGGTTCCGTACCGAATATGAATAATTAACACACTGAAAATCATCAACAATGTGATATAGTTTTAAAAGTATGGTTTTCAGATTTATTCCTATATTTTTGCTGTTAGAACTTGCATAGTTCTAGGGCTAGAGCTCTTGATGCTACGAATTTAGATGGACCGCAAGCACAGCTAGTCATCATGTCACGAAGTAAAAGCAAAATTGAAATATGTTGCGAGTTTGGTTGCCTGGCCTCGCCTGGGGGCCCTCCCTGGCTAAAGCGGTTAAAACTTGGCCTTTGCAATTACAATAATAATAATAATAATCATTTATTGGTACTGCTGGTACAAGTCAATATTTTATAGTTAAATAACAATTTATAAATCAGTTACATACACAAAAGTCAAAATTAAATTACTAAAGTTAAATTAAGTTAGTCAAATTACTCTAGTCATGGAGAAGAGAAGAAGTCAACTAGTTAATACATTTGCACTTCACATATATACATGAGCCATGGTAGCTCAGTTGTGTAGAGCGTCAGTCCTTGAACAATCGAGATCTGCGTTCGATCCTGGCTCGTAACAATGAGGTACAATTTGTTATTTATGTACGAATGATAAATTCATTAGCTTGGTGAAGGAAAACATCGTGAGGCAACCTGCACACTCCTGAGAAGAAATTCAAAGGTGTGTGTGAAGTCTACCAATGCGCACTGGTCCCGCGTGGTGGACTATGTCCCATACACTCTCTGTAGGAGAGTAGGACTGAGACCTGCAGTGGGGACATATATAGGCTGTCAATGATGATGATGAACTTTCATAAATAAGATTTTAAATATATTTAAACTTACAAACATACGTGTTATTGGAACTCTGTCCAGTTCTTAATATTACACTGAGTTTAGCACGACGCTCCCTGGGTATACTGTACAGGAAATAGTGTCATTGCGTTAGTAAACATAAACAGAAACAACTAATATCCTATATCCTACCCTAGCACGGGTATTTTTCCTATTTGGGAGGATATAGTCTCGCACCAGTCTTAGTCTATTGTCAAGTGCTTCGTTCTATAGGTGCAATTTGTAGTCATATTGTCAAACCGTAATAATAAATAATAATAAAAATAAATAATAAAAAAGTAGAAATTCGTATTTGAAGCAGCTTGTCTATTAGTACCAATTAATCTGATATCTAATCTAATATCAACTCATCTACATAGCGTCAGTTTTGTGGAATGCACGCGGGATAATCTTCATTGATTGCCTTGAATAACAAGTAAATGCGTTCAAAAAGAACTGGAAACCGACTTCAATTGCCCTAAAAGTCTACTTTACTAAGGTAAATTTAAGATTTATATCGTTTTCTCACGGACGCCGTTGTAAGAACTGTACCAAATTGAAATGGGACCACACGGGAAGCACCACCTTTCAAATAAAAAAAGAATCATCCAAATCGGTTCACCCAGTCAAAAGTTCTGAGGTAACAAACATATAACATACCCGTGGAATAGATAACTTAATCCTTTTTTGAAGTCGGTTAAAAAAGCAAAACAGTCAACGGGGTATAAATGATAATCTATCTGTCTATCTATCGGGGTGTATTATGCGAACTTTTTGCAGCGATGAAATCAAGGTTCAAGGACAGACAAATGGACGACCAAGTGAATCCTATAAGGGTTCCTTTGAGGTAAGGAAACAGTTGGACGACCTCGAGTTAGACGCCGTGACACTAACCTTCTCATTATCCCACTTTGGTTTGAAAACTTCATTAATATCGAGAAACCAATAAAAAACAACCAAAAAAATATCACATTCACTAGCACTGTTGGTTTCTTTAGTAAGGCAAAACGCATCTTATCCAAATCCGATAAGTTCACTTTTTATTCAGGTAACACTAATTAAGTAAATTGATTGATTTTTTATATTATGTTATTACTTTTTAATCTGTTTCAAATTACGACTTATTCGTTTTTGTGTTAACAATAATTATAAAGTGTCGGCGGTTCAGCTTGTCATTTAATGTGTCGAAATCAATGCCGTAGCTTCCAAATTGAGTACTATTTTGTCATTTGTATGATAGTTATCATTATGTTCTATTTTAGGAAATGTTTTATTCAATTGGACTCGACAGCTATGTAATCTGAACAAAGACATAAATGGATGCAAATTTTTCCAACAGTAATTAAATTGTAATTGATTAATTGCGATTTTAAAGCAGCAAATTGCAAATTACGAGGGTACTGCACGAAATTTTGTAAATTAAAGTCTATTACTATGCGCATAACCAGTTAAATAGATTGATAAGACTTGTTCATACCCGCACCCCTCCCCCCTCCCCTCTAGTTTTCACAGGACTACCTGCATCTGCCTATTTCATCCACTGGTGGTCTGCGGGCGGATCTACCGCGGACTCATCGCGTTGCCAACTAAATCCGTAAAGGTCCCTAAAAACCTAATTGAAATGTCATTAACAAATATAAACAAAGGAAAATATAAATTATACAAGTTAAAAATTAATTAATAAATTAATATAAATTATACAAGTTAAAAATTAATTAATAATCAATATATGTATAGAAAAATACTAGAATTAAATTTTTGCATTTATTTTAATTGTACAAAATCATTGTTTTCGTACTAAGTGGCAGCGTCAAATGTCATTTTATTGACGCCATCTTTGTTTTCAACGTCAAGTCTTACCTGTTTCGTGCGTTTTATATGTTTTTGTACAAATAAACTAAACCAAAATATACAAAAATGGTAACTAAATCTCTTTTATTTGATAATGGCCATTTAAAATTATAAGTGTACAAGACCAGGCCTTGGCTCCATACATTCGCGTATATTTTGTAAGTGCGATAGCCCCTTAACCCTACCTATGTAGATCAGACTTGTCTATCAATGGTCAGCTTTGGTTAGATGGAAATCAAACAACGAATTAACAAAAAAACGTATTTATTAAGAATTACATAACTTTGGGCTATATACAGCGTAGTGTATAATTTATTATAGTAATGTATATACAATTAATGTTGCAGAAATAGTGTGACATCCAAAAACATATCACTATAATTTATGACTTCGACCTAGCATGGATATAGTAAATTTTTAAAATGTCACCACACTGTCATATGTAATTCATAACATTCTACCAGTGTCACAAGGGATAAAGTGACTCTCCCCGCAATAAAGTGACCCGCTCAAGGATCGGTACTATGGCGCGCGCGAACGAGGTACGAATTAACAAAAACTAGCAAAAACAATATAGCACTTCATACGTTCTCAATGGTGAAGTAGGTCAGCGTCATCCGTTCTATGTGTGGGAATAGAAACCGATATCACGACACTTGTATGAACAGTCCGGCCTGTGACGTCACTGTAATACAATATGAAACAACAATATGTTTTTGGACGCACACCTCTCTCGCTACAAACAGTCTGTATAAGAATCACAGTCTTCACAATCAAACAATATACCTAAAAAAATGGCTTCATACAAAATTTACTCTGTTAAAATCTGTTAAAACTTTATAGTTAGCGTTGTGAAGTTAATACAATGTTAAAAAATGATACGGAATTATCATCCAAAAACTAAATTAAACAACGTTAAACTTGATTTCGTCGACAAGTTTCATACAAAATTTCTTTAACCAAAATCTTTTAAAATATGTTAGCTGGCTTTGTGCAGTAACTATCTCAAAGTAGGACATCAGATTGTGATGTCGCGAAATGAGTATCGTTAACATACAACTTCACAGTGAATCACAATTTACATTTTCACACACTGCTTTTGATTATTACTGCGAAACGGCTATTGTAGCTGACAATAAAGTTGTAAATTATAGTCATTTTTGACGTGATGTCTAATAAATCGGCGAACGCCGGCTGCAAACACGAAAAAGGATGTCTCATTGTCCCTTACTATCGCTACACGAGCGAGCGAGAGGCACGATCGGCTTCTTGCATTGCATACTTTTATGAATAAAATTGAATCATTTTTATTGAATTATCACTATTTCAATCAATCAATCATTTCATTAATGTTTTGTTATGACGTTGAACTATCGTCCGTAAACCGACTATACAGACTTATATTTTTTGATATTTTAAAGCCAGCTCCTTTTGCTTTGCTACCTTCCATAAGATGTACATATGGTTAAATTTTAAAAGATTTTGGTTAAAGTTTGTACGATATCATTTCGTCGTGATTCGCACTAAAGAAATGGAAGAAAAGAATACAAATTTTAAATTTTCAATATTCAGATGTCGTTTCAATCGATTACATATGATCAAATGATCATACTTCACCGTTTCATATAGACAAAATGGTGCTGCAAGGCCCAACGCGGTAGATTTCGTGTGCACACACTAAACCATTCACCTGAGAAATTTGTTTTTTCTTTCTTTATTTGTTTGTTACCAGTTCGCGCCACAACGGCACAATAAATCGTGGCGGAATTTGGCATGCTAGCAGCTACGAAGAAATGCTACTTTTTATCCAGAAGGGATATTACGAGGCAATTTTTTTTCGTTTACGTTCACCCCAGTCTTGGATACCTCACCCCTCTCCGCAAAAAAGTGACCCGTTCAAGGATCGGTAGTATCGTGCGCGCGAATTAACTGACACATGCGCGTGTATACAAGCGTCATACGTTCGATGTATGGGATTAGGAGCCGATATCACGACATTTGTTTGAAGTGTCCGGCCTGTGGCCTTATGCAGGATGCACACCAAATTTCATCACGATGTCTTGTACCGGCAAGAGGTAACGAACCAACAAAATAAGAAGGAAATCACTTGCATATATGCACAAAATGCTATAAAATCACAAATATATAGAAATAGGTGAAAATGCTTTTTAGGGCGAGAATTATCGCCATTAGACATTACTATGCACCAGCATAATGAAAAAGCCCAAAACAATAATCTCGTCACATATAAATTTATCTAAATTAAAATTAATTTTTTTTAAATTAAAGGAACATAACTTTATAAGAATATTTAAGAATAAGTTATTTCAATAATCAGATGATTTCCTTCAAAGTATTAATACCGGAACACAACAGTGCTATTAACACTGCTGTTTGGCGGCAGACTTAGGTAACAATGTGGTAGCTAGCCAGACGGACATAGAAAATGACCTACCACCAAACAAAACGAATACCGATAGGTAACACTGGGAATCAAACCCGGGTCCTTTGGATTGCGAGTCCAACCGTAGCCACTAGGCCACGGAGGCGATTAAAATAGTAACAATGATTTTATTTAACCGCCTCCGCAACAAGTGGAATTATTCAACCGATTCAAAATGGATTAAATATTTCAATAATTCATACAAATTCATTCTTCTCATTGTTAGACAAATATTCATTAGTAAAAGTGACATTTTTCTTTAAAAAGATACCTTCAAGGAAACCAATCAAAAGATATGTTTAAAACGCGGCCTGCACTTGTACACTATATAAACAATCAATAAATAATCTAAATATGTATAGAAAAATACTAGAATTACATTTTCGCTTTTATTTTAGCTGTACAAAACCATTCTTGTACTGAGTGACAGCGTCAAATGTCATTGTACTGACGCCATCTTTGTTCCCAAAGTATTGCCTGTTTAATGCGTTTTTAATGTTTTTGTACAAATAAACCCGACAAAAATATACACAAATGGTTACATCACAGTTATTTGATAATGATCTGTTAAAATTACAAGTGTACATGTCCAGGCCTCGACTCCATACAGTCGCGAAACGTGTCATTTATAACGAAATAATATTAAATTATAATTGATAATTAATTACAAAATTGCGTAACTCAATATTAGAGTTACATTATATCACTTACACCTTGTTTTTTACCTACTTATATTTAAAACTATATACATACGTAAATTTAGGGTCAAACTATACTTACTAGCGCCGCGCCGGGCCCAAACCCGTACTAACAGGGAGTTTTATATTGGACACAGATTCATCACAAAAGTGCAGTTTGACCCTTAATAGAAATGAGAATTTGGTCGTTACTTCAGCGTAGATATATTTGATTTCAGCTGCCATCAAAAGCGAAGAGCAGTTTTATGTCACAGTCAGTAAAATAAAATATTAATTTCATCTTACTGTTATTTTTAAAACTTTGTTTTTAGAACTACCATATTTTTCCGGCAAGGTTGAACTGTTGATTATGTATGAGATTTGTTCGTGTATCGAGTGATGCACAGGTGTAACACATAACTGAGTCTGTTCCTGAGGTATGGGAGCGGTACAGGGGGTGTGTTTACGGAATGCGGTTTACGGTTTATGCGTCGTTTGACGTTCTGTAAACACACCCTCTCGTACCGCTCCCATACCTCAGGAACAGACTCAGTTATGCGTTAGACCTGCAGAAGATTTAGCTGATCGACGGGTGCCTGTCTAGGAAACAATCGATCTGTGTAAATCAGTTTTATACAGTAATTGAAATTCAACGTTAAAAAGGTACTGCACGAAATTTTGTAAATAAGTCACTGCTATTATGCCCTATGATTTATTTATGGTAGCCCGATCAAAGGGCACGCTCTTGTTGAAATGACAAACAAATACATAAATAATTAATATAATAAAAACAATCATCATCAACAGCCCATACGTCCCCACTGCAGGAGCTCAGTCCTACTCTCCTACAGAGAGTGTATGGGACATAGTACACCACGCGGGACCAGTGCGGATTGGTAGACTTCACACACACCTTTGAATTTATTCTCAGGAGTGTGCAGGTTTCCTCACAATGTTTTACTTCAACGAAAAGCCAATGTGATTTTTATCATTCGTACATAAATTCCAAATAACAAATTGTGACTCATTGGTACGAGCCAGGATCGAACCCAGACCTCGATTGTTCAAGGACTGACGCTCTATCTGAGCTACCACGGCTGTAAATAATAAACAATACATGCCTGGAATGAAGTCTAGACAATTTTGATATTTATTGAGACGTCATAAACGTTATGTATTGTTTATTAATTATTTATGTATTTGTATCAAATATCAACAAGAGCGTGGCTTATTCAAGGATCGTAAATAAGTCATTTCAATGTATTTAACTTATTCAGTCCATATGAACACTGAAGTAACGATCAAAATTGCTGGACTGTTTTTTAATCAGTGCAAAAAAACGCGGTCGAAATAAACGTGCCTAGAAAAAAACCTTGATATTACTTTTAAATTAAATAGCGATTCAAGAAGCTGGTCAAGTGTGAGTCGGACTTGTGGACCAAGGGTTCCGAACCATGAAAAGAAACCGATGATTACCAGAAAGGGGTTTTTTTTAAATATATTTTTGAGGGAAAACATATTTTGTACACGGCATTCGGTTAGATTTGTTGCAAAATAAATGGTAAAAAAGGTTAATAATAAAAAACACCATTACTATATTCGGTGTGCATTGACCTGGCCCAGGCTCCATACATTTTTGAAATCACTTTTATATATGTGACGATTTAAAACAAAATGTGTGGTTTTTGCGTCATCAGGGTTATATATCGTTATGACACTAAGTCAATATTAAGGCCATGTTCTAGGCACGAGTTTTACAAGTACTGAAATCTCAACTTTTACGCACTGACTTAAATATTAACTCCTGTATAAATTTAAGATTATCTTAATAAAATCACTCGAAATGGTTTTGTTTTAAATTTTTGGTCTGGGTGACTGCCCACTGTGAGAAATACTGCGCCGAATGCAAGTTGAGGGGCTTCCCCGAAAGTGACAGCTAGCGCGTTACATATAAACATGAGCATATTTAACCGGCTTCAAATAAAAGTGGAGTTCTCAATGCGTTATTAGGGAAGCTGGCAGTAAGAAACACTCTTGTCAGGTTTTGGTTTAGAAGATTTCATTCATTTAATTTTTAAAAAACTTTCTGTAACAGGGGTGAGTAAGTCGAAACACCGCCGAGTGCATAAAGAAAATCGAATAGAAATACTCAATTTGTAATTTGATTTTATACAAATCTCTAAAGAAGTTTTCACTTCAATCAAAAAGAACCTACTTCAATTGCCTTAAAAGTTTATTTTTCCTCAAAAAGCGCTAAATCAATTTCGATAAAATTTATATGGGACCTCTAAAGTATGATCTACAGAAAAACAAAAACAAAAAAAGAATCATCAAAATCGATTCATGATTCGCGTAACATACATTAACAAATTAACCAAATGCGAGTCGGACTCGCGCACGAAGGGTTCCGTACAGAATATGGATATTTAACATACAGAAAACCATAAATAATATGCACCGAACAATCCTCTAACGAATGCGCGAGTTTCGTTATCAATTTAGTTCTGCAGTAGCAGTAGTAGACGAGTACGACACTAGGTGGCGCTAGTTGAATGTTACATCGCACCTCTAGAAAAAACACGTTTATTGTATGGGAGCCCCCTGAAATATTCATTTTATTTTGCTTTTTAGTATTTGTTGTTATAGCGGCAACAGAAATACATCATCTGTGAAAATGTCAACTGTCTAACTATCACGGTTCATGAGATACAGCCTGGTGACAGACGGACAGCGGAGTCTTAGTAATAGGGTCCCGTTGGTTACCCTTTAGGTACAGAACCCTAAAAAGAATTAAAAAAATCGATTCATGATTGGCGGAGTTATCGCGTTACATTAAAAAAAAACATATCGTTGAATTGAGAAACTCCTTTAAAAAAACTTTATGTAACTATTTTTAAATTTAGTGAATTCGTTTCAACAAACACTCCCCTTAAAATATTATTCACTATTTCACTACGGCCTTATGTAACGCACTAGGGTGAAACTTCTCTAAATATTCTTTCATTTTCAGTCAATTTCTTGTCAACGACGCGACGATGCCAGGTCGTACGCAGAGAGGACACTTAAATAGACAATGTTACCATTTTCCACTCAAAACCACTTTATAAATTTGGTATAAACATGGGCCACTCATGCCACTAGCCACTATTAGCCCCCAGTGGCCGGCCACTAGTGGCTCAGTGGCTTGAGCGTCTACTCACAGTCGAATTATTTTAAAAGAGTCGAAAAATCGACCGTCATAGTATAGCGAAACACTTTTCGTAACAATAGAGACTTCCTTCAATTTATTCAACCATACATCTACTCCTGGACTTTAATTTCCCCGAGGGGTTCGACATAATCTCGCAGTAAGAAGTCATAGGTGATTTTATCAAATTTTGAAAACCTTGTTGAAAAACGTCGCAAGGGACGCTTATGTCCAAAAAGTTTTTTTTGGTAAAAAATGTAACACGAAAGAAGTCTCTATTACAAGAACAGAGTTATAACCAAAAAGATCAATTTCACAAAACATTAATACGTATTCATATAAATATCTATACAAATATGGACTTTGATACACTTATCTTAGATGTCAGTGTTCGCTAACCCCACGTGGGATCGTATTTAGTCCATGGAAAGTCTGGCGCTAGGTACACTCTCCTCCCGCGAAAATAACACGACACTATACCGAGGTACGCAGTCCTGGGGATTCCACTCTGAAAATACGCACAAACAGACATATTTATTTTATTTAAACAGTTTATTGTACACGGAAAATATTTACATAACACAAAAAATATATACAAAAGGAACAGCTTATTTCTAAAAGAAATTTCTTCCAGCAGTCCTAGGTCAAGGAGAAATATTGAAGAAAGGGGGGCAGTTAGGCGTGTACGATATAATAAATATAATAAACGATTACATAAATACGAGATACAAAACAAACTAATATATATCAATAATAATACATACATACTTTACATACTATAATTATATATAAGCTTATAGTGATAGAAAATGTTCCTTGACGTTTTTCTTAAAGGCGGAAACAGTTTTGCTGTCGCGTACAGTGTGAGACATATTACAAAAAGAACTGGAAACCGACTTCAATTGCCCTAAAAGTCTACTTTTGCTAAGGCAAATTTAAGATTTAAATCGTTTTCTCATGGATGCCATTGTCAAAACTGGACCACCTTTCAAATAAAAAAAGAATCATCCAAATCGGTTCACCCAGTCAAAAGTTCTGAGGTAACAAACATTTTAAAAAAACATACCCGTCGAATTGATAACCTCCTCCTTTTTTGAAGTCGGTTAAAGCAAGACATAATTTTTCTCTATTTATAATGATTAACAATGAGTATAATTTTAATCGCCTCCGTGGCCTAATGGCTAAATGTTCGATTCACATTCTGGAGGTCCCGGGTTCGATTCCCACTGTGTATCGGTACACGGTTTGGTTGGTGGTAGGGCATTTTCTAGATCCGTCTGGCTAGCTACCACCTTTTTACCCAAGTCTGCCACCAAACAGCAGTGTTAATAGCATAAAATGAGTATCATTAGCATACAACTTCACAGTGAATCACAATTTACATTTTAAACACTTTTTTTCGATTATTGTTCAAAGCGCCATCTATGAACCATTATCTGCGTAACTGCTATTGTTGCTAACAGTGAAGCTGTAAATTAATGATATTTATTTCGCGACACTATAATTTCATCTGCTATTTTTAGGTAATTACATATCATAGCCAGATATTCTATTTTAAAAGATTATGACAACAGAAATTTAGTATGGAAGCATTAGGAGAGGGAGAACGTTAGGTAAGTTTCACTGTATCTCTCTATATAGATACTATACCTCTGAAACTAGAATAAATTAAAACCACAAAAAAAAAACACTCACTTATATTACGATATATATCACTTCTTTTACTATATATATATTTTTTTGTGGAATGTAAAACTATTTTTTAATACTAGATAATGTACAAAAATACTATATATCTTGTCACTTAAAAAAACACATGTTCGGTGGTGGAGACCTGGTTCCTGTAGCACAGGGGATCCTAGTTCAGGAGCCAGTCTTCACAAAGTTACGAGACCAGAGAATTTAATGATTTATCATTAATATATACAAACTTTGTGGAGAAAAATAAATATGATTTTATTATTTATTATTATTTTATTACTGTATATGTATTGTTAACTCACCCTGAAATCGTCCATGAGGCCGAGCCGCTTGGCCTGCTTCTGGAAGGACCTGGCGTCGCTGTACGTGACCACGGCGGGCGCGGGCGCACCCCCGCGTAGCACCTCGTCCGCGCGCATGCGCGGCGCTGACGACACCTCACGCAGCAGCCACTCATCGTACAGCGGCTTAGGGAAAGAAAGAGAGAAAAAATTTATTTGCCAAGTACATAGTTTACACGGTGTTTAGATAGCAATTTCAATTAAAATTGATTAATATAAAAATAAAAATATTGTACGTAACAAAGCAAAATGTCATCCATAGAGAGAGCCTACACCTGTCGCACAGGGCTTCCCCTATGACAGACTGTATGGCTATACTATTGTTACACACTTGTTTTATTCAATAAATATTTTTGTATTTTTTTTTAATTAGTTCGATGTACTTAACCTGTCCACAGGTGTGCATATATTATAAACATATCTAATAAGGAATTTAATTGTTAAAAAATTAGTTTACATCGCATGTCAATTATTATGTCATTAAATAATTCACAAGTCATCTCATTAATTTATGTCAAACTATAATTGCAGGTATATTTAAAATGATTAGTGTTTATGATTCAAATATTCAGGAAAACTATAAAAACAGTTTCCAAGAAGCCAATCCGTATTTTTTTTCTTAAAATCTATTTCTAATTGTAAGGGGGCAAAGATATTGTAAATTTTTCACAAATCTATACAGTGTCACAAAGTTAAGAAATACGAGTCACTTTGGTTTGTGTTTCTCATCTCTTACGGAAGCTACACGTGTGAAATTTGGTCAATGAAAACTAGAGGGTTTTATCGAGTAAACTTTACAATGAACACATGATTGGTGTAAACTTTCTCGATAACTTTAATGTTTCAAATCACATCTTCTAAAACACTTTTTTCGTCACATCGCCGCACTGTAAACAGATTTACGTTTACAATATATATTAACTTGTAGGTAAACTCAGTACCTAGTAAAGATCTGAATGATTGTCTCCTACACGAAACCGTTCTTTAATAAATTCACTGTTTGTGTTTTGTCGCTTACGATATTTTACTCCGGGCAGCATTGCATTACACCTGTCCTACTTCCGCAGTGAGAACGGATGTAGTGCTATCACTGTCTTGCATATGTGGCTAACGGTTATAGATATGAGTCGTACCTCGTCGTAACTAAATGTCTCAATAGATGGCACTGTATTCAGTTTTTTAAACAGCACTAAAGAGAAGGTTTTCAATGAGGATAAGGGACTTTAAAAAAATTCATTCACGGATCTGGAGAGCTGTAATTGGCCACCTCAATAAATAAATAACAACTTACCTTCAGCAAGTATGTCAGGTTGAGATTGGTGAACTCCACAAACTCCTTGTTAAGTTGTATGTGCCGCAGATGCACCTCGAAGAACAAACCTTTGCTTACCCCGATCTGTTGAGAAGATTTTTTATGTTTTTGATTTTGATGATTGAGGAAAGGAAATATCCGATACGAGTATGTGACATGATAAAATTTATGTTTGATTAAAATTCGAGCTTAGCCAAGGTAAGTCAATTGTCTATAATAGACTCTATGGTAAAGTTTAAGCAACCTATATTAGGGAAGGCAAGTGTATCAAACTTCATACAGTTATATCTTTAATAGGGAAGATGCAACCAAATTAGATTGGGTTGAATTGTATTTTATAGCTTAACGGACATTTAAAATAAATCCCACCAAAATAAACACACGTAAAAATTTTGCTTTTTTATTTGGATTTCGCAAGGACTAAATGTCTCAAAAATTTAGTTCCTCGAATAGTAAAATGCTTATTAGATTTAGTTTTCTCATTGCATTTTGAAAACTTTATTATACTGGTATATAACACGTAAACGAGACATTTTACGAGATAACTCAAAATATCAAACAAGCTCCATACATTTTAACGCTCTAAAACACGTGTGACGTCACAAATGTCACCAGATTTATATGGAGCGTTTTAGCACCACATTACTTTTCGACGGGTTGCAGTAAAAAAAGTATTAGTGGTATCGGGAAAAAAATGGTTGAGGTATTTACCTTTTTACATGGACTATCGATTTAGACAAAAATATTCTTCCATGCATCTTCCCCATTGTGGAGTAATTTTTAAACATAATATTTAATAATTTCTCATATATTATATTTTTGTAAATACAGAAATATTTTTTTACCTTTTTAATGCTCACATTAAAAACTCTTTCGTTTCAATGCACAGCTTATAAATTTTAATTCTGAGTCTGAACACAACAGCAACAACAAAATACTTTCTTCCCTAGGGAAGGAAACGCCATTTCTATCCCGCTGCTTAGATAATGAAATACCTACTTTTAGAACAGGAGGTATGAAAAGGATGTACACATACCTTCCCAAAGGAGTAAGTTCTTGGTATCTCAGGTCTGATGCAGGACCTGCCTCCAGTGTTGTCTGGGTTCCTCAACCAGTCGTCGAAGAACCTGAAAATCGAGACACGCTCTATGACGGCATAACTTTAAAAAAACAACGTTATAAATTCATAACGTTATCGACCTATAACGTTCCATATAGGTAGTGCAATTAAGGATTAACGAGAATTCGCTCAGAATTCTTTAATTTTGACATAATCTTTTAAAGTAGAACATCTAACATTGATAAGTAATTAATAATGATCTGTTTACTAGGTACTAATTTAACATTATGGGGATAATTCTATAACGCACTAGTATGTAATGTCATTACGCGCTAGTGTATTATAGCTCGCTTTATGGCTCTAAAAGCGATGTAATAATGCTCACTTTACTAGCAAGTGTGTTGAAAAATATGATATAAACTCACGCAGGCGGCCAGTTTGTCTCCATCTTGAGCCAGCTGTGCCTGCGCATCATCCATCCCAGTCCCGGGAAGAAATCTGTGCGGTACAGGAGCTCCGGACGCGAGAGATCTATCAGGTCTTTCTTGCCATTGTCATTCCAGGCAGATATGCACCTAGAATATTATCCACATCTGCATAAAAGTCTCTGATAAAAGTTCTCCGTTTCTGCTAATAGAGCAAAAAGCTTATTTCTGTGTGTACGCCTAGAAATCACCTTATTAAAACAACTGTATTCGTTAAAGAAAACGAATATATTCAAGACCAGAAAAAACTTCAATAGCGAGTGTTATCAGACAGGTGGCGACATCTATGTTTTCATGTCAGAAAGTCAGACATAGGACAAAACATACTAGGACTAAAACCAACTAATATTAGTATTAGATGTTATTTATGCCTCAATTTGTTTTGGTGATCATACTATCTTCATACTACTACATCATACATACATACATACTACATCATGACTAGGATCATATTCAGTAAAGGATTTGTGTAGCTATGACGTATATTGACTATCGCATATAAAATGATAATATGCGATAAAAATACAGAGTACTGGACATTATGTGCTGGTTGTGTTAGTCAATATATACCATATAGCCATTTTTATCCCGTAAAGTGCTCCGGACTAAGAATAATATTTACCATATGGTAGGGTCCTTGATGAGCAGCGGATATGTCCCTTGGAAATATTCGAAGAAATCGGGCGATATGTCGAGGTCGTCTGCAAAACAATATGTCCATTAAATAGTAATAAATACCGGCCAAGTGCGAGTCGGACTCACGCACCATGGGTTCCGAGCCATGGAAATAAACGTACATATATTATGACCTTGAAATACGGTTCATTTTCGCGACCGCATAACTAAGTTTGTTTGTCGAGGTTTTGTTAAGTTCATAATAAGTCAAAAACTATGCAATAATGAAGAAGAAAAATATGTTTAAGACTGTACAACATCACAAAACTAACTAATCGGGTAAAACCAAATTAAAGGTGGCGCCATCTACATGTTGGTGTTATTTATGCCTCAATTGTGTACTCGACACCTAATTAGTTTGGGGTTGAATTGTATTTTATACCGCAACGGACATTGAAAGAAAGTCCCCAAAATACAAATACGTAAAAATTTAAATTTTTTATTGGAATTTGGCAAGAATATAAAATTTCAAAAATTGCGTAAAATATAGTTCTTTGAACAGTAAAATGCCTATTAGATTTAGTTGTCTCATTGCATTTTGAACTTTTTTTTCTAGGGGTATATAATACATAAAAACATTATTTTACGAGATAAATCAAAATATCTAACAAGCTTCATACATTTAACGCTCCAGTTTATAGACGTGTGACGTCACAACTCATACACGATTTATATGGAGCGTTTTATCACCGCGCGAATAGAAACACTTTTTCGTGGGGTAGTGATAAAACAACTATTAGTCGTATCGAGAAAAAATTGATAGAGCTATTTATCTTTTTACATGGACTATCGAATGAGACACAAATATTTTTATAGTCAAATACCCAATTTCGAAGATATGTTAAAAACTGCCTGACTCTGTGGTGCAAACTATGTGCTCGTGAAGTCTACAGCTCACAGAGCCCCTAGAATATATTTCAGTGCTTAAATTTAAAAAAAAACTTTTTTTGGACTTACCTTCAACAATAATGACAGCCTCGTGCCCCAGCGTCTTGAAGACGTGATTCAACGCGAACTTGTAGTGCCTGGATATCTTGTAGTACCCCCGGAACTTTATCTTGGCGCTCGGCAGCGGTATCTCCTTCAGATCCGGCTGTCTCACCACGGTGATGGTCGGGTCTGCATCCGTGTAGGACTTGATAACATGGTATGTTGCGTTGTGGCCGCAGTCCTGCAAATCATCATCATCATCAGCCGGGAAACGTCCACTGCTGGACATAGGCCTCCCTCATGGTACGCCACATCGACCGGTCCCGAGCCACCTGCATTCAGCGACTCCACGCGACCTTTACCAGGTCCATCTAGTAGGGGGACTCCCTGGTACGTGGTCGCCACTCGAGAACCTTTACTCCCCACCGGCACTTCGAGTGATGTGGCCTGCCCATTGCCACTTCAGCTCACTGATTCGTCGAGCTATGTCGGTGACCTTAGTTCGTCTACGGATTTCCTCATTCCGGATTTTATCACGTAGAGAAATTCCGAGCATAGCTCGTTCCATTGTTCGCTGAGTGACTTTGAGCTTGTTTATTCGGCCCAAAGTAAAGGACCACGTTTCGGTTCCGTGTGTCATCACCGGCAACACGCACTGGTTAAAGACATTTGTCTTATAGTTAAGATATCCTGTTATTATTATTATTACTAGTATGTAAGATTGTAACTAACGCTGTGGAGACATCCGAAATAAATTATTGTACTTTTATATTTTTTATTGAATTTACGTCGAAACATTGAATCAGAACGACTTCATTTTTGTATAGGCATTAGTCGAAAGGCTGAAAAATGACATTGGGTTCTTTTTAACCGACTTCAAAAAGGAGGAGATTCTATATTCGACGGAGGTTTTCTTATGTTTGTTACCTCAGAACTTTTGACTGGGTGAACCGTTTTTAATGAGTCTTTTTTCATTCAATTCAATTTCAATATTAGTAAAACAATTTTATTAGTGTATGATGGGTTTGCATTTAGCCTTCATCTCACCTGATGGTAAGTGACCCAGTAGCCCCAATCTAATAAGGCGCTGGCTCTGCTACCTTTCATACCGGAACACACTGCTGTTGACAGCCGACTTAGGTAAAACGTTGTTAGATAGCTCAGGGAACAAGAAAATGCCCGGCCACCAACCAAACAGAAACAGAAAAATATTTATTTTACTAAGACACACACAACACAATACAAAAATACAATTGATACATCATCATCATCATCAGCCTGTATATATACGTCCCCGCTGCAGGTCTCAGTCCTACCCTCCTACAGAGAGTGTATGGGACACAGTACACCACGCAGGACCAGTGTGCATTGGTAGACTTCACATGCCTGTTCAAGACATGCAGGTTTCCTCACGATGTTTTCCTTCACCGTTAAGCAATCGGATAATGTACTTGAATTGAAAAACAACTCATAGGTACACGGCTGGATTCGAACCCGGAACCCTTAGATTGAGAGTCCCGCGCCTTATCCAATGCGCCACCGACGCTTCATTGATTGAATTGATACATACATTGCGTGCAATTACAAATAATACATTGTTGATGTACATAGGCATTGTGTTGTAATGTGTCGTCAAACAGGACTGATCTCAGCATCTGCTATGGCAGTAGCCATATGCCCGGGACCTTTCGAATTGTGAATATAACATTTAGCCATCAGGCCATGGAGACGGTTAAAAATTAGTGCTTAAAAGTAGAATTGCCCCACCTGACTAACAATGATGGGGAACCTATCTTTGTCGGGCCTGAACTTGACGAGGCTGTCCAGACACCGCTTCACCGTGACCCGGTCGCACGCCATTACCAACACTGGCAGAAGTGTGTTCATATCTGTAATAAACCAAAACGAAATGATGTCACATACAAATACATACAGAACTGACGTTCAACGCCTCCCATCTCGCCTCCCCCGCACCTGACGCACAAAATGAACGTTGTCACGACATTTGTATGTAGTGTCCGGCCTGTGACTAATCTTTTCAAAAAGCTGATATTTTGTTTTAATTCGTCACGTGTAAATGACACGTTCCGCGAATGTATGGAGCCAAGGCCTGGTCTTGTACAGTTATAATATTTTTAAAATTTTGTATATTTTGATTCAGTTTATTTGTACAAAAACATATAAAACGCACGAAGACTTGATGTTGAAAACAAAGATGGCGGAACAGTTGTTTTACACGCTCTCTGACACTTATGTCAACCTGGTAGTTTGTTATTGAGGTGGTGGCCAAGAGTGTGTTGCAAAAACTGGCCAGTGAATAGGCAAAAACACTAATGATTTTTGAAGGATATACATGAAAAACATTCCTTCAGTTAATATGAAAAACGCACGCTTGCCTTATGTTTTTAGACAACCTTCTGAAATCACGAACTTTTAGCACACCAAACAGCTACGAAACTTTTTGAGCACATGTATTAAAAATACATTTAAATGAATATCAATTTCCGTTATCAGTGTCGTGTTTTATTTGAGGCGTACACGCCGTAAAGCGCGTCATTAATGTTAAATTGGAGCTGGCCATTTGTTCTGATAATAATCGAAATGTTTCTAAAACACAGACCTTTGGGTAGGTATGAAATGCCTCATGTACAGTTTTTCCCGACTGCGCCAGAAGGAGTGTTATGCTTTTCGAGAGATGTATAATTGTTTGGCACGCTCTGCGGCCTGAACGGCTCGATGGATTTTAGGTGTCGTTAGATTCGTATTTACTGTGAGAGCGAAACTGGGTATATCAAAATCATAGAAAGTTATTAAAAATTACGCGTAATTTTTTTAAAAACTTTTAAAAATTTACTTTTAATTCACTAATTCTAATAAAGACAAAGTAATCAGGTCACCGCCTCCATTGCATAATGGCTAAATGTTGAACTAGGAATCCAGAGGTCCCGGATTCGATTCCTTGATTCTCGGTTTGGTTGGTGGTATATTTTCTATCTAGCAACCAGCATGATACCCAGGGCCGGATTTAGGGGAAGGCAAGGCCTCCACAAACGGGGGGCCCCCACAATAGAGACTCCGGAATTTTTTTGTTTCAAATTCCAACTAATCAACACTAGTAAACATCTTTTCCTTTGATATATTTTTTTTGCTCTTTTACCTTCCGAAAGGTTCCGTTCGTTAAACCTAAAATTTAATGTCAGAGAATTCTTTTTTCCGTTTATATTTGTATGTGTTTGTTCAATATTAAAGGAATCTACGTGGTTTCACAATAAATTATTTATTTATTTAAAAATTCGAGTAAAAAAATGGTTTACTTTATTTGGAAAATAATTTGGGGCGAGGGGGCCTCCGCTCCTTTATTGCCCCGAGGCCTCTGTACCTTTAAATCCGGCCCTGATGATACCTAAGTTCCGGTACGAAAGGTAGAGCCAGCGCCTCAATAGCTCGAGGCTTCTGGATACACACGCTTACCATCCAACGGCCTTATTGTCAATTACCATCAGATGAGATGAATATAATCTATTTTAGATTGTACAAATTAATATGATACATACATTACTTGACCTAATGAACCCACAATTGCATATGTCCAGTGTTGGACATAGGCAGGTAGTATAATTCAGTTTCCCAGTCAAGTATAGTCACTTTACCGAAGTTTAACGTTAATTTATTGTCAATATATGAATGAATAAAAAACTTTGCAACATATGTTATTTTTAAATGAAATAACTGAAATTAAAATTGTTTCAGTGTATTTATTATACATAAAAATTAATTTTAACAGTTCACGGTTAATTTATTATTTATGAACCATTCACTACCCGTGACAAATGTGAATTGAACACAAAGACCTTGCTGCAGAATGTTTAAGCAGTGCGATTGTCTGTGTCTTTCCTATATCTACATGTTTAAATAAGATGTGTCATACATATGTATGTTGCTTAATTTTTAAATATGTATGTATTCCCAGTAGCTGCTATGCTGCGAAAATTCTTACCAGTAGTTCCATCGCTCATTAACGATTCAACTTTTATGTTCTGGATTTTTTATGATCTCAATGTTATTTTAAAACATAAGTGTAGTTTACACATTTTAGACACACATACTGTTTCTTTTTAAATATGTATGTATTCCCAGTAGCTGCTATGCTGCGAAAATTCTTACCAGTAGTTCCATCGCTCATTAACGATTCAACTTTTATGTTCTGGATTTTTTATGATCTCAATGTTATTTTAAAACATAAGTGTAGTTTACACATTTTAGACACACACACTGTTTCGTGTATAGGTTTGCTATGTTTTAATTTTAACCACCAAAAAATATGCTACTTTTTTAAAAAAGGGGAACCTTCACAATATTCCTGACTCCTTAAGGGAAGAGCTGGGAAGAGTGGGGTAAACCCCTCGGTGGCCATCCAGAGTTCATATCGGAGAGCTCTCTGTCTTAAAAAGAATGCCTCCAGTGATCTCCTCGCACCATGCATGTCTCCACGCACTTCTGGGGCTGAGGAGCCAGCCTTTCCAATCTCAGTACTCCACAGTG
Organism: Carcina quercana; assembly: GCA_910589575.2. Classification (NCBI taxonomy): domain Eukaryota; kingdom Metazoa; phylum Arthropoda; class Insecta; order Lepidoptera; family Depressariidae; genus Carcina; species Carcina quercana. The sequence continues at coordinate 1,497,422 of OU342454.1, read as the reverse complement.
GAAAAAGGGCCACATCTTTTCCACTGCCCTCTCTAGACCGATCGATGGAGCAATGATAATCTCTAACCATCCCATACAGAAATAGACACACTATTGAATTTCACAAATACCTTCACAGTAATATCACCTAGGCCATAGCTGTCATTAACTGAGATTAGATTAGCCAATAATAAATTGTGGATTGCTTCTCAACTAATAATAATAAAATATACATACCTTGTTTTTTAAACAGTTTCCCGTCGTCTACACCATCAATTGCAGGGTCTTGCCTTTTCAAATGAACCTGCACCTTTTCTAATAACATATTACTTTCCACAACTTGCTCATCTAGCTCCAATTGAAGTCTATCTATTTTTCTTTGAATATCTAAATAGTTTTCATTTATTTGCACCTTTTCGACCTTTGGCACTTCTATTAATGAAGAATAAGAGGCTAGCACCCATATAAATGTTAATACAACTATTACAGCTACTATTTTCCTTATATTCAAACGCATTTTGTAATTTGTGATGAGTTTCCCTGGTTTGTTTTTCGTGCAGAATTTTCAGTGAAACGAGGTCGCGAACACGTCGTATCCGTTCATAATGGGTACACGTAGCCGCCAACAATACGCTGACCACAAAAGTAAACAGTAAGCATCAAGATATTATTTGTTAAATCCACAAAATTGTTCCGTACAGTGATATTTCAAAGTCGTCTTGTATAATGAAAATACACTTCAGTCTCCACTTGGGCCGGCCGAGATGAATTTTAAATGGAATTTCAATGACAGTTTCTATTATAATACGCGAGGTTCGTCACGTTTTTAAGGATAATTCATTGTATATTGAGTGCATTGAATTCACAACATTGTCCCAGCGGACACGTCAAAAAACAATAGACGGGTTGACGTTTGAGGCCACGAGCTGCCAGTTTAAAAAAATTAATTCTTTTATTTTTATTTCGTTTTCTACCACTGACTTTTTTTTCGTCTTTCCGATAGAATGTATTTACTGCTTTAATACTTTAGTCACTTCAAATAGTTGCAAAACAATGTCAACATGAAAAATAAATACTCCGTAAACTCCAAATTCTTTTTTTGGCCTACCTTGAAAATCCTTGCCTAGGGACTTTAATCAAACATGTGGCCAGTACTTTTATCAATGACTCTACTATGCAACATTAACATCCTTCGGTTAAGATATACAGACCTATTGCTGCCGGAACAGCAATATCATTGTGACATCGCATAAAAAATCTCAAATCACCACCAAATTTCGAGACTGAATTATCAATGTGTATTATCCGTCAAATGTAGTCGTCTTCCTACAGTCTAATGTTGGTACAAGGCTACAGTCATATCCGATCTACGACGCGGTAGTGGTTTTGGTTTACTGGCTGCAGTCGTTGATCCCCCATACCTCCCCCCCCCCCCCCCCCATCTTCACGCCAGATCGAGTCTGAACTTAGATTTAACTTTCTACTTTCAGATTTAATAAGTATAAATATTTCATTGAATGGTTTTTTAATTAAATTCGCTTCTGCTGAGCTTCATTGAAAATCAAATACCAAAAGGCTGTCTTGTGAAATCGTACTAGTTCAATAATAAAATAAATGTACACCGTAAATAAAACTACTATACTAGTAGGTATCACCATATTACTTGCAACCCCAGAATTGACAGGTGCGGAAGTACTATAAAACCGGATCTCATTGTTTTCTCACACAAATATTTGGGATTGTTTAAGCACAGTCGTAGACTGTAGTACCACTTTTTAGAAATAAAACGGACCCCTTATTAAAAAAAATGAAAAGATATATTTTTAAATCCAAAAATAAGTTCCGCACGTACACTTGAGAATTTTTATTTATTTATTACCAAAAATCATAAGAAATAATACATGTTTATAAATCGCCAAACTGCCAAACCAGTTTGTAGGCGACGCGCTCCTTTGTTAATCTGTTTTTATATCTAACTCACTAAACTTAAACTAACTTACAAACTACATCACACATTCTTTAAGAGCTTTTTGCTTTTTATAACAGTTCCTAGAATAGGGTACATATTATTTCTTCTAGGCACTATGTATGTATGTATGGTTCGCTCACCATAATAGTTTTTTGCCTTTTTTTTAGAAATTTCCCTTTTTGTATTGCCCTAGTCAAGCCCTAGTATTAAATTTATGATTTACTTTATTTCTATGTTCTTTAGTGTGATAATTCTCTATAGCCCAACACGTATTTTACTTTTTTTCCACTGGTAGCGGAAAAAATTTACTTATTTCGGAATGTTTTCGGAATGTAATTATTATAAATACAAAAAGTGATTTGTTTGTTTGTCCTTCCATCCTATCTGAGGGTCCGAATGGCTTGATTTTATGTATAGGGATAGTTAAAGGGCTAAAAATTGGCATAGGCTACTTTTATCCAGATCGATAGTTCCTCTTGCTAATTCTGAAGCTCACGCGGACGAACACGAGGGCAAAAGCTAGTAGGTATTAAGTAAATATATGAAATATTTTACAGGAACAAGGAATATTCCAAAGCAAAGCGAAATACATCTACCCACAGCAAAACGTAAACATTATGTCAATACAAAAGCAATAAATAAACTGAGCCGCACAAAAACGTCACTTCTGCCGCATAGCGTGCATATTTTGTCATAATTAGGGATTCGGTGGCGCTTACAACTTTTTTTGACGTTTTTTCAACAATTTTTTGTGTTCTCATTGAAAGTTGCTGAAAGAAATGAAGATAGTAAGCTTCTGGGTTTAAATAAAGAGTTCCGTACACCAATAATATAGCCATGGTAGCTCAGTTGTGTAGTGTGTAGAGCGTCAGTCCTTGAACAATCGAGGTCTGCGTTCGATCCTGGCTCGTACCAATGAGTTACAATTTGTTATTTGGAATTTATGTACGAATGATAATAATACCAGTAATACCATTTGCTTTTCGGTGAAGGAAAACATCGTGAGGAATTGAAGCATCGGTGTCGCAGTGGATAAGGCGCGGACTCTCAATCTGAGGGTTCCGGGTTCGAATCCAGCCGTGTACCTATGAGTTGTTATTCAATTCAAGTACATTATCCGATTGCTTAACGGTAAAGGAAAACATCGTGAGGAAACCTGCATGTCTTGAACAGGCATGTGAAGTCCGCCAATGCGCACTGGTCCCGCGTGGTGGACTATGGCCCAAACACTCTCTGTAGGAGAGTAGGACTGAGACCCTGCAGCGGGGACGTATATAGGCTGTTGAAAATTTGGAATTTATGTACGAATGATAAAAATACTATTGGATTTTCGGTGAAGGAAAACATCGTGAGGAAACCTGCACACTCCCGAGAAGAAATTCAAAGGTGTGTGTGAAGTCTACCAATCCGCACTGTTCCCGCGTGGTGGACAGCGGTGGACTATGGCCCATTCAGTATGTTAATTATACATATTCTGTACGGAACCCTCGCTTCACGAGTCCAACTCGCACTTGACCGGTTTTTTATGTATCTATATGGGTTTGTACTTGGCCTTCATTTCACCTAATGGAAGGTGGCGATGAGGCCGTCGGATGGTAAGCACGTGCTCTTAGAAGCCTCAACCTAATGAGGGGTTGGCTCTGCTCCTTTCATACCGGAACACAGCACCAGCAGTGATATACCTTAGGTAATATGGTGGTAGCAGTATCCAGGCAGGCATCAAAAATGCCTACCACCAAACAAACCGAGAAAATATGCGACCTTAATTCCTATTTCCTAGAAGGTACTTATCCTTTTTTCAACCGACTTCAAAAAAGTCAGACAGAGCTTCTCAATTTAACGTTTTTTTACCACGCTGACAATCTATGAGAGGAGAGTTATGAAAATCTAGTAAAGCTATAAAAATATAGTAAAATGCACCCCACGCTTTTAACTCTGAACTGAATTATTCTCGTAATAACTTGAATTTTATTGTAATTTTATTTTAGAGTTATTAATTATGATTGGTTGTTCGATCTTTTAATACTATAATATAAACTTTGTAATTAACAATTATTTTCTACTTTTTAGTTGTATTAGCTATAAAAGCGTGATTTTTTAGTTTTTTTTTTTTAATTTATTTAATGTATGCTACGCGATAACTCCGCCAATTATGAATCGATTTTGATAATTCTTTTTTCGTTTGATAGAGCATACTTTAGAGGTGATCCCATATACATTTTATCGAAATTGATTCAGCGCTTTTTGAGAAAATCAACAAAAAACAAATATGTACCCAGATAATTCTACCCCTTAGGGGATGAATGCTTTAGAATTATAGGGCAGTTGAGAATTCGTGTTTTTGGAAGCGTTAAATATTTATGTTGCAGCTTTGCTTCATCTTCCGAAGGAATCCTAGCTAGACACCGAGGGCCCACTATTTCCGCATAGTTAAACATGGCATCCCACCTATTCACCTTTCGAACTTAACTTAAAATAAATATGGCGGTTGTAATTATTTAAATTGCTGGATCCGCTTCGACGCTGACGACCCAGTTATTCCTTGCACGTGTGAAGACGTAAGTTTTTTTCATGAAACGATTTTTTTTTTCTCCTAGAATTCAACAATAAGTTATGTAGGTATTTCAAGAAATTTTGTAAATCAAAGTCTACTATGCGCTCAATTAGTTAAATACATTGAAAGGGCTTATTTAGGTTAACACTATTTTTAACATGGGCACGCTCATATAAATCGGTTCAAAGAATTTTATTCTCAAAAAGACATTTTGTCACTTTTAAGAGAACTTATAATAAATAGAACAATCTGGTGCGGCAGTTAAATCTATTTTAAAAATTATTTAATCTAAGTTACATTTCAACAATTTGTTTATGAAGTTTTTGAACGAATTTATAGTACTAAGTATTTCTTATGTCTTTGGGTAATTTGTTGAACAACTCGTGGCATATTTCCTGCCGTAGTTGGTTTTACCCGGGGAAGCACCAGATGATCAGCTCTTCGCGTGACGTATTTGTATAATTAATAAACAATACATAACGTTTGACATCTATTTGCTTTTTTATCTATTTCTATATATTTTATTTATTGTTTCCTATACAATGCTTACCACACCATACATATGCTAATATAATCATTCTTACTGTGAGGTGAGAACCTGGTGTCCTGAAACACGGGGCAACCTTCTCAGGCACCAGCTTCACACACTGCTCCATGGCCTTTGTTTGAATGTGCATTATATGAATTGGTAATTATAAACAAGTGTGTGGAAAAATAAATATTTATCTTATCTTATCTCAATTAACATTTTTCAAGATGTCATTAGACATAGACATAGACACAACTTTATTTAATAACACACACAACACCATACACATAGAAAAAAACACATTAAGAAATCTATTAAAACAAAACTACAAAAAACAAAAACAAAACTAATTTAACAAAAACAAAAATACTTAAAACTGATAAACAAAAATTGAAGCTATATAACATACATAAAATTTGGTTGTGTTGTAGTGTGTTGCTAAAATGGACTCGTCCCAGCATGTGCTGCAGTGAGGCCAGCGCTGGTGTTCTGACGAGGCCAGAGAGTGGGTGACCATGTGTGTGGGCCATTAACGTCATATTTTGTCCTTCATCTCACCATGATAAGGCCGTTGGATGTTAAGCGACCCTCAACCTGATGAGGCACTGGCCGCTGGCTCTGCTACCTTCCATACCGGAACACAATCGTGCTATAAACAATGCTGCGGCAGACTTAGGTAACATGGTGGTAGCTAGCCAGGCCGACACAGAAAATGTCCTACCAACAAAACCCAGTACCGATAGAACGATAGGGCCCACTGGGAATCTTGCCCGGGGCGTATTCGAGTACTCGCACAAGTTTGCCCCTCTGAAGTTAGCTCTCCGCAATTTCAAACATGTACAGACGGAATGTGTGTCTATTATTTTCGATAATAACTATCCCTAGATGACATACAACACTAGGACATTTCTTTACACCCGCTAACTTGCCTTACCTCCTATTTATAAGTTAATAATTGATACTTCGCGGTCTTTTGTGGCAAACTTAGTTTGCGTGTATAGTTGGTATAGTCCAAGCGTGTACCCATTAGGCCATGGAGGAAATAAATATTTCTGCTGGAAGTCGATGACGGACGATAGTCATGAAATCGCGGACAGGTCGATTTTTCGGCACATGACAGCAATGACAGTAATAAAGTCATTAAATAGGTTATCAACGTAATAAATCGTGACATAATTATTATTTGGCTGGAGGACGTCGGGACGTGCCCAATTATCTCAAACTAACTATATAATTATCACAATTAATGAACTCGGCCATAATTCACTGGGACTCAAATAAATAGTGGGGTTGTTCAGTTTCTCGTAGCGTTTCTATTTTCTATTTAAAATTCAAAGTTGTTTTGAAGTTCTGTCGCGTTAATTCAAAATTTTTGTTTGTAGTGAACAACCTTAAACGGTAATAAACAATAATTAGTTTTAATATAGATGTAAAGCTGTTAAGTTTTCCGAATAAAATAACATAATAAAATAGACCACTTTTATCCCGATCGAACAAGAATTTATCAAGTCTACGCAGGGTAAAACGAAAGATCACTGTAAATTAGAAAAAGTGTCATTTCCGTCCTTCTTAAAATCTTAATTTTTGCATATAATCACAATTCGCAAATATTCAGTTCATCACTAACTTTTTTAGGTTATGTATGATGGGTTTTGCACTTGGCCTTCATGTCATCTGATGGTAAGTGACGATAAGGCCGTTGGATCGTGCGCTGCGCACCCAAAAGCCTCGACCTAATGAAGCGCTGGCTCTGGTACCTTTCATACCAGATCGCAACAGAGCTACTATGCTGTTTGGCTGCAGACTTGGTGGCAGCTAGCCAGGCGGATATACAAAATGCCGTACGACCAAACAAACCGAGTACCGACCACGGGGAATCGAACCCACCTGATTGTATGTCCAAGCGTGTAGAAATTAAGCCACGGAGGCGGTTTTAAAAATGCTGACTGCTAATTTTTTTAAATAATAAATAATGGCTTTAACCCGTGGTTATCTAGCCAATGACGAGTAAAATTAGGTGAACATGAGGTTATCAATTATGCCGAAGCTATTTCTTCAGCTTTCTCAATAAGCCTTGGTTTCAACATTGTTCGAAAGAATCCATATGCCGAATGTACTCGACATGGTAAACTCTTCCGATCGCGTCGAAACCCTCATAATTTTGCGTAATTGATACTGTAACACCGTCCGTGACACTTTTTGCACTATATCACACCATTATAACACAAAAAACACACACAACAGAATTAATAACCAATTAACAAAATTGCAATGAACCACCATTTTTCAAGTTCGCGCCAAAAATCCTGCTAAATTTTTCAGCTTTCCACATTTTAGACGAACCCCAATTAAAACCCACAAAGCATTCCGACGACATCCGTCCCGCACCACGCCCCTCCACTCCCATTGGACGATCCCTAATTATAGCGCGACTCACACTTGGCTGATCACTTCATGAGATATTTGCCACTTTAAATACTCAACAAGACGTTTTCAACTTTAACTCAGCACAGTAAGGCAGCATTTGTGTTTGGAATAGTTTTAAAAACACTTTCAGTATCCTAAACGCTATTTGCTGATGTTTAAAATTCGATATGGGAAGTTGAGTTTTAGCGCCTTAAATTTAAAGGTGAGTTTCGTTTGAAATTATTGTGGGAAGTCGTTTATAGATTTGACAAATACTGAAAACGCCCATTAGCTGAAGCTTTTCGTCTTCATTCCGTTTAGATTTACAGAAAAACGGCGTAAGCACCAATTAGAACTCAAACAAATATCAACCTTTTCGTTTAAAACTTAAACCTCTTTACAATTTGTCATTTTTTGACATCACTAATTTAACCATGATATTTTCGTTCGCGGGCGATGCAAGAACTAACAGGAAGTCGTGGTATTTGGTCCTTATGGCGAAGATGGCAGCGCCGTCGTTGAGTGACAGATGTATTCAGTGGTTTTCTCGAACCAATTTGACAAAAACAGCAGTTGAGGTTTCGAATTAGTCTAAATTATTATAGTGGGCGCAACACTTGAGTGAAATGTGCTATTGATTTGACGATTTCGGTCCTGATTATCACAACTTAAGTACGCCGTTTCGAAAGAAGACGTGAATTTTGTGCCTTTAAATAATCTTAATATAATAAATTCACTGATATTTCCAAAAAATTCAACTACATACAAAAAATTCAATTTGAAAGAATAATTAAATTAAATGGAAATATGATAAATTAAGTGATTCAACACAGTAGAAGATAAACATTATTTAGTTTTAAAAGCAATACAAATGAATTCAGCTGAAACGGAAACCCTAATGGAAGTCGATGAAGAAAAAGATTCAAAGACCGTACAAAAAGTCGAAACAAAGCTACCTTTCTCCATAGACAACTTGCTCGCAGACAAATTTGAAAATAGAACAGAAGACAAAATTCAAAATCCATCGACATCTTACGAACAGAGTGATTATAAAACGAGTGACATATATAACAGTGATTTTAAAACGAGTGATTCTTGTAAGAGTGATAACGATGAAGATGATAGAAGCAGTACAGCATCAGAACCAGTCGACGTCGAGAGTTCTGGGGATGCGCAAGAGTTGATTGAGAAAACAGTTGATTATCAACAATCAGGTAAATAGTAGACATTAGAATATTGACTTCTATTCGTTTTGGATGGCGCTTGCATGGCAGTGATATCCGTCTTTGAAGGCAAGGGAAAATCTCACCTTAAAAGAGTTATATTTTATTCCTCGAAAAAGTTTTATGGAAAGCGCATCCAAAATACTGTTAAACCTTCCCTAGTCTTGATTATTTGTTAGTTGATACTCGGTGTAAAATTAGAAAAGGACAGACTTCCCTACATCCCACGACCGGACTGCATGGGGACCTAAAATCGGACCGTCCATTGTAGAGAAAATCGGCCCTTTCCGCTTCCAATATCCACAAGAAAACTGAGAATATATTTTAATTGAATGGAAATTGATGTCGGCATCACCATGAATGTCTATAGTTTTTGCACACACTTCACAATACATCCTTCAGATATAGATACAAAAAGGCTAGACACTTTTCGTCTGTGTTCGAGGATCACCCAAAGATGACAGAGGTGGTACTCTACACGATCGAACAAAGCTAATGTCCGATTCGTCATCTCAGACCGCGCTATGACATCTGCTTACCGGCCCACCGAAAGGCCGGACCATCGGGCGTATCCTCAGTCTGTTCTGGAACCAGTCCGGGCATTCGATATTGATCCTTGCTGCCTTTTTCGAGGGTGAAATCTTTAAAGATACCCAACTTGGAGATCTGAATTTCCATCCGCTCAGTGGTCATTCTCAGCGCAAATCGAGGAGCCTTGGGAACTATAGCGAAAAACATCAGTGTTCCTCTCGCGCTTTGCATCCTACGAGCTGCCGAGGAAACTAGAGGTGTCTGTGAGCTGTGAGATCGTTAGAAAGTTTTTTTTTTTTTAGCTAATTGCACAGTCTACAAAATATATCCTGTAAAATACCGCAGGATTGCTTAACGGTGAAGGAAAACATCGTGAGGAAACCTGCATGTCTTCAACAGGCATGTGAATTCCGCCAATGCGCACTGGTCCCGCGTGGTGTACTATGTCCCATACACTCTCTGCAGGAGAGTAGGCCTGAGACCTGCGGTGGGGACATGTATAGGCTGTTTATGATGACCGCAGGAAACTTAGCATCGACGCGATGTTGTTAACGAATGTTTGAAATTAAATTAGCATTCATCAAATATTAGCTCCCCTAATTATTTAGGTATAGGGGATATTGTAGTCCATACAATTAGTAAGGCCTATGACTCACACAATCTAGTGTCAGAGTTGTTGATCCGCCATAGTCCTCTGACATGTCTCATGCAGCTACTACCTGTCGTAGAAAGTAACCGGTAACAACGGATTAACGTGACTAACGAAGCACGGAATCATCTCAGTGTTCAATCTGGTGATTTAGTTTGTAATGTCCTAACCAAACTAGGGAAAGTCATACAACTGCGCCACGGAGACCGTTCTAGTTCTTATAAAACATCACCATTGAAGTGCCATTCAAACAAAAGAACAGAGATGACTTTGTGGATATACCCGCAGCTCGCAGTGTTTCCACATTTATCAATAAAGCGTGAAATTAAACGGAGCGTGCAGGCGCGAAGTAGCGCCATGTTTTTATGCTTTTTATACCTTCGATGCTCTTTTTAGTGTTCTAAATAAATTAATGACAGTCTCGTATTACTTTCAGAGGGGACGGGTCATATTTCGGTAATTTATTGGTTGTTTTAGGATTCCGAGCCCCCGAAGAAAAAACGGAACTATTAAAATTTACTCTGGTGTTTGTTTGTTCAAAGAGAACAGAAAACCAACTTCAACTGACTTAAAAATGTTTACTCTTAGAGGTAGAATTATCTGGGTACATATTTGTTTTTTTGTTGTTGATTTTCTCAAAAAATGCTCAATCAATTTCGATAAAATTTACATGGGACCACCTCTGACGTACGATCTACCAAACCAAATCCCTTCACAATTGGCGGAGTTATTGCGTTACATACTTACCAACTATTGTATATTTAAAATAGCAATGAAAATTCATGCTTTTTACTATAAGGGCACTTATTCCGAATGGCACCTAACAACCCGTCGCATGGCAACCGCGTTTAAATATATGACACCAACAAATGAAAGAAAAGTACTTTTTTTAAAACCCGACGGCGGATTTTTCAATATTTTTTAATGATTTTGGTATACACAGTGTCACTCACACAGTAAATACGAATCTAACGACACCTCTCAAGCTTAAATTCATAAATCCGTTCAGGACATGTTCAGGCCGAGCGTGCCAAACAATTATACATACATACTCCCGAAAAACATTACCCTCCTTCTAGCGCAGTCGGGTAAAGAAAAACATTTTGGTTTTTAGTTATTTTTGAACGAGTTAATTATTGAATTCGAGTTCCTCCGAATGAATTAAGTTGAATTGAGTGAATGAATGGATTTACCCCACGTTATACATACTAATCTTAAAAAAGCGGCCAAGTGCGAGTCGGACTCGCCCATGAAGGGTTCCGTAGCAGCAAGTGACATAATATATAAGTTCTTGTAGTTCGTTGTAACTTTGATCGATGTTTTAATAATAGGTTTTTTTAAATATTTGAGTTGATTGAATGAAAGGTAAATTGCTGTTTACGATTGATGACGTATTAAAAAACTACTTACTAGATCTCGTTCAAACCAATTGCATGGTAATGTACATCATATATTTTTTTAAGTTTTATCATTCTCTTATTTTAGAAGTTACAGCACATTTTACCACTATGGAAGTGTCTCTTGCGCAACCTATTCAGTTTAGAAGAAAATGATATTACAAACGTCAATATCATTTTTGAAGACCTATCCATAGATACCCCACACGTACCCCAAATTTTTGGATTCTATTTTTGTGTGAAAATCTTAATGCGGTTCACATAATACATCTACTTACCAAGTTTCAACAGTATAGTTCTTATAATTTCGGAAAAAAGTGTCTATGACATACGGACAGACATGACGAATCCATACGGGTTCCGTTTTTTGCCATTTGGCTACGGAACCCTAAAATCAATGATCATAAAAATCGGTGCAGCCGTTCTTGGGTTTTAAATGGTTTAACTAACTGGACTTTCTTGACACTCCGTGTTTGCGCTAACTGACAATTCCCCCTTCGTTCCACCTCGTCGCACCACACCGGCCGGCTCCGCTTGTTACCCGCTGATGTCTCATTCTCTAAATCCGTCGGGTACTCAATAAATCTGCGTCCCTTGGCCCTCTACTGAATAATTACTTACATCTCACACTAACAAATATACGTAGTCGAAGCGATATTAGCTTGTTAGGTAGATGACTAGAACCAAGGAGTTTCTATGTCTGGAGCGAGCGTGAACGCGGTTTTGTTCTGGACAAAATGTGTCGATTTATGTAGGGAGGCGATGTGAGCTGCGGCACCACTAATGTGCATGTCAGTTCATGTCACGACTTCAATTGCTCTAAAAGTCGATTTTTACTAAGGCAAATTTAAGATTTAAATCGTTTTCTCATAGATGCCATTGTCAGAACTAGACCAAATAGAAATGGGACCACACGGGAAGCACCACCTTTCATATAAAAAAGATTCATCCAAATCGGTTCACCCAGTCAAAAGTTATGAGGTAAAAAAAACATACCCGTCGAATTGATAAACTCCTCCTTTTTTGAAGTCGGTTAAAAAAACATCATCGCACGTGTCTGAGAAATTTAAAATACAACATTGTGTTTCATTAAATTGTATACCTGTGAAATATTATTATACCTTTTCTGTAACTTAAAGTTGTAGTACACATTCCACGACATTGAATTTTATAATTTGCTTTAAGTATAAAATTTCTCGCGTGTGTCCAAAATTGGCATACGGTTGACATGCACCATCCACTAGTTATTATGCTCCGTCACTAAAACCCATGACGGAGCATTTTTGCACGGGTGTACGCTGCAGCCGACATGCTTTGATATCGCGACGGCATCGTTTAGATAGAGACGGTGTGTGCCGGGTGGTATTAATCAATGCGACATTGTCTAAGCAAAAGGAGTTTACTGTGCTTCTAGTTCTCTTAATAATAATAAAGTCAATCTTCGGATTTCCTCTCCTCTCGCTCCTTCCACTCCTCCCACTCGACTCTATACATGTATCCATGTGTAGTAGATATTAAGGTACTCTAAAAAACACAAAAAATTGGCAAATACATTAGAAAACAGAAGCGCTGCAATAGGCTAGAGGACACCAAATCAGGTTGGGGTTGAATTGTATTGTAAACCATAAAGTATAAAACTCATATAAAACGTAAAATATCTAATGTTTTTTCTGGACTTTTACAGCCTAAAAAGCCTGGAAACATTCGAAAAACCAACTTCCTTGAATGTATTATTTATTATTAGATTTAGTTTTTCCATTACATTGTGAAAGTTTTTAAAGCTTGTCACATAAAAACGTTATTTCACATTGTTAAAAGTTTCATACATTTTCAACTTCAACACTTGGCCGTTACGTCACGCGAATACCGATTTGTGTGGAGCATTTTTGCACCGCGAGACTAAAATCACTGTTCGACGGGCTATATTAGCAGGAAAACTATAAGTCGTATCGAAAAATCTTTGACAATGAGAATGAGAGCGTAATTTTGCTAGTGATCATCCCAAATTGTTTAGCAAAGGCCCGTGGGACTATGATATCTTGTATCGGTAGATACTCGCGCCAAGACTTGTTTTGCCGGCGCGGTGTCGGCGTTAATTATGTTTCTTCTATGTATTTTTCTAATCTAAGATAGCTGGTTAGAGAAAAAGAAACAAGAACATCAAGAAAATTTAGTAAGTGGCCAGTCTCATTAAAAAGCTGTAAAATCTATTTACGAGCCAACGAGAGGGTGTTCCTAGACGCAACTGAATGTGTCTAACGATTGACGAGAATTTCCCGCCCTTTTATAGTGCTAGAGATAGGATGGTGGATTTGACAAAGATTTAAAACGTTAGGGATGGACATACATGGAAATTACTTTGACTGTGGTATAAAAAGACAAAATCTCGGAATAGTACAAAATGAAATCGCAATTTTATCTGTCTGTTTGCGCGCTTCTAAACTAAGCAACGGGTTACACCGTTTTTCACCATCATTTAGGTATTTTTACGGAAAATATATAATATTTATGCATATTATATTATATGTTTATTACGTAGAGAAAAGTCAATGATTTGTAATACCTTTAGAAACCTATTTTCGGGAGGGAGGTATCATTGCAAGCGCTGTTTAAACCTTACAAGATACATCAATGCTGTTTACTACGGAGTTGTACATCGTAAATAGGCCTAGATAGTTCGCGATAGTGTGCTATCTATTTCTATATATTTTATTTACTATACAATGCTTACCACACCATACATATGCTAATATAATCATTCTTACTGTGAGGTGAGAACCTGGTGTCCTGAACACGGGGCAACCTACTCTGGCACCAGCTGCACACACTGCTCCATGGCCATGGCCGATTACGGTAATTGGCATTAAAACATCTTTGGCCTTTGGTACAGGCTAGACGACACCAAATCAGATTGGGATTAAATTATTATATAAATGTTATCTATGCTAAGTATACATAAATAATAAGTTTTTGTGTGTGTTGCAAATAAAACATTTTTTTGATGGTATATGTTACGCGATAACTCCGTCAATTATGAATCGATTTAGATGATTCTTTTTTCGTTTTGTACACAATACTTCAGAAGTGGTCCCATATAAATTTTATCGCAATTGATTAAATGCTTTTTGAGAAAATCAACAAAAACAAAATATATACTCAGATAGTTCTAACTCTAAGGCATAGATTAGATATTAATACTGCATATCTTAGGTGAACATTTTAGAGGATGAATGCTCCAAACTTTTAGGGCAGTTGGAGACGGTTTCTTAGTTATTTTTGAACAGGTTTTTTTGAAGCTGAATTTGGTATTAATCGTTATCCTACTAAATACATTAGTTACTTAAATGTAGATTCAAATTGCCCTAATGCCCTTTAAAGCATATTATTTGAATGAATGTATTAAAGAGATACATATCACACTTTTATAACACTCTGTGACATCTCATATTAAAAATTACGCAAAAAATACATTGATTGATGATAACAAGTTGATTTTATTTGTTCTGATCAATAGAATTTTTGCATTGATTGGGCCAGAGCACGGACAAAGCCTGCAGACACGAAGGCCAAGTGCGAACTCATTATGTAAAATATCATAGAAAGTTTAAGAGACGTTATTTCGATAAACAAAATTTTATATCCAAAGCAATATCTGTTTACGTAATTCTAATATCAGAGACTGTTCGAAATTCAATTGATTTACAACATTAAATTGTATATTACTGCAGCTATTTTGCAAATTTAATGTCGCTTGACAGTGTTCCAAGTTTTCTTTGATCGTTTGACACTTTTACACATAAAAGATGATGGCGGAGAAAATAAAAATTTTGGACACTATCTCTTGATCTACTCCAATTCTTTATCCATTCAAAAAGAAACCTTTTCTCTTGGCGAATAGTTTTAAAATCGTTTAACGTTGTACTTGCCTATCTTTCGTTATGGCGCGAAACAATGACTTTATTTTTTTTATTGGGCAAAGGAAACGACACTGTTTGTTGACAGATGACGATAAATTGTCGATAATTGTCGTTACAAGTGTCTAAATGTTTGCGGTTCGAAATTCAAACGTTTTGGCAGTTGTTTTGACTCGCAGAAAGCTAGTAGCTATTTTCGTTCCGTTAATCAATTTATATGCTACTTCGTCGAACGAGAAGTGATAAATTGTTCGTGTGGAGAACTGGCAGCCTCATTATACCTTTTTGATACTTATTGTTTTTGGTTTTTTATGCTGTTTTTGTTTTATGTCAGTTTTTTCAGTTTTGGAGTAAATGTCTTAATGCAAGGTTGCTTTTTTTCGTTAAAGACCTCCATCTAATATACAGTCCACTGTTCGGTAACAGTTCGGAAGATCCAAAGATTTGTCTATTGTAGATCTGTTTATAATATAAAATATTCTCAAAAGATTCGATTGTTTATCTTTTTACGAAAGCGACAATTTTAGAAGTCACATCATTTGCTAAATAAAAATCAGCCAAGATATGCAAAGACATGTCTAAACACAGATCCAATCTTTCCATTTTGTATCACAAATCGAGGGAAAGACATATGAAACTTACTTTTAGGATTTGAGGAGAAGAAAACTATAACTTGGGTGTCTTTAAGTCGAGGGTGAACAGGCACCTTCTTGACCATCGAGCACCATCGTAGGCCTCATCATCGCTTACAATCAGGTGAGATCGTGGACAAGCGTTGATCTATATTCTGTAAAAAAAATCGTACGATAAGGAAGGTCACCGACATTAGTGAGCTGAAGTAGCAATGGGCAGGCAACATCGCTCGAAAAACCGATAACCGGTGGGGAGTAAAGGTTCTCGAGTGGCGACCACGTACCGGGAAACGTCTACCAGGCCGTCCCCCTACCAGATGGACCGACGACCTGGCTAGAGTCGCAGGGAGTCGCTAGATGCAGGTGACTCGGGACCGGTAAATGTGGCGTACCATGACGAAAGCCTATGTCCAGCAGTGGACGTTTCCCGGCTGATGATAACGATAACGATTTTTTAATTATAGAGTACGGAACCCTAAAATTAAGGCAAAGTGCCAGAACAATGAAGTATTTGTAATTGCCTTTAGGAAAAGTATTTTTAGAACTGAATTAGTCTGATTGGTCTATCCAAATCGCTTTTCCGAACTATCAACAAATCAAATATCACCACTTCAGAAACGGATACTCATTTTTCTTTCACTGCTCTTTCTTGAAACGCGTTCCAAACCGTTTTAACATGACACTCACACCCATTATATCATTAAAACTGAAATACAACCCGTTCAAACGTCGTATGTTACTCGTAATTTCTCTAAACTATAATAAATTGCCTCCACATTTCGTTCCGAACGACATTATTACTTTAAACTTTTAACAAGGAATAATGAACCTTCCACCTTTGCCAAGGAGTCGACAGTCGTATTTTTAAAAAGTTAATTGACGTTTATTTTCGCGCGCTCATTAGGGCGCGTTCCGAATCGCGCGCGGCGTTTGAGATTCAAGATGGCGTCGTTTTGGAGTGACACGTTGATAAATTACTGCTAATCACTCATGGCGAGAGGTGTTTATTGAAAATAGCTGGCGGTGATGATGCGGCGTGTCCGCTCGCAGGAACTACGCTTCCGCAGTGTTGAGAAGCTAATTGATACATGAGATATTTATTGTTTGGAAACATTTTAATTTCAATACTCATAAATTATTATAATTGTTTTTAGGATTATTTGCCAGGCGGTTTGAGACAAAATGTATACGATGAGAAGCTAGCGAACCTCGAAACAAAAAGGATTTCTTGAGTATTATCAAATCAAATCTGTTTATTTGCATTCATGTACATAGAGTCATTACAATATTATTCGGATCTATATACATGAACCCTGTCAGGGCATAGCAAAATAAATACGTCAAATTTTATACAATAATAGTAGATGTCAAATTATATACAAAATAATAATAAAAGTCAAATTTTATACAATAATACTTCAATGTCAAAACTTCAATTATGTGATACGGAGTATTCTGGTTCGATTTTTAGGGTTCCATGCTCTAAGGTCCGTCTGTCACCAAGCTGTATCTCATGAACCGTGATAGTTAGACAGTTGAAATTTTCACAGATTATGTATTTCTGTTGCCGCTATAACAACAAATAATAAAAAACAGAATAAAATAAATATTTAAGGGGGCTCCCATACAACAAACGTGCTTTTTTGACGTTTTGATAGACAATGGTACGGAACCCTTCATGTGTGAGTTCGACTCACACTTGACCATTTTTTATACGTCATCGTCTGCAAAAGCAAGATACAAAAGCCACAAAAGATGATATATATCGGCACGGATAGATTCGTTCTATTGAACTGATGGTAGATAGAAGTAAAATCTATGATTTTTTAATGTCCGGACATGATTTATTGTTTCTTCGTTATCAAAACTCAATTTAAAGTAGTCCCTAAATTAAATATACCTTCTTGATCTCTTTTAGTATCTTAGTTTAACGTAACATTTAGTTTTCGTTTTGTGTAATGTTAGGCAATCCTAACTTTCTTAGTCTTTTTCAAGTTTAAGATTTATGCAAAGGTATTTTGCATGCTGTAGTCCGTTATAAGGGCACATTTTAGCCACAGCCTAGTTAATCGTAAATTCTAGCTTGTATTATGAATTCTGCGTTAGTGATCCTAAATAAAATACATTCGTTGCTAATTGTTTCCTAAAGTAATGTTTTAAATGAACCAAATCAAAATATTCTGTATACTTAAGAGGCTATGCTGTTGTCAAAGCGCCCATACAAACGTAGTCCAGTCATATTTTGAGTATTAAGCTATGAAAATCTATGAAATTTTCAAGACACAATCTAGAAACAAATATCTGTGTCGGTGGTGAGTCAGATTTTCGTTTAAATATATACTTCCAGAGTTACAGGGCGTCAAAGTATTGTATTTTTCGGTAATAAAAAGCCCCAACTTTGAACCTGATTTACAAGAGTATGAATCAATTTAGAACAATTTGGAAAAACCACCGACATCTGGAATTTCATTAGTATACTGTATTAAAAAAATGGTTACATAATATACTGTATCCTTCAAATGATCCCTGGACTACGAAACATCCAAATAACGGGTGGATAACATCGCATAATGTATGCTGTCTCACCGTACGCGCTCGGGTAGGATAGGGCTCGGAGAGGGACAGCTACAAAACAATTTAACCTTGAAAACGACCACGTGGTCTTACCAACATAGCCTCTTAATCTATTTAAAAAAGCTCCAACGACTTTGTTATAAGGTTTATAGTTAAGGCGATCCAGTTCCATCAAAGTTACATACTAAATTTTTGTTGCCATAATCTTGTATATAATAGATGGATTTGTGTAATAACTATTTAAAAATATTACATCAGATTGTGATGTCGCGAAATGAGTATCATTAACATACAACTTCACAGTATTAACTTTTTTCTATTATTGTTCAAAGCGCCATCTATGAACCATTAGCTGCGTAACTGCTATTGTAGCTATCGATAAAATTGTAAATTAATAATATATATTTCACGACAATATAATTTTGTCTCCTATTTTTAGGTAATCAAAGCCAGCTATTCTATTTTAAAAGATTATGGCAACAGAAATTTAAATAACAAAATCTTTGTTTTTCTTTTGTCGAGGCTCGTGCTCGTCACGCGGCAAGCGCGCGCGCACCGCATTCAGCGCGCAACAGATCAAGAGTCTGGAGGCGGAGTTTGAGAAGAACCGGTACCTGTCGGTGGCGGCGCGAGGGCGGCTCGCGAGGCAGCTCAGACTCACAGAGACACAGGTCTGTATTCACATATAACATACAACAGACATATGTCTATTCTCGCCTAGCTTTTCAACCCCCGATGCAAAAGAAGGGTGTCATAAGTTTGACGCCTAATGTCTGTCTGTGGCATCGTAGCTCTGGAACGGATGGACCGATTATGATGCGATTTTTTTACGTGAAAGCAAGTTGCCTATTTTCCAAGTGATCTTAAGTGATAACGTTATCCCTCTCCTAATGCTTCCATACTAAATTTCTGTTGCCATAATCTTTTAAAATAGAACAGCTGGCTTTGATAAGTATTTACCTAAAAATAAGAGATGAAATTATAGTGTTGCGAAATAAATATAATTAAACTTGACAGTTAGCTACAATAGCAGTTACGCAGCTAATGGTTCATAGATGGCGCTTTGTACAATAATTGAAAAAAAGTGTTTAAAATGTAAATTGTGATTCACTGTGAAGTTATTTATTTATTTATTATTTTAAATAATGGCTTTAACCAGTGGTTATCTAGCCAATGACGAGTAAAATTAGGTGAACAAATTTTGAGGTTATAAACTATGCAGAAGCCATTTCTTCAGCTTTCTCAATAAAATGTATAATGTGTACATTTTATCGCTTAATTTGGATTCTTGACGAGAACTTCAAAGGCCAGCCTTGGTTTCAACATTATCCGAAAGAATCCATATGCCGAATGTACTCGACATGATAAACTCTTCGGATCGCGTCGAAACCCTCGCAATTTTGCGTAATTGATACTAAAACACCGTCCATGACACTTTTTGCACTATATCACACCATTATAACACAAAAAACACACATAACAGTATTATTATTCAATTAACAAAATTGCAATGAACCACCATTTTTCAAGTTCGCGCCAAGAATCCTCATTTGTTCCACTGTGAAGTTGTATGTTAATGATACTCATTTCGCGACATCACAATCTGATGTACTGTTTTTAGATGGTTGCTGCACAAATCCATCTATTATATTTTAAAAGATTATGGCAACAGAAATTAAGTATGAAACTTTGATGGAGAGGGATCGTCTTAAGGCCTGTCTATATACTATATATGTATATATATAGACTCTTTATTTATGTATTTTTTGGTGCATGCAGTATTAGCTTTTAATTGGTTACGCACTTGAATTAGAATAATGTAACTTGTGAATGTGGGTGTGGAGTGTAGTAATTGATGGCTGATCCAATAAATACAATAATAACAATAAAAATTCTATCACTGTCTTTTCACGACAGGTTGTTTCATTTATTTTATAGGAGGAGGTTAGTTTATTTTAATAAAATTTGTCACGCAAATAGCCTACTAAAGGTACGTTGCAGGACATAGTCTACTTTTCGATAAAAGGATCCTATGGGATAATTTTAAGAAATACCAGATAGGTCCGCAAAAACTTGTACTGTATATTTATTTTCGAATAGGGAAGTATGAAACTCAGGTACAGTATGAAATAAAAGCGAGAAAGAGATAGCAATCGTGTAAAACTTGTTGCTGATTCTAGGATTCTAGTTAGCTAGCTTTTAATTACGAGTTCTGCATTGGTGAACACTATCCTGGGATAAAAAGTAGCTTATGTCACTCGCCACCACAAAAATCGCGCCGATCCATTTGTGTGAAAAAAAGATAAACGAAATGACATAATTGCTTTTATCATATTATTAGGGAGAGATAATCATTGTCTAAAGAAATATGGTCTCGCGATTCCTAGGACTGGATCAGAAATATTGAATTAAGGTTATCGGAAATATAATGCGTTAAAATCACGGTTTCCTTTTGCTTTACAGATTAAAATCTGGTTCCAGAACCGACGCACGAAATGGAAAAGAAAATACACCAACGACGTCGAACTCCTCGCACAGCAATATTACAGCTCTTTAGGCATCGTAGCTTCTAGACCTATGTTCGTCGGGGATCGCCTATGGATCTTCAATTACCCAAATCGAATGCCTCCATCCCAACAACAGTGGATGAAAAATATGAACAATCTCGCCAATGTCAACCCGAGCATGATTCGGACTGCGCCCAAGCCTGATATACAACCTTTTTTAATCCCTCATCATTCTGGATATGAGAGGACTTTTGAACGCACCCTCTTGCCCGGAAGCATGTCAAATGTCAAAATTCCCGCTCAAATGCAAAATCGTCTCCCGAGAGAAATTTTTAACAACATGGCGGCGCGAAATGTAGATCTGTATAAAAATAATATTTTAAATCATAGCAGTTCTCAAGAGGCAAATGTTGATCATTTGAGGAGGTTGGAAGAGAATTTCAGTATTTAATTTTTAATACGGTGCGAGTGTGTTAAATACGAAATAGAAGTGCAATAATTTTTATACCATTAAAGTTTTAAGCAAAACGTGTTTTACTGTTATTTTGTCGTTTATTATTCCCTTAAATAAATTCCGTTGTCAACCACAAATAAGTAAAAGTTTTCAAACACATAATTCGTAACAAATATTTTTATTACGTCAACAATCCAACCAAAGAGTAAATTAAAATGAATCTACCAGGCAACAACAAATTGGGGCAAATCTTCTAAATATGACTGATAGTTGGACGATAATAAATTGATAATAATCGTTCATACTCAGTCGTCCATACTTCAATAAGTACTCATGTAGTACATATAGTCATATATCAATAGAGTTCAGTGTATGGGATGGGTGGACTCACATTATTATCTTCTAGTAATAGTGCAGTTGGATTCTGAAATGAAATAAAAAGTCTTCAAAAAATGTGGAACGCTTCACGATTTTGCGTGTCATCCTTGCGCAGGGGCCATGCTAATCTTCTCTGTATCGTTCCAATTTTAGTATATGTACTGCCGAAGCAAGTACAGTTTGTAAGGCATCTAATTTCTATATATACTAACAGCTTGAGAAAACTTCGATAGTGTGATGTAAGTTTATTTAAGTTTTTATAGAATGCCAATGGTTTTATTAGATTTTTTTACTTTACATATAAGTAATGTAAGGTAACATGAAATACTGTCAAATATTTTTGTAAATCAAATCAGCGAATTCATTAATTAATTCAAGTTTTGTAATGACTCCATACATTTGATGTGATTGTAGCGCCATCTATGAACATATTTTAGAAACTGAACATATTAGTGCCGACATTTGAGTCATATAAAAGCAAAGGTAGCAACATCCAGTTTTCCTAAAATATGGTAAACCGAAATTTTCGAATTAGCCGTTTGTTATCAGTATTAAGATTAAATTGTAAACAATTACAGTTGAATAATAAGCTTAGAATGTTAAAAATAACAAAAGATCATCATTATTAAACTAAACAATGTCAATAAAAAGCAATTAATTTTGGATGATGCTGTTTTTGCGGCCAATATCTGAATATTGCTGCTTTTGCTATAGTAAGTAAAGGATGTTGCTGTTTTTGCAGCGCTCGGTTTTAAGGTGAATGATAAATGTATTTGATACTTGCAGAATAT
The DNA here is from genome assembly GCA_910589575.2 of Carcina quercana. Lineage (NCBI taxonomy): Eukaryota > Metazoa > Arthropoda > Insecta > Lepidoptera > Depressariidae > Carcina > Carcina quercana. The sequence continues at coordinate 1,474,935 of OU342454.1, read as the reverse complement.
TTACAAATTTACACATACACCCGCACACAGCGTTCAAACTTATAACACCCTTCTTTTAGCGTCGGGAGTTAAAAAGTGAAACAACAAACAGAAAAACTGCCATATTCATTTCAAAGTACATAGGTACCTACTAGTACCAAAATACGAGCGCTAAAAATTAACGATCAAACTTCTGTAATCACGTTATACTGAATGTTTCTAACCTGTGTTTTTAGCCATATTTCTTTTCCATTTTCCGGGTTCAGATTTCCTTTTTCTGCTGAAATTATTATCTGCGGGAGTAGGATAACAGTCCATCTTCGTATTTTTCGAAGAATATTGATCGAAACTATATTTTTTCCGTTTTAAATCACTTATTAAATTTACACGCACTCGTCAAAGTTGAAAAATTTCGCCATATTGAAAATCAGCTGTAACGGAGACCTCTGATTGGTCGAGAGGGAAGTTGCTGTTTTTGCATTAAACAACCGAGTTTGTTGCTGAACTTTAAATTACGTTTTTGTATGGGAAATTGCTTGTTTTGAAGGGATCTAATAAGTTCCATCGATAAAGATGGCGTTGAAGTATTAGTTTGCATATAAAGTTGCCATTCTGAAAAAAATGGAAGTTGCTGTTTTTGCTTTTATATGACTCATTTGGCAAAACTTTTCCCGGATGTTCCGGCTGATTACGGTGACAATTTTATTATTATTGTCAACAACAAAAAAGCTATATCTGATTCTTAAAATTTCAATAAATATCTACAGATATCTGAGACAAAATGACTCTAAAAGAAAACTGTCTTTAGGCTGGCAACGGATTCCTATGAGCGAAGTAACAGTATAGTCCAGGGTGCAGGGACAAAAATCCATTTTGTTATGGAAATGATGTGCGCACGCCACCTAAGCCCCATGCACTTAATTGTCTGGGCGGTTGCCGCACTTAGCGATAATTATGTGGGCCATTGTGCGTCAGTGGGAAGTGACGCCCGCCGACTCTAAGAGCATATAATGCCGATCTCTTCTCAGAAGTGCGTCTTGAAAGTCATGAACTCATCGCCGGCACATGGCTGCGGGCACCCTTATTTAGATTACATCCATCCGTCAGAAATCGTTTTTATAATATTTTTGTTTAGTTTTGTTAGATATGACGAACGTGGAAGCCCGCTGTATTTCGTCATTCTACTTTTTCTGTTTGCAGCACTTACTAGCCAGGCGGACATAGAAAACGCCCTACCACCAATCAAACCGATTACCGGTAGGTACCCTCACTGGGAATCGAACCCGCGACCTCCGGATTGCGAATCCAATATTTAGCCATTAGACCATGGAGGCGGTTTAGGAAATCCTTATAGCATATTAGTACATTCTGACAGATAAGGAAATATAAGAATGACCTGACGAAAGCGGAATCGGTCCGATTGGAATTAATAATAAAAAATTCAAGGTATATAAAATAAAACAAGCTAAATGTTTTAAATACATAATTTATTTCCTATGGTACAACGCTTCAGAAATGATCTGCCGAATTATTCCATCATTTTACATTAAAAACATAACGAGGTAAGCAAAAACATCATTTTAAAATCGCGACAAGTTTTTAAAGACAACTGAATACTACAATATAATACAGAATGCCCTAGAATTGTCAACCTTCCTAGCTGTGTGGATTATTTTATTCTAAGAAGATCGACCAACAGATTTAATCGTTGATAAATTTCATGTTAAAAATAACATTATCATCCTCTGGGCAAATTGGGCTACCATTTGACGCTTTTTAAAATAATATATATTCCATCTAACCAGACTATTTAGTGGATCTGTAAAATAGATGAAAACAATATATTTACAATATCCCAGCTACTGGAGTGGATGATTGAAAATTTTCTAAATTAAAATATCCTCAATTTATGTTTTTAAAACTTTTCGTAAAAGCAACATTCAGAATTTTAAAAAAAAAGCTTTTAATAAGCCACGCTAGTCTTGAAATAAATTATTTTTACAATTTTTCCCCTTCCGATCAAAATCACAATAATAAACAAGTCAATCAAGACATTTAGCGAGTACGATAAGAAAATAATGATAATTAAATTAAAGAGCACCTTATTTGAAAGTAAATCAAGAGCTAATTTTCAACGAATATTACACTTGATCTGGGCTGTCAACATAAGGTATTTCAAAATGGCGCCCACCTAATTTGCCCCATCTTTGTTTATTATCAGGATTTTTTTAAACAATGTTTATTTATTTAGATCACACAAACGTATTTCTAAATATCATACTTTATTTTTAATATAAACATAAAAAATAACCGAATTCAAATTAAACACTTCACGTTGCTTAGCATTTTGAATACAATTGTTTTCTAAGACAGTTGCCATACTTATTGTTATACATGAAACAAGTGTAATGATTTTTAAGTCTTGAATACTCGTTTTAAATAATAGATATAGGCATTCGTTTTATTGTCCATTATCTTAACAAAGAAACAATGAACCAACTGAATATTAAGTATATGTTTTTTCGTTCACTTCTAAGGTAAAGTTTGACAATATGACTGCACTCCAGTTCCGATTTGGACCATGGGCCAAAAAATCCTTATTAATCTGTAATTGCGTTTCTAACGCGAAAAGAGAAAAAAATAAACCTAAATGTATTATTCTATAGCAACTGTCTGCACCTGTATTTCTATTTTAAAAGAGATTTTGAGAAAATTACTAGAATCGACAATAACAATTTCTTCTAGAAAGAGTACCATTACACGGTCAATCAAATTACAAATATAACAGATTTTTAATATTAATGGAAACTAGCAACTTCATGGTAATTCTGGCAAAATTTGGTGTCCAAAGAGCCGACACGTAAAAAACAATCTTAATAAAAAGGAATAAAAGAATTGGTACCGTTATATCGACAGAAGCATCTAGTCGTATTTTTATATAAAAATTATGTTATTTTAGAAGTTGCTATTTTATATTTAATTTGCTTTATACGGCTTCATGTTTTGCCTTCATCTCACCGATAAGTGTAAAAAGCTTCAAATTAAATAACATTTCAATAGGGATCGACTGAGCTGTGGAGATTTTTATTGGCGATGGCATCTACCAAATTCAGCGCAAGCACAAACAGATTTAGGCGAAATAACTGACAGTGAGGATAAATAAAACTAGAATTCGGGTCGCAAGCATAATCAAATAGTTATTTATTATTATTATTACCAAATGGGAGAAAAAAGGCACAACAGTTCCAACTTTAAACTTATATTAAGCCTTAACACTAATTAATAATGTTTCTAGTACTCAGAACAGATTTTCACACATACTTTTGGCGTTCTCGTAACAAAGACGATTTGGTGACAAGGCGTTTTTTGCTTCGCTGCATTTCAAGCGCTGCGCTGACCCGAACTCTAGTTGCATTAGTGTTTGATAATCAAATACCGCTGTCAAATTGACGATAATTTGACCGTCTAACGGTACTCTTGTCGTGGTATTTTGCGGTAGCATATTTCCAATTCAGATTCAACGAATTTAACTTTTAATAAACTTGTCATTATTCAACTTTGTTGTCAATTTTAATAATTCTGGTGATAATCTTCTTGTATAAACAGTAATTATGTAATTATATGCTTTTTTGACAAATTTAATTTTGTACTTACCAAAAAGATCCGTTGATGCAAAATTTAATGCACTCCGTTTAGAATTCCAATTTTGAATTTACTGAAAGTTAAATTTGTCGGTCATCTAAACTGTAATTGTTCATACGTTATCAAAATACCATGTGGCATGTAATAATGTTTATATAATAGACTATCTACGGCGCCTGGCTTCGCTTAATAGTCCGTATTGACACTTCACTTTAACTGTTTAGAATCACGAGGTTAGTTGCTTTTATCTGAAAAAATATATATACATAAATTATTTACAACATCAAAAAATATATTTCAATTCAATATAACTTTATTGTACACCAATAAAAAACTTAAAATAGAATATTAAAACAGTGTTGCCATACGGAACCGAAACGTGGTCCTTTACTGTGGGTCGAATAAACAAGCTCAAAGTCACTCGGCGAGCTATAGAATGAGCTATGCGTGGAATTTCTCTACGTGATAAAATCCGGAATGAGGCAATCCGCAGACAAACTAATGTCACCGACATAGCTCGACGAGTCAGTGAGCTGAAGTCGTATATTACCTGGCTAGCTGTCGTCCTGAAGCGAGGTGAACCTGTTCCCTAGTGCCAGGGGTTGCCGCGGCGCCTGCGGCTGTCCCCGCGCTCCCCCCGCTGCTGCCCCCGCGCCCCCCATCGTGCTCCACCCCCCGCCGCGCTTCCCGCCCGCACCCAGCACAGGGAAGTAGTCGTCGTTGTGGATGTCAGGGGCGTGCTTCTACAAATAAGAATTACTTGTGTTTGTCAGCTGTCACTTGCAACAAATGGGCAAAGTTGTTGCTCACTAAGCTCAAAGTAAAATAGTTATTTTTATAATGATGGGTTTGCACTTGGCCTTCATCTCACTTGTTCTCACATCTCAGATGGTATGTGACGATAATATCGTTGTATGGTGCGCTTGCGCACCCAAAAGGCTCAAGATAATGAGGCACTGGCTCTGCTATCTTTCATACCGGCACACAACACAGAGGATACAAAACATCTTCCTAAAGGCACTCAGCTACAGAACAGGAACATTTCATGATAACTCAGTTGAAGCAGCAAAACATCATAACATGCTATCCCTAAACAAAAGAAGGACTTATTTGGATGCAATATTTTTCTTTAAAATACTTAAAAACATTATCAACTGTCCCAATCTCCTACAAAATATATTTTACAAAATCCCCCACCCTTCCCCACGGCCAGCACACACTCTCTTTCACGTAAGCTTCGCGCGTACCAATTATGCTAAAAACACGTTTTTCAGACGAGTTTCCAAACATTACAATGAGCACCTTAGTGGAATAGACCCGTTCATAAGCTCCATATCCCAACTTACAAAATTCGTAAAATCCAAGCTGTAGTAATTGTTTTATATTTGTTTTATATAACTCATATTAACATACTGTATGTGTTTGTTGTATAAAATAGTAATTTTAATAAAGTAGTAGACTGAATATGTATCAACGCTTGTACCGAGTAGACCAAACGTATATAAAAATGAACCTCCAGGTCTTTTTGTGTATAAAATGTTTATATAATTTTTTGTAAATGACTGTTTGTGTTCTGCATAAATAATAATAATAAAAAATAACAACAGTGCTATTAACAGTGCTGTTTGGCGGCGGACTAAGGTAATAGCCAGGCAGACATAGAAAATGCCATACCACCAACCAAATCGAGTACCGATAGATGATTTGTTAGACCTCTTTACTGAATTCGTAATTTACTTGTATTTTTATTTAAATTCGCATTTTTTCCTAAAAAAATTTAACAGTTGTATTGTACACGTAAAGTATTTACATAACACAAAAACAGAAAAATATATACAAACGGAACAGCTTATTTCCAAAAGAAATTTCTTACAGCAGTCCTAGGTAGACGAGGGCAGTTAAGCATGTATGATATAATAAATATAATAAAAATAAGAGATACAAAAACAAACTAATATATATCAATAATAATACATACATACTTTACATACAATAATTATATATTAACTTAAAGTGAAAGAAAATGTTCCTTGACGTTTTTCTTAAAGGTGGAAACAGATTTACTGTCGAGTAGTTTTTCTCGTTTGCATTTTCTACTTAATAGGTGCTACTTACAATTAATGTGTGTGTGTGTGTGTGATATAACTATGATACTACCTCTAAAAGAGCTTCGGTTTGTTGGTATGTTTTTGCTTTAATCCATAATTAGGTTTATTGTGTAAATTAAGGTTCCTGTTGAGTCTATTGTATAAGAAAGCTGAAAGTGTATTATAATAATAATATGTTTCTAGCAAATCTAGTTTTCACTCGCAGTTACTAGAAATCTTAACTTTAAAACAAGTAAATGCATTCAAAAAGAACTGGAAACTGACTTCAATTGAAAGTCTACTATTATTAAGACAAATTTAGATGATGGCGGTGACTCACGGATTGATTCCTGCGCGCCATCTCCGGGGGCGGGTTGATGGCTCGTGCGCGCGCCACGGGCGGCACGTAGGCCCCCGACGAGCGCGGCGCCGGCTTCTCCTCCACCACGGGAGGCGGCGGCGGAGGCGCTGCTTGCTCGGGCTCCGCTTGTTGCTGGAAACAAACACGTTACATCAGCTGTGGCTATAGTTACTGACTTTAAATAACCGGCCAAGTGCGAGTCACTTCATTTCTCATACGTAGCGTCGTTGGCGCATTTGATAAGGCGCGGACTCTCAATCTGAGGGTTCTGGGTTCGAATCCAGCCGTGTACCTATGAGTTGATTTTCAATTCAAGTACATTATCCGATTGCTTAACGGTGAAGGAAAACATCGTGAGGACACCTGCATGTCTTGAACAAGCCAATCCGCACTGGGCCCCTGTGGTGGACTACGGCCCATACACTCTCTGTGGGAGAGTAGATCTGAGCCCCGGCAGTGGGAGGCTGTTGATGATGATGTACTAAAGCGACTGCTGACCTGAGAATTCTTTCCATCTGTAATTAGGTTGTATTTAATAGTAATAATATAAATAGAGAGAGATAGATGTAATAGTAGTATGTATTGAACCTGTACTTAGTATATAACCCATATTCCGATACTCAACTTATGTTTCTGTTCCTTTTTTAGATTATTTATTTATTGTTTTCTACAGTATTTTTGTTAGACTGTATAGAAATTATCTAGAAGTATACATGTGGAGAAAAAAATATTCATTTCATAAACTTAAAAATTACAAAATTATAAATTGCACTGCGTCTTCCTGTTAAGCTTACAAATGCATCTTTTGTTCTTTCCATTCTTCTTCCATCTTTTCATTCACGCACCTAAGTGTGACGTCACTGCATGAGAGCCTAGTCAACTGATGGTGACGATAAGGCCGTTGGATGGTGAACATATGCACCCAGAACCCTCAATCTAATGAGGCACTGACTCTGCTACCTTTCATACCAGAACACAACCATGCTATTAACTTACAAAATATAAAATGCAATATGGAACAAACCTTATTCCAAGGTCCTTTGACCTTACCCCCCTCAGGGGCAGAGTCCTCGGTGGCAGAGTCACGTCCCGCATCCGGGGCTCCATTCCCGCCCTGCAGCACCTGGATCTTGAGACCCGTGTAGTCTTTCACCGGCTCCTCGTATTCTTTCCATTCCTCTTCTTCCTGCAATGGATCAAGAGCATAAAAATGAGTGATGTCACATGTAGACCTGCCACTTCAGTATTGTTTATGTTCAATTTAGTGTTACAAAAAAAAAGGCTATTTTTTAACACCCAGCCCACCATGAAGCAATAATCTCAAATGGACCTGATTTTAAAGATGTGAAAAAAACTTGCAGGCCTTGTATAGCAAAAGTTAAAAAGAACTTGTATACAAAATGAGTTTTTTTTTTACATTTAATCTAAGCTTTATGATTTGATAAGTTTCTAACATTTCTAACCTTTAGTGGGTCGTCACGTGCAATAACACAATAATACAGAATTTATCCGATAATCACGACCAGTTAGTTTATTTTACTGCTTTTACATAACTTTTGTTCATTTGTCAGTCGTTGACAGAACTGAAGGCGCCACACTAAAAGAGTTCCTTTACAAAAGAACAACCACAGAGTCTTTGCTCATAGTGTCTATTCTCAACAAGTTAGTTACTTACTCAAGAAAAGCCTAATCCCCCAATAGTCTAGTATCCCCTCTGTGTTATATGTTCATATGTCAGTTGCTACCTTATAAACTAGGACCTATGACAGTGTTTAGGTAGAAGAACACGATTCAGAAGTGGGATAAGGATAGCTAGTGGAATAATGATGATTTAATGTAAACTGAAAAATGATGTGGATTTCTTCAATAAAAAAATATTTAGGGCACATATATTTTACTCTTTAACACAAATGTGGCAACTTGGCAAGATATTTATTATAATCATTATTATATGTACATTATACGTGTCTGGATAAACAGTTCGACTGAAACTAGAACCCAATACTAAAATGATACTTAAAATCATTTACATTTACACAAATAAATTGACATCTCCTTGTATCATTGTCTTGTATCTGTAGCCAACCACTGTAGCAACCTTTTTCAAACATTTCAAACAGTGTCATCTTAAATGTTCACATTGAATCTTGACTAAAAGAGTTAAATACACAATACAGATATAAATTGTACATAATGTTTGTTTACCATCCTAATTGAGGGCTGTGATAACAAGAGTTTATGAAGGTGTGGCCATTTTTTTGACAATCAGCCACCAAAAACAAGATGTTGTTTTAAGACCTAAAATTTAAATAGTATGCCTTAAAACTGTAACAGAAAGACTTTTAATAAATCATTAATTAACTGTTAGCTTACAAACTGCATCCTAAGCTCATGTGTAATTAAATTTCAATAAAGGATATAGCAACTCAATACCAAACCTGTTTTAAGGTACAGAGTCCGAAATTCCGGTTAACATCGCACAAAGGCACTAATTTCGGTTCTAAACAGCCGAATAGGTCAAAGACCTGGCTTAGTAAGTCACTTTCATAATTCCATCGTTGCAATTTTGCTTGTTAATCATCGGAATTGACGTTACTGGGAGGTGCACGAAAAATAATGTGATTGCTCAAGGTTTGAGTGTAACTCACCCCGGCTCGACCTGGCTCGTCTCCTTCTTGCACGGGGCGCTCCTTCTTGGGCCGCACATCAGTTTTCTGCTTAGGATCATCTAGTTTTTTGGACGCCTCCTCAGAGGTGGCATACTTTTTGACCGACTTCGACTTTTTGCGATCTTTTTTAGCGAAGAAATCGTCCAGATCGGCCATAATTAATTTTGATAATGAACTAGTTTGATTAACAGTGTTTAAGGGCTTAATTACAGCAATATTAGAACAAAAGAAATGGGGGAAAATACTAAATCCCTTCTAAAAGATTTTTGTGGCAAGCGTGGCCGACTGTTTCTTTTTTTTTAAATGGCAGATAACGGTGTTACCGTTTTAGAAAAATTTATTACTACTAAACAGTAAACGAGATTTAATATGGCAGCACCAAATTTCGGGAGAAGATTTTAAAATTGGCTAATGATTTAAATAATTCCATAATTGTATCTTACGACTGTTGGTCAACACATACTCTGCTAGGAACAAAACTACTATAATTTAAAAATTATTATACGAGTTGTTTTTCAAGTCACTATTTATTATTCACAACTAAACGTCGTAGCTTATTATTTTCCTGTTGATTAAATTTCATTTTCCTTAAAATTGACTAGTACAGGCCAAATTATACGCAATTCAATAAGTATTGATACTGGACATAACCTGGCCGAATAAAAAAGCCAATTTTTACACAGCTCTGGCTTAGCTAAGAGTGTTTTCAACGAGATGGATTTTGTATGGGCAAGGCAAGGACAACAAACCTATGAAAGGGTGGGTCGCTGATACTAAGTGATAGTGGACCTATACTGGAACTACGTAACTGCTGCGTACAAGTATAGCATTTCCATAATTAGAATCATTCATAAGATTATAAAAAAGACGTGTGGCACTCGGGGACTGCCGCGGTAAAGCTATTGCATAGCATTTTGTATCAACTTATGCAATTATAATTATTTAAGAAAGTTTTAATAAGAAAAGTTTTTATGTCGCGAACATAAATATCCCCACCACAAAAATGGAAATTAAATTACAAACAGGAAAACAAAATTAAATCAATATTTAGCTAACATAACGGATTTGCTTTGCTATATCAAATTACATACTATTATACTTAATAAATTATAAAACAGTAATACGTCTATATCGCACGCACACAACGCCGTGTTGAAGACTGCCGAACTGAAACGACGTTAGACGATGCACGGCCTTCAAGACACACCTCCGTGCCCGTCGGAGTGGGGAGCGTGAGGTTTTTTCGTTACGGAATTTCTCGATTCGGTCCCCGCGCTCAAGGCCCGCGATAGAAGCTATGCAATAGCTTAAAAATTACAATCGGTTTATTTGTTACCATTTAACGCATCAACGATACAACTGGTGGTAAAATTACTAATAAATCATTTATTCACATTTATAAATCTTCTCTTATCGGCAGGTAAAGTTTACTGCAAGTTGTATAAATATGACACTGCTGGCAGGCTCCTTAAAGCTGTCCCTTAGTTACCTTTTATGACAGTCTCTGTATAGGACAATCCAATTCTAATGCTACGTCATAAAAAAAACTTACATAGATTGTATACAAGCGACCCACAAGTTTACCTCCCTTTTAACAGAGCTCATACACGCCTACCGCTTATCAATACGAACGACGAACGCGCCAATACATACCCGATAAACTATTTAATCTTATCGCCTCCCTGGCCACCTTTACCTGAGGATTGTGTGTTAAAATCAGATAGAATTCGTTCAAAATGTTGACACCTATCGCGAGGATTTCCAACCAGCTTGGAAGGAACTACATGAGAACCTTTGTTAGGAACGGATCACATGGCAATGTTCCCGGCGAGGTATGTTAAGTTTTTATATAAAATCTCTTTCAATTTCCTTTAAAATCTTTTTCGATTTATTCCATGATCCCATCTAAAGGCACAGGTCTCCTGTATGAAGTTAAATCCTCTAGCTCGCTAATTAAATACTGGCCAGTGAATTTTTTGAAAAAAGGTTCCGTGTTTGAAATTACGTAACTGTAGGTGCCATTTTGGATTTAGTTATTTTACAAAGCGTGTTTGCGATTAAGAAATCAGGTCTACACTGTAGTAAAATGATTAATATCTAAATTGTAACTTATTTATAACCTTTATGATCTAAAACCTACGGAAAGCTGTAATTTAGCTGTATAGTAAAATATAATTGAGAATATGTATTTATATGAGTAATTTAGTTTCAGCAATCTGTACAATATTGTCCTGTTGCTTAGGAATTCATTCAATCATCATCATACCTATTCCGTATTTCGTTTGATTCAAAGACATTTAATATTAATAGACCGGACAAAGCAAACAAACATTTTGATCCTAAACTTATTACTAATTGGTAATAAGTTACTCAATCTAATGTCACATCACGTCACGCGGCCGTACAAGACATTTGACATACCATTGACTTTTGAGATCAAAATGTTTATATGAAACGTTTCCCAATGACCGCTCTATAACCTATAATATATTTAAATCTCTCTGGTTTGACTACAATTTATAATGCTCCAGGGGATTTCGTGGTTGGAAATCACATAAAAATAACGCTATTATGTGAACGATTGCCAATCTCATCTCTTGATGCGTTCTCTTGGGAAGACAATGGGATACTGACCTGTTCAAAAGCTAAATACATGGTCTCATATTCAATCCTCCTTAGATGAATCAAATGCGAATACGCATCTTTTAGAACTAGATCTAAACGGCTACTATCATCCACCAAATTGTCAGTTACTAATAGATCAGATTGTCCTCACAATCACAACCAAAAAGAGTTGTTTCAAATTCGGCCTGCACTTGTACACTATTTAAAAACCAAGTAATAATATAAATATGTATAGAAAAATACTATAATTACATTTTTGCATTTATTTTAATTGTACAAAATCATTCTTTTTGTACTAAGTGACAGCGTCAAATGACATTTTATTGACGCCATGTTTGTTTTCAACGTTAAGTATTCCCTGTTCCGTACGTTTTATATGTTTTTGTACAAATAAACTAAACCAAAATCTCTGTCTGGTCTTTTATAATTATAAGTGTACAAGACCACGCCTTGGCGCCATGCATTCGCGGAACGTGTTATTTGTTTCTATAGGATACAACATAAGTTGTTATTGTAGAGATAGTTCAAGTCTGTTTAGTCATTTACTCAGCAAATATTTAATTCAGAGTAAATTGCAAAACATATTCAGTCTTATTTCGAAGGTATCCAGGTTTGAGGAAGTTTCAAAACTGCATTCTTCACTCGAAACATTTTCGCATACCATTCCACATTACACTCTTCAAACAATCGTTCTTAAATCAATGTCGTGTATAATACATATGTTTGCATGTTGATAAACCATAACACATCGAATGAGGCATTGTTCTTTATACGAACTATGTTAGTATGCGATAAACATAAAACTGCGGTGGGTAATGTCATTACTGCTGAGTGCTGTATGGGGAGTGGGTAAACATATTTACCAAGTGCTATAAGAGTATTGAGGAATTTATATATGCATATACATATTTATACACAGCTTTGCGGTGCTCAAATATAACATTAATCGTCAAATGGATTCAAGTTTCGAACAAGGTTCAAGCTCAAGTTGGTGTGCCCATAAAACATATTTTTCACTTCAGGGATAGAATTCCGAATGATCCTTTCTTAGTGGTACTAATTTTTATCATGCTTTTGTTTGGTAATCTACTCTTTTGCTATGTATTTTTTCCACGTCTGCAAATCTCAGAGCTTATTTGAAAAGTATTAATTATAACTTATAGTCTAAGATACGAAGTAAGGTCGTCCTTCACTTCCAAGGTTTTAATTAACTATATTTTTTTATATTTTAATAATCAATCATCATCAGCCGGGAAACGTCTACTGCTGGACATAGGCCTCCCTCATGGTACGCCACATCGACCGGTCCCGAGCCACCTGCATCCAGCGACTCCCCGCGACTCTAACCAGGTCGTCGGTCCATCTAGTAGGGGGACGGCCTGGTAGACGTTTCCCGGTACGTGGTCGCCACTCGAGAACCTTTACTCCCCACCGGTTATCGGTTCTTCGAGCGATGTGGCCTGCCCATTGCCACTTCAGCTCACTGACTCGTCGAGCTATGTCGGTGACCTTCGTTCGTCTACGGTTTTCATCATTCCGGACCTTATCACGTAGAGAAATTCCGAGCATTTCTGTTCCGTATGTCATCAGTGCGTGTTGCCAGTGATGACATATTTTAATAAACGTAATAATAAATTCATAAATATAAAAAATTAATTATAGCCTTGACCATTTCTTAGGGGGTTACTGTATAAAATTATGTTAAGACACTTATTTAATTCGCTAAAATATCACTTTTATCTGGTTGACACTTGAGTGAAGGACGACCTTGCTTTGGATCCTGTACTATTATAATTGGGAGGTGTCTGGGACGTGGCACCTATAATAACCATTTTCAGTAAATCCATACAGATATGTGTTTTTCTTATTGTCGACTTAATACACTATCACCATCGTTCCAGAATCTTCCGTTCGACATTCACAACCGCAAGCGCCTCACATTCAACCTGTTCTGGTTCGGTCTCACCGGACTGGGGTCTCCGTTCCTCATCCTGGAATTGCAGCTCAGGAAGAAGTGAATCCTGGTAAGCATTACCATCATTGCCGCCAGCTAAATGTACACCGTTTTGTCTCGTTACCTCAGATTTTGGCACTTGGCACCTGAATGCCATAAACAGACCGGTAGGTGCGACATGGAATGAGGTATTCTGTCCTGCCCTGTGCCACTTGTCAGTGACTCATTTCACACTCTTTCTTGCCTCCCTACAGATTCTACCATAGAATTTATATTCTTTGTATCATGGGTTTGTACAACTCTCTCCATCCTTTGGCTTGCAATGTTCACATCAACAGGATCTTGCTGAGCCCCGGCTCTACCCGCTTGCATCGCTTCGGCCAAATATGGGCGAACGGCGAAATCGTTTTAGGCTGCATGGATCTAATTTAGTTGGCAAAAATCCTTCCCACATAAATTTAAAACAAAAACCTCTTGTATACGTCATATAATGACCAGTCACGAGTCACTTACATCCCGCATATCTTCGTCTTCTAGAAGATAGACCAACGTTTGATCTCATTCACACCCGATGTCAAGTGACGATGACGTCGACGATGTTACGGGTTGTTCTAGAAGGTGACTATTTACTCTTCGTTTGAAGATTCACAAGTTGTAGTTTTCTGGGAACACGGACACCGGTAGTGTATTCCATTATTTAACTGTACGCATTATAAATATTGAAGCGAAACGCTTGTTGAGCTTCTTTCTTCTTTAGCTATTTCTCTTACTGATAGGTACTCAACTGGAAATCGAATCTAAGACCTCTGGATTATCAGTCCAACTCTCTTCTCATCAAAATTTTTTTTTACTTCCAACTAAGTTATGTGCATGCTTAAAACAAGTTTCACCTCCGGTCGACCTAGGCGCGGCTGTAAGCTCGTGAAATTTTTACGGCACTCCCGAAATAACTAAAATCGATACAAACTGTCCTTCTTTAATTCATTGTGTTTGCGAATGTTTGTCCAGTTGCCCTAGTATCCTACCAGTCTATTACCCCGTTCTAGGCGTCTCTGTTTCCGAGCCACAAACTATCCCATGGAATCGATTTAAACAGCAGTTTGATTATCTACTTTATTACTTGTACAATGCTCCGATAGCAGTTAGTTTGATGGAAGGTTATATTTTAGTCGTCTTCAAAATATATCTTCACGTATTTTGTCGAGGGTTTTTAGAAAAAATCCGGAAGATATCTATTTGAAATAATTTATTTCGGATGTATACATCGCGTTAGTTACAGTAAGTGCTATATGCAAATGGAAAATTCCTGCGATCAGCCGTCCTGCCAACCCAAAATATAAATTCTCTAATGGAAACCATCACTTTGTAAAGAATCTTTGAAGAAAGATTTTGACCGCAACACTTCATCTAGTCTTTTATTTATTTTCAGGTGTGAAGATGAAACAACACTATTAGTGAACTCTTTAATGTAGATTTTTAAGTTTGATTCTCAAATAAACATAAAAGCTTATTTTAAATCTGGTTTTTATTTTCTTTCAACTCGAACGCATCTTTAAAGACAAAAACTACCACTATCCCGATGTTACTGAACACAGTAGTAGTTTATGGAAAAAATAAACCTTTTCTGTCAAGTCAAGGAAAATCGAATTTTCCTTATATTTTCGAGAAAAAGCAAGTAAATCTAGATTTTTCAAGATGATTGGCGCTCTTGGCCGCATTAGCAATAGACTCGGCAGAAATGTGATGACTAACGCTGTGAGGAACCACGGATCTCACGGTGGAGTGCCTGGCGAGGTAATGTTCCAAATTCAAACTTTTCATTACGACATTACATAATCGTCATTTGTTTTTCCCAATTTAAACAACATTTTGACTAATGTTCAGTGTTAGAAACTTACTAATTAATAGTTTGATTAAGCTATAGTTACAGCTTGAGGTCATTAATTTGAATCTTGACATGCCATACCTACATTTAAGGTTATTACCAACTGAGAGCGCTAAACAGAGGCACTACTGAAAAACAATGTTTTTGCGGGCTTATTTTGTACTACAGAAGGCGACGAGGGATTTTTTAAAGTAATTTTGTGTGTCGTTTTTTGTGCACCCCAACCAATCCAATACATTAAATAAATATTTAACATGTTAATATAATAATTTTCAGAACCTACCTTTCGACATCAGCAACCGCTACAAGCTTACGGTCTGGTTCATTCTGTTCGCCGGCTCTGGATTATCAGCCCCTTACCTCATCACTCGCCATCAACTCCTTAAGAAGTAAGTTCAGTATTTATTATTATTATTTGTTAATCAGGCAGGCAGCTGATGCAGTGGATATTGCCTGCAACCAGCTAGTCTCCACTTCAATCACTTATGCTGAGTTTGTTTTATTCTGGCCAGTTTATTTTTAAATAAGTTGACATTTGGCATGGCTACTTTGTTTGAAAGTTTATTCCACTTAACTACTCTGACTTTTAGTAAGGAAGTGTTTGTGGGGATTGTTGTGTACCTCACCTGTCCCCGAAAGAAATTGGTCGGCTCAGGAGTCTACAGTATAGTGCGCGCAAATTCACTCACACATGTGCGTTTACACAAATGTCATCCGTTTGATGTATGCCAATCGTTTTTTATATGACGTTTGTTCCAAGTGTCAGGCCTGTGCCGGCCTCTCTCTCTCTATAAATATGACATTATTGCTTTGTTCAATATTAGTAAAAAGATGATGCATCAAAGACTGCTTGCATAAAGTGGGGATTAAAATTTTAAAAAAAATATGGGCATAAATACACATGAAAAGTTTGTTTCACTGTACTGACAACAGTGAAAATGTCTTGTGTTCAAGATTTTTGTCTAATACATGTTTTTTTTTACTTTACAGGTAGTGGTGTTTGCCGGTGATTCCAAGTACAGATCTTTTAGGTTTAAGCTAGAACAATGTAAATTAAATCGTAATAAAACAAGCTTTCTGTTGTAAATTGTCTATTTATTTTTTCCCCTTGACAACTGTAGATCAGCTGGGAATCCCCACATAGCTTAGTAAATAATATGGTACACCACAGTGACTGGCTCCATTGTCGGGTGTGTTATTAAAATAAATATCAATAGTTATCTTTTTCTACTCATTCCAGTGGTACAGCAAACCTCTCAATCACTTCCTTAATAACAGAGTAGTGGGCCCTTGGAACAAGTAGAAAATAAAAACCAATTTTCAAAATAAACTGTAGGGACAATAATAAGAAAGATAAGTACTAATTTATCCATGGTGGAGACTAGCGATGAGCGTTGAATGAACGAACTAGTTAATTCAACCGTTGACGTAGAATCAACGATTCAACGGTCTACAGTTGAACGATGGACTAGTTGAATTCGTAGACGGCTAAATAAAAAGCCCGTGTCGACGCGCAACGCGACGAGACGACACGTTAACACGGTCGGATTACTTAAATTCGTACAGTCGTTTGCTATCCACTCAATAACGTCGTAAATGGCTCGACTTCTAACCTAATTTGAACTTTAAATGCAGAATCAGTACGTCGAAATTTTAATGCGCGATTTAGAGGGAGTTAGACCTATTACACTTAAGTTGATTCTAGTCGAAGGATGGCAATAGGATAATTTCGCGAGCACAAATGAAACAGCGTGCTGGACTGGCTGAGAGAAACCGGTTTATTTGAGTAAATGCGCGCCGTGATAGTTGTCCCGCGAATTTCATATTTATGTAGCGGGAATAAGAGTTTTAACATGAAATTTTCATGTCACAAAGTATAATTTATAATTTGTTTACTTTCTTTTGTTTTGATATTTTCAGTAGTGGGTTTTTTAAAATTTTAAATATCATATTGTAACGAATTATGTGCAAGACTAGAAATTAATTTTGGTAGAGTTCATAGTTCTAAAATTATATTCGTAACCAGGATTAGTATTGTGTTAATTATTATTATTAAATGTAAATAATGATAAAATTTGAAATACATAATTTAATATTATATATTAACTGTTTTGTAAATAAAACTGTAAAATACTGCAAAATACGTGCTGTAAAAGAAAATGTAGGATGAATTAATAATAAATAAAAATGTTTATTTGTAAGCCTTAAAGCAATCAATAATTAAAAAACAAAAACCTATCTTAAAATTTACTCGTTGAAACGCATAGTGCGCAGTACACCGCGTCGCGTGTCGACGGCATTTCAACTATCCACACCGTCTAATCTACTTAGACCGTCGCGTCGTCGTCGCGAAGACTACAGTTGACGCATCAACTAGTCGAAGAATTTAACTAGTTGATCGACTAGTTGACGAACGGAAATTAACGGTCTAGTTTCGTCCACGACAAAATCGTCAACGACCCATCGCTAGTGGAGACTAAATGCTGTCATTGTTCAGTCAGTATTTGTACTCTGTGCCTGCCTTGCTCGATCCATGTGGAAGGCTATGATAAATTCAAACAGTACAGATTTGAGATAATATTATAACGCAATACCAAACATCTATAAATTTTTCTTATGACAGCAGAAACTTCAAATAAATATTAATTAAATATGTAAACTTATCTAATTTGGAGTTAAACCTAATCTTTTACTATGATTTTTGAGATTTTTTCCCATCGCAAAGTCTATCCGATTCGGACAACAATAATGAAACGAATGTCAAGTGTCAGTTGTCATGTCAGTGTCAAAAATTGGCTTGGCTTGGCTTCATAACACACGAAAATTGTGAATGAATCGCTTTAGTAGGCAATTACTGCCGTTTTATTTAAGAAATTCTCCTAAATAATATATTCAAAAACTGTACATTTATAATAAGGTCGAATAAAATTCAAAACATGTGTATTTGGGTTAATATTTAAAACTACCGGCCACCTAACCTATCGCTTCGTGTTTAAGTAAAAATGACCGAAACATCATGTTTTATACTCGACAACGGGGGTTACACGGCGAAAGCAGGCTTCTCCTCAATGGAACCCAAGATCATACCCAACTGTATCATGAAAGCAAAGTCGGAAAGACGTCGTCCTTTTATTGGGTCCCAAATAGACGAATGCCGCGACGCTTCCGGGTTGTATTATATCCTGCCGTTCCAGAAAGGCTTCTTGATCAACTGGGACACTCAGAAAACCGTTTGGGATTATATATTCAGCAAGGAATGCTGTCCAGTAAACTTTAATGAAACTCCTTTGATCCTGACAGAGCCTTTATTTAATTTTTCATCTATACAAGAGGCAATGACAGAGGTTTTCTTCGAAGAGTATGAATGCCAGTCCTTACTAAGGATAAATGCGACGGATTTGGTTGAATATGATTACAGAAAAACACATAATAATCATAATACTATAGTGGTTGACTCAGGATATAGTTTTACTTATATAGTTCCTTATATTAAAGGTGAGACATTCATGTCATCCTTTTCTAAATTCATGCTGTGGCAGCTCAATTGGGTAAAGCATCAGTCCTTGATCAATCAAGATCTGGGTTCGATACTGGCTCGTACCAATGAGTTCCAATTTGTTATTTGTGACTTATGTACGAATGAATAAAAATCATTACTGCTGGCTTTTTAGTGAAGGAAACCATCGTGAGGTAACCTGCACACTCCTGAGAAGAAATTCTAAGGTGTGTGTAAAGTTACCAATCTGCACTGGTCCCATGTAGTGGACGTTAATGATGATGTATTTGTTATTGAATTTCAGGTAAAAAATACAAAGAAGGTATAATCAGAATCGATGTCGGTGGCAAGATATTAACTAACCATTTGAAAGAGATTCTGTCATACAGACAACTCAATGTTATGGATGAGACCTATGTAATTAACCAGGTTAAAGAGGACTCATGCTTTGTGTCACAGGACTTTTTGGGAGACATGGAGATTGCAGCGAAAAAAGGTGATTTATTCTTTTAGTTTTAAAACTAGATTTAGATGTCCCTTGAAGGTGTTCTAGCACACTGAAGCATTTTAAAATGTGTTGACACTTGCTGCCGAGACAACATCGTTTGATAGTTTATTCCAATACTGAACTAGTCCGTGCTTGTGGAGATTATTGTGTGAAGGAGTCCGTAGCTTACAGTAGTGTCCTCTTAAACAGGTAGTGCTGTCACTTACGTGTTCGTAAGTACGTAAGTTCATAAAAAAAATTTGATTGTGATTTAAAATGTTTATTAAGTCTGACATGTCAAACTATTTAACTAGTTGACCACACATTGAAGTGGAGTAGTCCTATTGCAACCAAAGAGAACTACATTTTTCTCTAGGCATTTAATGACATTTCCCAGGCTCTGAGAACCCGATAGCCAAAGACTATGTACTGCCTGACTACACGACGCTCCGGCGCGGGTATCTGCGGGACATCGTCAAACCTGATGAAAACCTGGAGCAGCAAACACTACGGCTAAACAATGAGAGGTACGGTAGACAATGCATAGTTTTTAATAAGTTATTTTTTGTGCCCATCTGACTAGATACCACCATTAATTAAGTCGTAATGGAGACTGAGAATGGCTTGATTTTTTGTACAGGGATTTTTTTCTCACTTTGAGACAAGGGGAGTGGTCCATGGGACCCAACCACTCACTGCGACCTTGATAGATCTATTGTGATAGGGGTCACAATGGTTAAAGTACTATGTATATAGTATAGTATAAAATATGTAGTATAAGTATAAAGTAAAATGGTGGTTAAAGTTCTTCCCCGAGGCCCACTCCAGTCATATATCGGACGATATCTCTAGGGGTGGAGACATTAATATCGTCTGGTGTGACGATATGCCTTCCAAGGTACTGTTGTCTACTGTGATGGAGTGCATCGCAGTGACACAGGATGTGGATGGGTGTCTCCTCTTCCTCGTTACAAAATCTGCAAATTTTATTGTCTCCTAGACGCATGTAGGTCAGGTGCTGGTTCAGTTTGCAGTGCCCTTTGTGGGTTCGTGAAGGATAGTTAAAGGGCCAGAAAAGAACATAGTTTACATTTTACACCGAGGCAGGAAGCTCTCAAAGGGTAATTTCGAAAGTCTACACAGATGGAGGCGAATACAAAAAGCATACTGTCTGCTTCCAAAGAGCAGTATTTAATAGCGAAGAAAGCAGCCACTGCCCCATTAAAGGCTTCTAGTTGAATACACTTTTGATCTGATTCCCTTATCATCAACTAAATAACAGCACTGTTGTGTTCCGGTATGAAAGATAGCAGAGCCAGTGAAACATTAGCGTGGGGCAGGGTGAGTATACTAAACACCCAACAGCCTTATCGTCTCTTATCATCAGGTGAGATGAAGGCCAAGTGTAAACCCATCATCATACATTTAAAAAATCAGTTTGGATTCTTATGGCTTGGTCACTCTTAAGGCATTCATGTCTACTGGGCCAGCTATCACCTGATGTTAACGACAGTTTTCGTTGCACTGTTGTGTTCCAGGTTTGAGACTTCTGGGTGAGCACACTTTCCTACTAACCTTATCGTCATTTGCTATCATTTGAGATATAAGTCAATTGGAAACGAATTATAGATAATTTTAAAAAAAAGCTGTGTACTATTCCAGCTGTTGATATCATTACTTATTGCAGGTTCTCCATCCCGGAGGTGCTGTTCCACCCTTCGAACATTGGTATTCAGCAGATGGGCATCCCGGAGGCTGTGATGCACAGCATCAACCTCTGTCCGGAAGCTGAGCACGAGGATCTGCTGGGGAACGTTGTCTTGTGCGGTGGGAGCATGCTGTTCCCAGGTCAGTGCCTGTCATGTGTTATAAAGCAGGTTTATTATTATTATTTGGACATGTGAGGTGCAGTTCGTGTGTCCTACATGTCACTGCAATCTCTATAGATCTATTGTGACAGTCCACTATGGATCAAATCACGGGTTATGAGGTCCTGATGCAGTCCGTTGTGTCAGTGTGGCCTCAGAGGTGTCTGTTCCTGCTGTCATCAAGAGCATCACAGTGGCAGAGGATATGGATGGGCGTTTCCTCATCCTCACAGAATCTGCAAACCAAGTTTACAGTGAGCGCTCAAGTTACAGAAACTTGAGTTACAAAATTGCAACATGTGAGAACCTGTATTGGCCAACGGTTACTATTTTGTTTTATTTTTATATATAAGCGTCGGTGGCGCAGTGGATAAGGCGCGGACTCTCAATCTGAGGGTTCCGGGTTCGATCCCAGCCATGTACCTATGAGTTGTTTTTCAATTCAAGCACATTATCCGATTGCTTAACGGTGAAGGAAAACATCGTGAGGAAACCTGCATGTCTTGAACAGGCATGTGAAGTCCGCCGATCCGCACTGGTCCCGCGTGGTGGACTATGTCCCATACACTCTCTGTAGGAGAGTAGGACTGAGACCTGCAGCGGGGACGTATATAGGCTGTTGATGTGATTTAAATATAAGTATGGCTGTTGCTTTTCCTGATAAAAAAAGTATGTCCAAGTCATAAGAGTTAAGAGGCGGTTAAAAGTTTAAATTTATGGTCTTGTGATGTACTAGGCATGCGAGAACGCGTGTACAACGAGGTCCGTATGCTGTCGTTCGACCACCTGGAGCTCCGTGTGTCCCTGGCGGAGTGCCCGGTGACGGCGGCGTGGCGGGGCGGAGCCCGACTCTCGAGGGATCCAGAGTTCTACTCGTACTGCATGACGCGAGAGGAGTACGCCGAGGAGGGGAAGGCGCTAGCCTTCGAGAGGTATGGTGAATCTGTTGCAGTTGGATTGATTGAGCTGTTTTACATAACCGCTAGTTGTTTTATTAAACGACGAGACCACTCCCCAGCGAAAAATAACTACGTGCGAGAAAGAGACGGTATGAAAACGCCGTGAAACCATTTTGATAATACAGAACCTACCATAGCCTCCTGTCAAAATTAAAATCTTTCGCTGTTTTATTGTTTTCATTATATACCTACTTCTCATGAGAAAATCGAAACACCTTGCAAGTTTATGTTTCGTAAGAAAATTTAATTTGAATTAGAACATTAACATTCGGATTTGAAAACCTCACATTATTCACTATTAAACGACAGTGACATATATTCCTAAATATACACATTTTTCTAATAATCCTTACAAAACATAAACTAGCAAGGTGTTTCGATTTTTCTGATGAGAAGCATATTTCTGTTTTATTCGAAAAATACCCATTTTACGGTGATATAATTGAAAAATTGTGGTTTTCAGATTGATTCCTATACTTGTACTGCTTGACCTTGTTTCTTGCCAACTTTCAGGATTTTAGCGCTTTTGTGTATTTCTTGCGCTCGCAAAGGAAATCGTCCAAATCGCATAAATGGTCGTATCTTTTTAAAGCGTTGACTAAGAAGTTTGCTTTTTCACAGATTCAAGGGCTTGCAAACTTGTTTATTTGATATTAATTTCAACTTGATACCTACATGCATTCCTAAGAAAAAAGATCTTGACAAAGGGTTCCATTTTAGTTACGGAACTCTAAGAATGATCAAGTGTTTTTATGTATATCTAGAATGTTTATTTTAATATTCTTTAAAAACATATTACCCTCCTGATGCAGTCGGGTAAAAAACAACTTTTTTTTCAGGTTTGACGTCTAGCGCAGGAAGCGGGCGAGGCGCGCATCAGACTAGCGTCTCGCTCGGATATCATCTCCGTGTGGGTAGATGAAATAATATACTTCTCATCAGAAAAATGGAAACTGCCAGCCATACAATCATGTGATTTTTTTCATGGCATGAAATCTCTTTTGTGTTAAATTAGGACAGAAACCACTGAGCAAGTAATCACTGCCAGAAACTATAAAAACGGAAGTGTTTCAATTTTTCTGATGAGAAGTGAAGAATTAGCGTCGAATGAGGGTAGTTTAAAAGACTCGTCTGTATATTTCTTAGAATCAAATGACTTCCTGTTTCATGTACTGCTTAGGCATGCTAAGGTTTAAATGAAGATAGTGTTGTATTATATAGAGCAGTATGACTTCGAATGATGGTAGATTTGTAACGTTTGATAGACAAAAGGAAAATGTGCGGAATGTATTAAAACTTAATATTGTGGATACATAATAAATACATTTAGATTAAATAAGTCATTTACTGTATTAAGTCCTCAAAGGTTTTTTATTTTTCAGAAAAGCAGTTTTTAACACTTTATATCCCCATACAAAATGTTTTCATTTCCTTGTACATACGTCCCACATATTGCTTCAATCTTAATAGGTCTTGTTAAAAACGTAAATATAATAATAAACGTAATAAATGTAATGGAAACACTTCAAAATGCCTGAGTGCAATAGGAAGTAAATATCTTTAATGTTTTAAGTTTTAACGAATTTTTTAAATAAATGGTAATAAATAAATAATTTTTGCCAAAAAAACAAACAGTTTTTTTACTTTCAGTAGGTGCTTTAACAGAGACCCTTGCAAGCAGATAAATTCACCACTAACTCCCTGCTAACCTTTGCTAAATTACGTAGTGACCCATATATGGGGCACGGACGTATGGAGCTAGTTCATAGTGACCCATATATGGGGCACGGACGTATGGAGCTAGATCATAGTGACCCATATATGGGGCACTGGACGTTCAAGGTGTTAAACCGCTCCTTTCCTATTTAAAAACAACTAATTGATTCGACCGAAAGGGAACTAAAAATGAAACTCCAGTAATATTAATTAGCATTATATTTATTAGTGCAATAAGGCGCTCCCGTCGGACACATTGGCCGACTCCCACTCAACAACATTCAATTAGAGAAATATATATATTAGAGAAATCTCGAATCGATTGCAAAATGGTCGCGAATTAATAAATGCTGTCTCGTCTGCACTTTAGGTGACTCCCTAGCGCCTTCAATCTTTTTAAAAGCTTTTATTTATTTTGGTTGTAGAACTACTTAAGAGACTTTGTTGGTTAGAGCACGTGGCCGCGTTCAAATTTGGATTGTTTTGTAGCTGTCCCTATCCTACCCGAGCGCGTACGGTGAGACATCATACACTACGCGAAGTTATCCACCCGTTATTTGGATGTTTCGTAGTCCAGGAATCATTTGAAGGATACAGTATATTATGTAGTCATTTTTTCAATACAGTATATTAATGAAATTTCAGATGTCGGTGGTTTTGCCAAATTGTTCTAAATTGATTCATACTATTGTAAATCAGGTTCAAAGTTGGGGCTTTTTACTACCGTAAAATACAATTATTTGACGCCCTGTAACTCTGGAAGTATATATTTAAACGAAAATCTGACTCATCGCCGACACAGATATTTGTTTCTAGATTGTGTCTTGAAAATTTCATAGATTTTCATAGCTTAATACTCAAAATATGACTGGACTACGTTAGTATGGGCGCTTTGACACCAGCATACCCTCTTAATAGAAGCAAATATGTAAAATCCCAGAAGTCGGACACGCACCGTTTTAAAGATGTGATTTTTTATATACATATTTTTGTTCTAGAGTGTACATTGCTTTATTAGCTTCGTGATAAACATATCTAATTAAATTCTTAGTATTAATGGCAACTACCAACTTCATGGCAATGGCTTCAAGATAATGAGGCGTTGTCACTGCTAGCTTTCAAACCGGAACACAAAAGTGCTTTTAACACTGCTGTTTGGCGGCAGACTTAGTATGGTGGTAGCTAGCCACGTGGACATAGAAAATACCACCAACCAAACCAAGTCCAAGCTACCCCCACTGGGAATCGAACACGGTAGGATTGTAAGTATGTAACTTAGGTTTAAGACATGATAGAATAGCTTTAAGTTTAGTAGTTGTGATTTTAAATACGTCAGAGCTAGTATTTTTTAAATACAAGCAAAAACGTTTTTGTTGTTGCTTTACAATCAATTCGAGATATGTCCTGCACGAAATAACTTAAAATATATTCATAAACTAAATTACATTGTTTGTGAGCCCTAGCGATATTATAACAAAAAAATTACACTCTAGCTTTTGTCCTTTAACCAAGTCCCTTATTTAAAAAAAATAGATTTTAATACAGCAATAAGTTATAATACTCGGCAAACAACTTGAATAATAATGGGCATAGTGGGGTAGTATGGCAGTATGCTCAACAAAAACCCCATTAAAATCGGTTCAAAATTGACGGAGGCACAAAAACATACAGTCGAATTGAAAACATCATTTTTTGAAGTCGGTTGAAAACCAAACTCATACTGCTGCCCCATTGTATGAGTAAAAGAACTTGTGGATATAAAATTCCTTTAAGGCAAAGACATTTAATATTAATAGACCGGACAAAGCAAACAAACATTTTGATCCTAAACTTATTACCAATTGGTAATAAGTTACTCAATCTAGTGTCACATCACGTCACGCGGCCGTACAAGACATTTGACATACCGTTGACTTTTGAGATCAAAATGTTTATATGAAACGTTTCCCAATGACCGCTCTATAACCTATTACTATATTTAAATCTGTCTGCTTTAAGGCAAAAGCTAAGGGTACATAAATGAGGTCCGCAACACTATGCCAGATGAAACGAAACAAGGGACTGTGTTTTACAGGACGCGCTCAGTCGATAGAGTCGGCTGGTGAGCGGACGTCGTCGATTTTTAATATCATTTTGACGAGCTGTGTCGCGAGAGCGATCTGCTGCTTCTTAGAGTGCAGCGATTCAATCACGTTCATTGTTTTCATGTCGTTAGAGCCTGTGAACGAACGTATCATTAGCTTAGTAGCCAGATGTTTGACCTTGACCTTGGACTCAATGTTCCAAAAGTTTTTCCTCTAAAGGCAATAAGGATGGCATGGCGTAGTCGATATATTATTTTCTTTAGAAATTTATTGTCAATGCAGTCAATTGAAAGGTTCTCGTTTGTTCTGTCCTTGAACTTGGACAAATTAGGGATATAGTCACTCAATGTTTCGTGGTATAGATATGATGACGCGCATTTCTACTCAATTCTATTTTGTTGTATTGGAATGTTTAAAAAAAGTACTACTAGTAGAATTAGATTCATCGTAGTCCAAGTCAACCACTTAGCCCTCGTCCATCTATTTGACCTTGACCTTGGACAGCGTATCAATGTTTCTGCCCAGCACGAAATAACTAGGGTAATGCTATAGCGGCAGACTCATGGTGGCGCATGCAGTCGACCACTTAGCCCTCGTCCATCTATTTGACCTTGACCTTGGACAGCGTATCAATGTTTCTGCCCAGAACGAAATAACTAGGGTAATGCTATAGCGGCAGACTCATGGTGGCGCATGCAGTCGACCACTTAGCCCTCGTCCATCTATTTGACCTTGACCTTGGACAGCGTATCAATGTTTCTGCCCAGCACGAAATAACTAGGGTAATGCTATAGCGGCAGACTCATGG
The DNA here is from genome assembly GCA_910589575.2 of Carcina quercana. Classification (NCBI taxonomy): domain Eukaryota; kingdom Metazoa; phylum Arthropoda; class Insecta; order Lepidoptera; family Depressariidae; genus Carcina; species Carcina quercana. Next base: position 1,448,315 of record OU342454.1, on the reverse strand, counting down.
TGGCGCATGCAGTCGACCACTTAGCCCTCGTCCATCTATTTGACCTTGACCTTGGACAGCGTATCAATGTTTCTGCCCAGCACGAAATAACTAGGGTAATGCTATAGCGGCAGACTCATGGTGGCGCATGCAGTCGACCACTTAGCCCTCGTCCATCTATTTGACCTTGACCTTGGACAGCGTATCAATGTTTCTGCCCAGCACGAAATAACTAGGGTAATGCTATAGCGGCAGACTCATGGTGGCGCATGCAGTCGACCACTGAGCCCTCGTCCACCTATTTGACCTTGACCTTGGGCAGCGTATTCATTTACTACCCACCACGATATAATTGAACCTACAGATTCTTGTTTTGTGGTATTAGGGGTTGTCAAAACTCACCGTTTCCCATGCAGTCGATGCCTAGGTTCGCGTTATTTTCCGCCACCTGCCTGGCCTTGACCTCCGAGAGCGTGTCGATGGGGGACAGTCCGCTGTTCTCCGCTAGAGCCAGCGGTATGGCCTCCAGCGCGTCTGCGAACGCTCGGTACGAGTATTGCTCCAGCGTGGATATCTTCTCAGCGGCCTGCGCCACGGCAAGCGAGCACGATATCTCGGCGGCGCCACCCCCGTACACCACACGCGAGTCCTGACAATAAAACAAATAAAATAGTTTTTATTATATACAAAAAATTAAACAGTAGTGGAGGCCGAAAATCTCTTTTAAGCTTCGAAGCTTGTAGTAGAGGTTTCCGCGCTTCCGTTAGCATAAAGGGGTTAATTACAATAAGTCGGATTATTTACCAACAAACACAAAAATATATGATATGTGTGTGTGTCGGTATATATGTGAAAGTATTGTAAATGCAAGTCCTGTTCTAGTGCTTTGTGCGTGGAAATAGTTGACGAGTTTATTAATTTATTACGACTTACCAACTAATTACACACAATAACAAAAAACTAAACTTACTAAACAATAGTGTCACATGTGCAACTAACTTAAAGGTAAACGCAGCGTTGTACCGATAATAAGAAAAATAAATTTACACAAAAATACTTACAAATCTACATTAGAAAATTCAGTTCGAAAACGGAGTTTTGAAATGTAAACAAAGAATTGCAAAAAACATACAAATTCTTGTTTTTCTCCCTTACACAGGTATTATAAGTTTACAGATAGTGAATACTGGGGAATTGTAGCCGAATGCAGTATGTCTAAAGTTGACACAAAACTGGTTGTAATTGATGGCATACAAGTTGTGTAATATAAGTATGTGCGAGTAAATATGAACCCCTTTTTTTGAAGTCGGTTGAAAAGGTTATGAAATTGTTGTGTGACGTGTATTTACCTGCAGCAGACTGCGCACAATGCAGAGTGCGTCGTGCACGGAGCGCTTGGCCTCCTCCACGATCATGCGGTTCCCCCCGCGCATCACCACCGTCACTGCGCGGGAGTTGCTGCACTGCTCGATCACCAACATCTCATCTTTAGATGTGCCGAACGCTACACAACAAACAATATTTGGTTATTTATTTAAATCATCATTAGTCGGGAAACGTCCACTGCTGGACATAGGCCTCCTTCATGGTACGCCACATCGACCGGTCCCGAGCCACCTGCATCCAGCGACTCTAACCAGGTCGTCGGTCCATCTAGTATGGGGACTCCCTGATACGTGGTCGCTACTCGAGAACCTTTACTCCCCACCGGTTATCGGTTCTTCGAGCGATGTGGCCTGCCCATTGACAATTAGTAAATAATGTTTATATTATTTTTTATGGTTGTGTTTGTCATAAAATTGTCTACTTGTTTATTTTAATTTTCTTAAAAGTGTGTGTGTGCATACGAATTCTGAAGCCCAACGGAAGTCCAGCGCCGCAGCGGGCTATCTGCTGCGGCAATAAGCAAACAAATCCTGTCCACGCAGAAGTCGCAGGCAAAAACTTATTCCAAAAGACCGCCCCTAAACGATCCGGGTAAAAAAGGTGCTATGTCCAAATTGAAGTTTCTACTTACTGAGTTCCCTGACTAGTCCACAGGTGCCCAGCTTGTCGCTTGTCAGCTCCTCGAACCGCGGCACGATGCGGCCACCTGTCGCTATGGCGATCAGCTCCATCTCCGGTCCTCCCACCCATCTTACTGCTGGGAGCTCCTCGGCCAGGAGAAGGTGGTTCGCCTCGTCATCGAAGCCCCATTGGCAGATGGCGAGGGTTGCACCCGCGTCCTATTATAAACAGTTTTTTTTGTTTACTTTAGAAATCATGATGATACTTGACATCTAATTAGTTTGGGGTTGAATTGTATTTTATACCGTAACGGACATTAATAGAAAGCCCCAAAAATACAAATACGTAAAATGTTTAATTTTTTATTGGGATTCGGCAAAAATTTAAAATTTCAAAACTTTAGAAAAATATAGTTCTTCGAATAGTAAAATGCTTATTAGATTTAGTTGTCTCATTGCATTTTGAACATTTTTTTCCAGGGGTATATAATACATAAAAACATTTTGTTACGAGATAATTCAAAATATCTAACAAGCTTCATACATTTAACGCTCCAGTTTACAGACGTGTGACGTCACAACTCATTCCCGATTTATATGGAGCGTTGTATCACCGCGCGAATAGAATCACTTTTAGCGGGTAGTGACAAAACAACTATTACTCGTATCGAAAAGAAATTGATAGAGCTATATATCTTTTTACATGGACTATCGAATGAGACACAAATATATTTTTAGTCAAATATCCAATCACAATTTTTTTAATTTTAATATTTTTGTACAACTAGTCCAAAACATTCAAAAATTGTAATAATCCCTTTTATTTGATAATGACCTGTTAAAATTAGAAGTCCCTCTAGCGGTTAGGCTTGCAAACTGAAAATCAGCGCTTGTTCCCCGGGGACAAGCACAGGCTGAGTTTGCGGCCTGTTTATTAGAATCGTAGATTAACTAACACCTGTAAATCTAGTGATAAGTAAATATGTGTTGCCGATGTAAGTATTAAAACAAGGTCGCCACATAAAAATAATAATGTACAGTAAACTCCCACTTGACATTTGCCGATTGCCTTATAGCGAATTCGAGAAAAAACTAAAATCATTTTCCGAAATCAGTCCCTTCCACTCTATTAACGAATTCATAGAATTACGTCTGACTAATGAAATGTTCATTTCTATTTAAATGTTTAGGTTAATATAATTAGGATAATTAAGTATAGTTTTAATATGCATATATGTAATATTTTGACGTGCCGAGTGTAATGTTCATATTACTAGGTCAATAAAGTGAATCCTGAATCTAAAAATAAATCTATCTATCTATCTATACAAGTCCAGGCCGACGCGCCATACATTCGCGGAACGTTCGTTTCAAGTTGCCGTTAAATCATAAATAATATTGTACACTCGCTGGTTGTTACCTTGACCCGCTTGACCATCTCCAGGAACTTGTCGTGCTCGTACTGTCTCAGCTCGCGGTACTCCTCCACAGAGCCAACGTTCAGCTTATGCTTGGTCTTCGGCTTGGGGGGCTCGAATGGGCAAGTCAGGATCGCTAGTTTCACGTCCTAAAAATTCAAATTTTTATTATAAATCTCCGCTATATGTAGATGTGTTGATGTTTTTGTTCATGTGGAGGTTTCAGCCGTTGCCAGATTTTTAAAAACGTAATAAATGCGTTCAAAATGAATTGGAAACCGTCTTTAACTGCCCTAAGTCTACTTTTATAGGCAAATTTAAGATTTATATCGTTTTCTCATGGATGCCGTTGTCAGAACTGGACCAAATTGAAATGGGACCACACGGGAAGCACCACCTTTCAAATAAAAAAGAACCATCAAAATTGGTTTACCCAGTCAAAAGTTATGATGTAACAAACATTTTAAAAAAGAAAAAAAACATACCCGTCGAATTGATAACCTCCTTTTTGGAAGTCGGTTAAAAAATATGGTTGTCTGTAAAGTCGGTTTACGGACAATTTTACGTGATAACGTCATAAGAAAAGATGCATCACAAGCCGAACACTTAGGCCGATCGTGCCTCTATATCGCTTACTCCGCGCTCTCGCTTGCACGCTCGGCTCAGACGGAACGTGACACTTTTTCGTGCGTGCACCCGGCGTACATCGATTTATAAGACGGTGCCACGTCAAAAAGTAAATAATTATTACATAGTAAATAGTATATATTAACAGTGGAGGTAAATAAGAGTTTAGATGTGGTACCATATAAATGGTTTGCTTGATGGTAGCACATTTTCTACGTCTTTCTGACTACCTACCACCATGTTACCTAAGTCTGCCGCCAAATATCATCGTTAATATGCTGCTGCGTTCCGTTAGCATAGCCAGGCATTTTAAATAATCATCTACATCTACTGTCTGACAAATAATAACAGTGTAGTCTTCGCTAAAACCCACCTTCAGAACTTTAGGCATCTGTGGATGGCTCATTGTCTTGTCTATGACCACTCCTTTCACGAGCATAGAGTCCTCCATGCGCCCCCCCACTTTACCCTCCACTTTGATCAGCTCGAAGTTCACGTCACGCTTCTCTATGTCTGCCACTGAAAGAACCGCCTACAACAAACATTACACCTTTATTACTACAAATAATTATAGTTTTAAAAAATATCTATGGATTTGCTCATTCAAGATTATATCACGTAGGAAGATAAATTTTAGATAGATAGATTATCATTTATTTGCCAGCACAATACAAATAAACACAAAATACATACACACACACAAGAAGAAGAACACACAATATAAGTCAGAAGTAACAGCATAGTTTATAGCAATGTATGATGCCAGCAAAAAGGCCCTAGCTCAGCATAATGTTGTGGACTACGAGCCCACAACGCTGGTAATTCTGCTAGAGCCTAGAAGGTGTGAAAGGAAAAGAAAAAGAAATATATAATAGAAGGGAACAAAGGTTTAACATGAAAGGTAAGGAAATAAACATGAATATGGACATTTATAGGACAGTGCTATGATGAGGAGGTAAAGGAGATAATTAATAAGCAAGTAATAAGCCTCTTAAGAAAAATAGTTTTGTATTGTAAGTAAGTGATTTTTGTAGCTATTTTTAAAATTGAACTTATTTTTTAACATCCGTATATTGGTGGCGGTAAATCGTTCCAACATTTAGAGGCCATAAAGCGAAAACTTCCGCGGATCGCTGCAGTTTTATGTTTAGGAACAGTAAATACTTTAGAACATATTCTAGCACAGTAGTCTCGTTGTGACTGACGCCAATTTAATTTCCGATATAAATAATCAGGTTGTTTAGTACTGATAACACCAAATAATAAAGTAGCTAGAAGCAAATTCTGTCGACCTTTCATTTTAAGAATGTTACAGTTGTTAAGGAATGGTGTAACATGAGAACGAGGTGGAATATGGAAACAAAACCGAGCGCATGCATTCTGTACTCGTTGTACCAGTCGTTGGGAGCGCTGCAATAGACACGGGCCATACACAGTTATAGCATAATTAAGCTTAGAAAGAACTAGTGACTCACACAGCTTAACTCTTAAGTCTACATTAATGTAAGGCCGTATTCTATACATTACCTTTATTCTGTAGAAACAATCACGCAAAATATTAACGGAGTACTTTTCGAAACGTAGCTGGTTGTCCATTAAGCATTTTAAGCATCGTTCCATAGCTAAGGACTAGACCTGTACGACAAAACGCGCCGTGCGCTAACTCTTTTGCATTACAATATATGCAATACTCTCTAAACACATCGCTTATATTATATTGCAATGCCCGGTATTAAAATACGTAGAATAGCAGCCTTATTGTCGTAGTAATACAGTTGCATTTCAGTAACATGCGCGTTCTATCCGTCCTTGTGGTTTTGTCGTGGGATCCGAGCCCGCGTAGCGCTCCCTCTCGCTCACGCCGCGTTAGGTGCGGTGCGAGTGAGCGGTGTAGAACGAAGGCATGCGCGCGGAATGCAATGAGTGATGCGAGATGTTTGAGTTGTTCTAGTGATGTGTGATGCAACACTCACACGTCTACAAGAGTTGTTTCAAATTCGGCCGGCACCTGTACACTAGTTACAAAATCAAGTAATAATCTAAATATGTATAGAAAAATACTAGAATTACATTTTTGCGTTTAGTTTAATTGTACATAATCATTCTTTTTGTAACTGACAGCGTCAAATGTCATTTTATTGACGCCATCTTCGTTTTCAACGTCAAGTCTGTTACGTGCGTTTTTTTTTGTACAAATAAACTAAACCAAAATTGTAACTAAATTAATTTTATTTGATATTGGCTTAAATTATAAGTGTACAAGACCAGACCTTGGCTCCATACATTCGCGGAACATGACATTTTGTCATGTGTAATTCACATTTGGATGCATGGTGGACAGCAAGAGTTTGAAATAATAGACTCACATCGACCGCGATCTCCGCCATTAACCGGTGGCACTTGACAACGACCTTGCTGCCGAGGGTTGTCATGGCGACCTTCACCAGTTGCTCCCTCGTGTCCTTGTTGACGGGGAACGCTTCACTGATGCTGTCCAGGTGCGTCAGCGCAGTGGCCGCCGCCATCTCGAAGCCGTCCGCGATACGGATAGGGTGAATCCCTTTGTCGATCAGGATGGACGCCTGCTCTAGGAGGGCTCCTGTTAAAGGTACGATGATTAACTTCAGACACCACTGCTTTTCAACAGTTTCAGAAGTTTTATTCGTTATAAGCCCATTAGCTTTAAGTATTTAATTTATTAATTTCATCACACAAACATCCTATACACGTCCCCATTGCAGGAGCTCAGTCCTACTCTCCTACAGAGAGTGTATGGGACATGGTACACCACGCGGCACCAGTGCGCATTGGTAGACTTCACATGCCTGTTCAAGACATGCAGGTTTCCTCATGATGTTTTCCTTCACCGTTAAGCAATCGGATAATGTACTTGAATTGAAAAACAACTCATAGGTACACGGCTCGATTCGAACCCGGAACCCTCAGACTGAGTGTCCGCGCCTTATCCACTGCGCCACCGACGCTTTTTATGGACTAGTGTATTTCATACACAATAATAATTGTTCTACGAATTGAAATTATTATTATGGTGCCTGAGCTTTACTTGCTGCGAACAAAATTTTATGAGTGTATGTGTGGACTATGGAACCCTATAGCTTTTTCTTCTTCAAAGATGAGACTTTAAAGAATTGACAGAAATTTAGCAAATGTAAGGGAACATTTCTCATAGGTTATGAACCACTGCTCTCCCTAATGATATCTACCAAAGTTCAGTAGCTATCTTTCTATCATATCTATAGCTACAACTCTCGCATCTTTCTAGGAGCTGTGAAGATGAGACAATTCCATTTTCAAGACAATGGGGTGGGGATATCCAGCCCTATTTTTAGCTACTAGCTATCAGTGAACTGGGATGTAAACCGAATCTAATATAGACTAGGTTTTATTTCTGGTTCTAGTATTTAGTTTAGTTCATTTAAATTATTTTAGTAGTCACTGGATGCAAGTGGCTCCGGACTGGTCATTGTTGCATACCATGGAGGACGATGTCCAGCAGTGGACATCTCCCAGCTTTACGCCTCTTATGATGATCATTATTAAATATGCATGCAAACTTACCGGCTAGAACAACAACTCCGGTGGTGCCATCACCAATCTCATCATCCTGGCTCTGAGCCAGCTGCACCATGAGCTTTCCAATCTGGTGCTCCACGTCCATCAACTTCAGGATCGTGGCTCCATCGTTGGTGACTGTCACCTAGATGAATTAATAAATAGAGAATTGTTTAGCCAATTTCTCTGACATGGCTCGTGTAGCTACTACCTGTCATAGATTTTATACACTAGCAGCTAGTAATCAAAACCAACTGCTTAACGTACCTTCTGAAGTACGGAAGCGTCTTACTTTTTCAGACAATCGAGTGATTCAGCCTGCAATGTCCTAACCGAACTGGGGAAAGTATCACAATGATTTTTGACTATGTTTCCACCAGGGATCAATCCTGGGGCATGTATGTTGCACCACTGAGTCTAACGCTCAGACAACTGCGTCATGAGGGCCTTCATATAGTAAAAATATTGGGTTTTTTTAAATAAAGAATTTCAATAATATTATAAACAGAAGTTTGTGTCTGTGTGTCTATTATTGATACTTATTCATGCTGAAATGGCTGAAGGGACTCAGAAGAAAATAGATGTTTTAAATTCAGCCTGCACTTGTACACTATTTGAAAAATCAAGTAATAATCTAAATATGTATAGGAAAATACTAAATAATGCTTATTGTACTAAGTGACAGCGCCAAATGTCATTTTATTGATGCCATCTTTGTTTTCGATGTTAAGTCTAACTGTTTCGTGCGTTTTGTATGTTTTTGTACAAATAAATTAAACCATATACAATAAAGCTAACTAAATTACTTTAATTTGATAATGGCCTATTAAAATTATAAGTGTACAAGACCAAGTCTTGGCTCCATACATTCACAGATTTGACCCAAAGTTTGTAGCCTGGCATAACATACAGTATGGGATCTCGCTAAACCCAAATTTGGCACAGTTGAAGCCACATGTGGACATCACTGCTTTTCCTACTAAAAAAATATTTAAAATTCCACAGCTACCTCGAGCCAGTGTCCAGGGGCGCACCCCCTCACATCCCTGCACCCACTCTGGCAGAGTTTTTGTCATTTGTAAAAGAAATTAATTATTTATTATATATTACTTCGATTTCCTCTGTCAGATTTCTATGTAAGTCATTAAACTGCAACAACTTGATGCAACCATCTCGGGCACAGTCATGGTGGAGAACTATGTTCAGCAGTGAATGATTCCTGGCTGATGATGATGTTGAGTGGTTAGACTATTAACAGATAAAATGTGACATTGACATACATCACCATCAGGAGACACCATCATCTTATCCAAGCCACGAGGTCCGAGGGACGTCCGAAGAATCCCTGCGATCTGCCGGGCGGCTGAAATATGGGACTGCAAGACAAATGTCATATTAGATTGTAACAATAAAGAAAGTAGTAAGATGAAATTAACAGTTTTAATCAGTTTAGACTTTTCATTCTTGAAGGTTCAGAACACTATGTGAGTTATTCAAGCATCATTTCATTTTTGACAGATTTTATTGTTGATCTTTCGAGCGGCTGTGTCGCAACAGCTTTATAATAAGGTTACCATAAATTATCTTGTGACTGTTAACAGGTAATTGATACAATATTATTAGAGGGGCAGCAACATCTTCTCTTATATTAAAGATATCCTAGGCCCTAAGGGGCTCATTAAATACGTATTTTGACCCAAATTTTGATGCAAGCATCTAAACACAACTAGACGAGCGAGCTACGTACTGCTTAAGATCCGAACCAACTACGGAAAGTGAATGTTTACATATGAAGGAGTGCAACATTTTATTAAACTACCTTCAGATATAATTACTAAATATTGGACCTTACAATGAATTTAAGCATAAATTTGCCCAATATGTCTTACTAAAATAGTTGTTGTGTGTGTAATAGGTATCACTGTTATCTTTTACTATCGGTTGGTGTGCACAAAAGGGGGTGCAAAGGCGGGACTTTCTAAGTTTTTTTTCTTCAGTTTCTTCCTTTTGTACACCCCAAACCTTTGATTCTCATGTAAGTGACTCTAAGTATTAATTGGAAATAAATGTTCTTGAAACTTGAATTTTCTATTTATGGTCTAGAAATGTATATTTTTGTCTTGACAGGTCTTCAATATTTTTTTTTTAAAATTCGATGATTTGCTTACTTTTATTGTAACTGATGATATTATACTAGTCTAACAATATGTAGTCAAGTTTTAAAGAATTTATCGTGACATTCTAAAAAAATGAAAATCATGTGACTCATCCAACCAAAACATCTGACTTCAAAAATGTTAAAAACTCAACTTTTTTAGAACAATGTCATATTTTTACAGCATCAATAAACTTAAGAATTATTAAATTATTATTTAAAGCGCTGTTTCTGTCAAGGAAATTCGTTTATTGAGTCTTTCTCGACTTTTCGACTCGTACAGTCTCATTGTTAGGTTATATTTACATTTTTGCTTTTTAAAGACAGTGAAATTTAACGAATGTTTCAAATCTGACTCTAGAAACTTTAATACATAGTTTTAAATGATTATTATAAATTATCTTATAAAAATAATCAAGAACTTTTACCTTCAAGGCATCGATACCGGTCAATCGTTTTTGTCTATCTTGGTCCCTTAATATGATAAATGGACGTCCATACTCGTCAAAGGCTACCGCTCCAGGGAACAGAGCCATTTTTCACTGAAAAATCACAGCACAAATTCAAGATTAGAATAGATTTTATTTTATTTCCTAAATGAAGACATCTAACTCCGAAAACAAATGAATGAAGAGCAAACACAGACTATAAATAAATAACCTAATAACTCACTCTTTGGAATGAATGAAGTAGTAAATGACCGAATCGATTCGAATAGTATCGAATTTTATTTGGAAAACTGTAATGAAAATTATTCTTTGCTAATGAAGAATAAGGACCATATAATTAAAGCAAAATAGTTATAAATATTTTTCATGATGATAAAAACACTATATATTCACTTATAATAATGAAAACATTTGTTCAAAAAAGTGTAGCTGTATTTTTATCTAAGATGACTATTAGCTAACCATGAAACGAGCGTGAATTCTAAGAAAGATTTAGTCTCGCCATCTAGACATAAATAAATGTACTACTTATCTCACAACTTATCTAATAGTCCTACAATTAGATGGCGCTGTAGAGTAAATGTAACAAGTGGTGGTGAAATTATAAGTTTATCTCGTCATTCTTTATTCCATAAATAAAGTTACTTGTACCATAGACTATATATCTTTGCTTTTCCCATGTTTTAGCAGCTGTTAGCAAGTTAATGAGGCACTGGATAGCTTGAACCGTTGAACACAAGAGTGCTTTGTAGGGGCAGACTAGATAGTGCCAGCCATAGGAGAAATTGTCTACCACCAACATAGTATGTTCGTCTCTGAGCGCTTTAGCGTCACAACCCATAGTGATGAAATTTGGCTTTCAAAAGTCGCGGGCATAGATTAACCACCATGTACACACGGCTACACGTCAAGCTATACTTTTCCCAGTATACGCTGACCCCGCATTGAATGAACTCCCGCACGGTGATAGTTCAGCGTATACTGGAAATGTATAGCTTGACCTGTAGCCGTGCTCTACATAATTTAACCTTTAATGTATCCATTGATACACCCCAGTGCTGTCCTGCATCAGTCGGCAAAATGCAACCATCATCATCACAAATCGTTTTAGTGCTGCGTTATATTTAATATGTGACATAATAAAAAAGTAGATGCATACAATAAATACGGAAAAAAGAAACAAAGTAATTTTTTACGAATATTTTATTTATTATTGTAGTTTTTTTTTCAGTAAATAATCCTATATACATTCCCGTATCACTCCTGCACCCTTGCAAACAAGGGAGGCAACTTTGGATTGTTTCATATTCAGAATGAACAATGTGTACTATTCCTTTGCTTTCATTGTGAAGATAGAAGAGTTCAGTTTTAACACTTTTTTTAAATTGTCCGTCTTTCACAATCCATATACGCAAAGCCAAGGACGTATTAGCTAGGTATCTAAAAATCAAATCGATTAATTATTTTACACTACGGATGAAAACCATTGTTTGTCCCTCCTTTACACATAAAATCAGAATGACTTGATTTTTAACCGACTTCAAAAAAGGAGGTTTACAATTCGACTGTATTTTTTTAATGTTTGTTACCTCAAGAAGTTTTGACTGGGTGAACCGATTTTGATGATTATTTTATTTGAAAGCTGGTTGCATCCCGTGTGATCCCATTTAAATCTGGTCCAGTTCTGACAATGGCATCCATTAGAAAGCCATATAAGTTTGTTCTTTACGTGTCCGGTGACTACCAGTTATACAAAAAACATGACATGTACTTGTAGAAAGGGATAGTACACAAAATCCACGTTTTACTAACAGTGGTGCGAGCGAGACGGTGAGATGCCCGCGCGTCATCGTAGAAACTTATAATTAAGAAACAAAGACTTGTGACTACCCAACGGTTACATTGTCAGCTCCTGAAAACAAAACAGAAAAGATTTTATTTAGAATTAATATTCGAAAGAGAATAAAAAACAAGTTGCATGCAAGATTTCTTTAACCATCTTTGTGAATTTCAGTTTAGTACACACGGCTATAGGTCAAGCTATACATTTCCAGTATAAGATGAACTAGCGCCGTGCGGTTGTTCATTCAATGCGAGGTCAGCGTATACTGGAAATGAATAGCTTGATGTGTAGCCGTGCGTACAATTTTGATGTAAGCACTGCAGAAGATGCAAGCAACTAAAATAGCTGTTAAGTAGCTAAAGGTTAGGTTTGAATACACCAAAATGGGCCAAAATAAAAATTCCGATAAAGATTAAATTGCTGTTCATACCATAATAGTATTGACGAGCCTGTTTAATAAAGCGTAATAACGTGAATGTCTTGTAATTTTCGAACATAGAGCTTGTCCATTCGACGCATAATGTCATTATATAAAAAAGTACAAAGCGGCTATTAGTAAAAATCCATTCAAAACCGCAAAGAATTCGCGAATCCACACAGGAATCTCATTGACTTCATAAACCAATTGAAGAAAAAAAACACCTATGCATAATTTTTTTCGATTTTTTTAGAAATTCAAGCCGCAAAAGTAGGCCTCGACGTGTGGATATTGGGTTTGTTGTAGTAGATTTGGCGTTTCGTGTGTTTGGCATCAAAGTATTTTTGGCATTCTGCATATTTGATATTATACGTATTATGCGTGGATATTTTTTTATTTTTTTCAAATTATGCGTCGAAAGGGTGCCCTTTGATTGGTCAAAAAGTCGAAAATGGCTGACATCTTTAAGTATATTACTAATTGTCGCTTTATGAAACAGGCCCCTGGTTGTCACTCACTGTCAACTCACCATGATAGCGTTGACGATGTCGGACTGGTTGTTACGCAACGCCCGCACCGCCCGCGCGCGCGACACGTTCGCCTGAGACATCACTATCTCCACGTCCTTCTCATCCACGCCGGATTCGTCCACTCCTTCTTCGTCTTCCTCCTCGGCTATAGGTGCTACCGTCTGAAAATAACGATTGATTAGTGAAAATCACTGTGTGCCATGAGGAAACTCCAATGAATAGGTTCTATAACTTTATAGTAAATTAAATGTGGGCCGAAGCCGAGGCACACATACATAAGTCCATCAATGCCTAGTTGTGGCCAAGGCTTGTATTTATACGTTTCTCAATTAATGCGCGGAAATTATACAGTACAGTAAATACAGTTCGATTATACGATACAATTATATTTGATTTTGGCTGCAAGAAGTAATAGAAAATTACGGCTCTTGCCGCCTCTTAAATTTCAGATGGCGTTAAGTGCATCACATTCATTGTCTTCACTTGAACTCATTTTGTCAAATACAATTTTGGACGCACCAAAGTGTCCTATTTTTTCTCAATAAACAGCTTGGTTGCTACGTTTCGGAGTAAAAGATCATTCCATATCTAAATTACCAACCACTGCTCGCATGTATTTGGCCAGAACAGCAATTTCAATTTATCTTGAAGAAAGTTGTATGTAATGCTCAAATTTCCAAGCATGTTTGAGAAAAATAACTTACCGTGCCAGCTGCAGCAGAATCGTTGCCAGCCGCAGCGGTCTCCGGGGCCTTGAATCTCTCAGCGGCTGCCATGGTAGCCTGCTGTGACAGATCTTCAATCTTGGCCTCTCCGAACACGATGTATGTGTCTGAGTGTGGATTTTTGTATACGTCCGGTGAGTTGATCACAAACAGAATGTTCTTGGATTTGCGGATGGTCACTCTGTTGACGCCTTGGACCTGAAATTAGCAAAGTAAGTGATAATGGAGAAAATTCTCATCTGGTTTGCCCAGAAGGTCTCTATTATAGGTAGTTTTCATTTGAATTCTTAAAATATAGGTGATTTCGTTGATACAAGTTGCGTAGTACATTTTTGTCCGCAATCTTTTAAAATAGCTTTAGATAGGGAAGATGCAACCAAATTAGATTGGGTTGAATTGTATTTTATAGCATAACTGACATTAGAAGAAATCCTCCAAAATACAAATATGTAATAATTTTGATTTTTTATTTGGATTTTGCAGGGCTTTTTGTTCCATGAATAGAAAAATGCTTATTAGATTTAGTTTTCTCAATGCATTTAGAACATTTTATTATAGGGGTATATAGCACATAAAAACATTATTTTACGAGATAACTCAAAATATCGAACAAGCTCTATATATTTTAACGCTCTAAAAACACGAGTGACGTCACAAAGACATGACTAGAATTACTTTTTGGTTATATAAAAGTTAAATAGAAAAAAATATTGTAGAGGTTTTTTACATGGATTTAGACAAATATATTATTCCATGCATCTTCCCCAATGTAATATCGCGAAATCAGTATCATTAATATCGGAGACCACACTGCCACAACAAACAACATCAGGACCTCCAAATCCAGACCTATCATACAGTTCATGACCCAGATCAGCCTTGAGGCAGTGATTTGAACCACAGGGGACTGTCACAATAGATCTACAAAGGTCACAGTGACATGCAGGACACACAGATTGCAGCCCTCATGCTCAAATAATAATAATAAAAAGTTATTTTGCAAATAAATATACTCACAGGCTTAAGTCCAAGCTTGCTCATGATCTTGCGCGCTTTCTTCTCGCCTCGCGATTGTTTGGCCTTGGAGACGATATCGATCCCAGCGATAGGGTTGGTGATGCCACCGGCTCCCGGAGCACCTGAAATCAACATCATCAATAAATAAAAATTGAATATTTACATTCACAAAGTGTAAGTGATGCGAGTAATGCATTACGGGAGGATTTGTTTACGGAACGTCAAACGACGCATAACTTTAGTCGGGCGTCATGCGACACGCCACTTCTCACCCCTCCTGTACCGTTCCATACTTCAGGAACAGACTCAGTTATGCATTAACATTATTATATTAAGTTCAAAGTTACGTTATATCTACAAGAAAAATTTAAAGTAGGGATGAGACACACGGTGTAAGGATTAACCTATTTTTCAGTTGAACCAATTATAACTAAAGAACAGCTGGACCGATTTTTATGTTAGATTTTTGGAGCTTGTTGTTGAAAATTGCTTTATTTATTATTATTATTATTTATTTCGTCAGAATACAAAGTTCCATATTTTGGTTAGTATAAACTTAAAAAACTATGTTAGTACAAATCAAATCACAATCTCATAAACATGTCTAAAATTACTTTATTATAGAGGCTGCAGAGGATAAGTGCAACTCTGTCCAGTGCCTCTTAAAAGTAAAAAGTAAAAAATAATGGTGATTAGATGAACTGTGACACATGAGCTGAGAGTAGATGAGATGGTCCATACAGATCGCTAGTTACATTCTGTAAAAATACTACACAAGAGTGACCCAAGATTTTAATAAAACAGAATTGAATGTATACCCAAAGCCTCACCAGCATCTTCCAGCTCAGGAATAGTATCATCAGAGTCGCTGTCTGATGACAATGCATCCTCCTTGCGCTTCTCAGTCATGGAAGCTGTGGCTTTGTCCAACTCCGTCAGTTCTGGCATTTTAGAGTCCCCCGTCGCAGCTATTTTGACTTAGGTGATTCCTGGAATTAAAAATTATTTATATTTATTTTATAATTATACTTTTCACTTCCCTCGCTACTCCACTTATTGGCAACTCTCGAAACATATGCTGCTGTTTTATAAAAATCGTAATTTCCCAAAAACTGATCTGTGACATCTGCAAAATCCAGCCAACAGTGTGCCCATAGAATAATTATTCTGACATATGAGTGCAGTCCGTATGTCTCCTATGGATCAAATCACCTCCCCAAGGCTGATCTCGCACATGAACAGTATGATAGGTCTGGGTTTGGATGGCCTGGTACTGTCAGTTGTGGCAATTTGACCTCTGAAGTGTCCGTTCCTGCTGAGGCAAACAGCGTCAGTGGCAGAGAATGTGGATGGGTGTTTCCTCATCAGAAAATCTGCCCTCAGAATAGCAATTCAAAGGAAGATTATGTGACTACAAGTCAGTTTTACGGTCAATTAGTGGAACAATTCCGCCAGAATTTTAGCAGTGCGCCCAGTGTAACTGTTCTAAACAGACTTGACAACAATATTTTGCATAGAATTGATTTCAGAAAAATACCACAAGAAACTGACGTTTTATTTATTCATTATTGATGCGGTAAGTTTAGTGAAGCACTTCATTGAGACCACAACAGTGCTATCGATACTGTTCTTTGATGGCAGTGTGATAATATGTATAGACAGAGAGCGAGAATACATCGGACAAAAAAGGAATCGTAATTCAGAAATTTACGGTAGTTTTGGTAAAAGTAACAAAGTAAACGCTATCGCTTCTACTGAAGAAAGATTCATAGTGCATCTTAGATGTTCCAAATATAGCAAATGTTACGATAAACACATTTTCCTATAAAATTTTGTGCGGCAAAATGGGCGCGGATCTAATAACAAATTTAATTAAGATATCCTGAAATATTCACACATATGCACTGAGTGAGCACTGTAAAACTTTAAAACCTATTAGTGGTGCACTATTGTTTCGAGATTTCAGTAGTATTTTTCGATTATTTACCTTGAAAAAGGAATTTTTTCAACAAAAATGATTTATGCGAGGAACTCGACTTTGACAAGAGAGAATATCATTCGTTCCACTATTATTCATTCATTCGTTGCCAAATGTTCGGATACATACAATACATTACATTTGCTAATTTAAACGGAAAAATAATGTTTATTGTGGTGTTGATCTAAGGCGAATGATTCAAAAATACGGTCAAACCTGTTTTCATGCGACTTGTAGTCGATCGTGACTAAAGTAGTGTGCGACGAAGCTATGTCACACGAGCGAATAAAAAATAGAGCCCCGGGTCGTGTAACATAACATGGTAAAGAAAATGACGGGAAAAAGAAAATGGCAAAATTTAAGAAGAAGTTTTACTATTGTTGTACCATATTACATAAAAAAAAACATACATTCTGATACTAAGATCGTTTATTACTCGTTCAGTGCTTAGATTATGCATTTTATCCGAGATTTTATCCAATCGGAAATCTTGACAAAAGCAAACTAAAGAAGTGGCTATAAAATTTGCTGACCGTTCCCTGTCTTTTCTTATAAAAAAAAGTAATACCAAATCAATCTCGTTCCAGTCCATACTTAGCTCAATTCACTCGGTCTATCTCGTCATGTCAAATGTCAAGTCATCATATGTCAAATCAATCATTTCACTTCGCCTTGGTTGGTCGTAATTTTGTTCATCCTTTCTTATTTTTTATCTATCATCAGAATTTTATCAGACGATATCTGCACAAAGTTAACAATTAAGCGTATTGAATATTCATCAATCGTGATTATGCTGTAAACGTGTCGATAATCGCTCGAAAACGCACTAACATGATATGAATTTGCGACTCATAGAGGTCCAAAGTGCATGGTGTAAGATTTTGTAATTTAATTAATTTGAAGGTGATTGTTTATAAAAAAAAGTGCCAAAATGTCTTTGGAGGAAAAGTTTAACGCAGCTGTAAATGTTATCCGCAGCCTTCCTAAAAGCGGTGAGCGTCTTTACCAAAATTTTGCCTTTTACTTTCTATTCTGCTATTGACGTTTTTTTTCTTGTTTTTTTCTAGAGACTCTGTTAATGTAACTGTTTGGAGCTTACTCTTGAGTCTATTTTTAGTTTTAAAACCTGTTTGTTTAACTTCACAATAATTTTAATGTGTATGAAATCTAGTTTGAATCCAATTAGCATAGTATTTGAAATAATTACAGTAAAAAGGTTACATTTCGACTAATTTATACTGATTTCTTAGGTAAAGCGCCTGCAATTTTTTTACACAATTGTCCATGTGTCCATTGAAAAAGTTTTCTAGACATTCGATTTTTTACTCAATAACAATCACACTAAATCAATTTCGATAAAGTTTTTATTGAACTACGTCTTAAGTATGATCTTCCAAACATAACGTAATGTAAAAAAAGAAGAAAAAGAAACATAAACATCGATTCATAACATACAGGCGAATTGATAATCTCCTCCATTTTTGAAGTCAGTTGAAAACCAACAGTAGTAGTTCTAATAGAAACATGGATTTAATGTAAAATTCATGTTGCTACGATAAACACTCCGTTATCATATCTGATAGTTGAAAAACAATCATTTCTCAAACAAGATCAATCATGTGTCAAAAATGGGATTGTAGTGTGCACCTTTGGTATTGGATTTAGTGTTATCACTATCACACTTTAACTTTTATGGTTCTGTACCTCAAAAGGAAAAAACGAACCCTTACAGGATCACTTTGTTGTGCGTCTGTCTGTCAAGACCATTGTTCTAAAGATCCCATGAAGATATCAAGTTTGAATTAATATCGAATACTCAAGCGTGCTGTTTCTAGGAGCTGTGAAAACATTAAACTTATAGGTCAATGGAATAAAAATATATAGCTGTATTTTAGACCATTTCCATACAAAATGCAAGGAAACCAAAACCTATAGGGTACTTCCCGTTGACCTAGAATCCTGAAATTTGTCAAGAAGCAAGATCATACAGCACAACCATAGGAATAAATCTGTAAACCAGGATCTTTAAATTATAACACAGTATACAAACTTACCTTTGTAATTGACAGTGATACATCATGTATGTAATCATGTAATGTAACCGCAAAGTAAAGTAGTTCTTCAATTGGACTTTCATTTTCGGTAGAGCATTGTTGGGTGCATATACCGTACCTATTATTACTGTTGGGTTTCAGTATGGTAACAATTTTCTTGTTCTTGTACGAGCGAACTAGGTTTTCATGTACGCAGTGAATGATTGTGAACATCTCGGCCTGGAACACCGTTGAGTGCTTCCCTAGATTGACGTATTCGTCCACTCTAGGACACACTCCGTGCACCCCAGCCCCTGCTTGCCCGTTCTTCTTTGATCCATCTGTGAACCAAATGAGCTCTCCGGACTGAAGTTCAGGTTGATATTCCTCCCAATCAGTCCTTTGAGGCAAATGCACCTTGTAAAGCTTTTGAAAGCTAATTGTGTACTACTGCTACTGCAAAACTAAATTGATAACGAAAATCGAGGCGCATTCGTTACAGGATTATTATTTATGGCTTTCCGTATTTTAAATAACCATAGTCTGCACGGAACCCTTCGTGCGCGAGTCCGACTCGCACTTGGCCATTTTTTTTATAATTTGCAAGAGTGTGAGAAATCACATGGATAATAGCTTCACTTAAAGTGTGAATGCATCATTATTTGCATTTAAGACCCAGTATAGCATTATTTTCTCATGTGACAGTATCATCACAAATGACGTACATAAGTCATGATAAGCGATGGTGAACTTTCGCAGTAACGTAAATCACAGTAGAGAACTTTCGCGACAACGTACGTCGCGATGGTGAACTTTCACAGTAACGTACATCCCAGTAGAGAACCTCCGCGACAACGTACGTCGCGATGGTGAACTTTCACAGTAACGTACATCCCAGTAGAGAACTTTCGCGACAACGTACGTCGCGATGGTGAACTTTCACAGTAACGTACATCCCAGTAGAGAACTTTCGCGACAACATACGTCGCGATGGTGAACTTTCGCAGTAACGTACATCGCATCGCGGTAATGAACTTCGCCACTGTGGGATACACGCTGGAATCCACGCAAACAAAGTCACCTGCGTAGTCTTCAAGAAACAACAAGTACCTAGTTCGTATTCGCTTATTACAAAATACAGCCTTCCCAGTACAATAGTATTGATTGCTCTATCAACCTTGAAGGCATGTGACATTTCACACTAACTGCCTGCTTAGCTTCTTGATTTGGAGCATTAAACAGCACATGCCGACAAATTGAACTGAAGTGAAAAAATATCTAGCGCAGCCATACGAATGACTGTACGTGACAGTAAAACTGTTTCTATATATGACTTTTGATTTATGTGAATCAAATGTGCGTGCAAATTGTTAAAATCTGGCTAGAATAGGGGCTGGCTGAAAATCAGTGTTGTGATTTTCAGCAGAAAAGCATAACGGGTATCGAGACAGCTCCTGCCACAGAACCTTCTCATTTTAATATGTATTTATCGTAATGTGTAAATGTTTGAATTAGTTTTATATATGTGTGTGTATTTGTATGTGTAATTTGTCTGTGGCAAATAATGGTTTAAATGAATATATTGTATCTTGTATTTATGTAATCGTATATTGTATTTAGATATATTAAATGTACACGCCTGACTGCCCTCCTCTCTTCACTATTTCTCTCTTGACCCAGGACTGATGTAAGAAATTTCTTATGTAGAAATAAGCTGTTCCTCTTGTATATATTTTCTCTGTTTTTTGTGTGTTTTGTATTTTTCTGTGTACAATAAATGCGTGACTAAGTTTGTTTGTCCGTCCTTCACGCTGTAACAGAGACACAGGCCGACACTTCGAACAAATATCGTGAACGACGTATTAGTATGATTAATGCGTATAGCCGTGGTAGCTCAGTTGTGTAGAGCGTCAGTCCTTGAACAATCGATCTGCGTTCGATCCTGGCTCGTACCAATGAGTTACAATTTGTTATTTAGAATTTATGTACGAATGATACAAATCATTACCATTGGCTTTTCGGTGAAGGAAAACATCGTGAGGAAACCTGCACACTCCTGAGAAGATATTCAAAGGTGTGTGTGAAGTCTACCAATGCGCACTGGTCCCGCGTGGTGTACTATGTCCCATACACTCTCTGTAGGAGAGTAGGTCTGAGACCCTGCAGTGGGGACATATATAGGCTGTTGATGATGATTAGTATGACTGAACGATGCCGATGTATTGGTCAACGCACGCCTCGACTTCTTCAATTAATTTATTCCATTCGTATTGTTTAAATTACAATGTAGGAATACTAAGCGGTTCGGTGAAATTTAAAAAAAACGGTAAAGTGCGAGTTGGACTCGCGAACCAAGGATATACAGATATATAACCTTATTTATACCTTGTATAATGATCATCAACAGCCTATATAGCCACTGCAGGGGCTCAGTTCATCTAGAATGAGTTTACGCAGGCGATACCGTATATCGTTAACTATCGCTCTGTCCTTGTCACCCGCACCTCGACTGAGCAGCATTTCCGATAGTATTCTAGTAGACGTACGTAGACGCAAAGGCCTACTCTCCTACAGAGAGTGTATGGGACATACGAGTAGTACACCGCGCGGGACCAGTGCGGATTGGTAGACTTCACACACACCTTTGAGTGTGCAGCTTTACTCGCGATG
Organism: Carcina quercana; assembly: GCA_910589575.2. Classification (NCBI taxonomy): domain Eukaryota; kingdom Metazoa; phylum Arthropoda; class Insecta; order Lepidoptera; family Depressariidae; genus Carcina; species Carcina quercana. Next base: position 1,426,894 of record OU342454.1, on the reverse strand, counting down.
TTTTCCTTCACCAAGCCAATGGTAATAATTTATATCATTGCTTAAAATCATCCCTTAAAAATACAACCTTTTTATAATCTATATCTATTTTAGGATAACTAATATATACAAATAGTATTAACTTTATAAAATCAAAGTAGTATACTGCATATAATATTATACGTAATTCTAACTATAAAATACACCACACACCCTCTCACACCATCCACGCACACACTCACCCTACACACCGAGAGGTACACGCACACACTCACACACATACTTCATTATATGTATAACTTAGTGCATAAGTAATAAACCAAATTTTGGTTATTTGATCTTATAAATTATATAATCCGGAGGGGTGAGGCGCTGGATGCTGAAATACAGGTTTCCACCTAGTTCAGCAACGGAGGCCTTTACACTTAATTTTGTCCAAATTTTTAAACATAAGTAGTTTATAAGTAAAATGTACCGAAATATTCTGGAATAAATACTTTTTATTATTATTATTCGTACATAAATTCCAAATAACAAATTGTAACTCATTGGTACGAGCCAGGATCGAACGCAGACCTCGATTGTTCAAGGAATATTCTATTTTAAAAGACTATGGCAACAGAAATTTTGTATTAAACTTTGATGGAGCGGGATTCCGTCACCATCAGGTGAGATTGTGGTCAAATGGAAGCTTATATAATATATAAAAACCACAAGCAACCTTCACTGTGAACACAAAGATCGCATTGTTACGTCACCGCCGCTGCTAAACTGTACCTTTCTCTCGACATGAGTTGTAAGTACATTACATTGGTTTTACGGTAATTGCCAAATTTACGTTTTGTAATGTACGTACAGAGTGCAATTGCAATATGATGTGAGTTTGGTCATTTAAGAGGCAGTACGCGCACGATATGGTTGCCGCTCTGAAGTTAGCTCACGTACAGTCGGAATGTGTGTATTGTGTGTGTGAATTGATACATTTTGGAGAGTGTTCATATACAGCCTATATATGTCCCCACTGCAGGTCTCAGTCCTACTCTCCTACAGAGAGTGTAGACATAGTACACTACGCGGGACCAGTGCGCATTGGTAGACTTCACATGCCTGTTCAAGACATGCAGGTTTCCTCACGATGTTTTCCTTCACCGTTAAGCAATCGGATAGTGTACTTGAATCGAACAACTCATAGGTACACGGCTGGATTCGAATCCGAAACCCTCAGATTGAAAGTCCGCGCCTTATCCACTGCGCCACCGACGTTTTGGACAATGTGCGCAGGAGCTATTTTTGTTGATTCCATCTTCTCCGTTCAAGTACCGGTCAAACAGAAGCACGTCAGACCTCCACCCGTACACTGTAGACACTCCTACAGCTCGCAACAAGCGTGTCGCTTGCACACTCATCATGCGTACAGATACAATATGGGATACACTACCGGTGTCCGTGTTCACAGAAAACTACAACATGGGAATCTTCAAACGAAGAGTAAATAGTCACCTTCTAGAACAACACGTAACATCGTCGACCTCATCCTCACTTACCATCAGGTGAGATTGAGGTCAAGTGTTGGTCTATCTTCAATAAATAAATAATTCTATAATAACTATCCCTAGATGACATACAACACTAGGACATTTCTTTCCATCCGCTAATTTGCCTTGCCTTCCATAATAATTGATACTTCGCGGTCTTTTGTGGCTAACTTCAGAGGGGCAAACATAGTTTGCGAGTACTGCAAGAGTATATACACACGTATGCTTGGGCAATGAAAGCTCGAGGGGTTTATCGAGTAAACATTACGATGAAAACGTGCATTTAATCCACAGATCCGCGATACCTCTCACCGTAATAAATAAATAAAAAACCGCTTAAAGATTTTTTTATCATGTTGTAACATTGTGTAGAATTTACTAGCGTTGTTAGAAAAATCAACTGTGTGCGTTATTTACTTCAGTTTTATCTTATGCTATGTGCAATTTTTTTCAATTGTTTATTAGCGCAGACCTGTAATTGAATTTCTGCCAACTAGTTGCTATGTTATACTTAATATCTGGGCGACCGAGCTTTGCTCGTAGTTCTTTAAAAACAAACAAAAACTCTATTTCTGCCCCTAGCCATAAAGAGTGGAACAATTTGCCACTAAAAATAATAATTACAAACTTGAATAAATAAATAAAAACACACAAAACAAAAATAAAAGCGATTTTCCAACCGTGATTTGAACGCGGATATCTCGGACGGAATGACACGTGTGAACCACTCGGCTAAAGTGATTATGTTTGACAGCGTGAAATTTTCCATCATATTTTGCGTCGAATAATGCGAAGGAAAAAACGCATGAAAACTCGAAAACTCTCATTTTCCCAGACATGAGACTATTTTTCGCCGCCGAATACCCCCAAATACCAAATTTCAGCGAAATCGCTGGAGCCGTTTCGGAGATCCGAATTATATATATAGGCATATATATATATATATATACAAGAATTGCTAGTTTAAAGGTATAAGATTAGCTGTTATAACATAAAGGAAATATTTAACTATAGGAAAAATTTACATGTGGTAGTACCCTGGCTAGAATTTTGTAAGGTTTGTATTATATGTCATTCACGTGATTGATTTTTTTGATTTGACATGCTTTCTTGATAATATTTGTACAAATCAATTTAATTTTCTTATTTCTAGCATTTTAGTTAGTAATTTTGGTAAAATATGCGTAAATATTTAAAATTTATGTAACATCTGTTTCCACCATATTTTAAGGAAAATAAAGATTATGATTATGATGTTGGTCTTCCGAAAAGATAAAATAAAATAAGATTGGTAGTATCGCGTGCGCGTACTCACTCCCAAATGCGCAACAAACGCGAATAAGAACCGATATCACGACATTTGTTTGAAGTGCGCGGGGTGTGCCGCTATGTGGCCCCCACTAGAGAACCCTTATCCGTTTTTCGTTGTTATATAAATATGTGTGTTTATCACTTGTTATTATAATTATCATAAACTGTTATGTGTAGTTAATCTATGCTCGAATTACGATTGCGATGTTTGTTCTCGTGCAATGCAATGATTGTGGCCATGTTTTGAAGTTGTAATCGTTACAGTGCACTAAATATAAATCGGCCAAGTGTGAGTCGGACTCGCGATGTTATTACCTCGCAAACTAACTCTAAGCATACATCACTCAGCGAGCTATGGAACGAGCTATGCTCGGAAAGAGTTGTCTCCAAATACATTTAACATTAATAGTAATAGACCGGACAAAGCAAACAAACATTTTGATCCTAAACTTATTACCAATTGGTAATAAGTTACTCAATCTAGTGTCACATCACGTCACGCGGCCGTACAATACATTTGACATACCATTGACTTTTGAGATCAAAATGTTTATATGAAACGTTTCCCAATGACCGCTCTATGACCTATTACTATATTTAAATCTCTCTGGTTGTTTCAAATTCAAATTAATCTAAATATGTATAGAAAAATACTAGAATTACATTTGTGCGTTTATTTTAATAGTACAAGAACATTCTTTTTGTACTATGTGACAGCGTCAAATGTAATTTTTAATCGACTTCAAAAAAGGAATAGGTTTTCAATTCGACGGGTATTTTTTTAAACGTTTGTTACCTCAGAACTTTTGACTGGGTGAACCGATTTGGATGATTCTTTTTTTATTTGAAAGGTAAGGTATTAATTTGTTCCAGTTCTGACCACGGTATCCATGAGAAAACGATATAAATCTTAAATTTGACATAGTAAAAGTAGACTTTTAGGGCAATTGAAGTCGGTTTCCAGTTCTTTTTGAACGCATTTACTTGTTGAGCGCGTTAGTTATAATTCAAAATATGTCATAATATAACACGATTTTCTTTGTATGTATTTATGTTTGCAAACTCTCCCGACACAAAGTCCACAGAGTATCGCATATAAGTACTTGACTAGTTGATAAAACATCGATATCACTAAACTGTGTCACATCGCTATGACACAGGCAACATGTTATATATGTACTTACCTATCATCATCAACAGCCTATATATGTCCCCACTGCAGGGTCTCAGTCCTAGTCTCCTACAGAGAGTGTATGGGCCGTAGTCCACCACGCGGGCCCAGTGCGGATTGGTAGACTTCACATGCCTGTTCAAGACATGCAGGTTTCCTCACGATGTTTTCCTTCACCGTTAAGCAATCAGATAATGTACTTGAATTGGAAAACAACTCATAGTACACGGCTGGATTCGAACCCAGAGCCCTCAGATTGAGAGTCCGCGCCTTGTCCACTGCGCCACCGATACTTACCTATACATACGTAAATATATACAAGAGCCTAGAATATTTCGAGGCCATAGAGCGACAGAGGCGCCCTCATTCGCTCTTTTCTATATTTCTCCGCAATTATACAATAATTTCACAAACCAAGCCGGACTTTTTGTAGTTATCGCTGGTTTACGATTTATGGATGAAGAACCAACTTTACTATGCAGCTAAATTACATACCCGATGTACGGCTTCCAACTTCGACGTTAAGTTTGTAAACATAAAAAATCGATTTCTGTGTTATCATAATTAAAAATTCTAGTTTTCAGATTTATTCCTATGGTTGTGATGTAAGACCTTGCTTTTTGCCAAATTTCAGGATTCTAGGTCATCGGGAAGTACCCTATAGGTTTTGGCGCCCTTGCATTTTGTGTGGAAATTGTCTAAAATACGGTACAGCTACTATATATTTTTATTGCGTCGACCTATAAGTTTTTCACAGATCCAATTTAAGGGACCGCAGAGATGAGTATTATATTATATCTCTACACGTTCCTGAAAAAAAAAGGATCTTGACAGTCGGACAACAAAGTGATCCTATAATTTTTTCCTTTTGAGATGCGGAAACCTAAAAACAGAAACATTGTTAAAACATTCGCAAAAAGCAAAAGGTTGTTTTTTGACACACGGCTGGCTTTATGGTTTCAAAATGGTTTCCCTGAGGGTTTTCTAGTGTCTCCTTCCCACGCGTAGTTATTCCGTAAGATTCGTTTTCTCACTCGCTCACATTGTCCATAATATATTAGAATATTGTTGTTTGTTTGAGGTCAAAAGATCAACGAGTTGACGATATGAGTGTATTGTATATATTTACGTACTCAACTCACTATTGTTCCCGACTGTTTTGAATACACCGCTGTTTCAATTAGTTCATTACTCCAAAGAGGTTGTCCGTAATATTCTGTAAAAAAACTCGAATTTTAGGGTTCCGTAGCCAAACTAGGAACCCTTATAGTTTCGCTCTGTCCGTCTGTCTGTCCGCGGCTTAGTTCAGAGACTTACACTACTAGAAAGCTGTAATTTGGTACGGGTATACATATATTAATCACGCCGAATTTTTTTAAAGGGTATCGTAACGTAACTTAGGGGTGAAATATTTTTTTTGCGTCCACCCCATCTAGTGGGGTATCGTTGAGTAGGTCTTTCAAAAATATTGAGGGTCTAGGAACGTCAGTTTTGGATTCGGGGACCCGTTTGCGAAATATTAAGCTTTAAAGTGATAATTTTTGTTAGAGTAGCCCCCTCCGTATATCTGCTAAACTATTTCTTTCAAAAATCTGAAAAAATTCCAGTTGTAGTATCTACATTGAACTTAAAAGGAAAACTATCACGACTAAGCTGGCTTCACAGGTTAACGAATAATAGTCGACCAAAGTATAACATACACTTGGAGATGTCAAAACGAAAATTTCGTACGATTCAATTCAAACTTACTTTTCATTAGAAGTTTGAATTTATTGACAAAAGCAACTACGGAACCCTACACTGCGTGGCTAGACACGCACTTGGCTGCCTTTTTTTAGACTGGCGCTGCCTTCTACCAGTGCTTCTACTTTCCTGAGCGCCCTCGACCCTCAGTCCTAGACTCTGTCGTAGCGCACAGCGACTATACTCGTAGGTTAGGTACTTCAGTCTAACTATAGTAAAGTACCTACGTCGTACAATCGATGATGTCGTACGCACTCGCCTCGGTCCGTGCTGCTTGTGTAAAGTCATCGATCTACGAACGGTGACCTTGCATTCAATCGTGCTTGTTGATACACACATTGTATTGATATCCATGTATACTCTTCATATTTTCAGGATTTCATGCTTATGTCATTGCGATCGATACGTTTATTTTTACAAAATTTTACAAAATACAAAAATATTTGTTGCGTAAAACAATTGAATTAATATGGTATAGCCATACAGTCTGTCATGGAGAGCCGTGTGCGACAGGTGTAGGCTCTCTTTCTCTACGGATGACATTTTGTTTTGTACAATATTGTATTAGGTAACGTAATCAATAGATTTTTGAAACATGTTAGCGTTACTAAGGAGAGGAAACGTGTACAAAACACAAATAGTGAATTGACTACGGAACGGTTTCATATAGGAGACAATCATTCAGATCTTTACTAGATACTGAGTTTACCTACAAGTTAATGTAAAATGTAAACGTAACTCTGTTTACAGTACGGCGATGTGACGAAAAAAGTGTTCTAGAAGATGTGATTTGAAACATTAAAGTTATCGAGAACATTTACATCAATCATGTTTTCATTGTAAAGTTTACTCGATAAAACCCTCTAGTTTTCATTGACCAAACGTCACACGTGTAGCTTCCGTAAGAGATGAGAAACACAAACCAAAGTGACTCGTACCTCCTCTTAAATATTCAAGAATGGGAAAATTATTGTGACATATTCAAGAGTATATCAAACAGTTTTTGTTTATAATATTAGTAGGTATATCGAAATACAGTTTGATTCATTCACTCATTCATGGATCTCTGTTTCAGGATCGTACCAGCCGAGCAATGAGCTGATGCTGAGGTTCTACAGCTACTTCAAGCAGGTGACGGAGGGGCCGTGCGACAAGCCCAAGCCCGGCTTCTGGGACGTAGTCAACAGGTGATGTACAAACACACTTCTCCCATCCCCCGCGCTGCGCCCCGATGCGGGACTCGAACCCTTTTTTGAAATTTAAACCTCCGCTGTCCGCCCGTGTGTCTGTCAGCGGGCTGTATCTCATGATCCGTAATAGGTAGACAGTTGAAATTTTCACAGAATGTGTATTTCTATTGCCGCTATAACAACAAATAATAAAAATAAAACTAAATTAAACATAAAAGGGGGCTCCCATACTAGAAACTTGTTTTTATGATTACAAATTTAATTCTTCCATACCAAAGTTTGTTTTGTGTGAGATACGTGCGTTTTAAACTACTGGTGGTGCCATCTAGTGACGCGGAGCGAAACTGAAGCGAAAATGTTATTTATGCGCATTTGTTAGGCCATTGTTCGGTGCATATTATTTAAGATTTTTATCTATATATTAAGGCGATCTACCTCCATCAAAGTTTCACACTAAATTTCTTTTGCCATAATCTTTTAAAATATAACAGCTGGATTTGTGCAGTAACTATCTAAAAATAGGACATCAGATTTTGGTGTCGCGAAATGAGCTTTGGACAGTAATAAAAATGGTGTGTAAAAATGTCTAAATAAAAGTTATGATTATCTGTGAAGTTGTATGTTAATGATACTCTTTTTCCTAGTTTAAAACGTTTAACCACATAATCGTCGAAAATAAATAAAAATATTTTTCAGAGCAAAATGGGAATCATGGAGCCGACTTGGAAATATGACAAAGGATGAAGCCATGCAAGCATACGTCGATGAGCTACACAAGGTAGCTTACTTACATTTAAGCAGGTTTTAGAGTACGCTTTACTATTGTAAGCACATAATGCTGTACTATATAGTATGGTGTTCACACTGCGCGATATAATCGCAAGCATTTATAGCATATAGCAGGGATGTCGAACCATTGGCACGCGTGCCATTACCGGCACGCGACACAATATTTTGGGCACGTCATTGTCCACGAAATTCATTACGCACTAAGAAAAAAGAGTAAAGTAGGTATTATATGACTAGCGATCGCGTATTAAATATTTTATACGCTTATATATGAAACATTGCAAAATGTTCCTATTTTTTGTAGTAAATTGAGAGTTTTGAGTTTATGGTATTTATTATTATTATTTTCCCATTTAATCAGAAAGTCAAAATTATTTGAGGGCACGTCTATGACCTCATTAAACATTTCTTTAAAAAAATGGCATGTTGATACGTAAAGGTTCGCCACCCTTGGCATATAGCAAGCTCAGTTGACTGCGATATGTGAAGAGTACACAATGGATTGAATACCTAACATCAAATCGATAAATCGATATAGCACAGCATGTACTCAGAGTATCGCTCCAGTTTAAGGCGTATAGTAAGCCAATAATATATAGTATAGCTAAGTGTGAACGCGATGCAACGAGCTATGCTCGGAATTTCTCAACGTGATAAAATCCGGAATGAGGAAATCCTTAGACGAACTAAGGTCACCGACATAGCTCGTTGAGTCAGTGAGCTGAAGTGGCAATGGGCAGACATCGCTCGAAGAACGGATAAACGATGGGGAGTAAGAGTTCTCGAGTGGTGGCCACGTACCGGGAAACGTCTACCGGGCTGTCCCCCTATTAAGTGGACTGACGACCTGGTGAAGGTCGCGGGGAGTCGCTGGATGCAGGTGGCTCGGGACCGGTCGATGTGGCGTACCATGAGGGAGGTTTCCCGGCTGATGATGATAACATGTTTGATTGTGACAGTCCGCCATTGTTGTATTGTGTTGCAATTGTTTGAGAGAAAACATATTTTGTACACGGCATTCGGTTAGATTTGTTGAAAATACATGATCAAAAAAGGTTAATATTAAAAAACACCATTACTATATTCGTTGTGCATTGACCTGGCCCAGGCTCCATACATTTTTGATATTCACCTTTAAAACCATGTAAATCGGTGCAGCCGTTCTAGAGGTACACGTGTTGGAGCAAACACGACTTTGTTTTATATATTAAGATGTGATATTGTGTCCCAGATAGTAGAAACCATGTCCTACAACTCTGACGTCGCGTCATTCCTGTCTGTGGACGACGACGGCTCCAGCTTCCCCAACACGGACCTGGAGCTGGTGGCGGGCGACGTGCTGGCCAGGGTGCGCTCCGAACACAACACGCCCATAGGTAAGTGGTGTTGCATAGGATCCAACTTGCACCCCTAAGGTCGCTCCTAATTAGAAAATCATATTATACAATTAAGGAATTTATGGATGATAAAAATGTATAAAGTTTGACTATCCTTATTTTGGATTGTAGTATAAAATTTGACATGGAATTATTATTGTATAAAACTTGACATTGAACTATTATTGTATAAAATTTGACATTAATTATTATTTTTGTATAAAATTTGACATCTACTATTATTGTATAAAATTTGACTTATACATTTTGCTATGCCCTGACAGGGTTCGTGTATATAGATCCGAATAATATTGTAATGACTCTATGTACATGAATGCAAATAAGCAGATTTGATTTGGTAAGTGACGATAAGGCCGTTAATTAAATAAATATTTTTCTGTTTCTGTTTCTTGGTGGTAAGCGTGTGAACCCAGAAGACTCAATAACTTAATACAGGAATTTCCGCACTTGAATAATCAGCTTTTCTCCTGTAAAATTCGTCCACAATAAATCAAATCAATTTATTTGTCCAACATAGGTATTACAGATCTTATATGAAACAACGGTCGCTATGTTGAGCCTTGCGGCCTACAAATATTTACATAATTCGGCAAAGTACAGAAAAGCCGAAATATTTTAATTATTTCAAAAACATTTAGCCCAATTAATAAAGAATACATCGATTTATGTTTTAAATGTAAGTTTCATACAAAATATTAGACTAATAATCGAATTATTGCACGCGCGCTCTTATCGCCTGACCACCCACGAACGCCATTGCCAGTGGTGCCATTTTTTCAATATGGCGGCGCCAGCGGAAAGGATATGTCAAAAATAATATTAAATTAAATACAAATCAAATAATAATAAAGTCAAATTCAATTTTATAAACTAAACTAAAAACAATAAACATATTGTTACATTAAATAGTTATTTATCGCTACACTTTATTGAGGAATTCATCAATCGTGTAGTACGTGTTTCTGACAAGTAGTTGAACAGATTTCGTTTAAACTCTTTTAAATCTTTAAGCTCTCGTGTGTTTTATAAAAGCATCAACCTTAGGAAGAGTGTCTGATTGAGCTTTAAGAAAGCCGGATTCCATGTTACATACTAAACCTTACAAGACACGTTAATTTCAAAACCGGTAGTTTATTTTACAGTTTTTTATACCTAAAATGACATAAACCACATCAAACAGTGAACTTATGAAATCGGTGAGAGTGTGATGTGTCATTTTCAACCGACTTCAAAAAAGGAGGTTCTCAATTCGACGCGTATGTTTTTTTGTATGTGTGTTACGCGATAACTCCGCCAATAGTGAACCGATTTTGATAATTCTTTTTTTGTTTGGTAGAGCATACTTCAGAGGTGGTCCCGTATAAATTTTATCGAAACTGATTAATCACTCTTTGAGAAAATCAACAAAAACCAAATTTTTAAGGTAATTGAAGTCGGTTTTTATTTCTTTTGTAACGCGTTAATTATATTCAGGTTGGCGAGTGTTTAAATAATGTAAAATAATATATACTTTTGGTAATAAATGCTTTAAAAAATAGGTTAATGTCCGAAAATGTATTATAGACCTAGACATATATTTATTCGGCATGTTCACAACACGACACACACAACAACAAACACACAGAAAAATATTATAATGGAAAAATAAACTAATTAAAACGATAATAATAGAACATTAGATAAACAATTGTACACAAAAATTCGAATAAATCCCTACTAATATTATAAATGCGAAAGTAACTCTGTCTGTCTGTTACGCTTTCCCGCTTAAACCTCTCAACCGATTTTGATGAAATTTGGCACAGACAATCTTTAGACCCTGAGAAAGGACATAGGCTACTTCTTAATGCGAAAAATAAAGTCCACGCGGGCGAAGCCGCGGGCAGAAGCTAGTAAATAATAAAAATGTGATGTCGAGTTTGATGCTGCCCGTGTCGCGCAGTGAGCGCCGAAAAGGTGTTATATGCAGAGAGCTAATTAAAAAGTGAAAATTATTACGTATTTTTATTGTACGGTATAAAATACAATTTAACCCCAAACTAATTTGGTATCAAGTACCCAGTAGTATACATATATTGTTCTAGGTTCTCGTTCTGTGAGCGGCGCGTCGTCTCCCGCGCGGGGTCCCTCCCCGCCGCCCCCGGCCCGCGCACGACACGACTCCGAGGACGAATTCATAGACACGGTCGACGTTAGTATTGTACGTTATATATTGTGTTAACTTTCAACAATTCCTACACTAACTCATGTACTGCTTCTATACTATATCTACTTGCACGCTTCGCTTCTAAATCACACGAATGTCTTACAACAGAGAGTGTATGGGACATAGTACACGCGGGACCAGTGCGGATTGGTAGACTTCACACACACCTTTGAATGTCTTCTCAGGAGTGTGCAGGTTTCCTCACGATGTTTTCCTTCAATGAAAAGCCAATGGTAATGATTTGTATCATTCGTACATAAATAACAAATTGTAACTCATTGGTACGAGCCAGGATCGAACCCAGACCTCGATTGTTCAAGGACTGACGTTACTGAGCTACCATGGCTACCCTTGTATAATATATACTTTGAAATAAGGTTCATCTTCTTGACCGCATAACTTAAAGGAACTTTGATGATTTCGCTGACTTGAATAATTTCAAGGACTGACGCTCTACACAACTGAGATACCACGGCTTCTAGTGTGTCTGTTTACGAAAAAATAGTTTCGAGTGACGTTTCAGAGTGACGCGGATCAGGCGCCGGCGCCTGCGCGTGCGCCGCGACTCAGCAACGGACACGCCCACCAGATCACGTCACAACTCACGCGTGAGTATTACATATTGTTATTGTTGTATACTACACCTGATCGGTAACTATCCTCAGAATTTATACTCAGAATTAGTAGTGTTTACTCAGAAATAGTTTTTTATTCAGAAATATTAATTTTACTCAGAAATAGTGATTTTACTCAGAAATAGTGATTTTACTCAGAAATAGTGATTTTACTCAGAAAGAGATATTTTTATTTAGAGTTATTTCTCTATTTGTAGTCATTGTATGTTTGTTATTGTTTTGTGTACAGATCTGAAGGTACTAGAGCAGCTGCCTGGCACGCTGGCACGCCTGGAGGCCGACGTGGCTGCTCTGAGGAAGGCGGTCGAGGGCGACAGGAGAATATTACAGGTTCGATATTTCAAATGCGAAAACTTGCATTAAAAAGAAGCAAATTTTTTCTTCTGTCTACTTTTTACTTTGCTTGATTTTTCGTATTTTTTGAGACTTTTAATCCCTGTACAATACAATAAGATTGCGAGGTATATAAGAGAGCCACCGAGAATATTTCTCGAGCGTAAATTACGTGATTGGCTATTAGAAACAAGTTTATATTCTGTTAAAGAATTCCTGCAGTTGAGAAGACGATAGTTTAAGCAGCATATTCATAGCATAAAACAATAATTTAATTCGGTATAAAGTAATGGTATTGTTAAAATAATATGTATAGTTCTGTAAATAGTCACATACATTCAAACCATGTCGTTAAAATATTTAACAGTTTAATATATTCACATGCCTCTAAAGGTGGGATGTGAGAAACTAAAATGTTCTGTCTGTCATCATATGCAGCTTATTTTTATCCTTGTAAAATCCATGTTTTTGGTACCCCAGTGTGATTTGTTGTCAGCCTGCCCTGTTTGTTGAGGCGTGGTCAGCAAAGCAGTGTTGTGTTGCCAGGAGTCTGTTGGCTGGCGCTGGCCGTGGCAGGAGCTGAGCGCTCCCACGCTGCTGTTCCTCATGGTGTGGCCCTTCATCAGCTACCGGCTCGCGGCGCGCTGGCAGGCACGTCGCACGTAACAATGTATGTATAGTTCCCGGCTAACAACTTGAACAATAATGGGCATAGTGGGGCTGAGTTCGTTCATCCCGGGTGACAGAGGGGCGTGAGGAGGGACTGTTCGGCCAATTACGCGCCTCAACGCGTTCGAAATGACCTGAAAGAGACCCGAAAGTCGGTTACTGCGCAGTCAAGGTCATTTTTCAAGTTGCTTGAGAGTTCCGTAGTCAAAAACAAGGAACCTTTATAGTTTCGCTCTGTCCGTCCGCGGCTTAGCTCAGAGACTCTCACTAGTATAAAGCTGTAATTTGCTGCGGCTATAAATATTAATCACGCTGACAAAAGTAAAATATAATCTAGAAAAATATTTTTTACGGGTAGCTGTCATACACGTAACTTGTAGATAAAATCTTTTCTACTCTCGATTCATAAATATCTAACCGTAAGCCACATATGCAAGACAGTGATAGCACTTCATCCGTTCTCACTGCGGAAGTAGGACAGGTGTAATGCAATGCTGCCCGGAGTAAAATAACGTAAGCGACATAACACAAACAGTGAATTTATTAAGGAACGGTTTCGTGCAGGAGACAATCATTCAGATCTTTACTAGATATTAAGTTTACCTACAAGTTAATGTAAAATGTAAACGTAACTCTGTTTACAGTACGGCGATGCGACGAAAAAACTGTTTTAGAAGATGTGATTTGAAACATTAAAGTTATCGAGAAAATGTACACCAATCATGTTTTCATTCAGCCGTCTTATCGATAAAACCCTCTAGTTTTCATTGCCCAAATTTCATACGTGTAGCTTCCGTAAGAGATGAGGAAACATAAACCAAAGTTACTCGTATCTCCTCTTAAAATAAAACATATCGTTTTGCAGGTGTTTTGTACATGTCAGCGGTTAAGGTCGGTCCGGTCAACTTGTATCAACACGACCAACGTCGGGGCAGCATGGGTCCACGCGAAGAACGTTGCAGTTTCATCATATTGGGTCGGGTGGTTTGTTTCATATAGAGTAAGGCGGCGAGAGTGCATTGTAGGCCAGGAGACGGACGTAAGGGTTTACGTTATATCTTGCGTTTTGGAAATTGCTTTTTTTGGGGTGTGAGAATATTTTAAATTTTTTTTGTTGGCACACTTAAGCTGAAAATGTTGAAATTCTTTTTAAAACACCGTCACGAGCGGGATTCGAACCTGCTTTTCTCAATGCAGGAAACAATCATTCACTACTAAATATTTTTAATGTGTCTCTCTTCTACGTATGTTGTCTATTCACAACTTAAAAGCTAAACCGATTTTAATGAAATTTTGGCATGGATGTAGTATATGGCACTTTGCATCCCGATGAACGGTTTCCGCATGATAATTTCTGTAGTAAACGCAGACGAAGGCGCGGACAAAAACTTATAGTCTGTCAAATCTTCGAAGATTTAAATCCAGACTGTGTCGATTTTTGGGTCAACATTTTCAAAATAAAAGTACATGGTATGTACTTCAAATATGTATGTCTATCTCGCATCTTAATTGTAGAGGTAAATCTAACAAGCATTGTATTTAAATGTACAAAATCAATCTACTTAAAAATTCACTATTTACTTAGTTAAAGTTTAAAATTATTCATTGTTATTAGTTCAGTAGAAGCATAAATTTGTTTTTGTAGAGTTGCATTTTATGATTGTAACTACCCTCATAGTTACAATCATAAAATGTCATCTCATCTCTATACATATAAAACTCACTAGACATGGCTCGCCTAGTGTTGTTTTTTGTTGTATATAAATATATTCGAATTAATAGGAAAAAAATTGCCTTAAGGGATTGATTACAAATTGAAAAATAATAATACTTGTAAACATAAATATTTTTTATTATCGTTTGGAATTACGTTCCATTGTCACTTGTCAGGGCAAAGTCGCGTCAACGACACACTTGAAAGGAGGCAAATATGAAACAACGTGGTTTTTAAACGTCGCCTAACATGTGTTTAATTAACAGTTTTCACGTCCTAGCTCCTGGCCTATAGTGAGAGCTTCAACGAAAACGTCACTAGATGGCGCCACTGAGTCAAGAGGTCTTCCATTCCAGAAATATGTATCTTTTTGCTTTTGTTATAAGGTACTCTTTCCTTTGTTATATAATGCGAGCAGTCAAGTTACTACATTATTGGGATGAGACAAATAGTACCTTATAACAAAAGGAAAAAGAGTCATATTTCTGGGATGATAGACGTCTTGACATAGCGCCAGCTGGTGGCGAAAGGTTTGGTTAAAACCTTCATTCGCACGCATACAAAGTTAAAAATTACTGCATTTTTTATAGCGTATCAAACGATAGTGGAATTAATTGGAAAGGGTAATTGGTTAGGATTTAGTTTAAAGAGAATGTATCCGATCGGACAGACTTAAGAGTCCATAGAGCTCCCGTGGCGCCCTCACTCATTTTATTTAGCAGTTACAAGGTCCTTAAATAGTGAATAATATTACTTTCAACCACGTAAAACTGATACATTTCACTTTAAAAAACCAGTATTTTAATTCGAAAAAGTAAAATTAAAAAAAACACCCTAATGCTTATTTAATTACCTATTTGCATAGGGAAATTACACAATTCTAGCCATCATCTTTGCGGATGTTGACCCAGAGATTTTTTTAAAAAAGAAAAAATAATTGAATTTTTGTTATTTGTTTTTTTTAAGTTTTGAATAACTAAACGTAAATTCAAAAGACTATTCACTATTTCAGAATGACTTTATAACATTAGTTCAAAATTTAAAAAAAAACGTTGCTAGTTTTCAGTTTATACAGATATAGGTCGCCACGCTCTATGCAGTCTTAATGTAAAGAATGTACCTTATTTTTTATTAATCAAGTATCTTTTTGTATCAATGTCGTGATTGAATTAATCAATCGTTGATTTCCAATGTGAGAATAAGACCAAATTATATTTTTGCATGCAGCCAGACTGATCCTAGGTGCCAAAAATCCCCTAGACACAATTTAAACGGTAGTGCGAGGGCTTGAGCGTAAGCCGCATGTAATTTTTTAGGGGATGATTAGTTCATAGAATTAGTCTGGCTGCTTCTAAAAAGTTTTAAAATATTGCCCTCAATAACACATAGAAATTCGAGCTTCGCGTTCTTAGTAAGGTTAAACATTTTGGGAGCTTTTATTTTTATTATTTGAAACAATGTTTTTAAATAGTAAATCATATTTTAAGGGTATATTCAGTTACATTATGAAATTATGCGTTTAAAGTGCCTGAATACATACCGGTATGAAAATATGACAATATTGTTAAAATTTGCAAAGACTCATTAATAAAAAATAAGGTACCTTTTAGATACAGCGAGTAATGGAATAAAATTGTATAATTTTAAAATATAAAAAATACCTTACAAACTAATCTCATGAATTTTCAATGATGATATGTTAAAATGAAATGTTACCTATTTTTTATTTACAAATGATTTTATTTTTTTATTTTGGATTTTAAGATAAGAAACCTTGTGGTAGTCATATAATATAATTTTATGACTGTATATTCGAACCTATTTTAGGCTCAAATCATCCAAGTCATCAAATAACTTTTGAATCAGTTATCCAACAACCATTCTCATAATTGACTTGATCATCCAACATCAAACAACTATTGACTTGGTCATCAAATAATTATCGACTCAGTCATCAATTATTATTAACTCAGTCATCAAACAACTATTGACTTGGTCATCAAACAACTATTGACTTGGTCATTAAACAACTATTGACTTGGTCATCAAACAACTATTGACTTGGTCATCAAACAACTATTGACTTGGTCATCAAACAACTATTGACTTGGTCATCAAACAATTATCGACTCAGTCATCAATTATTATTAACTCAGTCATCAAACAACTATTGACTTGGTCATCAAACAACTATTGACTCAGTCACACTTCTGACTAAGCGATTCACCAGCTATTGACCTGGTCATTCAATAACTTTTAAACCAGTCACCAGCAATATTTGACCTGGTCATCCAACAACTATAGACTTTGTAAGTCAACCAACAAGTTAACAGTGACTCGGTGATACAACAACTTTTGATAGCTTAAATTTATACAAGTCACTTCGCAATCGTATCATAGAATTTCCTTTTTTCGCTAGAACTTTTTAAGTTGTAAGCCAAAAGTTGTTTTGATTTCCTGAATCATTTACATAGCACCAATAATACGAAATAATTTTTATTTTGTATAAGTGATAATTTTAAGTTTATTATGTAAACTTTATGTGATATATAGTTTATAAATGAATAAATATAATAGAGTTTTGTCTATAATTTCTGACGCACGCGTACTAAGTCAAGATATTTAAGTTTTTCCTACAACTTACTGAGTGTATTTTAAATAAAATATTTTGACAGTGATGGCCGTATCTCTGGCACGATTTCAAATACAGAACATTGTCAAAATGTTTTGTTTAAGACTACCGAATACAAGTTCACAAAAACTGCTGCGCCGAATTCGATGAAAATTATGACTTAAGGTGATACGAAACTGATTTCATGCAAAATGTATTTGACGAAGATTTTTTGAAAATAATAGCTGACTTTTCGCAGAATAAGACATCTCCTTATAATACTATACCAGTTGTTTGTTTTGTTTTCTTTTAATAAGTCTTGAAGTCAGCTAGGGATTTCAATAGATCTTTGAGAAAGAAATTTTGTATGAAATCATTTTAAATTCACGCTAACAGTACTTTTCAATGCAATGACTGTTGATTTTTACGAAACCATATGTCAGTGAGGTGATATCATACAGGGGCCCTTATGTGTATCTCTTTGGTTCATATAGATCGTGCTACAGATCTAGCGCTTAACTGAGTCGGTTCTTTCGGAACGTCAAACGACGCAATTATGTTTAAACGCGTCGTTTGACTCCATTTAAGGGAACTTAAACTGTATGTAAAATTAAAACTTCTTTGTATTTTGGTATAAAACAAAGACTGGAGTTTCTATACATTTAACTTTCTAGCTATTTCGAATACCCACATAATATAATATTAAGTGATGTTAAAATTTATATTTATTAAGATTTTTTTTCTGAAGTGTTTCTGAAGGTTGTTATAGTCTGGTTTGATTTTCTTTATCGTACAAATTATGTACTTTTAAAACTATTAATGTTACTTTTTACGTATTTTAGTTAGCTTTCACATATTTTTTTATATAAAAATATTCGTGAAGCAAACTTTATGGAGATTTTTCGTTCTTATTGAAACGAAGGACAAAAATCGTAACTGTCGGTAAAATGGAGATGTAGTTGGGCCCCTCTATGAAATCACCTCATTGTTTTGTATAGTGCAATTTAAACGAATAGTGTATTTACAATTTTGTTATAGTAAAATTATGAATAAACGGGGATTTTTAAATTATTAGTAGTTTTTTATTTACCTTGAAACTCACGCCGTCCGCCTCGGTCAGTCCTGTATCTTGTCCAGCTAGTGCACACTTGTAATGAGATATATTTCTAATCCGGTCTGCACTTATACAAAAATTTAACCGACTTCAAAAAAGAAGGAGGGTGTCAATTCGACGTGTATGTTTTTTTTTAAAAATGTTTGTTACACAATGCCAGTCATGCTATTGTAAAAGAAATTCAGTTTGAAACTAAGTCGATCATTTCAGTTCTCTAGACGTAGCTATCAAAGAGATTTAAATTATTTATATAGTCTAAAGTACTGTATACAACGACCCTCGCCGAGCTGGTTAATGGATGAAAAATATTTTATATCAAATTAAATATGTCAATAAATATTCTCATCAGAAAAAAAATCGCAACACCTTACAAGTTTTATGTTCTGTAAGGATTATCAGAAAAATGTGTATATTTAGGAATATATGTCAAATGTCGTTCAATAGTGAATAATATGAGGTTTTCAAATCCGAATGTTAATGTTCTAAATTCAAATTACATTTTCATAGGTTTTTTGATAATCTTTACAAAACAAACTTACAAGGTGTTTCCATTTTTCTAATGAGAAGATTTTTGCAAATGGGTTAACAAAAAATTCAGCCCAGAATTTAATAATTTAAAAATTCATTTGACTTCAATGGTGTGTCCTCTTCTATCACATGGGATATATAGTACAAATTAAACACCAGTTTGTAAAAACATACTTTTTATATTTCGTGGAATATGTATGTACCTGACATTTACATAATAATTATTATATTTAAGGTTTCAATCAGCGACTTCACAATAAAACGTTAAATTTATAATATAAAGAGCTATTAGAAGAATGATCGCAGTTTCTGTGCTTCATAGGATCTAGGGGAAAAGGAGGAGGTTATCAATTAGACGGGTATGTTTTTTAAATGTTTGTTACCTCAGAACTTTTGACAGGGTGAACCGATTTGGATGGTTCTTTTTTTATTTGAAAGCTGGTGCTTACCGTGTGGTCCCATTTCAATTTGGCCCAGTTCTGACAATGGCATCCATGAGGAAACGATATAAATCTTAAATTTGACATAGTAAAAGTAGACTTTTAGGGCAATTGAAGTCGGTTTCCAGTTCTTTTTTACTTGTTGCATTTTAACCTGCTCCTGTCCCGGATACCTATCGGTATTATCTATGTCCGCCTGGCTAGCTGCCATCATGTTACCTAAGCTGCCGACAAACAGCAGTGTTAACAGCACTGTTGTGTTTTGGTATGAAAGGTAGCAGAGCCAGCGCCTCATTAGGCTGAGGCTTCTGGGTGCGCACGCTTAATATACAACGGCCTTATCGTCACTTACCATCAGGTAAGATGAAGGCCAAGTGCAAACCCATTATATATAATAAAAAAACTTTCAAATGGGAAAGTGTAATACGGATGAAATTCAAAAAATAATTATGTCGCTTAACTACCTAAACTTATATATATCTAATAGCTCCCTCTATTTGTCTCTAACATACAAACAGACCATGTGTGGGTCGTCAGCTTCCTCATAGAGCTATGAGAATTTTACGCATGCCAAATTTTAAGGCAATTTAGGAGCAATCAAACTTTAGCATTCATAATTTAGCAGCAACCATGACTCAGTTACAGCGAGTTGTTTTTAGTGTGTCAGCTGGAGACATGGGTCTCCAGCTGACACATGCCAGGAAGGCAAACCAGTGAGGTTAGGGCTTTAGACTATAGTCAGGCATTTAAAGCACAATTAAAGCAATGAGAGCCAAAAAAATTAACGATCACATTGATAAACTGTTGGATCTACGAACGAAATACCGTGTGTAAGCTGGCGACCCGTGTCACCAGCTTACACATCTGGATCTTCGTAATTATTCAAGTTACGATTATGTATTGTACCTCATATTTTAGAGCAAAATAGAAGCGCCAGGCTTCAAAATTTTCGAATCTCTAGTGCTAAAACTGTTTGAGCTACGAGCCGATATGTGTGTGTAAGCTGGTGACATGGGTCGCCAGCTGACACATGTTGTATCTCTGAAACTACATAAGTGAGAACTTCGTTTTAAAGATCAGATGAGACCATACAATAGAAGCGTTCACGAGTCAAAATTTCAAATCTCCTGGCTGTCTAGATTCAAAGTTATAAGCAAAAAACTATTTTCCCGCCAAAAAATTCAAAATAATCGCACGGACGCCGCTGAGCGGGCCGTTGCCGTTCCGTGCGCTACGCTATTACAATAGAGTTTCAACTTAGCCGTCATTGTTTTAAAATTCATTTTAACCTGCACTTTCGTATCGATTCAATTGGTATATTGAGCGTGTTAGACCAGGAGCCGACAGAAATAAGCAATGGTATACTACCGATTAACTTCATAGAGAGACTACGAACGACCTTCACCAAATTTGAGGTCAAGTGAGAACCCTTCGGAAGCGTCGGTGGCGCAGTGGATAAGGCGCGGACTCTCAATCTGAGGGTACCGGGTTCGAATCCAGCCGTGTACCTATGAGTTGTTTTTCAATTCAAGTACATTATCCGATTGCTTAACGGTGAAGGAAAACATGTGTGGGTCGTCAGCTTCCTCATAGAGCTAGGGGAATTGTACGCATGCCAAATTTTAAGGCAATTTAGGAGCAATCAAACTTTAGCATTCATAATTTAGCAGCAATCATGACTCAGTTACAGCGAGTTGTTTTTAGTGTGTCAGCTGGAGACATGGGTCTCCAGCTGACACATGCCAGGAAGGCAAACCAGTGAGGTTAGGGCTTTAGACTATAGTCAGGCATTTAAAGCACAATGAGAGCAATGAGAGCCAAAAAAATTAACGATCACATTGATAAAATGTTGGATCTACGAACGAATTACCGTGTGTAAGCTGGCGACCCGTGTCACCAGCTTACACATCTGTATCTTCGTAATTATTCAAGTTACGATTATGTATTGTACCTCATATTTTAGGGCAAAATAGCAGCGCCAGGCGCCAAAATTTTCGAATCTCTAGTGCTAAAACTGTTTGAGCTACGAGCCGATATGTGTGTGTAAGCTGGTGACATGGGTCGCCAGCTGACACATGTTGTATCTCTGAAACTACATAAGTGAGAACTTCGTTTTAAAGATCAGATGAGACCATACAATAGGAGCGTTCACGAGTCAAAATTTCAAATCTCCTGGCTGTCTAGATTCAAAGTTATAAGCAAAAAACTATTTTCCCGCCAAAAAATTCAAAATAATCGCACGGACGCCGCTGAGCTGGCCGTTGCCGTTCCGTGCGCTACGCTATTACAATAGAGTTTCAACTTAGCCGTCATTGTTTTAAAATTCATTTTAACCTGCACGTTCGTATCGATTCAATTGGTACATTGAGCGTGTTAGACCAGGAGCCGACTGAAATAAGCAATGGTATACTACCGATTATCTTCATAGAGAGATTACGAACGATCTTCACCAAATTTGAGGTCTAGCTAGAATCTAACCCTTCACCGTTAGTGCATAATTCAAATCTACTAATTTGACTAATACGGAATCAAGATTTAGTTTAGTAATGAATCAACATATAAGAAATAACACTTTATAATAACACTGTATGGTGTGTGTGATATAACACAATATAAGAGGTATATGAAAATAACTAAAAATAAATGTTTGAGAAATCTATATCATGTTTTATTCAATAATTGCTACTGAAAATATACTAAACTAGCTTCCGCCCGCGACTTTGTCCGCGTATACTTCAGGATATATTCTACTTGTTCGATAAGCATAGAAGGCATCTATCTCCATTTCCAGCATAAGGTACAAAATAGTGTTTATTCTGTTACGTAGGCTAATAGTTTAAAGAAACAAAAGAAATTTCAATATCTGACGTAGTACATTCAAATAGTCTTCACACTAATATTATAAACGCGAAAGTTTGTATATACGAATTACATATTCTATGGTCGGTTGCTAGGCAACGCGTTTTTGTTATGCCAAAATTTCCCATGTAATCCCACTAATATTATACGTGTGATTTTGTACAATTTACACAATATGTCTTTATAAATTATAGCCTATATGTTATTCTGATGTATAAGCTATATTATTGTATAGTTTCATTCAAATCCATTCAGTAGTTTTCCGTGAAAGCGTCACAAACATCCAAACATCCAAACTTTCACACTTATAATATTAGTAGGATATCGAGCTCAACAATTGTTGATCATATTGATATAAGCTGTATATGTTGCACATATACCTCTTATACTATGTTATATCACACCGTAAAGTGTTATCCCTACTAGTCCGTACTTTCCCTACTATCCCTACTAATATTATAAAGGCGAAAGTAACTCTGTCTGTCTGTTACGCTATCCCGCTTAAACCTCTCATCCGATTTTGATGAAATTTGGCACAGACAATCTTTAGACCCTGAGAAAGAACATAGGCTACTTTTTAATGCGAAAAAAGGGTTTTGTCGAAAGGAGTTGAAAGGGGGGATGAAAAGTCGTATAGAGGTATCGATCGTTATTTTTAGAGCTATAAGCTTGAAACTTATTTTTTAGGCTGTTGATCGATATAAAGTCCATAAAATTAGTTGAATACTAATTCATTTAGGTTTGTTTTCGGTGGTTACGGTTGTCGAAATAGTTTAACACCTCACCGATAGATGGCGCCACCGTCTAGATAAAACGTGATATTGAAATTATTTTACAGCTCTATGTATACCTGGAGCCTTTCAATTGATGAGCTAATCAGATATAGTAAAGCATGAGTCTGTTTGACATCCATGCAATTGCACAGCAATCAACAAGGAATAAAAATAATGCCCCATGAAAATTGGTAAGCGATTAGATTTCAAACAAAGGAAGGATTACGTGTTTCACGGATATATAATGGGGATTAAATTTTGTATGGGAACTCTGTTGTTTTTGAAGTCAATATCATGAAAATTGATACTCAGTGTTATGAACTAAAAATAAAAATGACGTGTTTTAGCATTTTAAAAAATCCTGCAATCCAATCTAATATATTAAATTTTCGTGTCAAGGTGTTTATAGTCGCACTCCTGCGAAACGGCTTGACCAATTTTTTTTGTTTTTTACATATATTTGGTAGGTCTGAGAATGTTGCACCCTCTTGCCCCCACCCCCGTATTTTGTTCGCGATTTTAGAATAATGGTACGTCATCGACAGGAAGTCTCGCGTCAGTTTGATATTTTGTAGTACTACGCCATGTAGTTCTCACGGGATAAAACCTAAAGTCCACGCGGGCGAAGCCGCGGGAAGAAGCTAGTTTCTTATATGTTGATTCATTACTAAACTAAATCTTGATTCCGTATTAGTTAAATTAGTAGATTTGAATTATGCACCAACGGTGAAGGGTTAGATTCTAGCTAGACCTCAAATTTGGTGAAGATCGTTCGTAATCTCTCTATGAAGTTAATCGGTAGTATACCATTGCTTATTTCAGTCGGCTCCTGGTCTAACACAATGTACCAATTGAATCGATACGAACGTGCAGGTTAAAATGAATTTTAAAACAATGACGGCTAAGTTGAAACTCTATTGTAATAGCGTAGCGCACGGAACGGCAACGGCCAGCTCAGCGGCGTCCGTGCGATTATTTTGAATTTTTTGGCGGGAAAATAGTTTTTTGCTTATAACTTTGAATCTAGACAGCCAGGAGATTTGAAATTTTGACTCGTGAACGCTCCTATTGTATGGTCTCATCTGATCTTTAAAACGAAGTTCTCACTTATGTAGTTTCAGAGATACAACATGTGTCAGCTGGCGACCCATGTCACCAGCTTACACACACATATCGGCTCGTAGCTCAAACAGTTTTAGCACTAGAGATTCGAAAATTTTGGCGCCTGGCGCTGCTATTTTGCCCTAAAATATGAGGTACAATACATAATCGTAACTTGAATAATTACGAAGATACAGATGTGTAAGCTGGTGACACGGGTCGCCAGCTTACACACGGTAATTCGTTCGTAGATCCAACATTTTATCAATGTGATCGTTAATTTTTTTGGCTCTCATTGCTCTCATTGTGCTTTAAATGCCTGACTATAGTCTAAAGCCCTAACCTCACTGGTTTGCCTTCCTGGCATGTGTCAGCTGGAGACCCATGTCTCCAGCTGACACACTAAAAACAACTCGCTGTAACTGAGTCATGATTGCTGCTAAATTATGAATGCTAAAGTTTGATTGCTCCTAAATTGCCTTAAAATTTGGCATGCGTACAATTCCCCTAGCTCTATGAGGAAGCTGACGACCCACACATAAGGAAAACATCGTGAGGAAACCTGCATGTCTTGAACAGGCATGTGAAGTCCGCCGATCCGCACTGGGCCCGCGTGGTGGACTATGGCCCATACACTCTCTGTAGGAGAGTAGGCCTGAGCCCCTCCAGTGGGGACATATATAGGCTGGTGATGATGATGAGAACCCTTCATCGCAAATCTACTAATTTGACTAATACGGAACCAAGATTTAGTTTAGTAATGAATCAACATATAAGAAATAACAATTTACGGTGTGATATAACATAGTATAAGAGGTTTTGTTCAACATATACAGTTTACATCACTATGATCAATAATTGTTGAGCTCGGTATTTAGTATATTTTCAGTAGCAATTATTGAATAAAACATGATATAGATTTCACAAACATTTAATTTTCATTTAAATTCCATACAAAGCTATGTCTCGTTTATTTCTTTATAGTATCCAACCTGTGATAATGGAACGCTAGTTTTTAGAAAAATAATTAATCTTAATGATGTTAACTAATATACACACACTTTAGAAGGCAGGTATTCTGAATTCTACTGGTTATTATATATAAGTTTCAACAAAATATGGGTTCCCATACAAAATTATGACTTGTTTACTTCTTTAGAATACAACTATCGCCTTTCAGAAGCACCTTTGTTATGATCAATTATGTACATAAGCGGTTAATTTTGTGACTAAATAATATATTTAGGCGAACCCTAGATTGGATCTCTTTGTTGTTCTTCGGTCTGTCAAGACCCCTTTTTTTAAGGAATGCGTGAATGCATCAAGTTGAAATTGATATCAAATACTCAGGTGTGCAATCTTTTATATCAAAGCCGTGCATGACGCATATTTTTGATTGATCTATAATCCTGAAATTTGGCAAAAAACAAAGTCTTATGGGACAAATATAGGAACCCTCGGTGCGCAAGTCTGACTCGCACATGTCCCGTTTTTGATATTATGAAAATCAGACAAAGCAATGTTAGTCAACTTTTATAATAAAAATATATCAAATCATAAGATTTTTATTCATTTGCAAATCTAAATTTCTGAGTATAAGCAATAATTTTTATTAAAATGTGCCAATATTGTTTGCAATTTCCATGAAAATAGCTATGAATAAAAGTTTAAGAAATACAGCCTATGTCATTTTCCATCCTTTTCCAAACTACCCCTATACAAAAAAATCATCATTCTGACTCTACGTTACGACGATAATAAAGGACAAACAAACAAAATCACTTTTGCATTCATAATATTATTTTATAAATAATATTAGTATGGATTGCTATTGAAAATATACTAAATACCGAGCTCAACAATTATTGATCATAGTGATATAAACTGTATATGTTGAACATATACCTCTTATACTATGTTATATCACACCGTAAATTGTTATTTCTTATATGTTGATTCATTACTAAACTAAATCTTGGTTCCGTATTAGTCAAATTAGTAGATTTGCGATGAAGGGTTCTCACTTGACCTCAAATTTGGTGAAGGTCGTTCGTAGTCTCTCTATGAAGTTAATCGGTAGTATACCATTGCTTATTTCTGTCGGCTCCTGGTCTAACACGCTCAATATACCAATTGAATCGATACGAAAGTGCAGGTTAAAATGAATTTTAAAACAATGACGGCTAAGTTGAAACTCTATTGTAATAGCGTAGCGCACGGAACGGCAACGGCCCGCTCAGCGGCGTCCGTGCGATTATTTTGAATTTTTTGGCGGGAAAATAGTTTTTTGCTTATAACTTTGAATCTAGACAGCCAGGAGATTTGAAATTTTGACTCGTGAACGCTTCTATTGTATGGTCTCATCTGATCTTTAAAACGAAGTTCTCACTTATGTAGTTTCAGAGATACAACATGTGTCAGCTGGCGACCCATGTCACCAGCTTACACACACATATCGGCTCGTAGCTCAAACAGTTTTAGCACGAGAGATTCGAAAATTTTGAAGCCTGGCGCTTCTATTTTGCTCTAAAATATGAGGTACAATACATAATCGTAACTTGAATAATTACGAAGATCCAGATGTGTAAGCTGGTGACACGGGTCGCCAGCTTACACACGGTATTTCGTTCGCAGATCCAACAGTTTATCAATGTGATCATTAATTTTTTTGGCTCTCATTGCTTTAATTGTGCTTTAAATGCCTGACTATAGTCTAAAGCCCTAACCTCACTGGTTTGCCTTCCTGGCATGTGTCAGCTGGTGACCCATGTCTCCAGCTGACACACTAAAAACAACTCGCTGTAACTGAGTCATGGTTGCTGCTAAATTATGAATGCTAAAGTTTGATTGCTCCTAAATTGCCTTAAAATTTGGCATGCGTAGAATTCTCATAGCTCTATGAGGAAGCTGACGACCCACACATAAACAGACCTGCGTTTTATACACATAGTGATATCATTTATTATTTTATTAACAAAGCGAAATGCTTAATGAATGATAAAAGCGATTCTGTGCATCAATTAGATGGGTTTAGTCTTGCAACATTGGTAGAGTCGTCGGTAGAGTAACATCGGCAAGTATAGCAACGAGGCATCGCATTTTAAAATAATTACTGGTAACTATAAAGAAAGAACATATTTTATTTCAAACTACAAAACAACAACTACAAAGAATAATAAAATTAAGTCAAAATATCCAACTTTGAAAACGGTGACCTGGGGCCTGTTCCATAAAAATACAATTCGAAATAAACTAACAGATGTCATCCATGAGATTTATCAGTTTATTATTATATTATCATCTGAAAATAAGTGACGATGTTATTATATAAATACAAATATTTATTATTATAAGTCTTTTAAGTATTTCAACGTCCCGAGCTAAAATGGATGGCAAACAAAAACCACTTGCCTTTACCACTCTACCGCTAACAACACATCCACTCTAAACTAGCAAACGAGGCATTAAATTATTTCTTTATATTTATTATACACTCTAAATGCTCTATTTAGTGTACTTAAATAAAACAAAACTTAACAAATTAAAATAAAACCCATGGCGCGGTAGGAACATAAAAAACTGGTATAAAACAATAATGTCCTTATTAGCAAGTCAACTTTTATATATTTGTTTTGTTGATATTTTCTTTAAAAATAATTAGACAAACATTCTGCGCCTTTTTACAATATTCTTTTGTCATTCTGTCTATAATAGAAGTGGCAAAAATACAGTCAGTTCCAAACGAAAATTATTCAAATATAACAACCAACAACTTAAGTCTATCACATCCATACCCCGTTAAAAAGAGATTTAAATTCATTTCTGATCATTTAAAACGTTTCATGTGCTTGGGCATGCCATAACGTTAAAATACCGGTATTTTTGTTTTTTGTATAGCCATAACGTTATTTGTTTAAGGCCGCTTTAAAGTTTGAATACGAAAGGTATAAAGATGTTTACCAACCACCAGCCATTCTGATTCATAAAAATACAATTCGTAATCAACTGATAAATATCAGCCATTTTCGACTTGTCGACCAATACACGGGCGCCATTGGCGAAAATGACATCACATTTGTCAGTTTATTACGAATTGTATTTTTATGAAACAGACCCCACTTTACATCCGCTGAAAATTCGTTTGGAATTGACTTGAATAACATATATATGTTTGTAGTTGAATGTATTGAATTAAATGCACATTAAAATTTCAACAAGCTTAAAAATTAAAGAGCTATATTAATATTACTAAAGGCATGAGCGATAAATTATATTCTTGTTCACAACATTAACATATCCAAAGATTTGAATTTACCGTTTCATACAAAATCTCCTCTTAAAACATCTGTGAGAATAGGCTAGATGACACCAGATCAGATTGGTGTTTACCCAGTACCCAGCATCTTTAAAAGTTTATATGATGAAAAAGAAATTTTGTACAAAGAGATTTGGTTTCAATTTTTTAAATTATTTTACAATTACGTAATAATTAAATCGTGAGGTATTATTTTTTGTATACTTGCATCGTATGATATAATTACTAAAAACGCAACGCCATCTCGAAAAGTCGCCATTTAAGAAGAAATTACGCAACTACGTAGCATTAAATGAACGATTATGTTTTTCATTGACCCCACTTAAAAATTCCGTCATTCAATTTCGGTCCTAACAAAAGTAAAAACATTGGCATATCTCAATGACGATTACGAGATATCATTATAATCGGCCCATTAGTGTGACTGCCTTATGACGTCACCGAAACGAGATAGACTTCATCTTGAGTACCAAGCGGCAGACCTTCATTGATGTCTCAGTGATCAACAGGGTGAGGCAGGGTCAGGCACACTGAAGCTTAATACCAAACTGGAAAGAGCTCGTCTGATGAAGTCTACGCTCCGGCCTCAAAATGCTTTCATCTCAAACCCCGAAAGCTTTCAGCTCGAACTACACAATCGCTTCCAATGCTTAGACGCTATAGAAACCGTTGACGATATTAACGATCGGCTCGTGGAAACTGTCCATGCGGTAGGGTCTACATTCTTTAAGGCCCGCCCCGCAAATAGAACCCAGAAACTCTCTGATCATACTCTCAAACTCATGCGGGATAGACGACATATGCCTGCAGTCTCCAGCTGATCTCTAAATCGATGCGACACGATATTCGCCACTTTAATACATCACGTATTAAAGACGCGATAGAGCGGAACAAAGGCTCCAAGGTGTTTGCAAAAGATCTGTATATAGGGCAGAAATTGTAATATGTCCGACACTATACGACTTAATGATCATCATCAGCCGGGAAACGTCCACGGCTGGACATAGGCCTCTCTCATGGTACGCCACATCGACCGGTCCCGAGCCACCTGCATCCAGCGACTCCCTGCGACCTCTATAAGCCAGATTCTATTTTAAAATATTATTTATGGCAACAGAAATTTTGTATGGAAGCATTCGGAGAGGACACCCGTTAATAAAAACGCATAACTTGACTTTTTGGATAAAATTCCTCGCGTAAGATCAAAAGCGCATACGGTTTTCGGCTGCGGGGAACCCCCGCACGCACCCTACCCTGGTTATATGCTATGGTGCTAATTGTTAAAAGCTACATCGCAAGATGGCGCTGCTAATAATAATAATAATTATTAATAATAGTAAAGCTTACAAATAGCGACCTAAGATCAATATGAATGAGGTAAAAGCGTCAGGCGAAACAAGTACAATTGAATACAATTTATGAATATTAAAAAAAAACGCAATTTTAAATAAATTGGGCGATGTATTTGATCGTACTATCTATCGAAAATTTTACTTTCATGCTATAAACTAATGGCTAAATATGCTTGAGATATCTTCTATTTAATTATCAACTAAATAAATCAATTGATAACGAAGCAGCTATCGGTAGAACTGCCCCCTGTCATCCCGCGCCTCGCCTCGATGCGCGAAATGGTCCACGTGCCGGATAATGTGAAATTCCAACGACAAACGAAAGCAGTTCAACCTTGGTAAAATTACCACGGAAAGTTAGAATTAAGTACATTTTAAGATATTATTTTACATAAAACAACTGGTGGTATAGTTCCCGGTATAGTACTAGAAAAATGACATCGACTGCGCAGTAAATGATTTTCGGGTCTCTTTGGCGGAACGCGGGAGGGGGATGTCATTTCGAACGCGTTGAGGCGCGATTGTACGAACAGTCCCCTTGCGCCTATCTGTCGCCCGGAATGCGCGATCTCAGCCCCACTATGCCCATTATCGTTCAAGTTTTTTGCCGGGAACTATAAGTGTGCCTTGACGCTAATGCCTCAAATGATCATCAACAACAAAAATCATTAATGATCACCTAGATAACACTACAAACTATTTCCGAACATCATCCTATCATCGTAAAGACTTAATCTGTTACATTCATTAGCCCTACCTTTCTGCAAAGCTCTGTCCCTTCGCGCCCTTCGAATAGCCACCGGTATATCGCCAGGGGTCTTCACTCTACCAGCTGGATTCAACAGGTTCACGTCACCAGCCGACGAGAAGATCTCGCTGACTTGCTCTAGGGAATGCTGTCGTTTTATATTGAGGTTTTTGAGGTTAGGTTTCGGACTTTTGGGTCCAGTTATATCCGTTTCGATTTCACCGTTCAAAGCCGCTAAATAAACCGGATTATCGCCACTGTACCCGTTCACTAGGTTCTCTTTATCGTTCGGATCTGAGAACTCGTTGTCGAAATTCGTGTATTTATTTTGGTATTTGTTGAAAGCTGTTTTGGTTTGACTGGTCTCTTTCAAGACGTCGTTTTGGTACTTTTTGCGTTCGCTCTCTTGACTTTTAGGCACGGCTTGCATAGTGATTTTCGTTCCATTTTCTGATAGAAGCATCAAGTGCTCATCTTCGCTGCTTGAGCAATCAGAATTCAGGTCGAACGGACTGTCCTGCCCATTGAAGTTATCGGCTGGACTGTCCACATATTGGAGCTCCAGGTTGACGCTAGCTCTGGACGATCTATCGCTTCCGGAGCCGGATATGATTCTATTATCGCAACTCAATCGTTTCTTGACCGTAGAATCTTCAGATTCGCCAGATTTAAACATGCTTTGCGACGACATCGAGGTTCTGACGGAATTTTTAAAGCTGTCTGAGCTTTGAGAGTTCTTACTCCGCATTTCAATCAAAGCGAAGTCCGCTGGTTTAGCCTTGGGGACTATAACGGCAAAAATTTGGTTGTGCTTGTCGTTTTCGTCCCTGGATGGGAGCTCTTTGAAGCCGAAAACGTTGTTTTCGCGATTCAAATCCGATTCCAGCATCATGGTTGGAGATAGGGTCCTATTCGGAGGCGATAGAGTGCAAGGCGCTTCGTAATCGAACGACCTATCTTGGCTCAAGACCAAATTGCTGGGCCTATCGAAGTTCGTTGGTTTCTCGCCTTGTCTCAAAGCGGAATTCTCCGGGACCAGCTTAACCTCAGTTTCGGAACCCTTCCTGCTTAGTCTCTCAAAGAACTTCCTGATACCCCATTTTGGTTTCTCAACCCTGACATCATGCAGCAGATTCGTCTGTTTCGGAGCTCTCTCCAATCTTTCGACCTCGTGATTGCTGACGTCATTGGGGACGTATTCGAGCGGTCTTTGATAGGACCGCACTTCGAATCGATCTGAATTTTCGCTGATTTGAGGTCGGTGGTTCATTCTGGCAACTGATAGACAGTTTTCTTCGAAGTTCTGTGTTCTGTGGTTGTCTATGGTCACTGGTATGTCCTTGAGGCTCTTGTGTATGAGTTGGACGGTGGTGCCGGTGGTAGCGAGCGTGTTACGTTCGATGCATGCGTTCCTGCCGATGTGGGGGTGGGGGTACAGCAGGGGCGTGGTGACGTCACAGTGCTGAGCGGTGCAGTTGGAGTTCTTGTCAGTGTCTGGTTGGTTCGTGGAATCTGTTCAAAGGAAGCATGTTTTTATTTTCTTTCATCAACTGCCTACATATGTCCCTGCCATACGGGCCTTGTGCTGATTGGTAGAATTTGAATTTCTTCTCAGGAGTGCGCAGGTTTCCTCACGATGTTTTCCTTCACCGAAAACCCATTGGTAATGATTTTTATCATTCGTACATAAATAACAAATTGTAACTCATTGGTACGAGCCAGGATCGAACGCAGACCTCGATTGTTCAAGGACTGACGCTCTACACAACTGAGCTACCATGGCTTTTTTGTTCAAGGACTTAAACTATATTTGGATAAATTACATGCTGTATGAATAAAACATGGAAAGGAACACAATTCTGATCCACTATATGTTGTCTATTGTTTATCCATTATATGTATGTATAATATGTTTATATATATATTTATTTATGTAGCACTACTTTATCATCAGCCGGGAAACGTCCACTGCTGGACATAGGCCTCCCTCATGGTACAACACATCGACCGGTCCCGAGCCACCTGCATCCAGCGACTCCCTGCGACTCTAACCAGGTCGTCGGTCCATCTAGTAGGGGGACTCCCTGGTACGTGGTCGCCACTGGAGCACCACTTACCCCTTGTTAACTATATGATTCTTCTGCCCCAAGGTTGCCTGGAAGAGATCGCTCTTGGCGATAA
Organism: Carcina quercana; assembly: GCA_910589575.2. Classification (NCBI taxonomy): domain Eukaryota; kingdom Metazoa; phylum Arthropoda; class Insecta; order Lepidoptera; family Depressariidae; genus Carcina; species Carcina quercana. The sequence continues at coordinate 1,394,200 of OU342454.1, read as the reverse complement.
GGCCGCCTTCATTGTACCTTTTATTTTCTGTTTTGTGTGTGTGTGTGTTTTTGAAATGAATTCTTCAAGATTAACGCAGATGTAATGGTGTTCGTCAGCAGTGTGCAGTATAAACTGACCTGGCTGATGTGGATGCAGGTTGTTGTCGTGTATGAGCGGCCCTTGACTTTGCAGCATGTGTTTCAGTTCAGACATGCGCTCCTCCACGCACACCGCCGTCAATCTGTCAAACAACATGAGACATCAATACAAACTATTACATATCATCGCCACCGAGCTTTGCTCGGATTTTTTGGTTAAAAGTACAATATTCTTTTTAATTTGGCTTGTATACGATCGCGGTTCGAAACCTGTGCTTGTCAATCTTGAGCCTTGGCCGCTTGACTGTGATGTTTAAGGCCGAGTGTGTGAAATTAGCGACTATATTTTTAGGAGGCGAAAAATTTATCTAGATTATTCTTACATCTGGGAAAATGTGTGTTTTCGAGTTTTCATGCGGTTTTATTTCGCAGTAATTCCACTGCGAAATAAAACCGCATGAAAACTCGAAAACACACATTTTCCCAGATGTAAGAATAATCTAGATAAATTTTTCGCCTCCTAAAAATCTCAAGTACAAAATTTCAGCGAAATCGTATATAATAAATATACAAGAATTGCTCGTAGGGAAGGACAGTGGCGCCCTCATTCGCTCTTTTCTACATTTCTAACCAAGCCGAACTTTTTGTCGTTATTGCTGGTTTACAGTTTTTGATATTCGGTGCGCGAGTCTGACTCGCTCTTGGCCTTTTTTCCCCAACAATTAATTATAAGAACAGTGCTGACCTAGCTTCAGCGTCGTGGTCCCAGCACTCGTCGCAGGTGTCGGTGGCAGTCTTGAGCGCTCTGGCCAGCAGCACCGGACCCTTGGGCAGCGGGGGGCGAGCCTTGTTGCGGGAAACTAGACTCTGTAAGGTAGAAATAGACGGGTGAATTTAAAATACACATAAATGATACATACCGCGAATGTGTAAGACATGTGTAAGTGATGCGAGATATTATCCGATCGCGCACTTGACCCACCTACCTTGACCGACTGTCACTTGAACATCTCAAACATCACGCATCCATCTCATGGCATTCCACGCGCATATATTGAGTAGTATGATTAGTGTATATCATTCTTGTAGCAATAAAAACAATTTTGTGTTTCGTTTTACTATTACCGAATATAAATAAATATTTCGATATATATTTTTTTAAAGTAATGTTTCTTCTTAATAAAAAAAATTGTAAAATTGTATATAGTTTTTCGTAATAAAGCTCTGCAAATAATAAATCTGTCAAAATTGTTAACAAGACTTTTTTGGGTATGTGTTGACTGCCATGACGATTTATGACAGATTAATTTCGACCACTTCAGCGCCATCTATTGACACATTTGAGAACTCAACTGTGTCAATAGATGGCGCTCAACTCTGAAAACAATTACCTGCATCTGCGCCAGCGTGGGCCTGTTGGGCAGTCCGTGGTGATGGTAGGGCAGCGCGTACGGAGGCACCGGGCCGGGGTGAGCGCCCTGGGTCCGCCACAGCAGCTCCCACAGCACCAGGCCCATTGCGTACACGTCCACCGCACACAGCGCCGCTCGGGCTCCGCTGAGGTCCAGCGCGCCCTCCAGGGCTTCAGGTGATAGGTAGCGCAGCGTGCCCGCCTGAAATACACAGTTAAAAACCTTATATCTATTTAAATTTACTTTTATATCTATTAAGTAAGCCATGCTAGCGCAGTTGTGTAGAGCGTCAGTCCTTGAACAATCGCGGACTGGGTTCGATCCTGGCTCGTACCAATGAGTTACAATTTATGTACGAATGATAACAATCATTACCATTGGCTTTTCGGTGAAGGAAAACATCGTGAGGAAGCCTGCACACTCCTGAGAAGAAATTCAAAGGTGTGTGTGAAGTCTACCAATCCGCACTGGTCCCGCGTGGTGTACTATGTCCCATACACTCTCTGTAGGAGAGTAGGTCTGAGACCTGCAGTGGGGACGTATAGAGGCTGTTGAGTACCATGCTTGTAAATCGTTGTTGCAGTGTGTTACCTCCGTGAGGGCGCTGTTGTGCTGCTGATGGTGGTAGAGCGGGTGCGCCAGCCCCAGGTCGGCGAGGCGCGCCCTCCCGTCCCCGCCCACAAGCACGTTGTTGCTGTTCACGTCGCGGTGCACTATACACGGCTTGTTGCTGCCTGACGACAATAATACAACAATGAGAGATTTCTAAAAAAAAACTTCTTTCATGGATAGAGTACAATTTCGTAGCAAATTGGATACTTGACACTTTGGGGTTGAATTGTATTTTATACCGTAACGGACATTAAAAGAAAGCACCCCAAAATACAAACACGTAAAAATTTTAATTTTTTATTGGGATTTAGCAAGAATTTAAAATTTCATAAATTGCGATAAATATAGTTCTTCGAATAGTAAAATGCTTATTAGATTTAGTTGTCTCATTGCATTTTGAACATTTTTTTCTTGTGGTATATAATACATAAAAACATTATTTTACGAGATAAATCAAATTATCTAACAAACTTCATACATTTAACGCTCCAGTTTATAGACGTGTGACGTCACAACTCATACCCGATTTATATGGAGCGTTTTAGCTCCGCGCGAATAGAATCACTTTTAGCGGGTAGTGATAAAACAACTATTAGTCGTATCGAGAAAAAAATTGATAGAGCTATTTATCTTTTTACATGGACTATCGAATGAGACAAAAATATTTTTTTAGTCAAATACCCAATAGGCCTGTTTCCACTAATAACAAATTGCTTGGTTTATAGTTTCTAATTATAAATGAGGAGACGAAGATAAGAAAAAACTAGTATATTTCTCAAAAAAGTTAAAGATTATTAATATTTTTAGAAAATGAATTCGAAAAAAATAGGCATTAGGTCACGTGACAACGAACACGAAGAACGCGGCGCAAGAAAGTGTTCATTCAATTCAATTCATTTATTCGTATCAATTATTACTTACAGTTATTCTACACATAATAATATTGTCAAAATTATAAAACTAAACTATAAAACTAAATCTGCTATTGGTAGTTTGCTAGTGCCAGCTCTAGATCGGTCATAGTCTGCGACAGTGCTGGTACCAGCAAGAGACTCCAGATATCGAGCGGCTGATGACAGGAACCTCGATTCCGAGTCGTAGAAAACGTCTACCGAGTCATCATAGGTGATAGTTTTATTAAGTAGTTGTAGGGCGCAGTGGAGCGGTGATGTAGAGAGCGCTTTAGTTCTAGCTGTGGGAACATGGAAGGTGGGCTGGGGACGTGGACGTAGGACATGCTTTCGCACTGGTGGCACGTGTAACGATATTTCGGCCAAAATATCTGAGTTGGTTACAAGGCCACGTAGTACACGGAAGAAGTATTTGACGAGGGTTAGGCCTCGCCTTAGTTCCAGCGAATGGAAACCTACCATACCCTGAATATAGAGTGTGGGGTACAAGAGCGGATAATAGCCGTAGAGTTTCTTATATAGAAATCTTAAAAACGATTTTTGTATTTTCTCAATCATGAGTATATACCTAGATTCGTGCGGGCTCCAGACTGCACAGTTAGTTTCAAGTCGACTACGTACGTATGCATTGTACAAGACCGCGATGGCTTCCTTGCTGCTGAACTGCTTGCATTGCCTCATCAAAAAACCTAATATTTTTTTGGATTTTGTACAAGTTTGAATCACGTTATGATTGAATGTGAGTTGAGGATCAAATACAGTTCCCACGTCACGCACAGTGCTCACCCGCCCAAGAGACTGCCCGTTTAAGGTATAATTATAGTGGATTGGTCTAAGCGCTCGCGTATAAGACATCAGACAACACTTAGATACATTCAGGTGCAGTCCATTTTTATTGCTCCACCTACAGACAGCGTCAATGTCGTCCTGGAGCCCAGAACAATCGTTGAAGTTTAGTACGGGATGTGCCAATTTGACATCATCGGCAAACATCAGGCAGCAGGAGTGAGTTATCGATTGTGGCAGATCATTGACCATCAGCAGGAATAATAATGGACCTAAGGAACTACCTTGTCCAATACCAGATGTCACATTGAACATTTTTGATATAGAGCCCTCATAAATAACGTATTGATATCTTTCAGATAGGTACGACGAGAATAGGGATAATAGTTTGAAGGAGAAACCTGTAAGTGCCATCTTCCGAAGGAGAGTGTCATTATCGACTCTATCGAAAGCCTTTTGGAAGTCGAAATATGCGACGTCCACTTGTTTTCTATTGTCCATATTGCCGGAAATAAAGTTGACAATGTTTATTAAGTTAGATGTGGTGGATTTTTTTGGCAAGAAGCCGTGCTGTTCTTCGCAAAACCAACCTCGCAGCTGATTGTAAATATGTTTGTAAATAACTGTTTCAAATATTTTTCCAAACACGGGCAGTACAGCTATGGGTCTATAATTACGAATGTCAGATTTGGGGCCAGATTTATGTATGGGCACTACTTTAGATATTTTCCACACAGAAGGATAAGAGCAAGTCTGTATAGATAAATTTACAATTCACAATTACTCTTTGACCGCCGTACCATTCGCATTAATTTGCATCACCTGTTACTAAATTAAATTTTAAAAATGTGTTAGTCGTAGTGTTTAAGAGTGAAATTAACTTCCTCGTGTGCTTCATACAACATAAACTATAATTCAGCCAAGATTTACAAGTTATATTGGTGAATTAAAACAGTGTCAGTGAGAATAATCCAACTTTATTATTCAACCGTCAACATCTGCTGACGGCACTCTACACCTGCCCGCACACGAGTCTCACGGTTACGCACGCGACACAAGGGCTACTTTCCTGCGCGCTCTTACAACCGTGAGTCATTAGCGCTATGCAATAACATTCGCTAGAGAATAATAAAAACAGAAGTGACTTCGATTTGTGAAGTAAGACGCTGTCTCCGGGAGGACGATCTTGCATTACTAACAAAATATACCTCTAAATAAAAATGTCTTCAAAAACAATACAATGCTCGGTGTGCAAAAATGAAATAACATGCAGAGAATTTATTAAATGTATAGGATGTGGTAAATGCTTTGATATCCAATGCTCTGGTAATGTGTCAGAGAAACTGTTCCGAATAATGACTAAGGACAAACGAGAAAAACTGAAAAGAACTTGGAATTGTTTCAACTGTCGCCATAATTCTAAGGATACGTTCGTCGACAGAAGGAGCTCCACAAGCATACAAAAAGAGAAAAGCGCAAATGATTGTCATATCTTAACAAAAGACAAGTTTCCCGCTCCCCGCTTATCTAAAGACGCTGAGAAAAAATTAACAGAAATGAAGGAAACTAACCCAATAGGAATAACACCCATAAGCTCGAGGAATATCACAACTCGAAACAACTACAGGGTTAATATACCTACTGATAATTCTTTTGCATCACTATCACCAGAAGTAGAGTATGAGGACGCGGAGGAGACAGAGACAGGGTTAAACAATAGTATGATACAGAGTAAACTTAACAGAAGCTGCCCGGAATTGGGTATGAAGGATTCTGAAGATTCTGTAGAGTTAAATTTAACTGTACTTAAGCTAAAAAATGATCTGTTTATGGCTGACGAAGAAATAAAAATTCTTCTTTCTGAAAATAATACTCTCAAAAGAGAATTGATGCAGTACAAAAATAAGGTAGATATGTTAGAAAGGGTCTGCAGATTAACTTCAACTACTGTAAATCGTGACCAAATTGAAAAGAGAATAGATAGTGATAATAGGGAAATAGATAATCAGGGGAGAGTGAAAACCAAATCCACGAGACGCGTATCAATACAACCACGTTCAGAAACAGAACATCCTCCACCTCAACAGAAGCCATCGAGGTCTAATAACACCTCCTCAACAGCAGGACCGGATATAGAGAATTATACGAAGTCGAAAAATACAAAGTCCGCTCAAACAAAAATCTGTATTCTTAATACTAACAATAAAAACAATCTGCTCTCAATTTCGAAAAGGATTCTGCCAACAGACTATTCAGTCTGTCACTATCTATCACCCGGCGCTAGCACAGCTAAACTAATTGAGAACATCGACAAGAAGTTGGATGGGTTCACACACAGTGATTTCTGTATAATATTTATTGGTGAACAAGAGTTCAAAAAAACAGACAGGTATAGCGAGCTGGTTGACCTATTAAGAGATACTCTAGTAAATACAACATACACCAATATAATAATTTGTCTACCGACGTATAAGTGCAGCAGTCATTCTGAGATCTATAATTGGAGAGTGGAAACTTTTAATAATCTGATCTATCTGGACAACAGAACACATCAGTATGCCTATATCTTGGATTCGAACCTTCACTTGGAGTATGATTCTGGCATGTTCCGGAAGAATGGTTCACTGAATAACTATGGCATGCATGTCATCATCAGAGACTTATATGACTCCATGGAAGATATAATAAAAGGGAACGCGTCCTTCTGTGATGATAGTGTTAATAAACATAAAAACCTTTTTCGTGTCTAACGGTGATACCCATGTTGATATTACACCTGATAAAGACATAAGTTTAAGAATTTTTCATCAAAATGTATGTGGTATTTCAACAAAAAAAGATGATCTAGAAATATACTTACAAAATCTAGACAATAAACCACATTACTTATGTATTAGCGAACATTTTCTGACTAAAATTAGTGCACCATTATTTGGGCTAAGTTACTATACCGTGAATACTTATAACACAAGGGCCAATAAAAAAAGAGGGGGCACTCTTATATTAGGCATGAACGGACGTGACTCTGAAGAGCTAGAAGTGTGTAAAAAAATGTACAAAGTAGACTGTTTTGAACTCTGTGGCCTAAAAGACTTACGAACAAATGTTAACATTTTTTGCTGTTATCGAATTCCCGCAAAGAACACCTTAGATCAATTTTTCGTTAGATTAGAGCAATTACTTGAGCTTAACTTTGACAAACCTTGTGTTATATGTGGGGATTTTAACATCAATGTGTTGTCAAATGAAACGGACTACAGGGAGCTCACTAATCTATTGACATGTTATAATTTCCGTTATTTATATAACTGTGTTACTTTTAAGCGAGGCAATGCTGAGTCAGGGATTGACAACATCATCACCAACCTGACACACGATGAAATCGTTAGTTGTTCGGTGGACGATAATAAATTATCAGATGGACATATGGCTCTTCTCTGCGACACTTCATTATTGGGGTGCGATTATCAACATTCCAAAGATGAGTTAATCTCAGTAACTCAACGCCAGTTTAGTGATAATAACCATGCTCTTTTTAGAGAGAAACTTGTTGAGATGGGATCGATTATAGATAATGCCACTGACTTTATTAGTCAGTTCAACGATAACTTCACTGAATGTTTTGGATTAAAATCAAAGAAAATTAACTTAACTAAAGAAAATAGAATTAAATGGATCACTAGAGGGTTGCGGGTATCGAGCATGATGAAAAGGTTCTTACAAACAGTAGACGTCAATGCTAACGACGAATCCGTATTGAAATACTGTAGAGTATATTTGAGCCTATATCGTAAATTAGTTCGATTAGCTAAAAGAAATTGCGTTCAAAAAGAAATTAGCAAGTCATGTAACTCACCGTAAACAATTTGGAAAGTTGTAAATAGACATAGGAATAAGCGAAGGGTTGGAAAAAAGGTTAAGTGGTTGCTTAAGATAAACAATACGATAGTTAGCGATCCTCAGGAGATTGTTAACACCTTTGCTGACCTATTTGATCACGGAAACAATATGGATCACTCTAGCAATATATCGGATGCAATCTTGGTTATGGAAAGGTGGACACCAAAGGTTGAGCGCGAGCTCCGATGGCAGACAGTCACATGCAGAGAAATCAAAAAAATTGTGAGCAGCATGAAACTTAAGAATTCTTCCGGATATGATGATATACCAATTTCAGTTTTGAAGAGTAATATAGACATATTAACCAAACCTCTCACGAAGCTCTTTAACTTTTGTTTTATCAAAAATATTTTTCCGCAACAGTTCAAAATCGCTAAAATCATTCCAATACATAAGAAAGGGAGTAAGTCAGACCCCAAAAACTATAGACCTATATCCTTGCTGCCTGTTCTGTCTAAGTTGTTCGAAAAACTAATAAAAGCTCGGATAGTTAATCATTTAAACTACAATAATGTCCTGAGTAAAAGACAGTTTGGATACCAGATGGGGATTGGAACAAAAGAAGCCATAGATACTCTAGTTGAAGAAATTGTTAAATTATTGAACCAAAAACAAAAAGTAGGGGGGGTATTTTTAGATTTGAGCTCAGCATTCGATAGTGTTGATCATGAAATTCTGATTTACAAATTAGATCATTATGGCGTCAGGGGGGAACAACTGAATTTGATAAAAAGCTATTTGGACAATAGAAAGCAATATATTGAACTCAAAACCGTGATTGAAGGCAAGGAGAGCTCCTACAAATCTAAAGTAGTAAAACTGAAAAAAGGGGTACCTCAAGGGTCAATCTTGGGACCAATATTCTTTGTTATTTTCATTAATGATCTTATAAACTATATGGAAGCTCAAGTTCCAAACGTCAGACCTGTAGTTTTCGCGGATGATACAAATGCTGTTACAATGGCAAAGAATATAGTAGAGTTAACGAGTATTACGAATCGGACTCTTAAAGCTTTTGCAACTTGGTTCACTTGTAACAATCTGGTAATTAATGAATCAAAAACCAAAGTGATATTGTTCAGGTCCACGGCCAGTAATAGAGATTCTTTAATATGTAATTTAAACAACAAAGTTCTAGAATCAGTAGAAGCTGTCAGGTTCTTAGGAGTACACATAGATTCTGTATTGAACTGGAAATTGGAATTAGAAAATATTGCCAGCAAAATAGGATCTGCTTGCTATGCACTGCGGAGCCTTAGAGATGAAGCTACTGTAGAACAGCTTAGAATGGTATATCATGCACTTGTGGAGTCCCAGCTGCGCTACAGCATCATGTTGTGGGGAAACAGTTACCAGTACAACGTGAGAAAGGCGTTCGTACTGCAAAAAAGAGCAATAAGAATCATTTTCCGACTATCTCAGATGGACTCTTGTAAAAACTTTTTCATACAACTCGGAGTTCTGACTGTCCCTTGTCTCTACATCATGGTACTGATGTGTGACTTAGTTAAACATTATGGCAGAGTGGAGACTGCATCAGACAGAGAGTTGAGGTTGTCCACGAGAAAGAAAAACCTGCCGGCTAAAAGTAACACAGGAACACTGCAAGTATTTACGCACAGCGCCCAATATCAGGCAGTGAGACTATTTAATGAGCTCCCCGTAGCTTTGAAATCAATCGTTAACATAACTAGCTTTAAAAGAAATCTTAAAAAATTCTTATTAGAAAAATGTTATTATTCTGTTGATGAATTCATACACGACAGGGATAAGACAGGGATAAATTACTACTGACAGCTCTATGGCGTTTGCCTTAATATTGTATATATTTTATCTAGGTTAAGTGACATTCAAACACGATGTACATTGTTTATGAATATATTGATTGATTGATTGATTGATTAAAGAGGTACTGTAATGGATTGATGAGCACGTCACGACAATCTTTGATTATCACCTGCGGTATGCCATCGGGACCTTGTGTAAACTTGGAAGAAAGTCGGCTGATGGCCTGCCTAATATCTGATTCACTAATGGAATCCAAACTTATGCTGTTTATAGTGGAATGCACCTCGCTACCAGCAGGTACCTGGGTACAGGCATCAGTTACACTTAGCTTCGGCAAACAGGATAGAAACACGCTTTTGAAGAAATCTGCAAACGACTCTGCGGTTTCTGCTGAGGACATTGTTCCAAATGTTGTAGGTTCATAATTTTTCTGATTTTGCTTAACAAATGTCCAAAATGCTGACGGATTCTTTTTAATGTTATGTTCTATCTGGCTTGTAAAACATCGCGAACCTGCGCTCACACTTTTATTTAAAGATTTCCTATAGTAGTAGAACAGAGCATAGTAAAGACCGTCATTCGTTTGTTTATAAAGGGTATGGTATTTGTTTTTTAAGTTATTCAGGAGATTTCTTTAGTGTACCAATTCGGATACTGTGAAGCGCCGTGATATTTTTTTTTGTAAGGTACTGCTTGACGTATTATATCGTTTAGGGTAGAGTAGAACCAATCGGTAGCTTCGTTCATATTAGTAAGAATGTATAGTGGGGACCAGTCTACATTATATAGAAGAGAATATAGAAGAGCGAAGTCAGCTTTACGGTAGTTAAGTTGGAGTGGGAGGCTTGGTTCATCGCCAGGTTTGGGAGGAAGAACACGTTGGAAGGGAATGTAAGTGGTGATCTGAATATCAAGCGGTTTATGATGTACTTCGGTAGATACTAAACCAGACAAGGACTCGGAGATCGAAATCCCTGCCACAGACGGATTTGTCAGTACTAGGTCAAGAATACGGTCGAGACTATTTTTAACATTATTTTGCTGGATTAAATTACATGCTGCTAGTAACATATTAAATTCATTCCTAGCTGCAACTGATCTAGAGCAAAGATTAAAGTCTCCGATAATAACTATTGGTAAGGAATGCTCGTTACATATGTTTTCTAGACACTTAAACATGGAAAGGTATCTTGAATCCGGTACATTGGGTGGCAAGTAAAGTGTGACGTCACGCCTCGCAAAACATCATTGTTGTTGTTGACGTTTTCATATCACAGAGCAGGTTATTTCGCGAGCTGTGACGTCATTCAAGACGCCATGACACTATTCAGCGTTTTCGAGGGAAATATAAATGGCTTTTTTAAAATACAAAATACGTAATGTAAATATTGATTTTTCTTTAAAATATAGTTTTTTTGGGATAAAATAGATATTAAAGTATATAATTAGCCAAGTTTTCAAATTTAGTCAACTAGCCTATTATAAATGAGAGGCAAGGCACGTTAGCCGGAGGAAAGAAATGTCCTAGTGTTGTATGTCATCTAGGGATAGTTATTATAGAAAATAATACACACACATTCCGTCTGTACATGTTTGAAATTGCGGAGAGCTAACTTCAGAGAGGCAAACCACGCTCTCAACGCAGTATGTTTTGTGTAACAATGTGATGTCGCATTACTCACTCGCTGTGTGTAGATGCGCGAGCGCAGCGGCCAGCCCGTGCGCGAGCCGCGCGAACTCTGTCCACGAGAGGGGCGCGCGCTCGAGGCGTGCGCGCAGCGTGCGCGCGCACAGCTCCAGCACGATCAGGTGTTCGCGGCCCCCGGACATCAAAGTGGCTCTGGTATCGCTACCTGGTATACAATATCCAGATTAGTCACCATCAATATCAGCCTATACATGTCCCCACTGCAGGGTCTTTTGTTTTTTTAAATAATGGCTTTAACCAGTGGTTATCTAGCCAATGACGTGTAAAATTAGGTGAACAAATTTTAAGGTTATAAACTATGCCGAAGTTTCTTTAGTTTTCTCAATAAAATGTATAATGTGTACATTTTATCGCTTGTTTTGGATTCTTGACGAGAATTTCAATGGCCAGCGTTGGTTTCAACATTATTCGAAAGAATTCACATGCCGAATGTACTCGACATGATAAACTCTTCGGATCGCGTCGAAACCCTCGCAATTTTGCGTAATTGATACTATAACACCGTCCGTGACACTTTTTGCACTATATCACACCATTATAACACAAAAAACACACATTATTATTAACCAATTAACAAAATTGCAATGAACCACCATTTTTCAAGTTCGCGCCAAGAATCTATGGTTGGTTTGTGTATCGTAGAACTGATGTATGTACACTCGCGAACAAAAATATATATCCACTTTTGAACCATGCCACATTCACCTTTAAGAGACATTTCCCTCAACACACTAGGGACAAGCAAGAGTGAATGTGACATAGTTCCATAAGTGGATACATTGTTTTGTACTCGAGTGTACTAACTCACCGTAGTATCGCAGTATGTTTGGATGTGCTATATGAGGCATCGCGTATATTGCCACCTCCTTCTGCCACGTGGTCGCACTGCTATACAGCTTCACGGCTACTGGAGTCGAGCCCAGGCTGCCTCGCCACACCGACCCGAATTTACCCTGACCTGTGGCAAACATATTTATAGCTACTATTTCTACTAGCTCGGAAAGGCAAGAAAGCCTTTTTTTCGTTTATTCAAAATCTGCGTGGAAAGATTAGATTAGATTATTTATTTCATAGTACCAATTTCAAGATAACACAATAATATATAAAAATGCCAGAGTGCACAATGATCGTCAAAAATATTTACAATAAATTCATCAACAGCCTATATACGTCCCCACTGCTGGGGCTCAGGCCTACCCTCCTACAGAGAGTGTATGGGCCATAGTCCACCACGCGGGCCCAGTGCGGATCGGCGGACTTCACATGCCTTGTTCAAGACATGCAGGTTTCCTCACGATGTTTTCCTTCACCGTTAAGCAATCGGATAATGTACTTGAATTGAAAAACAACTCATAGGTACACGGCTGGATTACAATAAATGTCAAACATTAATTTCAATGTCAAAATAAAATAATAAAATAAATATATAATATTATAGATGCTCAAAATGTATCTTGTATAAAATCTTTTACACTGTAGTATGCCTTGTCCAACAAAAAGTTTTTAGTCGTCGATAAAACGTTTCGTCATTTGTTTCTCCTTTTAGATCGCTGTGTAGACGCTCGTTACTGTAATAGTTTTTTTTTTCGATTAAAAAAAAATTAGTGTATCCTCTTCGATGTATTATACCTAAATGAACAATAAATATGAATAATTAAAAACGAATTTGGTATGGTTCAACTGTTTTCTTTTAATCTGCCATTTTCCTCGCTGTATTGAGATAAGAAATTTGCGTCTTCCGCTCAGCAGCAAAGTTGTTCTGCGTCTCGTGCCTTGAAACCCTCGCTACGCACAGCTTTCTATTTTTGAACCATGAGCGAACCTTCGCTCGCTCATGTTTCAATATGAGAACTAGCGCCAAAGAACAGCTTTGCAGCCTTGCATAACAAAAAACTTTTATTTATATATAAAAAATATGTAAAATGTGTCATTAACTTAAAATAATGTGTAACGCGGAGGAGCGAACTTCCTACCACAGAAATTTATATGCTTAACAAGAAGACCCAGTGCAACGTATAATTTTGTAATTTTTAAGTCTGTGAAAATATTTTTTTAAATTTTTCAAATATTAACTAATAATAAACTATAGGTCTACCGCGCGGGCGAGGACTAAGTTAAGCGGTCGGTCTATAGTATTGTTTTTTTATGTATTCAGCTCAATTCTTGTTATGAAAATTTGTACGTTTTTTTAAAAAAAAAAGGTCTTCCGGAGACAATTTCAATCAATATTTTTTTTCTTCTAAATGGAACAAGTAATTTCTTTGGGGTAAATCCTGAAGTCACAATACACGTATATCACCTACCTATATGTTCTATGAGCGTGAGGTTGTCGACACACAGGAGCCCCGTGGCCAGTCCGTCCGGACCGCTGCCCATCACATCACCTGAAATGATAGGTAACAACAAAATCACCTCAAACATTTCACTGTTGCATATAATCCTACGAGAAACTCTATAATATCTAAGATTACAGACACAGCTCGTCGAGTCAGTGAGCTGAAGCAGGCCACATCGCTCGAGGAACGGATTATTCCAAGTTGAACAATTCTATCAACATTGGATACTCGTCATTTTAATGACAGCATCTCGTGCATTAAAAAGAGATGACAATAGCTACATTTGCACGTCTTGTAACATAGCGCCCCGGTTTTTGACAACTGAAATGTTTGTTAGTTGTCCTGTAGGTTAACTAATGCAGGACTACAGAATTGATTTTTTTCCCAAAAAATGCCGCCATTCGCTTAATTTTGACATATAATTTGCGACAGAGAATGTATATTTATCTCTTATGTCAATTCAATCATGTTAGAAAAGCTAGAATATAGCCATATAATCTATTTGTGACATACTATATTTATGTCGCTGGATGCAGGTGGCTCGGGACCGGACGATGAGGCGTGCCATCCCGGCTGATGATTATGATGATGATATTTATGTACAGTTTTTTTTAGATAGAATATAGATATTAGGTATAGATAGTGAATTGCTTTAAGTACGTAGTATTATATAAGAAACAGTGCGTTACTCGCCAACAAACTGTTTTTCAGTCTGCCGGGAGATAAAGTATTGTAAATTAATGTGTACTTTTGAAAATAAATGCTTTAAAAAAATGTCTGGCGTGTATCGCACGTTTTGGTCCCGACCTAGTTCCTACTAGTTCCAACAGATGGCGCTAATTTTCAAGTACACAAGCATTTCAAGTCTAGGCAAAGGAAGTCTAGGAAGTATGTGCCTCTGAAAGACTCTGTCGTATTATATGTACATACCTTTCTCGACGTCGTCACCCTTGGCCGCTGCTCTGCAGTACAGGTGGTGCAGCAATGCGGCGCCGCAGATGGCGGCCAGCAGCGCCAGCACCGCGGGTATGGTGGCCCGGGAGTAGTTGGTCTCTTGCGCACCCACGTCCGTCGTAGACTCAGCTTGCATCGGTATTACTTCTTCTTGAAGAGATTCTGTAGGGTAAAAAACCGGTCAAGTGTGAGTCGAACTCACGCACCGAGAGTTCCGTACAGTGTGTGAATAATTAACATATTGAAAATTATAGGTAATAGGTATTTTAAGGTAACCATCGAAGAAAGCTCTAACGTCTGAGACCATAATATTTTGCGTGGTATAATGCGAAAGAAAACCGCATGAAAACTCACGTATTCCCAAATATAAGACTGATTCAAATCGATTTTTCCGAGATCAACGGTATTTATATAAATAAATATACAATAAATGCTCGTTTAAAGGTATTGTTAGTTACTCTCTGTAAGAGATTAGGCCTGAGCCCCTGCAGTGGGGACGTATGCGATGATGATAGGTATTAGATTTTTACAGATAAAAAATAAGTACATCAGAAAATATACTCACCAAAATGAGCATTGCACAGTTCCGTGGTGCAGCAACAGAACTTGGTGGCGGGCAGGCGGGGAGTGACGCGCGCGCAGCGGTCACAGCCGGATCTACCTCCGCGCCAGCATCCTGATAGTTACAATAAATAAATATAGTGTGAACTCAACTCAAACTGAACTCTTTAAAAACTAAAAACATGCTTTGGCCACCATCTGGTGGTTTCTGAAGAGTTCCACTTTCTACTTCCTGGCTTCATCATCAGACCCTTATCACCAAGTTTACTACTATTGATGGACTAAACCCGTCAAACCAAAACAAATGAACCCAAACTCGAGGGGTTTACTTTACCAGAGTTCTTCACCTCCACCTTCACCACTCCAGGGTCAGATCAGCTCGATAGTGCCAAATTATTGTATTATCAGCCAAATTACAAAATTTCAAGTCTATACGACATTTCGAAATAGGTTAAAATTAATTTGCTAGATTTGTTTACATACATAGATAGTTACATACTCGTACAACTGAACCTTATAACAAGCAGGTTAAAGTCTCTATTGCATTGAGATTCTACATCAATCAGGATCTGTATTTTAACTGGAATCCAACCAGAATGTACACAAATTATTTTACCATAAGGTTTTTACTCAATAAAAGATTCATACAAAACTTTTACCATAATCTTTTAAATTATAATAGCTGGCTTTGTACAGTAATTACAAAAAAAATGAGACATTGGATTAAATGTTGCAAAATGACTATCATTAACATACAACTTCACAATGAATCACAATTTTCCTTTTTAAACACATTTTTATTATTCTTGTTCAAAGCGCCATCTATGGAGCTGCATAACGGCTATTGTAGCTGACAATAAAGTTGTATGTAAATTATATTTATTTTGAATGTAATTACTTATCAACAACATGTATTACTTCTACTTTCATGTGAAGATGATCAGCAACCCAAATGGTCTTGTATTTTATGCAAATATTAGATAAAATATATTTCTGTTGATATACCCTCGATGTTGATGGATGTCAGAGTCAATGCTGGCTCTGAGAAGAGCTTTTTAGGTATTTGATGCATTTATACTACTTATTTTACGTATATTTATATAATTTTTGACATTTTGAATATTCTTTGATGATCATTGCAATCTCTGACATTTTAATATATTTTTGAGAACTTGTAATTTTTACTAATCTAATGAAGGCCAGCTATTCTATTTTAGATTTTCAGCAGATTATCTGATAAATTTAAAAATAGTTACCGACAAATAGGACATTGGATTATTAAGTTCAAACTGTACCTTGACCTAATACAGTGACATTCCCGTCATTATCCTGATGCCACAATGTGTAGCAGTATGCTCTGGAGTCTGTGCATTGTTCTACTTGAACAGTCTCTCCATTTATGGTAGTCTCTGACAGACGACCGTTGTCTGAAAAATTAATAACAAAATAAGGAACTACATCAATAAAGTTTAAGATAATTTTGTTATCTGTTTATTCTTATACGTTGCTGAGGAAATCGCCCTATGTCAACCGAATCCCCTCGCTGCCAGACTATTCCATGAGACCGGCAACATAAATAGGCTAAGAAGGCATAAAAGCCTTTGAAACAGAAAGAAGATCTGGCAAGGGTCGGATCCTCTATGCAGATATTCTCCGAGCGACACATCTGCTTATAGTTTAATGACTGATCATAGATTTTGATGAGATAAAAAAATCTGTATATTCACAAAAACGATCATGTTTCAGAGAATGGTCTGCAATGTCCATCTGTGGCCTTCAACCAATCTGCCAATGATCATGATTATAGAAAGTTTCTTAGGGGATTAGCGAAGTGGGAAAAAGAGGGAATCAATAGCAGAGGGCCAGGCAAACAAGGCATGTAGCTTGTTTTTTCTTCTGGCATTGACAGGGCAGGACTCTGTAGGAAAGTAGGCCTGAGCCCCAGCTGTGGGGATATATGTAGGCCGTTGTTGATGATGATAGACAGTCCACTGATACCTATTGAAAGATTAGGATCTTACCAAAATTATCATTCTCGACCATCAGCTGTTGATTTCTCTCATCATCGTAGGCGGGGGTGGCACTTATTGCTACGTTATTGGTCTTATACAAACACATTATGGTTGGACCCATGGTTGTTGGTGCTTCTGTAGGTATAAACGCAGCCTTAACTTTGTATTTCTTGACTTCATTAGACACTTTACTCTTTGTATCTGGGCTCTTTTCTTTGTTGTCATCAAATGAGTTTTGTAAAGATTCAGATAAATGATTTCTCTTTTCGTTGTTGTTGTTTATGAACTCACTGGAGTTTGGTATTGAAGAGCGTTTTTTTATTGATTTCAGTTTTAAATTAAGCTGTGAATTCTGCAAGATTTTATTGAAAGGGGTTTTTGACTTCAGATCTTTAGTTATTATCGTTTCACGGTCTACTCGGTTAAAAACAGCATCTAAGTCTACATCTTTTACTTTTTTAATTGTTTTTCCTTCTATATTTAAATTGGATGTGAAATTATGGTTTTCAAGCAGATATGCAACGGATTTAGCTTCAACTTTATTTTCTGATGCTTGTACATCATTGTTTGATATTTCTTGCTCATTAAATTCATTATCATTGTATATGCTTCTTTTGTGAATTGTAGCTTGCTCCTGAGGCCATATATCCTGGTTGTTCCATTGAATAGTCCTTCTGTGATGGTATTTGGTGAATGTACGAACAAAATTCGGTTTGGCGTTGTATATGCTGTTCTTACTGTCTACATCTTGAGGGCGCGATGTGAGCACTTTCGCAGTGAAAATAAACAAAAATAACACAAGGCATTTGATAATAGGCGTAATTCTTTGAGAAATCATTTTTTCCATTATTTTCTTGCTTCTTCTAAGGAAAAATTACATTCCCTCCATGGTAAAAAGGTCGTGTGTGAAGGATATTCGATTCTTTCGGTGTGTAGCTTGTAAGCTGTGCTTATAAGTTGCTTGCATGGGTTTGCTTAGCAACGAACGTAAATGCAGATATTATTGATTTTTTTCACGACATGACAGTGCAGTATTCTATAAGACGACACTTGTATCACCGGTCAGGATGTACGTTCTAATTGTTTTCGCACTGGATCGAGTAATAAATAATTGATAAACCACTAATGAAGCACAATGAACCCAAAATGTTTCCAAATTTATGAACGACCCCAAACTCAGATAAAGCAGAAGTTTATCACTGAATTTAAATTTAATGAACTGTACCTACTACATTGTAGTTTTTATCACACGAATTCACGCACACTTATTTGTTTTATACGTGAAATTAATTAATTTTTGCAAAATGAATCGATGGCGATGTTGACAAAAACATTCATTTCACTGATATTGACCGCGACGTTCCATTCTAGGAATAGGGTCTAATACACTTTTAAATAATCCATCAAATATCTATATTCGATATAAAGACATGTAAACAAACCAATAAATGTGTCAATGTTTGTGTAAACTATTAATAAAATCGAACTGAATTCTCAGCTATTTTATATATTACATAAACGTTTCATTTGCAAATGCTTGTAACGTTTATAAGAAGTAGAATGCGTAGAAAGAAGTGCGACACTTGAAGTAAAACCTCAACAATCACAGTCGAGCGCTGTTTGTGAATAAAGCCGTCAAATCGGTGTCAAAATTCATACCTATTGGCATAGTTCTAAAATTGACCACCAGCAAAACATTTTGTTGTCTTTGCCTGATTAAGGCAAAGACAAAAGGAGGGTAATAATAATTTAATTAATATTTGTATTTATATTATATGTATGTTCCCGTATGCCTATCCTAACTACTCCTAAAAAGTTAAAAGTTGATGGGAGCTACAAAAAGATGATAATTTTATGTCCATGTGTTGTTCAGTACCAACATTAATTGCCCCGACCGACCGTATGAAATTGGTATGAAATATACACTCGGTAGACATTGTAGACCTTCGTAGACATTTGACTTTCTAATATGACGCTGTATTCGAGAAGATGCGTATAGCAAGTACCATATTTATACCGGAACGGATGAACAGTTTCTCACTGTTTCAATAGGTGATAGCACAGGATGCTATCAATCTAGATTCATTTCATATTTTCGAAAATTGCTTGATATGGTAATTTACAATTTATGATTTTAAGCTGACTACCTCGCTGTCGATGCCTTAATAAATTTTTAAAAGTATGTTAAATCTGTCTGTAAGTGTCTGTCAGTCAAGTGTCAATTTTGCTTTGTTAATCAAAATCGGTCGGGCAGGCCGTGGATTTCCATGGGATATTTCCATAATTTTCTTCGATCTATGTGTTTTCAAGTGCTGAAATCGGTATTAAATCAAAATCAATAATTAGACTTTACATCAAATCACTAGTTTTCCTTTAAAAATGTCGTCAACATCGGCCACAGAAGAAATCGACGAGGCGAAGGAAAGAGAGCACTTTCGCGCCGTGGTAAACGCTTTTAAATACTACAAGTAAGTATATTTTCCCGTTTAAAGCTTTCTTTTAACATTCTAGAAGCCTGTGAGATAGTTTTTCATGCAACATTTAATAGCAACACCGTCAAAAATGGTAATTTCATCAACATAGCAACAGGGCTTAGTTAGTCCCCTTCCATACCCTCGTTAACCTATTTAGATATAACAATAGCTTTGTTTACGTCCTTTACACGTGTAGGATTGTGACCTTTATATCCTTATGGCATTAGAACTCGTTTACTAACATTTTTTCAAGGTTATTCTTGAATACTCCAAAACTAAATATAGCACTGTATTTGATCAATTGATTAGTATTTATCTATAAGGAAGTGTAGAAATATTCCTTTAATGACTGTTTTGGTAGAAACTGTAGGTACATCAGCTATCTAAATTATATTTGCTTCAAAGATGATGCAATAGTTCTATTTTATAATAGATTTGTTAGGAGTCGACCACCTAACATGGTTTTATTTATTTTCATTACTTTTAAAATTATCCATACACTTTGCTAGTGACTATGCCTGTGTAGACTACATAATTTATCCCATGGGAATTCAGTTCTAATTCAATGGACCATGATAAAATTAGCCTATGTTCTCCATATTACACACACACACACACACACATTATATAACATAAATTAAAGTTGTCATCAATTGTCATTATCATTATAGATTACAATTTACTCAGAATTATTTACTTATTTTTACAAGACTACTAGAATCATCCATACTTTTTACTTACAATGTGTAACACTCCTTAATGAATGTTAAACATTATTTAATTCCAGACTGTGCAGCTTGGACCGCATCCATAAATCGGAGAAAATCATCAAATCTCTCCCATCCAATCACCAACGCCGGCTAGAAAAATACGCCACTTTCCTAGCTATGTTCAAAAAGTGTCTGGACGTCAACAACAGTATCGTTCACATGATCATCAAGGACGTAGACACCATGTTTGAGAATGTGGATCACAGTGACAACGGAACCAATGGAACTGAGAGCTTCGGGTGTGACTACAACAACTGTGAGGTTGCCTCGCAGAAGCAGCATAAAATGCAGCATGATGTTGAGAAGGTCAGCGTTTGGAAATACGTACATTCATTTGTTATGTTTTTATTATTGTGGAGTATGGACGTTCACCGTCTCCCACTGATCCGCGATACCTCACCTCCCCCTTACCCATAAATGAATCGTCATTAAACGATCATCGATCACTGAACGACACATGCCTGTACACAAACGTCACCCGTTTGATATTATTGAATACAGTGTCATCGATTCGATAGATCGGCGACTTCCATCCCCTCACACACAATGGCCAACACATGGCTAAGTGTGGACACCACCCTGATAAAAAAAAAGTGCCATCGATTAAACTGTTTAACTATCACCAGTGACAGGTGGTGCTTCCAACAGATTTAAAATTGATTGTTTGTTTGTCCTTTTAGGTTCAGTCGGTCCTGAAGAACATCGTGCGAGACTGGAGCACGAGCGGAGCTGCAGAGAGGGACCAGTGCTACAAACCTATCCTGGACGAGATGGAAGAGCTCTATCCACCTGACGAATACAGGTTGGGACATTATCTTTTAGGTGACATCTCCATGGATGAGAGAATTGCGGCGACAGTCTCGCTGTGTCATCAAATTCTGTATGGGACTGTCTCCACAGTAGACACGTAGTCCAGGGAGAAATAAAACTTCCGTTTTTTTTAAAAAAGAAGAATTAAAAATTCTTTGAATTGAAAAAATTGAAAAAAAAATTGAAAATTCCATACATGCTTGACCTCAATCTCAATGGTCAACTCAAATGGTCCATTAGTGAAAATGAGATGATCCAGTAGTGACAGTAAAATGATTGTATTCCATGGTTCAGTAGTGACAGTAAAATGATTGTATTCCATGGTCCAGTAGTGACAGTAAAATGATTGTATTCCATGGTTCAGTAGTGACAGTAAAATGATTGTATTCCATGGTTCAGTAGTGACAGTAAAATGATTGTATTCCATGGTCCAGTAGTGACAGTAAAATGATTGTATTCCATGGTCCAGTAGTGACAGTAAAATGATTGTATTCCATGGTTCAGTAGTGAATATACAATGTTTGTGCATTGTGCAGTGATCGGAAACGTATCAAGGTGCTGGTTCCCGGGGCGGGACTGGGCCGCCTCGCGTGGGAGATAGCGGCGCGCGGGTACACCTGCCAGGGGAACGAGTTCTCACTGTTTATGCTGTTCGCAAGCAACTTCATACTCAACAGGTGCTCGGAGGTGAGTTACGTACCCCAGAGCTTTATAATGTTGTTAATATATTACATACTAATATTATATTATTCAATTTATGTATGAATGATAGAAATCATTACCATCGCCTTTTCGGTGAAGGAAAACATCGTGAGGAAACTTGCGCACACCTGAGAAGAAATTCAAAGGTGTCTGTGAAGTCCGCTAATCCGCACTGGTCCCGCGTGGTGTACTATGTCCCATACACTCTCTGTATGAGCTGTTGATGATGATTATAAACTAAATTATATTAAGGGACTTTAAATGGATGGATAGATGACACCATGGTAGCAAAATTTAACTGTCAAATGTAGAAATTCAAAGCAAAGAGTCAATATACTAAACTCCTCGATGCAAAGCCATTAAAAGCCTACTTTCGTGCACTGCTGTGTAAATAAATCTGTCAAAGTTGTTAACAAGGCTTTTGGAGGAATTAATGGGACAGATTAATTTCAATTTAATTTTTCAATCAATTTATTTAATTCGTAAAACTTAGGTTGAGGTACAGTTGGAACTGATATATAAACAGATCGGCTAAGTTTTGCCCTGTGATTGGCGTACGAAAGTTGTTTTTTACAAATATAAAGTTTACATAACATACAAAATACAAATATAACAATAAATAAGATATCAAATTTCAATGTCAAGTGCTTAGTAATTAATTATACAATGTCAGAATACTAAGAATAATTTACACGTCATTCAAAAAATCTTTGACATCATAGTAACCTTTTTCGAGCTCTTCCGCGACATCTATTGAGTCTTTACTCAACTTACAAACTTCTCTGAAAGGCCCTCATTGAAATTTCCTTTTGTTTTTTTAGGTAACCAATCAAAGCATTATTTTACATTAAAAGCGCTTCAATATATGTTTTCAGTTTTGTTAGAGATTATAACGTACGTACGTATACCTATAGTAAATTCCTGATATATTAGTGGTACGATATTATTTATGAAGTGTTTCTCCCAGGCGAACAAATACACAGTTCACCCGTGGGTGCATCAATACGTGAACAACTTGTCATGCACGCACCAGCTGCAGGCGGCCACGTTCCCCGACGTGACGCCCGCTCGCGGAGCCGCCGGACCACACTTCTCCATGACCGCCGGAGACTTCCTTAAGGTATCAAAACGATGCATACAGTAAACAAACATGTCTAAGTGATGGATCACGATATTACTCGACCGCGTACTGTTGCATCACTCATTACTCGATCAACTTAAACATTACGCATCACTCATGGCATTACGAGCGCATGGCTTTGTTCTGCACCGCTCACTCGCATCTAGCGCGGCGCGAGCGAGAGGGCGCGCTGCGCGTGCTCGTATCCTCCTATAGAACTACAAGGACGGATAGAACGCGCATATGTTACTGAAATGTAACCGTATTACTAGAACGATAAGGATTACATTCTATTTTCACAGTTCCGAGAACGTGATGTTTAGAGAGAGCATGGCAGTACAAACATTACAATAGCAAAAGAGCTGTCGCATGACAGCGCACGGCGCGCATCTCCTGTGATGTTTAGAGTGATGTGTAATAGTACGCTGTAATGTTACGCGGCACGGAACTTAATGACATATCACATTACTTTAAGAAGCATTGTTTTGTGCATGTCTAGAATACAGTACGTGAACAATGTATTGTTATCACTTTAACTGCAGGTGGCCAGGGCGTGACGTGAATGACTGAACACCCCCGCCCCCCGCGCTGCGCATCAATGCTACTTTTTGTGCCATAGTTCCCGGCTAACATCTTGAACATGAGTTCGCGCATCCCGGGTGACGAGAGGGGTACAAGGGGTGACTGTTCAGCCAATCACGCGCCTTAACGCGTTTGAAATGACATTACCCTCCCGCGCCCCGCCAAAGAGACCCAAAACGCGTAAACTGCGCAGTTCGGTGTTGTAATGATTATTTATTATGAATACATTTAGGCTAATATACTAGAGGTACTTACATACGTGCTATCCCTTGTGTACATACTTGAATATATTACGTATTTTTTCTATCTATTACCTCAGCAGTCGATATCATTTTCCAATATGTTTACAATATGTTCTCTGGTACAGAGAAGTCAAAGTGCAAACCCATGAGACATTTGGTAACTGTACACTTGTTTCAGGTATACACAGAAACAGATGAGTGGACTTGTGTGGCTTCCTGCTTCTTCATAGACTGTGCTCCCAACGTGATAGAGTTCATAGAGAGGATATACAGCATACTTCAGCCCGGGGGTTTCTGGATCAACCTCGGCCCGCTACTGTATCACTACAGGTAAACAACGCGACAGAGTTCATGGAATTCGGATGACCTATAATAATTTGGCACCGTCGAGCTGATCTGACCTTATAGACGAATTCTTCAATGGGTTAACCCTTCGAGTTTAGGATCCGTTTGTTTTGATGAAGCCAACACATTCCACTTGGCGACGAGGGTCTCTCCTTTGGCTACTAGTAAACCCCTTGAGCCTGGGATTATTATGTTTGTTTTGACTTTTAAGTTTTAGTTCATTACTGATAAAAGCGTGTTTAGTTTAGCTCCCCCAATTTACCCCATGTTCTTCCGTCTTTTGCTTCCCTAATTCAGTCACGTCCAACAACCTGTAAGAAGATATATTACCACCTGTTTTTGGTCTACCCGTCTTCCTTTATTACCACCAGTATCTACTAGTCTGTCAATTCATGCAATATGTATTTTTTCAGTGACATGCCGTCAGAGAGCAGTATAGAGCCGCCGTATGACATTCTTTTGGAGATTATTAGAGATGTAGGATTCGATATACTGGTAAGATAGTTTTTTTATGCAAAACTTTACTCAATACCTTTTGCCGACAAATGTTTTCAATTTTATTTAGCCCTAGTAATTGTGGTTCTGTCGGAGGATGCGAGCCCGCGCAGCGCTCCCTCTCGCTCACGCCGCGTTAGGTGCGAGTGAGCGGTGCAGAGCGAAGGCATGCGCGCGGCATGCCATGAGTAATGCATGATGTTTGAGATGGTCGGGTGATGTGTAATGCAACAGCTTTGAGTACTTTGCGTTACGTTTTCGTTACGCGTTATAATAATATACTGGTTATTTAAATCAATTCAAGCGAATGATAAAAATATAGTTATAATACAATAATTAAAAGTATTTATTCAAATTCAAATCATTTTATTGTGACACACAGGTTATAAATACATGATGTTAAAATTTAAAAAATAGTACTCCGTGGTCTACCAGCTGGCATACAATATTTCTAACATAATTCTCCGTCAATAATATAATATACAATAATGTTATTTTCCAAAAATTGTTACATTTCACTGATAAGATATGTGCGTGTGTGGTGTGAGAGGGCGTGTGGTATGAGAGCTGAGAAGACGAGAATCATACCCAAGGAAGGAGAAACCTGAGTTTTGGATACTATTCTCGTCTCCCGCTACAGCTTTATCAGTATCGTTAACCTTATAAGGAGCAATATAACTCATTCTGGCCGAGGCTGTGTGATGGGTACAGTGAGATGTTGTGTGATGGAAGGTGCAAATGTGTGTGATTTGTGATAATGTGTGGTGTGTTTTTGAGTGTTAATTTTTTTAAGTCTTTACTGCCTCTGCCTTTACCTCCCAAAGTAACCGCGTTCTAAGGTACATAGTCTCTGATCGTTCTTACCTGTATTGAGCAAATGCGCAGAGAAACTCTCTGCTTTTACGAAATAACGAAGGGGCTCTTGGGACGACCCCTCGCGGGCTCTTGCTCTATAGAGTGATTGATGTCGATTTATAGAAGTTGATTTTCATTTTAAGTTTTTCTTCTTCTCTATTTGAGCCTTTTCGTTAGAAAAGAGGATAAACATTAATATACATTTTAACTTTTTTTAAACCCTGCTTTAATGCGAATTGTAGTCGATCGTGAATTGAGTCGTATGCGACGATGCTATGTCACATGACACAACAATGGCGCTCATGGCACGTTTGTCGGCGCTTTTTGTTCGATCTTGTATTTATTTTATTTTATTTTATAGGTTGCCAACGCAGCATACATCATTCAAAGCAATTACACACACATACACACAAATTCAGTTCTAAATGCTGCCGCAATTACAGGCAACTACGGCTTACACAAAAAAAAGCATCTGAATTTTAATATTAAAATAACATTTAAAAAGTGTGCCTCAAATTACAAACCGTATACACTAAATATTTTACGGTTATGGTAATACTTCGTAATGCTGACAATATTAATATTCCTAAGTCTAGAACAAATTATGGCAGAAGTAATATAACGTGTATGGGAGCGAAAATATTTAACGGACTACCAAAAGAGATAAAAGAATCGAAAAATTTAAATATTTTCAAAAAACAACTTAAAACTTACATTACTTCATAGCTCCTAATCCGACCCTGTTCAATTGGCCGCTGCTATGCAATGCCCGAGCTAATACCCGCCGACTGTTTTATTTTGCGTCTTGTTTATTTTTTGTGTATGTACCTACCCACTAATATTAAGAATATTATTTACTGTTAATCTATTTGCTCTAGTTCTAAGTTCTCATTAAGTGAAATGTAATTTTATTTCTTTTGAGAATAAATATCTTTAACCACATTGTTGGACATAAGCGTCCGTCTGATCGCCAGGTCAGATGAGGTGATCTGCCATCATCATTACGCTTGTCAGACGGATTGGTGATCGCAGTAAGCCGTTGTTGTTACAGAGGTCATTTATCTCTTGAATATTTTCCCTTAGTCGCCTTTAGCGACTTGGCTGAATGCATTGAGTGGTTTTGTACTAACGCGGAGACAGTACTTGTCGTTTATTTAATGAATATCGTTTACAGAAAGAGCAGACCGGAATGAAGACGAAATACGCACAAAATCCCAACTCCATGATGCAACATGAGTATAATTCTGTTTTCTTTGTGTGCAGAAAGCCATATAGTATGTAGAGATTTAGATCAAACATTGGTTACAGCAAAAGTAATGACGTATCTGAAGTTAGCAAAAAATATTATAAGAATACCTAACTTCAGACGCGCCGTTAAGTTTGAGGCGAAGTTTTTACAGTTGGAAGCCACTGAAGTTGAAATAAACAGCCAATAGAAGTGCGTGCTATTGTGACATTGACGCCGACCTTGCTACCTTTCATACCGGATCACAATAACACTGCTTGGCGGCAGACTTAGGTAACATTGTGGTTGCTAGCATGGTGGACATAGAAAATGTCCTACCACCAACCAAAACGAGTACCGATACCCCACTAAGAATCGAACCTGGGACGAGATTGTTAGTAAATATAATGTAATTGACATTTCGAATATCATGAAACATGATTAGTCAATTATCATGCGGTTAGATAAGAAGAAAGGTAGCCAGACGTAAATGTATGAAGATAGTAGAAGACAGAGTTTAATGGTGGACATTGGGATCGGGATATTTCCAGAAGCGGACCGTTCTTGATGTCAAGAAAAGATTTAAAAAGATAGGATAAATATTTGAACATTGTATATGTGATGACTGTAAGAAAATGTAGGCACTTCTATTGGCATGTATTATCGATTTCTGTGACTGAATTCATTAGATTAACCAATGTGTTTTTTCTAAGATTGAAATAATATTATTGTATTACACGGCAAAATATCAAGACACTAAAATGTAGCAAATTCTCTACAAAGAGGGCTTTGACGAAAATTGACGCCACTGTGTCAAGTGGTCACCCATATCAGAAATATGTACCTTTTCTCTTTTTTATAAGGTACTTCTCTCTTATGAACTAAAGTGTATAAGACAAATAGAAGTACATATCATCATTATCAGTCGGGAAACGTCCACTGCTGGACATAGTCGTCCTCCATGTTATAGTTCCCGGCAAACAACTTGTAGAAAAATGGGCATAGTGGGAATGAGATGAAATTTGATAGATTTTCGTAATTTGATGTGCTGCCGAGTACCATCGCGGTCAGAACATGTTTATCGATTTCCAACGTGAGTTTGTTTATCATATCTCGTCCAATAAGGTAGATTATAATTATCTTAATATATAAAACAGTCGGGTTTGTTCGAACACTTATAACTCGAGAACGGCTGGGTCGATTTTCATGGTTTTTTTCTTTTTTTATTTGTCTACGTCCCGAATAGCATATTAAGACATGGGAATTCAGCCAAAAAATCATTTGTTGATTTTACCAAAATGTGCTAAATCAATTCCGATAAAATTTATATGGCATTACCTCTGCAGTATGATTGTGTTACATCGAATCTCCTTTCTTGAAATCGGTTGAAAAGTGTTATATGTTTTATATTAATGATACTCTTTCCCCGACATTACAATCAGATGTCCTATTTTTAGATAATATACAGAGCCAACTATCCTATTTTAAAAGATTTTGGTAAAATACATACATTATGAATTTGTTATCGTGCGAATCATTTTCGAAGTGTTGAACACTTTCTGACCGCGACAGTACATATAAATTCTTTGGATCAAAACCGGACAATGACTGCGGGTAGTTAGATATGTATATTGCATGTTACATAATAAATAGAAACATAGATATACATACATGTTGTATTTATATATTATATTTAAACGTAATGTAGCTGATAGGTTGGAAAGACTAAAACAATGTTGTGAGACGGAGTTACTTGATGGCTCTAATATGTGAGAACTGTTATAAAGCAGCTTTGATGGTGGGTATTCTTAGAACTTATGTATATACAACGTGTACAAAAAAGGAGTGATAAAACTTTAGTGCGGTATATGTTAGGTAAGGTTTTACCTTTGGAGCGGTAGTAAACATCTGTAAACCGAATCTGGAGAAAAACGAATTTAAAATATTGACTAAAATTTTTGAATTTCATCCCTATCCTAGTTCTACATGTGTCAATAACCCCTAAAACCAAAGAGAAGGTCTGAGATCATTGACCCCAGTGCTAGCGTTGGTAAACAAACATTTAGGGTTGTCAAAAATTACGACGTTACACCTATGAAAGAAAAATGTATGGAAATTTAAACTAACCTTTACAACGCTGCTACTTTCACAGTGTATTCTATACAAGGGATATATACACACCTTTAAGTATTATCACTCCTTTTTTGTACACGTTGTATAACATAATTTTATTTATTAGATAGGATTTCGTTTCACCATACTCTCACCTGATGTGGTTTAGGATGAACACAGTCTATCCATTCTTGCTACGAAGACATCTAGGGGCATGTTTCATATAAATACAATTCGTTATGAACTGACAATTGTCATGTCATTTTCGCCAATAGCGCCCGTTGATTGGTTTATAAGTCGAAAATGGCTGACATTTGCAAGTTTATTACGAATTGTGTTTCTATGAAACAGGCCCCAGGTTGATTTCTCAAATCATTTTGTCATATAAATGTTTTACCACTGGCGAAGTTGCGTTTGTTGTTGGTGAAAGGGAGTGGCGTTCGTATACAAAAATTGATGCATATTGCCACGCCAATGAAAAATTAATTTTATGATACAAATCTAACGAGTCTTTGGTAACGGGATTATGTTTAACGTGAAATGAATGAAATAGGCAATTGATTTTATCTGAATAGTATGTATGTTAGCTCAATGTCTTGATCTATCAAATTAATTATGAATTTCATTTATTTGCCGTAAATATTAATTAAGTTCGCTAACATTTGTTAAATTTTTCGCATAAAATATTTTTTTGTAATCCTGGTAATGTGGCACCAACTTTTATGAACGCCACCGTACGCAACCATCTTTAATAATACTGTAATGTATGTATTATTTAATTATGCCGTCTTGCAACACACAATAGTTTAAAAAATACAAATTGTCCATTAAAGAGTATTTTAAATTTAAGGGACTTAAACGGCCTTTGCTATACTTTTATGGACGCATATTGATGTAAATTTATCACAAAATGTTGGTCTCACACGCAAGTATTAAGTAAGATGTACTGATTTAGTTTACAAATTAGTTATTAATATGCAGTTAATAAGGCAAAAATACCGATACAAGGGTTATTGTAATAAATATTGATAATAAACAAGAACATATTTCTTAATATTTTTACACGACGCGTTTTATAATTCTTCAATTTCAATCCTTTAAAATGTTGATGACGTCATATGGGTAAGTGTGCACTGTGACATGGCTTTGGTATATTTGCAATGGAAGAAATGCCACGTATGTTTAATATAAAAATACTGTTACGTGTGATTTTGTGCAAAAAAAGTGGCACAGACGGTATTTTGCATACGAATAAGCAAATGTGTGAAGGCTTTGCTAGTTTTGTTCGAAATGAATGAAATTTCAGGGACGTTGGTTCTTGCGAAGTATATGTTTTTGAATATTGATGGAATCACGGCTCACCGTTGTAATTTTTCCAAAAATTCTAGCGCCAAAATGTACACATACATTTTATCTGAAATGAATGGATAAGGAAGGAAAAATAAACTAAAGACATGTCTGAAAGATCTAACGATCATTGCGCCCTCTGAAAAGGCGTAGTGAGAAAAAGAAAGCATTGGGTACCCCATTTTGATTTTCATGACGTCAGATTACTGTGAACGTCATATTGGCAGGATGCACTAATTGATTATTTTTAACCATTAGATTATTTGTGACGTATATTGGCAAGTGTGCATTTTGATTTTTTCGTGCCGTCACATTTGTCAGTCTGGCATCATTGGTAACGTCACAAGTTCACAACTACAAAGTCTATGTATTTGGAAGAGTCATTCTGCTAAAAAGGAGGGATGAAAATTAACTACGGAAGCCATTGATTTTAGTGACGTCAGCCGCATGCGTGGGTTAGCGCACGTGATCTGCCCAGAATGCTGTCATTTTTTATTCAAAACAAGGAATTATGAAACAAACAAAAAAATCATCATCGTTTTTTCGACCGAATTGTGAAAATTGTAGATAGTTAATTACAAGTTTCAGAATTGTGTAGTATTGTATTAACATGCATAAAAATTATTTGATAATAAAAATCGCTCAAAAAAACCTGGTCAAGAGTTCGAGAGATTTCTTATGCGCTATTTTTATGGATGAATAATCGAAACGAAAACATCGTGCCGTCGAATTCTATATAAACTCTACGGGACTAACTCCACGCTAAATGTTTCTAAATATCGCTGACGAACTTATCGTTGTACCGTGGAGTTTTAACTATGTTACTCGTATGATGAGATTGTAGCGATAATCTCGTCCGTGGAGAAAGCGCCTTAGAGATCTTTCAAAAGAGCAGCTATCATGAAAAGAATGATTTACTAAACTCACTTTCCTACTCAATAATTTAGTATTGATTTTTTTATGTCCACAAAGAGATAAAAATAAACTGTATATTGGATAAATCTTGTTATTTTATTGTCTAAGAATCAGGAGGTCCCAGGTTCGATTCACAGTGGAGTACTTGTCGTTATTCGGGTATTAAAATATTTGAGTAAAACATACAGTCTGTCATAGGGAAGCCGTGTGCGACAGGTGTAGGCTCTCTCTTTCTCTATGGATGTAGGTAACATAACCAATAGATTTTTGAAACATGTTGGCTTTACTAAGTAGCATAGTATTAAACTTTTATCGTCGAAATTGACTGAAGTTTCAGGCAGACTCACATCAACGATGAGAAAGACCGAATGAATAAAGACACAATACATTCAATCCGTCAAAGTTTTATTCAAATACTGCACAAAGTATCTACCAATTGTATTCGCGGGTACGTTAGAATGGTTCATCTTGGCATACGTCAAGAACTGCCTGCGCAGTCGCAGCAGCTTCTGAGGATTCACATCCTGTATGAACCCTGAATCCAGAACGCATCCTGGATAGTCTGGAAACTTCACCACATCCATATGCAATTGCTTCCCTTCGAGGATCTGTTTTGATATCGCTTGAGTCACTTTATCCAGCTCGTATAAGAAGTTGTTTGATGTTAAGGGAGGCTGAAAATCAGTGTTTTTGTATATTGCATTGAACACAGAATGGAATAAGTGGTTGGAAATATTAAAAAGGTACTGCACGAAATTTGTAAATTAAAGTCACTACTATTATGCACTGAATTAGTTTTTTTTATATATTGAAGATAGACCAACACTTGACCTCAATCTCACCTGATGGTAAGTGACGATGAGGTCGACGATGTTACGTGTTGGTCTAGAAGGTTGTTATTGTAAGGTTGTAAGTTAAATACATTACGTTAAGACAGGGTTTTCTCTATCACAACCAAGTCAGATCAACTTCCCGTTGGGATAGTGAATACCCCTTGGTCTCCTGATGAAAGTAAAGGTGTTTGGTCGCGATGGGTGGAAGTGGGTGGTTGTGGGTGGCAAAAATTTGAAAAACCTGACCTTGTCTAACTTGGTAGGTAAGGTAAGGTTAAGTTGGCTAAGGTTGCTGAGTTTCATACTAAATGTCTGTTGACATAATTTTTTATAATAGAATAGCTGGATTTGTGCAGTGATTATCTAAGAATAGGAGATTGGATTGTGATGTCACGAAATGAGTATCATAAACATACAACTTCACAGTGATTCACAATTTACATTTTTACGCAATTTTTATTATTATTGTTCAAAGCGCCATCTATGAACCATTAGCTGCGTAACTGCTATTGTAGCTAACTATAAAGTCGTAAATTAATGATATTTATTACGCGATACTATAATTTTATCTCCTATTTTTAGGTAGTTACTTATCAAAGCCAGCTATTCTATTTTCAAAGATTATGGCAACAGAAATTTAGCATGGAAGCATTCGGAGAGGGATCCCGTTAAGCAGCTGGGACAGACATATGTTAGTGAGCATCAACTTATAAAGAGTTCTGTTTTGTTATCAGATCTATGGGAGCATAAATGTATTTGTTACGTGACTTGTTTACTTACATTCTGTGTGCTCATGTTGGGGGGTGGAGGTTTCTTCTCGAATAGCACAGAATATACTGCGTCCAAGTCTAGGATATCTGTAGGTTGAACTGTGAACAACGGACTGTCCCATCTGTTGCTACCGATTGGTTCCTCAAACCTAAAATCCAGACACCATATGAAAATTAGAATATTTTAGCTTGAAGCTTCTACATCAACTTGCTTCTATGCTACAGTCTTTCCCCACTTACCAAAATAAAAGCCAAATGCAGTCCCATTCTACACTACTAATATAGTTACATGGATGTGTAAAGAATATACGGATTCAACCTTGTCGAATAATGCTTAAGGCCAACAAAAATACACACACATATATAAATGACAATGACAGCCACTGCATATTTACAGTCGAGTGTCTGATCCATCAATGTACTTTTGTTTAGTGCCCCTTGTGTATAACAAAAGTGTCTGACCTAGTTGCTTTATGTGTTTAGTGGATCAGTGACACGGCCCCTGGATGTTCTGATCTATGGAATATGTTTTGGATTTACATATAGGATTCTTTTTATTCCAGTAAAATGGACTCCAAAGTCATGGGCAAAAGGTGGTTGTTAATAAAATTAAAAGACATACCTTAATCTTGTCAAAGCATCAAATACTTCCTCACTGTATGGTTCACATATTCTATCTCCTTCAACCTCGCTCTTTTCCTTATTTTCTATCCTTTTCTGATTGTCTTCCCAAGCTTCTTGATGGTTTCGTATCGTGTATACAGTGCACTGGGTTGATTTTGATGCTTTAGATGCACAATACAGCTCATAGCGGTAGCCTGGAAATTTTAAAGTTTGTGTTTTATACAAATCAAACGGAACAGTTGTTTTCTAAGAAATATACTTTGATTTGATAGTAAATTAGGTTAAAATGACTTCTTAATTAGATCTACAATTGTAGTGGAAGATGTCAGCAGTATGGCAGAAATAATGACTTATCATTCATCCTAACCGATATTCACATATCTTTTGTCTCTTATGTTTCCTTCTATATATTCTAAATGAAGATGACACTCTGAGCAAAACTGCTCCTTACCTCACATAAAGATTCCATTTTATACTTCCTCCTATCTTTAAGCTGTTTTCGTCCCTCTTCAGAAAACTTATTTATAAAATTAGCACCCCCTTTAGTGAACACGAACATTTCTTTGTATATATCTACGTATTCTTCTAAGTTCTATTATTGTTTATTATTTCGTTACTGTCGACGATCTTTTTATC
Source organism: Carcina quercana (assembly GCA_910589575.2). Lineage (NCBI taxonomy): Eukaryota > Metazoa > Arthropoda > Insecta > Lepidoptera > Depressariidae > Carcina > Carcina quercana. Next base: position 1,360,283 of record OU342454.1, on the reverse strand, counting down.
TACCTTGTTTCATGCTTGTCATACATATTTGATGGAATAAACATTAAATGCACTTAACCTTACTTTTACAATTTACCTTTTATATAGTTACTCCCGTCCAAAATAACCACATTATCCGTCCCGACCAGTCGAATTACATCAGATTTCAGATATCCTCTGATTCTTTTTTCTTTCTGAGAGTCTAAATATGCCGAATTCTTGTCGTAACCCAACTTCAAAATAGTTTCGTCTTCCGATATAATTTCAACATGTTTTTGATGTTTTTTCTCGAAAAACTCTTTGAGTTCAAAAGCTCTTGTTGTTTTTCCACTTACTGGTGTGCCACAAATTATTATTAACGGCATTTTTTAAATTAATTTTTACAATTGAAAATGATAAAGAATCTAGCAACAGCTGAAATTTTTTGACTTTGACAATGACAGTTTGTTTTTTACTATCCAACAAGGCAATATATGTACACGATACAGACAGTTTTAGTGTTCCTTTATATCTTTTCACACAGGACGGACAGTTATGGCCGACACAAATGTCGTGATATCGGTTCATATTTCCATAAATCAAACGAATGACGTTTGTATACACGCATATGTGTGGTTGCCACGTAGAGGAAGGACAAACTCACATTCGCATTTTTAATATTAGCATGTATATGTAGAATAAAATGTCACATAAATCTTGACATGATTATCAACAAACCTCACACAATCCACTGTGCCATATTTGGTGGTCAGCACAGAGGTCATTTGTTCATATTTGGTAAATCTTACAACAGCATCGATTTTATCTATTTATTAACTTCAAAAGTAGATTGTTTATACACTCGAAGTAGGCGTAAAGGTAAACAAGAGTTAGGAACTTATCAGTCAGTCCATCAGCGAGCCAAGGTATGTATTTGGAAACAAAATTATGTTATTATATATTTTTGTATTGAAATTTATTGAGCGCTTTTTGAGAAAATCAACAAAAACCAAATATGTATTAATTCCACTTCTAAGGGTGGACATTTTAGGGGATGATTGCTGCAGACTTTTACGGCATTTGAAGTCGAGTTTTAATTCTTTTTGAACCCGTTAATTAATACAGTTATGTAACCAGGAACCTCAGCCTATATAATATTTATTGATTTCAGATAATGTCACATTACAACCAGTCTATATACATAACTAGCGGCCCGCCCCGGCTTCGCACGTGTGGACATTTATTTTGGCATAAACGTAGAGTAAATGCAACTCTTTCTAGATCATTACAGAAATTTTCAGAACATTCCATAAGTTCTCATGTTAACTTCTTCGCTCATGTGAAATTCATATGAGTTAGACAAGGACAGATATTTATATTTCACATTTTTGCCACCTACAACCACCCACTTCCACCCATCGCGACCAAACTCCCTTACTTTCATCAGAAGACCAAGGGGTATTCACTACCCCAACGGGAAGTTGATCGGAGTTGGTGGTGATAGAGAAAACTCAGTCTTAACGTACTAACATTAGCTTTATATTATAAGATTAATAGATTATCTTATCGTAGATTAGTAATAACACAAAAACATTAAGAACGCGGATCGATCTGGTCCCAGTCCAAAGGTACCTATGCATGACACTTGCAGCATTCCAACGGAGATACTTTGGACCAGAAAAATTATTATACTTGTATTTCTCATCATCATCATCCCAGAAACTTAACTTCTGGACATAGGCCTCCTCCATGGTATACCACTTACATACAGAGGACATTATTTATGTCCAAATATTGGGCTATTTAACTATCGCCATGTCATCATCAGGTGTCTCGGGATCGGTCGATGTGGCGTACCATGAAGGAGGCATATATCCAGCATTGTAATGTTGTGATTCGGTAATTATTGACAAGACTTCCAGGTTCACTCTTCGAAGCTATGGTTTTACCGTCACGTGTCTAGAAAACGCAGGTAGGTACGCAGATATTTTCTTCGGCCTCAATTTGACTATTGCAAGATTGTGAAAAAAGCTCTGGCACGTGACGTATTATATCGACTCACTGTTAAAGTAAATGAGAAGAGAAACAAAGAAAATCCAGTGTCAACTCGCAAGCGTGTCCAACAAAAAGAATGTGCCATTATAATAATCGATCACGTGACCTTAGCTCGGACACATCAATGTCGGGCGACGGGACTGCGCGCGCGCCGAAGAAAGTGAACGCAGCGAGGACGGTTGGCCAACATAGCTCGCAATTAGACGCACAGCCAGTGACAAAATCATTAGAAACCAATTTAACACTTGAGTACATTTGTTTCTTACAGAATGCATTTAAACATATTGAATACGATAGTAAAAACAAGATTTGTATCTAACTGTATTTAATTGTACAAAATAATTCTTTTCGTACTAAGTGACAGCGTCAAATGTCATTTTATTAACGCCATCTTTGTTTTCAACGTCAAGTCTTACCTGTTTCGTGCGTTTTATATGTTTTTGTACAAGTAAACTTAACCAAATCATACAAAAATGTTAACTAAATCACTTTTATTTGATAATGGCCTTTTAAAATTATAAGTGTACAAGACCAGGCCTTGGCACCATACATTCGCGGAACGTGTCATTTTTAAAAGCTTTTATTTAACTTGCAATGTTTGTATGTATGTATGTATGTATGTATGTATGTATGTATGTATGTATGTATGTATGTATGTATGTATGTATGTATGTATGTATGTTCGGGTCAAATCTTGCAAGCTGAATTAGAAGCACTTCCTCTTATCCTAGGGAGTTGAAATTTTGTACGTTGGTTCAGTTCCGATGACAATGCGTTTTTTTGGTACTATCGAGCTGGTCTGATGCTGGAGTCAGGAGGAATAAAGAGAAACTCTTCAATGGGCCCCTCGAATTCGGGCTCATCTCAAAATCAGAATACCAGGCTGACATAAGTGCAAGGGAGCGTGCTATATCGTTTCTATATATCGTATCGTAGCGCAGGTTGATTCCTAACAAACTACTAAAAATCATTTGAAGTACCAGGTTATCAGAAACGGAAGAAGTTTTGATTTAGCTCACATGACATGTTACGGCGCGGGTTATTCTACCAATGAGAACGCGTAGCTCCTGTCACTTTTTTTATAAATCTAAATAGATTCAATTGCTTTAGACTTTTTACTTGAAGAGTGTTTTAGATTCAAAATGCTATTTGTCTCTTTTTGGCCCGAGGGAATGAAAGAGTAACCACATAATCAAATCAAGTCGTGATAAACGTGAACGGGCGGTATAGTAGGTGCATTATGTCAATACCTAATCTGTGCAAAGTCTGTGATTATATCCTCTGTGCAAATGCTGAATGTTATACATAAAGGCCATAAATTGGCCTTAAATGTCAAAAATACAACTAAAAAGAGTGTGTTTATGTTCTTTTGGCAATGGTTTTCTTAATATTTTTAAGACAAGATAGTGTCACTCAATTGAGGCTGGACAAGGCAGCATATGCAATAATCATCGGCTGCAGAAGTCCACTGTTGGACATGAGTCTCCCTGTTATGGCGCGCCCACACATGCACGGTGATAGGGCCGAGCCACTTGCATCCAGTGACTACTCGCGAGCTTAACTAGGTCATCGGTCCTGGTCTGATGCTGGAGCCAGGAGAAATAAAGAAGAACTTTTCAATGATCCCTCAAATACGGGCTGGGCTCATCTTAATTCCAGAATACCACGTTGACATAGTGCACCGGAGCGTGCAATATCGTTTTTGTAGCGCAGGTTAATTTCCTACCAAACTATTGAAAAATCATTTGTATATATATATAATACTTGTGCTCAGAAAGTGTTACGTTTCATAGCTTTTTTGCGTGCTAAAAGTTCGTGATTTCAGAAGGTTGTCTTAAAAACGCAAGGCAAGCGTGCGTTTTTCTTATTAACTGAACGAATGTTTTCATTCAAAAATCAAAACTAGTATTTTTGCCTAGTCACTGGGCAGTATGTGCAACACACTCTTGGCCACAATCTCAATTACTACCAGGTTGACATAAGTGTCAGAAAGCGTGTAAGATACTTGTTCCGCACTAACCTCCGCACAAAGATCTCGGTCTGTTTAATTATATACTTTTTGCTGCATTGACATGTTACAAGAGGATTGGCTTTAGTTCGAGTATTTTTTAAATAGAACGCGGGTCTTCGCTTTTTAAATATACACATGTAGATTCTTTACTTTTATGGGGATGACAGAGACCTTATGCCAAGATATTATATATCTCTTTTTCTCTCTTTGAAGTTGTAGTTAGACTCTACCTTAGGTATGAGGTCCTGGTACTTTCGTCTTCATATCATCCGATGTTAAGTGATTAAAGCCGACAGACAAATGGACCCTAGAGACGTTACTTAGGTTGCTAGCTATGCTTTCTGTGCTAACCGGAACCATCTTCATCATAATTTTACTATTTGTTATATTTTTTCAGCAAATGTATTAAGAAATGTCGTTCGAAATGTACTTACTATTTTCGCGTCTCCCCCCGTATATCTTCTAAACTATTGCTTTTAAAAATCTGAATACTTTACAGTAGTATGTAAGTACACTGAACTTAAAAGAAGAAAAAAAAATAACACGACTAAGCTGCCTTTGCAGGTGAACGAGTAATAGTCGACCAAATTATAAAAAAAATTGGCTTACAGATTCCATAATGAAAGTTTCGTACAAATTCCAATCAAAATTACTTTACACCGTTCTGGGTGGACCTAACTTGCACTTGGATGCTTTTTAAAATTGAAATAGATTCAGTAATTTAACTAGACTTTTTTAGTCTTAAGAAACATTTACACGATAACTAAAAAATAAAAAATAAATTAATATAAAAAAATATTTCATAAAGAAGCTTTTATTTAAATGCTCTAAAAAGAAGAAAATAAACTTTAAAACTTTAAATGAAATCAAACCCATCAATTGATTACATTGAACAATTTATATGCTATAAAAGCTTGTCGCGTGATTTACTAGTGTAGATGTATGTCGATTTATCAATTTTATAAAATACATACTTTTTTCTCTATATCAGTTTACATAATTCTTGTATTCTATTCATCAACACATAGGCCTCCTTCATGGTACGCCACATCGACATTAATACAATTAAAATCACGCGACAAGCTTTTATAGCATATAAATTGTTCAATGTAATCAATTGATGGGTTTGATTTCATTTAAAGTTTTAAAGTTTATTTTCTTCTTTTTAGAGCATTTAAATAAAAGCTTCTTTATGAAATATTTTTTTATATTAATTTTTTGTCTAAAGGAAGGAGCAGAGACATACAAAGGTCTTCTGTCTCTGTTCCACCAGGCAGAGATACTTTCGCATGTAAATATTAGTGTGATTTTAAATCGTAGTCAATCCATCATGCGATAGTTATCAACGAGTAATCCATCATCATAGGTAACCGGTTATGTAAAATGTAACAGCTACCAATAGTCGGTTGTAACGCCTGTTACAAGTCAACGAGGCGTTGAAACGTTACTATCTTGTGTATCAAGCAAGCAAGCTATCAGTCAATAATCATGTCGTCTAAAGATTCGGTTGTCAACTACGCATTCGTTCAGGAGTGAATCTTAGGTGTGTGTGAGAAACATATATTCAGTGGATGGATAGCATCTACCACCAACTGAACCCATACATCCACTGGTAGTCGAATTCGGGATCTCCAATAGGCCAGTTGTCTAAATTGGAAAACTTGGTTAATTATATACTTTAATATCTATTTTAACACAAAAAAACCAATATTTTAAAGAAAAAGCAATATTTACATTATGTATTTTGTATTTGAAAAAAGCAATTTATATTTCCCTCGAAAACGCTGACAAGTGTGATGTCGTCTTGCATGACGTCACAGCTCGCTACGTCACCTGCTCTGTGCTGTGAGCACGTCATCAACAACAATGATGTTGTGCGTGTTGTGACGTCACACGTTCCTGCGACGCGTGCTTCGTGTTCGCTGTCACGTGACTTAAGAGGGTATGCCGGTGTCAAAGCGCCCATACAAACGTAGTCCAGTCATATTTTGAGTATTAAGCTATGAAAATCTATGAAATTTTCAAGACACAATCTAGAAACAAATATCTGTGTCGGTGGTGAGTCAGATTTTCGTTTAAATATATACTTCCAGAGTTACAGGGCGTCAAAGAATTGTATTTTACGGTCATAAAAAGCCCCAACTTTGAACCTGATTTACAAGAGTATGAATCAATTTAGAACAATTTGGAAAAACCACCGACATCTGAAATTTCATTAGTATACTGTATTAAAAATGGTTACATAATATGACCAGGGGGAAATCACCGGGACACGACGGGCTCAGCGTGGAGCATTTTAAACATGCGGGGGTTCACTTGCCCGGAGCACTGGCATTGCTCTACAATCTATGTGTACGACACTCGTACTTGCCTCCTGATTTCATGAAAACAGTGGTCGTACCCATTGTCAAAAGCAAGACGGGAGATATATCCGATAAGAGCAACTACAGACCCATTTCGCTAGCAACCATAACAGCAAAAGTGTTTGACGGCGTGCTGGACAGGCATTTAGATAAGCACTTAAGCCTGCACGATGCCCAGTTCGGGTTCAGGGCTGGTCTGTCGACTGAAAGTGCTATCTTGGCCCTCAAGCACACCGTTAGATACTACACGGACAGAAACACCCCAGTGTATGCGTGTTTCTTGGATTTGTCTAAGGCTTTCGATTTGGTGTCCTACCCGATTCTATGGGACAAGCTGTCTGGGACCGGTCTCCCGTCGGAGCTCGTCGGTATCTTCAGGCACTGGTACGACAACCAGGTTAACTACGTGCGCTGGGCGGAGGAGAGCTCGGACGAGTACAGGTTGGAGTGCGGAGTTAGGCAGGGGGGTTTGACGTCTCCGAAGCTCTTCAACCTGTACATGGATCAGCTGGTCCGCGAGCTCAGCAGCATGCATGCGGGATGTTCTATCGATGGCGTCAACGTCAACAACATCAGCTACGCAGATGACATGGTGCTGCTGAGCCCGTCGATCGGGGCTCTCAGAAGGCTGCTGTATGTGTGTGAAGCCTATGCAACAACTAACGGGTTGCGGTACAACACCAAAAAGAGTGAGCTCCTGGTCTTTACCGCACGCAGCAGCACTCCGCGAGACGTCCCACCGGTCAAGCTTTACGGAACTGCCTTGGCTAGAGTCAAGCAGTTTAAATACCTGGGCCACGTCGTAACAGAGGACCTGAAGGACGACCTAGACATTGAGCGGGAGCGTAGGGCATTGGCAGTCAGAAGTAACATGCTTGCCCGCAGGTTTGCTCGCTGTACAGAGCAGGTGAAGATCACCCTCTTCAAGGCGTTCTGTCAGTCATTTTATACGAGCAACCTGTGGGTTAGGTACACGCAGAAGACTCACAATGTCCTACGAGTCCAGTATAACAATGCATTCAGGATGTTGTTGGGGTTGCCGCGCTTTTGTAGCGCGTCCGGAATGTTCGCCGAGGCACGCACGGATGGATTCCACGCGATCATCCGAAAGAAAGTGTCCTCGTTGATGAGCAGGGTGCACGGCAGCGACAACACCATCCTGAGAGTGATCGGGGGCAGGCACGATTGTCCAATTGCTGCGCATTGGACCACATTATTGGTTGGTTAGTCAATAACAGTATTATTAATAGCATTATTTGTATTTTTGACATTTTGTATTTGACATTTTTGATATTTTGTATTTGACATTTATTATTATTATTATTATTTTTATGAATGCTTTGATAACTCTTATTTTTAAAATGTACTACTAACTTAGGCTAGAACTATACGTACTAACACATTATGGAATTATTTGATTCTGATTAAATAAAATGATTGATTGATTGATAATATACTGTATCCTTCAAATGATCCCTGGACCACGAAACATCCAAATAACGGGTGGATAACTTCGCGTAGTGTATGCTGTCTCACCGTACGCGCTCGGGTAGGATAGGGCTCGGATAGGGACAGCTACAAAACAATGCAAACTTGAACGCGGCCACGTGGTCTAACCAACAAAGCCTCTTAATGACTATTTTTTCGAATTGATTTCCTAAAAATATTAATAATCTTTAACTTTTATGAGAAATGGACTGTTTTTTTCTTATCTACGTCTCTTCATTAATAATTAGAAACTATAAACCAAGCAATTTGTTATTAGTGGACACAAGCCTATTGAGTAGCCATTAGGCCAAGGAGGCGATTAAACTTATTCTTCACATACTTCAACATAGCTAATTACGTTAATTCGTTGAATGTATAGAATCCTAAAAATCAAAGAAAAAATAGCAGCTAAATTCCTCAACTCTATCCACTTAGGCTGCTGTCATCTACATGCTACCCTTGCACCGGCATCGTCGGTTCTACCTCTGACCTGAGCTGTCACGCGGGTCGTGCACATGTCTTCGTGACTGGTCGGAGTGTTTCTGACAGAGCTGCGCGGGCGCCGGCGCCGGCGCTGCCCTCGACGCGTCCTCTAAAAAAATTGAACTTGTCTGGTATAAAAGTAAATGCCTTCAAAAATAAGAAACCGACTGATTTGTGTGTTGGTATACGAAGTCTTTTTAGGGCTCCATCTGAAGTTATGCGTCGTTTGACGTTCCGTAAACACAACCTCCCGTACCGCTTTCATACCTCAGAAACAGACTCAGTTATGCGTTAGACCTGCAGCTGCCCGACAAGCACTTGACTGCTTTTTTAAAGATTAAAATAATAAATTATTAATAGTTTTCGTGTAATTCTTCCTAGATTTTTTTAACCGACTTCAAAAAAGGAGGGGGTTATTAATTCGACGTGTATGTTTTTTCTTCTTCTTTTTTTATTTTCGTTACCTCATTTGACTGGGTGACTTTTGAATGGGTGAACCGATTTGGACGATTATTTTTTTATTTCAAAGGCGGTGCTTCCCGTGTTCTTGTTAGTCCAGTTCTGACAACGGCATCCATGAGAAAACGATATAAATCTTAAATTTGCCTCAGTAAAAGTAGACTTTTAGGGCAATTGAAGTCGGTTTCCAGTTCTTTTTGAACGCATTTACTTGTTGATACCCTTTTTATCGAAGTTTTGATATAATAATGAAAGACACCAATAACAGTGCAAAAATGAAGACATAAGTTCAAATCAATTTTCAAGAAGCAAGACTAGTCATCATCATTAGCCGGGAAACGTCCACTGCTGGACATAGGCCTCCATCAGCGACTCTAACCAGGTCGTTAGTCCACCTAGTAGGGGGACTCCCTGGTACGTGGTCGCCACTCGAGAACCTTTACTCCCCACCGGTTATCGGTTCTTCGAGCGATGTGGCCTGCCTGTAGTATTTGTTGTTATAGCGGCAACAGAAAAACATCACCTGTGAAAATGTCAACTGTCTAACTATCACGGTTCATGAGATACAGCCTGGTGACGGACGGACAGAGGAGTTTCAGTAATAGGGTCCCGTTTTTACCCTTTCCCATTAACATTGGCCGCATTGTCCCGTTGTATGGTTAATCTTTGCGCCTAGAACGATCCGGAGCGGGGCTCTAGAGTTTTCTCTCTAAGTTGACGTCTGATTTCGAATATGAAGCTATTGGCCTCATTTTCTATTTATTGTAGTATTTCAAACAGTTAATTCACAATATCTTAGTATGTATGTTCGAGAGCCATGCTAGCGCAGTTGTGTAGAGCGTCAGTCCTTGAACAATCGCGGATTGGGTTCGATCCTGGTTCGTACCAATGAGGTACAATTTGTTGAAAATAAAAATCATTGCCATTGGCTTTTCGGTGAAGGAAACCACCGTGAGTAAACCTGCACACTCCTGAGCAGAAATTCAAAGGTGTGTGTGAAGTCTACCAATCCACACTGGTGCCGCGTGGTGGACTATGTCCCATACACTCTCTGTAGGAGAGTAGGCATGAGACCCTGCAGTGGGGACGTATAGGGTGTTGATGATGATGCATGTTCGTACTTAGTAAAAGTTATTTATTTCCTTTGCAGTCATTTGCAGCAGAATGGCAGAGGCACAAAGCGACCAGCTGAAACTAGCCTCCATAATGAAGCAAAATTACGTCGGATAAATGAACATTCCACTCCGCGGGATATTGAAGATCTGACCAAACGTATGGAACCTGTTGTCTACGATAAGTTGGTAGAGTGTCTTGTTTGTGATAATTGTGTGAAAGATAGTTATTTATTAGATCATTATAAGAGTGATCTTCATAAAAAGGATCCGCTACGCAAACATGCGCCACTAAATGTCAACGTGACTGAAACTGCTTTCGGTAAAAAGATAACGGTAAGTGATGACGCTGGAAGATTTGAAACTGTTCAATCTTTTCTTAGTCCTGTAATTGATACGCTTAAAACATACTTGAGTAAAAGTATTGAGCAATTAAAAGTATTCAAAGTTAATTTCAAATCGTGTGTAAATTGTGTTCAACAAATTACGCTTTGGCATTTCAACGAGCAGTACCCCACGCGGAAAGACTTAGTAAGATCATTTGACTTTGAAACTCCTAATTTCATAATTAAGAAGTCAGATGACCTCAATGTTTGTCTTAAAAGTATCCAAGACGTTATCTGTAGTAAAATTAGTGTGTTTGAGAATCAAGATAATGGATGGAGCGTGAAAGACATAATCAGTATTGAAATGAATATCATTAAATGTAGTTTTTGTGTTGGTCCGTCGTACATTGATTTACCCAATGATATACGCAACAAAAAAGCTGTAATCAATGTCAAAAATAACGACCAAAAATGTTTGAAATGGGCTTTGTTGTCTGCACTATATCCTGCTCTGAAAAGCTCTGATCGTGTTTCTTCATATACTCAGCATGAGAGTAAGCTCAATTTTAACGGTGTTGAATTTCCAGTAAAACTAACAGAGCTGCATAAAGTGGAGGGATTGAACAATCTCAGTATCAATGTATTCGGCTTGAAGTGTAACGAAGATAGCAACAAACATAATAACCATAGCCACGATATTGTGGGACCTTTATATTTCACGAAGGCTCACAAAGAAAGGCATATTAATTTACTATATGTAACGAACGGTAATAAAGGTCATTACTGTTATATTAGAAATTTGTCTCGACTAGTTAACAAACAGGTCACCCGACGAAATGACGCCATTCATATCTGCGATGGATGCTTGTTGTATTTTAAAACAAAGGAAATCCTGGATAAACATAAAATATCTGATTGTAAGCATGTGATAAGCGACTTGTCCAACTCGAACGCATTTAGTAATAATTATTCTGGGGAACATGTTATTGACAGATTGTATTTGAAATATTCGAGAGGAAAATGATACGAGTGGGGGTCGCGTGTGTTTTTCGCTGAATTTTAGCTGATTTCGGATCATTTTTGTTTGAAGGAGATGAAACAAATTCTTTTTGACTACTTACGGCGATCCACCTCCATCAAAGTTTCATGCAAAACTTGTGTTGCCATAATCTTTTTAAATATAATAGCTGAATTTGTGTAGTAACTATCTAAAAATAGGACATCAGATTGTGATGTCGCGAAATGAGTATCATTAACATACAACTTCACAGTGAATCACAATTTTCATTTTAAACACGTTTTTTCGATTATTGTTCGAAGCGCCATCTATGAACCATTAGCTGCGTAACGGTTATTGTAGCTAACTATGAAGTTGTAAATTAATGATATTTATTTCGCGACACTATAATTTCATCCCCTATTTTTAGGTAATTACTTAGCCAGCTATTCTATTTTAAAAGATTATGGCAAAAGAAATTTAGTATGGAAGCATTAGGAGAGTGATAACGATATGTAACAACCTGTTTATTTACTCCAATTTGTTGTAATTTGTTTTGACATTATTTATATTTTATTTGTTTTAGGTTCATAAACCTTTTTTGAACAAATAAATTGATTTGATTTAATAATATTTATTTACGAATATGTGTGGTACAAGATATTAATTTTATTTTAATTATTTTTAGTAAGTTTTTATATTATACAATGTACATGTACAAATTGTAAATAAAGATTTAGCTAAAATCATAAATAAACATGTTTTAATTTCGAATATACACTATACCCAGTCCTGATGCTTGCAAATTATTTGTGTATAATTTTATAAAACGAACGAGAAAGATTTGCACAAAAGTGGTTTATCGATGTGTGCCGATATCATGACATTTGTTCGAAGTGTCCGACGTGTGGTTATGGTATTGATTAACACAACGTGACACGAAATAAACTGATTGATTGAAACATATCTAGTTTTAGATTAGCGAGTTATTAAAATTGAAGAAAAAAAAGTCCAAGAGTGAGTTGAACTGATACATCGAGGGTTCTGTATAGAATATGAATATCAATCAATCAATCAATCAATTAATTTATTCATAAACAATGTACATTGTGTTTGAATGTCACTTAACCTAGATAAAATATATCATTAAACAATATTAAGACATAATAATTAACATATCGAATATAATAAATAATGTGCACCAAACAATGCGCCTAATTTTTAATAAATGCTTTTAATTTTATTTTAAATTTAAATTTAAAAAATTTTTTTTTAATATTTTGCGCGTTCGGGTAAGAAATGGATACCCTATGTATCAGAACAAAACCACCTATTTCTACAATTAAATATTCTGATTCTTAATACCAAACACTAGATAGCGCCACTAGTACTATAAATCGCGCTGTGAAAAAGTGATCCGTCCGCAAAACAAACTTTTCTTTGCAGTTAAATTCCATACGCGATGTATGGCTGTCAATTGCAAAGTTAAGTTTGTAATCATAAAAACACATTTCTAATGGATGAGTCCCCTTTACGGCCTGGTAGACGTTTCCCGGTACGTGGTCGCTACTCGAGAACCTTTTCTCCCCACCGGTTATCGGTTCATCGAGCGATGTGGCCTGCCCATTGCCACTTCAGCTCACTGACTCGTCGAGCTATGTCGGTGACCTTCGTTCGTCTACGGATTTCTTCATTCCGGATCTTATCACGTAGAGAAATACCGAGCATATTTCGTTCCATTGCTCGCTGAGTGACTTTGAGCTTGTTTATTCGGCCCACAGTAAAGGACCACGTTTCGGTTTCGTATGTCATCACTGACAACACGCACTGATCAAAGACTTTTGTCTTTAGACGCTGAGGTATTTTGGACGAGAAGATATGGTAAATGGGCGCAGATAGCGCAAAATCGAAAATCAACCATAAGGTCACCTAATGGGAGGACGGCCGAGTGAAGCCCGACCGCCCGGTTTTGGAATACACCACGGACAGCGCCATGCAGTGAGTGCAGGTAGCTGAGGGCTGCATTGAGTAGTACGACCAGTAGTACTCATGGCAGAAGCGCTGCGGACGGAAGAGCAGTGTAGGCTTAGTAATAGGGTTCCGTTCCCGTCCCTTTGGGTACGGGACCCTAAATACAACTGCGGTGATAATGGAATTTTGCAAGCAAAGCGTCAAGTTTCGCTGTAGCACACATGTGCGTCTAGCGGAGCTATGTGCAGCGCCAGAGGCAAGGTCCCGGCCTTCTGCGCGGGCGCAAGCGATAATGTGGTCGAGGGACGGCGCCATACAGTACCGAGGTAAGACTAACTTTTGCTAAAAATGATATTCGCCTAAAGTATGGTCTACTTCATGCTTCACAAAACAACCTAATTTATATATTGTGAAAGGTTATGAATTTTCAACTACAACGCTTAGATGTTACATTTACTTGTGCTTAAAGATATTTATTCTCAAAAGAAATAAAATTACATTTCACTTAATGAGAAAACTTAGAACTAGAGCAATAAGATAGCAAATAAATTAACAGTAGATAATATTCTTTATATTAGTGGGTACATGGTACATACAACAAAATAAACAAGGCGCAAAATAAAACAGTCGGCGGGTATTAGTATTAGTATTACTTCACTCCGAGTACCGATTAGTATGGAGCCTTTCTGCACCTCGTAAGTAGAATCAGTTTTGACGGGTTATATTGTAAAAACCGGTCAAGTGCGTGTCAGGACACTGTAGGGTTCCGTAGTTGAACTGGTTTTATAAAAAGTTTTGAGTGAAATCTGTACGAAATTTTCGTTTTACCACTCCAAGTATATTTTATAATTTAGCCGTCTATTACTCCTTAACCTGTGAAGCCACCTAAGTCGCGATAGTTTTTCTGTATAGTTTAGCATATGTGTGACTACTGTGAATTTTTTCAAATTTTTAAAGGCAATAGTTTAGACGATAGAGGGAGAGTAGGGCACTCTGACCAAAAATATTGCCTTAAAGTTTGATATTTCGCAAACGGATTCCTCAATCAAAAAGTGATGTTTCCAGACCCTTAATGTTTTTAAAAGACCTATTCAACGATATGCCACATAATGGCGTAGACGCGAAAAAATATTTCATCACCAAGGTTTTATTCTACAACTTTGTTGGCGTGATTAATATGTATACCCGTACCAAATTACAGCTTTCTAGTAGTAAGGGTCTGTGAGCTAAGCCGCGGACGGACAGAGCGAAACTATAAGGGTTCCGTGTTTGACTACGGGACCCTAAAAAGTGTAAAATGAAAATGGTGATTGACTATTCATTTATTAAAATAATTACTGCACAAAGCCAGCTATCCTATTTCAAATGATCATAGTAGAAGAAATTTTGTTCGGAGCCTTTTTAGGTACTTCAATTAGCCTTTCCGCATGCGCACTATGGTATAAACCTATCCACAGATCAATATATCGGATCACATTCTAAACTCAAATCGGATATAGCGCAGGTGATTTAGTTCAGTAGATCGCGGAGCGCTGGGAACGATCTGCGCGGGAGTGGTTTAGTTTCCTATTTATTTTTTATTTATTAGAAAGAAAGTTATTAAGTTTGTACCTAAAAATGTTGAAACTACTTCTACTTAGTTTAAGTAAGTACTAAACTATATTTTAGTTATATATTGCTTAAGTTATAAGTATGTATTTTTTAAGTAAAGCTACTCTTATTCAGTTAAAGAATTCCTGGATAGCAGTTGAGAAGACGATAGTTTAAGCAGCATATTCATAGCATATAACAATAATTTAATTCGGTATAAAGTAATGGTATTGTTAAAATAATATGTATAGTTCTGTAAATAGTCACATAAATTCAATCCATGTTGTTAAAATGTTTAACAGTTTAATACAGTAATATATTTGCTGCCTCTATAGGTGGGATGTGAGAAACTAAAATTTTCTGACTTATTTTTATCAAGGGGGCGTTGGAATTTTTTTCTTGTTAAGTCCGGTAGGCCAAAACTACTATATTTTTTATTGAATTCAAACTAACAATATTTGATTGTTTAAAGTTGAATCAAAATTTGCCTGATTTCGCATAAGTATAAAAAGTGGTTGCCATGCTGCCTGCATCATCAACAGCCTATATACGTCCCTACTGCAGGTGCTCAGGCCTAGCGGGACCAGTGCGCATTGGTAGACTTCACACACACATCTGTGAATTTCTTCTCAGGAATGTGCAGGTTTCCTCACGATGTTTTTCTTCTATGTAGGTAATGATTTGTATCATTCGTACATAAATAACAAATTGTAACTCATTGGTACGAGCCAGGATCGAACGCAGATCGATTGTTCAGGACGGACGCTCTCTAACTGAGCTACCACCGGGGTCGCTCTCAGAGGCCTTCAACAACACACATAAGTTGTTGGGCTTTCTGCTGGAGCTGGGGTGGCATGAAGGCACACCACCCCATCACGCAATATAGGTGCATCTGACGTCGAGTTGCGGAAACCTGCCCCGATAACGAATACGAACTGAGCTTCCATGGTTATATTTTTTATTTATTTATTTATTAAATATTCAGACAACTATGATCCATTTTTTTACTAATATCCTATTATCTATGTTAGTACTTATATTCTACTACAGACTTGGTTATTGTAATAAGGTGCCACATCAGTGGGCAATCGAATCTTCCAGCAATCACCCTCAGAACGCTGTCAGTGCTGCCTCTAACTCTACGTAGCAGCGACGCTGCTTTCTTTCTTAGGATAGCGCTAAAACCATCTGTTCGCGCCTCCGCAAACATAGCTGATGCGCTACGAAACCGAGAAAGCTTTCAAAGCTATACCTGCTTGCCAAACAAGAATAGTTTTCTCTTTGAGACACTAAGTGGTAACAAACTGACTCCTTTAGTGTAGATATGTATGAAGTATGATTGTTTTATAATATAATAAAAGTAATAACATTGTCCTCCCAGCTGTAGCATCATCCCTGAGCCATCCTCCCGTGGACTACTACCACGAGCTACACCTGCCGCACCTGCCGCCGCTCTATCCGACCCACGACCTGCGCCAGCGCACACCCAGCGCGCACTTCACCTGCGAGGGGCGACGGAGGGGGTACTACGCGGACGTGGACGCTGATTGCCAGGTATGGCTGGTTTATACGATGGCAGTGTCTGGACCCAGTGACCCTGAATTGTAACCCAGTAACTGGGTGCATGCAGTAAGTCAGGTGAGTGTGGATTATTGGTGGTTAGACCTTGACCCTTGCCAGGTCGTCGGTAGATCCCTTGTTAATTATAGGATTCTTCTGCCCCAAGGTTGCCTGGAAGAGATCGCTTTTAGCGATAAGGCCGCCTTCATTGTACCTTTTATGTTCTTTTCTGTTCTGTTTTGTTTTTGTGATTGATTGAAAGACTTTTTTATATATAAATTTAGAGATTCAATACGAAAGACGTTGATGCTTCTTATTTAATTTAAAAAAGGACTACAAAAAGCAAAGGTACAACTTACTATAAATTCACGCTTACTATAAACAAAAATAAAAGAAAAAATGTACAATTATAAGACATTTAAAGTGAACATTGTTGACTAAAATCTGTTTTGAGCTTGATTTTTCACCACCAAAAAAATCTCGCTGAGCATACGCCTCGCTGAAGAGACACTTCTGTTAATTATGTACAAATTATAAGTTGATACGCATTGAATGTGTGACTTGCTTGGCCCAGGAAGATGTGGAAGCTCCTTCCAAGGGTTCATAGCCTGTATTATGTTGCAGGTCTATCACTTGTGTTGGAGACACCGCCTGGTCAGCACGGACGTCTGCACAAACGGGACACTCTTCAACGAACAGTTCCAAGTATGGTTTCTTTTATTTTGAATGGACTAATAATAATAATAAACAACAGAAGTCCTACAAGGAAGGTGTACCTGTGAGACTTGTGCCTGAGATAGGTGTGACCCTGTGTTACAGCACACCAGGCTCTCACGGCGCTTTAGAGCTGCGTATAAACAGATTAAACAAAGCGTCGGTGGCGCAGTGGATAAGGCACGGACTCTCAATCTGAGAGTTCCGGGTTCGAATTCAGCCGTGTACCTATGAGTTGTTTTTCAATTCAAGTGCATTATCCGATTGCTTAACGGTGAAGGAAAACATCGTGAGGAAACCTGCATGTCTTGAACAGGCATGTGAAGTCTACCAATGCACACTGGTACTATGTCCCATACACTCTCTGTAGCAGAGTAGGTCTGAGCCCTTGCAGTGGGGACGTATATAGGCAGTTGATGATGATGATAAACAGATTACAGCTAAGAAATATAAAATAACTTATAATATACGTATGTATGTTTGTATAACATATCTAGTCTATATGATGAATGAAGAAGTGTGTGTTTGTGTGTTAGGTCAGTGTAATTTATGTCGGGGTAGCTGGTGCTTCTTTTGGTAGTGTGTATAATAATTTGGAGACCCTTTTCTTAAATAGAAGATATACCAATGCAACGCAAGTTGCGTTGGTATATCTTATGATGTTAAGTGACGATGAGGTCAACGATGTTACACGTTGATCTAGAGGTAGAACAGTAGTTCCCAAAGCGGTGCAGGTGGAACCCCGGGGTTCACCTGAGACTCGAGTAAGCGGGTGTCCACGAAAATGTATCTGCTTTCAATAGTGAAGAACTAAAATGCTTGACTTCACTAACTTCACTTTTTTAACATCCACTCGAAGCACAATCTGTTAATTAATTAACTCAATTTTCACTTTTTGTTTGTTTTTGAAAACTGTTAATTCGTGGTTGGAGCATAGCCGTAATGCAATGGAGATCATTCAGGCTCCATATATTTTTGGGCCATTTCTGAAAGTCACCGGCGAACCCAAAGAATTGGTCGTATTGCGTATATAAGTCACAAAAGTTATAGAAAGTTATGAAAGTTCGTTAATTCATTTTAAAATGTGCGATATATTTTTCCCAGGTCTGCGATCACTTCTACAACGTACGGTGCGGATCTCCATACGAAGACTTGTGATCAATAAGTTGTAATGTACAGTCGAGGACTCAGCTACGTTTACAAATAATTTCAGATTATGACGTCACTTTGCTGACGGTTGTTATGCGTCCAACGGTACCAAATTACTAAGGCTTTGCTGTCTGTCCGTCTGCTGTCACAGGACTCTTTGAACTATTAATTACTATAAATAAAAACTTGAAATTTATGCAGCGTATAAATAAGGTAATAATTGACCGATATTTTTAAAGTTTTATATGTATTGAATAATATTTTTAAAGTTAAATAAATGTTAAAAGATACTGAAAGCACCCTTCAAATATTATCCACTAACTTTAAAAAGCAGTCAAGTGCGTGTCGGGCCACGCGCAGAGTAGAGTTCCGTAGTTGGTCCCACACAGGACGATGTAAAGTAATTTTGAATGGAATTTGTACGAAACTTTCGTTATGACATCTCCAAGTATATTTTTTAATTTGGTCGACTATTACTCGGTACCCTGTGAAGGAACCTTGGTTTTGGTTGTTTTCCTTTGAAGTTCAGTGTATATACTACTGCTGTGAATTTTTCCCGATTTTTAAAGCAATAGTTTAGCAGATATAGAGTGGACGCTCAACCCTGACAAAAATTATTACTTCAAAGCTTAATATTTCGCAAATGGATCCCTGAATCGGAAACTGATGTTCCTAGACCCTCAATATTTTTAAAAGACCTACTCAACGATACCCCACTAGATGGGGTGGACGCTAAAAAAATTTCATCCACAAGTTACGTGTATGGGAGCCACCTTAAAATTATTTTTCTACTTTCTCGGCGTGATTAATATGTATACCCATACCAAGTTACTTCTAGTAGTAAGGCTCTCGCCGCTAAGCCGTGGAAGGACAGTCGGACAGAGCGAAACTAGAAGGGTTCCGTGTTTGACTGCGGAACCCTAAAAACAATAAAAATCGGTCCAGTAGTGCTATTCCATAAGAAACATTTTTTTCTCATTTCTCATTACGAAAGTCATTTTCGTTTCACAAAAGTTTTCACTAAAAAAATTTACCGATGCGGTACCGACAATCAAGTCCGCGTGATGCTCGATGAGATGTCAAATAGGAAGTAAAATGAGACAGTGGTGGTTCCATGCCCTTACAATCTAAATCGAACTCATCGATTTATGTTTTACTCGTACTAATAAAATACGACGTAATAATTAGTAAAGACAATGAGAATATGTATTTTTTTATAGAATCGCACTACTGACGTTCTAGAGTTCGAATTGTTCGAACAAACACGACTTTGTTGTATACATATATTAAAATGTAGATATATTAAATTTTTCATATAATAACTTAGGTATAACTATTTATGTATTGTCCTAAAATCTCGACCGTGCGCTGTATTTTGTATATTAGGTATGTATATGAACTTATGCATCATTCATGTCTATAATATTGTAATTCTGGGAGCGTACGCAATATCTCGTCGCTCGTGTTGGTTCTTGTTTAATATTATTTAGGCTTATTTTGATCTTAAGATGTTAAATAGATGTTTCAAATTCGTCCTGCACTTGTACACTATTTACAAAATCAACTATTAATCTAAATATGTATAAAACACTGGAATTACATTTTTGCATTTATTTTAATCGTACACAAGTAAATGCGTTCAAAAAGAACTGGAAACCGACTTCAATTGCCCTAAAAGTCTACTTTTACTAAGGCAAATTTAAGATTTATATCTTTTATTATGGATGCCGTTGTCAGAACTGGACCACCTTTCAAATAAAAATAGAATCGTCCAAATCGGTTCACCCAGTCAAAAGTTATGAGGTAACAAACATAAAAAAACATACCTATGGAATTGATAACCTTTTTTGAAAATCTTTTTTTTTTGGCAGTGACAAGTGACAGCGTCAAATGTTATTTTATTGACGCTATCTTTGTTTTCAACGTTAAGTCTTACCTGTTTCGTGCGTTTTATATGTTTTTGTACCAAGAAACTAAATCGAATTATACAAAACGAAATTACTTTTATTTGATAATGTCCTTTTAAAATTATAAGTGTACCAGGCCAGGCCAGGCCTTAGCTCTATACATTCGCGGAACGTGTCATTTGATGAGTCATTTTATGCGGCATTACATAGTAGTATAAAAATGTAGGTCAAATGCAATTCTTTTACATAAACAAGTTATTTTAAAAGCTCCTTGTTGGCGATTACTTGATCTTAGCGTATCAAGAACTGAGCTAGAACGGGCGATAAAGAAATAACTTAATCAGATTACAGGAGCATTGCCTAGGACCTAGAATCTAGACAATTTATAATAAACATAAAAAATATAATAATAAAAATAAAAATTCATTGTTTACAATTTTCATTTACCTATTTATTATTATTATCATATTCCGCTCCGGCTTCCGTTTGACCACAATCTCACCTGATGTTAAGCGACGAGGGGTCTAGGATGGTTCACGGTCGACTACTCTCGTTCACTCTGGCCTTGAAGACGTACAGGTTGTAGCGCTCAGAAATCACAAGCCGGCAGGGAATTCCACTCCTTAGCTGTACACATAATAAATGAAGAAACGATACGTTGCGTGTCAAATGGTGGAATGTCTACTAAGAAGTGGTGGAACGAAGCCGGTATTCTGGTTGACCATTAAAGAAGTTTTAAAGAGCATTTTCTTACTTTTACGTTTACTTATATATAATTTCTATAAATTGTTAATTATATAACATTTATCTTATCTTATCTTACTTCTTAGGCAGAGAGATTTAAATATAGTAATAGGTCATAGAGCGGTCATTGGGAAACGTTTCATATAAACATTTTGATCTCAAAAGTCAACGTTAGGTCAAATGTGTTGTACGGCCGCGTGACGTGATGTGACAATAGATTGAGTAACAAGTTTAGGATCAAAATGTTTGTTTGCTTTGTCCGGTCTATTAATATTAAATGTCTTTGTTCTTAGGTCAAGTAATAAGTATAAAAAATCAGATATAAATTAGAGAAAATAATTTTCCGCCATTATAATTCGCTGTTATTATTGTAGATGAGTGGGATTTCTGTAAAAACATGAGTATGCACGTATTTTCTGCTCTGTGGCTGTTGTAAGAAAAAAACAATTAATAAAACTCAATATTGATATAAATAGCGTGTTATATTGTTTTCTTGCAAACCGTGGCAGGAGGCATGCAGTATGAAGACAGCGCGTGCATCTCTATAGTTATTCTGGCATTCGGGGCGGAGACAATTAAAAAAAACGGTCAAGTGCGAGTCGGACTCGCGCACCGAGGGTTCCGTACAGAATATGAATAATTAACATACTGAAAATCATAAATAATAGGTACGGTAATATGCACCCAACGATACTCTACCGAAAATGTAACTCTGATTGAAAAACCAACTTTACTTTGCAGCTAAATTACATACACGATGTATGGCTTTCAAGTACAAAGTTAAGTTTGTAAACATAAAAAGCTATTTTTACGGTATTATACTCGAAAAATCCTAGTTTTCGGATTTATTCCTATGGTTGTGCTGTAATACCTTGCTTCTTGACAAATTTCTGGATTGTAGATCATAGGGAAGTACCCCATAGGTTTTGGTTCCCTTGTATTTTGTATGGAAATATGGAAATGGTCTAAAATACATTTATATCTTTTTATTGCGTTGACCTATAAGTTAAATTTTTTCATAGCCCAAGGGACTGTAGACTTGAGTATTCGATATTAATTTCAACTTGATATTTACGCATTCCATAGAAAAAGGGTCTTGACAGACAGACAGACGGACAACAAAGTGATCCTATAAGGATTCCATTATTCCTTTTGAGGTACGGAACTCTAAAAAGTGTTAAAAGTCATGAACAGTTTTAAAACGTAGTAACGTAGTGTCAAACGTCAACTGTCAAACGTCAGAATGACATTAGCGGCGATGAAAATCTGGGAGCATATCGGGGTGCGCTTCATAGGGGCACCCCTCGTGTTCGTTTAATGAAAAACTGTATATGATATCACTGAGTTTAATTGGCTTATTGTATATACAAGGATTTGTATTACATCAATTTCTACGTGTCTTACATATATGACTTGTGCATCGAGAATCTAAAAACAAAAGCATTTTAAATTCAAAATAGTGTTGACATTATTCTGTCCAGCCAGCTATGTCATCGGGTACCAAGGAGGCGGCACGCCTAAATGAAGAAAAAAAATTGACTTTTTTCATTAGGCATTCGAACTTGAGAAAAAAAACATTGTTTGGATATCGCGTCGTATTTCATTGCAATGTTAAGTCGAACTAAATAGCACTAAACGTGTTCGTTCAGTTCATGTTGAGGCTCTGATCAATTCCTAACACAAGTTGAAAGGTAAGTGTTATTTGGCTTCATCTCGCACAACGCCGTCCAATTTGCGGGAGACGCGCGTAAAAAATGATCTTTACATTTTCATATTACTCTTTCGTACTTTCAACGATATTTTTCATATTTATGACTCACTTCGCAACTTTGCTGTATTTTAAGAACGCTTTAAAGTTCAATTTTCTATTTGTGATGATTTTAGGGTTCCGTACTCGAAAGGAAAAAATTAACACTAATAGGATCACTTTGTTGTCTGCCCGTCTGTCTGTCAAGACCCTTTTTCTCAGGAACGAGCTTGTATCCAGATGAAATCAATATCGAATACTGAAGTCTGCCGTCCCTTGAACTTGTGAAAAAATCAAACTTATAGGTCAATGCAATAAAAAGAAATAGCGGTAAAAGACGGTTTATGTACATAATAGTAAAACCGGATTAAGGCTAATAATCAATACATATAATAAAAGAGTAAAACCAGTGTGTCTGTACATTGAATATATTTACCTAACAATAATTGAGGGCGATGTAAAAATAGTAACAGAATAGGAATTTACGATTTGTAAATTTTTTGTCTGTCTGTTTGTACACGCTAATCTCCGGAACTACTGGACGGATTTGAATGAAACTTTTTGTTGTTGTATAGCTATTGCGTCTAGGCATCTACTAGTTTACCATAAAGCTTGACAAAGAGTTGTTTCAAATATGGCCTGCACTTTTACACTATTCAAAAAATCCAGTAATAATCTGAGTATGTTTAGAAAAATATTAGAATGATGTTTTTACATTTCTTTTAATTTTACAAAATCATTCTTTCTTCAAGTGACAGAGATGCTGTCATTTTATTGACGCCATCTTTGTTTTATTTGATAATAGCCATTTAAAAGTACAAGTGTAATTTTGGCCTTGGCTCTATACATTCGCGGAACGTGTCATTTTGGTGAAATATATGATCTGATATTATTTATGTAATTTTAACACTCTGTAGCATGCCATATTTTATGCAAAAAGATTTAATTTTATTAATAGAATGTATTTTGCCTTATTATTATAGAAACTTGTGTTTATTTTCTCTTTAAACTCTACTTCTTTCCTTTCCTTTTACTTTAGTAAGTTACACGTGTACTGGGCTGCAGTTTGTAATCACAGAAATCTAATAGAATATCAGTAGAAGTGGGCATAGCACGATACAAGTGACGCTGCATGTAACGCATAAACAAAACTGGTGTTTCCTAGCTTATCAAAGAGTGAAAACTTTTGAAAAAATATATATGAAAAGAGTGCTTTTGCACCGACTTCAAAAATGGATGAAGTTCTCAATTCTATATATAACTCCGCCAATAATGAATCGATTTTTGCACCTTTTTTACGGAGGGGAATCTTCGTAAGATACCTGACTCTTTAAGGGAAGAACCGGGTTATGTAGGATTTATGCATTTCGCACTACCTGGGCTGATGTGCCAGACCTTAAAATCTCACTTCGCAACGAAAAGGGACCACACCGTTTCCGCTGCCCTCTCGGGATCGAGGAGAGACATCCAGAGCCCCAACTCTGTACTCCGGTCCCCAGCCCTGTACAACGGGGGCTGTGGTGGTGGGACTACAGGGCCAACGTTTCCGTTGTCCCTTCGCCTTCTCCTCCGAGCGGGGTCGGCTCTTTCCCGCTCCCGCTCTGCGGTCTCCTTCTGCACCATTGCCTACCTCGTGCTCCGCTGACAACCAGCGCTGTCGCTGCATGCTGTAGGGACAGCAACGTGCTAAGTCGGAGGACTTGTTGGCACAGATATATACATACTTACCTGTTAATGTTTTGTTATTATTCATAGTTTAGAAATACGTATTTAAGTTATAATTAATAATTTTTTAAGTAATTTCTGTGCCTAATAAACTATTTTCTTTCTTTCTGTCAAATAAACTTTTTACCTAATTTCTGAAACTATAACGTAAAACGCTTTTCCTAAGAGTTAGTAGATTAATTGGTTTAAAATAGGTGTTAAATCTACATATGAATACAATTTTGATAGATTAGATTAGATTTATTTATTACAAAGTATAAATGTAAACTTGAAACATTCAATGTAATAATTAACGCATTCAAAAAGAACTAGAAAACGACATCAACCATTCATTATTCTATTCAGAATAATCTGGCTACGTATTTGTTTTTTGTTGATTTTCTCAAGAAGCGCTGAATCACTTACGATAAAATTTATATGGGACAACTTCCAAAGTATGTTCTATCAAACAAAACAAGAATCATCAAAATCGATTCACAATTGGCCGAGTTATTGTGTTTTTTTTTAAACGAAACGAATTGAGAACCTTCTTTTTTTGAAGTCGTTTGAAAATGTCAGTGTACAGCGATCGTCAAAATAATATTCAAATGTCAAAATTTATATCAAATAAAACAAAATAACGTCGACCTAATTGAGGTCTAGAGAGGAACTAAAGATCTATCCTTTTAAAATAGTAAAGTAATATGTAATGTTATAAATTAAAATATATCATGTAAATAATATTTTACACTGCAGTATATTTATCCAACAAAAGGTTTTGTAGCCGGGTTTGATACTGGTTCTTATACAAACTTACAGTCCTCTGGGCTCGTACCAATGAGTTCAAATTTGTTACCTTTGGCTTATCGGTGAAGGAAACCATCGTGAGGAAACCTGCACACTCCTGAGAAGAAATTCAAAGGTGTGTGTGAAGTCTACCAATGCGCACTGGTCCCGCGTGGTGCACTATGTCCATACACTCTCTGTAGGAGAGTAGGACTGAGACCTGCAGTGGAGACATGTATAAGCTGTTGATGATAATGAAAACGTTGATTTTTTTTATTTATATACATAGTTCAATACCTATTAAAATGAAACAACAATAGTGACGTCATACAACGCATAATTACGACCCCCGCGTCATTTAATATCCAAGATGGCGTCGATTTAAACTAATTTAAATCCTTTATGAAAGTTGGTCGATCTTCAGAGCGCTTAATTACAAAAATCTGTGCGTAAAGTTATCGTACGATGGTACGTAAGCTGATGCGTTTGTGATATGGTGTAACGAGGACAGGGAAGGCGTGGAGACGCAACCCTTATGGAAATATTTAAATGCGCCGAGCAAACAGCTATCCCGTCTTTTCGGAAGTTGTGGTTAGAAGTGTAACAAAAAATGTATGACATTCCTATATGTAACACTAGCTTCTGCCCGCGGCTTCGCCCGCGTGGACTTTAGGTTTTATCCCGTGAGAACTACGTCATAACAAACCCTTAAAACCCTTTTTTCGCATTAAAAAGTAGCCTATGTCCTTTCTCAGGGTCTAAAGATTGTCTGTGCCAAATTTCATCAAAATCGATTGAGAGGTTTAAGCGGGAAAGCGTAACAGACAGACAGAGTTACTTTCGCATTTATAATATTAGTAGGGATAACATAAGAGTAATTATTAATGTCAATTTTTACAATATATGTAATATATCAAAACTCACACAAAAAAGATTAAAATATGGTCATATTTAACAACAAACAGTTAGAGCAATTAAAAGTCGTTTCACTTTGTTTTGTCGACTTGGCCTTCATCTCACCTGATGGTAAGTGATGATAAGGGCATTAGATGGTAAGCGTGCGCATGCAGAAGCTTCAAGCTAATGTTGTTTTGCGGCAGACTTAGGTAACATAGCCAGGTGGACATAGAAAATGCGCTACCACCAACCACACCGAGTACTGACACTGATAATCGAACCTGGTACTACCCGATTGCTAGTTTACACGTGCAGCCATTAGGCCATGGAGGCGGTTCAATCATAAAAATCTAGCTGTTAATGCGCCGACCGGTTTCAGAAGTTACCTTGTGGTGAAAGATTTCGAACGCTGAAGCTACTCGTACTTTAGAAAAACGGAGAGTAGCTTTTCACTCTCAGGTTGTTACGAGCGGGCAGATAAGTCGGAATGGAATTCCACTGCTTCCGGATTCCACTGCTTGACGGATTGCAGAAGGGGAGTAAATTAGGTCGTGTAAGTTGAGTGTATACCATCTGGACATCCGGTATAAGAGCCAAAGGCGGACTACTTCTGCTGTGTTCAAGGCTCTGCTTGGCTTCTTCCAGAGATCTTCACCTACTAGCCACTGATGACTCGCCTTCAAGAGGGACAATGCAAGGTAAGTAATTGATATTATCAAATTAATGAGTAACATCAAGATTTTTGGATCTGAACCTTAACCAAGCATTCCCCTTTATCCTAACCTGATGCTAACTGAATTTAAACGGAATAATATAAGCGGAAAAATAAACAATAAAAGTGCAAGTCCCAAAACACTTTGAAAAAACATTTGAAATGAATTTTATTAAATGCTCAAAAAGTAAACCCTTGAAAAATTTGGTTGTAGCCGTTGTTGTCTACCCGTAGAAATAGTCTTATGTTATTTTAATTTCTTATTTATTTAATATTGTTCATGTCTTTAAATATATTATTAATTAGTGTTGTGTGTATAAGTATCTGTAAGTTAATTATATTTGTGTATCGCTGCGTGCAAGTTGTTAAAATCTGGTTAGAATAGGGGCTGGCTGAAAATCAGTGTTGTGATTTTCAGCAGAAAAGCATAACGGGTACAGAACCTTCTCATTTTAATGTGTATTTATCGTAATGTTGTAAATGTTTGAATTAGTTTTATATATGTGTGTGTGTTTGTATGTGTAATTTGTCTGTGGCAAATAAATGGTTTAAATGGTTTAAACTTACTGCTGTTATGCTATAATGGTTAAATAACACTGGATGACTGTTATCGACTCTACAGGTGTCAGTTCGTTCCGCCCGCCCACCTGTTGGGCGGCGCTCATAAAAACACAGGACTCGGCGGATGACTGCCATTGCTAGTAGAGCAGCCGACCAGCCCAGCACACGGGTCACCATTGACTGCAAGTGACGGAGAAAAGGGTGAGTTTATAGTCATAGTCATAATCTATATTTCGCTTAAAATGTGGTGGAAACTGATATACGTAAATTACATTCTAAGTAGGTACAGAGGCTTGCAAAATGCAATAGAAAGTCAAATGCTAATACAAAATATTATTGAAATAAAATTAAATAGTCTAAATAAAGTCTGAAATTATAAATCAAATAATAAAAGTCAAAATATGTTTGTATGTTGTATGCTTGATGATGACTCTAAGGAAAATAATTGATTTCGAGTAAATTGCGTTTGTATTTTGAGTCGAAATGAGTTTTGCATCGAGACTAAACTCGAGTTTTTTTTAAAAAAAACTACGACACCCAAATATATTCTGATTAGACCGAAACAAAGCCAAATGACGACAGAATAAAAATTCACGAAGAAGAACAAGTAAAAGCGATCAAAAAGAACTGGAAACTGACTTCAATTAATTTAAAAGTCTACTTTTACTAAGGAACATTTAAGATATATGTCGTTTTCTCATGGACGCCGTTATCAGAACTGAAACAAATTGAAACGGGACCACACGGGAAGCACCAGCTTTCAAATAAAAACAGAATCATACAAATCGGTTCACCCAGTCAAAAGTCTGAGGTATAAAACATTTAAAAAAACATACCCGTTGAATTGAGAACCTCCTCCTTTTTTTGAAGTCGGTTAAAAATAACCACTCATGGAAAACTAGCTTCTGCCCGCAGCCTCGCCTGCTCTATAAAAATATAGTCTATCACGTTCATTGGCCTTTTAACTGTAACTCTACAAAAAATCAAGTCGTTTAAAACTTTCAGTTAGGTCGTTAATGTATGAAAAAAAGACTTTTTGCGTGAATTTAACCCATGTTTTAATAGTTATTCTGCTATTCGGAACAGAGGCCAATACAAAAAACTAAAAAACATGAAAATCGGTTCAGCCGTTCTCGAGTTATAAGTGTTCAAACCTGACTTTGTTTTATATATATTAAGAAAGATACCAACATGTCAACTTTTGTTATAATTCGATATTTCCTTGAATCAATCGCTCTCCCCATATATCTGCTAAACTGTTGCTTTAAAAAATCTGAAATAATTCACAGTAGCAGCTTATATACTGAAGTTAAAAGGAAAACTATCACGACTAACTTAGCTTTACGGGTTAACGAGTAATAGGCGACCAAATTATAAAATATACTAGAAGATGTCACATTGAAATTTTCCTACAAATTCCATTCCATCCATTAAAAATTGCTATACATCGATCTGCGTGGGCGCGTTTTTAGACGGCTATTGCTCCGGGCAATTACAGAACCCTACACTGCACGTGACCCGACACACACTTGGCTGCTTTTAAAAAATCATTATTATTCGTCCCACAGCTTTACACTTTTCTTACCTGTTACCTGCCAAAGTAACCGTGGTCCAAGGTACATAGTCTCTTGTCGTTCTTACCTGTATTGGGCAAATGCGCAGACTCTCAGCTTTTACAAAATAGCGAAGGTCTGGACCTCGCAGGCTCTTGGGAAAAATTTGACCTCATTGATACGAGCCAGGATCGAACCCAGACCTCGATTGTTCAAAGACTGACGCTCTACCCAACTGAGCTACCAAGGCTCGGACTCATAAGTGCCAAATGACTAGGGCTTTATCACAAGGATATTGCCTTGTTAAGGATGCTGTTAATCTATCCAGATTTAAACAGGTCCTTCCCTGAACGGCTTCTTAATGCAACCATTAAAACTTTAATTAACTGCCACTACTGCGTTCCACCACTGATCTCTATATAAAGAGCCATTCATGGTGTTTTAATGTGATAATATTGAAAGCGATGTAACAAGTTTATTTGCATGAATCACGGTACATACTCGATGACAGTCAAAAAATTTCATTTTCTTAGATTCCACCTTTCAAATCAAATTAAAAAAAACTTTATACGCTGACCAATCGAGTACAATTTTAACTTGGGACACTGCAGGGTCTCAGTCCTACTCTCCTACAGAGAGTGTATGGGACATAGTACACCACGCGGGACCAGTGCGGATTGCTAGACTTCACAAACACCTTTGAATTTCTTCTCAGGAGTGTGCAGGTTTCCTCACGATGTTTTCCTTCACCGAAAAGACACTGGTAATGATTTTTATCATTCGTACATAAATTCCAAATCATCATCATCAGTCGGGAAGCGTCCACTGCTGGACATAGGCCTCCCTCATGGTGCGCCACATCGACCGGTCACGAGCCACCTGCATCCAGCGACTCCCCGCGACTCTAACCAGGTCGTCGGTCCATCTAGTAGGGGGACTCCCTGGTACGTGGTCGCCACTCGAGATCCTTTACACCCCACACTTTCATAGTAGATATAATTTCATAAAACTAAAGCTGAATGAAGTTAACAATTTCCATCAGCCAGTTTGCTGGTCAGGTTGTCCTCTGACCCAGGCCTCCCCAGGCTTCTTCCGCTCATGTCTTCACGAGCTAGTCTTCTCCATGCTTTTCGTAGGTCATCTTCCCATCTCTTGATTTGTCTTTCGTCCATTTTTCGCTTTTTGTTCTCATAATACGAGAGTATGGTCTATCAAGTTCCATTTGAGTTTCGCTGTCGCTATCGCTAACTTGTACAGTCCACCTTTAGAGGCATGCAAATATTTTCAATTATTACACACTTTAACAATATAGGTTGGTTGGTGATCTAAATCTTTTAATAGCAATTGTGTTCCAGTAAGAGAGGTAGAAGAGCCAACGCCTAATTAGGAGGCTTCTGGGTGCTTCCATCTACCATCAGGAGAAATGAAGGCCAAGTGCTAAATTGTTTTACCTTCATGGTTTTCAACCACTTTATCGCTGTTTATTAAAACTTCAGTCGGCCATTAAAAACTCAATTAAAGCCTGCGCTAGTCAAAAGGAGAGTTTATAACTTTAAAATAACTTGGTATGAGTGAGATGAGATTTCGTCGGTTTGCGGGTGAGGCCATGTTTGCGGGCTTTACAAGAATCCACCCGCGGCTTTTAGTGGGTTAGAAGGCCTCCCAGTTTTTTATCACTAGTCTGGGCACGTCGCACTTGAATTGTTTAGCTGAACTTTATTGATATAGTTAACACGTTCAAAAAGAACTAAAAACCGACTTTAACTGTATTAAAAATGTTCACCCTTAGAGGTAGATATCTGGGTACATATTTGTTTTTTGTTGATTTTCCTCAAAAAGCGCTCAATAAATTTAAATAAATAAAAAATTGGGACTACGTCTGAAGTATGCTCAACTTAACAAACAAAAAAAGAACCATCGAAATCGATTCCCATATGGCGGAGTTACCGCGCAACATACATACAAAAAAACATACAGTTGAATTGAAAGGCTCCTCCTTTTTTGAAGTTGGTTGAGAATAGAGGCCTCTGACAAGGCTACTGCAGCCTGTCGTACCGGTAGCAACAAATTAGTGTGCCTTGCCTACGATGTCCTAACCTAACTGGGGACAGCCTCACAAAGAGTTATTTAACAATGTCCCCACCGGGATTCGAACCCGAGACCTGCGTGCGTTGCGCGTCTGAGTCAGATTCACTGTGAACAATCCGATGTCCTATAGCTATCCTATTTAAAAAGATTGTGCAACAAAAGTATGTTGTGTTTGTTAAGTTAAATATCTTACTTCAGACGTTTGTTAAATGACACAAAATGAACCAAACAGAGCGGGGGATGCTGGAAATGATCTCGGGGGATAATAGGAGGTTTACTTTAAGAGATGTTCGTCCCGGGACCGTCTCGTGGCCATGCTTAATTAGGAACTTGTAACATTTTTGAATTACGAACATTAGCGGTTGCCTCCATGTTTTATTGGGTCGAAGAAACTAGCTATGTGGCCTTGATAATGTATCCCACGGGATCTTCTTGGTAAATCGTAAAAGAAGCCTCCATCATTTTCGGATCATTCAACTACAACAATAAGTTCACGGTCCGACACAGGACGATGTAAAGTAATTTTGAATGGAATTCGCGCACCGAGGGTGGCGTGTCATCATCATTACCAGCCTATATACGTTCCCACTGCAGGGGCTCAGTCCTACTCTCCTACAGAGAGTGTATGGGCCGTAGTCCACCGCGCGGGCCCAGTGCGAACCGGCGGACTTCACATGCCTGTTCAAGACATGCAGGTTTCCTCACGATGTTTTCCTTCACCATTAAGAGGATTTGCTGTTGTCAAAGCGCCCATACAAACGTAGTACCGTCATATTTTTAGTAATAAGCGATGAAAGTCAAAGAAATTTTCAAGACACAATCTAGAACTAAATATCTGCGTCGCTGGAGTCAGATTTTCATTAAAGTATAAACTTTCAGAGTTACAGGGCATCAAAGTATTATATTTTTCGGTAATAAAAAGCCCCAACTTTGAACCTGTTTTACAAGAGTATGAATCAATTTAGAACAATTTGGAAAAACCACCGACATCTGAAATTTTATTAATATACTGTACTGAAAAAATGGCTACATAATATACTAAATCCTTCAAATGATCCCTGGACTACGAAACATCCAAATAACGGGTGGATAACTTCGCGTAGTGTATGCTGTCTCACCGTACGCGCTCGGGTATGATAGGGCTCGGATAGGGACAGCTACAAAACAATGCAAACTTGAACGCGGCCACGCGCTCTAAACAGACAATTCTCTTAAGCAATCGGATAATGTACTTGAATTGAAAAACAACTCATAGGTACGCAGCTGGATTCGAACACGATTCAGATTGAGAGTCCGCGCTTTATCCACTATCCGCGCTTTATACATTTATATAGACGGCCAAATTAGCAAAGATCCTCCCAACAATACAAGTACAATACTTGACCTAACAAAGTACGAGATTCCGCAATTATGCTTGACAACTGAGAGGCCCTTTACTAGAAGCACCACCCCCACGATGAATGTCAGAAAGCCCTTTATGACAACAATTTATCGACTGGTAATTTCGCTCTATTGTTGTGTTGGAAAAACGCGGGAATTTCAAGAGACGGACAGAGAATCCTTGTCAGGTATTCCAAATTCAGGATACGAGTAATTACCTACCAAAACTCATATACATTTTTAGGGTTCCGCAGTCAAACAAGGAACCCTTATAGTTTCGCTCTGTCTATCCGCGGCTTAGCTCATAGACCCTTACTACTAGAAAGCTGTAATTTGGTACGGGTGGGTATACATATTAATCACGCCAACACAGTGGTAGAATAAAATCTTGAAAAATAATTTTTAAGGGTGGCTCCCGTACACGTAACTTGGGGATGAAATATTTTTTTTCGCATCTAACCCATTGTGTAGGGGGTATCGTTGAATAGGTCTTTAAAAAATATTGAGGGTCTAAGAACACCACGTTGCATTCAGGGACCCGTTTGCGAAATATTAAGCTTTAAAGTGATAATTTTTGTCAGATTCGAACGCCACCCAACTCTATATCTGCTAAACTGTTAAAAAAAATTAAATTAAATAGTTTTTTTCAGCCAAAAAATTAAACAGTATAGGAGGCCGAAAATCTCTTTTAAGCTTCGAAGCTTGTGGTAGAGGTTTCCGCGCTTCCGTTAGCATAAAGGGGTTAATTACAATAAGACGGCTTATTTACTAACAAACACAAAAAGATATAATATTATTATTGCCTTTAAAAATCTGAAAAATTTACAGTAGGAGCTTATATACTGAAGTCAAAAGGAAAACTATCACGACTAACTTTGCTTTACAGGTTAACGAGTAATAGTCGACCAAATTATAAAATATACTTGGAGTGGTCAAAATGAAAATTTCGAAGAAAAAAAATTCATTTAAAATTACATTTTATAAAACCAGTTCAACTACGAAACCCTACACTGCGTGGCATGCACAGGCTGACCGACGGGACCCTATTACTAAGACTCCGCTGTCCGTCCGTCCGTCCGTCTGTATCTCATGAACCGTGATAGTTAGACAGTTGAAATTTTCACAGATTATGTACGAGTATTACTGTTGCCACTTTAACAACAAATAAAAAAAATTGAGAGGTGTCAAGGGACACCCGGATGGAACGAAGTTCTTTTCGATTAATTAGTGAAGGAATTGTAATAAAATTTTACAAATTTTCAATAAGGTTTGAACGGATTTTTAACATTATATTTTAATATGGTTTTGTAGGTTTTTTCATTAGATTTTTTATGTACGTGATACGTTTTGTTTTTAGCGACATCTGTCATTGAGTAGCGGCAACTAATCAGAGCCATCTGTCGTCACATAGCTGTACTGTTGGTATCGTCTTACTACTACGTACGTCGTACTAACAGATGACGCTAACTTACTATAGCAAAAAGTGTCGTGACAACTTTTCGTAAGAATTTTTTCCTTCTAGCCCCCTTTCCCAACGCGCGTTCAAACAGAATAAAATAAATATTTAACGGGGCTCCCATACAACAAACGTGATTTTTTGAGACGTGCGATATAACATACAACTAGCGCCATCTAGTGTCATGCTCGTCTACTACTGCTACTGCAAAACTAAATTGATAACGAAAATAGAGGCGCATTCTTTAGATTGGTTTTACGTATGTTACATAAAAAAAATACGATTTATTGTCCAAAACTCCACCAGTGATTAATGCATTAAGATATAAAACAACAACAGTCATACCAAATTATTGATCAGCCAGTGCTTAAAATGGGACTGTAAGTCCTGTAGCATAAGCACTGGCTAGCTCGTTGATACAACCGACAGACATTCAATTTTAAACATTTATTTAAAGAAAAAAGAATTGTTAGTTGAACATATCCATATTCTGTACGGAACCCTTCGTGCGCGAGTCCGCTTCGCACTTGGCCAATGTTTTTATGATTTCTGCTCAAAATCACGTCCACCCCACCCTTCCTTGCATGCGAGACATCTGTGTCTACTTGTACATACTTTTAATGTCTATTTAAGACTGTAGGTACATCTGTGCACCTTTATCTAATTAGTAATCACTCTAAATCAGTTTAAGGGGTGATAAAGAGCTGCGACGTGTTAATTTTGTCTTTTAATGTTCAATTAGGGAGTATATCCCTTGTGACAATGAAGATTGCCGCGAGCAATTCTGGGAGGTCGTTTACGTCCAAATGGGAGCATGGGGACTCCATTTAGAGTTCCGTAGCTTTTAAGCATCCGCAGCTGAAGGATCCAGTTGGAGACATATTGTTGAGGCATTATTTGATTTGATTAGGCAGCAAACAAACCCACTGTCGTTTGATATATTTGCGCTATCTCCAATGTACCATGGATGGGAAGTGGGAACGTCTTTACCACTCCACCCTATTTCTTTATTCTAATCGAGTCTGGGGTCCCAAGATAGCTTTAGAGTCCGTAGGAAATTCATGCACCTTCAGTGGACGCGTTTCAAGTGTACCGCTGTAGATCCTGGATAAAATAAAAAACAGGAATAACAATGGGAGCGGAGAGGAGGTGGGAATGTCGTTTGATATAACTCTGGCTTATAATGATACGATTTTTGAAAAGTTCTTTATTCTTGGATAGATGGCAACTTCGTAGTAAAATTTAATGTCAAATGTATATTTTTTCGTATGAATTAAAGCAAGGAGTTTATACACTAAATTCATTGCTACATACACCTACCAAAGAGAATTCTGAATGATGTATGTATGAGGTTTCCGGGTTCGAATCCAGCCGTGTATCTGAGTTGATTTTCTATTCAAGTACATTATTCGATTGCTCAACGGTAAAGGAAAACATCGTGACACACTGCAGGTCTCAGGCCTACTCTCCTACAGAGAGTGGACATAGTCCACCACGCGCGACCAGTGCGCATTGGTAGACTTCACACACACCTTTGAATTTCTTCTCAGGAGTGTGCAGTGCAGTGTCATTCGTACATAAATTCCAAATAACAAATTGGAACTAATGGTGCGAGCCAGGATCGAACCCAAACCTAGATTGTTCAAGGATTGACGCTCTACCCAACTAAGCCACCACAGCGTATGATGTTTTATGACAGATTATATTCTACCTCACCCACGCTTAACACCTATAAGAACTCAACTGACATACGGCTCTGAAAACGCCTCATTATAA
This sequence comes from Carcina quercana, assembly GCA_910589575.2. Classification (NCBI taxonomy): domain Eukaryota; kingdom Metazoa; phylum Arthropoda; class Insecta; order Lepidoptera; family Depressariidae; genus Carcina; species Carcina quercana. Next base: position 1,324,736 of record OU342454.1, on the reverse strand, counting down.
GAAAACTCTTTTAAACTGTCGCACGAACACCAATTTGAATTTAGAAGCGTTCTCTGTAGTGTGGCCAACTCAAAGGCGTGGATTCGGCTCGCGTCGGATATTATTTTCACGGCTGGCAACACTGTAACGAGAAACGGAACGTGACGCCTCGCCGGCAAGGCTCCCAGACTAACATTGTAGCGATAGACGTAACGCTTAAATCGAATAGTGAATAATCTTTTTTCTGACACAACACATTTTACAGAAAACAAGATATACAAAGCAAAATACAATATTTATGTTAATTGTGTAACGTCGAACTAGTGCCACTTTTTAAAGAACAAGTAAATGCGTTTAAGAAGAACTGGAAACCGACTTCAATTGTCCTAGAAGTCTTTAATTAAGGCAAATTTAAGATTTATATTGTTTTCTCATGGATGCCATTGTCATTACTGGACCAAATTGAAATGGGACCACACCACGCACCACTTTAAAATATAACCTTCTTATCCTAGCTACCTAAGTGAGCGATTTACATACTCGCATCCCGTTGACCAACCTTGTCGAGCTCACATTAGGACAATCCTGTCCATCCCTTCCCATCACTCCGATTTCTTTTCCTACTCATTCACGGTTCCTGCAGCCAGATTGTGGAACTCGTTGTCTCACACTGTACGCGACAGCAAAACTGTTTATATTTTCAAGAAAAACGTCAAGGAACATTTTCTATCTCTGTAAGTTCATAAGTTAATTATAATTATAGTATGTAAAGCATTTATTATTATTATTGATATATATTAGTTTGTTTTTTGTATCTCGTATTTATGTAATAGTTTATTATATCGTACACGCCTAACTGCTCTCCTCTCTTCACTATTTCTCCTTGACCTAGGACTGCTGTAAGAAATGTCTTTTAGAAATAAGCTGTTCCTTTTGTATATATTTTTGTGTATAACAAAACTGTTTAAATAAATAAAAAAAGAATCATCCAAATCGGTTCACCCAGACAAAAGTTCGGAGGTAACAAACATTTGAAAAACATACCCGTCGAATTGATAACCTCCTCCTTTTTAAAGTCGGTTAGAAACGATATGTGTGTGTTTTGTGCTGAAAACAAATTCAAGTACAAACAATCTTTTGATCATATTTCATTTTGAACTTACCTTTAAGATTTTCTAGGTTTCAGTCATGTGTGTATTATTGTCCGTTCTGTCTATTTTGTTATTTCCTTTTTATAATCTGATCATTTTCCCAACAACCAACACTTTTAGTTTCGTAGTATAAGAGTCAGTAATTTAACTCACATACCGTGTTTAGGTGTTTATTTTTGAACTTGAAAATCTAAATAATCGTGATGAAAGTTATAAAGTACCTAAAATTACGATAAGGCCGTTGGATAGCAAGCGTGCTCACCTAAAAGCCTCTTTCATACCGGAACACAACAGTGCTATTAACTATGCCGTTTGACAGCAGACTTAGGTAACTTACCAACCAAACCAAGTACCGCTCTACCACTCTGAATCGACCCCGGTATCTTTGGATTGTTAATCTAACATTTAGCCATTAGGTCAGATAGGTTCCTTTTTAAACGTTGCGATGTCGTATAAATATCTCTAATGAATCATATTTCCCTCTAAAAGAGTAAAACCATATTTGCCCCTAAAGGGGTGAAAAGCATTGAGGGCGTTAGCCAGTATAAAACAATCTTAGATAAAGCGCTTGAATCTTTCAAAGTACAGCATTACCTTTTGTAGAGCTAGAGCTATCTAAAAAGAATATGATTGGAGCTTATGGATTTTAAATAGATTTTCCGTGCAAGAAAAATTTATGCTTAGATATAATCTTGGGGTTTATTAATATGTTTTATGGTAGAGAGGTAGTATGTATGTGAATATATAATAAATCAGTATTACAATAACTGTCGCATTCAAAGAGAACTAGAAACCGACTTCAACTGCCCTAAAAGTCTACAGCGTTCATCCCATAAAACGTTACACCCTTAGAGGGAGAATCTGGGTGCATATTTGGTTTTTGTTGATTTTTTCAAAAATCGTTGAATCAATTTCGATAAAATTTACATGGGACCACCTCTGAAGTATGTTGTATTAAACAAAAAAAGAATCATCAAAATCGATTCATAACTGGCGGAGTTATGGCGTAACATACACACAAAAAGGAGAAGAAAATTCAGTATAATCGAAAACCTTCTCGTTTTTTGCAGTCGGTTGCAAATAATATGTACAAGTAAATAAATCAGGTAGATTTTGAGAGTTGAAGTAAAGATGATAGAGGATAAAGACATGCTAGGTACCGGCTGAAAACAAGCAAGGACCTTTTCATGAGTCTTTTATAAAAATGATATTCATAAAAAACTGACAAATGACTAAAAATATATTTTTCAAGATTTTATTCTACCACTTTGTCGTCGTGATTAATATGTATACCCACCCGTACCAAATTACAGCTTTCTAGTAGTAAGGGTCTATGAGCTAAGTCGCGGACAGACAGACAGACAGAGCGAAACTATATTGTTTGACTACAAAACTCTAAAAACTAACAAATACTAATAAAAAATAAAAGCGTAAAAACATATGACTTTTAGTGCTTGCATTTGACCTTAAGACGCCAATGAAGCAAAGTCTCCGTAGAATAGTAGGTATTTGAATATGTTATTGCTGTCGCGATTCGGTACGCACACATACAGCCTTTCACATGCTTTCACTCACACAAATAACGCTGCATAACATCCCAAAGAGGCCCCTGCGCGCCGCGCATAGTCGCTACCCCTCCGCCTGGGCTAGAGTGTATTTTTCAAAATTATAATAAACTTGACGTGAGCGTGCGTCAACCCTTGTTTTACGTTTTGAGAAATTATTGTTCGCATATTGGTTTAGTCTCGACATACTGTGGTTGTATTTGATATAATTGACTAGTAAGTACCTATCACATATAAATACAATATAAATTATGGCGTTGCTATTTTAGGGTTCTACGGTCAACAAAGAAACCTTTTAGTTTCACCATATCCGAACGTTCGTCTTCCAACGATACTTTAGGTGACCTAGAGGTGTTTTAGTACCTAGAGTGCTAGAGTCTAAGGACTAACAAGTTAAAGCGTTCAAAAAGAACTAGAAACCGACTTCAACTGCCCTAAAAGTCTACTTTTATTAAGGAAAATTTAAGATGTATATTGTTTTCTCATGGATTCCATTCTAAGAACCGGACCAAATTGAAATGGGACCACATGGAAAGCATCAGCTTTCAAATAATAAAGAATCATCCAAATCGGTTCACCCAGTGAAAAGCTCTGAGGTAACAAACATTTAACTAATAGAATAGAATAGAAATAATTTATTCGGCATACAGATTACAGTACAGTTAAAACATTAATTTTAAATTTGCTCTGCTGCACTGCAACGCCGAAATACACACTTAACATTCCCAGTCTCAAAAACTACTGAACCGATTTTGATGAAACTTGCAGTCTTCCCTAAGTTTTACAATACCTAGGTAAACAAAAAAGGGATTATTTAAATCGAACTTGTAGTTCCGGATATATAAAAAATAAATTAAATAAAATAGCCTTTATTGCTGAACTAATTTTTTGTTTTAATTTTCTTAAAAATATGCTTACTTTATACGTTACTTATCTTTTTATATTAAGTATCAGTAACCGGTCGTTCCTACATTTCAGCTTGTCTTTCGACATAGGCCTCCTCTAAGGATTTCCACTCTATTCTATCTTTCGCTATGCGGGTCCATGTTGGACCCGCCACTTGTCTGATGTCGTCCTCCCATCTTCTAGTCTGTCTGCCTCTTTTTCTTTTGCTATCTCGTGGTTGCCATTCAGTTATTAGTCTTGTCCATTTCTACATACTCTATTTCTCCATTATTTACTGTTATGGGCTCTGTTTGTGAGGAATTTGACATTACTTTTGTTTTCGTTAAGTTCGTTGACAGGCCTGCTTTCTCGCTCTCTTCCGCTAACTGTTGGAACATTGTCTGTAGGGTTTTCGGGTTTTCCGAAACTAAGATCAGGTTGTCTGCAAAGCGTAGGTGACTCAGCTTTTTGCCATTTATATTTAGTCCTTTATTCGTCCAATCCAGATTTGTGAATATCATTTCCAGGATAGCTGAAAATATTTTTGGTAAAATTGGGTCTCCCTGGCGTACCCCTCTCTCAATCGAAAATTCTTCGCCTGTAGATTCTAGCTTCACTTGTGCGGTGCTTTTTGTGTATATGTTTTTCAGTATTCTTATGTATTTTGCATGTACGCCTTGTTTTTCCAGTGCGTCCCAGATAAATCTATGTTCGAGTGTGTCGAATGCTTTGTTGAAATCCACGAACCCTATGTGTGTTTTTCTTTTGTGTGTGTGTTCCGGATATATGCGAGGACAAACAAACATACACTTTAGAAATTTGGCACACTTCTTTAGAAGCTGGTATAGACTAACATATATGAAAACTGGGCAGTTCTGGAAATATTACATACATACAGGTCGCATTGATAACCTCTTTTTTTGAAGTCGGTTAAAAAACTGTAATTTCACGACACCTCACACAATAGAATAGACGAGTTAAAAATCCCGTCTTAAGTGTATGAGATGTATAACTGGGAAAAAATATTTCAAGTTTTTATTTGTCGACATGAATAATAATATCGTCGAAATCTATCGTATTTCCTACTGTCATACTTCATATTATACTATTATATTTTAAGTACCTCAAAAGGAAAAAAGGAATCCTTATAGGATCACTGTGATATCGAATACTCCAGTCTGCTGTCCCTTAGATCTGTCAAATAATGAAACTTATAGGTCAACGCAATAAAAAGATATAGCTGTATTTTAGACCATTTCCGTACAAAATGCAATGAACCCAAAATCTATACGGTATTTCCCGTTGACCTAATGTCTTGAAATTTGGCAAGAAGAAAGGTTTTACAGCACAACCATAGGAATAAATCTGAATTTTTTAATTGTAACACAGTAAAATTGATTTTTTAATGTTTACAAACTTAACTTCGTAATATGTAATTTAGCTTAGAATTTCATTTTCGGTAGAGCATTGTTGGGTGCATATTACCATACCTATTATTTATGATTTTCAGTATGTCATTAATTCATATTCTGTACGGAATCCTCGGTGCACGAGTCCGACTTGCTCTTGACCGGTTTTTGAGTTGTTGGAGAGCCATTTCAAGCTCTTGCTGGCTGATCTCCGGGATATCTGTGTCGGGTCATATAGTCTCCGTAGCGATTTGTACATGCGATGTCCATATAACTTCTCGTTCTCTCTCAAGACTTTCAATAATAATAAATAACAAAAAATAATATAAAAAAGCTTTTAAAAAAGTTATAAATAAACGGATGTCCATGCAATAAATGTTATGTTTTTTCTGTGTTTTTTTTCTGTTTAGATATTTTACAGTGGTACGGAACCCTTTGTATGCGAGTCCGACTCGAACTTTAACATTAAAAAAATATTTGAAACATAAGTCACTTATTCATAAATCATATTTAATTATTTACACGTAACAAAACGTAACAACAACTAAGAATTTCAGGGAAAATGTTCTGTTCTAGAGATAAAATAAATTTCCTTAGAATTATTTGTCTTTATATTTGTTTATTTAGATCAATCTAAACATTAAAACTAACAGGTAAAACCATTATAGCTCGAGAAAGGGTATCTATCGATATATTTTTCCCACCACTATTAGTCGAAAAAATCGATAAAGCTTATTGACATCACTAATGCATGCTTACTTTATTTTTATACATATAATACACAGTATATAGTTGTGATATAGTGTACCCTGCCTCCCGAACCGAACTGTGCGAGAAGGACAGTTGAAGCTTTTTTTGGTATTTGCCTAGTTTTGCCGTGAAATTAAGGGTTTGGGATATAGCTGTTTTCTCAACGAAACGTTAGCCAAATTCAATCATTTTGATCTTATTCTCTTTATCAAAGAATAATCTAGGCCCGTTGGTTTTGCTTTTTCTGAAAATGTTACGTTTACTCTAAATAATGAGTACCATAAGTTGAAAGAAATTTTTTCTGAAATTTTGAGTTTTGAGATGCCCATAATTCTAATTGTAGACAAAATATTGAAAAAAGCAAAACCAACGGGCCTAGATTATTCTTTGATAAAGAGAATAAGATCAAAATGATTGAATTTGGCTAACGTTTCGTTGAGAAAACAGCTATATCCCAAACCCTTAATTTCATATGAAATTTTTTATCTGCTGTTCCCTCTTAAGATTTCCCCTAGGACTCGTTTCTGTGGTTTAACATCACTAAATCTTTAATCAATAAAATACAACAAAAACATTAATCAGTGCGTGTTGCCAGTGATGACATACGGAACCGAAACGTGGTCCTTTACTGTGCGACGAATAGACAAGCTCAAAGTCACTCAGCGAGTAATGGAACGAGCTATGCTCGGAATTTCTCTATGTGATAAAATCCGAAATGAGGAAATCCGTAGACGATCGAAGGTCACTGAAATAGCTCGACGAGTCAGTGAGCTGAAGTAACAAAGTAACTGTCGCTGGCAGGCTGGCCAACTATGTAGTACATCGAAATTTAAAGTGTTTTTTCTTTGATAGTTTTTGTGTGTTGTTTTTATATTATCTGTAGAGCGAATGTTAAGGATAACGAACGTTTGTTTTATTTACCGACAGTAACGTGTATCGGGCCGTCCCCCTACTAGGTTGACCGACGATCTAGTTAAGATCGCAGAGTCACTAGATGCTCGGTATCGGTCGATTTGGCATACCATGAAGGAGGCCTATATCCAGCAGTGGACGTTTTCTGGCTGATGATGTTCCTATGTATATCGCTTTAGATTTATACCCCCTTTCTGTTACACATTGTAAAGACAACGAAGTGTTACTACTTTTCTATTGTCAAGCCGCCATTTTGTTAAAGGTTAAAAAACAGTTCAAACACGATGATTGAGGGTAGATAGGTGCGCTATTGTTCGTCTGGTCCAATCAGACCGCTAGTGATGTCCACACACAGTTATCGATATCGAGATAAATAAAAAACTAAATAAAAATTTTGCTAGAAAAAAAAACCTAAGACAAATGTAAAAGTTATAATCGGAAAAGGGTTAAATAATTTTTTGGGGAACCCTCGACTAAATTGAAGTAAGTAAATACATAAAAAGAAACATACATATTACGAAAAAATCCGTCGGGAGCTGCTATTGCGTAATATATATTGACATTTTCAATTCGTTTGTATTTACAATACAAACAACGTCTCACCTTAAACGCATACACCGTCTCCGTTCCGTCGTGGGTAAAAATAGATGTTTTAAACCCTGCACTTGAACACTATTTGAAGAATCAAGGAACAATCTAAATATAGAAAAATATTAGAATTATATTTATGTTTGTATTGTGTTTGTACAAAATAATAATTTTTGACGTGATAAAGTCTTATAAATCGATTAACGCCAGCTGCACGAGCCTGAACCGAGCATGCAAGTGAGAGCGGGAAACACACGATAGAGAGGCACAATCGACCTAAGAGTTCGGTTTGTGACGCATCTTTTCTTATGACGTTATCACGTGAAATTCTCGTTTACAGAATTTTGCTGTACTCATTTTGCTAGTGTATCGATACTTTTTCAACATATAACTTCCCAGCCCTATCCCACCTGTTGAACGAGTAATTTTCTCCCCCAAGGGAAAACCTCAGAGGGAGATAAATGCTGAATTTTATTGTTCAATATTGTGATAAATAACGCAAATAAATCGTTTGTTTTTATATGATTTACGCGTCAGTAGATTTATTTACGAAAATCGCAGTTTAATGTTCATCCGATCGGTTCGGTGCCCTTAAACGAGCCCTTCTTGTAGTTTGGAGTGTCTGAAACCGTTATCTCTTAGCTACTATTATTATTAGCCTGTATTATCCCACTGTTGGGCAATGACCTCCCTCATATCCCTCCTATTCTCTCTCTGTCTGAAAAGAAACGCCGAAAAATGCACGTTGTAAAGGAACTTTAATTTTTCCTATTTTTATTATTGGTTGACGCACAGGTCTAAAGCATAAGAGTCTCTTCCTGAGATATAGGAGCTGGACGTTCAGTAAGTACACCCTCCCGGACCGCTCCCATACCTCAGGAAGAGACTCAGTTATGTGTTAGACCTGTAAAAGCAATAGAAATACACACTCTTGAAAATTTTAATTGTTCACATATTACGGTTTAATAGTAATATACATCATCATCAACAGCCTATAGATGTCTCCACTGCAGGTCTCAGGCCTACTCTCCTACAGAGAGTGTATGGGCCATAGTCCACCACGCGGAGTGCGGATTGGCGGCCTTACATGCCTGTTCAAGACATGCAGGTTTCCTCACGATGTTTTCCTTCACCGTTAAGCACTCGGATATGAAGCGTCGGTGGCGTAATGCGATTCTTAATCTGAGGGTTCCGGATTCGAATCCAGCCGTGTACCTATGAGTTTTCAATTCAAGTACATAGTAATATACGATTTAACATAATACATCCCCGTGACAAACGGACGGACGGATAGTGACATTAGTCCCAAAGGGCGCTCTAAAATGATCCTCTGGTTTTTAAAGTGAAGACTTTTTAAATGACAAATTAATTTTCAAGAGTTTGCCTTCAAGCTCATTTCAGTTTTCACATAATTAGCTTGGAAATTACTTTGTGGGGAGCTAATTTACTAGTGCTCCTAGTTACGTCAGAGATGTGAAGAGCAGAACACATATCAGACTAAACAAATTTAGTTAAAGGCTTCAATACATTTTCATTTAGATTTTAAGCAGATTTAAACACGTTCTCAAGTCTGCTTTACACCAATAAAAAATTGTAGTGATTCTTTTTTTATCGACTTCAAAAAGGACTTTATGCGGACTGATAGGTTTTAACCAACAGCTGAGACAATAAAGTATTGATTTGATTTCGATAACCAATGGTATATCAGTTGTGTAGAGCGTCAGTCCTTGAACAATCGAGGTCTGGGTTCGATCCTGACTCGTACCAATGAGGTACAATTTGTTATTTGGAACTTATGTACGAATGATACAAATCATAAGCATTGGATTTCCGGTGAATTAAAACCTGCACACTCCTGAGAAGAAATTCAAAGGTGCGTGTGAAGTCTACAAACCCGCACTGGTCCTGCGTGGTGTAAGTCCCATACACTCTCTGCAGGAGAGGCCTGAGCTCTACAGTGGAGACATATATAGGCTGTTGATGATGAAGCCAAGTTAGAGGCTTTTGGGCGGCTTGGTGAACTTCTGACTAATCCCCCCCAAATTGTTTTAGTTTCCCCTCGTCAGTCGCTTCCGTATAAACTAGTACAATACATACGACAATACCGTGGGTTAAGTGGGTGTAGTTTAGCATGGAAGTGAATATATGTATAATTCTTAACATCATTTTCGAAACCTTATCCCGCTTCTGAATCGGCGTCATCTACCTAAACCCAGATGCCAATTATCAAAACCAATTCAATTACATTTTAAAGATTATGGGTATTTTTTGGTATGGAAGCATGCTGCGAGAACTTCCGTTAAAAGTAGTTAAAAGATATTTTGAACCGTCTTCAACTGACGAATTCTCAATTCAACGCGTATGTTTTTTTTTTGTATACGCGATAACTCCGCCAAAATTGAACCGATTTTGACAATTCTTTTTTTGTTTGGTATAGCACTTTAAAGGTGGTCCCATATAAATTTTATCGAAATTGATTGATCGCTCTTTGAAAAAAATCAACAAAGTCAAAATTTTGAAGCCAATTGAAGTCTTTTTTTTTGAACGCAGAATTACCAGCGTTGTGTACATTATAGTCCACAACATTATGGTGAGTTCGGGCCTTTTTGCTGGCATCATACATTGAAATAAACGATGCTGTTACTTCTGTCTCACTTGTATTGTGTGTTCTTCTTCACGTGTGTGTGTATTTTTTGTTTTCTTTGTATTATGCTGGCAAAAAAAATTATTATATATCTTCCAACGCGTTAATTATTATCCTACACTACTAAACGATTTTTAGACGATAGTCAAATCATTATTACACGGTCGTAAAATCACTTCAATCACAGAACAACCCATTACGACATGTATAACCTAAAATAACCTTCTTAGTCATCCAAAATGACGAAAATTTGACATTAAACGAATCCGTTTCTAATTACTTCACGGAATACCAGTAAAAAAGCTGCCGAAAAAATCACAAGCGATAATAAGATGAATGGATTAAAAACAATCGATTATTCTATTAAATACAGATCCGTTGCCGCAATCTTATCGATAACCTCGTTGTCGATAGCGGGGCAGCACTATCGCAGTGTCGCATTGCCTAATATTAGGTGGAAACGTGCGTAGTTTGAAAATAACTATTACGGATGTTAAATAATGTATTTGTTTTGATTAGAGTAGGCAGTGTAGTCTCAGCTTTATAATAGGACTATCCCATGTCATCCCCTGGATGTCGTAAAAGGCGTCTAAGTGAAAATTTAAAAAAAATGGATAGCAGCATCTATCCCCCTGCCAAGAATAGTGATTATGGCAAAATCCCTCGTCGTGGCGATTTATGAGGGAGTTTCATGTCCAGCTGTGAACTTATAAACGATGGAAACCTATGTAGTCACCTTCTAAGTCACAGGAAGATTTTTTGAATATGTTATTTCTTTCAAACGGGGGTGTTCACATGAACACACAGAAATATGAACTTTTCTACTTTTGTTATAAAGTACTCTTTCCTGTTTTTATAATGCGCGCTGTGAAAACCAGTTACTCCCACCACTACTTGAATGTTAAAATGAGTCCTCGCCCGCGCGGTACAGGGGCGCGGGGGCGAACGACAAAGGGGATCGAGGGAAGAAGACTCATTTAAGCAGTCGGTCTATACTTATACAGACACGACTACATTATTAGGATGGGACAAAGAGTACCTTATAACAAAAGGGAAAAGATACACATTTCTGTGCGAGGCGAAAATTTTATTAAATACCCTCATTGATTCTTTACCACGTTATAAGTCTGAGGCGGTTTTTATCCTATCCTCCCCAGCCACAAGATGCGTGTAACGATCGCCGCCATCTTGCTTCTGTCCGCCATCTTGTCGTGCGCGTCGCAGGCGCAGTACCCGCGCCCGCGCCGCCCCGAGCGTTTCGACACCGCCGAGCAGATCTCCAACTACCTGAAGGAACTGCAGGAGTACTACTCTGTCCACGGGAGAGGCAGGTGGGTCTATCATTGACATCTTGGGCAAATACGATATTATGCACTTCGCACTTACAATCCAAGTGCAGACCTTAAAACATAATTACATAGAAAAGTGTCATAAAGCACAGACATACACAGTTAAAGCTTCCACACGTTTCCACTAGATGTCAGTAAACTAAAAAATAAAGAAGAAACCAAGTTGGGTGCCAAATATATTCTTGAGTAAACTAATTCTTTTTTATGTATGATGGGTTTTCATTTGGCCTTCATCTCACCTGATGGTAAGTGACGATAAGGGCGTTGGATGGTAAGCGTGCGCATCCAGAAGTCTCAAGATAATGAGGTGCTGGCTATGGTGCATTTAGCTAGCCAGGCGGACATAGAAAATGCTGTACCACCAACCAAACCGAGTACCGATAGGTACCACCACTCGGAATCGAGCCCGGAACATCTGAATTATAAATCCAAGCATATATCCATTACACTACGGAGGCAATTTTAATTTCTGTAAAAATAAAGATTAAACCAAGTTAGGTGCCAAACATATCCTTAAATAATTGAAGTTTTCCAGAATAGGGAAGTAACTAAACCAAACGCAGTATGTTTCATATAATATTTCCTCTTTGAATAGTTTAATGATAAAGAATAAACAGGTTGGGCGCCAAACGTGTTTTTTAATTAATAAATTAATTCACGTATTTAAAGATGACTCAACTTATTTAACCAAATACAGTAAGCGTGAGATAAACGTTTCATACACTTCCACGAGATGCCATTCTTTGAATTATTTATAAACGCCAAGATGGCAACAATCGCGTATTTGTGTTAACTTAAGTGTTCCTTGAAAGATGGCGTTACAATAAAAAAGTTTCGTGAAAGTTTTCATTAATTTTCACTAGATGGCAGAAACACAATGTTGGGTACCAAACATGTACCCGAGTAATTCGAGTATTGTACGATAGATGGCGTTGCTAAACATAACGCAGTTTGCGTTAGTTAAAGCTTTAACACTATTCCGCTAGATGTCAGTAATTTAATGGTTTACATGGGAAAAACTAAAGCCCCATTCGGATGCAAATTATTTCTTTGACTAATCCAAAAACCTAACATTGTTTTAAAATGTCGACTTTCAAATAAAGTTTAAAGTGCACTAGGTAATTTAAACGCTCGAAATGGTTCGTGTAAATATACACACGGCGCTGAGTCTATATATAATAGCTGGATTTGTACAGTAACTATCTAAAAACAGGACATCAGATTGTGATGTCGCGAAATGAGTATCATTAACATACAACTTCACAGTGAATCACAATTTACATTTTACACACTTTTTTCGATTATTGTTCAAATCGACATCTATGAACCATTAGCTGCGTAACTGCTATTGTAGCTAACTGTCAAGTTGTAAATTAATGATATTTATTTCGCGGCACTTTAATTTCGTCTCCAATTTTTAGGTTATTACTTATCAAAGCCATCTGTTCTATTTTAAAAGATTATGGCAACAGAAATTTAGTATGGAAACATTAGGAGAGAGATAACGTTAAAGTGTTAATTTTTGTTAGAGTCAAAATTACTACTCAGTCTTTTCAAAGCTTTTTTTGTTATTTCAGATACGGCAAACGGCAGATGCACATAGCTGACGCGTCGGTTATCTTTAGAGAGACGCCGTTCTTTGATCAAAACACCAACGATGAAGCACTGTTTAAAAACTTGGCGTACAAATAAAAAGAAAGAACTGGCTGTATACGACAACACCTTTTGCTAAAAAAAAAACAAGAAAAATTATTGGGTCTTTTTTACTGTGCACTCTGATAAGCAATATAAATGCAGTCAACATTTTTCCTGTTATTTTTCGTTGCAAGTATTATTATTTTTTCAATCAAAAATTTCGGCGAATAATTTTGCATCAATTTAAAAAGATATTTGTTTGCTTGAAGCTTTTTCTAATGTTTACTTCCAGTCACATAAATGACATCCAAATGATTTATGTTGAATTTCATAGAATGTCAATTGGAAATACGTCAAGCCGTCATATATTCTAGTCAATTATATTTAACACTGAAACACTGCAACGTGTCAAAGAATAAATTAAATGAAGATCTAAAAAATATCAACTCCGTCCCTAAAAACATATTTTTCAGGCTGGGTGAAAATTAATTTTTAGGGATATCTGTACTATTCGATGTAATAAATAAACTAGAATAGACTATACTAGTTTAAAAATAGTATAAATTAAAATAGTATTGTAATTATAATCTTTAAATAAACTAGCAGGAAAGCAGACCTGTCTCATTGGTTTTGATGTTTTCGTTCATTCCTAATACATAAATACCGGATCTACGTAAGTACCCAAACGAGTCCAAACGCGACGGGTTTATCGTGTGTTGTTTAGAAGTTCCTAGCCACCTTGCAATGGAACGAGATATGCTCGGAATTTCTTTACGTGATAAGGTCCGGAATGAGGAAATCCGTAGACGAACGAAGGTCACCGACATAGCTCGACGAGTCAGTCAGCTGAAATGGCAATGGGCAGGCCACATCGCTCGAAGAACCGGTAACCGGTGGGGAGTAAAGGTTCTCGAGTGGCGACCACGTACCGGGAAACGTCTACCAGGCCGTCCCCCTACTAGATGGACCTCTCTCTATCTCGGGACCGGTCGATGTGGCGTACCATGAGGGAGGCCTATGTCCAGCAGTGGACGTTTACCGGCTGATGATGATGACCTCCTTGCGGCTCCATCATAAGACCAGCTGCTCTAAGGCACCATAGCATTGCTTCGTCATATAACTTACGTGATCGAATACCATCAAGTGGTCCCAATTCAGCAAGCAATTCAGCTTCCAAGATTTGATCTAAAAAACATACAATGTAGGTTAAATAAAATCTAGTATAAAAGTGATACATACGCCTAGTCTAAGCCACTTTATGCTTGATGGGTTTGCACTTGGCCTTCATGTCACTTGATGTCAAATTACGATAAGACCGTTGGATAGTAAGCGTGCGCATCCTGTGGCTATGCTGCCTTTCATACCGGATCACAACAGTGCTATTAACACTGTTGTTTGGCGGCACACAGGTAACATGGTGGTAGCTAGCCAGGCGGATATAGTAGCCGTACCACCAACCAAACTGAGTACCGATATGTACCCTCACTGGGATTCTAGCCCGGGACTATCTAATATTTTTTTAAATAAATTTAAATTTTCGCGTACATGTAAAATACTTTATCATTCGCCTGGGAATGAGCACCGTAAACTTTTGTAAACGCAAGCTTTGTAAAGTGTAGAATTTTACTATAGACTTATCTTATAATAGCGTGTCAAAATAGTTCCTGTATGTCTATATATGTTTATAGTTTTTAATAAACTGACTCCACCACTATATATAAGACCTTTCCTGCAGCCCTTTGGATTGTAATATTGTATTACCACTTCGAAAGAGTACCCGGTTACAAAAGCATGTGTTAAAATTAAACCTTATTGTGTTTACTATAAATACAACTTTCCTTCCACCTAAAATCGTAAAGTATTTGGCCTTTTCGTACGAATAAAAGTGAGCTTTAATTGTAAGTATTACGGTAGTATTTCAGTAATCTTAGCGACGTTTCTGAAATCGAAACTAAACAGATTATAAACACGTTGCGCGCGCATTTGCGATGCTTGGAGAGGTTCCTTATCGCAGTCAGATCAGTGCTAGTATTTGAATACTAGTGAGTAGTAACGAAAAATTAAATATGTTTTTATTATATTTATATATATCGACTTCAGAAATCTTCTAACGATAACATTTTAATGGAAAAAGTTTCGTATATAATTTATGGATCGAAAAATGACCTCCGTTCCTTCCTCTGTCATTGCGCAGAGCCAACGAATGTAGATTTGGATGAAAGATTGACCGCCGATAAGAAAATTAGCACGCTATTGACTCGCTAATAATGTAGATTTGAAGAAATAATATATGATTTAGCCGTGGTTTAGTACAATTTTGTCTAGTGGTAAGCAAGTGGTTACATTTAAGTCAACAATGGTAGCGTACGTACAGAAGGTGCTTTATTCATAACGAATTTTTTGACGTTAAAACGTTTGACATGAGCCTCCCTTACAAATCGCCACAACTTTCCCTGGGAGGATTTGTCGTTATTACCACGCTTGGAATGTAGATTTATGGCAGTAAGATGTTATTGTTACATAAGCAGATACGGAAAACCTTTTCAAAGATAGCAGAGCCACAGATAAGGGAGAGTAAGACAGATTGCTAACTTCATACATTAGTTCAAAACACGCTTAAAACTTATTATTGTCGCCGGTACCTCGTAGTTCGACTTATTATATTAGATGTCGCTACTATATTAGCTGAAGTATGATATACCTAGCGCCATCTATTGAACAGTTGATGGCACCCGTTGGATGTATTTGTGTGTATAAGTACAGTATGGCATAGATGTGTGTGTGATAGGAGACGTACAGTCGTACAACCCGTCGGAAATATCTGCGAACCTCGCTGGGATGCGCTTCCCCCCGCACCTCGTCCCATTTTCGCCTATCCAGTAGCTATGTAAAAGTGTAAACTTGTCAAGCGAAAGATTTCAAAATTTCGCTACATGACGTAATGATGCATTGGCTATGTAAGTATTGGTTACGGTGTCTTGTTGCAATTACACCAATTTTTCCTCCCTTTTCAATATAGTTACAATGTATACGACAAAAGTAAAAAATGGATAAAATGCAACTTCAAAAGACCACTACGCGCGTCTATTTGTTAGTTTCTGACGTCTGCTTGCACGTCCAGTATGATTACTTTAGAACAACGTACAATACGTATGTTGTACAATGTTCGATGCAAATCAACCGGCCAAGTGCGAGTCGGACTCGCACACGAAGGGTTCCGTACCATTATCTATAAAAACGACAAAAGCATGTCTGTTACATGAGAACACCTTATTTTATTTTTTAAATTTAATTATTTATTTTTAAAGTGAATATACAACTAAATATTCTGTGAATATTTCAAGATGCCGTTATCAATATCGAGTACATAACACGTTTGTTGTGTGGGAGCCCCCTTCAATATTCATTTTATTCTTAGTATTTGTTGTTACAGCGGCAACAGAAATACATTATGTGTGAAATGCTTAACTGTCACAGTCACAAAAAAAAAGAAATACACGGAAAGAAAACACAAGCCGTAAATAATCGCAAGCGCAACGCAACAAAAGCAGAGTGAACGAGAGTGCGGCAACTTCATACAAGCGCGCAACAAAGCTTCATACAATACACGTAAATATAGCGCGGGAAAGGAGAACCCGACGACGCTGTCTCTGCAAACGCGGATCGGGCAAACGTATACGGGGCGGGTGGGGGCTTTGGCGCGGCATCGGTCGCCTCGTAGGGCCTCTCGCGAACCCCGCTCACACTCAATTCGAAAAGACTGATTTTTAATATTTAAGATTATGTTCATTCCTCATGTAGATTTTTTTCCCTTGTAGTTTAAAAGTTGATTATTGAGAAGAATGCTCAACTGACCATAAATACCAATAAATACTATTTACAAACATATTATTGTGATGATTTAAACTTTTGATTACCCTAGCCAACTGTATATTAGGTTAATATATTACAATTATATATAAATCATGATCTAGAGCTAATCATTTTTTCTGGTCCCTTTTTTTAAATATAAAAGACATCAAAATTCACACAATAATAAATTAACGTGTTTCTCAACCCTAGCCGGTAGGTGCAGCTCGGTACATCGATTCAAGGTCACGGGACTGTTGCCGCACTCTCGTTCACTCTGACAGAAGTGACAGATATAACCGTTGTTGCCATATCAATGAAAGAAAAAACGTTCCCAAATATATTAAATATGCCTAGAAATGGGAGCCTTATATTTTCACACCCTAAAGGCAGCACACTCAAAATAAGAGATTTATTAAATCTTACGTTAATATACTTTGGGATTTATTTATTTGAATTTTTTGTATCTACGACGGCTTGAAAATTCGTGATAGTTTTATTATTTTAATAGTCTAGCAATACTGTGTAGTGAACGTTACAAATGTATGCCATCTACCGGAATTCCGAATAACTACATGCTTTTACAGCTTACTAAAGTCAGGTCTGTTCAATCGTGTGCAATGAATTAAAATGTTCAATATACACCTCATTAAAAATTTTGTCTTTTCGTGAGTAATGTTAGGAAAGTTTTGTATTTTTACATTCAAAATAAATAAATAAAATGAACTGGAACAGTATAATTCGATATTTCGTCAATTTCAGACAAATTTTATTTCTAACGAGCTACTTGCTATCTACTATCGCCATCTAGCGGAACATTTTGTACTATTAAAAATTTTATATGGAGTTAGCAATCTATTCTTACTATGCCTTATCTCTGGCAGAGCTAAAGCTATCTGAGTAACGGTTACTTGAAAAAACGACTACTCAGTTCATCACTAGTATAAAATACTTGTTAAATATGTAGCCAAATCGTTGACACTATTAAATACCTTCTCAGTGTTTTTCAGGAAGCGGTCGGGACCGTGTTTTTTTACTATTTTCACAACAATATTTAGCATAAAACCTATTTTTTACCGAGATTTTCTATTCCCACAAATATTTTATAGACGAATTTATTGAATTTTTGGCCTTTTAGCTGGTTTAACGTGAAACCCTGTCCAAATCCGTGTATTTTATAACGTGGCTGACTGATTATTATATACTTGTGTGTTTTCATATAATATTTAATATCCTTGAATTATACGATTGATATCTTCAAAAGGTAAGCAATTAAATATTGAATTATTAATTCGAAGCCATTTCGAAGCGTTTTGTCAATTTTCCATCATGTTCCCTTATGTCTGGGTTTATTTTTGTTTGGTTTCAATTTTTTGATATTATACGTGATGCTTTTTTTTTCTGTGTTTGTTTTTGTTTCATTCATTCATTCTAATTTTCTTCGACGTTCAACAATTTTTGTCTATAATTTTGTTAACTTACTTCACAGTTTAGCTTTATTGTTTATTGTTTTGTAAATTGCTATTTCGTTATTTAACTATTATAATAACTTTGTTAATTAATTTTCTGGAAAGAAATTAGCCTACGGGAAGATGAAAAAAGGGTTAGGGTGTACAAAAGGGGGCGCTGAGAAGAAAAAAAACTTTCAAAAAATCATGACTATTCTAAGTCTCGCCTTAGCGCCCCCTAAAAGCTAGCATATGTCATTTCCCATTCCGTAGGCTAAGTACATACCAAATTTCATCACAATTGGCTACGGCGTTGAGTATGAGTAAGAATACAAGCAAGTTGTTTCAACTTAGTGTAAACGGCTTCATTACTTGTTTCTTAAAATATTTCCTCGTCCGAAATACCTTACCTTTACTGTGGGCCGAATAAACAAGCTCAAAGTCACTCAGCGAGCAATGGAACGAGCTATGCTCGCAATTTCTCTACGTGATCAAATCCGTAGACGAACTAAGGTCACCGACATAGCTCGACGAGTCAGTTGAACTGGAAATGTGCAGGCCACATCGCGGGAAAAACGGATAACGATTGGGGGTATAAAGTTCTCTAGTGACGACCACGTACGGAAAAACGTCTACCAAATTTCATGATTCTAGGTTAATGGGAAGTACTCTATAGGTTTTGACTTTTTTACAGATTCTAGTCACTGCGGATTTAAATGTGTGATATGAAATTCAATTTGATACCTTTACGCGTTTCTGAGAAAACTGTTTCAAGGCGATCCACCTCCATCAAAATTTCAGACTTAATTTCTGTTGCCATAATCTTTTAAAATATAATAGCTGGATTTGTGCAGTAACTATCTAACAATCATTAACATACAACTGCACAGTGAATCACAATTTTCATTTTGAACACTTTTTACGATTATTGTTCAAAGCGCCATCTATGAATCATTATATAGCTGCGTAACTGCTATTGTAGCTAACTATAAAGTTGTAAGTTAATGATATTCATTTCGCGACATTTTAATTTCATCTCCTATTTTTTGTAATTACTGCACAAAGCCAGCTATTATACTTTAAAATATTATGGCAACAGAAATTTCGTATGGAAACATTAGGAGAGGGATAACGATAACTGCCATGACAGACGCCACCTGTTCCTTATAAGGAAGTGTGTTCCTTTTTAGCCCCCGACGCAAAAAGAGGGGTGTTATAAGTTTTACGCCAATGTCTGTATGTCTGTGGCATCGTAGCTCTCGAACGGATGGAACGATTTTGATGGTTTTTTTTACGTGAAAGCAAGTTTCTTTGCGGTGGTTCTTAGCTATATTTGGTAAAAATCGATTCAGCAGTTTGAAGAGTGTCAGTTGATCTTAGGCATTTTTAAACCTACTTCAAAAAAGGAGGTGTTCAATTCGACGCGTATTTTTTTGTATGTGTTACTCGATAACTCCGCCAATAGTGAATCGATTTTGATGATTCTTTTTTTGTTTGGTAGAACACACTTCAGAGGTGGTCCCATATAAATTTTATCGAAATAGATTGATCGTTTTTGAACGCATTAATTATTTCGTATGGATATTGCATAGGTTTTAACAAAACAAAAATTTACTTGTTTCCTTTTGACGTAAGGAACCCTGAAAACACAAATATTTGCGTCATGAAAGAAAGACAAACGAATATCGCGTTACTGTACTCGTAGTCAAGAATAAGAAAGGAACTCGTAAGTACATTTCAATAGTAAAATTATTTTTGTCTACAGAACAATGGCGCCTGGTAAATTCGGTCTGTTTAAACCTCGGAACTACCAAGAACAGCCTTCTACTGAGAACCTTCTACAGAACAGTAACAGCAGCGACTGTGGTGAGTGGGTTCTATCCCTGGTTGATTTTTTGAATCATCATCAACAGCCTATACATACATGTCTCCACTGCAGGCTCAATCCTACTCTCCTACAGAGAGTGTATGGGACATAGTACACCACGCGGGACCAGTGCGCATTGGTAGACTTCACACACACCTGTGAATGTCTTCTCAGCAGTGTGCAGGTTTCCTCACGATGTTTTCCTTCACTGACAAGCCAATGGTAATGATTGTTATCATTCGTACATAAATTCCAAATAACAAATTGTAACTCATTGGTAGGAGCCAGGGTCGAACCCAGACCTCGATTGTTCAAGGACTGACGCTGTACACAACTGAGCTACCATTAATTAGATTCATATGTCATCTAATATAGTGACTACGTAAAGAACGTACGTTCGCTGCCTTTTTTCCATACATGTTTAGATTACTTCTTGATTTTTAAATCTCTTGTTGGATACTTCGATTTCTAACTGTATTTGTTTGTCAGTGACCGTACCGAACTCCCCACTGCCCTCGACGAGTAAATGTCGCGAGGACCTGGATCCAGCTGACGTCTCCGTGCTGCAGCTCGACAGCGAGGACGATGACGTGAGCAAATTTAGCAATTTTTATTATTAACTGCAGGTTTTCTCCACAGGAACAGAATGAGTCATCAACAGGTTAGGATTTAACAAAAGAAAAAAAGTGAGCCGTCACGGGACGCCTGGCAGGTGTGAAACATCGACATTATTAAAATATACAAAAAAATTTTAATTGGCTTTAATATACTAGTAAACTTAGGAATCTTAGCTAGTTATTGTAATATATTACTAAAGATCGTAAATTATACATATCAATAATAAATATACTGTATATATACACCATCATATAGCGTGGCGACGCGTCGCCACGGCATGCGTCGCCACGCCAGAAATTTGTTTTACGTGCGGATATAGATATTTCTGGGCCTGCGTGGTGGACTATGGCCCATACACTCTCTGTAGGAGAGTAGGCCTGAGCCCCTCCAGTGGGGACATATATAGGCTGTTGATGATGATGATAGATGTTTCACATCAAAAATTGATTGTCTGTTGACGTCATAAGAAAAGATACGTCACAGGCCGAACGCTTCAGCCGATCGTGCCTCTCTATCGCTTGTTCCGCGCTCTCGCTTGCACATTCGGCTCAGGCGGAACGTGACACTTTATCGTACGTGCAGCCGCCAAGCGCTATGTCACTGCGCGAGAGTTACCGAGTGGCGAGTGCCGTCACAGCGGGGCCACGTCACCAGCCGCTTGGCAACATTATTAACATAAAAATTAAGATTGAAAAATAATAAAAACTCACTTCTACTCGTAATTTTTTAAAGATTTTTTAACTATCTTCATCTATTTTAGTCTCTTAATATTCAGTTTAAGTTTTGTTGATCAGTTTTAAAATAAAGTACTAGATTGAATTGTGTATATTTAATGATATGTTTTTGCATTCTGTGGTCACATATGATTGTAGAGAGACACATTATTTTCGCCATAGTTATTGTAATCATTTCATTCGTTACATTCGGTACATTTTTACTAGCTTTATGTGTTGTAAGGGATAAGTCCAGCATGATGCATGTGGTACATGTATCCCATGTTAAAAAGTATGTTTAACCTCAAACATGGTGTTGATATCAAAGCGTACTGTAACCTGAAGTTTCATTGTTTTTCCCTCGCAAATGTGTTGAAAAACATCGTATGGAACTCGTGAGTTCTTGTTCATTACACACTTGGCTGTATTACGCCCTTCCCTCGCCAAGTCTCGGGCGCAAACTACAGCCTCGTGTGTAATGAGTAACTTAGCTCACTTGTATCATAATGTATTGTAATGTAATAGTACATTTCGAAACTAGTGCGAAAAGTCTGTAAATTCAATCGAGTTTTGACTATTGTTGTTTGAACCATTCAGAACGAGATTGAATTTACATTTTCGCACGAGTTTTGAATGACATTTTTTAATACATTTGCAAAAAATATATAACAAATAGTTAAATTATTATGAAGATGATTGCGTTCCGGTTAGCTCAGAAAGCATAGCTAGTAACCGAAGTAACGTTTCTAGGTGAGCACGATTCCATTTTAATCACTTAACATCGGATGATATGAAGACGAAAGTACCAGGAGCTCATATTAAGGTGGAGTCTAACTACAACTTCAAATAGAGAAAAAGAGATAGATATAGTCATGGCAGAAAGTCTCTGTCATTCCCTTATAATTAAATGAAATCATTATCAACATTTGAATTTACATATGTACATTTAAAAAGCGAAGGCCCGCGTTCTTATTTCAAATGCAGCAAAAAGTATCTAATTAAACAGACCGAGATCGTTGTACGGAGGTTAGTGCGGAACAGTTGTCTTACACGCTCTCTGACACTTATGTCAACCTGGTAGTCTGTAATTGAGATGGTGGCCAAGAGTGTGTTGCAAATACTGCCCAGTGAATAGGCAAAACCACTAGTAATGATTTTTGAAGGAAAGGAAAAACATTCCTTCAGTTAATAAGAAAAACTTACGCTTGCTTTGCAACCTTCTGAAATCACTAACTTTTAGCACGACAAACAGCTACGAAACAAAAAAGAAACATTAAACAGTAGTAAACTGTATGTACTTAATACATGTATAAATCTCTACTGCAGCCACATACAGTGTTTATGGTGTACTTACGTGATTAAGTACCATCGACATGGTTTTAGTTTTAGAGGAAGCTGCGGCTATAGGCGATGAAGTCCGTTCCAGAATAACTGAAAAGGAAGGTGACCTAATTCAGTGTTACTGCTTTGAAGATAATATACTTATCATAAAAATGGAAACACTTTGCAAGTTTATGTTTTGTAAGGATTGTCAGAAACACTTACGAAAATTTAATTTGAATTTAGAACATTAACATTAGGATTTGGAAATCTCATCTTATTCACTATTAAACAACATTTGACATATATTCCTAAATATACACAATTTTCTGATAATCCTTACAAAACATAAACTTGCAAGGGTTTTCGATTTTTCTTATGATAAGTGTATTTTAAAATTTATATGGGACCACCTCTGAAGTATGCGCTAACAAAAAAACAAAGAATTATCAAAATCGGTTCACTATTGTCGGAGTTATCGCGTAAGATACATGTAACAAACAAACAAATAAAAACATACGCGTTTAATTGAGAACGTACTCCTTTTTTGAAGTCGGTTGAAAACTAGTATAAATTGTTCTTAACTTATCTATATAAAAATGGCTTTTAGGGCTTTATGGAATCGATACAGGATTTGAATAACTTGACTCGGTAGACAAAGCCAGGTCAAGTGCGAGTCTGACTCGCGCACCGAGGGTTCCGTACAGAATATGAATTAATGATCTACTGAAAATCATAAATAATAGGTACGGTAATATGCACCCAACAATGCTCTACCGAAAATGTAACTCAGATTGAAAAAAAAAACAACTTAACTTTGCAGTTAAATTACATACCCGATGTATTAGCTTTCAACTACAAAGTTAAGTTTGTAAACATAAAAGCTATTTGTACTGTGTACACAATGAAAAATTATGTTCTTTTTTAAATTTGCTGTAAATATTATTATTTGAGTTTAGAAAATTCCTCGCATAAGATCAAAATCGCATACGGCTGGCAACTGCGGGTGCCATCGCGCCCTTCAATGAAATGAAATGAAATATTATTTATTTGCTTGAATAACGGTCCTTGAGGTGGTAACTGGTAACAGTGGTAATAAATATTACAGCGTTTTCCGTCAATACGACATACAAATGTTTACATAATAATTAATGGTTATTATGCTTCACTGCCGTGCCGTGTGGTTCCGGCTTAGAATGTAACCACCCCATCTCTTCCCGTGGGTGTCGTAAGAGGCGACTAAGGGAAAACCTACACCGGGGGGAGGGGCAGCAGCCTCCTCCTGAAGAACTAAATCGAGTACTGCGATCACCAACCCGTCTAGCAAGCGTGGTGATTACGCTAAAAACCCCTTATGGCAGTACGTCCATTACTACGGCCCCCAGTCCCCGGCGGCCCCGCTATTCCTGACTACGGTAGCGGTCACGGTTACGGCGGGGCAGGGGGTGCGAAGAATCTCCGGAAGAGATTCGGCTACCACCAACGACGACTCGACCTGGCGACATATAACGCGCGGACGCTGAGGACCGACGAGAAGATCGTGGAGCTGGAGGAAGAAGTAGACAAGTTGCGATGGGACGTTATTGGATTATCAGAAGTCCGAAGAGAGGGAGAGGACACGATAATCCTCAAGTCGGGCAACTTGTTCTACTACCGGGAAGGCGACAAAACGTCACAGGGCGGTGTCGGGTTTATCGTCCGGAAGTCCCTGGTCAACAATGTAGTGAAGGTGGAGAGTGTCTCGACGAGGGTAGCGTACCTTATACTCAGAATAACCAAACGGTATTCGCTGAAGGTTATACAGGTTTACGCACCCACCTCGTCACATCCAGATGACGAGGTAGAGGCCATGTATGAGGACATATCTAGAGCCATACACTCCACAAAGACACACTACACTGTGGTCATGGGGGACTTTAACGCGAAACTAGGCAGAAGGAACGGCGATGAGCTGAGAGTGGGGAAATTTGGGATTGGGCAACGGAACCCTAGGGGGCAGAAGCTGGCTGACTTTATGGAGAAGGAGGGACTCTTTGCGATGAACTCCTTCTTTGAAAAGCGGCCGCACAGGAAGTGGACCTGGATTAGCCCCGATGGTTCCACGAGAAACGAGATAGACTTCATCTTGAGTACCAAGCGGCAGACCTTCAGTGATGTCTCAGTGATCAACAGGGTGAAAACCGGTAGTGATCACCGCATGGTTCGAGGCACACTGAAGCTTAATACCAAACTGGAAAGAGCTCGTCTGATGAAGTCTACGCTCCGGCCTCATAATGCTTACATCTCAAACCCCGAAAGCTTTCAGCTCGAACTACACAATCGCTTCCAATGCTTAGACGCTATAGAAACCGTTGACGATATTAACGATCGGCTCGTGGAAACTGTCCATGCGGTAGGGTCTAAATTCTTTAAGGCCCGTCCCGCAAATAGAACCCAGAAACTCTCTGATCATACTCTCAAACTCATGCGGGATAGACGCGACATATGCTTGCAGTCTCCAGCTGATTCGTCAGAGTATAGGCAGCTTAATATACAGATCTCTAAATCGATGCGACACGATATTCGCCACTTTAATACATCACGTATTAAAGACGCGATAGAGCGGAACAAAGGCTCCAAGGTGTTTGCAAAAGACCTGTCTATAGGGCAGAGCCAACTGACGAGGCTGAAGACCGATACGGGCGGCATTGTTTCGTCAAAACCGGAAGTTTTGAGAGAGATCGAGAGGTTCTATGGACAGCTGTACACATCGTCACAGAGACCAGGCGCAAGCCCGGTGAGTGACCGAAGAGCCAAACTGACCCGACACTATACCGAAGATATCCCGGACGTCAGCCTGTATGAGATTCGAATGGCTCTCAAACAACTCAAAAATAACAAGGCGGCAGGTGAAGACGGAATCACATCAGAGCTTCTGAAAGCGGGTGGAAAACCGATACTTGTAGTCCTTCAGAAGCTCTTTCAGTCCGTCATACACGAAGGCTGCACGCCAGAAGCGTGGAGCAGAAGCGTGGTGGTGCTCTTCTTTAAGAAAGGCGATAATGCCTTATTGAAGAACTACCGACCGATATCCCTTCTGAGCCACGTTTATAAGTTGTTTTCGAGAGTCATTACGAACCGACTAGCACGCAGGTTTGACGACTTCCAACCTCCCGAACAAGCCGGTTTCCGAAAAGGCTTTAGCACCGTAGACCACATACATACGCTCCGGCAGATTATACAGAAGACCGAGGAGTATAATCGGCCATTATGCCTGGCGTTTGTGGACTACGAGAAAGCCTTTGATTCAATCGAGACTTGGGCAGTGCTTCAGTCTCTCCAAAGATGCCACATTGACTATCGCTATATCGAAGTGTTGAAATGTTTATACAATAAAGCCACAATGTCCGTCCGAGTACAGGATGAATGCACGAAACCGATCCAAGTGCAGAAAGGTGTAAGACAGGGTGACGTTATATCCCCGAAACTCTTCACCACTGCACTGGAAGATGTTTTCAAGCTTCTGAACTGGAAAGGACTGGGCATCAACATCAACGGCGACTACATCACTCACCTTCGATTTGCCGATGACATAGTCATAACGGCAGAATCCTTGTAGGATCTGAACGTAATGCTCAATGACCTCAACAGAGTTTCCCAACAGGTAGGTTTGAAAATGAACATGGACAAGACGAAAATCATGTCAAATGTCCATGTTGCACCTATGCCGGTAGTGGTTGGGAACACTACAATCGAAGTTGTAGACGAGTATGTATACCTGGGACAGATCGTTCAACTAGGTAGGTCCAACTTCGACAAAGAGGTCAACCGAAGAATCCAACTCGGCTGGGCAGCGTTCGGGAAATTACGGCATATCTTCTCGTCCAAAATACCTCAGCGTCTAAAGACAAAAGTCTTTGATCAGTGCGTGTTGCCAGTGATGACATACGGAACCGAAACGTGGTCTTTTACTGTGGGCCGAATACACAAGCTCAAAGTCACTCAGCGAGCAATGGAACGAGCTATGCTCGGAATTTCTCTACGTGATAAGGTCCGGAATGAGGAAATCCGTAGACGAACGAAGGTCACCGACATAGCTCGACGAGTCAGTGAGCTGAAGTGGCAATGGGCAGGCCACATCGCTCGAAGAACCGATAACCGGTGGGGAGTAAAGGTTCTCGAGTGGCGACCACGTACCGGGAAACGTCTACCAGGCCGTCCCCCCACTAGATGGACCGACGACCTGGTTAGAGTCGCGGGGAGTCGCTGGATGCAGGTGACTCGGGACCGGTCGATGTGGCGTACCATGAGGGAGGCCTATGTCCAGCAGTGGACGTTTCCCGGCTGATGATGATGATTGTAATATGGTAAATACCTTCATAAAAGTTAATATACCAATTTTTATTTTATTGGAACGAAGTCTTATCGCGCGTTGTGAAAGGGGGCTAGACGGAAAAAATTCTTACGAAAAGTTGTCACCGACACTTTTTGCTATAGTAAGTTAGCGTCATCTGTTAGTACGACGTACGTAGTAGTAAGACGATACCAACAGTACAGCTATGTGACGACAGATGGCTCTGATTAGTTGCCGCTACTCAATGACAGATGTCACTAAAAACAAAACGTAACACGTACATAAAAAATCTAATGAAAAAACCTACTAAACCTATAATGTTAAAAATCCGTTCAAACCTTATTGAAAATTTGTAAAATTTTATTACAATTCCTTCACTAATTAATCGAAAGGAACTTCGTTCCATCCGGGTGTCCCTTGACACCTCTCAAGTTTTATATCTATCATTGTTTGCGAGTTTCTGCCATGAAATCGTAGATGTCGCCACCTGCCTGATAACACTCGCTACATATAGGGTTTTAAAATGTATTACAATCATGTCTTGAATATATTCGTTTTCTTTAACTTATACAGTTGTTTTAATAAGGTGATTACGAGGCGTACAATTAATTACAAATTTAAAAATTTATTTCTCTCGCTCGCTCTCTCTTTAATCGTGCTCCGCGTGGTCGTCTGAGAGGGCCGTAATTATTAATTATTTAAAAATACAAAAAACATGTTAAAATAATTTGCCTTTCGATCCACTAATCGCCCCCTCGAAAAGCTCCAACGCCCAAGGGCGGTACCGCCCCCGTTGGGAATCTATGCCCAAGTATAATAACTTTACGGGCTACGTTACGTCAGTAACGGACTCTTCTTGGGACGATCAACGCGTAAGACGATATCACCAAAGATCACATACCTATAATGTTTCCGTTCCATCGCTCGGGTAAACAAACTTCCCCAGCACATTTATTGGTTCCGCAAAGCTTTTAACGAATGATCAAATTCCGTGACATGATATCTTGGAAATTGTCTGTTTTATCTTTATCTTTGTCTATACTTGTTCTCACTAAACCCTTCACTATTACTTTACCACGGCACTGGAAGATGTTTTCAAGCTTCTGAACTGGAAAGGACTGGGCATCAACATCAACGGCGACTACATCACTCACCTTCGATTTGCCGATGACATAGTCATAACGGCAGAATCCTTGGAGGATCTGAACGCAATGCTCAACGACTTCAACAGAGTTTCCCAACGCGTCAATAAACATGGACAAGACGAAAACCATGTCATCAGTCTATGCCGTAGTAGTTGGGAATCATCATCAGCCAGGGAACGTCCACTGCTGGACATAGTACTCCTCCATGGTATGCCACATCGACCGGTCTCCGATTTTGGTCCATCTCGTAGAGTGTACATTCCCGGTACGTGGTCACCGCTCAAGAACTTTACTCCGCATTGGTTATCCACTGTTCGGGAGATGTGGCCTGCCCATTTCAACTTCAGCTCACTGACTCATCGAGCTACATCGGTAATCTTAGTCCATCTACAGATTTCTTCATGCCAAACTTTGCCACGTAGAGAAATTCCGAGCATAGCTGGCTCCATAGCTCGCTGAGCGATATTATATCGTCATAGATTTTGAAAGTCCGAAGTTAGTTCTAATATTAAATAAAGAATTATTTTTACAGGACGATGTGTCAGAAAAATTAACCCCCAGAAGAAAATTGAGCGAATGCAGCAGACTAGAAGAAACTCAGGTATGTAGAGATAAATTGTATCGTCGTACAACCGTTCAGTGTTCACATCTTCAGCAACAGCCAGTAAACTTCCACTGATTAACATAAGCCTTTATTATGAAGGAAAACAATGGAAGTGGACGATAAACACTTTTCTTCATGGTCTTTCCCAAGGTACGCCATAATGAGCAATCCGAAGTAGCTTTCATTCTTTCCTAAACGGCCTTCGTGGTGCAGTAACACACGCCAACGTTCCGAGTTCGCTTCCCGGTGTAAACATTGTGAAACATTCTACATAAAGCTCCTTTAAAGCTTTTTGTTGAAGAGATGCTTCTACACGGTACAAGAATTTATACAGGGATCTCAAATGTAAATAATTATAATAATTTAATTAAATGTAAATTTGACATGTATTATTAATTAATCAATTTGTTGTAAGCCTACGAGTATTAGTAATATTCGTATTTAATTAATTTCATACACAATAATAATTGTATTGTTAATAAATGAATAGGGTATTACACCATTTTTCAAAAACTGTTTTAAATTAATCCTGAGATCGTAATGAACTAGTAGAAATTTTATGAATAAATATCGACGTTTCTTGTTTACTTTTTTCGAAATCTATTATGAACAAACATTTTTATATTTTTCCTTACATAGTGTAAAATACCCTATTGAATTGAAAATCACTTTACAAGACTTTCTCCAGTTTGTGTAGGACATTGCAGACTGAATCACCTGATTGTCTGAACAGTGAGATGATTCCGTGCTTCGTTAGTCACGTTAATCCGTTGTTACCGGTTACTATCTACGACAGGTAGTAACTACATGAGAAAAATAATTTAATTGATAAAATATGGGTACACATATACACAGCTTACTGCGATGCCTCGATATAAAACCGCCTCACCTAGCCCTGTAACAACGGGTGCCGATCCCTGCCAAATAGAAAAGTTGTCGGCCATATTGTCCTCTATCAAGTTTAGGACGTTGAAAGTCGAGTTAATTGGTTTCCCAATAAAGCAAGTTGGTGTTGATTGGTCAACTCGCACGACGTCGGTCCCGAGGTCAAGAAAACTTTGTCTATTGCTCGGCGAAAAAAAACTTGTGAACTAAAGTTTAGACATTGGAGTATTAATATCTAATCTATGACATTGACATTGGCAGACTTGTTATATGGGAAAGTTTTGGGTAACTATAAAGGTCAAACAGGTTTTGACGTGACAACGTCTTATAAATTGGTTTGCCGGGTGACACTTCAAGAAACTGCGTTACGCTCCGCTCACGTTATGCGCTCACAATGAGAGCGAGTGAGAGGCACGCGTCCCTTCCACTCGGGTATGGTTAGCCCGCCTAAGAGCGAGAGAGACAGACATAAAAGTGAAAGGCACGCGTCCCTGAATGAATATTCACATTAAAATTATTTTACCACTCAAAGTCGTTGTCACGTAAAACTTTCGCCCGTATACCGACTTTACAAGCAACCAATTTTTTTTACACTTGTCCGTCATCTCACCTGATGGAAAGTGACGATGAAGCCGTTAGACGGTAAGCGTGCTCACCTAAAAGCCTCAACCTAATGAGGCGTTTGCTCTGCTACCTTTCATAGCAGAACAAATCTGTACTGGGTGCAGAGAAATTTAAATATAGTAATAGGTTATAGAGCGGGCATTGGGAAACGTTTCATATAAACATTTTAATCTCAAAAGTCAACGGTATGTCAAATGTCTTGTACGGCCGCGTGACGTGATGTGACAATAGATTGAGTAACTTATTACCAATTGGTAATAAGTTTAGGATCAAAATTTTTGTTTGCTTTGTCCGGTCTATTACTATTAATGTTAAATGTCTTTGACTGGGTGTTAATTATGCCTCAATTTCGATATTTAAAAAGAACCGTCTCTGTGAGGCAAAGCATGTGCTCGCGAGATCTACAGCTTACAGAACCACTCGTGATATAGTTTTGTATGAAAGCATTTTGTTGCGATGTTTCGGTGTCGGAGATGAATAAATAAAAGCATCGTATTTGCAAATGGTCGAGTCCCGCTCCCGATATCAACGTACCGGTTGAAGCTTCACAGGCTAAGTGGTATTGACGGGGACAGCGGCATAAATAAACTGCATAATGCAACCTATTTTATACTCGTGATATCCCACTGACCAGCAAAATACACACAGTTAATTCGGAGTTCAGTTTCATACTAAATTTCTGTTGCCATAATCTTTTAAAATATAATAGCTGGATTTGTGCAGTAACTATCTAACAATAGTACATCAGATTGTGATGTCGCGAAATGAGTATCATTAACATACAACTTCACAGTGAATCACAATTTACATTTTAAACACTTTTTTTCGTTTATTGTTCGAAGCGCCATCTATGGACCATTAGCTGCGTAGCTGCTATTGTAGCTAACTATAAAGTTGTAAATTAATGATATTCATTTCGCGACACTATAATTTCGTGTCCTATTTTTAGGTAATAACTTATCAAAGCCAGCTGTTCTATTTTAAAAGATTATGGCAACAGAAATTTAGTATGGAAGCATTAGGAGAGGGATAACGTTAAGGTATAAAATACAATTCAACCCCAATCTAATCAGGTGTCAAGTACCCAATTCAATAAAGCATGCAGCATTGCACCATTCGAGAACTTTTACTCCCCATCTTTTCGGTTCACTGACTCGTCGAGCTATGTCTATTACTTATCTTTAGTTATAATAACATTGAGAACACTTGACAGCTTGCTTCAAGTTATCTACGAGCGTTTAGAATCAGAATATGTGTTTGTAGAAATATGTGGTCCATACAATGGCGCGTTCGGTGTGATACATAGGAGCTAAAAATTAAAATTAAAAAGATACCGCTAATTTACATGTATGTCAAAGCATCCTCCATAAAGCTGAATTAAAACTAAATACAAGTAAATTAACAAGGTAAATTCAGCTTTTTTGAAATTAAAAGCAAATCAGTAAAATAAATTGTCCATCTAATCCAGTTTGTTTGCGAGTTTCTGCCATGAAAACATAGATGCCGCCACCTGCCTTATAACACTCGCTATTGGCGTGTTTCTGCTCACCATAATGCGTGTTTTAATATGTGTAACGTAGTCTTGAATATATTCGTTTTCTTTAACTAATATAGTTGTTAATAACAAGGTTACGACTTTATTCCGGTTGCTGTCGAGACGGGGGGACTGTGGTGTTTAGAGGCTAAGACGTTTATCCACCGAACTGGGACGCCGCCTGAGGGAGAGGGGCTCTGATCCTCGGTCGGGATCTTTCCTGGTCCAAAGGATCTCGATTGCCATCCAACGTAGCAATGCGGCAAGTGTACTGGGGACCTTTGGATCGGGACCAGATCCACGCGATTTCTTAGGTTAGGTTACGTGTTTCTTTAGGTTGTAGGTTTAATTTTATTACTAATCTAGGCTAAGTTTACTAACAAATCTAATTTAACAAGGTATACAAATTCCACACAGGTGAACTACAAAGTCCTAAAGAACCAACAATCAACAGACGCTACGTCCATCTCGACGCTGCAAGACGACTTCGATCAGATCCTGGTGCACCCGTTCCAGAACGATCGAACGTCACCCTTAGACCCGGACCAAGACGGAGCATCTACCTCCTGCGACGCCAATTCCCTGCAGTTCGATGAAGCGTCCATAGCACCGAGCGAAGATATATCCGTTTACTGCGGGACGATGAAGAAGCCCAAGAAAAGCAGGTCCAAGGAGGAGAAGCAGATGAGGGATTTGGACATGTGGCAGGCTAGCAATGTTGAAGTTATGGAGGTGAGGGTTTTGATCTGTTAACTACCAGTTGGCTACTCTGGAGTCGGTGGAACGTTGCGCAAAGAGTCTGGCAAATATTAGCTAGTGGATGAGTCAATCATACCTTGTACGAGTATGCAGATGATGAATAGGCAGATAGCTCAGCATTGTGTCTTTGTGGTCTGCCTTGCTTGCACTTCAAATGGTTTTTGAAGGGTTTCATACTTCCAATGAGAAAAAAATGGTCAAGTTCGAGTCGGACTCGCGCACCGAGGGTTCCGTACAGAATATGAATAATTAACATACTGGCAATCATAAATAAACGAGTAATTGTTAACAAATTTGCTAGCATTAAGAACAAATGACAGGCGCTTGAACAGTTTGCAATCGTAAAGGCGCTTTTAATGTGATGTAACTAAGAAATAGTTTTCAGTAACCTATACCTTCATCATCAACAGCCTATATACGTCCCCACTGGAGGGGCTTCAGACCTACTCTCTTACAGAGAGTGTATGGGCCATAGTCCACCACGCGGGCCCAGTGACATGACATGACAGTGACAAGACATGCAGGTTTCCTCACGATGTTTTCCTTCACCGTTAAGCAATCGGATAATGTACTTGAATTGAAAAACAACTCATAGGTACACGGCTGGATTCGAACCCGGTACCCTCAGATTGAGAGTCCGCGCCTTATCCACTGCGCCACCGACGCTTCAACCTATACCTTGCTTCTTGCTAAATTTCAGGATTCTAATGTCAATGTGAGTACCCTATAGATTTTGTTTTGATTCGCTTTCAAGGGAAATCGACAAAATAAGCGGCATAAATAGATTATATGCGTTGATTTTGAAGTTAGATTTTTTCACAGGTCCAAACGATAGCAAATTTGAGTATTTGACCTCATATATCTGAGAAAAAGGGTCTTGACAGACAGACTTGCAGGCAACCTAGTGATTCTAGAAGGGTTCCTTTTTTACTTTTGAGGTACGGAACCCTAAAAACAAAAACGTTATAGATTCAGTCCGGTCTTTGACTTGCAATTTGAAGTAGCTACACTAGACTCACTCAATATCCCGCTGAAGGAATCCTGGCCACTTTGTCAAAAGTATCAGCTTATAACTGTCATCTACTATTTATTAAAATTTATTTGCTATTATTGTTTAAAATTCTTTAGGTGTTTTATTTAATTACTACGCTCTTTTTGTTTTTGTCTTGTATACTCTAAAAATATATACATAATCTCATAATTTTTATTTCCGAATGTTGTCGGTGAAAATTTTGGCTCTAGTTCTAAGATGTAATTTCTTTTGAGAATAAATATCTTTAACCACATTCATGAATTTCATAGAACCTGCTAAGCAGAAGTGGCACCCTGGACGACCAGATCAAGTGGGAGGCGATCGCGACCGCCCGGGGTCTCTGCACCCTCACGGACAGCTGCACCTGTGGGGACTGCGCCATGACCAAGTATCTGGCGGGGGTCACCGACGGCGACGGCGGACTCGGCGCTGCGCCACTCTTCCACGGCATCGGCGTCGGCTGCAGCTTGCAGTGAAGTGAGCACATTTGACACTTACGCATTCAACCGCGAATCAGGTGATCAAGTTCAACAGAGATCACATAGATGGCGCTGTCCACAAATTTTCATGTTACATAGTATAAACGGTAACGCCCCCTAACAACTAAATTTCTGCTGCCATAATCTTTTAAAATAGAATAGCTGAATTTGATAAGTAATTACCTAAAAGTAGGAGATCAAATTATAGTGTCGCGAAATAAATATGTATCATCAATTTACAACTTTATCGTTGGCTACAATAGCTGTTAGGCAGCTAATGGTTCCAAAATGGCGCTATAACAATAACAGAAAAATAGTGTGTAAAAATTGTGATTCCTTAGGAAGTTCGATATTATACTAATTTTTCGACATTATGCGATGTCCTATTTGTAGATAATTACTGCACAAAGCTAGATTTTGGCAACAGAAATGTAGTATGAAATTTTTATCCTTAATCTTTTTAATTCTAAATCTTAAGTGTGTTCAAAAAGTGGAATAAAAAGAGAGAATTTCTAAGCAGTCTTCAGAATATTTGTCTATTCTATCTATAAATGTATTGCTCTTTTTTGGATTTCGAATATACAAGTACATTATAGCAAATATAGTTTTTTGCCCGTTAGATGTCGCTCGTGTCAAAAACTTCTCTAGTTTGTACAAAATCTAAATCAACTAAGCGTTAATTGACTACTAAGTGATTTCTAATTTCTAAAAAAACTCGAGCCTTAAAATAGAGTTTTTTAAATGATTTAATAATTTACGTTTAATGGGGCATCAAAAATAATAATTTATAATCAACTGACCGATTTATTAATTTGTACTGTTACCATTAAATTATATAATCTTAGCTGATATTTTTACCATGTGCGAATTTCTAACTTGAGTCAAGATTCTGTAACGAATAAACCCTATAAAGGCGTCGATTTTGGGGGCACAATAGCAATGCAGCGTTATTAAAAACCTTGTAAAATAACGAAAATCATAAATGAGCACACAGCTGTATATTGGCTGCAGTGAATGCGCAATGCAGCTGTATATTGGCTGCATAGAGCGATAATTTTTCTAATTCCAAGCAGACGCCAGCATAAAATGGCTATTCCACTCTTTCTTCAGGGGATTAATGACTTTTGTAGTGTCTGTCGTTACAACATTATTTCTGCTTTGATATCTTGATGCCAGGGGAAATAGTGGAACAGCTGGTGCAAAAGTGAAAAAAATGTATGGCCTACAATTTCGCGTAAGACTGAAGTGTATTGTCACTTATGTGTAAAATTGGTAGTTTCAATTTTTTCAATCTTTATCATTTACATGTGTGTGTAGTTTAAATTATTTATAACGGTAGGTATTAAATAGTTAAGGTTTCTAACACTAAATGTAGAGTAAATCAACCGTTGAAATTATTTTATTCAGGTGAATCAGGACATGGACTCTTCGCACAAAATTTATTTTTTAAAGAATCTATTAAAATGGGATATATGACTTTGCGAAATATTTATCTAGAAAAAGGATACGTGATCAGTATCTTAGTAAATGTATATTATTAACATATTTACCATTTATTAAAAAATTGACTTGAAAAATAGCGAGAAATACCTAGCGAGTTTTAGCTGCGTAAAGGCTGCTGTAATAACCCGTGGCGTTAGTGAGTTTCATTTCCAAAAATAATTAAATTATGTCCTACTTCTAGATGTTTATTTAGATATCCTATTTCAATTGATTGATTGATATAAAACGATACGATACTATATATGTTAGGTACACAATGAATAAATCAACTTTTAAAATTATTTCTT
Source organism: Carcina quercana (assembly GCA_910589575.2). Classification (NCBI taxonomy): domain Eukaryota; kingdom Metazoa; phylum Arthropoda; class Insecta; order Lepidoptera; family Depressariidae; genus Carcina; species Carcina quercana. Next base: position 1,288,868 of record OU342454.1, on the reverse strand, counting down.
AAAAGTTGATTATATATCTCTGGAGATACATATTTACTTAGAATAATAACGATTAGAAGGATAGTCTCATGTCAGTCCGAGTCTGTCAAAAGGGGAGCATAAAATTATTACGGCTATTTATTTACCCTTTAAAAGTATTATACAACTTTGGTCATTGTGGCTCTTAGGTATACTGGGACATAATGGCTTAGTTTTTCTTTCTTAACCTGTCGCACGTAGACACCTTCTAGGCGATATTATTCTATATGTAATTTTAGACTAAAGTAAATATTAGCAATATATCTACTTACCGAATTATAATTACAACTTTTCTAGTTGAAGAAGCCAAATTAGAGTCCTAAATATAGCGAAAGTACCCATCCAGGTAAAATTAAATAACAATTCTTCGAAATCAATTTAGAATAAGGTCAAATAGAACCAAAGACGATTATAAAACATTAGAAAAAATTCGATAAATGTAACAGTTATGCAGCTACTATGCAGCTATCCTATCAGCTGTAGAGATGTTGAATTTTTCATGAGATGTGCTTGGCAAGCTGATCTATGATCGTAGTAAACTGTTTATTTCTACTTTTTAATCGCCTCAAGAAATTTGTCTCAAACAGGATCCCACTTTATCAAAGCTTCATAATAAATTTCTGTTGTCATCATCTTTTAAAATCTAATAGCTGGCTTTGTGCAGTAATTATCTAAAAATAAAACATCAGATTGTGATGTCGCGAAATGAGTATCATTAACTTACAACTTCACAGTGAATCACAATTTTCACTTTTACACGCTTTTTATTATTTTTGTTGAAAGCGCCATCTTGGAACCATTAGCTGCGTAACAGCTGCGTAACAGCTAACAATAAAGTAGTAAATTGATATTTATTTCGCGACACTATAATTATAACTCATACTTCTAGGTAAATTACTTATCAAGGCCAGTTATTCTATTTCAAAAGATTATGGCAACAGAAATTTAGTATGGAAGCATTCGCGACGGATCCCGTTAAAACTGGCCAAGTGTAAATCAGATACACACGAAGAGATATATTTTTTTGTAGTTATAGCGGCAATAGACCTCCCTAAAAACGATTAAGGGCCCTCAAATCTAGTTCGAGGTCACATGGGGCGCCACAGTAAGCCGCAGTGACGTCATTATCGCATAATGAAAACAAATATTTACCATCTCCGGACTGGAATGATGTCATAAACTCTATAGGCCATTAGCAATATTATTCTGGCACTAGATTAATATTCCGTTATGAAATGTCACCTAGAAATAGATTTACGCTTAAGTTAACCTCCTACAACACACATGAGGGAATTTACCAGCTTTATTCAATTTATTTGTGATCTTATGTATCAAACTACAGTACGTAACACCACTAAACAACTAACTAAACAACACTAACTAAAAACTACTCACTAACTAAACAACACTAACTAAAAACTAAACACTAACTAAAACCTACTCACTAACTAACTAAACAACACTAACTAAAAAACTACTTACTAACTAACTAAACAACACTAACTAAAAACTACTCACTAACTAAACAACACTAACTAAAAACTAAACACTAACTAAAACCTACTCACTAACTAACTAAACAACACTAACTAAAAAACTACTTACTAACTAACTAAACAACACTAACTAAAAACTACTCACTAACTAAACAACACTAACTAAAAACTAAACACTAACTAAAACCTACTCACTAACTAACTAAACAACACTAACTAAAAAACTACTTACTAACTAACTAAACAACACTAACTAAAAACTAAACACTAACTAAAACCTACTCACTAACTAACTAAACAACACTAACTAAAAAACTACTTACTAACTAACTAAACAACACTAACTAAAAACTACTCACTAACTAAACAACACTAACTAAAAACTACTCACTAACTAAACAACACTAAATAAAACTACTCCTGTAACGTGTCCGTCATCAACAACATCCCTGTACCACAGTCACACTATAATTAAATATAGTAACTACGTAAAGAACGGACGTTCATTGCCTCCCGCAGATCCGCGATACCTCACCCCTCCTCGCAAGAGACTGGCGCAGAAAATGGACAGTATATATAGCGCACGCGGACTACTCACACTTGCGCGTGTATACAAACGTCACCCGTTCGATGTGTGATGATATCACATTTGTTCCACAAGTGTCCGACATGTGCCGTAGTCTACACGCGGACCAGTGACTGCGGTACACTACACACAAACAACTAGAAAAATGATCTTGACTGCGCAGTAAACGATTTTCGGGTCTCTTTGGCGGGGCGCGGGAAGGGAACGTCATTTCTAACGCGTTGAGGCGCGTGATTGGCCGAACAACCGATTTCTTACGCAACTCTGTCGCCCGGGATGCGTGAACTCAGCCCCACTATGCCCAGTATTTTACACGTTAAACATTCGATCGAACTCGGAACTAAATTGTGTAGTTACGGCAAATCACTTCGTGTAAAGTCTGAAGTGGCAATTTCATGTCCAACAGTGGACTTTTGCTGCTGCTACTGATGTTATTTTTATATAGAGGTATAAATTAACTCTAATAGATCTTTCGTGTGTTTCAATTGTCTGAATAGTAAGACGATTCCGTGCTTTGGAAGTCAAGGCAATAACTAAAAATATGTTCTAGTTTCCCCTCTGTTTTGACAGATGTCAGGTCAACCGCTTCCGTATAAACTAGTGTTTTTTTTTATTTGAATGAAGATGCGATTGTAGTCGTCTTTGGTGTGTTTACTAGGGAACTTGCTTTAGGAACCCAATGTATATTCTATTATCAATGTTACTTAGCTCAGCAGGTTTCTATCAACTTACTATCTTGAAAATAATGACGCACGCATTTACAAAAATTGTTATCGCATAAAAGGAAGTTGGGCTATACTTTTCGAGGAAAAAGCTTTTCTTTAAAACTGCATTGCTTAAAAAACCTATAGGACAAGTTAAACATTTCAGCTGTCGAAAACCGGGGCGCTGTGTTACAAGAAGTCCAAAGTGACTATTGTCATCTCTTTCTAATGCACGAAATGCCGTCTTTAAAATAACGAGTATTCACCTGCAATAATCTATCTAACCATTGTTATATATCTCTGTTCATTTTCATTTAGAGTTACGAGGTAGTTCCTATTGTAGATTATTTCAAGTTGAAATATTCTATCGATACTCTATACTCGTCATTTTAATGTATTAAAAAGAGATGACAATACACACAATTGCACGTCTTTGTCATTTTTGACAGCTGAAATTGTTAGTTGTCTAGGTTAAGAAGTCCCAAATGGCGCCATGTGCTTAATTTTGACACACATTTGCGACAGAGAATGTATATTTATCTAGTTCTGTCTTATTTTAGGTTAGGTTATGATTATGTTAGGAATATTTATATATTTAAGAGTTATTTGAATCCTGATTCATATAAGTTATTAACATACTATATTTATAGGCTTGTAGAAAACGATATCAACTTGATATATAATGGACATTGGTATGTAAAGAGTTCCTGAGTAAACATCCTAATATTTAGATATATGTATAAGATCCTAGCAGTACACTTGTAATTGTAGTGGAAATGTACCTTTTTAGGTATAATACTTTCTTATACATGTTTTATACTTATATTAGAGTAAGTGAAAATGTACTTATGATATTGTGTGTAGGCTTTTTGTATCGGTCATTAGTAAGTTCGGTCTTGGGTAAAAGCAGTCGTGATTAATGATTAAATGACACATTCCGCGAATGTATGGCGCCAAGGCCTGGTCTTATACACTTATAATTTAATAATATAATAAATTAATACAAAGGAAATTCTCAAAGAAAAATTGGTTGCCTGTAAAGTCGGTATATGGGCGAAAGTTTTACGTGACAACGACTTTGAGTGGTAAAATAATTTTAATGTGAATATTCATTCAGGGACGCGTGCCTTTCACTTTTTATGTCTGTCTCTCTCGCTCTTAGGCGGGCTAACCATGCCCGAGTGGAAGGGACGCGTGCCTCTCACTCGCTCTCATTGTGAGCGCATAACGTGAGCGGAGCGTAACGCAGTTTCTTGAAGTGTCACCCGGCAAACCAATTTATAAGACGTTGTCACGTCAAAAATGATTTAGTTACCATTTTTGTATATTTTGGCTTAGTTTATTTGTACAAAAACATAAACGCACGATACCGGTAGAACTTGACGTTGAAAACAAAGATGGCGTCAATAAAATGACATTTGACGCTGTCACTTAGTACAGAAAGAATGATTTAGTACATTTAAAATATATGAAAAAATGTAATTATAGTTCATCTCACCTAATGGTAAATGACGATAAGGCTGTTGGATAATAAGCGTGCTTACGCAGAAGCCTCAAACTAATGAAGGCGCTGGCTCTGGTCCGTTAATACCGGAGCTTGATGATTGTCGGCAGACTTAGGTAACATGGTGGTAGCTAGCTAAACTGACATAGAAAATTCCCTACCACCAACCAAACTGAGTACAAAAAACTCTAGGAGATTTTGTAGTAAAGGTTGTCGTCCGTCTAACGCCTCAGCGTCAAACGAGAACCATCCAGTTAAAGCCAGGAATGACCTCGCCACTTGACCTTCATCTCGCCTCATGGTAAGCGACCATAAGGTCTAAGTATAGAAAGGTGCTTACTTAGAAGTCCCAAGCTCACTGCCACTCCGCTGGACCATTACGTTGCGAATAATCCTGGATCAAAAGTCATGAGTACTTAATAACCCACCACTGTAATATGATTATTAATACTTATTATATTAAAATCTATACTGCAAGCCTTTTTACTGTTCCTACTTGTATTTTACAGTTAATGTTGATTGTTTTGACACTGTTTTTGATGTTTTAATGCATAAACAGTGTGTGTTTTATATTTAACGGTGTCCCTCCTTCGATACAAAATTTCTGTTGCCATAATCTTTTAAAATATAATAGCTGGCTTTGAAAAGTAATTATCTAAAACTAGGAGATGAAATTATAGTTTCACGAAATAAATATCATTCATTTACAACTTTATAGTTAGCTACATTAGCAGTTACGCAGCTAATAGTTCATAGATGGCGCTTTAAACAATAATCGAAAAAGTGTTTAAAATGTAAATTGTGATTCACTGTGAAGTTGTATGTTAATGATACTCATTTCGCGACATCACAATCTGATGTACTATTTTTTAGATAATTACTGCACAAATCCAGATGTTATATTTTAAAAGATTATGGTAACAGAAATTTAGAATGAAACTTTGATGGAGGTGGATTGCCTTAAGGTTAAATTGGTGTTATATAGATATATGTTTGAAGCTAAAATTATAGCACTGATGGATTAAAATGAAACTTTATAACATATTGCATATGTGTAATATTGGAATCATGTATTTTGCTCGTTTACTGGCGCACACTTAACTGTTTTCGTTCATTAAATATTTTTTAGACGACATTGGTCAAGTCCAACACTGATCAAAAATTAATGGTTTGTATTACATTAATTTTATTTAACACATTAATTTTAATTTTCGTCAAGTTACCACGGTTATAGTTTAAAAAAATTCTAAACTAAATGGGTGTTAGTTTCGAGAGAAATCTAGTATAGCTCGTGATACATAGATTTTTTAAATAAAATCTTTAAAAAATATTGTAACTAGGGTTGCTACCCATCCGAATTTGTACGGATCATTCAAATTTGAATTTCAAACTTTGGGAACAATAAAGAATTAATTACTAAACAGTTCATTTACAAAAAGAACATTGGTAACAAATAAAGTCATCATTTATTTTGTATAGACTTTTGCCCGCGACTTCGTCCGCGGGAACTACTCACTCGATCGTGATAAAAAGTAGCTGTTGTCTTTTAACTATCGCCTTCAACTATCCCTATACAAAAAACAAGTCATTCTAACCCTCCGTTACAACGTAAAAGATGGACAAACTTAGTTTCGTATTTATAATATAAGTATGGATTTGTAATAGTAAAAACATTTTCTATGCAAAGGGTTTAAATATTTTTCGTTTTACGAATCGACAACCGCTTTAACAGCAGATTCAAATATAATAGGTTATAGAGGGCACTTGGAAACTGTTCATAGGATAAACTTGGATCTCGAAAGAAAATCGAATATCAAATATACTTAGGTACGTCAAATGTCAATAGGCGAGTGACGTTTTACCAAGATGCAGACGTAGATACATAGAGATTTAATATGTCAGGTGTGAAAATATTGAATATTATTATTATTAATCTTACTGGAATATTTACAAAATTGTAAAATGAGTGACTTGTGACAATTGTTCAAAAGTTTATGATCTTTTGTTTGCTTTTTCCGGTGTATCACTATAGCTCATTCGAATTAGGATTTGAACCGCGAAAAAAAATTAAGTAGCAATTTTCCTTCTGAGAAATGGTTGTAAACAAAGTTGTTTACAAATTCAACTTTCTGAAAAAAATGTGATTGCCGTTTTTTGTGTGAAATTGAAAATAAACGAGTCATTCAATAAACAAAAATTAACCCTTAACTGAGGTGGCAACCCTACGGATATTTGTAGCAAAGTACTTTTATAAAGTGATCGGTGTTCCGTAGCTATTATCAAACACATAAGTACCTTCGCTCGTTAATACGTTTGTGTTGTATTAAATAAATTGTGTTGTATACAAAACCTTGGTTTTTACTTATTTGTGACCCCTTTACATAAGTCGGGAACGAGCATGAAGCCATGTTAATCCGAGTGTCAAATGAAATGAAATCTTTATTGTGTACATAAGAGTTGGAAAATACCATATATTACAGACCAAACCCTACATTTTCAGATGTACACACATAACAATATTTTCCTTTAAAAATTGACAATTAAATAAAAATACCTCGTCCAGTCAAAAATATGTCGCTTTTGAAATACGTCGTCCGCAAACCGCCTCTGATTAAAGGATTTTAAATTCGAAATCATACGATGCCGCCAAGTACTTGCATCTAAAGCCGACGAATTATATTAAAAACAAATTTTGTCTTGCCTATGGTAAAAACAACGCTCCGTGGCAAGCGTTTTAAAAATAAAATTCTATAAACTTTTGTGATTTTTTAACGTTTAAAAATAAATAGAAGGAAGCGCAGCTTTAGATTTTTTTAAATTGTAATTTTTAGATGGAAATACTTGGTTTACATTAAAAGAACATTAATATTTATGAACTTTGTAAAGTACGTTCCGTTTTACGATAAGGCAATCGGTCACCGATGACAACAATTTCCAAACAATTCCGCTTGTTCGATTTACGCGCTAAGCTGTAGAATTATCGTGTAATTAGAAACGAAAACGAAGTTAAAAACGTAATCATGAGTGGTCCTAACGGAATGTTATACGGCGGCGACGAAATAGGCGCTCTAGTGTTTGATCCAGGGCATCATTCATTGCGAGTTGGTTATGCCCAAGAAGACACTCCGAAAGCTGATATTCCGGCGGTTGTTGGTGTTGGACCAGCTACGCACATACCAGAAGCTGAAGAGAAAGTCCCTGATGGCAATATAACACAAAACGGTATGATTTAATTTGTACTTTTTGGTTATAGTTTGAGTCAGTGTTTTGCTTGCTGTACATAATAGGTTGTAAATATTTACTGATTTAAGGGTTGTGGTCTGGTATGATATGGTTGTAGGAGGCCTATGTTCAGCAGTGGACGTTTCCCGGCTGATGCTGAAGGGGTTGAATTTTGAATGTCACCTAAATCTGATGTTAGGGTTGGGGTGCACAAAAGGGAGGGGTTTATATTGCACAAAAGGGGGCGCTAGCGCAAAATATGGTTGGGGTGCACAAAAGGGGGCGCTAAGGCGGGTCTTAGAATCATCATGATTTTTTGTATATCTTAAGTTTTTGTCCTCAACGCCCCCTTTTCAATTCAATTCAATTTTTTGTACAACCTAACTGATTATATTTTTTTATGGAGGATGCTTTACTGCCTTCTAAGGCATTATAAATAATTCATTACAAACAGCGAAAGCAGGCTCTGACCTCCGCTACTACATGGACGTGACAGAGCTACATGTGCCCCGGCCCGGGATGGAAGTGCAGACGTACATGAAAGACGGACAGATCGACAACTGGGAGCTCTTTGAGAAGATGCTCGATTATTGCTATGCTAAGGTAATAATTGATGTTATTTATATCCACTGTCTCAGTTAAAAGCGATGAATTCAGTAAAAATGTCTATGGCGTGACCTCAACCTTTTGTATTATGATTTTAACATAGCATGATTACTGTGCTGTTTTGAATTTTAATTTTTTTTTAACAATTAAGAAAAAAGAAAAAGACGTCATTTAGTCATCAAAATTAACAACATGCTAATTTTTAAGAGGACATTTCATGGTTGATTATGATGGATATTTTGTATAAAAAAAATTGTACATTATTGTAAGTTGTAAATTTTTTACATATGTATAATGTACAGTTGGAAATAACCTTTTAGAGGATAAAGTAGAAGTCTTGAAGAATCTTGACGTACACTTCTCTTCTGTTTCATTCAAACGATTAACAAATTTAATGAAGGTGTTTGACGAATATGAATAGTCAAATTTGCATCACAACTTTCAAACCTACAGCCTTAACATTACTTACCACTGGGTGAGATAAATACCATTATTCATTTTTTATCGGACTGCATGATGCTGTTTTTTTAATGTATATGGATTTCTTAGACACACTATGTAGCCTAAATGACATGATGGATTTTAGCTTGAGAGGTGTCGTTAGATTCATCTTAATTGTGGAGTAACACTGAGTAAATTAAAATATAATTATTTTAAAATATTTTCTTCTGTAGTACCATAACATATTCAGTAGTACCATTACATATTCTGTTTTACCATTGCATATTCTATAGTACCATTACATATTCTTTAGCAGTATCCACTTGTCTCCCATCCGCAGGTGATCCGTTCCCCATCGGAGCATCACCCAGCTCTCTTCACAGAGGCGGTATGGACACAGAGACCAGCGCGCGAGAAACTGGCCGAGCTACTGTTTGAGAAGTACCAAGCGCCCGCTTTCTTTCTTGTCAAGAACGCAGTGCTGGCAGCATTCGCCAACGGGAAGTCCACAGCGTTGGTGGTTGACGCTGGGGCCAGTCAGACCTCTGCTGTGCCAGTAATAGATGGGTATGATTTATGCACATTTTGTACCCTCGATGCAAAAAGATTTGTGTTATAAGTTTGATGCCAATGTATCTCTGTGTGTGTGTGTCTGTGGCATCATAGCTCTCAAATGGATGGGCCAATGTTCATGGTGTTTTTTTATGTGAAAGCAAATTTCCTTCGTAGCTATATTTGGTAATCGTATGAACGTTTTTTTTTAAATAATTAATTGAATGTACTTGTATACTATCAAAGTATTCACATGAAGCTTCTACATATTTTTATTTTAATGTGATATAAGTTATCTGATAATAAATATGATTGGTCATCTCATCAGAAGAGTACCTATAGGTACCCCCACTGTGAATTAAACCCGGGACTTCTGGATTTTAGTCCTAGCTTGAAGCCTAGCGCACGGAGGCGTTTAAAACACGGAGGTCCTAACTAGAGATATCCAGCATCTAATTAGCTCCAGGCTTCTGTGTGAGCGCGCTCGCCATCCTATCATCACTTACCATCAGGTGAGGTGCAGGCAGGTTTGATGTTAATGTATCGTTGGTTGGTAGATACGCGCTTGTGAACGCGGCGTTCCGTTCCGCGGTCGGCGGCGATCACCTCGCCAACCAGGCCAAGAACATGCTCAACAATCAACACATTCAAATGCTTCCCATATACAGTATACAGGTAAGATTTGATCAAAATTTCAAAGGAGACAGTCCATATTTCAAGAAAGACATTGACATTTTAGAAAGGGTCCAAAGGAGAGCAACAAAAATGGTTGCATCTCTTAGAAACAAATCTTATGAAGAACGCCTATTTCAACTTAATCTGACAACACTGGAAGAGCGAAGGAAACGAGGTGACCTCATTGAAACTTATAAAATTCTCAACGGACACTACAATGTGAGCAACATCAAAACCTTGTTCACTGTGAGCCAGAACAGTCGATTGAGAGGGCACTCAATGAAGCTCACCAAGCCTTCATGTAGGAGCAACCCAAGGAAACACTTCTTGCCTAACCGTGTAGTGCATTCTTGGAACGCTCTGCCTGAAAGTGTTATAAGTGCTACTTCAGTGAATTGTTTTAAAAACAGACTAGATAAGCATTTAGAAACATTAAAACAAGTGCATGTGCAGTGATATACATGCATCAGCTCGAAGAGCTGCTAGTGTATCAACCAAATAATAATAGATAGGCGCGAAACAATACTTCAAGTAATGTGGTATGCCATTACATTTCCTACCGCGTAATATTCATATTATCTTTTTCTATTGTACAGTTCTCGCACGCTATGTTTGCCCCTCTGAAGTTAGCTCTCCGCAATTTCAAACATGTACAGACGGAATGTGTGTCTATTATTTTCTATAATAACTATCGCTAGATGACATACAACACTAGGACTTTTCTTTCCACCCGCTAACTTGCCTTGCCTCACATTTATACGTTAATAATTGATACTTCGCAGCCTTTTGTATCTAACTTCAGAAGGGCAAACTTAGTTTGCGAGTACTCTAAAATTTGTAATGCCATGCTCTGCATTGCCATTTGCACAGCAGTTATATTCTCTTTGGTAAGTGTATGACAATAGGTTTTCATGGCTTGGCATCAAGGAATTTAGTATATAAACTCCTTGGTTTGGATTCACATGAAATTTACACAGATGATGTATTTCTGTTGCCGCTATATCAACACATACTAAAAACCAGAATAAAATAAATATTTAAGAGGGCTCACATACAACAAACGTGATATTTTCGCTTGTTTTTGCTCGATATTGATAACGGGAACAGGTAGATGCTTGAAATACTCACAGAAAATTTATTTCTTCACTTTAAAAATAAATATTTCAGCGGCCGGTTTTAAAAAACGTCTCATATATTATTCACAGAGTAAAGAAGTGATACGGGAGAGAGAGCGGGCCCGGTACACTCTGAAGACTCTGCCGGCGGGTCTCACGCAGTCGTGGCAACAGTACATGCTCAAGCGACAGTACGAGGACTTCTGTCATTGCGTGGCCCAGGTGAGAGGATATGTCACACCCTGGGCACTTCATACAAATGTCGTGATATCGGTTCCTGTTCAGCGAATGGATGACGTTTGTATACACGCGCGTGTCTGGCCGCGCGCCATATTAGCGATCCTTGAGCGGGTAACTTTAATAGATGAGGTATCGTGGATCGTTGGGGGACGATGAATGTACGTTCTGTACGTAGTATTATATTAATTATGAGGATAAGAAAAACCTTTATATACGTTGCGACTCTTCTCATTAACCAGTGCGACTGCTCTCATTAACCGTCGCGACGCCTCTAATTAACCATCGCAACGCCTCTAACAGTTGCGACGCCTCTCATTAACCGTCGCGACGCCTCTCACTAACCGTCGCAACGCCTCTCATTAACAGTTGCGACGCCTCTCATTAACCGTCGCGACGCCTCTCATTAACCGTCGCGACGCCTCTCATTAACCGTCGCGACGACTCTCATTAACCGTCGCGACGCCTCTCATTAACCGTCGCGACGCCTCTCATTAACCGTCGCGACGCCTCTCATTAACCGTCGCGACGCCTCTCACTAACCGTCGCGACGACTCTCATTAACCGTCGCGACGTTCCTCAGGTAGCGTCTGATTTGGTCGTGGTGTTGATGTGTTTGATTGTGGGTAGATATCAGAGAGTGCGTACGACGAGCGCACGGCGGCCATCGCTCCCGGCACGCACTACGAGTTCCCCGGCGGGTACCACCAGGACTTCGGCCCGGAGAGATTCAAGCTAACAGAGTGCCTCTTCGACCAGACCGCAGGCGCACCGCATCTAGGTAATATATTTTTAATGTACGACGGATTTTCATTCGGCCTTCATCACACTTGATGGTAAGACTCAGTCTAATGAGCCGCTGGGCTTCTACCGTTCATACTGGAACACAACAGTGCTATTGACATTGCTGTTTGCTTACGTGGTGTATACCTGTGTGTTTTAATCGAGGCATGAACTGTATTTCTCGTCATTCCTGTGCGCCCGCGCACTGAACATTATCACAGCCTGCAGAAACTACTTCAACACAAATTAAATTAGTATTATTTAAGATATAAGTTAAATACTTGTCGAATTTATTATTTTTGGATAAAAAAATGAAATTTTTTCGATTTATTCGTAAGGCTCTTGAGTTCCCGTTTAACGGTATTATCGTCACCACCAGATGAGATTATATTAGAAACGAAGAGTAAATAGTCACCTTCTAGAACAACACGTAACATCGTCGACCTCGTCGTCACTTAATATCAGGTGTGATTGAGGTCAAGCGATGGTCTATCTTCTGTAAAAAAAATTAAAGCAAAGTAAAAACATATTACATGTATGATTTTTTTAATAAATAAAAAACTGCGAATAGAAGGGTGATCTTTAGTAAAGATTATTTACGAGTCGTTTCAAAGAACATCACTGGATTGAGTTAACTCTTCGCTCAACTAGATGTCGCTACTTGTTGGTTGAAACGCGCTATCCTGTTTTAGATGATCGTTAAGTTCACATAGTTTTGTTGTTATATTTTGTTTATACCAAAAATTTATGAGGTCGATTGGAGCTAGTGTTTAGATTGTTATGTATGTACGAGGTTGTAAGACTAATTACGTAATAGGTGTCAGCTGAACACCAGCGCTGTGGCCTGCTGCCGCAGCAACATGCTGAGCTGGTCACCTTTTTAAAACTTATAAATTTTGTTTAATATGTTTCTATTTAATTTTAAGTTGTTCTTCTTTATTTATTTTTTATTGAGTGTGTATATTAGTTTTAGGCAATTAGGTTAAACCAAAATTTGTAATTTTTAAATAAATCTTTATTCTATTTCTATCGATTCTTCCGGCTTGTTTGTATAAGTAGTCAGTGAATGGATGTGTCTGTATATAATGCTACGCCCCTAGCATACGTAGTTAGATCAAATTTGTAAAGCAATCTTGGGAAAAGGTGGCTTATATAACTGCAAAGAGATTGGGTGGAGAGATCGTGAACGCGGGTTTGTTTGAGGCGAGGTAAGCTGTCACAGGTTTATGTTTGCAGTGTGCGCGGCAGCGTCGGCGTGTGACGCGGACGCTCGTCCCGCGCTGTGGGGCTCCGTGGTCATTTGTGGGGGCGTAGCGAACACGAGCGGTTGGGTGGATCGACTGGTCAAGGAGCTATCATCGCGCGCCCCCAGCTCACATCGCCTCAAAAGTCATGCGGCGCCATCGCCCAACGAGAGACGATTTGCCGCGTGGATAGGTCAGTACAGCTTCAAATCAATTTTTTTAAACGGTCAAGTGCGAGTCGGACTCGCGCACCGAGGGTTCCGTACAGAATATCAATAATTAACATACCGATTGAAGAACCAACTTTACTTTGCGGTTACATTATATACCCGATGTATGACTTTCAACTACAAAGTTAAGTTTGTAAACATAAAAAGCCATTTTTACTGTGTTATAATTCAAAAATCCTGGTCTTCGGATTTGTTCCTATGGTTGTGCTATAATACCTTGAATCTTGCCAAATTTCAGGATTCTAGGTTATCGGGAAGTACCCTATTGGTTTAGGTTCCTTCTACGTCGAACAATGCGGCTTAAACAGACGTATTTTTTTATTGCGTTGACCTATAAGTTTGATTTTTTCACAGATCCAAGGGACAGCAGACTTGCGTATTCGATATTAATTTCAACTGGATTTCTCTACGCGTTCCTGAGAAAAGTAGTCTCCTCGTTTTTTTGGAGTCGGTTGATAAATAAAAGTGTTTTGTCACCAGGTGGGTCAATACTAGCGTCGATTGGCTCCTTCCAGCAGATGTGGATCTCATCGCAGGAGTATGACGAGGGCGGGAAGGGGCAGCTGGAGAGAAAATGCCCTTAATTCACGTAGATGTTCATGACTGTGACATTATAGTTGACTTTTCATAGAATATATAAGGTTAAACTTAAATAGGGAATACTATTTAATGTTCTGTCAGTCATTGACTTATAACAAACCAACCCATAGACACACGAGACAGCTACACCACATACACTGCAGGTACTTTCAGTAACTTAATAACTAATAAATTCAATTTAAACAACCGTGGAAAATAATTATAAAGGTTTTTTTTTACTTTTTACACGCACTCATAGAGGGCATTGACCCGACTGACATCAGCTGAATCAAAATTAAAACGGTTCATTTCGTTTTTTATAAGTACCCTTTCAGAGTCTTCAGCATGCTCCAGTCTCCATACAAACGCAGTTACGTCCTTATTTTTGAATAACACGTTGCATCATCATAAAATTTGTCAAATATAAGATGAGATATATCTTAGTCTTCAATTAGTTTATGACTCTTGAAATGTTATTATAAAGAAAATAGAACGAGTATAAGTTTTGCATTTTAGACCACCAAAACCCTGTTCAGTTCGGTTGAATATTACGACTATGGTTTAGATTTAAGTCACACCCTATTCTAGATATTGATCAAACTATGTAGTTTCACACGAAAAAGGTTTTTTCGAAATTGATTTTGTGGTTTTCAAGTGAAAACGAAACTACGAAAATCAGTTTTAAAACTACAAAATTATGATGCCAATTTGCAGCCGAACGCGGGTTTTCTTTCTATCGCCCTGTCTCACTCTAGGTGAAACAACAACATTTTGAAGCGGTAGGCGCGTGATCTCAGCGGAGTTGCGCTTGCGGACTCTTAAATATTATAACAGATATGGTAGCTCAGTTGTTGTGAGCGTCAGTCCTTGAATAATCGAGTTCTGGGTTCGATCCTGGCTCGTACCAATGAGTTACAATTGATTATTTAGAATGTATATATACATACGAATGATAAAAATCATTACCATCGGCTTTTCGGTGAAGGAAAACATCGTGAGGAAACCTGCACACTCCTGAGAAGAAATTCAAAGGTGTGTGTGAAGTCTACCAGTACTGTCAGAGGTTGTAGGTATGTGAATTCGATAGGAATTGTGAAATCAACACAAATTGTGTCAAAATTGAAAGTGTGATATTTTGTTATCTACTAACTTTTGTAAAATAAACAGGATGTATAATTGAATATGTCTGAATTCGTGTGGGATTTTATAATTTTTGAATGAATGAAATAAACTATTGTTAAGGTGTAAATTGTGTTTTATTTGATACTAGTATATTTGCGACAAGAGGTATGTACGGTTTGCGCTGATCTTCTAGTCCGCTCTGAAGTTGCCAGCAGCTTTTTTAAGCCCAGAGAAGCCTGAGCGCGGCTCCAAAAAATCTCCAAAAAATATGTTGTAGTATTCCCTCTAAAATCCCAGATTTGCATAATGCCTGTGCGTAATAATTGGGTACTTGACACCTAATTAGTTTGGGGTTGAATTCTATTTTATACCATAACGTACATTAAAAGAAAGCCCCTCAATATAAAAATATATAATAATTTTTAATTTGGATTTTTCAATATCTTAATGTCTCAAATATTACGAAGTAGTTCCGCGAATAGTAAAATGCTTATTAGATTTCGTTTTTTCATCAAATTTTGAAACTTTTTTTATAAGGGGTATATAGCACATAAAACGTTATTTTACGAGATAACTCAAAATATCGAACAAGCTTCATACATTTAATTTAACGCTCCAATATAGTAATGTCACGTCACACAAAACACGCCCGATTTATATGGAGCGTTTTAGCACCGCGTGACTAGAATCACTTTTCGGCGGGTAGTGCTAAAAAAACTATTAGTTGTATCGAAAAATAATTTATAGAGCTATTTATCTTTTTACATGCACTATCGAATGAGACACAAATATTTTTTAGTCAAATACCCAATTCAACGCAAAAGCAAGCTTACATCTACATCAATCGCATTCAAACAGGTAGAGCGAGACGACATTACTACTTACAAAGCAATAGAAAGAGATAAACATAGTATCTACGCTTGCGTCTGCGAACACAACAGCTAACCACGGTGCGGTGGCAATCCACGACAAACCGCTCGACACGTCACTGACCTCCTTTCGTATTCTGCGAGCCTGGTACATATTAGAATGGTCTCTCGCTAACTCCGGCTCATTCGTTTTGAAAACTACGGCAAACTTATTGGAGAACTTCATTTGTCTATGCAAACCTGGTACAATCGAATCCATTGATTTAGTACTTGAAACGAGCAATTTTTTTTAAATAATGGCTTTAACCAGTGGTTATCTAGCCAATGACGAGTAAAATTTGGTGAAAAATTTTGAGGTTATAAACTATGCCGAAACCAATTCTTCAGTTTTCTCAATAGAATGTATAATGTGTACATATTATCGCTTGTTTTGGATTCTTGACGAGAATTTCAAAGGTCAGCCTTGGTTTCAACATTATTCGAAATATTCCATATGCCGAATGTACTCGACATGGTAAACTCTTCCGAACCCTCGCAATTTTGCGTAATTGATACTGTAACACCGTCCGTGACACTTTTTGCACTATATCACACGATTATATCACAAAAAACGCACATAACAGTATTATTAACCAATTAACAAAATTGCAATGAACCACCATTTTTCAAGTTCGCGCCAAGAATGCAATTAATTGCATTTAAACAGGCAGAGCGAGACGAAATAGAAAGAGATGAACATAGTATCTACGCTTGCGTCTGCGAACACAAACAGCTAACCGATACTCACACAGCGGCGTCAATACACTAATACATGACGCACACAGCGACAACCGCTCGACACGTCACTGACCTCCTTTCGTATTCTGCGAGCCTGGTACATATTAGAATGGTCTGTCGCTAACTCCGGCTCATTCGTTTTGAAAACTACGGCAAACTTATTGGAGAACTCCATTTGTCTATGCAAACCTGGTACAATCGAATCCATTGATTTAGTACTTGAAACGAGCATTTTTTTAATAATGGCTTTAACCAGTGGTTATCTAGCCAATGACGAGTAAAATTTGGTGAAAAATTTTGAGATTATAAACTATGCCGAAGCCATTTGTTCAGCTTTCTCAATAAAATGTATAATGAGTACGTATGATCGCTTGTTTTGGATTCTTGACGAGAATTTCAAAGGTCAGCCTTGGTTTCAACATTATTCGAAATATTCCATATGCCGAATGTACTCGACATGGTAAACTCTTCCGAACCCTCGCAATTTTGCGTAATTGATACTGTAACACCGTCCGTGACACTTTTTGCACTATATCACACGATTATATCACAAAAAACGCACATAACAGTATTATTAACCAATTAACAAAATTGCAATGAACCACCATTTTTCAAGTTCGCGCCAAGAATGCAATTAATTGCATTTAAACAGGCAGAGCGAGACGAAATAGAAAGAGATGAACATAGTATCTACGCTTGCGTCTGCGAACACAACAGCTAACCGATACCATGATACTCACACAGCGGCGTCAATACACTAATACATGACGCACACAGCGACAATCGCTCGACACGTCACCGACCTCCTTTCGTATTCTGCGAGCCTGGTACATATTAGAACGGTCGGCGAATATGAGGCCACCTTAGTTTGTTTTCACGGTATTTCGTTCGTAGATCCAACAGTTTATCAATGTGATCGTTAATTTTTTTGGCTCTCATTGCTGTAATTATCCTTTAAGAGGGTATGCTGTTGTCAAAGCGCCCATACAAACGTAGTCCAGTCATATTTTGAGTATTAAGCTATGAAAATCTATGAAATTTTCAAGACACAATCTAGAAACAAATATCTGTGTCGGTGGTGAGTCAGATTTTCGTTTAAATATATACTTCCAGAGTTACAGGGCGTCAAAGTATTGTATTTTTCGGTAATAAAACGCCCTAACTTTGAACCTGTTTTACAAGATTATGAATCAATTTAGAACAATTTGGAAAAAACCACCGACATCTGAAATTTTATTAATATACTGTATTGAAAAAATGGTTACATAATATACTGTATCCTTCAAATGATCACGGGACTACGAAACATCCAAATAACGGGGGGATAACTTCGCGTAGTGTATGCTGTCTCACCGTACGCGCTCGGGTAGGATAGGGCTCGGATAGGGACAGCTACAAAACAATGCAACCTTGAAACCGACCACGTGGTTTTACCAACATAGCCTCTTAAATGCCTGACTATAGTCTAAAGCCCTAACCTCACTGGTTTGCCTTCCTGGCATGTGTCAGCTGGAAAGGTAAGGTTAAAATCCAAAGAATACTCAAATCTGGATTTGAAGTGGGCACTGAGCAAGTAACCTGGAGGTGGGTAGCTGACACATGAAAATAAGTGTTTACAAACATCAACCGTTCGATGTGTGCCGATATCACGACATTTGTTCCAAGCGACCGGCGTGTGCCCAGTGCTATGATACTCGATTTGGTTGGTGGTAGAACATTTAATAAGCAAACTTTGTGTGGTAGTACCACCAAACAAACATCACTCTTATCTCTGTAGGAAATGTTTTTAATGAAACAAAGTTTTGATTTTAAAATGGCATTTAAACTAATTATAAATATGTACAAACTATATTTTAAAAAATTATTAGAGTAACGATTCAATTCAATGAACTTGATTTGGAATTATGCTTCGATTTCTGTCTCGCAGCATCTGAAACAAAAGTATAAACATTATTATTTTTAATATAAAATAATATATTTGGCCTTGCTTTTCTTTCACAATAGTGCTTTTAACACTGTTGTTTCGAGACAGACAGAATATAAATCGGTGATGGTAACTAGAGGATCAATTTTAGGGCCTATTTTCTTAATTGTCTTCATAGATCTCCGGACTCTCAATCAGAGGGTTTCGGGTTCGAATCCAGCCGTGTACCTATGAGTGGTTTTTCAAGTACGTTATCCGATTGCTTAACGGTGAAGGAAAACATCGTGAGCAGATTAAACTAGTTTATCAACTGACTTCTCAATTAAAACCCTTGTTTGTCTACATATTTCCTCTAATACTACACTAATATTCGTATGGAATAAATTCCTGACTATGGGCTTTGTAGCCTGAACTAAATACTAACAGTCTAAACTAGATAATAAATAATAGTCTGAACTTAACAATAATAGTCTGAACTAAATAATAATCGACTGAACTAAGTAATAATAATCTGAACTAAAGTCTAAACTTAATACCAACAGTCTGAACTAAATAATAATCGACTGAACTAAGTAATAATAATCTGAACTAAAGTCTAAACTTAATACCAACAGTCTGAACTAAATAATAATCGACTGAACTAAGTAATAATAACCTGCACTAAAGTCTGAACTAAATACTAACAGTCTGAACTAAATAATAATAATACAAGTGTTGTTACCCTCAGCTGGTGATCGCTCCGTGCTCTACCACTATGTGTTTCCGGAAGGTCTGCTTGCACACGGACTCGAACCCGCACGCGCCGCACACAAGTATGTCAGCCTCCTCTACCTCCTTGGAGTCTAGACTGATCTTGGCTGATTCATACACAAAACATTAAAAAGTCAACATACAAAATTCAATAGATTTTTATTTATTAAAAAGAACTAGAAACCGACTTCATTGCTCTAAAAGTCTACTTTTGTTAAGGAAAATTTAAGATGTATATCATTTTCTCATGGATGCCGATGTCAGAACTGGACCAAATTGAAATGGGACCACACGGGAAGCACCACCTTTCAAATAAAAAAGAATCATCCAAATCGGTTCACCGAGTCAAAAGTTCTGGGGTAACAAACATTTAACTAGTACACACTTAACATTCCCTATCTCAAAAACTACTGAACCGATTTTGATGAACCTTGCAGTCTTCCCTAAGTTGAACAATACCTAGTTCAACAAACAAAGGATTATTTATATCGAACTTGTAGTTTAGGAGATATGCGAAGACAAACATACATACATACACATTTGAAATTTGACACACTTGTTTAGAAGCTGATATAGATTAACATATACGAAAACTGGGCAGTCCTGGAAATATATGTCGACTGGTGGACATGGGACTCGATCAGCAATAATCCAACGTGTCTCATGTCCAACAGTGGACATAATCGACTGTTAACTCACTCGGTTCGCTATCTTGTTTATCTTGTAAATGTGTTTCTTGCACATGCTTCATTAGCTGAAAATAAAACGAGAATATTTACACAGATAAAAATGTTGTTGTCTCATGTTTTCATTCGTCGGTTTACGTGTGCGAAAGCAGGTTAGAATTACAGACGCAGGTTTATACTAAATTAGCTTTCGTCTGCGACTTTGTCCGCGTGGAATTCCCACGAAAACTGGGGCACAATGGGGATAAAAAGTAGCCTAGTAGTAGAATGATGCTCTACCGAAAATGTAAATCCAATTGAAAAACCAACTTTACTTTGCAGCTAAATTACATACCCGATATATGGCTATCAACTACAAAGTTAAGTTTGTAAACATAAAAAAGGTATTTTTACTGTGTTATAATTAGAAAATACTGGTTTTCAGATTTATTTTTAAGGATATGCTGCAAGACCTAGCTTCTTGCCAAATTTCAGGATTCTAGGTCAATGGGAAGTACCCTAAAGGTTTCGGTTTCCTTGCATTTTGTATGGAAATTGTCTAAAATACAGCTATATCTTTGTATTGCATTGACCTATACGTATGATTTTTTCACAGTCGCAGAAGACCACAGACTTGCGTCTTAGATATTAATTTCAACTTGATATCTCCACGCGATCCTATGAAAAAGGTCTTAACAGACAGACAGACAGACTGACAACAAAGTGATCCTATAAGGGTTTCTTTTGAGGTACGGAACCCTAAAATGAAATCAATCTGACTGTATTGGCCGTAAGTGAATATAATAGAACACTTTTTTGCGCACACAAAAACTATTGCTATAATATACCAATCAGGGATTTCTTAATACTAAGCTTAAACTAATCTTAAAAATTACGTCTTCAACACTGACCCTCCGTTTCTATGGAAAGGACAAACAATTTCACATTCGCATTTATAAATGATAATATGAAGTCTTTTGACCTTACATGGATGTAATATTCTCGAAAGTCTTTTGGCATTGTTATTTGTGAAGAATCCAACTCGGCTGGACAGCGTTTGGGAAGTTATCCAAAATACCTCACCGTCTAAAGACAAAAGTCTTTAATCGGTGCGTGTTGCCAGTGATGACATACGGAACCGAAACGTGGCTTTACTGTGGGACCTAAAGACCGATTTCAATTGCCTTTGATTTTTGTTGATTTTCTCAAAGAGCGCTCAATCAATTTCGATAAAATTTACACGGGACCACCTCTGAAGCATTCTCTACCAAAAAAACAAAAATTATCAAACTCGGTTACACATACAAAAAAACACGCGTCGAATTGAGAACCGACTCCTTTTTTGAAGTCGGTTGAAAAGGAGTGTGTGTGTGTGTGTGTGTTACCTGGGAGTGCACCCTGGCTCGGAAGGGGCACCGCGCGCACTGCAGCATGTTGGTGGTGCGCGCCCCGCCCCCCCGGAACTTGGTGCAGCCCCCGTGCTCCGACGACTGAAGAATTAAAATTGTGATTAAGATTTATATCTTATTAAATAATAATAAAAAAGCCTTTTATTTCTTGCAAGATTTTTTTAAGTAAGGAAAAATATAATTAAAATAATAAAGAAAAAAATCATATGCAAGAATCCCTCCTCAGGCGAAGGTGAAGGCCTCCTCTAAAGAATTCCAGTTGTCTCTATATTGAGCTACTTGCAGCCAGCAGGGACCACATATTTTTATTATTTCGTCTTCCCATCTCATCTGCCTTTGCGGCGCTTACCGTAATGGTAAGTTAACTTTCCACTGTGTCACTCTGCTAGTCCACCTGTCGTCCTCTAGCCTCGCTACGTGCCCCGCCCACTTACATTTTAGTTTTTAGCGTAGCATAGAGCATCTTTAGCTTTCGTGATTTGCCTGATTTTTGGATGACGAATTTTTTGGATTTTATTAATGTTAATAATATTATATGTTAGTATTTTAGTATTGATTTGATTGAACTAGGTAATTAAATTAAAAACACGAACTGAGCAATCAAATTTGCAGGTATTGATTCTTACTGTGCTCGCAGCAAACATTGATTATTAATTTTGATGATTAAACAGATTACAGAGTATATAATTTCTTTTTTTGTTAAACGTCATAATATGACAAGTGCACAATATTCATAATAAATGGCGTTCAGTGTTGCAATTAATCATTTCACATACTTCGTTCTATTCCGCTTTGGCAGGTAATAATTTTGTTTTTGACGTGACAACGTCTTATAAATTGGTTTGCCGGGTGACACTTCAAGAAACTGCGTTACGCTCCGCTCACGTTATGCGCTCACAATGAGAGCGAGTGAGAGGCACGCGTCCCTTCCACTCGGGCATGGTTAGCCCGCCTAAGAGCGAGAGAGACAGACATAAAAAGTGAAAGGCACGCGTCCGCGTTAATGTTTTAAATATAATTCTTTGTATAAATAAATGTTTTAAATTGTTACTATTATTTCATCCTTCTTCCTACTATACGAATGAATATTCACATTAAAATTATTTTACCACTCAAAGTCGTTGTCACGTAAAACTTTCGCCCGTATACCGACTTTGCAGGCAACCAATTTTTTTGATTTTGAATATATACTTTCAAGTTGGACATGACATGATATATATGCATGTTATATGTATCTTATTAAGACCATTAATATTTTTATTATGGTACCGATGTGGAAGGTAGCAGAGCCAGCGCCTCATTAAGTTGAGGCTTCTGGATGCGCGCACTTACCATCCAACGGCCTTATCGTCACTTATCATCAGGTGATATGAAGGCCAAGTGCAAACCCGTCATTCATCATCATACAAAAATTTTATAATATTTAATGTCAAAACAAGATTATTAAAATGAAATGTAAACTTCGAGTCCATGAAACATGTATGTCAGCCCATTGTTTCTGGCTGGCTTTGATAAGTAATTACCTAAAAATAGAAGATGAAATTATAGCATCGCGAAATGAATCTCATTAATTTACAACTTCATAGTTAGCTACAATAGCAGTTACGCAGCTAATGGTTCATAGATGGCGCTTTGAACAATAATCGTAATAAAGTGTTTAAAATGTAAATTGTGATTCACTGTGAAGTTGTATGTTAATGATACTCATTTCGCGACATCACAATCTGATGTCCTGTTTTTAGATAGTTACTGCACAAAGCTGGCTATTATATTTTAAAAGATCATGGCAACAGAAATGACACGTTCCGCGAATGTATGGCGCCAAGGCCTGGTCTTGTACACTTATAATTTTAATAGGCCATTATCAAATAGAATCAAATAGATTTAGTTACCATTTTTGTATATTTCGGTTTAGTTTATTTGTACAAAAACATATAAAACGCACGAAACAGGTAAGACTTGACGTTGAAAACAAAGATGGCGTCAATAAAATGACATTTGACGCTGTCACTTAGTACAATAAGAACGATTTTGTACAATTAAAATATATGCAAAAATGTAATTCTAGTATTTTTCTATACATATTTATATTATTACTTGATTTTCGGAATAGTGTACAAGTGCAGGCCGAATTTAAAACAACTCTTTGTTGACATTTGTCGGCGCGCACGCGAGGTTTGAAGTCGCGAGAATATTAGTATGTATTTGAGCTGACCTTGTGTGCGGTGAGCTCTTTGACCGCGTTGCATTTGAAGCTGCACATCTTGCAAGAGTACAGGAACAGCTTGAAGTTGGGGGAGGAGAGCAGCTCGTGGGGGGACGGTATGTCCCCCTTGCGCCTCCTGCCGCGCTTGCCGACGCGCGTCTGAACGCTGGTGCTCGCGGCATTCATCAGTTCTCTGCATAAACTTACGATCAGTGATAATAAATAGTGAATTGCCCTACAAGTCTACTTATACTAAGGCAAATTTAAGATTTATATGTTTTTCTCATGGACGTCGTTGTCAGAACTGGACCACACGGGAAGCACCACCTTTCAAATAAAAAAAGAATCATCCAAATCGGTTTACCCAGTCAAAAGATCTGAGGTAACAAACATTAAAAACATACATACTCGTCGAATTGATAACCTCCGCCTTTTTTGAAGTCGGTTAAAAACCGGTCAAGTCAAGCGCAGCGAGGGTTCCGTAGAGAATATGAATAATTAGCACACTTAAAGATTAAGCGCCTGGCGAAAAATCACTAGCAATTGTTAATTTATACATTAAAATATAAACAACGCTGGCGCTGTAACAGTTTGTAACAATAAAATTTTAATAAGATATAATTTTTTAAAAACTATACTTTTCCAATTTTTTCTAATACTTGTGCTGTAAGACTTCTTGTCAAATTTCACTATTTTAGGTCAATGGGTTTTGATTCTTGCTTCGTCGAAAAATGCGGCTAAATTGCCTCTTTTTATTGCATTGACTTTTTTGTATTAATTTATTAAGGCTTACCAACTAATTTTAAAAAAACTAAACTTACAAAACAATAGTGTCATATGTGCAACTAACTTAAAGGTAAACACAGCGTTGTACCGATAATAAGAAAAAATAAATTTACACAAAAATACTTACAAATATACGTTAGAAAATTCCGTTCGAAAACTACTTTTAACGATGTTTTGAAATTATAAAAGAATTGCAAAAAAACATCCAAATTCTTGTTTTTCTCCCTTACACAGGTATTATAAGTTTACAGATAGTGAATACTGGGGAATAGGAGCAGAATGCAGTATGTCTAAAGTTGACACAAAACTGATTGTAATTGGGTATTTGAGTAAAAAATATTTGTGTCTCATTCGATAGTCCATGTAAAAAGATAAATAGCTCTATCAATTTCTTTTCGATACGAGTAATAGTTGTTTTATCACTACCCGCCGAAAAGTGTTTCTATTCGCGCGGTGATACAACGCTCCATATAAATCGGGTATGAGCTGTGACGTCACACGTCTGTAAACTGGAGCTTTAGTATGAAGCTTGTTAGATAGTTTGATTTATCTCGTAAAATAATGGTTTTATGTATTATATACCCCTAGAAAAAAATGTTCAAAATGCAATGAGACAACTAAATCTAATAAGCATTTTACTATTCGAATAACTATATTTTTCGCAATTTTTGAAATTTTAAATTCTTGACAAATCCCAATAAAAAATTAAAATTTTTACGTATTTTGGGGTGCTTCTTTTAACGTTACGTTACGGTATAAAATACAATTCAACCCCAAACTAATTAGGTGTCAAGTACACAATTGATGGCACGAGCCGCCACTCTGGAAACTGTAAACCGGATACAATTCAGAGTATCAGAACATTCTATTACTCTTCTTGACTTAGTAGCAGACTTGCGTGTTAGATATTAATTTCAACTTGATATCTCCACGCGATCCTATGAAAAAGGGTCTTGACAGACAGACGGACGGACGGACAACAAAGTGATCCTATAAGGGTTCCTTTTGAGGTACGGAACCCTAAAAAGTATAATGTGTTCGATCGTGGGCATGTGGCCTGTGCCCATGTCCAACAGTGGACTAATGGAAAAAATCTCAAACTTGAAACTCACTTTGCCTTCTGTAAAGACTTTGCTCTCTCCAATATCTCTGCCGGGGTCATTTGTGATTTCACCTGAAGAAAGAAAAGTCTATTTTAAAGATAGAAATGACACATTCCGCGAATGTATGGCGCCAAGGCCTGGTCTTGTACACTTATAATTTTAAAAGGCCATTATCAAATAAAAGTGATTTAGTTAACATTTTTGTATATTCGGTTTAGTTTACTTGTACAAAAACATATAAAACGCACGAAACAGGTAAGACTTGACGTTGAAAACAAAGATGGCGTCAATAAAGTGACATTTGACGCTGTCACTTAGTACGAAAAGAATGATTTTTGTACCTTACAATTAAAATAAATGCAAAAATGAAATTCTAGTATTTTTCTATACATATTTAGATTATTCCTTGATATTTTAAATAATGTACAAGTGCGGGCCGGTGTTTAAACACCTCTTTTCATTGTATTTTAGCTTCAGCCTGCTACTTCTTTTGTTTTGTGTTCTGTTTTTTTACATAACGGAGATATTTAATAAAACAGCTAGCGGTTATGTATACAGCTTATTTTAAGTAATTCAAATGGATTCTTGGCGATAACTTGGACGGTGTTATAGTATCAATTGCGCAAAATTGCGAGGGTTTCGACGCGATCGAAAGGGTTTACCATGTCGAGTACATTCGGCATACGGATTCTTTCGAATAATGTTGAAACCAAGGCTGGCCTTTGAAGTTCTCGTCAAGAATCCAAAACAAGCGATAAAATGTACACATTATACGTTTTATTGAGAAAGCTGAAGAAATGGCTTCGGCATAGTTTATAACCTCAAATGTTCACCTAATTTTACTCGTCATTGGCTAGATAACTGATTAAAGCCATGATTAAAAAAAATTAAACCAACTACGATCGTCCCAATACGAAAGCATACCTTTTTTAGTTTTTTCGTATAATTCTCGACGATATTTTCCTCTTGTGTGGAAGATGACTGCAGGAACACCACTGGACCCTGGTCACCTTCCATCATCACGTAAGACTCTTGGCCATCTACCTCTGGCAACGAATTAACAATAAGTGTTAGGGCGATTCATAAGATAACAGTTTTTTAGATAGACCAACACTTGACCTCAATCTCACCTGATGGTAAGTGACGATGAGGTCGACGATGTTACGTGTTGTTCTAGAAGGTGCCTATTTACTCTTCGTTAGAAGATTTACAAGTTGTAGTTTTCTGGGAACACGGAAACCCGAAGTGCATTACATATTTTTGCTGTACAAACGATAAATGTGGAAGCGAAACGCTTGTTGCGAGCTGCAGGAATATAATTTTATAAAAGTGTCAAACCGAAAGAATTTCGTTTCTCCGATACATGTTCACAACTTTCAATAACTTGAACTACAAACAAGTGAATGCGTTCAAAAAGAACTGGAAATCGACTTCAATTGCCCTAAAAGTCTACTTTTACTAAGGCAAATTTGAAATTTATATCGTTTTCTCATGGATGCCGTAGTCAGAACTGGACCAAATTGAAATGGAACCACACGGGAAGCATCGGCTTTCAAATAGAAAAAGAATCATCCAAATCGGTTCACCCAGTCAAAAGTTCTGAGGTAACAAACATAAAAAATATATATATACCCATCGAATTGATAACCTCCTCCTTTTTTGAAGTCGGTTAGTGAACATTTACTGCAAATTTTGATTCATCATCATCAACAGCCTATATATGTCCCCACTGGAGGGGCTCAGGCCTACTCTCCTACAGAGAGTGTATGGGCCATAGTCCACCACGCGGGCCCAGTGCGGATCGGCGGACTTCACATGCCTGTTCAAGACATGCAGGTTTCCTCACGATGTTTTCCTTCACCGTTAAGCAATCGGATAATGTACTTGAATAGAAAAACAACTCATAGGTACACGGCTGGATTCGAACCCGGAACCCTCAGATTGAGAGTCCGCGCCTTATCCACTGCGCCACCGACGCTTTTTGATTTGATTAACATAGTAAAAATTACCTTCTTTATTCCGTTTATCTGGGTACAAGGCTAGCATGAAATATATATGAGAAAATACTTTTTTTAACTTCCGGCAAAACCTAGTTTTTAGAGCACATTCGAATACAAGACAATTAAGCCATGGTAGCTCAGTTGTGTAGAGCGTCAGTCCTTGAACAATCGAGGTCTGGGTTCGATCCTGGCTCGTACCAATGAGTTACAATTTGGTATTTGGTTGTTATTTATTGAAAAAGAACGGATGACCGATGGGGAGTAAAAGTTCTCGAGTGGCGACCATGTACTGGGAAACGTCTACCAGGGAGTCCCCCTACTAGATGGACCGACGACCTGGTTAGAGTACGCATGGAGTCGCTGGATGCAGGTGGCTCGGGACCGGTCAATGTGGCTCACCATGAAGGTGGCCTATGTCCAGCAGTGGACGTTTCCTGACTGATGATGATGATTTGGAATTTATGTACGAATGATAAAAATCATTACCATTGGCTTTTCGTTGAAGGAAAACATCGTGAGGAAACCTGCACACTGCTGAGCAGAAATTCAAAGGTGTGTGTGAAGTCTACCAATGCGCACTGGTCCCGCGTGGTGCACTATGTCCCATACACTCTCTGCAGGAGAGTAGGACTGAGCCCCTGCAGTGTCCCATATATACCTATTGGTACGAGCCAGGACCGAACCCCGACCTCTATTATTCAAGGACTGACGCTACCCAACTGAGCTACCATTACACTGCAGTAATGAGTTTTGAGACGGTACAAAAATGGATACATGTTTTTGTATATATTTTACAAAAGGACGGTGTTGTTACCTTCACCATCGCTGGATTGCAGCACGCAGGTGACGGTAGCATCTGACGGTATCTCCGCACCACCGTCCGACTCGGTGTTCGCCACCAATCTATAGGAATCTTCATAGTCTTCACATCTGTATGTATCATGTGGCATCATTATTTTTATTTTATTTTTTTGTTTCGGAAGACCAACAGCCAATAATAACAGTATCACAATAAATAGTTTACAGAAAGCCAATTACAGGTCCTCACTATTAAACAATTGAAAATTACAAAGAAAAGCGAAGCACCCACTTAACAGAAGGTTAAACTTGAGTAAATTACGTATACAGTTTTCTTTTTTTTTTCTTATTCTGACAGAGCTAGTAATTTCTACACATTGTACCAATATGATAAATAATAATAGAAAATATAATAAATAATACATTTTAAAAATAGAATAAAATATTTTTGACATTAATTTGCCTGGCATAAGTTTCATATTTTTTTACTATAATCTAATTATCTCTAGGCTTCTGAGTCGTCTTTCAGACTAGCTGGGACAGTCCTGCATATCTAGGTAGATAGAAAATCGTTTGTGACGGCTGAAAACAGAGGTTTTGTCGCTTGAGACGCTATATTTTCGTCAAAAAATTGAAAAAAGGTGGTCCAGACAGAATTTCACTCTTTCGACCACATTCGGATTCGGCCCCTGAAGGGTATTGTGGTCTCGTTCCATATCAAAAGGTTTGTGACGCGATATGCGACGGCACCCATGTAGAATCAGCGATTTTGATTCAGTACTTTTCGAGAAATCTTTTAAAATAGGATTTTTGACTTTGTGCATCAAATATATAAAAATAGGATATCATCATCAGCCGGGAAACGTCCACTGCTGGACATAGGCCTCCTTCATGGTACGCCACATCGACCGGTCCCGAGCCACCTGCATCCAGCGACTCCCGCGACTCTAACCAGTTCGTCGGTCCATCGGGACGGCCTGGTAGACGTTTCCCGGTACGTGGTCGCCACTCGACTTTGGTTATATTGCTGAAACAAAGTATTAATTCCTCACCTCACCAATGTCAGGTTAAGCAGATCCAACTGCACAAGACCTTTGCCTGGCTCCAGGACCTGCACATATTTTGTGACCTGGTTTTCGCTGCTGCTGCTTGGAACGTTATCTGGTACTATGTGGTTTCCCTGGAGGAAAGACCTCTCATCTTAAAAACAAAGATCAACTTGAAAAGATATATTTTAAATCTGGACTGGCATTTGCGCACTATTTTTGATTGTTACAACAATACTAGAACTGCATTTCTAGTAGTATTTGTAATAAAAAAAGATTTTTAAAAAATAATTTTAAGCGCCTCTGTGGCTTGATGGCTAAATGCATTCTGGAGGTACCAGGTTCAATTTCCAGTGGTGGTACCTATCGTTACTCGGTATGGTTGGTGGTAGGTCATTTTCTATGTCCGCCTGGCTAGCTGCTAGCTACCACCATGTTACCTAAGTCCGTCGCCAAACAGTAGTGTTAGTAGCACTGTTGTGTTCCGGTACGAAAAACGCACACCGAGGGTTCCGTACAGAATATGAATAATTAACACCCTACAATGCTCTACCGAAAATCTAAGTCCACTTGAAAAAACCAACTTTACTTTGCAGCTTAATTACGTACCCGATGTATGGATTTTAACTACAAAGTTAAGTTTGTAAACATAAAAAGCAATTTTTCCTGTATTAAAAATCCTGGTGTTCAAATTTATTCCTATGGTTGTGCTGTAAATCCTTGCTTCGTGTCAAATTTCAGGATTCTAGGTCAACGGGAAGTACCCTATAGGTTTTGGTTCCCTTGCATTTTGTATGGAAATGGTAAGGTGGTGTTCAGATTTATTCCACCGTGATGATGACACAGATGGATAAAGCTAATGTGGACACACCTTTTCTTTTTCATATGGAGTCACTTCTACTATTTGCAGCTGTCCTGTAATAAGAAATGTGTAAATTAATAAACATAGTACAAACAATGAAATAGTACCAAAAGCAACATGACAACAAGCACTTCGTCAAATCAATGTATTTATTGATTTTTAAAAAAAATTCTTGTCATTTTTTTAAAAAAATACACTACAAAATTATTTTATAACATATACTCGTACACATCTACAAATTTTTCGATAAAAGCCATGTCTCCATTTTAGTTTTAAATTCAATTTTGTTCATTTCTCCCCTCATATCCTTAGGTAATGAATCAAATATTCTTGCTGTGTTTATAAGCGTACTCCTTTCATGAATTTGCTTACTAACATAATATTTAACAAGTGGAATAAACTATCAAAGGAAGTAGTCACTGCATCAAGTGTCAACATGTTTAATTACAGTAAGAGTAATTCAAGTAGATAATTTAATACTTAAACGATAATTTAATTAAAAATTTAATTTTTAAAAACGTTTTACAAAATGAATAAATTGATTTGAACTTGTTTTTAAATTAATTTTTTTTAAATATCGTCTTCTGAGAACACTTTCCACTCACACAGTGAGATTAACACACTCACACACAACACTCAGATAAAAAAAGTGGAAGACCAGGAGCTTTTTTTATTATTATAATAGTCTTTATTTGCATGAAATCATGGTTGCAAGGGTGGTGGTAGTATATACATATATTAGTAATTTGGTTTCACATGATTGGCCACACAGCAGCATCCAAAAATTAGTATATCAATGTCAACTTTTATTACTAAATACTAAAACATCTCTCAGACAGCCATTTATATAATTCTTTTCGTAAATATAATATTTACCATCTTTGAATTCGGCAGACATAAGCTGTGGACCATCTGAATCAACGACTGTTACTTCCTCGGCCATTGTAATACTGGAAATGTAGGAAAAATAATTGTGTAGGGGTGTGCTATATCACAGACGTAGAAAAATATTTACAGAAATTTATTTACACCCTACTAATAATATAATTGTAAAAGAGATGTTTCGGGGGCCATCTACTAGATAAACTGACGACCTAGTAAAGGTCCTGGGGAGTCGCTGGATGCAAGAGGCTCCGGGGGACCAGTCAATATGGCATAACATGGAGGGGGACAATGTCCAGCAGTGGACGTAGTTAGGGGCCTTGTTTCAAATATACTATTATGATTTAAATCGGAATAGTATCCATGAAACGAAGTTCGAAAACAGAATGTAGTTTACACGGGACGTGCTGGAACTGCAGACACTATGCAAACCAAAATGACATATGCCTAAATAAACATGAAACTAAAAGTGCTGATTGAAGATAAGTTTCAGTAATTTTATTTTGAATTAGGGGGTGCGTTACTGCACGACAAAAAAATGGTCGCTCGCCCAAAAAGTTTGGGAGCCACTGCTTTAACTAGGAGGTGAACCTTATAAATTATAATGGCATGGCAAAACAGGCGATGAAAGCGAGACTGTTTATACAACTTGGTGCTACTAACGGGATAGACTATACGACAAAGTATGAACACACATTTTTATTTTACTACATTTTCCTTTTGCGTACGTCGCGTCGCTTTATGTGTGATCCATTCCATGAATTTGTCATTCCATGAATGTAACATGTTTATAGCCCTAACCAAACTTAAATTTTCAAATTGTAATAAACATTAGCTTTTGGAAAATAAATTTAAAACGTCAATTCCATTGAGTTGATTGACCAATTTTTCTTGCAACACTAAAAAGTCGGTGTTTCTATAATTTCCTCTATTATTTTATGTTTATTGCAACAATTTACTTACATTTATTGGCAACAATCAAATTCTTGACGATTTACAAATAAATACAGCTGCTAGCTTATATAAAACTCGATTTAGTACACGAAAGTACTATAACCACTCGCAAATATTCGATTTCACTTCATACAACAGCGACGCCATTTCGATATGCCAACTTTTTTCAATAAATATATCCATTTTAGAATCAGTGTTGCCTGTTTAGAAAAAAATATGTAAAACCTTTTTTCTTTTGACCTTTTACAAAATACAAAATAGGGTACATGCCGCAGTATTTAATTTCTAGATAATTTGTCAGAAATGAGTATTAATATAACCTTCAACATTTAAATAATGAAATGATACTAGATGGCGCTTTTTAAATAACTTTAAACACTAACATAGAACAGATAATATAACTACGCTGCCACAGGTTGTTCCATCCCCTGCCCTGCAACCATCAAAGACGAAGATTTCACAAATTATTCGTCTCACTTCATTCAAAAGATCCAGTTCGTTCTTGTTCGCTCTGATAATCAATATTTTGTCGGAGTTTGCGCGTGTATGTAAGGCCAAAATAACTACATATTTTATTTGGAATAAGACATATTTGTCTCTTTCACTCTCGTACAATTCCCATAAAAGACATCGAAAAAACGTTTTCATTTAAAAGCTACCCTATTTTTATACGTAATTCGTTTTATAAAATATAATTGAAATCTACCTGTCATTTGCAATCTAATAAGATAATATCTAGTAAACAAAAGATAAACTATCAAGGTGAAATTAAATGACAAACTTTGAATCCTACATCGCGATGGTGAAGTGTTTTTTGCGATTAGTATATAAGCAAAAAGCTTTCCAATATTGTCGGGAGGTCCGTAGCTACTACGTGGGCCGGTGTTGGCAGGGAGCCGGTCTATTTCCTTGCCATCAGATATGTTGAAGCGTATTAAGCAATCATATATGGTAAAATAATGTCAAATATGTCAAGAAAATGATAAAGAGAGACTTAGGTCTCATCCACACGGTAGTAGCTGATATGACCTCCTTTTGTCGAAATCAAAGCGAAATCAACTTTGATTTATGTTATTACAATGATTTAGACCAATTTTTACCTCTAAAATTATAATAAGTATAAACTCTAAAGTAATCATCAACTCTGTTATCATCAATTTCATGATCAGCAGCAGCCGGGAAATGTCCACTGCTGGACATAGGCCTTCTCAAGGTATGCCATATTGACCACTCTCGGGCCACTTGCATCCAGCGACTCCCCGCGACCTTTACCAGGTCGTCGGTCCATCTAGTAGGAGGAATATAATAGGTACGGTAATATGCACCCAACAATGCTCTAAAGAAAAGTAGTTCTTATTGAAAAACCAACTTAACTTTGTCGCTGAATTACATACCCGATGTATGGCTTTCAACTACAAAGTTAAGTTTGTAAACATAAAAAAGCTCAGCTCACATAATTCAAAAATCATTGTTTTCATATTTATTTCTATGGTTATGCTGTAAATCCTTGCTTCTCGCCAAATTTCAGGATTCTAGGTCAACGGGAAGTACCCTATAGGTTTTGGTTCCTTTGCATTTTGTATGGAAATTGTGTAAAATACAGCTATTTATTTTTATTGCGTTGACCTATAAGTTCGATTTTTTTTCACAGATCCATGCGACAGCAGACTTGAGTACATATTCGATATTAATTACAACTTGATATCAACACGCGTTCCTGAGAAAAAGGGTCTTGACAGACAGACATACGGACAACAAAGTATATCCTATAAGGATCCCTTTTTACCTTTTGAGGTACGGAACCCTAAAAACATAGAAAAGGCTGAAAATCACTGCTTAAAACTTCTCGAATACATTATTCGTCCATATATCATCCTGTAATTAGTTTTGACTTATTTGCTTAATGGCTAATTTTATTGTAACATTGACATCAATTAACTTTGCAGCGCAAAATTGATGTTACGACCCAGATAGTTAATAGGTTAAAACAATTGAACTAGATAAGAATAGGGCAATAAAATTACGTTTGCGTGTGTAAGTCTATAGGTATCTTAGAAGGAATATGTGCTAGGTAAATGAATGATAGTGTAGTCTCAGCTTTATAATAGGTTCGCCCTCGGGGAGTCGTTAAAGACGACGGAAGATGAAACAGTCAGGAAATGACGTTTACCCAAAGCGTCTTACAAGCGTGGTATTACACTCACTCATGGTAAGTATTGGTTCTTTTTTTATGTATGGTTGAAGCACTTGGCCTTCATCTTGATCTAATGAGGTGCTGGGCTACCTTTCATACCGGAACATAGTGTTATAACCTCTACTGTTTGGCGGCAGACTTAGAGAACATACTCTTATATGTATGTGGTAGCTCCAGGCGGATCATATAAAATTGGTCTATCAGCAACTTAAGCGAGTACTGATAATACCCCCAAGGGAATCGAACCCCAGACACTGGGACCATCATATTAGGCCACGGGGGCAGTAAATCGCAGTTGTCGCCTCTATCAGTTTGTTTCCTTTTCACGACGTAACAGTTTTGGATGACATTCAGCCAAAAGGAAGTCAAAGTCGCTACAACCGTGAATGTGAGAATTAACTTCTCATTTCGACTTTCATTTAACAGAATGATTGACATTATTTTTTTACCATTTGATATTAGAAATCCATACAACATGACGCAGTTACGACATATTCGGAGATGGCGGAGGTTTAGACCGGCCCTCCGCCACGACCGGTTTCCAGTGTAGCTAGGGACTCCCCACTCTACAAGAAACGTTGTTTGTATATATGCTACAAAACTGGAAAACTTCAATACCGCGATGTAGGATCTCGAATCCGATTGGTAGATAAATGTGACGTAGAACGGAGCTAGTGCGGAGCACGCTTGTGCGCCGAATGACAAAAGGTGTTAAGTCATGGTTTGATATTTCGAGGGGTGAACGAACGTACAATGAAACTTGTTTGATCGTGTTTCAGCAGTATTTAGGGTTAGGTACCTAAAAAGGGAAAAACGAAACCCTTCTAGAATCATAATCTCTTTGTTGTCACTTGTAATTCCTTCCAATGCCCTTTTTCTTAGGAATAGGTACAGATATAAAGTTTAAGGGTTTTTGAAGGTGTAAAAATTAAAGCTTCTAAGTCATCTTCATTTGATTAAATCGATAAGGCCATTAAATTACAAACACTTCGGTCTAATTGAGCATTTCGGAATGTTTAAGTAGGGCGAAATTGACTCCTTTTGGTGGATAAACGGCACGCCCCTGTGTTTTGGTAGTTGAACTGGATCAGATAAAACTAGTCGCGGGAGAATCGCATTCGCATAACAATTGTGAGAGAGGGAAACCGGAAAGGTTTAAGCTGGTGGAAATCCAGCATAATCCGGTTTTCCCTGAAGCGCCGAATATCTTCTCCTCTGCAAAAAAGGATCAGAGCGCATCGAATAGCAGAAAGCTGACGTGGAGAACAAATAGGGTCGCGCAGAAAGGACAGATCCCTAAGGGACTCCGGCTCTGATTCCTAGTCGATCAGGCGAGCAACAAGTTTTATGATTTTAAATAAGTCTCTATAAATGTCTCATTAAAGGCGTCTGTATTAAGCTTGTCTTTTAAAAAAAACAGCCAAGTGCGTGTCGGGCCACGCGCGGTGTAGGGTTCCGTAGTGGAACTGTATAAAATGTAATTTTGAATGTGTACGAAATTTTCATTTTAACCACTCCAAGTACATTTTATAGTTTATTCGACTCTTACTCGTTAACCTGTGAAGCCAACTTAGTCGTGATAGTTTTCTTTTTAAGCCTAGTACTAGGCTACTGCGAATTTTTCAGATTTTTAAAAGCAACAGTTTAGCAGATAGGTGGGGGGACGCCCCACTGACACAAAAATTATCTCTTTAATGCTTAATAATTCGCACTGATCTCTCAATGGAAAAGTAGTGCTAGTAGACCCTCAATATTTTTAAAAGGCCTATTCAACGATACTCCATACAATGGGGTAGACGCGAAAAATAAAAATAGTAATAGCGCTTATCCTACAGTTTTTACATAATTATAGTTCCAGTGCGATAAAAAGCTACCTCAAAATCTTATTTTCTGAAGATATAAGCTTTCACCACAGCTCGGAAAATAAACACGCCCGTCGGGGACTCGCCCCACCTACTCCCACTTGCTTGGCGAGCTGAATGGAATTTGGTCACGTCAGTGCGTCAATACGCACTACGTTCTACGTCATGGACGTCAAATGAATAAATTGAAAACAACGTATGTGTCATTTGTTTCAATCGACAAACAGCCTATATATATAAGTCCGCACTGCAGGGGCTCAGTCCTACTCTCCTACAGAGTGTATGGGATATAGTATTATTATTTATATATTAAAAATAGATGGTACAAAAATGATAATTTAAAAAACTCAATTATTATATTTGGTGTTCGTTAACCTGGCCCAGGCTCCATACATTTTTGAAATTCAACTTTCGAACATTTCAATATTAACAACGACATCTATCGGTCACTTTTAGTACACCATTAGTTAGAGGGTTGATTACACTTGAAGTCTAAATCTGTCTAAACGCAGCAAGGCTTCTTAGTTTACTTGATAAAAACCATGAGGGCTCTACCGAGCACTTACTTTTTTGTAAACACCTAACTTTACTTTCTCATAGAATCTGTTAACTTAATAAAAATAACTGGAATCCGTCCAGAATGTCTGCATACATACATAGTCTTTTAAAATAGAATATCTGGCTTCGATAAGTCATGACATGATCAAAAAATAGGTAATCGGATCGTAATGGCGGGAAATTAGGATAGGATAGGATTAAAAGTAATGTGTTAACGGTACTCATTTCCCAGTGCCCTACTTTTCGATAACTAAATGATTATGGTAAAATAAATAATTAACACATTCAAAAAGAAGTAAAAACCGACTTCAACTGCCTTAAAACTACAATATTCGTCCTCTAAAATGTTTACTGTTTATTTGTTTTTTGTTGATTTTTTTCAAAAAGAGCTAAAACAATTGCGATAAAATTTATATGAAAAAAAAAGAATCATCAAAATGGATTCATGATTGGCGGAGTTATCAACTTATCACGTAACATACATCCAAAAAAACATTCAGTTGAATTCAAAACCTCCTCCTTTTTTTAAGTCGGCTAAAAATCTGAAACATTTTCTTGCGAATAACCAAAAATAACTGGAACATGCAATTTAATCACTCTAGAATTTTTATATTAATATTTTTCTGTACACATATATATTCTTTTCATATATACTCGTAATATGAGGACTGTCCAGGGGGCGCTACTATCAAAAAATTACAAAAATCAAATTGGTTACTATCCCAGATTTACATTTTTAAACGGCGATGTACTATATTAAACCAATTCACCCCTTTTTTCTCG
This sequence comes from Carcina quercana, assembly GCA_910589575.2. Taxonomy (NCBI): domain Eukaryota; kingdom Metazoa; phylum Arthropoda; class Insecta; order Lepidoptera; family Depressariidae; genus Carcina; species Carcina quercana. Next base: position 1,251,326 of record OU342454.1, on the reverse strand, counting down.
TTTTGTTTGCAAAGTTTTTGTATGATAGCAACCCCGAATTGGGGGATGTGGAAAGGGTGTATTTTGGCGTACTGCGCAAGTCAAAACAGCGTCAAGAACTGACATTGCGAAATGTATCTTGGAATCGGAAATAATTAATTAATACCTGTTTAAAGCATCTAAATATTCCGCACAGTAAAAAACAAAAATCTAGTTAGATTAAATTATTTTACAGGTAAAAGACACAAATCGATTTTTTACCTCATTTCGTGACATTTTTAGAGTTCCCTTGGTTAATTGGTTCTGCATTTTTATACGAGTTTACATTTTTAATTCACATTTTGTTTCAGATAAAAATGACTACAAACAGCTCTGGTGCAGTCTTTTTTTTAGGAACCAGAGCTCATTATCAAGTGAGCAACTTAATTATTCTTTTTTTACAGTAATTATTCTGTTCTCTGTCTCTAAATATTGATCTCAGTCAAATAATGTGTCAATAATATTGACGAATCATTTTAAAACGTGTAATCAATCAAGTGACACTCTGATCTGAAAACTAAAATAAGACATTATTATTATATTTAAAAAAAATCAAATATTAAATAATTCAGTGTTATTTGCAATAAATCACGTTACATACATGTTTTAATTTAGTTGTAATAATACTAAAACTTCCGTTGTTTTAAAAACTATGAGAGAGTATATGAATTAAGTATGTCATAAAATTTCTCGTTATTAATTTTGCCCGCGACTTCATCGGCGTGGGTGGACTTCACAAAGCATCCCACGGGAACTAGTAGCTCGATCGGGATAAAAACTTCCTTTCCTTTTTCGGACTTTTAACTATTGCTATACCAAAAGTCAAGTCTTTCTGACTATCAGTTACGACGTCACTAAAGGACAAACCAACAAAAAGACTCACTCTCGAATTTATATATAAATATAAAAATAAATGGACATACTCATTGTTAAAATACCTGTTATTAGTGTGGTTGTATTATTATGCAAAATAAACAGATTAAAATATAATTCAAGATACATCGTCATCCGACTGTGACATCGCCGCTTCACTTAGACATCACAGTTCCACTTCGGACATCACAGTTCCACTTTGTCATCACAGTTCCACTTTGACATCACAGTTCCACTTTGACATCACAGTTCCACTTTGGACATCACAGTTCCACTTTGACATCACAGTTCAACTTTGGCACCACAGTTCCACTGCATCACAGTTCAACTTTGACATCACAGTTCCACTTTGACATCACAGTTCCACTTTCTTCAAAACTCCTCGTTTTCTTTGTCTTGCATACCTCAATGTAATGGCATCCCTTGTTTCAGGTCCTCCAACAGCCTGAAACGCGCTATGACGTAGAAAACGGTAACGATTCCACCGAAACCATATACCAGAATCCCTCCGTTCAGGAACTGTGGTCTAATGACAAGCAAACAACCAAAAAGGATAGCAAGGGGAACTTCAAGGACATCAAAGACTGGGGTTACGATAACGATGTTTCAGGTATGTCCAAATCAAATTATTGCATGTCTTTGTGTAAACGGTTGTACATAATTCATTTATATAGTTCCCGGCAAACTAGTTGAACAGTAATGGGCATAGTGGGGACTGTTCGGCCAATGACGTGCTTCAACGCGGTCGGAATGACATTCATATCCACGAAGAGACCAAATCGTTTACTGCGCAGTTCAAGACACAGAAATGGAGCACAGAGATCCATACTAATATCACAGGCCGGACACTTCAAACAAATGTCGTGATATCGGTTCCTATTGTCATACATCGATCGGGTGACGTTTGTACACGCGCATGTGTGAGCGAGCGCAGTACTACCGATCCTTGAGCGGGTCACCTTCTTACGGGGTAGGTGAGGATCGCGGAAGTGTGTTTGTTCTTACTTTATGCTGTAACGGAGGGACAGAATGACTAGATTTTTGATACACTCGAGTACAAAAATATGTACCCACTTTTGTATTATTTCACTAACAAGCAAGAGTGAATGTGACATGTTACAAAAGTGTAGACATATTTTTGTACTCGAGTGTACAGGGGTAGTTCAAGGGACGGAAAAGGACATACTATTTTTTATCCCGATTGAACAAGTATAATTTTTGAAGTACACACGGACAAAGTCTGAGGCTTTAACTAAGTATAGCTTAAGTCTAGTTTATACCCGCGACTTCACTAACCACCCAGCAGTAAATAGCACTTTTGTCCTATATTAATAGGGAGAACATAGCCATCTGGACGAGTACACATTCCATTCAACGACCTTACCATCAGCTGATTTGAAGGTCAAGTGAGAATCTATTGTACATTAACAATTATTTGCAGTTAACGATGAAAAAGACAAACTAGACTTTGGAAGTGGCGTAAAGCGGCGAACGAAAAGGCGTCAAAGTCAAAGTGAGACAACATTGTGTGACAAGGACAACGAAATGAAACCAGCTCTACTAAACAACATGGGAGATAAGTAAGACCGTGTTAAACATTCCACTCATCTCCATCTCAGGTGAAGTTCACATGTGAAGTGAACTAAATTCTAAATTTGTGTTGTGTAAAGTTGTGCTGAGAGAGATTAGACACGTGCAAAACAGTGCTTCTTAAAGTAATGTCTTAAAGATATGTCATTACATTTCGTACCGCGTACCATTACACATCACTCTAAACATCACCTGAATTAGAATACGTGGAATGTAAGCCTTATCATTGTAATACAGTAGCATTCCTTGTGGTTCTGTCAGAGGATACGAGCCCGCGCGGCGCGAGCGAAAGGGCGCGCGGCGCGTAAGATGCGAATGAGCGGTGCAGAACGAAGACATGCGCGCGGAATGCTATGAGTGATGCATGTTTGAATTGGTCGAGTACCGCGTGATGCGACACTCTGCTACTGATACCTAATCTCCCCCAACGTCTGTAACCGCTAATCTGACTCTTATATGGATATTGAAACTAACTAAAACTATGGATATTGATATTTTCCATAATAGTAAATTTAAATTCAAAAACTTAATTTCTTGTAAACTGTTTTCTTCTCCTTTTTTTATTATCATTTTGTTATCGTAATTTTAATTTAATAACGTTCTTATTTGCATGTCGTAGTTGCTGTAAGTGGGATAGCATTTGGCTATACTGTTACATTTGTGTCTTAATACTGCTATCCCACTTACAGGGAACTACGACATGCTAATAAGAACGTTATTAAATTACTATTATATGAAACATTTTGCAGTGACACTCCGAAATCGAAGACTCCTCGTCGACGCATCAACCTGCTGACATTTGTGACGTCACTGGCGCGTCGCAAGCGCCGCCTCGACAACGAGCAGATGCAATACCTGCAGCACTTGGAGAGCGCGCTCACCGCCTGCACTTACAGGGAGTCCTGTCGGTGCTTGGAGTGTCAGGTAAGCTGACTTAGTGGCACACTCCTCGCGGAGTAGATGTGGTCATGGATCGTCTGATAGGTTAGTCGCGAGCTCAGCGAGACTTCTCCATCTGTCTCTATTCGCGTCACTGCGCGTAAATTCCTGAAGGACCAACACAGACGGTTAAATTATTACTACTCTGTATTTATAAAGACAGAAGTCTTTAATCAGTGAGTGTTGCCAGTGATGACATACGGGACCGAAACGTGATACTATAAGCTAAGGGATAGAACGAGCTATGCTCGGGATTTCGGTACGTGTAAGTGAATTCGGTAGATGAAGAAATTCTTCACAGACACCGACACTGCTCGACGAGTCAGTGAGCTGAAGTGGTAATAATAAAGATACGTTGATTTGCATTAAACACTGTAAATATGATGACAGTCAGAAAAATTTTGTTTCTGACATTCTACCTTGAGAGGCGTTTTTACAACATGGTTTGTTGCGCGGTTCTCTTTGCCCGATTAGGCCACATGTTGGGGAGAAAGAGTTCTCGAGTGGCGACCTCGTACCGGGGAACGTCTACCGGGCTGTCCCCCTAGATGGACCGACGACCTACTTAAGGACGCGGGTAGTCACTGGGTGCTAGGGTCTCGGGACCGGTTAATATGGCATACCATGGAGGGCTATGTCCAGCAGTGGACGTTACCCTGACTGATGATGATGATACACGAGAAGAAGAAGAAACACGAGTCCAAAAGTCCGGAGTTTATTGGTAGCACAGGTCCACAAACTAATCTTCAATATCGCGGGTCTGCCCAACAGAGTGCGTCCCTGTCTCACTGGGTCCAAGTCTTCTTTCATTCGATTCATTTCAACATTCGAGAGCCTTCCACGCTTTCTTTTGTTTGCTATCCGACACGAAGGGGATAGATGGATCCGCCTCTCTCTTTCACTATCTCTAGACTGTTCGAGAAGCTCCGTGACAAGATAATACAGTTGTGACGTCGTCACAGGTCGGACAAGGAAAAAATGTCGTGACACATCGAACGGATGACGTTTGTAATACGCAACGGTCATTGAGTGAGTCAGTCTCTTGCGGGGGAGGTGAGGTATCGCGGAACGGTGGGAGGCGGTGAACGTCCATTCTGTATGTAGTTCCTATATTCTCTGCTGTCGGTTAAAACACGATCTAGTAATCGACTTGTTACTCATTGCATATCACGCGGAGAGTAGATAACATTTAATTATTATTTTACAAAGTTATCAATTACTATTGGAACACGTGTTTCATTTGATAGGCATATCAATCACAAAGCATATGCAGAATTTAATCGTGTCAAAATAAAGGGGTTTCGAAACTTTTAGAATATTTAGAATGTATGCAGCCTCGGCCTTGTACACTATTAATTTTAAAAGGTCATCATCATCAGCCAGGAAACGTCCACTGCTGGACAGACCTCCTGCATGAGAGAGATGAGATGACACGTCGACCGGTCCCGAGCCACTTGCATCCAGCGACTCCCCGCGACTCTTACCAGGTCGCCTGGCCATCTAGTAGGGAGACGGCCCGGTAGACGTTTTCCGGCACTATATACTATTTGCTAGTGTCCCAGAGAGAAACTGACCTTATAATAAAGAACTATATTGTATAGTATACCATATAAATGGCTAATAAATGAATATTATGTTCCTACCACGGTAACCTGATAGTCGCGGAACCCTGCACTGCGTGTATATCGACATGCACTTAACTGTTTTGTTTATAAAAGGAAAATAAGCAATATCATGGCAAGTTTTCCTAAGTAGATATTTTCTCCTCATCATTTAGTGTTTTTAAATCAGATACTAAAAATAAAATATCTTTTACTGCACGATATTTTCGAAAAGTAGACGACTTATTTAGCTATGTATATAGGTTAAGCCTTACATTCAAAAAATAAAAAAAAATGTTTATTTCGTTTACAACCTTTGTGTGTATACAGTACGTGGAGGCTCTCCTTTTAAGTATAGATAATACTTGTATTAGGAGGCCCCACTCTTCCCAGCGTAAAATAGTTGCAGCAGAAGGCTGATTAAAAAACTACATAAAAATTTAACAATATTTGACATTGAACAAAGGCACGCTCTGTTGAAATTTGGTACAAATACATAACGTTTATGACATCTAAAAAAATAACAAATTTTTCTAGTTTTTTTTTTAATGACGAGTCAAAATTGCCGCGTCGCTTTTGGGGCTTGATTAGTCTATGTCAGATCTGATATTATGTATGCTGCTGACGTAGTTTTTTCAGGTTTGGGAGTTCTGTAATCGTCTGCCTTAGTCCACTGTTGGGTATGCATGAGGATTTGTCATAATCATTACTCTTGGCAAGGGGATTGGCGATCGTAGTAAGATGTTAAAAAGGTGGATGGTGCATCCAATTTTCTGAATATTGTGCCAAGTGTGCATAACATTATTTCAAAATAGTATTTCAATAATAAATAATGTTTTATAATTATTTTACAAAATAAAACACAAAAATGACATCGGATTAATTATATTTTTCTTTGATTCTGAGTTTTTAACCAATTTTAGGATTGAAGTAAAAAATCAGTCAACCTTTTACATATAAATTACAATATAAATATTGATAAACAATAAAAGCTCCATTATTTTAGATATTTTATTCAATTTTAAAATAACTCTTCTTTTTTGTTTTATATGCAAAAACGTTCTTAAAACAAATTTAATTAATCTTATTTCTAAAAATATTATTGAATGCAAGCATTATTAATTAAAGCTGTAATTACTAATATTATTTGTAGCTTGGATAAAAATGTTAGTAAAAACTATTTTCGTTTCAAATTTAAAAGCAATAAAATAGTTACAATTTCTTGTTCCTTAAGTTGCAAAGGGCTACTTCACACCATAACAGAGTAGTTAAGAAACGGACTATACTCTAACTATCAAACGAAGTAATCAAAACAATGTGTTTAAAAATAGACTAAAGAATCAAAAATATATTCAGAAATAGTAATTGAAGTGGAGAATATCTAAATTCAAGCAATAGCTGCCTGACTGACTTAATTAATAATAATAATTAGCTCTGTCTGTCTACCTATTACGGTTCAAGATATAGGTGCAGCCTTGTGATAGACAGATAGATGGACAGCTGAGCCATAGTAATATGGTCCCATTGTTAATCTTTTGCATACAGAGCCCTAGAACACACTGGAAAAATGTCTCATTTTAAATGACAGTTTATTTATTAACATTTTGAACAACCAAATGGAGTTTTATCACCGCCTCTTTAATCTTTGGATAAAAATTGACAACCCATGTCTTAGAGTGAAGGAAGGGGCACGCTATTTTCGATCTGGCGCTTCGCCTGCCGCTACCACGGCACGCTCCTCTGATTTTTGCTGGTTCGTAAGAATTTTTTAACTATGGTTAAAGTTTAGTTTTATAGCTATGTTAATCATTTTAGAGTGAAAATTTTATGAGACAGGTATTGTTCTTTTGTAAACAGCAAGAGTTCCTCTATTTTCTATGATAGCAAAGCTATAAATCAGATTTGAAGTGAAGGTTGAAAATAATTTAAGAAAAACAGAAACTACCAGTTGCTGCATCAGCTAATATCTATTCTTAATCAGTTTCAGTTGAAGTGTAGTTTTTTTCACAACATACTCAGGCAACTAACTCGCTCAAAGCACTGACCACTTTGAAGATATGTTTACATTGTAACTTCAGACTATGACTTGTGTCCTATCAAATATGTTTTATTTGCATGAATTATTTTTATTAGAAAAAGAAAATTGATTGATACAATTTTATTGCCTAAATGTTCGACAGCACCATGTTTCATATGATAATAATTAAACATTAATATTTAGCATTAAAATAACATTTTTAATTGATTAATAAGCATGCCAAAATATTGTGCAGACTTTTTGGCTCCTTATACATATACTATAAAAATGTTTCTATTAGAGATTACTTTTTATATAAAACTGCATCAAATATGTAACTTTATGATTTTAAAAAACAACCTTAAAATGATTTATACAGGGTCACACTTAATTATTAAAAAGTCGAATGGTCAGGTATGTAAACAAAACTAATTAACAAACTTGTCTATATCATATTCTAAACTTGTGTTTGGTTCCTCAGTCACCTTTTTACGTTCTTCTAAACGCAGGCATTTCAAACAATTCTGCCCCTTACGAAGCCAACAACTTCGATGGTATAATGAGTTACATTTGTCACACAATATGGCCCCGCTGTCAAAGGGATACAGCACTTCGTTGTTAGTACAAATTTCACATAAGTAGCCTTTACCAGAACATAACGGGCAGTTCATTATGTGTGAACGACAAGTTTCAGTCAGTTCGGTGAGTTGTGTCTCCAAACTTCCATCGTTTATAGCTTGTAAATGTGCCATGCTGTATTTCTTGTTTACGTCTCCTAATTGCACAAACAATGGTGATAGTAGCGCCGATCCCTCACCACAAGCACATAGATATCGTCGCATCCACTCTAAGTCTCTCCTCATCTTATGCACCCATTCCAACTCCGCAATGAAATTAAAGAGTTTCGGGTTTATGTTTTCCACATCAATATATGGGCGTGGCCATGACAACGTCAGCATCTGGAAGGCAATACGTGAAACATATCGCTTCTCCCAATCCCAGTTATGCACAACTCGCGCTGGGATCGCAGACATATCGTTCCAATGGCACGTCGTACAGAAGTATAGCCCTGTGTAATCACATAGCCTTGGCTCATTCCACGAGTCTTTAAAAGTCAGAGCTGTAGTGCATTCTGCACATTTATAGTCTTGGGCTGCTAGTCCTTTTTCCGGGCAAATATTCATCTCAAATTGTCCTCTTTCTGTCATAACAACATGTGCACACACACGGCATATGTCGTCTACGCATTTATAGTGGCATAAATAGCCACAGTCCGTGCAAATGTAGGATCCTTGAACAATACTCCATATAACTCCACTGCAGTGATCACAATACTGTTTACGGTTCCCTGGTGCGCTCTGCTGCTCAAAATGATGCCCCTTTATTGACACTCGCACTCTCAAATGTCCATCGTTATCTTTTAAGTCTTCTAACCTCAATCTTAGCTCGACTAAATAACGCACTAGCCATTTCCTCTCGTCCGAGCATTGTGGGCTACTCAAAATAAGTTCTTTGCATTGGACTGTGGCTTTTTCGACTTCCTCGCGCGTCGCAGAACTGTGTATCTTTAGTTTTCTGTTCGCTATGGACTTCGGGATATAGTTTGAGTCGTAACTATCGTCCGCTGAGACACAACCCGACGTAGAACTCGAGGAAGGTGGACTAGACGCTTCTGCAACAGTTCTCGGGCTACAGCATATTAAACTGCTGCGATATTTCGGCGAATCGTTAGCCAAAGCAGCGGCCATTGTCGTCACTATTATTTAATTCAATTTAATCGCACAAAGGAAGCTACCAAGGCCTTTATCTTCCGAGGCACACAAATTAATTTTGTCTCAATAAGTTTGCAGGCCACGTATATATTTACACTGTGTTTCCGGTTATTTGCGTATCTAATAGTCACTGATGCGATGTCATTCTTTGAAAAATCTTTGTTTTGATATTTTATTGGTGAAGAAAGTCCAGAACAAAATACTATTTCGTCATTTTCGTTTGACGTTTATGATGTACGAGTCGGTAATGTTGGTATAACTGAAGTTTACGATCCGTTTTGCGCTAGCATTAAGCGTTTCGCTTCAAATAATGTAATTTTTTATATAATATATTTCTTATGTTGCATTATATAATACTGAAATACAAAACAAAGCTAAAAGCAAAATACTACAGCTTGTTTTTGATGAATTTTAAGGTTTATTTTTATTTAAGAAAAATATTATAACATTAAAATACATTGTGAGAGGTACGGAATGGAACGGAACTTTAACTACGCATGCCTACCAACTTGATAGCGACAGTCTGTCATATTGATTATGCGCAACTCTATTCACATTAGTTGACATTAGGTATACATTAACTGCTACATATGATTTCTCATTCAAGGTCTTTCTGAATAAACAGCAATGTAAGACACAATTTTATAAGATTCATCGACAACAGTCTGTATTTTTTTAAAACCAGTTTGGGTTTGCCGACGGATTGAGCCCATTCGGCGGGTTTGGCCTACTTATATATGTAAATTGAATACTAAGGAGTACATTATTGAACTTCGAACTAATTTAAACACGTTTTGCTTTTCTAATGTAAATATTATTCGTCTGGACAGCGTCTAAACGCCAGTTTAAAGTAAACAATGCTTTTATTGCTACTACTTTTCTGTAGGCGCACAATGGTTTTATCGGGAGAATTCCATTATGGCGTACCAAAGGGAAGGCTTACGAACGTTTTATCTGGCTGCTAATAATGTGAAAAATATTATTAAAATCTCATACCACTGCGGGCTTATTGTACAGCTGTGTTACAATGACAGTAATTATTCTATTACTGTATGACATAGGGTACGGTCAGTCTTTCTAAGTATATATTGAGTGCTCGAAAAGTGAAGAAACAGTAACTTTTTCTTGTCATTGATGCAGTTCTACAAAATCGAAATACTCTGTGGGCTCGCTCACCTAGAAACTTTACTTAGTTTACTGGCTATGTTTTCTGTGCTAACCGGAACACAATAATCTTCAACATAATTTTAATATTTATTATATTTTTTCGCAAATGTATTAAAAAATGTAGTTCAAAACTCGTGCGAAAATGTAAATTCAATCTCGTTCTGACTGGTTCAAACAACAATAGTCAAAACTCGATTGAATTTACAGAGTTTTCGCCCTAGTGTCGAAATATACTATTTTTACAGAGTCGCTACTTCGAATGCGACGAGAGCGACGAATACACCTCAGACGAAAGCGATTACGCCACTCAATACATCACGCAAGCGTTGGAGAACAGCGAGGCGAACAGAATATCTGATGATGATGATGACGAGGTGGTTATTTAATGATTAATTTTCATAAAATTCATCACCTTCCTGTCCTTATCCCACTCAGAGCGTCGGCACATGTTTTCTTCTTCCACTCATCTCTATCAACTTCATTTCACGCTATCCATCCTAGGTACTCGTAGCTCAGTTGGATAGAGCGCCAGTCCTTGAACAATCGAAGTCTGGGTTCGATCCTGGCTCGTACCAATGAGTTACAATTTGTTATTTATGTACGAATGATAAAAATCATTACCATTGGCTTTTCGGTGAAGGAAAACATCGTGCGAAAACCTGCACACTTCTGAGAAGAAATTCAAAGGTGTGTGTGAAGTCTACCGATCCGCACTGGTCCCGCGTGGTGCACTATGTCCCATACACTCTCTTTGGGGAGTAGGACCTGCAGTGGGGACATATATAGGCTGTTGATGAACCATACCTTTTTAGGTCTTCCTCTACCCATATATCTATCAACTTATACTCATCACTTTTCTTGTAATATGTATTTCATCCCTTCTCATAACATACCCCTACCACGATAACTTATTCTAAACTTGATCACGGGTGCAACTTTGAAACATACCCTTACTATCTAAATAGCTTTGGCCCGGTATAAAGAGCAGCCTATATGCTTTTTCGACTATATACGAAAATATAGAGATATTCTGACATTTCGTTACAATGTAAAGGAAGAACGAAAAACTCACTACTGCTTTCCCTCCGACATCGTTTGTGTGGAGATTTTTTAATGTATGATGGGGCACTTGGCCTTCATCTCGCCTGACGATACGCCGTTAGATGGTAAGCGTGCGTGCCCAGAAGCCTCAAGCTAATTAGGCGCTGGCTTTCGGCGGCAGACTTAGATAACATGGTGTTAGCTAGCCAGAATGACATATAAAATGACCTACCACCAACCAAACCGCGAGTACATATAAGTGAGATAGGTACCCATCGTAAATCGAACCCGGGACCTTGGCCACTCGATTACGTTTCTACTACCGATACCCTATCTCTCTTTCTTCAGGTCTTCATTGACTCAGTGCCCGGAGACAACACCTCGACTGACCTGCTGCTTGAGGGTCCGCAGCCTAAGCCCATGTCGGTCTCATCCGACGAAACGGAGTCTGACCCTGGCCGTCCCGAAGACATGGAGCTGGAGGTGGCAGCCGGCACTCCTGTGCTCCTCAACTACCTGCTCACTCATCCAATAACTTGCAGCGTGCAGTAAATACCGTGAAGGTTTCAGGATGCCATTTTAGAGTCTTCTTCAGGATGCCATTTTAGAGTCTTCTTCAGGATGCCATTTTAGGGTCTTCTTCAGGTCATTTTTTTGGTTAGGGGAGACATCTGTGTATTTGAGTTGGAAGCCTGGGCTTAATTTACGGTTCAAACGTCCTCTAGACCAGCATCTGTAGAAGAACATTTCTTTTGACATAATCTTTTGAAATAGAATAGCTGGCTTTGTTAAGTCATCATCATAATCAGTTGGGAAACGTCCACTGCTGGACATAGGCCTCCTTCATGGTATGCCACATTGACCGGTCCCAAGCCACTTGCGTAGGAGGACGGCCCGGTACATGCTTCCCGATACGTGGTGAATTTTACTCCACAACAGTTATCGGTTCTTTGAGCGATGTGGCCTGCCCATTTACACTTCAGCACACTGACTCGTCGAGACGAGCGAGAGTTCGTCTACGGAATTCCTAATTCCGGATTTTATCACGTAGAGAAATTCCGAGCATAGCTCGTTCCATTGCTCGCTGAGTGACTTTGAGCTTGTTTATTCGGCCCACAGTAAAATACCACGTTTCGGTTCCGTATGTCATCACTGGCAACACGCACTGATTAAAATGTCTTAAAATTAAAAATGACAGATGAAATTATAGTGTCGCGAAATAAATCTCACTAATTTACAACTTTATAGTTAGCTGCAATAGCAGTTACGCAGCTAATGGTTCATAGATGGCGCTTTGAACAATAATCGAAAATGTGCTTAAAATGTAAATTGTGATTCACTGTGCAGTTGTATGTTAATGATACTCATTTCGCGACATCACAATCCGATGTTCTATTTTGAAATAATTACTGCACAAAGCGTCGGTGGCGCAGTGGATAAGGCTGGATTCTCAATCTGAGGGTTCCGGGTTCGAATCCAGCCGTGTACCTATGAGTTGTTTTTCAATTCAAGTACATTATCCGATTGCTTAACGGTGAAGGAAAAACATCGTGAGGAAACCTGCATGTCTTGAACAGGCATGTGAAGTCTACCAATCCGCACTGGCCCCCGGTGGACCATACACTCTGTAGGAGAGTAGGACTGAGCCCCTGCAGTGGAGACGTATATAGGCTGTTGATGATTGATGACTGCACAAAGGCATTTCTATTTTAAAAGGTTCTGGTAAAATATTACGCAGATATTTGTTGATCGCGATTTGTTCGGCTTAGAAAAACATTATACTCGTCTGATATATATTTTTCTGCCTAGGCCTACAGTATTTCTACCAGTGTTAAAGCACTGTTGTCCTATATCCTATATTAAAATATAGAGCTGGTGCCTCATTAAACTGAGGCTTGTGGGCAAGCCCTCTATCGCAGCCTTATCGTCACAAACCTGAAGGTGAGATGATGAAGATGAAGGTCAGTACAAACCTTTTGTGCATGCTTACTACAATAATATTAATTAACAAAAAGCCAGTAAAATATACAGTTTTAAGCTGATAAATTACATTAAAATCTGTTTACTTATAATAGTATATTGTAACTGTTCATAATTTATATCTATATTAATAAGATAAGTTATAGTATTTATTAAATTTGTTGTAATTTGTTACAAAAGAGTTGTTTCAAATTCGGCCTGCGCTTGTACACTATTTAAAAAATCTAAAAATAATGTACCGATGTATAGAAAAATACTAGCATTAAATATTTGCATTTCTTTTAATAATAATTGTTCAAAATCATTCTGTACTAAGTGACAGCGTCAAATGTCATTTTATTGACGCCATCTTTGTTTTCGACGTCAAGTCTTACCTGTTTCGTGCGTTTTATATGTTTTTGTACAAATAAATTAAACCAATATATACAAAATGCTAACTGAATCACTTTTATTTGATAATGGCATTTTAAAATTATAAGTGTACAAGAGTAGGCCTTGGCGTAATCCATTCGCAGAACATGACATTTCTTTTACTTTAATCTTTTGAAATATTATAACTAGCTTTGTGTAGTGATTATCTAAAAATAAGACATCCAGTAAGAGCTAATTTCAAAGAGCTAATCTGGTAACCCACTCTGGGGTGACCAGAAAAAAAATGCTATTCAAATACGCCATAGTTTGTAAGCCTTAACAGAAATATTATTTCTTTGATCTAACATTTAAAAAAATACGTGTCTTATGTTCTCGGCAACAATGTACCTATATATTAATATAATAGATAATGTTAAATAAATCTAAACGCTAAATTTACGCACAAGTAACAATACAGGGTGTACGCAAAATGTACTCTTTAAAACTGTCGCACCCTGTATATTAGTTTTAAGCTAAAATTAAAATAGCATTGTACCACACGAATATATGCAAAAGTTTGTTGGTTTGTTGCCGCTTGCCGCCTTAAAGACACTGCCAGTCTTGATAAAATTTGGCATGCACGTAGTCCATGGGATAGAGAAGTATATAGTACATATTTCTCACTCACACACAAACACATGCCGCCTTAGAAATATTTAAATAACATTTCTCTCATAATCATAATTATCTTTTGTATTGTTTATATATTATATTTGTCTGCAGGAACATTTTTAAAAATTATTTGTGCAACAGGAAGGTAGACCTCGTGACACAGGCTGTGCCTACAACAGAGGTCGTTGAATATTTAGTAATGTATAAATCAGTTTTGTTTGATCTAAGTTGAAATATGTATAAGATGATTAGTGAATACACTTATTATTATTATTATTATTATACAGGCTACAATTTATCCTAGTCTATTAAGTGGTTCTCACGAGATAATTTCGCTAGATTCCTGGAGTTGCGTAAAGTGCTTTTTAGTTAATAAACTTGTAAAGTATCCCATGGGAACTACATGCTCAATCAAAATGTAGCGTATGTCCTTTTACAATCCTTTAGCTATCCCTGTACCAAAATCAAGTCATTATCTCTCTTTCGAAAGGAATTTAAGGACATACAAACAAACTTTCGCATGTATTCTATTTATATGGATAAATGGCCTAAGTACCTGCTACACTAATGCGTTCAAAAAGAACTGGAAACCGACTTCAATTGCCCTAAAAGTATACCTTTACTAGCCAATTTAAGATTTATAGTTTTCTCATGGCTGCCGTTGTCAGAACTGGACCAAATTGAAATGGGACCACACGGGAATCACCACCTTTCAAATGAAAAAAGAATAATCCAAATCGGTTCACCCAGTCAAAAGTTCTGAGTTAACAAACATAAAAAAATACCCGTCGAATTGATAACCTCCTCCTTTTTTGAAGTCGGTTAAAAAGAAAACTGTTCTGCATACACGATAAGATTAGAAAATAAAGCTTTGCTGACGGTTGTTTTAGGAACTAAATGTCATATAGTACCTTGACATTCTTTAGTAAGCAAAGATATATAATTATGGTACAAGTACCTTCAGACATTTAGATTATTTCGACGGCATTTCGTGCATTAGAAAGAGACGACAATAGTGACATTTGCACGTCTTGTAACACAGCGCCCAGGTTTTTGACAACTGACATGTTTAATATTTTTTCCTGTAGGGTAAGTAATGCAGTTATATAGAAAAGCTATTTTTCCGAATAGTATTAACCCAAATGGCGCCATTTGCTTCATTTTGACGCGATATGTATCTCATTGTTATGCAAATTCAAGAGAAATTATCTAAGAGGTTACTATACAGCGTGTCTATTTAATATGTTAGTACGTTCAGACAGGGTTTTATCTATCACCACCAACTCCGATCAATTTCCTGTTGGGGTAGTGAATACACCTTGGTCTCCTGATGAAAGTAAGGGAGTTTGGTCGCGATGGGTGGAAGTGGGTGGTTGTGAGTGGGAAAAATGAGAAAAATATATATCTGTCCTTGTCTAACTCATGTGAACTTCACATGAGTGAAGAAGTTCACATAACTTATGGCTGTATTGATCTAGAAAGATTACATTTACTCCGGAAGCCGGGGCAGGCCGCTAGTTTATCTAGACATAGTTTACGACCGTACAAATCATATGTGAAAGCAATTTTGTTAAATAGCTTAATTATTGAAGAGTTAATCATTTTCTAAAGTACGACCGAGCAGCAATGTATTGCGTCCAAATCGACTTGACAAAGTCGTAAAAACTGTCATAATATGACGTGTAAAAAGAACCGTCAATAACTTAAGATGTAATTTATATATTGCTGTTTTTTTCGAATGTACTCGATGCTGTTGGTCCTGCGACCTCTACAGCTTCACCCGGACAATGGCGAGCGCGGAAGGCGCTCAACCGGTATTATTATTACAAGCAACAGGCCTAAGGGCGCGGCTCGGGCTCGTCCTCGGCTTAGGGCGTTGCTTTGTGGTGAAGAGATCGGAGAAAATCGGCCCGGAATGTGCCGATATTTGCGGTAAGCGCTGGGATTATTACTCGTCGTGGGAAGGTGTATTTGCAAAGTGTCGGTTTGGGGAATTTATACATTGCGTGCTCAATTATTTCCTACCGAAAAAATACACATCGAAATTTATATACACATTTACATAAATTTCGATGTGTATTTTTCAATTTTTGTTAGTTTAGTACCGACACGAATTGCCATCAAAATATACGCGCGTATGAAATATACACGGTGTATATCGTATTTGTGATGGTGTCATGTCACTAATGTTAAGTCGACTCACTCTAGACTGCGATCTTAGATGTGTCAAGTTAATTTTTTTATAAATTATTGAACAATTTACATTATAAGCTGGAAAGTCTGCTTGGAGAAATAAAACAAATATATAAATTAGAATTCTCAGTTTTATTTTATAGAGATTACATAATTTTCAAATTAAACCACCGGCCTCAGCGGCCATCTTGACAAATTAAATTAAAACTCTTTGTTCACAAATAAAATATAACTCTTTTCATATTTGCAGAACGATCTCAGAGACATTTAGGCAGTCCGTGCTGCGTGGAAATTAATAGTGATAATGATTTTTATATTCAACTTAACGGGATCCCGCTCGATCAAAGTTTCATACTAAATTTCTGTTGCCAATCTTTTAAAATATAATAGCTGGATTTGTGCAGCAACTATCTAACAATAGTACATCAGATTGTGATGTCGCGAAATGAGTATCATTAACATACAACTTCACAGTGAATCACAATTTACATTTTTACACATTTTTTATGTTATAGTTCAAAGCGCGTAGCGTTCTGCTAACTATAAAGTTGTAAATTAATGATATGCATTTTGCGACAATATAATTTCATCTCCTTTTTGTAGGTAATTACTTATCAAAGCAACAGAAATTTAGTATGGAAGCATTCGGAGTGGAATCCCGTTAATGCTAAAAATTGTAGCAGCACTGGTCCAGTATTTCCATATTTAACTTGCTTTTACACAGAACGCCAAAAACATTTTAAAATTAATTTTAAATAGAATTCATCCAATGCCTTATGGACTGTAAGTATACAATTCACCCAATAAATTGCTAATATGTTTCGTCAGGCGTCGAAAAAACTATGTTTTTAAGTACATTAAAAGTTATTTTAACGTGTAAATCAGCAACTAAATGTCTATAAAATCATCCTTCAGACTTAGCTAACAAAGTTCATTCTTATACGTCGCGCTCAAAAATTATACAAATACGAGAAAAAAATCACTATACAGGGTGTGTGAAACCCAACCATGGACCACCTATGGTAAAGATTTACCAAGCGTATACGTTTAATGAAACTGTTAGCATGCACATACAATTTTAATTGAGCAAAGCTAATATTGATCTAATATTAAAATACATGTCAATAATCCTAAACTGGGCAGTCACTGAAGTCAGTAAATATGTATATTTTTTAAATGTTCAAACATAATAGCAAAAATGTATTGAGGAATTAAATTTTTAAGCAAATCCGAATTCGTTCACTTACATGATCAACATAGATGAAATTTTAAAATTTAAAATAAATTATCTGTTTCTCTCTATGCAAATAAGTTTATATAATAAAAATTCACATTAATGTGGCATGACATGCCTGTTTTTTTTCTTCAATTTGCTAAGCAATTCAATTCCTCTTGGAATTGTTTCACGCTATACTGCTCTCTTTCGCACGATTTCATTCCACGTGGGAATAAAAACGTCATCAAATTTTACATTTCTCACTAAGTAATTATTTTTTATACAAATTCGTCCATTTACGTTCCACCCGTTAGTAAATTGCAGCGATTTTTGTCTGCCCTGCCCTGTATCTCACCTGATGGCAAGTGACGGTAAAAACGTGCAATTAGCACTTTACATGACCTGTCAGTTAAAGTTTGACAAAAAAGCAACTAGATGGCGCTGAAAAACATCAGCTGTCAAATGCAGACAAACGTCATATCCACAGGTTAGGAGTCAGCGCCATCTATGAATCGCAAGAGGTATTTTTTTACACTTGAAACCCCTTATTATTGGCTATCAATATCCTGTAACCTTTGGTCATATAAAAGGTGAAAACAGAACAAGTCTTTGAGACTTAGCATTGATATTTATTATGTAAATGTAAAAAATGTACATAATTGAGGTTATGGAATTTGTCGAGCGCCTTTTGGAAATTCCGGAATTTCCGTAAGTAGAAAAAAATACACAATGTATTTATGTATTGACTCAAAAACCCGGTGGGTCATAAAGGTGATCCATGGCCTCTCAAAATTTAAAACTATCAATAATTTACTCTAGCATCAATGCTAAAAAAGAAATACATTTATTTCTCTAAAGTCATTCAACAGCAACCCTTAAGAAAAATATTTTTTATGCTTATCATACAATCCTTTTCGAGGGCGCTTACGTCGAGTTTTATCATAATTGGTACAGTCAGTACCGATGTATGTACATATATGAGAAGCAGTACATTTGAAGTACCGTCGAGACCAATTTAAAAAGGTGCGATTCTTTTTAGAAAACCTGCCAATGGCAGTTTTCAGAGCAGATCGCACCGCTATTTTAATATCCGGCGGGTAGTTAAGTCAGTTCACTTAGATAGCCTTTTACACCGCATCTAGTCAAAGAATGCCGATGCGAACTCAAAGCAAGCCGGTGACGCAGAGTGAGTAATGTTTTTATTTTTTGCTCCGTCATGTGCAAAATTACATTACGTGCATGATTTAATGTTTTTTTTTCTTCAATAGCTACATATTCCTTTTGTAGTGACACTAAGCGAACTAACTTTATATGATATAGCCATACAATGCCAGAAGCCGCGTAAAAAAAAAGTGAAAAGTTTTGTATAAAATACAATTTTACAAATAAAAGCTGTATTAATTTGTTAGTAATATTAAATCACTAACAATTTCAGCCAATTTTTGTTGCGCATTTTCACTTTATTTCGCGTAAATAATTTCTCAGAAGAAGAAAAAATATTCTTGCCTACCCTCAGCAAAATTCTGCGCTTCGTTTTAGCGCTAACCAACTCTTTGTATATATAAAATCTTAGCACAATTATGCGCTAGCTTAGTCTATTTTTGTCTCTGTCAAAATACAAAATCTTAAATTTCGACTTAATTAATTTATACCTTAAGATACCTTTACTACCCGAATTAAATTTAAAAGAGGTGGAACTGTCACAATATGCGAGTGGTGGAATTCCACACAGATTTAATAACATAGCTGAACTATACAATCGGAGTGGAATTCCACAGAATTGAAATATTCATTTCATTATAAACTTTTAAAATGCGACATCGGAGCTTGTTAAGTCGTTATGGAATAATATGACAATTAAATAAATAAACTTTAAATTGAAATAGACTGTTATTTACGAAGACTCGTGTCTAAAAATATATTTTAGGATCAACAATAATAAAAATCAAAACGTAAATAGCAAAGAGACCATCATTTCTTAAGGTCGGTCAATATACCAAGATGCGAGAAAAAGGAACTAGTGTTTTCAAAGCAATCATAATAAGGCGTCCATTACACGCTCGTCTGAGCGTCATTCAATGATGGTTTTCGTAACGAAATTCGCCACTAGATGGCGACACTGTGACAAGAGATCTCCCATCACAGAAATATGTACCTTTTTTCTTATGATATAAGGTCGTCTTTTCTTTGGGATTGGGATGGGACATAGAGTATATCAAGTTTCAAGTATGACTAACCTTGAGTTTATTTGATGATATTATTTGTTTTTACTTGATTTATACTCTACAAAACCACGACATATTTTAAAAGATTTTGTAAAGAAATTTCTTTATTAAAAAGGTTTACTTGCAATTTTTCTTTTAAAAAAGATTGTTGCTGTAACAAGTTCCTCCTCTACTTGGCTCTTATAAAATAGTATTTATGCCAATAAACATGTAAGTTATAATTTTGTGCACAATATATACTAATGCAGGTACTTGCAAATTTTTACAATAATGTCGACAAAGCCTTAGGATGGAAGCGTGCTTGCCACAAAGCCCCACTTTACCAAGTCACTATGTATTCCACTATCTAGTCAAAAATCGGCTAAATCTGTGAATGACTTCTCATAACACAAGTTATTTCTAATGGTGCGTCAACACTACACACATTCTTAAGAGTGACCCACAAATGTATTAAAGATACCTAAGCAGCAGGGAAAAAAATATATACAACATCCAAACTTATCCTCCACAATTACATGTACGTACAAGTCTACCCAAAGATCTTAGTCAATAGATGGACTATAAAATACTGTTGAAGTTGACCACATACAGCTATACTCGTCGCTCTTATAACGAATGCAATATGTTAAAATAAGACAATTTTATGTCACGATAGACCACCATTGTCAAGGTTGTCCGTTTGTGTTTTATATGTGCATTACTGTTTATTTGTGTGAAGCAACTTATAAAACGACTAAATGAAGTGGTCAACTGATTAGCTGTTTATACTCTCTATAGGTATTCAAATATCAGTGTTCTCGTCAGCTTTTTAACAACACAGTATGTTCAAATTAATTGATCAATAATTGCGTTGACACTTTATTTAAATCCTATATTAGATAAAAAAAGCTACCTAGCTACCAAAAATACTAGTGGTCAAGCTTTAATAATTAAAAATTAATATTCCAAATGTGGACGCACCATTAACTACGGTTCCAAATAGCAGTACAAATATATAAGAACAAAATGCTACAAGTGTGCATATGAAAGTCTTCCAAAAAAGAGACTCTTCTCGATCAATATTTCCCGAGAATTTTAGAATATAGTAATGGTACATGATACTCTATAATAAAACAAATCTACATCAATCATTAAAGAGGCCATAGAGCGACAGTGGGCCATCATTCTCTCTTTTCTACATTTCTGCACAATTATAAAAAAGAATCCATAAACGAAGCCGGACTTTTTGTAGTTATCGCTGGTTTAAATTTTATCGATACATCATGGATTCATATTTAGATTCTGTGTTTAGCGAACGAGGGCGCCACTGTCGCTATATGGCCTCATAATACCTACATATTTATTATGCTTTCAATTTAATTTGTAAAAAATACAATTGCACCTAGCTATACATAATTTCAAGATAGCGAGATAGAACCAGGAATGGTTCTCTAGGCACTTGATATACCTACTGCTGAACTTCCTCGTGGTGGTATACTATGGAAGCCGCGTCAGAAGAGATAAGAGATATGCGATAGAAAGAGAGGATGGGTATGCGCAAGAGTCGCTATGATGAGTTATGCAATTTCTTAAACATAAAAATACCGTTAAAACTTCATGGATATTGTTTTTACAGTTAAACATTGACTGTCACGCAATCAATTGGCCAGCAATCTCGGTTGAACAGAAAAGAGGCGTGAATTACATAAAAAACTCCATATATCGTAACACACTGGCCGGTTGCAACCCGGATCCTGCCTCAGTACGTCTGCAGTTGTGCACTACATAACCGGTGGGGAGTAAAGGTTCTGGCTGATGGCTGATGATGATGCGAAAGCGAAAGTAAAAGGTACTAGGAGCTCTCTCGGCAAGCGCTAGATTACTGAGCGCAAATCAAGAAAAAACCGTAAGTGTGGCACGATCAACTTTTCTTTTATGATCAGAAAAGAATCGGTAGTTGTGGCAAGTCCTTTATACGTAGCTAAATCCGTGGCGTCGCTAACCACGCCCACTTCACACTTGTAGCCTCTATTCTGTTCTGTGATATAATTCGACAATCGTACTATAAACGCAACGTACTATGTACAACCCGTTCACTATAAGTTTGGACCTGGCGTGGATGACGTCACTGCGTACTGAGGCGACAGGACGAACGCGAGGTGAGCGGGGAAGGAATTTTTTTAGTAAACTTGTTACATTAAGGATGCAACAGTGCGTGCATGGTTTCGAAAATGATTTTTTTAGTCAGCTGATTATAAATATAATAATAATGGTCTTGTTTCGATCAGTTTGTTTGTCATGAATAATGGAGGTAGCTAGTAGAAGCCGAATTGAGCAAAATACAACAGTATAACTGAGATCTATAAATAAGTTTACTTAAATTACGCTGGCTGTATATTTAAAAAAAGAACTGCTCTGAAAGTACATTCATTGATACTGCTATAGACTCTGGGGAATCCCCGAAGAGTAATGGTGGAGCTACTGATATAGAGAAACGCCTTTAATACGAAAATCCTATATAGCACTGTTTTTTTTTTACATAATTGTGAATGACATTACCAACATCATATTTAAACAAATAAGCAGTTTTTACTTTGACGCCCTTGGACGAGAAAGTGTATATTACTGACCTGAGCATAAACGACTACTTTTCGTCTCAAATTGAGATCAGTAATATATGTACATTTCAGAGCAGTATTTTTTAGGAGAAAACTTGTTTGTTTGTTGTTTTAAAACAAAATTTCGAGTGGATGAGGTGTAATAATATAATACGGCCAAAGTAATTTAGGAAAATGTCAAATCCTATTTTATTGTGAAATCCTATTACTTATCTCAATATATATAAAAAAAGAAAACCTGTAACTTTTCTAATAGAACCTAAATCAGTACTTAAAATTTTACTATTTTGGTACTAGAACACCATTTTCCCGAAAAGCGAATTTGTTTTTACAACTTTGTACGACTTTTCGCTAACTGTATAGACAATCGTCCTTAAAAATCATAATTTTAAGACAAAACTACAACAATTCATTTAAAATTAATTGGAATATCTTATACCGTATTTAAATATTATATTCACTGAACATACTTTCGTATCTTCCCAAATATGCTTCGTTCACACGAGTAGAGTAGCAAGTACTTGTCAAGAATGTTTGATCACGTGATGGTAAGTGATACTGGATAGGACAGCACGGTTGTCTAGTAGATAGCACTTTCACCTTGAAAAGATATAAATTTTAAGTCAAAATGAACCATCAAACTACAAATGACTTCTTGAATGTTAAAATCACTACACGCTGAATTGAATTGAAATCGATACCTATGTAAGTAATATAATTTTATTTAAATCATTGTTAATACGGTACACAATTTGAAGATAATGTCAGAGATAGATCAAGCCTTATTATTCATTTAAATCAGTCAAATTCAATACATCCAATACTCCATTGAATATTATGAGTACTAAACATCTTTGGAGTAAGAAACAATTTCTAGGGATGGTAATTATAATATCATATTGTGATAAAATTCAATTCAAATAAACTTTATTGCACACAAACATACAAAACAAAACAGAAATGAACATAAAAGGTACAATGAAGGCGGCCTTATCGCTAAGAGCGATCTCTTCCAGGCAACCTTGGGGCAAAAGAATCATATATTTAAGGGGTAAGGACAACATAAATAAATATATAATATTATTAATATTTTATTATTATTACAGTTTACTTTTACGCTTTAGCATTGGGTGCTCAGTACATGGACTTTTGAGCACGTTTTCATTGTTCACTTTTGTATTATCTACTTGCTTAAGAGGTTATACATCTACTCGCCTCAACACTCTACCTTACACTCTACTAATGTAAACGAAGCATCAAATTGTGCTATCCAAACTTACTTTTAATTAAAAACTAAATATCCTAACAAGTTAAGGATTTATATTAACACTAAAATTAAATTACAACTATTTTAAGTCTATTAGTTCATTTTATAAATACTAGATTTTTTTCGGCGCTTGATTTCGATTGATTTTAATTTTTTAGAGTTCTATAGTGAAACAAGCGATTTTTCTAATTTTGTCACACAAAAGTTTTAAAAAAATAAATAATATGATGCTAAAACACACCCTAAAAGTTATTTTTATATCATTTTATCAAACTGTGTCATGTTTTTATAGTTAATAAATACTTAAATACTGTGAATTGAAACGTATTATTTCAAAAACCTATCGAAATTCAAGCCCAATTCATAGTCGCATAAAGGCACTGTTACACTTCGAAATTTGCTTCAATTTGACCTGAATCAAAGTAATTTTAAACCTTGCTTCTAAGCTTCAAAAATAGATCAAACATAATGACTTGATGCTTGTTTAAGGATTCATAACAATCATTCAGTAGGGTCAGAATTTCATGTAGTTTCCAATTAATTTGATAATTTTATGAAATAAAAGAAAAATTATTATCTCTTTGCTTTCAAGTTTGTTTAGTCAAATGAAGGTTTCTGACTAAACATAAATAAAATGTCAGTAATTTAAAATTATAATGCAAAAACAATAAATGGTAATGAACCCTTAGAGGTGTTTGTATGTATTTTTTGGGCATGTATATATTTTGAGACATACAAAAATATATTAAAATAAGATTACAGTGCAACACATTTCGTAATTCAAACAAATAAACGATTTCGTCACGGGCCCTTAAACCGCGTCAAAACTACATCAATCAATCCAAGTCAATTTGAGAGTGTAACGGACCCCAACTCGAATTAAAAGCACACGTCTAATTTCAAAAACAATAAATTCAAATGCACTAACTGTTGTAATCCTTGTCGCACCGGTCGTCGTGGTCCCAATATTTATGGTTTCTGGGAACTTCAGTGACGTGCCTCTTCACCAGGGGTTTCCCCGGATTCGAGGTCCCGGACTCTTGCGACTCGTTACTGTTGCGTCTGTTCAGACGGTTCCCGGGACGAACTTCCCGCGTTTTCTTGAACTTCTCGCCGCCATCTTTCTCTTCCTCCTCTAGATTGTCTTTGGAGCGTTGACGGGTCCAGTTCTTTTGTCTATTCTTTGGGTCTTCTTTCGCATCTGGTTTTTCTTTACGCCAGTTCTCGACGGGTCTGCGAGCGCTGTTCTTTTGCAGTTCATTGTTGACGCGCTCCGGTATAGGTCTGTCGTTCTGGTACTGAGCGACAAACTCTGGTTTCTCTGGTGAAAACGGCTTCTCTGGGTACTGTTGTTGAGTGGTTTTATCCGAAAACTGAGCACCCTTTTCTTGATACTGCGCCTTCTCGAATTGAGCAGTCTGTTCCGGGAATTGATTCGTTAGCGTATCCGGATACTGGGCAGACGTATCCGAAAACTGGGCCGTCATATCCGAAAACTGGGCCGTCATATCCGAAAACTGAGCAGTTTTATCCGAAAACTGAGCAGTTTTATCCGAATATTGTGTAGTATTCTCTTGATACTGACCAGTGTTAGCGCTGTCGTAAACGAAATCACCTCTCGACGTAAAATTCGAGTTGGTGGCGTACTGAGTCTGGATATACGCTCCGTCGCCCTGCTGCAAGTAATTTACTAAGGTATCCTGTGGGTAGTTATATCTGACGCTCTGTGGGAAATCTGTAACCTGGTACGTTGGCAACACCGTGGGGTTGGAATTTGTGTCTTCCTCTTTCTTCTCCTCGGTTTGCCTCCATGAGTTCAAATCGTACCGTTTCGTGAGGCTATTCTTTTTATTCCACATATCAAACGTATCATGATGTTGATCTTGTCGCAATAAACCGGCGCCGGCGCCTAAAATAGGCCTCAACTTCGGCTTAACGTCCTCATCGTGGTTGAGGCTGATTTGCGACAGATTCTTGCTGACTTTCTCAGCTAGATCCGCATCAACGTTTTTCTCTGGGCTCTTCTTCCAGGACCCATAGCTGACTTCGCTGTAGTTCTCGTCCGTGGCTAAATCTAGGTGGGACGCGTAGAACTGCTGCAAGGTGTTCGGTAGGGGCAAGAATTTGTTGAGGCACAAGTCGGCTGATAGCAACAGCCATACAATGGAAACTGGGGGCGGAGTGAGCAAACGTAACCGAATCGAAATTGACAGATCGTCTAACTCCTGTGGCAACACTGATAACAGTTCTCGGCCGTTTTGCATCAGCTGAAATAGAATAAATAGCCGCTTTAGCAATGGCGCTACAGTCGACACCAGAATTGTGTACTTGACACCTAATTACTTTGGGGTTGAATTGTATTTTATACCGTAACGGACATTAAAAGAAAGCACCCCAAAATACAAATACGTAAAAATATTAATTTTTTATTGGGATTTGTCAAGAATTTCAAATTTCAAAAATTGCGAGAAATTTATTTCTTCGAATAGTAAAATGCTTATTAGATTTAGTTGTCTCATTGCATTTTGAACATTTTTTCTATGCGTATATAATACATAAAAACATTATTTTACGAGATAAATCAAAATATCTAACGAGCTTCATACATTTAACGCTCCAGTTTAGACGTGTGACGTCACAACTCATACCCAATTTAAATGGCACGTTTTATCAACGCGCGAATAGAATCACTTTTCGACGGGTTGTGATAAAAAAACTAATAGTCGTATCGAAAAGAAATTGATAGAGCTATTTATCTTTTTACATGGACTATCGAATGAGACACAAATATTTTTTTAGTCAAATACCCAATTCTCACGGACTAGTTTGAGATTTGTGTGTATAAAAATGTGATCAACATTACTTAATTTTAAATAGTGTGATATCCATGACAATATTGCATTTTATTGCGGCTGATTAAATAAAATTACCATTACTTCCATGGTAGCTCAGTTGGGTAGAGCGTCAGTCCTTGAACAATCGAAGTCTGGGTTCGATCCTGGCTCGTACCAATGAGTTACAATTTGTTATTTATGTACGAATGATAAAAATTACCATTGGCTTTCCGGTGAAGGAAAACATCGTGAGGAAACCTGCACACTCCTGAGAAGAGATTCATAGGTGTGTGTGAAGATAAAATCCGTAGACGAACGAAGGTCACCGACATAGCTCGACGAGTCAGTGAGAGCAGAGCAACCGATAACCGGTGGGGAGTAAAGGTTCTCGAATGGCGACCACGTACCAGGGAGTCCCCCTACTAGATGGACTGACGACCTGGTTAGAGTCGCAGGGAGTCGCTGGATGCAGGTGGCTCGGGACCGGTCGATGTGGCGTACCATGAGGGAGGCCTATGTCCAGCAGTGGACGCTTCCCGACTGATGATGTGATACACTCTCTGTAGGAGAGTAGGACTGAGCTGCTGTGGGGACATGTATAGGCTGTTGATACTAGATCCTTGAGCGGGTCACTTTCTTGCGGGAGGGGTGAGGTATCGCGACGGGGGCGGGGAACGTTCCTTTTTGTATTAGAATGAAATACCTGTGTGGCCAGGCTCCGGTGTGCTCTGATGTCATCGCTAGCTAGCAGAGAGCGCATGTAGTGCAGTAGGGGGCTCGCTAGAATGTGAACCTTGTTACCATTGCATAAGCGCGCCTCTGAAAATTAACATAGCACAATTTAAAACACATACAGTTGATTTTAATACAGATCTCGCACCGTCAAAGTTGCATACAAAATTTCTGTTGCCATAATCTTTTCGCATATAACAGCTGTATTTGTGCAGTAACTATCTAAAAACAGGACATCAGATTGTGATGTCGCGAAATGAGTATCATTAACATACAACTTCACAGTGAATCATAATTGTCATTTTTAAACACTGTTTTGCAATTATTGTTCAAAGCGCCATCTATGAACTAGCTGCGCAACTGCTATTGTAGCTAACTATAAAGTTGTAAATTAATGATATTTATTTCGCGGCACTATAATTTCATCTCCTATTTTTAGATAGTTACTGCAAAAAGCCAGCTATTATATTTTCAAAGATTATGGCAACATAAATTTAGTATGGAAGCATACGGAGAGGGATCGCGTTAAGAGTTGTTTCAAATTCGT
Organism: Carcina quercana; assembly: GCA_910589575.2. Lineage (NCBI taxonomy): Eukaryota > Metazoa > Arthropoda > Insecta > Lepidoptera > Depressariidae > Carcina > Carcina quercana. Next base: position 1,223,694 of record OU342454.1, on the reverse strand, counting down.
CCTGCACTTGTACACTATTTCAAAAATCAAGTAATAATATAAATATGTATAGAAAAATACTATAATTACATTTTTACATTTATTGTAATTGTACAAAATCGCTCTTTTTGTACTAAGTGACAGCGTCAAATGACATTTTATTGACGCCATCTTTGTTTTCAACGTCAAGTTCTACCTGTTTCGTGCGTTTTATATGTTTAGATGTTTTACAATCGTCAGGATATGATCAATAAACAAGGCGAAGGCCAATAGCAAATTCAGTGTTTGAAAACAACATTTATTTACCTGCAAAATAATCTCCCATCAAATTGGCGGCGTTTATAAGGTACGAGGGGTTGGCGCGCTCCAGCAAGTCTAATTCTGAAATTGCCAAAAAATATTCAATTAAAAAAACATTCTTAAACCCCTAAATACACACCTCGCAGGCTCGCACACAGGGTATAACCGCGGTTGCCGTCGCAGACTCAAAGGGCGGAGGCTGTAGCGTACAGATAGCTTTGGCATTCTCGATCGCAGTGATCAGGACACTTCGGACGATGAATCAGGTATACCTATGCCTGCCTATACCTAGTACCGATAGGTATCACCACTGGGAACCGAACCAGGGACCTACATATACAATAAAAAAAATTAATAAAATTTTAGATATATTCCCACTCAACAATCTGCAATGTAAAAATACACTTAACTCCTGGCTAAAGACTCAAAACTACGAGAAAATAGAGAATTTATTTGTCATATCAAAATAGTTGTTACTTTATTTATAATCATAATATATGATATTCATTATATCGACTCAATTTAATAGGTACTACATTATTTATTAAAATATTAGTAAGTTAACAATTATAATAGTTATGTATTCTTAAGTTCATACTTTTAGTTGTCTCACTATTCCTCAATGCACAACTATAAAGTTGGTGCGGGTATTTGTAATATATATAATTATAATTTGTGAATGTAACTTTGTTCATTCTTTATATACCCTCAGAGCATAAATTGTTTAGTTAAGTTGTTTAGTTTTAAACTGATGTCAATGAAAGAGACTAGCATCTAAGTTACAGGCTCGGCCTAGTCTAGATGCTAGTGTTCACATTAATTTCCAATGCTACTTGTACTATTAGATTAAGACCATTGTAAACAATTTTATGCAATAAAAATACTTTTTTTTTTTACTTTACATAATGTTAGCCCTCCACACCAGGCTGGCAGATTTTTCAATTGACTTCCTCTATATAACTTAAAAATGTCAATGCATATTTACTTACAACCTGCTAACAACACTACAACTAGTCTATAATACATAATATCTGGGCGACCGAGCTTTGCTCTTAGTGCTTTAAAAACAAACAAAACCTTTATTTCTGCCCCTAAACACACAAAAAACAAAAATAAAAGCAATTTCCCAACCGGGATTTGAACGCGGATATCTCAGACAGAATGACACGTGTGAACCACTCGGCTAAAGTGATTATGTTTGACAGTGTGAAATTTCCCATCATATTTGCATTCAATAATGCGAAGGAAAAAACGCATGAAAACTCGAAAACGCGCATTTTCCCAGACATGAGACTAATCTAGATCGATTTTTCGCTCCCGAATACCCCCAAATAACAAATTTGAGCGAAATCGCTGGGAGACGTTTCGGAGATCCGATATATACAAGAATTGCTCGTTTAAAGGTATAAGATAAAATAATATTTTATTTTTTTGCTATAAATCTATTTGATGGTACCATCCTTAACCTCTCCCCGCAAGAAATAGCTGCAAACTAGTGCAAAGTGCAAACATAGGTGACGGTGGCTCTAGCTAGCTTGTTTCCTTTATACAAATCACATTAGCCACCTACAATAAACAGGGACTATGCAAAAATTAATAAATTAAGGGTTGACCTTAGTCTTGTTGTTGAAAATATTAAGCACTTACAATGTACTTGTACGCGTAGATGGATTACGTCAGTATCGCGATTCAACCAACAAGTAGCGACATCTATTTGAGCGCTGAGATAGCTTACAAGTAAATTGTTCGGTGAACAATCGAATTCAAGTTTTAATGTGAGGTTTTCGATTGCTCGCTGAGTGACTTTGAGTTTATTTATTCGGCCCAAGATGCCGCGGTAGCTCAGTTGGGTAGAGCGTCAGTCCTTGAACAATAGAGGTCTGCGTTCGATCCTGGCTCGTACCAATGAGTTCCAAAATGATAAAAATTACCATTGGCTTCTCGATGAAGGAAAACATCGTGAGGAAACCTGCACACTCCTGAGAAGTAATTCAAAGGTGTGTGTGAAGTCTACCAATGCGCACTGGTCCCGCGTGGTGTACTATGTCCCATACACTCTCTGTAGGAGAGTAGGTCTGAGCTCCTGCAGTGGGGACATGTATAGGCTGTTGATGATTGAAGTAATTGAGGTATCAAATTGAAATAAATAAATATCACTAACTAGAGTAAGTCCCCTGCATTGCGACATTGAGTAGTGTCGTCCTCAACACCTGCTGGCGTTGCTGTCTGGTGAACGATGCCCCTATGCCGGCGAGCTTGCGCGCTGTCACAGAACTCAGTAGCGCCGCCGCAGTCAATGTAGAAAATACTTGCCTGCATAGAAATAATGTTTCCGAGATATCTGTAATTCTCTAGCATACTGTCATTCCAATCCTAATACAGAGCATGCAAGTCGCAAGTATTTAAAACTATGTCGGAAAAGTGTACTTTTACGGTCTAGGATGGAAAAGTGTACTTTTACGGTCTAGGGTGGAAAAGTGTACTTTTACGGTCTAGAGTGGAAAAGTGTGCTTTACTGTCTAGTGTGGAAAAGTGTACTTTTTCGGTCAAGGGTGGAAAAGTGTACTTTTACGGTCTAGGGTAGAAAAGTGTACTTTTAGGGTAAAGGGTGGAAAAGTGTACTTTTACGGTCTAGGGTGGAAAAGTGTACTTTTACGGTCAAGGGTGGAAAAGTGTGCTTTTACGGTCAAGGGTGGAAAAGTGTAATTTTACGGTCTAGGGTGGAAAAGTGTACTTTTCGGTCAAAGGTGGAAAAGTGTACTTTTACGGTCTAGGGTAGAAAAGTGTACTTTTAGGGTAAAGGGTGGAAAAGTGTACTTTAACGGTCTAGGGTGGAAAACTGTACTTTTAGGGTAAAGAGTGGAAAAGTGTACTTTTACGGTCTAGGGTGGAAAAGTGTACTTTTACGGTCAAGGGTGGAAAAGTGTGCTTTTACGGTCAAGGGTGGAAAAGTGTAATTTTACGGTCTAAGGTGGAAAATTGTACTTTTACGGTCAAAGGTGGAAAAGTATACTTTTCGGACCAGGCAAGAAAATTACTTAATTGAGTAATTTTCTTGCCTGCCTCAATCGGAATAGCAGTTTTGTTCTTAGAGTTGTCGATACAAATTTTACAATCTGATTTCATATACAAACTAAGATTATAAATACGAAAAAGAGTTTGATTGTCTTTTTTTACATGGTAACATTAGCAGAAGGCTTTACTACAAACGTTTTTCTGTGAGATGAGAGAGTGATATACTTACTGTAAACGTGTTTCATCCGGACACATGTTGGAGAGTGTGGATTCAAAATGTCTCAGTTTCCTATTGAACTGGATGCCGTCTTCTCCAGGTGAGAATTGTTCTAGCTGGAAACATATACATGCTTTTTTAAGCTTTGGGGTGGTAATAGCTTTGTGTTATTGTTTATTTATTACAATACTGGCCTATTGTGAGATGGACTCCCACATGAATACCACTGATCACCATACAATATTGAACACTAAATATTTTTTTAAATCATCATCAGGAAACGTCCACTGCTGGACATAGGTCTCTAACCAGGTCGTAGGTCCATCTAGTAGGGGACGGCCTGGTAGACGTTTCCCGGTACGTGGTCGCCACTCGAGAACCTTTACTCCCCACCGGTTACCGCTTCTTCGAGCGATGTGGCCTGCCCATTGCCACTTCAGCTCACTAACTCCTCCTATGTCGATGACCTTCGTTCATCTACGGATTTCCTCATTACGGACCTTATCACGTAGAGAAATTCCGAGCATAGCTCGTTCCATTGCTCGCTGAGTGACTTTGAGCTTGTTTATTCGTCCCACAGTAAAGGGCCACGTTTCGGTTTCGTATGTCATCACTGGCAACACGCACTTAGCAAAGACTTTTGTCTTTAGACGCTTAGGTATTTTTGACTAGAAGATTTGCCGTAACTTCCCGAACGCTGCCCAGCCGAGTTGGATTCTTCGGTTGACCTCTTTGTCGAAGTTGGGCCTACCTAGTTAAACGATCTGTCCCAGGTATACATATGTATTTTTTAAAATAGTTTAGTAAAGTGTTATTTTATGCATAATGGGTATGCAATCTCACATGATGTAAAGTGACGATGAGGTCGACGCTATTACGCGTTGGTCTAGAAGGTGACTATTTACTCTTCGTTTGAAGATTCCCAAGTTGTAGTTTTCTGGGAACACGGACACCGGTAGTGCATTCCATACTTTATCTGTACACATGATAAATGTAGAAGCGAAATGCTTTTTACGAGCTGTAGGAATATCTACAGTATTGGTAGTCTGCCGTTCTTCTGTTTGACCGGTACCTGAATGGCAACTGCACCTGACCTTTATTATAGAAGTGTGATAAGCTTACCAAAGTCAACAAAGAAGTATATTGTTCATCGACAGTCAGCAATTCCTTGAGGGTCGCCTCATCTTCGGGTGACAGCAGTCCTCTGGGATCCATTTTTATCTCCTTATACTGCTTCTCCTCCATTTTCTCTTTGTCCTCCAAGGACTGGTCTTTATCTTTATTCATGTCAACTTTCTGATCTGGAAAAACTATCGAGTTGAACACTATGAGTTTTGAAGTGAACTGATGAAATTTATTCATAGAAAGTATATTTATTAGTAGAGATATAAAATTCTACAGATAACTTGTTCTATAGCTCGCTGAGTGACTTTGATCGCTTGTTTATTCGTCCAACATTCCAGTAGGTCTGTCTCAATTCTGTATGACATAACTGGCAACACACATTGAGTAAAGACTTTTGTTATTAGTTAGACGTTGAGGTATTTTGTAACATATGCCATAATTTTCTGGACGCTGCCTAGCCGAGTTATATTCAGTTGAGCTCTTTGTCAAAGTTCGACCTATCTATTTGAATCATCTTTCTTATGTAGACATGTTCATCTACAACTGTGACCAAAGTTTTTCCAATATTTCTATTATCTAGTTTGTCTTCCTAATAATTCTATTCATCATCAACAGCCTATATATGTCCCCACTGGAGGGGCTCAGGCCTACTCTCCTACAGAGAGTGTATGGGCCATAGTCCACCACGCGGGCCCAGTGCGGATCGGCGGACTTCACACGCCTGTTCAAGACATGCAGGTTTCCTCACGATGTTTTCCTTCACCGTTAAGCAATCGGATAATGCACTTGAATTGAAAAACAACTCATAGGTACACGGCTGGATTCGAACCCGGTACCCTCAGATTGAGAGTCCGCGCCTTATCCATTGCGCCACCGACGCCTTCAATATAATATAATATATATAATATAATAATATATAATATAATATAATAATAATTCTATTATTTTTATATATATATGATGTCATGTGATGGCTGATGAACTCACCAGTAGACCTCGGACTGAGCTCACAGAGTGTCCTGACAGCATCCAAGTCTTCTACCAGCTCCTGACCAGGTCTTTGTTCTCGGAGGTGATGACGCCCGGTATACCCGCGACCGCGGCCAGGCGTTGTCATTTTAGGTGCGCTGTGGATTTACAAAAGTACAGTTTTAAGAGAAGTCATGGCCATAGTGCGGTGATTTCGCCGATAAAAGCCACTACATTTATTTTACCATCATCAACAGCCTATATGACTCCACTGCAGGAGCTCAGGCCTACTCTCCTACATAGAGTGTATGGGACATAGTACACCATGCGGGACATGTGAATGATTTTTATCATTCATACATAAATTCCAAATAACAAATTGTAACTCATTGTTATGAGTCAGGATCGAGCCCATACCTCGATTGTTCATGGACTGATGCCCTACCCAACTGAATCAACAATTAACTTTATTATGTATGACAATTTACAATATCAAACATACAATAACATTTGCGCTGAGCCTTAATTTGCCAGCAGCAGTGTACTGGCCTGAAATGTTTGGCATAGCGGCAGCCCATTTTTGAAGGAAATCTGCGCAAAAACCTTAAAATTAAGAAGTTAGACAACAAGTTCATTTTCCATAACGATACGTAATGTCATAAAGACATAAATTACAAGTCGATTATCGCACTGGTGGCATGCCCTAAGGGCTGCACAGCTCCAATGTATTGTCTACCCTAAAAGTCATACAGCATTCATTCATCATCTAAAATGTTTACCCTTCAAGGTAGAATAATTTGGGTATATATTTTGTTTTTGTTGATTTTCTCAAAGAGGTTTAGCAATTTTGATAGGATTTATATGGGACCACCTCTGAAGTACGTACAGCAGTACATAGCATTCTAAGTCTGTCCAAATCACACTGGTATTGTTTTTATTTTTCTAATAAATAACATACCTAAGGCGTTTAGATAATTTCCTAGATTGTGTCTCCAAATACTGACCAAGAATTATTGTTAAATAGGTATAAATGATGATGCCAGTGTCCTAGATATCGTAAGCATGATGTATACTTTTTCATCCATCTTTAACCCTTCTAGCATGTACCCTGCAGATTGATGAAGGCAAATCAGTCTGTCTTTTGTGTCCCACACTTTTTTTATTATTTAAAAATGACAGTGCAACTTAACACTTTGCTGATTGATTCTTTTGGTGCCTTACATAATCCCAAATAAAAAAAAAACATTATCCTGTATGGCCTTGTCATATTATAATTGCCTATTTCAGTTTTCTTAAAAAGTTTTTATAAATAGAGATCCACAGGTTGCCTTCTGAGAAGGTTACATTCATGATATCTAGTAGTAATACATAATAACTTTGTTTATGGTCTAAGCACCACCAAATGAATGAGAAACTGGGAACTTTTAAGCCAATTTAGTGTAAAAGGCTTTGTTTGAATATTAAAAATGGAAGTAAACAGATTTTTTGCTGATTTAGCTTTGATGAGTTTAATTTACGTATTTAACATGTTACTTAGTAATGGATAATGACAATATGCGCAACGAATAACCTTGGATTGGCTTGGATATCAGAAGTAAACAAGATTCTATACTATTTATGTACACAGACATATTTATGTTTGTATTGAAGACAATCTTGAAATATACGCAAAGATGGTATATTTAAAAGTACAGAACAATAAAGAACATTAAAAATCTGTAACAAACAATTCCAGTAAACAGATAAGTTTGGTCAAAATCTGTATTTTCCCGAATGGAAAATTGCTAAGCGCTTTTGCGTTTTTGACGCATGAAGAATAAATGAAAGTATGCACGATTATCTTTTATGAATATCTTGTGAAGTTCGATGATTTATTTTACATATTTACGTGTGAAAATGCACATCAAATAAACGTCTGTCTACCGGTAAGTAGAATAATATGACGGAATTTCAAAATAGGTATTTCTAACTCAATAGTTCGATTGAATATTTCAATAAGAAAGCAAGCCGTCAATAAATTATTATTGTTCGAAATAGTTAGTTAAGAATTTAAAGGAGATAACTCACCAAAAATTTGTGTTTAAAACAAATTCGTAATTTATTTATTTCCTAGTTTCGTGTAGCTGTTGTCATACGTTTCACTTCCATATTGGCGAGGTATAGTGCTTCGAAAAACGGTAAGACCATAGACAATATTATTCTTTTAAAGATCGTTACCAAACTTTCAAAGAATATTTCAGCATAGTATATTTCAGATTCTATAGCTGCATAGCACATTCAAATAAATATAATTATAATAATTTTCTGCCTATCTAGCTCGGTTTAGTTAGTTTGGGTAGAATTTTCTATGTCCACTTGGCTAATTACCACGATATTGCCTTAGTTTTCTATTATGCTCTGTTGCGTTCTAGTATGAAAGCTCATCAGCTTGATACCTTTAGGTCTAGGTGAGTATACATTCCATTCAACAGACTTATCGTCACTTAGCATAACTAGTTTTTAATATAATATGTATAATGGTTTGCATTTGGCCTTCATCTCACCACTTTAGTACCATAAGAAATGCCTTAATTTTGCCTATTAACTTATTTATATGGCTAAGGTAAAAAAAAGTTTGAACAACCAAAATTCATGTTGAATTGTAATAACCCTGACGTACAAAGTGCACAAACGTGAGTCGCCACGCTATCAGCCGGTCTGATCCACTGCACCACATTAGACGTGTCACATCAAAAACAGATTATTTTGGCATATTAAGGTGGATGTATGTATCTTTCTTTCCATAACGCTATGGGTGCCGATCCTTGGTGCGGTAGTCCAAGTCAGACTTTTTTAAATAGTATAATCCATTGCTTGCAACACCCATTACTTAATTCATATTCTTCTAAATTTATCGTTCATCATTAAGAAAGATCGATATTAAAATTTTTAATGAGGAATCGGAATAAGTAACTATTTGTAAAGTTCAATCTCTTCCCTAGTCGATCGAAAAATGACATTTCAGTTTGGGGGATGAAATAGCGGAGGGGTGCTAGGAGGGGTGTACTTTTCAGCTAGTCGGGCGAATGTCTGAAATTTCAATTTTCCAAATGTAATTCTAATTTCCAACGCATTCACAATGCTTCGATCTACTGAAAAACAGTTCTAACTTTCAAAAGAAAATTATAACTACAGTTTAATAGTGTTTTCCGTGCCCCAACTTTAAAATAGCCGCTGCAGTTGTTTGCTGTTTATATTATCGATATTTTGCCTTTTTATTGCCTATATTCCATCTGAAACCAACCTTTCATTCAATTGGTTACATAAATAAGGATATCAATTCAATTTCCAAGGAGATTTCATGCGTTTAAAACTAGAAACTGCCGGAAAATCGTACACCGTGGCCTGGTAATTTGATTTGAAGAAAAACAAAAATAAAAATGTCGGACGGGCATGGAGAGCCGAATCAACATCGCAAGGAGAGTGTAGCTGGTGCAAATGTGCCAAGCGATAGTCCGGTGACAGACCCAGGGCAGGTGCGAGGAGCTGTGAGTGAAGGAACGGCCGCAGGAAAATTCGAAGGCCCGAGAGGAAAATCTGGGGCCCTGAAAAAGTCTGCGAGGTACCGAAGCAGATCTCTTTCTGCTTCCTCGGCAGATTCATACAGCTCTACTTCATATACTGGTGAGTAATTTTTTCTATGATATCTTTATAAATAAAATAACATCTTTTTTCTTTGCTGGATTGTCTTGAATGGACCGATGTTGCTATTTTAAGAACAATGTGATTGCCATGGTCCAAATTTTTTAGGGGAAGAACGACTCGAAGAGTGCTCTGTAATTTTGTTAATACTCATACATCCAAAGTCACCAGAAATAAAGCTAGTTTATAGCACAATATTTATATAAAAGTGTTTTATGTATTGCACTTGGCCTTTACCTACCACGGTAAGTGACGATAAGGCCGTTTGATGGCCGTACACCCAGAAGTCTCAAGCTAATAAAGCACTCACTCTGTTACCTTTCATATTGCAACACAACAGTGCTATTGACACTGCTGTTTGGTGGCAGACTTAGGTAACATGGTGACTAGTCAGGCAGACATAGAAAATATGAACATAGGAGTACCACCAACCAAACTGAGTACTGATAGGTACCCCCACTGGGAAACGAACCTGGAACCTCCATGTTATAAATCCAAAATTTAGCCATTAAACTGACTTTGAGTTCGGATCGGATAGCAGTCATTGAATGATCACTAAATAGCATCGAATGACATTACTGAAATCTGGCATATGGAAACCGATGGCACGGTTTCCTATAGACCAGTGTTTCTTGACTAGTAGTCCACAAGTATATGTATCGGCATCCGCAGTCTCATCTCTGGATTGGACAAAACGATTTAATACCTCTGTGCTTTTAGGTTTTTATTTCATTATCACATTTATGAAACGAAAACCAAATCTGTATTTTATTTGGAGTACTTATTATCTTAAGGACGGTTTATAAGGACCCCACGTCGATCATTTCAAATAAATTTCGTTATATCGGCACACATCAAATGGATGATGTCGGTATACACGTACATGTGTGAGTAGTCCGCATGCGCTATATGTTATAGTCATTTTCTGCGCAAGTTTCTTGCGGGGAGAGATGAGGTGTCACGGATCAGTGGTGGATGTGGTGAATGTCTGTTCTGTACTATATGAATTCTTTGTTATATTACGAGTAAGAGGCCCTTCAAAATTGTGCTTGATTTCCTAGGGGTCCATGACTGAAAAGGGGTAAGAAACACTGCTATTTAGACCATTTTTTGACCACTCTCTGACAACTACACTTTTTTGTTTCTACACACCATATATCACGCACATTAAATAGCTTCTCCTAAATCATAGCCCGGCTTTCATAGCAAACCTGTTAGAAGGCCTGTTCGTACATGAAGTTTTGTGGTCTTAAGGTACTTCAACTCACAAGAGTTTTGCTAGTTGTCTCTCTGCATTAGATCAGTCATTATCAGCCAGAAAATTTCTGAGTTAACACACATTTGAAAAAAGAAAAACATACCCGTCAAATGAAAACCTCCTTTTTGGAAGCCGGTTAAAAAGAATGATTTTGTACAATTAAAATAATTGTAGGTTTAATTTTTTACTTTTAATTACTATTACTAATCTAGGCAAAGTTTACTAAAAAATCTAATTTAAAATATGTATCTGTATAACTTTGACATGTGAATATTTTGACAATAAAAATTCCTTATTGAAATAAATGCAAAAATTATTTAATAAAATAATTAAGTATTTTTCTATTCATATTTATATTATTACTTGATTTTGTAAATAGTGTATTTGAGGCCGAATTTGAAACAACTCTTTTCCCCTTATATAACTGAATATGGATTGTTGCCAGCCCTAGCTATATAACTCATAAATCTGAGATTTACTAACCCATAAACAAACCAGTCTAAAAATATAGATCCCATAAACAAATGACCTCACTGTATTAGAATGAACAGTGTTTGGGTAACACTGACCTAGAATCACTGTGGTGGAATGTTTCCATAAGGTGAATGTGGTGTCTTATACTTGATTCTCAATGGGGTACATATAACTAGAAAGTTTTTGCCCTGGCAGTTTCGACACAGGCCGCACACTTGGGACAAATGTCGTGATATCGGCACACATCGAACGGATGACGTTTGTGTATACTCGCATGGGTAAGAACGCGCGCGCCATAGTAACTGTCAGTATCTGGGTCACTTTCTTGGGTGTAAGAGTGTGTGTGTCTACTACAGTAATAATTCTGTGTCCCTGGTTCGATTCCCAGTGGGGATACCTATCGGTACTTGGTTTGGTTGGTGGTAGCGAATTCACTATGTCCACCTGGCTAGGTACCAGCATTTTACCTAAGTCTGTCGCTAAAACACAGTTGTATCAGTGCCAGCGCCTCATTAGATTGAGTCTTCTGGGGTATTATTGCTAACCATCCAATGGCCTTATCGTCACTTACCATCAGGTCAGATGAAGGACAAGTACAAATCAATTAGGGACAGTTTTTTTGGTATAGATCATAAAATTATTATTCAGATACATACTTTTTTTGTGTAAGCCGTAGTTGCCTATAATTGCGGCAGCATTTAGAACTGAATTTGTGTGTGTGTAATTGCTTTGTATTGATGCTTGCTGTGTTGGCAACCTATAAAATAAAACTATATAAAACAAGAAAGCATTGTAGTATTTGTGCAAGTCCCGCAAGTTGTACGCCACAAAGATGCATTATATAATGACCCTAAACTATAATTAAATACTACCATGAGCCCTAAAAAGTCATAAAAACTCACGAACCAAAGCGTTTTCATCTGACCTTATTGAACAAAAGAAAAGGTGGGTCTAGCTAAGATCGCGACATGCAAGCAACTTGGTTTTGAAACTGATCAGGCGGGAGCTTTGTCGATATTACATTTAAAAAAACAGCTAAGTGCGAGTCGAGAAGGAAGGACACGGACAGGCACTAGGCAGACACCATAGAGTGTATAACGGTGCAGCTTTTTCATCGTATATTCGGAACCCAAAATAATAGGTTAAAATTTACTTGCTGGATTTGTTTTCATACAATAGTTTGTGTATAGTAATATCTAGTATCTAATTAATAATAATGAAAAACAAACCACACATTGCAACTTAAATTTCATTTAAAAAAATCCTTTCCAAACAATTTTCATGTGAGCTATCCCTGCGTTCAACTAGATGTCGCTAGTTGTTGGTTGAAACGCGATACTGACAAAATCCGGCGCCGTGTACAAGTAGATTGTACCTTGTAGTTGGTTTCAATTGTAAATTAAATACAAAATTGTTAATTTAATTTTTGTATTGCCCCTGTTTTATTAGTACAGGTGGCATTTGGGTTCTTGAGTAGTTAGCGGGGTCCCTATTACTAAGACTCCGCTGTCCGTCCGTCACCGGCTGTATCTCATGAACCGTGATAGTTAGACAGTTGTCATTTTCACAGATTATGTATTTCTGTTGCCGCTATAACAACAAATACTAAAAAAACATAATAAAATAAATATTAAAGGGGGCCTCTGCCTCATACGATTAATGTGATTTTTTTGTAGGAGTTATAACGTTTTATTAAAGGGGTAATATAAAACATTTTAGCCTCCAAACATTTAAATTTAACTCTCAAACATGTAATGTGACGTCAGAACACACGCCCGAATTTAGCACCGCGTGACTAGAAAAACTTTTTGGCGGGTTGTGCTAAAAAATGTTTCGTCGTTTCGAAGAAAATTGGTTGTCTGTAAAGTCGGTTTAGACGGTAATTTTACGTGTTAACCTCATAAGAAAAGATGCGTCACAAGCCAAACGCATAGGCCGATCGTGCCTCCCTATCGCTTGTTCCGCGCTCTCTCTTGCACGCTCGGCTCAAGCGGAACGTGATACTTTTTCGTGCGTGCAGCCGGCGTTCATCGATTTATAAGACGTTATCATTATCACGTCAAAATTATATAGCTATTTATCCTTTTACATGACTTCAAAAAAGGAGGAGTTTATCAATTCGACGGGTATGTTTTTTTAAACGTTTGTTACCTCAGAACTTTTGACTGGGTGAACCGATTTGGGTGGTTCTTTGTTTTTATTTGAAAGGTGGTGCTTCCCGTGTGGTCCAATTTGGTCCAGTTCTGACAACGGCATCCACGAGAAAACGATATAAATCTTAAATTTGCCTTAGTAAAAGTAGACAATTTTTAGGGCAATTGAATTCGGTTTCCAGTTCTTTTTGAGCGCATTTACTTGTGCATATATGACTACCCAATTCCCCTCACAAGTATCTACATTTAAGCTCTGCCTCATTACCCCGTTATTCACTTCCTATGATAATAGTGTTGCCATATTATTCCAGCAAATCACCCTAAATTCAAGAATGGTGCAAATGCGATGTTTTTTCCTTATTTATTATCTCTCAAGGATAATGAGATATTTGTCCTACATTTTGGTGAGAAAATTACATCTGTTATTTTCGGAATAAAATCCACCAAGACATAATAATCTTTATCTACAGACTTTAAATAATTAACGCTTAAAAAAAAACCGACTTTACCTGCCTTGAAAATGTTCACCCTTAGAGGTAGGATTATCTGGGTACATATTTGTTTTTGTTGATTTTTTCAAAAAGCGCTCAATCAATTTCGATAAAATTTATATGGGACCACCTCTGAAGTATGCTCTACCAAACAAAATAAGAATAATCAAAATCGGTTTACAATTGGCGGAGTCCTCCAGGATCGAACGCAGACCTCGATTGTTCAAGGACTGACGCTCTACACAACCGAGCTACCACGGCGTTCTATCATCAACAGCCTATACATGTCCCCTCTGCAAGAGCTCAGTCCTACTCTCCTACAGAGAGTGTATGGACATAGTACACCACGCGGGACCAGTGCGCATTGGTAGACTTCACACGCACCTTTGAATTTCTTCTCAGGAGCGTGCAGGTTTCCTCACGATGTTTTCCTTCACCGAAAAGCCAATGGTAATGATTTTTATCATTCGTACATAAATAACAAATTGTAACTCATTGGTACGAGCCAGGATCGAACCCAGACCTCGATTGTTCAAGGACTGACGCTCTACACAACTGAGCTACCACGGCGTACTATCATCATATGTATGTCCTCACTGCAGGGGCTCAGACCTTCTCCTACAGAGATTATTTATATCGTTTCTAACATTCTCCTTTGGACGTATTAGAAGCAGGTAAAACCAGGTTAAGGCGTGGGTGACCTGTAATCACACGGTATTAGGTTTAGAATTGCAGTTTAAAAGTTAATTATAAATGCAAGGTCCACCACCGTGGCGAGTGCGATAGCCTTTGCCCAATCAATTTTCTGCATGCACTGCAGGGGCTGTATTGCTATAGAATTGGCTTCCTTTTCACAATATCGACGATACAAGTTTCATGCTAAATTTATTTTACGATAATCTTTTCCAAAGAACTAGAAACCGACTTTAACTGCCCTATAATTCTACAGTATTCATCTCATCACCTAAAATGTTTTTGTCCATTAGAGGTAGAAATATTTGGGTAGAGATTTTGTTTTCGTTGATTTTCTCAAAAAGCGCTTTACAAATTTCGATAAAATTTATACGGGACCACCCCTGAAGTATAATCTACCAAACAAAAAATAATCTTCAAAATCGATTCATAATTGGCGAAGTTGCGTAGCATATATAGAAAATACAGTCGAATCGAGAACCTCATCATTATATTTTGATTTGTACTGTGATTTTTGACCCTTTGGGTACTAAACCCTAAAAACTATTTCTTCTCAGTGTTGACAGTATATCACGTGCCATCTCTCTATCTAATCCGAGGTCGTTGACTCTCGCGAATTGTTATGCAAATGGTTACGTTGCTCATATTATAGTACAAGATCCGACTACATGATTCCGTTCCAATCCATCAATATGATAAGACGCGATTCAAGGTGACAGAGTCAAAAGGAAAACTATGACTTTTGCAAGGTATATTATGTAACTGGGTATGTTTGTTCGTCTGTCCCACATATCTCATGAATTACTTGTTGGATTTTGCAAAATTAAATATGGCGGCTCATTACGGACATAAATGGCTACCCAAAGTAGGTTGTTGCTGCCCGTCTCTAATATTTTTGATAATAATAATGAATAGTGCTCGAGTGGCGACCACGTACCGGGAAACGTCTACCAGGCCGTCCCCCTACTAGATGGACCGACCGAATGAATAATAAATAAATAAAAAAACCGTCAAGTTGCGTCAGTGCTTTTTTACGGAGGGAAATCTTCTAAAGCTACCCGGCTCTTTAGGGGAAGAACCGGCTATGTAGGATTTCTACCTACTAAACCCCTCCGGTGGCCATCTGCTGCGCTTGTCGGATAGCTCTGGGTCCTCCAGAGGAACGTCTCCAGAGGGTCCCGTTGGATACGCTTTGGCTAAGGAACTCTAAAACACTTGTTTAGTCTTTGGGATGTCGAAACCATGACGAATCCTATGAGGATACTTGTTTTACGAAATCGGAAGAAAGTTTTAAACAATTGCCAAATAATTCTCAACTCGTTCGGCCCCAGTTCCACTTTTAAGACTTCACGTACCTATGTATTATAAAAATCTATCTCTGTTTATTAAGATGTGTTGTCATGTATATTTCACGTATTATTTGAATTGAATCTAAACGTAAAGTACAAATTTTTAACGTTATTCGCTCGATAAAAGTGTCATACTAAATTTCTGTTGCCATAATCTTTTAAAATAGAATAGCTGGCTTTGTGCAGTAACTATCTAAAAATAGTACATCGGATTGTGATGTCGCGAAATGAGTATCATTAACATGCAACTTCACAGTGAATCACAATTTACATTTTCAACGCTATTTTTTGGTTATTTTTCAAAACACCGTCTATGAACCATTGGCTGTGTAACGGATTTTTAGGTAATTGCGGCACGAAGCCAGCTATTCTATTTTAAATGATTCATCATCAGTCGGGAAACATCCACTGCTGGACATTGGCCTCCTTCATGGCACGCCACATCGACCGGTCCCGAGACACCTGCATCAAGCGACTCCCTGAGACTATAACCAGGTCGTCGGTCCATCTAGTAAGGGGACGGCCTGGTAGACATTTCCCGGTACGTGGTCGCCACTCGAGAACCTTTACTCCCCACCGGTTATCGGTTCTTCGAGCGATTCGTACCGACCTTAGTTCGTCTACGGACCTTATCACGTAGAGAAATTCCGAGCAAAGCTCGTTCCATTGCTCGCTGAGTGGCAAATGTATATGGCAACAGAAATTTAGTATGGAAGCATTGGGAGCGAAATTTAGTTTAAGAGACGTTATCGTGAGAGGGATTAATTAATATCTGTCCTTGTTTATGTCACAAAGACGCCGAGATAAAACTATCTTATGACAATTGGGTATGTATAGATTTTTATAAGGCATGAAGAAAAAATCCATTTGGAGATATTTTGATTTTACATCATATTTTCTCATTCATATTTCGAATTAGTTAAAGTTTATGTTGTAATTTCTTTATAAACACAATGACATTCATTTGACCCCACATTCATACATTTCGTAATGAAACAAATTTCTAAATACTCAAAACTTGCAAAATAGGATTGACATTGATAGTTGATACTTTTGTTGACACCGTATTCATTTCATGGTTTAAAAAAAATCAAACTAACACGTTGGTGATCGCAGTACTCGGTTAAGTTCTTGAGGGGGAAGCTTATGCCCTTCTGTTCTTTTTTTTTAGTATTTGTTGTTATAGCGGCAACAGAAATACATCATCTGTGAAAATGTCAACTGTCTAACTATCACGGTTCATAAGATACAGCCTGGTGACAGACGGAACCTTAAAAAGATGGCGTCACCGAAATGACAGTTAAAGTCCACAAGTATTTAATCAACTAACCTGAAAGCCAAACATCCTGAAGTATTGTAAACCTCAACAATATTTAGAGGCTATGTTGGTTAGAGCACGTGGCCGCGTTCAAGGTTGCATTGTTTTGTAGCCGTCCCTATCCGAGCCCTATCCTACCCGAGCGCGTACGGTGAGACAGCATACACTACGCGAAGTTATCCACCCGTTATTTGGATGTTTCGTAGTCCAGGGATCATTTGAAGGATACAGTATATTATGTAACCATTTTTTAAATACAGTATACTAATGAAATTTCAGATGTCGGTGGTTTTTCCAAATTGTTCTAAATTGATTCATACTCTTGTAAATCAGGTTCAAAGTTGGGGCTTTTTATTACCGAAAAATACAATTCTTTGACGCCTTGTAACTCTGGAAGTATATATTTAAACGAAAATCTGACTCACCACCGACACAGATATTTGTTTCTAGATTGTGTCTTGAAAATTTCATAGATTTTCATAGCTTAATACTCAAAATATGACTGGACTACGTTTGTATGGGCGCTTTGACACCAGCATACCCTCTTAAAAGCAAACGCCGTCTCCATGTTTACGGAACTGAAATATTTGCACCGGTTCATAAAAACATCAACCGCAGTCGCGGGCCATACACCGCGCGGTAATAACGCACCGCGACTGATCGCGAGTGATTTAAAAAAAAGTACAAAAAAATCGATTAAAATAATAATTAAAAGTGTGTGCTTATATGCAGTAACTCTTAAAACAACATGTTTAAATAAAAAAACACTTTATTTGTTTTGCAGCATGATATAACACTATTCGAAATTTAAAAAACGTACTAATATTCGTATGTTCTGAACACCGTTTTATGCCAAAGTTACAAGTGGTTTTACGCATAGGTACTCGCTGCGAAGACGTTAAATTCTTTAATTGTCTACCTTAACGAGAATTGTCTGCAATTTTTTAAACTCGCCTAAAGGTCTTGTTGAATTTTTTTACTGTTTCGTTAAGGATTTCATCGGAGATATTTGACATTAATCATGTTGTTTAAACATAGAAATCTATGACCAATCACATATACTGTTAAATGCCACGTTCCGCGAATGTTAGAGCTAAGGCCTGGTCTTGTACACTTATAATTTTAAAAGGACAATATCAAATAAAAGTGATTTAGTTAACATTTTTGTATATTTTGGTTTAGTTTATTTGTACAAAAACATTTTGTTAACAAACAGTTAACGTTTAAAACAAAGATGGCGTCAATAAAATGACATTTGACGCTGTCATTTTGTACAGTTAAAATAAATGCAAAAATGTAATTCTAGTATTTTTCTATACATCAATTCGACCTGTATGTATGTAATATTTTCAGAACTTCCCAGTTTTCGTATATGTTAGTCTATCAGCTTCTAAACAAGTGTGACAAATTTCAAAAGCGTAATGTATATTTGTATGTTTGTCCTCGCATATCTCCGGAACTAAAAGTGCGATTTAAATAAACATTTTTTTGTTGAAACTAGGTATTGTTAAACTTAGGGAAGACTGCAAGTTCCATCAAAATCGGTTCAGTGATTTTTGAGATACGGAATATTAAGTGTGTATTAGTTAAATATTTATTACCTCTGAACTTTTGACGGGGTGAACCGATTTGGATGATTCTTTTTTATTTGAAAGTGGCATCCACGAGGAAGCGATATACATCTTAAATTTGCCTTAATAAAAGTAGACTTTTAGGGCAATTGAAGTCGGTATGTAGTTCTTTTTGAACGCGTTGTGTCTTTTTCCATTTCTAGGACACCCCTCTATTACGTCTTTCGTCCATTTTTCTTGTATTGTACATTTACATTGTAAAATGTATGTGGTGCTATGTTAATTATATGCCCTAGGTCAGATCTGAGCGTTGTGTAGTGACCTGTAACAATAATCTGCCCACATGAATGATTTCCAATAGTGTTCCCTGGTGGATATCTCATGATAGACTTGTGCAGCAATGGCTGAGTGTTGTCGGGTTTACAATAGGCGACTAAGATCTTATATCTAATCTTTCTAGATTATTACAGAAATTTTCAGAACTTTCCATAAGTTCTCATGTGAACTTCTTCACTCATGTGAAGTTGACATGAGTTAGACAAGGACAGATATTTTTTTTTTCACATTTTGTCCAGCCACAACCACCCACTTCCACCCATCGCGACCAAACTCCCCTACTCTCATCAGGAGACCAAGGGGTATTCACTACCCCAACGGGAAGTTGATCGCAGTTGGTGGTGATTGAGAAAACCCTGTCTTAACGGCCTAACATTAGCTTTTTATATTTTTAACATTACTTTAAAAATATAGATGCCGATATCAGGTATTCTTAAAAACACGGCCACTAAAATGGCGAATATAGAAGCGACAATAAGAAATGTCGACGACAAAGAGAATATGTCCAGACCCTATTTGAAGAAACGACATTCTGTCGTGTCCGGAAGGAGTGATTTCTGTAAGTTTATGATGATAAATTGAATTGAAGGGTGAAACAGAAAGGGAAATGTATATATATACGTATACTGCAAGGTCTCAGTCCTACTCTCCTACAGAGAGTGTATGGGACATAGTCCACCACGCGGGACCAGTGCGCATTGGTAGACTTCACACACACCTTTGAATTTATTCTCAGGAGTGTGCAGGCTTCCTCACGATGTTTTCCTTAACCGAAAATCCAATGGTAATCATTTTTATCATTCGTACATAAATTCCAAATTGTAACTCTTTGGTACGAGCTAGGATCGAACACAGACCTCGATTGCTCAAGGACTTACGCTCTTCCCAAACGAGATAGCACGGTATTTGTTGTAATAAGGGAGGCTCATGTCCAAAAGTGGACTTTTGCTGTATAATCTGGCAGTTTTCAAGCTTAAAACTTGGCAGTTCCATAACCCAGACATCCCCGAATCATCATACTTTATAAGAGAAACTCTGAGAATGATAATACAAACGATTATAATACTTCGCTCGGTACACTCGAGTACAAAAATATGTATCCACTCTTGAACCATATCACATTCACTCTATCTTGATCCTGTGTAATATGTTGAAGGAAATGTCAATTAAAAGTGACTGTGACATAGTTCAAAAGTGGATAAATATTTTTGTAGTCGAGTGTACAATTAAATCACAAAGTAGCTTCCAAAACGGTAATGTGTGGGTTTTTGACGTCACGTCTCATAAATGACTAGCTTCCGCCCGCGACTTTGTCCGCGTGTACTTCAGGATTTATTCTACTTGTTCGATAGGCATAGAAGGCATATATCTCCATTTCCAGCATAAGGTACAAAATAGTGTTTATTCTGTTACATAGGCTAATAGTTGAAAGAAACAAAAGAAATTTCAATATCTGACGTAGTACAATCAAATAGTCTTCACACCAATATTATAAACGCGAAAGTTTGTATACGAATTACATATTCTATGGTCGGTTGCTAGGCAACGCGTTTTTGTTATGCCAAAATTGCCCATGTAATCCCACTAATATTATAAGTGTGATTTTGTACAATTTACACAATATGTCTTTATAAATTATAGCCTATATGTTATTCT
Source organism: Carcina quercana (assembly GCA_910589575.2). Classification (NCBI taxonomy): domain Eukaryota; kingdom Metazoa; phylum Arthropoda; class Insecta; order Lepidoptera; family Depressariidae; genus Carcina; species Carcina quercana. Next base: position 1,203,109 of record OU342454.1, on the reverse strand, counting down.
GATGTATAAGCTATATTATTGTAAAGTTTCATTCAAATCCATTCAGTAGTTTTTCCGTGAAAGCGTCACAAACATCCAAACTTTCACACTTATAATATTAGTAGGATTATAATATTAGTAGGATGAACGCCGGCTGCTCGCACGATAAAGTGTCACGTTCCGCCTGAGCTGAGCGTGCAAGCGAGAGCGCGGAACAAGCGATAGAGAGGCACGATCGGCATAAGCGTCGTTCTTTTCGTTATCACGTAAAATTATCGCCCATAAACCGACTTTATAGACAACCAATTTTTTAAACAAACTTTACTTTTTTTACACTTAATGAAACTTTATGGAAGTAGGTTGAAAAATTTATCGTACGTTTAATATGCCAATAATTTTTAATAAATTGAGACATATATGTATGTATCGAAATAAAGACAAAAGTCGATATGGCGAACTGTTTCTTATCCTTTCACTCTTACGTGTTATTATTAGTGGAGAAGTGAGGCAAAATATTGAATTGGTGTAAAAAAAACTGTTGTTCTCTGGTGGGCGAAATTTTCCTGTATACGTTATACAAACCCCTTGCTCCCAGGGTCATCATCAGACGAGGACGAAGGCATCCAGCCCCATGAGAAAGCCATAGCAGCTGGACAGTCCAACCCGCCGTACTGCGTCAGGAATGTGGAGCAGCATGCCTTCGGGAGACGGGAGATTGAGATAGCTGAGCAGGAGATGCCAGGGATCATGGCTTTGAGGGCCAGAGCTAAGGAGGACAAACCTTTGAAGGATGCCAAGGTGAGAGATGGTCCAGTAGCATAATATGATAAGCGAGTGTTGATTGGAAGATACTGTTAGGGGCCTCATATCAGTTGGCTTCCGACTTCAAAAAAAGAGGAGGTAATCAATTCGACGGGTATGTTTTTTTAATGTGTGTTACCTCAGAACTTTTGACTGGGTGAACCGATTTGCGTGATTCTTTTTTATTTGAAAGGTGGTGCTTCCTCTGTGGTCCCATTTCAATTTGGTACAGTTCTGACAACGGCATCCATGAGAAAACTATATAAATCTTAAATTTGCCTCAGTTGGCGCGCTGTTTTAGTAACAAAGAGTAGCAAGCGTGATCTACTGAAAAAGTTTGGTAACATTTGTAACCACGGGCGCTCTACTGGTTAACCAAGAAATATTCAACTAATAGAAAGAAAGAAAAAAGAAAAGATTTTATTTGGCACAGAATTTACAATAAAAAGAATACACTTAACACACTCAAAAGAAATACTTAAATACATATTTCTAAACTATGAATAAATAACAAAACATTAACAGGTAAGTATATACATATCTGTGCCAACAAGTCCTCCGACCCAGCATGTTGGTGTCACTGCAGCATGCAGCGACAGCGCTGGGTGTCAGCGGAGCACGAGGTAGGGGCGGTTGCGCGTGCACAGATACCAGTTAAAATAAATAAATAGATGTGTTAGAAAAATGATTATGTGTTGAATGATCAAAATTGTGTTGTCCACAGATTGTGGGTTGCACGCACATTAACGCACAAACCGCGGTCCTGATCGAGACTCTGTGCGCGCTGGGAGCCACGGTGCGCTGGGCTGCCTGCAACATATACAGTACTCAGAACGAAGTGGCCGCGGCGCTCGCGCACGCAGGTCAGCTGGCAGCATACTTCTTTAAAAGGAATCTGTACCTCAAAAAGAAAAAAGGAAGGTCCCGCGTGGTGTACTACGGCTCATACACTCTCTGTAGGAGAGTAGGACTGAGCTCCTGCAGTGGGGACATATATAGGCTGATGATGATACTAAGATTTTGTTTGTATGTTGTTCAGGGTACGCGATATTCGCTTGGCGCGGCGAGAGCGAGGAGGCGTTCTGGTGGTGCATCGACCAGTGCTGCACCCCGGCGTCCTCGTGGCAGCCAAACATGATCCTGGACGACGGCGGGGACGCAACTCACCTCATGCTCAAGAAACATCCAGCAGCCTTCAAGCAGATCAAAGGTAATCAAGTAAATACCGGTCCAGTGCGAGGGTTCCTAACAGAATATGGATAATGAACACACTGAAAAATCATAAAAAATATGCACCAAACAATCCTCTAACGAATGCGTCTGAATAACAAACATTTTCGCTTTAGTTTTGCTCCGCACCGATAGATGGCGCCACTAGCACTATAAATCGTGCAAGAGAGCAAGCAAAACAAATTATGCAGCTAAATTCCATGGCATGGCATACCAAAAAGTACATTTGCCAGTTAAATTTTTCTATTTTCTTTTTAAGCCTCTCATTGAATGCAGTTTTTAGCCGATTTTCTGTTGTTTTCACCTAGGCATAGTAGAGGAGAGTGTGACGGGCGTGCACAGGCTGTACCAGCTGAGCAAGGCGGGCAAGCTGTGCGTACCGGCCATGAACGTCAACGATTCTGTCACAAAGACAAAGTTCGACAACCTCTACTCGTGTCGGTAAGTCGGGACGTTGTCTACGTCAAAATTTCGCGGACGAGACTGACATACATCATCGTCAACAGCCTATATACGTCCCCACTGCAGGTCTCAGTCCTACTCTCCTACAGAGAGTGTATGGGACATAGTGCACCACGCGGGACCAGTGCGCATTGGTAGACTTCACACACACCTTTGAATTTCTTCTCAGGAGTGTACAGGTTTCCTCACGATGTTTTCCTTCACCGAAAAGCCAATGGTAATGATTGTTATCATTCGTACATAAATAACAAATTGTAACTCATTGGTACGAGCCAGGATCGAACGCAGACCTCGATTGTTCAAGGACTGACGCTCTACACAACTCAGCTACCTCGGCTTCTACAGTATTTCTTAGTATAGTTACTTAGTTGAGTTCCACCCTTGCGCCCCTCTGTCACCCTTGCATCCTTGGATGTACTGGGGAGTCGCTGGATGCAGGTGGCTCGAGACCAGTCGATGTGGCGTACCATGAGGGAGGCCTATGTCCAGCAGTGGACGTTTCCCGGCTGATGATGATCATCATCATCACATACCATCAGGTGATCAGTGTGATCATGGCATGTGTTCTATTGTGTATCAATACAAGGTGTGTGTATGTATGTTTTAGGGAGAGTATAATAGACGCCTTGAAGCGGAGCACGGATCTCATGTTTGGTGGTAAACAGTCGGTGGTATGCGGCTACGGAGAGGTCGGGAAAGGATGCTGCCAAGCGCTGAAGGCGCTGGGATGTGTGGTGAGCTTGTAGCTAAATTATCTGACAATGAAATTTACTTGAATTATTTTTAATCGCACATAGGCCTGTTTCCACTAAGATTAAATTGCTTAGTTTCTAATTATAAATGAAGAGACGAAGATAAGAAAAAACCAGTATATTTCTCAAAAAAGTTAAAGATTATTAATATTTTTAGAAAATGGATTCGAAAAAAATAGGCATTAGGTCACGTGACAGCGAACACGAAGAACGCGGCGCAAGAAAGTGTGACGTCACGCCTCGCTAAACATCATTTTTGTTGTTGACGTTTTCATACCACAGAGCAGGTTATTTCGCGAGCTGTGACGTCATTCAAGACGCCATGACACTATTCAGCGTTTTCGAGGGAAATATAAATTGTTTTTTTTTTTTAAATACAAAATACGTAATGTAAATATTGCTATTTCTTTAAAATATAGTTTTTTTGGGATAAAATAGATATTAAAGTATATAATTAACCAAGTTTTCAAATTTAGTCAACTAGCCTATTGTATATTACTTTCCTCACATTCGAAATGAAAAGTAGAGTGTTTTATCGGGATGAAATTGATCACTTTCACCTCTTGTGTAACAATCTACTAAACGTATTGAAACTTGATAATGTCGTCGATATTCTAAGATGACTCTTGTTTTCTATCGTCTTGAATATATCTCAACATAATTTTTTCCACAGGTATACGTGACGGAAATAGACCCTATTTGCGCATTGCAAGCGGCAATGGACGGGTTTAGGGTTGTCAAATTAAACGAGGTAAGATTTTATTTATTTATTCTATTTATTCTATTTATTCTATTTATTCTATTTATTCTATTTATTCTATTTATTCTATTTATTCTATTTATTCTATTTATTCTATTTATTCTATTTATTCTATTTATTCTATTTATTCTATTTATTCTATTTATTCTATTTATTCTATTTATTCTATTTATTCTATTTATTCTATTTATTCTATTTATTCTATTTATTCTATTTATTCTATTTATTCTATTTATTCTATTTATTCTATTTATTCTATTTATTCTATTTATTCTATTTATTCTATTTATTCTATTTATTCTATATACTCTATTTATTTATGTATTTATTTATGTTTTTTTAGCCATTGATAAGCTCCACATATGGCTTTAGTATCAGTTTCATAATTACAATTATATGTATATACTTACTAATAAATAATATAAATACTTAAATAATGGTGAAACTAGATTCAAATAAATAAATAATAGCATCTAATCATTTGATGCAGTTTTTTTTCGTCTTCGTTCTGACTTTCTGGCTGCCGATGATGATGATGATGTTTCCCTGTGTAGGTGATAAGGCAGGTGGATATAGTGATAACGGCCACGGGCAACAAGGGCGTAGTGACCAGGGAACACATGGAGCGCATGAAGAACGGCTGCGTGGTGTGCAACATGGGGCACAGCAATACGGAGATCGACGTGCACGCGCTGCGGACCCCGGACCTGCTGTGGGAGAGGGTCAGGAGCCAGGTGAGAACAACAAACACCCCCTTTACCATCAGGTAACTGCTTAGGCCGACATAGCTCGACGAGTCAGTGAGCTGAAGGGGCAATGGGCAGGCCACATCGCTCGAAGAACCGATAACCGGTGGGGAGTAAAGGTTTTAGAGTAGCGACCACGTATCAGGGAGTCCCCATACTAGATGAACCGACGACCTGGTTAGAGTCGCGGGGAGTCGCTGGATGCAGGTGTCTCGGGACCGATCGATGTGGCGTACCATGAGGGAGGTCTATGTCCAGCAGTGGACGTTTCCCGGCTGATGATGAACTGCTTAGGGAACGTACATTCCTACATAAATTCCAAATAACCAATTGGAACGAGCCAGGATTGAACCCAGACCTCGATTGTTCAAAGACCGTCGCTCTACTCAACTGAGCTACCACGGCTATTTAATGGAATTTATGTACGAATGATAAAAATCATTGCCATTGGCTTTTAGGTGAAGGAAAACATCGTGAGGAAACCTGCACACTCCTGAGAAGATATTCACAGGTGTGTGTGAAGTCTACCAATGCGCACTGGTCCCGCGTGGTGTACTATGTCCCATACACTCTCTGTAGGAGAGTAGGACTGAGCCCCTGCCGTTACGCAGCTAATGGTCCCTAGATGGCGCTTTGAACAAAAATAATAAGTGTGTAAAATTGAAAATTGTGATTCACTGTGAAGTTGTATGTTAATGATACTCATTTCGCGACATCACAATCTGATGTTCTATTTTTAGATAGTTACTGCACAAATCCAGCTGATATATTTTAAAATATTATGGCAACAGAAATTTAGTATGACACTTTTATCGAACGAATAACCTTAATGTTTTATTAAGGTCCATTATACAAAGCTAGCTATAAAATGTTAAAAGATTATGTCGAAATTGATCGAGCGGAATCCCGTTAAATGTGGTTAGCAAGAAATGAAATGACATTTTTAATGTGGTAGATGTGGTATGCTGTAAGATGTAAGTATCGACTGAGGAGTTGACTTTAGCTGTGGTATTCCTTCTGTTTGCAGGTGGACCATATAATATGGCCGAATGGTAAGCGTATAGTGCTGTTGGCTGAAGGTCGCCTCGCCAACTTGTGCTGTTCCTCGCTACCGTCCTTCGTCGTGTCGGTGACCGCCGCCACGCAGGCTCTGGCGCTAATCGAGCTGTACAACGCGCCGCAGCCGAGATACAAGGTGTGTCTCATCATCAACAACCTATATATGTCCCCACTGGAGGGGCTCAGGCCTACTCTCCTACAGAGAGTGTATGGGACATAGTCCACCACGCGGGACCAGTGCGGATCGGCGGACTTCACATGCCTGTTCAAGACATGCAGGTTTCCTCACGATGTTTTCCTTCACCGTTAAGCAATCGGATAATGTACTTGAATTGAAAAACAACTCATAGGTACACGGCTGGATTCGAACCCGGTACCCTCAGATTGAGAGTCCGCGCCTTATCCACTGCGCCACCGACGCTTACACACGCCACGCCACAAGGTGTGTCTATCTACATCAAAATGATTAAAAGAAAAATGTTCATTTTTAACCCCATCGAAAAAAGAGGGGTGTTATAAGTTTGACGCCATGTCGGTCTGTCTGTGCCATCGTAGCTCTCGAACGGATGGACCGATTTTGTTGCTTAAAAAAAAGTGAAAGCAAATTTCCTTGCGGTGTTTCTTAGCTATAGTTGGAAAAAAAAGATTCAGCAGTTTGTTAGGTAGGGGGCTTTTTAAATTGTTAAATTTAAATTTCTATTTTTAAACACTTGTAATCAAAATATATGACCAAAAAAATATGAACTAAAATTAAAAGAAAACCATAACATTTAAAACAGGTTAATTTATACTAACATAATATAAAGTCTTTTACTTAAATAATACTGTGTAAATCCGTCTGGAAGACGCGGTGCACTTCCAACACAAGTGTCGAAAGACTACTTTCTGGAAGGCCCCTGCAAAACTCTGTAAAAGCTGTTTAAGAAATAAACACTTTTTACTTACTTTTTTACATATGTCTATACGATGCAACATTACGTACTGCCTTTTCAAGGTCTCCGTGTCCTAAAAGCCATGGTAGCTCAGTTGTGTAGAGCGTCAGTCCTTGAACAATCGAGGTCTGCGTTCGATCCTGGCTCGTACCAATGAGTTACAATTTGTTATTTATGTACGAATGATACAAATCATTACCATTGGCTTTGTTGAAGGAAAACATCGTGAGGAAACCTGCACGCAGGAAGAAATTCAAAGGTGTGTGTGAAGTCTACCAATCCGCATTGGTCCCGCGTGGTGTACTATGTCCCATACACTCTCTGTAGGAGAGTAGGACTGAGTGTGGACATATACATATAGGCTGTTGATTATGATGATGTTTTGGGGACCTAAAACTATATACATTATTTTTCAGGCTGATGTTTACCTCTTACCAAAGAAAATGGACGAATACGTGGCCAGCCTCCACTTGCCGACCTTCGACGCTCACCTCACGGAGCTGAGCGACGAACAGGCTAAGTACTTGGGTCTAAACAAGGTCGGACCCTTCAAACCTAACTACTATAGGTACTAGCATAGAATTGTCTACAGGAATAACAACTGGATGTAGCGATTGACGGATGACGGACGGTGCAGTGGAAACGCAGTCAGAGTTATACGTAGACTACAACATATACCAACGAGACGGCTAACGTTCATTATGTATACAATACAAAACAGTTCAGACAATGTAATGTGCGGGAAGGGCCAGTTCAAATTCTAGACGTCTCGTAATTGGTGGAAACCAAAGTCTATAAGACAACTAAGTCTGATTGCATTAACGTGTTAACTTATTTTTAATTTGAAAATTACAAGAAATTAATTACGTATGAATATGGCATTTGAATTTAAATGTCGGGTATTGAATTTCACAGTGAAAGATGAAGTTTTAATTCACGACATTTAAAACTTATCGTATTTGCTTACAGAAAAAAGTTTTAAAAAAATACTTTACCTTTTTAGATGTTATAAGCAAAGGAGGCAAAGCAAACAGTTTAAACATCTCAACATTAATGGAGGCTCTCAGATGAGCTAGTTCATCCTGCGAAAATATTGCCTCAATAATAAATATTTATTTATTGAATATTTGTCTTTATGGACAGGTTTTTTTGTAAATCAATTCGTAAAAGGTTGTAGAAATAGAGACCTTCGTTTTCTGGAGTCCAGTGTTGGACATGCTGACAATTGCGTTTCCATTGTGCCAACCTTGTGGAAAAAAAATCGGAACCGACCATTGGATGTTTTAATGCCTTGTTTACAATCTGACGTTTTGTAGTGGCATTTGTTTACGCTGGGTATCTATGTGTGAATCTTTAAATATTAACCCTAAGTTCAAAAAGAATTGGAAACCGACTTCAATTGCCCTAAAAGTCCACTTTTACTAAGGCAAATTTAAGATTTATGTCGTTTTCTCATGGATGCCGTTGTCAGAATTGAAATAGGACCACACGGTTTTCAAATAAAAAAAGAATCATTCGAATCGGTTCACCCAGTCAAAAGTTCTGAGGTAACAAACATTTAAAAAAAGCAACAACAAAAACATTTCTGTCGAATTGATAAGCTCCCTTTTTGAAGTCAGTTAATAAATAGGCACGCTCAGCGAACAATCTCATAACGAAAATTGGTTTTGTGCTGTGAGGCCTTGATTTTGTTAAATTTCAGGATTCTAGGTCAACGGGAAGTACCCTATAGGTTTTGATTCCTGGCTCTCGCAAGGGCAAACCGTATCTTTTATTTCGTTGACTTAGAAGTTTGATGTTTACACAGCTCCAAGGGACTGCAGACTTGCGTGTTCGATATTAATTTCAACTTGATACCTCCACGCGTTCCTGTGAAAAAGGGTCTTGACAGACAGACAGACGGACAACAAAGTGATCCTATAAAGGTTCCATTTTGCCTTTTCACGTACGGAACCCTAAAAACCGATTAGAGCTGCCATTTTAGCCGTAATTTAGATTTTTTTGAAAGACATATATGCATATATACATACATACATGAGATATACTCTATATTCGGAATACACGAAACATTTCATTTATTATTAACTAGTTGGAGCCCGCGACTTCGTTCGCGTAGACTTTATGACCGTAAAAACCGTTCATAGAATTTGTTTATAAACAACATTGGTAGTTTTCTCTACAGGGGCCAATATATAAAGTCCTGAAGCGTTACTGACCCGCGAGACAGCAACATAAAGTTGGCCGTGTTAAAAGCAACCAGATCTCAGGTCTACACCGGCAGCTTTCAGTCGGTCCCTGCGACTTATTTATTGTCATTGCAAAGCAAATTGTCACAGGGAACTGTGTGCGTTTAAGTTCAAGTGGGAAATTGATGGGAATGAGTGGAATACGTGGTATAAATACAATTTCGCCTGCACCACACCCAGTTACAATTTCATTATTAATATTTTATGCTAATGCATTATGTTCCTTATCTTCAACAGCCATCCTGGCCTAATGGCTGACGTTTGGACTAACAAGGTCCCGGGTTCTTACACACACCTGTCCTTATTCGGTTTGGTTGGCGGTAGGACATTTTCTATGTCCGCCTGGCTAGCTACCACCATGTTATCTAAGTATACCGCCAAACAGCACAGTCAAATGCACAGTTGTCTTTCGGTATAAACGGTAGCAGAGCAAGTGCCTGTCAAGGGCTGTCAAATTTAGTGTTAGCTGAGTTATTTTCTTTTCTTTGCGCTGAATCTGTTCAATTGTTAATTTAAAAGCAAATTAAAAAAACAAATGAATAATATTATCTTACGTTTTTGTAACTCATCAGGTGAAATGAAGGCCAAGTGCAAACCCGTTACGTATAACGAATTGCCACTATGAAATGTCTTGATTTAAATGTATATTGACATGGTGCGATCAAGAAATTGTTTTAAATAAATACATTTTTAATGAATTTTCTGGTCATACCATGTTGTTTAAAAGAATAAATTCTTTGTATATTATTTTTTAATAATATACACAGATTTTAATTAAATTAATTAATAAATTAAGCTTTTAAACGCGGCGTGTGTTTTTATGAGATGCGTGGAAAAATGACAATTTTTGTGTGGCCTACATATTTGCTATAGTAAGTTATTTGCAAAAGCTGCTAAGAATTCACTTTCAATACCTAACAGGAATTCTCTCCTAATGCTTCCATACAAAATTTCTGTTGCCATAATCTTTTAAAATAGAATAGCTGGCTTTGATAAGTAATTACCCAAAAAATAGGAGATGAAATTATAGTGTCGCGAAATGAATATCATGAAACGTGGTTCTTTTACTGTGGGCTGAACAAGCTCAAAGTCACTCAGCGAGCAATGCTCGGAATTTCTTAAAATAAAAATCCGAAATTAAGAAATCCGTCGATGAACTAAGGTCACCGACATAGCTCGACGAGTCAGTGAGCTGAAGTGGCAACGGGCAAGTCACATCGCTCGAAGAACCGATAACCGGTGGGGAGTAAAGGTTCTCGAGTGGCGACCACGTACCGGGGAGTCCCCATACTAGATGGACCGACGAACTGGCTAAGGTCGCGGGGGGAGTCATACCATGAAAAAGGGCAATGTCCAGCAGTGGTCGTTTCCCGGATGATGATGATGAATAAGTTCATTGTCAGCTACAATAGCCGTTACGCAGCTAATGGTTCATAGATGGCGCTTTGAACAATAATCGAAAAAGTGCTTAAAATGAAAATTGTGAAGTTGTATGTTAATGACACTCATTTCGCGACATCACAATCCGGTGTACTATTTTTAGATAGTTACTGCACAATTCCAGCTGTTATGATAAAAGATTATGGCAAAAGAAATTTAGTATGAAACTTTTATCTTCGAAATTGCATTATATAAGAGAAAACAGCGAGGAAATAATCAAACAATTTAGACAACTAATGCTGACGCAGGTGATGTGAAATTATCAAATACAGTTTGTTTTAACTTCATTGGGTTTAGATTATTTATTTTATTTATTTTTATTTTATTTAACAAGGTCAATTAACATAAGTGTTAAGACACAAATGTAACAGTATAGCCAAATGCTATCCCACTTACAGGCAACTACGACATGCTAATAAGAACGCTATGAAATTAGAAGAACGATAACAAAATGATAATAAAAATAGAAATAGAATTATTCATTGTCATTTTAAACGCTTTGGTTGGCGGAGCAGTCGATCCCGTGTCGCCCGCACTGCGCCCCGATGTGCGAACCGGTTCAAAATGGTCATTAAATTTGAGGAAACGAGACAAATTCAGAAAAAACGCCTCTATGGCCTAATTGCTAAATGAATGCTTCACAGTCCGTAGGACCCGGGTTCGATTCCCAGTGCGCATTTCTATGTCCGTTTTGCTAGCTACCATCATGTTACCTGTGTGCCGCCAAACAGCAGTGTTAATAGCACTGTTGTGTTGCGGTATAAATATTTGCAGAGCCAGCGCCTAATTAAGTTGACGCTTCTTTGGTCGCACGCTTATTATCATACTACTTACCATCAGGTGAGATGAAGGCCATGCAAACCCCAAGCAACGCCTTTGCTGGCCAGACTTCTTTGTAAAATATCGCTCGGCACACACCGCCTCTAGTTAAACGATACCGATGCGACATTAAAGTAAGTCGACTGCGGCGTACAGACGCTGGTTAATTCGGCATTTTGTACCGAGGCATCGCAGTGTGGTTGTGTTTAATTTTATGCTCCGTCATGTGTACCCATTTTTCTTGGATTAAATAATTCTTGCTTACTTACTATCTTAGCGAATGGACTATAATTCCTATAATTCCCATCGATAATATTACAAATTGTGTTCGATAATTGACAGGAATTGGTAAAATTATAATGCTTCAACATATTTGCTCATTTTATGACGTAAAATGGCCGTGTTGTAAAGATTACACTGGTTGGGGTGGTTCTCAACCTTATATATGCCAAATTAACTTTTCCGACGGATTTTTTGGGAACTAAAGTTGTCAATATTTGAAACTTTGTATTTCTGTGACAGTAGCGCCGTCCGTCACTGACGAAGATATTTGTGTAGAACCTTTAAACGTCACTAACGGGATCCGAATGCTTCCATACAAAATTTGATAAATACACCTCATCAGAAAAATCGAAACACTTTTTACTTGCTGTCCGCCATTTTGAGATTATTTTACAAAATGGCCACGCGTGTAAATTCAACTCACTATTGGCGGCAAAATAAAAACTTCGATAGTTTTCATAAAATATACATCTCACCAGAAAAATGGCAACACCTTGCAAGTTTATGTTTTGTAAGGATTATCAGAAAAATGTGTATATTTAGGAATATATGTCAAATGTCGTTTAATAGTGAATAATATGAGGTTTTCAAATCCCAATGTTAATGTTCTAAATTCAAATTAAATTTTCATAGGTTTTTCATTATTATAAAATTATTAGTATTTAAGTTGTACGACCAGGGAACTTTTCGGTTGACCATCAAAAATTAACATATTAGTCGTGAAGCTTTAAACGTCTGTGGCTGAGGCACATGCATGAAAGATTTCAATTTCGCAAGGGTTTCCTACAAAGTCTGAAACAATATCACTGTACTCTTCATACTTCCAACCAACCGACACTGTTGACGGATCCTCGGAACAGACGGAACTCCTACGCATGTGAGTAACGATGCATCAGAAGTGTAAGGACTACGTTTACCTTAAGAAGCTACTGCACGAAATTTTGTAAATTAAAGTCTACTAGTATGCGCTGAATTAGTGATTTATTAACGTTAGCCCCGATCCTTGAACTTGGGCACGCTCTTGTTGAAATTTAAAATAAATAAATAATTAATTAAACAATACATAACTTGTATGACATCTCATTCTAGATTTGCCATTAACGCTATGTATTTATATCAAATTTCAACAAGAGCGTGCCCTTGTTGAAGGATCGGGCTTTAAATAAGTTCTTTCAATGTATTCAACGAATTCTACGCATAGTAGCAGTGATCTTAATTTACTAAATTTGGTGCAGTACCCTCGTAAGTTTAAATTACTAACAGATTTATGTATAAACTTGATACCTGATTTTAGTAAATATATCAACATTCGAATGATTTATCTATATTTGCCATGAAAGCTTATTTACAATTATGTAATGTCAAATCATGCAAAATATTTCGTAAATGGCTAACCGCTAGGCTCCCTGATGGTACTGTGAAAATAAAATAAAATTTGTAAAAATATTGTATTGCTTTTGTTATTATTAAAAGTTTACTTATTATTATAAAGCTATATGATTAAGAAGGTTCGGTACATAATATTTGAGCGTTTGTTTTTAATAAATTGAAGAAAAAAATTTTTTTTTATTAGTCGATGAAATAATAATAATTATTAAGTATTTTTTAAACAACTAGTAATGCTGTATATGTTATATGGCTATTTTTTGCTGTATAAAATGTATGACTGAAACATGTATGTACTAAGCTTGTCCCGGAATTAGAGGTGCCGCCGCCATGTTGCGGATTTCTTCGGAACTAGTTTTTGACGCTAGCAACAAACTTGATACTTGATACACAGTGGCATGACATACCTAAAATATTCCTGGTCAGGCTTCATCAAGAATACCAGAAAAAAGTTTAAGAAAAGATAGAGACACAAATCTAGTCATTAATCTAGAAGTACTAATTTTTTTTTAGTTTTTGAAAATGTATGACAAAAACATTTTTAAAGTTCTGTCGCGGTGCAAGAGGAACTCCGTTTAATGACCCGTCACTACTTGTCTCTGTCGCTCGTGACCAATTATATTGCCGTCTCGCTCACACAGGCCGTTTGTGTCTGACGTAACGAGGGGTCATTGTACGAAATTCTTCCTTGGGATTTTATTGTTAATGTTCAAATATTTGTACTAACTGAGATCCCACCTTTATATTTAAAATTTAATTTGAGTCGCTAGATGTAGCCAATGCCGACGTATTGAAATTTAAAATGAAAAAAAAATTAATAAAAAAGAAGCCTAAAACAGAATGTAGATGAATTAAGGGTATTGTTGCCATTGTTTAATAAACGTTTAGAAAAATGAATATTTTGTGTTTTTTTAAAATATACTCGGGTAATTCTTTCTCAATACGTCCGTGCCCCATACTATGGGTCACTATGAACTAGCTCCATACGTCCGTGCCCCACGTATGGGTCACTATGAACTAGCTCCATACGTCCGTGTCCCACATATAGGTCACTGAACTAGCTCCATACGTCCGTGCCCTACATATGGGTCACTATGAACTAGCTCCATACGTCCGTGCCCCATATATGGGTCACTACGAAACGACCAGGTATGCACTTAGGGTAATTTAGCAAAGGTTAGTGGTGAATTTATCTGCTTGCATCTCTGTTAAAGCACCTACTGAAAGAAAACTTTTTTTGAGGGCAAAAATTATTTAGTTATTACCATTTATTTAAAAAAAATTCGTTAAAATATTAAAGAGATATGATTTACTTCCTTTTGCACTTAGGCATATTGAAGTGTTTCGATTAGATTTATCATTATTTACGTTTTTAACCAGACCTATTAAGATTCAAGCAATATGTGAGACGTACAAGGAAATGAAAACATTTTGTATGGCGACGTTTAACGGGTTAATAAATGGCATTAAGAAACAAAACGAATTCTGTGTTTGTTTGTGAGTGTTCATTTTTAACCCCATCGAAAAAAGAGGGGTGTTATAAGTTTGACGCCGATGTCTATATGTCTGTGAGATCGTAGCTCTCGAACGGGTGGACCGATTTATGCCTTTTACGTGCAAGCAAGTTTCCTTCTGATGGTTCTTAGCTATACTTGGTAAAAATCGATTCAGAAGTTTGAAGAGTATCAGCTGATTTTCGTCATAAAATGGTCGCATGATTTTTACGTAGTTTTTTTTGAACCCCCGACGCAAAAAGAGGGGTATTATAAGTTTGACGCCATGTCGGTCTGTCTGTGCCATCGTAGCTCTCGAAAGGATGGACCGATTTTGTTGCTTAAAAAAAAGTGAAAGCAAATTTCCTTGCGGTGTTTCTTAGCTATATTTGGTAAAAATAGATTCAGCAGTTTGTTGGGTAGTGGGCTTTTTAAATTGTTATACACTTGTAATCAAAATATATGACCAAAAAATATGAACTAATATTAAAAGAAAACCATAACATTTAAAACAGGTTAATTTTTACTAACATAATAATAAGTCTTTTACTTAAATAATACTGTGTAAATCCGTCTGGAAGACGCGGTGCACTTCCAACACAAGTGTCGAAAGACTACTTTCTGGAAGGCCCCGGCAAAACTCTGTAAAAGCTATTTAAGAAATACACACTTTTTACTTTACTTACTTTTAAAAAAAGGTTCGATTTAAAATCACCCTATGCTCTCAATATGTGTATATTTTTGTACGAAAAATTCATAATGCTGCCTAATTACGCCTCTACTACAAAGAGATAGCTTGCGATTACAAACAACAATAATTCACAAATCATAATTCATTAATTAATCATCTTGTTATCTCCAATTGTTTATCATTCCGGCATCGTTGTATTAATTCACTAGCTGTACAGGTTTCGAAGGATTTGTGCAAGCCAAGCTTGGATATTATGTAAATGGGTAAGTTTGTTTTTAATTATCTTTTAAATCTTTCTGATTTAGTTGTTTTTAATTTGGTTTTAACATAAATATTGGTTTAAGAAGACACTGCATTGAATTTTAAAAATTAAAGTCACTACTACTACTATAGGCTCTGAATTATTTAAATACATTAGGTTTAAAGAATTTATTTAGAAAAAAGAAATTTACATTTCACTGATAATTAGAGAAAAAACAATTTATATTATAGTAGATATCTTACAGCTAGTATTGCAGAGTTGTGCAAACTTATGTCTAAACCAATGGTCTAAACTATTTCTAATTAATAAATAAATTGAAATGTCTTATTTAATTTAGCTCGATCCTTGAACAACTTATTCTTGTTGAAATTTGATATAAATACATAAATATGCTAAGCTAATGTTAGTACGTTAAGACAGGGTTTTTTCTATCACCACCAACTCCGATCAACTTCCCGTTGGGGTAGTGAATACCCCTTGGTCTCCTGCTGAAAGTAAGGGAGTTTGGTCGCGATGGGTGGAAGTGGGTGGTTGTGTCTGGACAAAATGTGAAAAAATAATAATATCTGTCCTTGTCTAACTCATGTGAACTTCACATGAGTGAAGAAGTTCACATGAGAACTTAATGTGAAAGTTCTGAATATTTCTGTAATGATCTAGAAAGATTACATTTGATTACATTAGATTACATTTGCATAAACACATATATTCTGTAAACTTTGCCGGGCGTGTTTTTCTATGCCAATAAAAATGAAATAAATAAAATAGCCTTTATTGCTGAACTAATTATTTGTTACAATTTTCTTAAAAATATGCTTACTTTATACGTTACTTATCTTTTTATATTAAGTATCAGTAACCGGTCGTTCCTACATTTCAGCGTGTCTTTCGACATAGGCCTCCTCTAAGGATTTCCACTCTATTCTATCTTTCGCTATGCGGGTCCATGTTGGACCCGCCACTTGTCTGATGTCGTCCTCCTATGCCAATACGAGTATTGTATATTAAATTTGTGTTGTCTGGGCGGTTTCCGCACTCATCCATATGTTTATTCATTGTACATGAATGGAAGTGTATCTAGCTAGTATATCCAGCCGATCTCCTGACAGTAGTCCCCCTCCCCACTCCCATATTTAGTTATTTAAATAAAGAAAAAAAATTGTACCGAAGTTCAGAGTAGCTTTTCGGCAATAGTAAATTTGTTATTATGTTTGGTACCAAACAAAATGGCGACGGTCCTTTAGTTCGGTCCAGTCAGTCGCGTGTTGTTTAGTAGTCCTTTTCTTAGATCCAGGATGTCAGTTGGCTGAAGGGTATTGGGATTTGGGATATGGTTCGGGTCCAGACACTATTCCCAGAGCCCTTCTTTGCCACTTCATCCGCTGCGTCATTTCCTAGTGAGTCACGTTTTAGTCATGAATCTTTGGTTTTGTATGTACCTACTGCTATGTGCAGTTAAGCCATTTCAATAAAGACAGTGACAATGAAGTTACTGACATGTTCAACTACAAAATATAATGATAAAATAATAATAACAATATGTTAATTCGTAATCAAATTAAATCCGTCGCCATCTTTAGATCAGACAAGTGATTTCCTTGTAAAACACAGCTACTGTATTCGTTATCAAGCATATCGTTTCGTTTAGTTGCGTCATTGAATACCAAAGGGCGTTAGTAATTGTGTTTATCAGATTTCGTGTTTTGTTTTTATACACTATGTCCAATTAGTAATAGGGGTTAATCCACGCCTCCGTGGTTGTGATTTGTAAAGAAAGCCACTTAAACTTTTTTTAAATAATGGCTTTAACCAGTGGTTATCTAGCCAATGACGAGTAAAATTAGGTGAACAAATTTTGAGGTTATAAACTATGCCGAAGCCATTTCTTCAGCTTTCTCAATAAAATGTATAATGTGTACATTTTATCGCTTGTTTTGGATTCTTGACGAGATTTTCAAAGGCCAGCCTCGGTTTCGACATTATTCGAAAGAATCCATATGTCGAATGTACTCGACATGGTAAACTCTTCCGATCGCGTCGAAACCCTTGCAATTTTGCGTAATTAATACTATAACACCGTCCGTGACACTTTTTGCACTATATCACACCATTATAACACAAAAAATACACATAACAGTATTATTAACCAAATAACAAAATTGCAATGAACCACCATTTTTCAAGTTCGCGCCACAAATCCCACATAAACTTACTACTGAGAATGCAAAGATAAGCGTGGGTACACACCTGCCTTTGATGTTATGATCTACCCAGATCATCCGGACTCCGGAAGGCTAGAATGCCATACAAAATGTACTGCCGCCAAAGTTCCCGCCTGACCACCATTAGGGCCAGTTTCGCATACAGTCGTGGCTCGGGTTGCTCCGCCTTGCTAGTTTTTTTTGGGATAGATCATAAAACTATAAAAAAACAAGAAAGCATTGTTGTATTTGTGCAAGTCCCGCAAGTTGGACGCCACAGTGATACATGATAAAATGACCCTAAACTATAACTAATTACTACAATGAACCCTAAAAAGTCATACAAACTCACAAAAACAAGCGTTTTCGTCTCTCCTTGTTGAACAAAAGAAAAGGCGGGTCTAGCTAAGATCGCGACATGCAAGCAACTTGGTTTTGAAACTGATCAGGCGGGAGCTTTGTCGATATTACCTATCGAGACACACCTGTCTATCCGAACCTGAATATATCTGAGAGAGACAGAGAGATTTACCTTAGTACCCCTGCAATTGTGCAAATCGAGAAAGCCGGTGAGTGTGACGCGATCAAACTGCAGTCTTTTCTGGTCTAGGTTTGGTCTAGGTCGTTCAGAACAGCAAAGGTGTGTCCCAAGCTTACTTGTCATGTAGGCTAAGTATTCTCCTAAATTTACGGTTTACGGTTTAAGACATTTATTTCACAAAAAAGAATACAATTCACTTGTATTGTGAAATACAAGATACAGTGGGTATTATAGCAATTATTATTTACTAGTGGGTAGGTTGGATATTAAAATACACCTGTCTCATATATAAAAACAAATCACATGAAAAAATGCTACACTATTACATGTCAAAACAATAGTCGACAGTCATAGAGATTTCATAGACATTAGGTGTGGGTTCACAAGTCAGAAAAATCTTTAGAAATGTGATGTTTCACTACGCGTTTGTATAGAAGAAATGATTTGATTTCCTTTATATCGTTTGGTAATTTGTTGTATAGCTGTGCTCCTTCAAATAGTATGTTTCTCCTTCCGTAGTTGGATTTTAGTTGAAATTTGCTTGCTGTTATTTACGGGCGTAAAATATATTAAATAAAACCACCATTTTTGGGTTCCATGAATGTACTGTAAAAACAAAAGCTAAAACGTATAAAAACAAAAGAATAAAAAGCTTCATAGACAATTATTCTAAGAAGTTCGGCGTCGGCAACACTTGCATTTGCTTCATATTAACGCGACAGAGAATGTATATTTGTCTCATTCTGTCTTATGTCAATTCAATGACGTTAGAAAGGTGAAAATATAGTTAGTTGGATCCTGAATCACATAATCTATCTATTATGCTAGTTAATACATAATTATTATTATCTTATTCGATTTTGCACGTCAAAATTAAACGTCATTTCATTGTCGCCAACTTTAGTTTGTCGCCAAATTCACAAGCGTTGTTCCCACGTTGTTCCTCGGCGACGCAAACTGACACGTTTGTCTGATTTCTGTTTTATCTACCGCTGCGATATTGCAAAATGTCAAGAAGTTAGAAAGTTTTAAAATATATCGCATTTTCTCTCTCAAAAGAAGTAAAGTTTTACCGACAGGACGGAAACCTTATCTTAATTATTAAATAAATCCAGTATTTAATAGAAGAATCAATAATAATCAGTTAATCCTAGTTAATCTAGTATACCCATTGATAAACATAAATATTGGGTCTTTCCCAATCTTTTAAAGCCTAATAAACTGCGGCAAAGTTTCATTGAATGCATTGATTGTTCATCCAAAATAGACTCATCACCTCATTGCCTTATCCATATAATATAAAACTAGAAACATTACGATATCAAACTAAAATTAATGAGAAAACATATTGTATAAGAAAACTAAAATGGTGTTGGGCAGAAGTAACAACGGAAAATGGGCAGAAGATGTAACCGGATGGTCATCATCATCATGTACAGGTTGCGGTAGTCCACTGCTCCTCGCTAACATCGTCTTCTCCCAGAGTGCGACACTCGATTCGGTCCTCTTCTCTCCGCATTCATTCACGTCCGGCTACCACATAAGTCGTCTTTCCACCTAGCCGGGGGACGTCCTACACAATCTTTGCCTAGGCGTGGTCTCCACTCGAGAACTCGTCTGCTCCAGCGACTGTCGGTCCTTCGTCAAATATGACCGGCCCACTGCCACTTCAGCTTGCTAATACGGTGAGCTATGTCGGTCACTTTGGTTCTCTGACGGATCACTTCGTTCCGAATGCGGTCCATCAGAGAAACTCCGAGCATAGCCCGAACCGTAGCCGAATGGTATACAAGACAAAATTAAAGAAAGAAAGACAGCGTCTACGATGGAAGGACATTCAGAAAATAGCTGGTGTTACTTGCAGAAGAATGACCCATGATTGGAAAGCGTGGCGAGCTATTTGGGAAGGCTTATATGGGTTATTTTATTCGTTTGGTAGTGTTGACATATTTTCATCAAGTTGCTGAAAGTTATGTTTAGTAAATTAGCTATTATATAGCATATCATATTTTGTAGTAGTTAAGTATTAAAGTTTCGTATGTTTACATCCCTTGCATAGCTAAAATATATTATTGTTAGTAATTTATAAAGCACACGCTCTGAGTGGAGAAGGCGCTCTTCAGCATACCCGGTTAAAAAGAAGTGACATACCGACCATATGTAAAAGATTTGAAATAAAGAGAGTCGTGTGAAAAGAACATTCATACAAGTATGGCTCTTGAGGAAAACATATACTGAGTAATCAAACAAGATGGGGTTTATTGTTAGAAAACAAATTGCCATGAAGCAGAAACAAAAAAAGTAATCTATTAAAAAAACGATTTGTTAATCTTCCACTTCTGCATAGAAAATGTGAATTTTATGTATTTTTTTTGTTCATTAATAAATGAAGCGATGACTATTCCCAAATGTAATAAAATAACAACAATACACAGAGTAGCATTTTGTTGGGTTATTTTTTATTGATATCGACCACGGCATTCAATCGCAAGTGTAGATCTTAATTCTGATTTATTGCACAAAATTCAATTACAGCAATTAATTATCTTTAGGTATTGTCTGATTTTTCACATCAATTAAGATATCTTGTCGTTTTGCATATTTTTCGCGAATTGTTCCTTGGAATTTTCGGAGAAAAGCCAAGATTAAATCTTTATGCGCCCTGACGGCGAAAAACTATATTTAGCCCTCGACATAGCTGGCATGGACTTCATAAATTATGCCACTTTGTGGCTGGCACTGTTTATTACAATACTAGCGTCCCGCCCCGGCTTCGCACCGGTGGACATTTATTTTGGCATAAACCTAAAAAGAGTAAATGTAATCATTCTAGATCATTACAGAAATTTTCAGAACTTTCCATAAGTTCTCATACGAACATCTTCACTCTTGTGAAGTTCACATGAGTTAGACAAGTACAGATATATATTTTTCACATTTTTGTCGCCCACAACCACCCACTTTCACCCATCGCGACCAAACTCCCTTACTTTCAGCAGGAGACCAAGGGGTATTCACTACAACAACGGGAAGTTGATCGGAGTTGGTGGTGATAGAGAAAACCCTGTCTTAACGTACTAGCATTAACTTTATATATAAGATTAGCGAAGAAAAACGTTTCTTACAAGGAGATTTTGGAATGGTTTAAAATGATAGCTCTGGAAGAACGTATATTATACTTACCTGATCTAATTTTCACATATAAGACCATAAGAGGCTTAACCGTTTGCAATTATTGTCCAAGTTCTCATTTAGCGCCCCTGTCAGGTATCCCACAAACCATCAGAAAAACCACTCTTCTTGTTATCGTGTAGGTTGTAAGATCTATGACCGACCTCACTCACCCTAGTGTCAGAGTTGTTGATCCGCCACAGTCCTCTGACATGTCTCATGCAGCTACTACCTGTCGTAGATAGTAACCGGGACCTCACACACCCTAGTGTCAGAGTCGTTGATCCGCCATAGTCCTCTGACATGTCTCATGCAGCTACTACCTATCGTAGATAGTAACCGGGACCTCACACACCCTAGTGTCAGAGTCGTTGATCCGCCATAGTCCTCTGACATGTCTCATGCAGCTACTACCTGTCGTAGATAGTAACCGGGACCTCACACACCCTAGTGTCAGAGTTGTTGATCCGCCATAGTCCTCTGACATGTCTCATGCAGCTACTACCTGTCGTAGATAGTAACCGGGACCTCACACACCCTAGTGTCAGAGTCGTTGATCCGCCATAGTCCTCTGACATGTCTCATGCAGCTACTACCTATCGTAGATAGTAACCGGGACCTCACACACCCTAGTGTCAGAGTCGTTGATCCGCCATAGTCCTCTGACATGTCTCATGCAGCTACTACCTGTCGTAGATAGTAACCGGGACCTCACACACCCTAGTGTCAGAGTCGTTGATCCGCCATAGTCCTCTGACATGTCTCATGCAGCTACTACCTGTCGTAGATAGTAACTGGTAACAACGGTTTAGCGTTCCTTTCGAAGCACAGAATCATCTTACTTTACAATCAGGTGATTCAGCCTGCAATGTCCTAACAAAGCTGGGGCGAGTCTCACAAAGTGATATTTGACAAAGTCCCCTCTGGAAATCGAACCCGGGACCTTCGTGTGTCTAACGCCCAGACAACTGCGACATGGAGGCGTAGGAATGTCATATTTTCCCATACATTCACACCACATGGAAGAGGCAGAAAGACTGAATTATTGATTGGTAAAGAGATAGTTGCAACTAGTTGATAATAAAATAAATAAATGTTGTACATTTGCAGCTATACAAGCAACTATATTCCTTCTTATACTAAGCTATGCTGCGGCGGACCTCCTCCCGAACGGTTGTCCCGCAGACTTCAGCGTACATCGCTTACTGCCGCATGAGACTGATTGCTCTAAGTTCTACTACTGCGTCAATGGAGAGCTAGAGCTACGGACTTGCTCATCTGGGCTGTATTTCGATGTTGAGACTCAGGTACATACATAATTTGCAAATATATAAAAATAGTAAAATTTTCCGAAGATAGACATCCTAGGTCTTACAGTGAATTAAAATCGTGAATTGGTACACGGAAAGCTTGTTAGCGATCGATAAGATGAAATAGCTCGTCATGAAATTTCGCACTTGTTCTGAATCTCATCTGATCATTGGCGACAAAATAGGGACCTTGCGAGTGTCAAAATATGCGTCATATACTACCGTATTTTTATATTGACTTAGAAGTTTTTTTTCACTGGTCCCATGGATTGCAGAGCTGATTTGACATTCATAATTTCAACTGGACACATACACACATTCTCGTGAAAAAGAATATTGACAGACAGACAGACGAACAAGTGAGGTTTTTTTGAGGTAAGGAACCCTAAAAATAAGTAAAATATACAGATACCAACCAATGAACTTATTAATCTATTTTGACCTTTACTACGGAAGAGACATACAAGAATTTTAATATTAAAAAAAATAATGAACTTCACCAATGCCTTCCAGGTTTGTAATTGGCCAGATCTAGTCACCTGCAACATCTCAACAACAGAACCAGAAACAACAACCTCGGAAGTCACAACAACAACCTCAGAAGCATCAACAACAACCTCAGAAGCAACAACAACAACCTCGGAAGCATCAACAACATCCATTGACAATTCAGAATGGCTACCCAACGGCTGTCCCGCAGACATCCACATACATTGGTTATTACCCCACGAATATAATTGCTCTCTGTTTTACCAATGTAATTTTGGTGAACGAGTTTTAAAGCAGTGCCCTGGGATAACGCATTTCGATTTCGAACTCCAGGTGCGTTCCTATTATATATATTTACTTAGCTGTTTTATGTGTAGGAATGTTTATTTTTAATTAAACAGATCAGATCACTTTCAAATCTCAATCTCTGATCTAAAGCGAATAAATACATAAACAATACATAATCAAATAACTAAAATGAACAATGTACATTTCAGGTTTGTGACTGGCCAGAAAATGTTAATTGCGTCACGGAATTACCAACAACTGAAGAATCACTAACCACAGAAGAAACAAAAAGTTCCCCAGAGATAGCAACTACTGAGGCACCTACCGCAGCCACTGAGGCACCCACATCAACCACTGAGGCACCTACAACAACTACTGAGACACCCACTACTACTCCTGCGGCGACGACTACAGAGGAGCCCACTACTACTCCAGAGACGACTACAGAGGAGCCCACTACTACTCCAGAGACAACGACTACAGAGGAGCTCACTACTACTCCAGAGACGACGACTACAGAGGAGCCCACTACTACTCCAGAGACGACGACTACAGAGGAGTCCACTACTACTCCAGAGACAACGACTACAGAGGAGCCCACTACTACTCCAGAGACAACGACTACAGAGGAGCCCACTACTACTCCAGAGACGACGACTACAGAGGAACCCACTACTACTCCAGAGACGACTACTACAGAGGAGCCCACTACTACTCCACAGACAACGACTACAGAGGAGCCCACTACTACTTCAGAGACGACTACAGAGGAGCCCACTACTACTCCAGAGACGACTACAGAAGAGCCCACTACTACACCAGAGACAACGACTACAGAGGAGCTCACTACTACTCCAGAGACGACGACTACAGAGGAGCCCACTACTACTCCAGAGACGACGACTACAGAGGAGTCCACTACTACTCCAGAGACGACGACTACAGAGGAGCCCACTACTACTCCAGAGACGACGACTACAGAGGAGCCCACTACTACTCCAGAGACGACGACTACAGAGGAGCCCACTACTACTCCAGAGACGACGACTACAGAGGAACCGACTACTACTCCAGAGACAACGACTACAGAGGAGCCCACTACTACTCCAGAGACAACGACTACAGAGGAACCGACTACTATTCCTGAACCCACAGTAGAACAGACAACTTCTCCAGAGACCATAGTAACCGTTCCAATAACATTTACTGAGCCTAGTACAACTGAAGATCTTACAACTATTCCAGTACCAACATCTGAAGACTCTAGTACATCCGAAGAACTAAGTACAATAGAAACTGATACTACTGTAGAAGGAGAAACAACAGAAGAACCAGTGACAGAAACAATCACAGAAGAAACAGAAACGACAACAGAAGCCGAATCAGAGTTATGCCCTCCTGGAATCATTGGGTTTATTCCACATCCAGATAGATGTGATTCTTACTTCTTGTGTTCCGGAGGCATGGCTATACAATTTTACTGTGCACAAGGATTTGAATTTGACCCTAATTCACAAGTATGTTTTACTTTGAGCTGGTTTAAATAATTTTAGTTTAAAAATACTTTTGAATTTAAGATACAAATATGCGCTCCTTTTGTTACAGCAATGTATAAAAATAGCTGAAGGAGGTTGTTCACTTGGAACATCTACTAGTCCCCCTGTCACAGAGGAGGATACGGGAGTTACTACAGATGAAATAAAATACACTACAGGATCAGATGAACCCATTGAAGCTTCTGAAGCATCTACTTTAGCTCCAATCACTTCAGATTCAACAACTGAAGCTGATAATGATGTTGAGATTGAATCAACATCTGAGGTGTTTACTGAAACAACTTCTGAGGTTACTGAAATAACTACAGAAAAAACAGACTCTACTTCTAAAGCTACAGAATTCACATGGGAAGCAACAGATGATAACACTGAGTTACCAATAATTACATCTGAAGCTACAGAAAGTACATATCAAGATACAGAAATCACATCACTAACAACAACAAGCAGTACTTTTGAGGTAACAGAAAATACACCTGAATCAACAAAAATCACATCTGAAGCGACAGATACATCTTATGAAACAGAGATTGTTACAGAAGCAACAGAAATCACATCAGAAGCAACTGCAATTGATTCTGAAGTAACAGATATCACACCTGAAGAACTAGAATTAACTTCTTCAGCAACAGAAATCACAACTGAAAATTCAGAAGTAACACAAACTAAAGTAACAGATACGGAAGCTACAGTAGCAACGGAAACAACGACGGAGGCTCTTGTAGAGATATGTCCTCCTGGGTTCTTTGGATTTGTACCACATCCAGAAAGATGCGATGCTTACTTCATGTGTTCTGCAGGCATTTCTGTGCCATTGTTCTGCTCACAAGGATTCGAGTTTGACCCTGATTCAGCGGTACGTTTATTGTATTTGAGGGATATCATAGTTTTAATATTTTTAAAGTTTAATGTTGACCCATACTAAAAACGATATATAATATAATATAAAAATAAGTTACAATGTCAATGCTCCCAAATAAAACAATGTAAACTACAGATAGACCGATGTTTGCATTTACGCGATTGTCAGAATACAAAATGTAAACTTATTGAATATTCACTGATACGAAGCGATTTTCCACATACAGAACACGCAGAGGATCAAACTAGTTTGATCGGGTTAACGAATAAGGGCCGGTTCTTACAAGTTGGTAAATCAGTCCGATCCGTCAATCTTTAGTTTTTACGCAGTCGTTAGGAACCAAGGTTAATCTATGGAGTACCCACCAATACTGCATGGCACTCCGCCAGTAGCTCTATATGTATGTGGATGATTGCGTTTTTCTTCCTGTTAAAGTTTAGGTCTGTATGATTAGTATGTGTAATTTTCATTTTTACAGCAATGTGTGACGATAGCAGAAGGAGGCTGTACCTTAGGATCAACTACTAGCTCTACGGTTACAGATCACGATGATGTTACTACAGAAGCAGTAGAAAACACGACAGAAGAAGAAGAACCTAATGAAAGCGAGACTTCAGCGACAGAATCATCCACTGTAGTTCCAGATACCTCAGACACAACCAGTGAAGCAGAAAATGGAATTACTGAGGTTGAATCAATATCTACAGAAAAAACAGGTACTACCGCTGAATCAACTCCAGAAGCATCCGAATCTTCTTCAGAACCAACTGAAATTACTTCGGATATGTCTGATATCACAGATGCACCTGCAGAAGTAACGGAAAACTCTTCTGAAGCTATAGATGTAACATCTGAGTCTACCGAAAGGACAGACACCACTGATGTAGAGTTGGAGATCACACCGGAAGCAATACAGATCACAACTGAAGCTACAGAAATAACAGAAGCTCCAGTCACAGATGTAGCTACGGAAGCTACTGAAGAAACGGCAACGGAAGCCGTAGTAGAGATATGCCCGCCTGGGTTCTTTGGATTTGTTCCACATCCAGTGAGATGTGATGCTTACTTCATGTGTTCTGGAGGCATTTCTGTGCCATTGTTCTGTTCACAAGGTTTTGAATTTGACCCCGAATCAGCGGTACGTATATCAAATAATAATAATAAACATTGTTGTTTTTCATATATAAAGCTTTGAGGTACATTTTATGTGAAAGAAATTATTTCTTTGCATAGACACATAGCTAATTAACTGTTACATATACCTATCGTGCATATAGGCGCACTAAAATTATATAACTAAGGTACTGGTATAACATTTACACGGAAAAATTAAGGAATTTTCAGTAATATATATTACACATAAATTTATCATATACGAGTACTACCTATGTATATTTTCACAACGAAAGAAGCATAGATGTGCATAAGATTCGAATTAGTAATTTTTCGCCGATTCGTACGAGTTGACAAATAAGTCCAAACTGATCTTATCTTTGCTTTTTACGCAGTCGTTACATGTCTAGCGCTTAACTGAGTCGGTTCCTGCGGTATGGTAGCGGCAGGGGGGTGTTTACGGAATGTAAAACGACACAATTATGCATAATCTGTCTTCTTTCCACCAATACCATAACATATGCCAGTGATACCATAATATTATATTAGGCTGATTACTCTTTTTCTACCGGTATACCTATTGAAGTTTAGTTGTGTATAATTTTCATTTTTACAGCAATGTGTGACGATATCAGAAGGCGGCTGTACCTTAGGATTTACAGATCGCGATGAAGTAACTACAGAATCTGTAGAAAACACGACAGAAGAAGAAGAAGCTAATGAAAGCGAGACCCCAGTGACAGAATCATCCACAGTAGTTCCAGATACCTCAGACACAACCAGTGAAGCAGAAAATGAAATCACTGAGACTCTATCAACATCTACAGAAACGTCAGGTGCTGGAGTTGAATCAACTTCGGAACCATTCGAAACCTCTTCTGAACCAAACAAAATTACTGAAATCACTTCTGAAGTGACAGAAATTTCACCTGAGACAACGGAAGCTACAATTGAAGCCACTGAAAATACTTCTGATGCAATAGGAACCACAACAGAAGATACAGATATTTCGTCTACAGTAACAGACATTAAAACTGATGCTACAGAAATAACACAAACTCCAATCACAGATATTGCTTCAGAAGCAACGGAAACAACAACACAGGCTGTTGTAGAGTTATGTCCGCCTGGGTTCTTTGGATTTGTCCCACATCCTGAGAGATGCGATGCTTACTTCATGTGTTCAGGAGGCATTTCTGTGCCATTATTCTGTTCACAAGGATTCGAGTTTGACCCTGAGTCAGCAGTAAGTGTAAACCTTTTTTGTATCATAGTTATTGTTTAAGTAGTATCGCAGTTGTATCTGTGAAATATCAATGTTAAAATGTGTCAATTGTGTTTTTGTGTTGTGTTGTGTTTGTCTGAGTCAAATAAATATTTTTCTGTTTCTGTTTCAATATAGCCTTCTCTAGGACTCTTTATTTTAAAACGGACTTGTCTCGCCTTTACTGTTTTTTAAGGTGTCATTTTGAAATTTGATTTTGTTGAATTTTTTATTTTTACAGCAATGTCTGATAATAGAAGAAGGAGGATGTACGCTAGGACCATCTACTAGCTCACCTGATTCTGAGGGTACTACAGAAGCAGAAGATACTACTGAGAGCGTGACTGAAGTTCCTGAGTTCTCAGCTACAACCAGTGAAGCAGCTACTGAAAATCATGGGACTTCGGAAGGATTCGAAACCTCTTCCGAACCAACTGAAGTCGCTTTAGAAGTAACTGAAAGTATTTCCGATGCGACGAACAACCCTGTTGAAGTTTCATCTGAAGCAACTGAAAGAACTTCTGAAGTAACAGATAACACTGATGAAGAGTTGGAAACTACTACCAAAGCCATAGAGACCACAACTGAATCTATAGAAATAACACAAACGCCAGTCACAGATATTGCTACGGAAGCTACTGAAGCAACGGAAACAACGACGGAGGTCGTTGTAGAGTTATGTCCTCCTGGATTCTTTGGATTTGTACCACATCCTGAGAGATGCGATGCTTACTTCATGTGTTCTGGAGGCATTTCTGTGCCATTGTTCTGCTCACAAGGATTCGAGTTTGACCCAGATTCAGCGGTACGTATATTTTTGTATTAGATTGCTTTTCTTATAATGGTTACATAAAAAAACTTTATGAGCGTTAGTTAAACGGTGTGAATCGTTTTTGGACTCTCAATTTGGAGGTTCCAGATTCGATTCTCAGTGGTACTCGGTAGGACATTTTCTATGGACATAGTTGGTTGCAGCAACTATGTTACTATAGTCAGTGTTAAAAGCAAGCCAGTACCTTATTAGCCTGAGGATTCTGGGTAAACACACTTTCCATCCGAAGGGCTTATCGTCTCTCACCATCAGATTAGATGAAGATCAAGTGTAAACCCGTTAATCATATTTTTTACGGAAGACACCTAAATTTAAAAGATCTTTTTATTGTAACTGACATCAAAAATCTTGATAGATAAACATAATCAAATCAAAATTTAACGCTGAATTTCCAAATGAATGAAAGTGTTGATACGAAATCTAAAAAAAAACATGCACAAAGCTGACATTTCAATTTTTTAAATTCCAGCAATGTGTGGTAATCGTAGAAGGCGGTTGTACATATTCCAAAGCCACTGTTTCTGACACTGAGGCGTCTTCTACTGATGGTAACTGGAATCTGGGACTCCAAGAAGACGAAGAGAATCCTGGCGAAGACCGTATAGACTACCAAGAAGCAGATAGTGATACGAGCGAAGCAACAAAAATTACGACCGAAGCGACGGAAAATACGAGCGAAGAAACAGGAACTACGACCGAAGCTGCAGAAACAACTACAGAAGCAGTACTTTGCGGGCCGACGGATATTGGCAATGTTCCTCATCCATATTTGTGCGATTCGTTCTATTTGTGCGCTGGTGGCTTGGCTATCCAGTGGTTTTGCAGCGGGGGATTTGAATACGACCCGGTGACTCAGGTTTGTGGAACGATGTATGAAATTGTGCATAAGAACATTCTTAAAGGGCTTAAAAGTTACATAAAAATATAACATTC
The DNA here is from genome assembly GCA_910589575.2 of Carcina quercana. Taxonomy (NCBI): domain Eukaryota; kingdom Metazoa; phylum Arthropoda; class Insecta; order Lepidoptera; family Depressariidae; genus Carcina; species Carcina quercana. The sequence continues at coordinate 1,173,209 of OU342454.1, read as the reverse complement.
AACTTAAAAAGAAATAGGATCTATAAATTTTAAATTTAAAAAACAAAATAAATAAATTACGAAAAAATACTAATTTAGACTTTATAATGAAGCTCACAGCTACGAGTAGCTACTTCAGATGGCATTGACTCTACACATCAGCTGTGTGGACGCGACCGCGAGTTTTAATATTAAATTACTTTTTATGAAACAGTTGAATTTCTTCGTTTTAAGTAACTGTAAGTACCCTCATAATATTCGTCTATTAGTTCGTCCGATATAAGACCGGGAAAAATTCCGTTCCGTTACATTGCTTTGGATAACAGAATGGATATGAGTTTTGTTTTAGGATTGTTTCACCGCGTTGATAAAGTGATGTTTTTGAAAACTTATGTTTGCATGTCAGGCCTGTGAGGTAATTTAGTAATAATACAAGTTTCACAAAAGAACGAATATCTAGAAACAATCACGAAAGTAAATTTGATTTGATTTTATAATTTAAAAGTTTGTGTTTATAATTTTAAAGTGTGTGTTTGTAGCTTGTGCGCACTACTGCAGGGGAGTTTGGTAATACCGTGCAGCATTTTGTATATTCACCACACAGGTCAGTTGATGAAAGAAATAGTTAAGTAATCTTAATTTTCTTTGTTGCAGCAATGCGTGCCAATATCCGATGGCGGCTGTAATGCTGCAAGAGCAATTTAGAACAAACAAACAATGGATTATGAACAACCAGTGATTAGTTAAATGTATGTAGTATTTATTGATCAACTGCGAACACAGACTGCTTTTAGTACAAATTAATTTTAATGAACAGAAATTTATTTTATCATAATCTTGAATTAGATTTAGCTGGCTTTGTTAAGTAAATATAATAATTTTCACAACTGGTAAGAATATTTAACAACAATATTGTCTTATAATTTTAAAAACAACAACACATGTTTTCGAGATTTGTTCCTATGGTTGTGCTGTAAGACCTTGCTTCTGGACAAATATTCGGATTCTAGGTCAACGGGAAGGAAATGCTCTAAAAAAGTTATTTAACCAATTTTAAAGATTTAAAAATGCATGCAGTTTTTTTGATACCTTTTACAGAAATCCATGGTCAGACGTATTGTACGTAAATGACAATTGTTAATTCACTTTGTTGAGTTGTGCGTTACTAAAATTGAACTCCTGGCATTGTAATTTAATGCTATTTAAAGATATTATTGTACAAAAGATATTATTGTACATTGTATCTTACTGTAAAAGATTATTATTTAAAATATTGTTTCGCCTTCTTGACACGTCTATTTACACTTTTATGTATATAATATTTACACCAACAGTCGTAAATATTCTGATCTATCTATGAAGAGATAGTGGATTTTTTTAGCTTCGTTACTTAGAGTCGCTTATTTTATTTGAGCTATTTTGGGTAGGTTTATCAATTGGTAACTCTGTATCATTAAGTTTCATTTATTTATTTTTATTTCGTCACAAAACTTTTTCTATAAATGTGTTAAATTATCAGTTATCGCTAACTATTACTGTTTACAAGTATACTTTGTTTTTGAGAGTTCAACTATTATCTAGGATTAACTGACAGCTTTTCTTTTAATTTATCTATGTAGGTTTATCTTTTTTAAGCAATATTTGTTAGTAATATTGTTATTATTAAAGGTAGTCTGTTGCGATTTCAATTTAGAAACAATTTAGTTATAGTGAAGTTGAAATTACAGATAAATCTCTGACAAGCTTTATCTACTTATTTTTAAACCTTTATTTTAAGATTACTACGGGTATAAAATATAATGTGAATAAATATATTTTTATGATCGAAAAACTTTATTCCAAACGTTTTCCCTTAAAATTTGATACCTGTATGAAATATTTATGTATCTTTAATATTTTTTATATTTTCTACTCTTTTCAATATTTCACCGAATTTCTTTTTGAGTTTCCCTATATCAATATCTTTTCTAAGTTTACTATCATCAGACCAGAGTTTTATATTGTATTGGTAATACAATAAGTTTTTAATTTCCCACAGCATACGACCAAAATTCTCCTTTATTTTTTCTATTTTTCTATTAATTTTGTAGTGATTTTGTAATTCTTTAGCTTCTAAGTTTAAATAATTCTTTCTTGCATTTATATCTGACAAATAATATCCCAAAAAATTAGTTCCGCGGTGAATGTGCCTAAGTCGAATATCACCTTCTTCATCATCAATAGCCGTATGATTGTTTTGTTTTATATTTTTTTCATCGTCCTTGTTTCTTCCCTGTTCGTTTTCTTTTGCTTTAATGTCTCTTGTCTTAGCATTTGCTTGTAGTATTTGATGTTTTGCCGTTCTCTTCCTTCTTGCTAAGTTTTCAGAATAGAGATTAAGATTTGGATTTGCAAAAATATGTTTTATATGTTCGGCTGTACCATTTTTAAGTGAAACACCTAAACTATTTTCTATTATCTCGAATATTTTTTCTTTGTCTTCTATGACGTTACGTTTTTCTCTATCATCGTCAAAAATAATGTCTTTTGAATACAAATATTGCTGCGGCTCACTTCTCAATGGTATTTTTATTGAATTAATTAGTTGTTCTAGATTATTTTCCTTTTCAAGGTTATTTTCTAACAGGTGTTCCTCTTTCGGATGAAATATTAAGTTGAATAAATCATAACCGCCATTATCTGTTTCTCTATCACTATTATTATCATCAATATTGTTATTAATTTTAATTTTATTTATATCCATTACTTTATTCTCCCTTTCAATCTTGTTTAGTTGAACTGCCATGAATTTATCAACGGAATCCAGCCACTTTACATATCCTTTATAAGAATCGTGTTTGTTTTCATATTGAACCTGGACATTTTCGCCGTATTCAGGAATTTTCAACCACGACAAAGGCTTCAATGTTAAATCATTTAACATTCCTAGTGATTTCTTTAAATCAAAAGGTTTTGGTTTTCCAGTAATATCAGTATACACATCTAAAATATAATTGAAAAGCTGTTGCTGAAATTCAATTACTGAAAATAAATGTTTCAAACTCGCGTCTGGGTTTATATCAATTTCGTCTAATGACCGTTTCTTCCTGAACAAAGCAACTGTTTCTTTATCTTCCATTGCATTAACTATAACACTCAAGAATTTCTTAAAGTTAGAAAAATTCTGAAAAAGCTCGTTCATTATTAGTTTGACGATTTGACAAATTTTCGTGATAGCATTTTTTAATGTTGCAATCGCTTTCGATGGCAATTTCTTTATTGCGTTCAAAATGATGTTGAATAGTTTTATGAGCTGTTTTAAAACGTCAGTTTTTATTCCATTATGGAATGTATTGTCCACTGGTTCCTTTTCAGTTTTTGTTTTATCTACATCTTCCTTAGGAGCGGCAGATATCAACGTCACCGCTGCGAAGAATAGTATCAGAGCTGTAAAAACAAATCAAACATCATTAGCAGTGGGCAAACGTTCTACTCCATGGTATGCCACATTGACCGGTCCCAAGATGCATCCAGCAACTCCTCGTGACCTTTACCAGGTCGTCGGTCCATCTGGAAGGGGTACGTGGTCGCTACTTCAGAACTTTTATCCCCATCGGTGGTTCGTTCTTCGAGCAATGTGGCCTGCCCATTGACACTTCCGTTCACTCGCTTCACTTCATTCCGGACATCATGTAGGGAAATCCTGAGCACTTTTAATGAGTACGTGTTGCCAGTGATGAAATACGGAACCGAAACCGAACTGAATTTTGATCTTTGAAAATTTATTGGTTTTATTGGAGACCCGCTCAATCCCAAAAGAAAAAAAAAGGTGAGTGTAAAGTGTACCTTATCGCACTAGATTGGCATAGTTGACAAGGGGCTTTGTAATGTATGAGGGGGTGTGCACTAGGCCTTCATGTAAGTAGTACCACCCAAGTAAAGGTAGCTTCTCATGGCGTGAGATATCACAAGTCGTGCCGCGCCAGCTCGCGCCTGCGCGCCGTGTGAAGGTAATGGGTTCGAGGAGACGCGGGCGAGCAAGCGCGTGCGATCCAATCGAAGTCGGTAACTTCAAAGGCGCGGTCCGGCGCGGCGTGGCGACTCGAGCGCGCGCGGGATGGCGCATGCTCGCTCGTACAAATCGGTTTGGCTTGGCGCGACTTGTGATATCTCACGCCGTGAAAAGCTACCTTTAGTAACAATAAGGCCGATATATGCGTGCGTATACAGAAACTTCACACTAATACGGCGCTGGCTTTACTACTTTTTATACCGGAACACAGCAGGGGCTCTATTTTTGATTCGCTTTACGCGCCACGAGCACTCGATGTCTACTGATTTTCGTTTGACTTACGAAATTTGTTATTTTTGAATCGCTCTTCTGCAACGAGTGGTCGGGATCACTCTCTAGGAGCATTTAATCACTACGTTTCCACTCTTTGCGGAGGCGAGCGATAGACTAAACGCCATCGTCGAACACTGACATTACCACTTATTGACATTGACAGTAGGAACTGTTCTATGAACTTTGCATTCCATTTTCCTTGAATGAACTACCGGTTTTATTTTTTGGCGTAAAACGGATAAAATTAAACATTTTAAGTTATATTAGCAACACCTGAGGCAAATGATTCAAAAATACGGTCAAACCTGTTTTCATACGACTTGTAGTCGATCGTGACTTAAGGCGTGTGCGACGAAGCTATGTCATACGAGAGAATCAAAAATAGAGCCCCGGTGCTGTTTCGCAATATACTTATGTAGGTGACATGTTGATCTAACCACATATGCCGGTCGGATGTTCAGTACAATTATTGCTTCAGTTCGGTATTCAAATGACACGTTCCGCGAATGTATGGCCTGGTCTTGTTCACTTATAATTTTAAAAGGACATCAAATCAAAGTGATTTAGTTACCATTTTCAACCGACTTCAAAAAGGAGGAGGTTCTCAATTAAACGCGTATGTTTTGTTTGTGTGTTCGTTAGGCGATAAATCCGCCAATAATGAACCGGTTTTGATAATTCTTTTGTTTGTTTGTTTGTTAGCGCATACTTCAGAGGTGGTCCCATATAAATTTTATCGAAATTGCTTTATCGCTCTTTGAGAAAATCAACAAAAACCAAATTTTAAGGCGTTTTATATTTTTTTTAACAAATAAACTAGACCAAAATAATTAACGCGTTCAAAAAGAACTAAAAACTGACTTTACCTGCCTTAAAAATGTAGGGTATACATTTTTAGGTACAATTATCTGGGTACATATTTGTTTTTGTTCTTTATTTTCTCAAAAATCGCTTAATCAATTTTGATAAAAGTTATATGGGACCACCTCTGAAGTATGTTCTACCAAACAAAAAAAGAATCACCAAAATTGATTCACAGTTGGCGGAATTATCGCGTAACATACATACAAAAAAAATATACAGGCGAATTGAGAACCTCATTTGAAGTTAGAAAAATTAAAGTATAGAAGATAAAAACCCAACTTACTAAGTTTTTTCATTTCTGTAATCTAACTAAATCTCAGCTTTGTATGATCGCGACTAATTCCAATTAATTCTAGTTTAATAAAACATACCGAATGCCGTAAATAATGCACAAAAGAAAAAAGAACGACAATTATATTACAACTAGCTTCTGCGTGCGACTTTGTTCGCGTGGAATCCGTTTGCAGAGCCTTCTTTGCCCGTTAGAGATCCCCGGAGCTAAGACGAGGCCCCCTATGAATGTAATTACCCGACTATAGCAAAGTAAAGGGAGGGCTATGATTTTAGCAACCTTTGTATGTATGTTCATTATGTTCCCTCATATTTCCTAAATTACGCATCGTATTTTACAAACGAGGTGTCATTCGAAGCGTCGTGTTTGTCCGCGGGTTATAAGCTATATGACGTCACATCAAATTCAAACTAGCGGCTTGTAGGAGACATACAGTGCTCCCCAAAAATAAAAGTTAAAGCTGAAATCGTGTGTGGTATTGAAAGATATTGATGAGTTCATTCCGAAAATATATAGGGTACATAGAAAAATACTCCTAATCCATATAAAACACAATCAATTTTTTGTAGTAACTTCGATTTTTAGTTTTTTAAATGTTATTTTTGTTTGTATTTCTTGAAGATTGTAAAATATGCACATTCTTGCTATGTCATTCATTTAAAATGATTTATAATGATTTGGAAAAAGATCAGTTTTCGACTGTAGCGTTTAAAATATTATCAACTAAATTTAAAACGCTTTATAAATATAAATCTAGCAACTCAATTATAACTTCTAACTGTTGCATCATTTGAAATTTTGCGATTGTCGGATGACAATAGAGTATAATATGTCAAAATAGAGCAGATCTGACGCTGGAGTGAGGAAGTGGATAGAAGAACTCTTCAAAAGGCCCCTCGAATTCAGCCTCATCTCAATACTGTATGTATAGAATACCAGGTGGACATAAGTGCAAGGGAGCGTGCAGTAGCGTTTCTTTTGCACACATTCTCGACCGGGACAAAAAGTAACATTTTCCAGCCCTTCAACTATCCCTATATAAAAATTAAGTTATTCTGACTTTCCGTTACAACGTAAAAGATAGACAAACAAACTCGCTTTCGCATTTATATCATTAAAAACGCGTTCAAAACTAGAAACCGACTTCAACTGCCCTAAAAGTCTACTTTTATTAAGGCAATGCTTGTAAGTCAGTTGTCTAATATACACTTAACATTACCTGTCTCAAAAACTACTGAACCGATTTTGATGCAACTTGCAGTCTTCGCTAAATTGAACAATATCTAGTTCAACAATTTTTTTATATTTAAATTGAACTTGTAGTTCCGGAGATATGTGAGGACAAATATACATACCCACAATTTTTAAATTTGTCACACTTGTTTAGAAGCTGATGTAGACTAACATATACGAAAACTGGGCAGTTCTGGAAATATTACATACATATAGGTCAAATTGATAACCTCCTTTTTTGAAGTCGGTTAAAAAGTATGAATTGGTGCTATGTCGATAATACACCTTTTTATGTGCACAAAGAAATTATAATAAAAAACATTAGAGCGATGTAAACATTTTTAATATTATTAATTACACATATGTAGATATCACTGATAATTTCCTCTGGGTTGACGACTATCTGCAACGTAGAATTCTGAAAAAAGAAAAAGGCATCATAATCGTCAAAATATGTCTACTGTTGGACATAAGCCTCTCTCATAGATAACCACTTACGAATGTCAATCAGTGGATTCACCATATTCACTACGCTTGGCAGGCGCATTGGTGATCGCTGTGTAATGTCGTTGCTGTACAGATGCCGCCAGCTTCCTGAATATGTTTCCCTTAGTCACCTTTTACGGTCCACATGACATTGGGTGATCCTATGCTCCATACCGCACAGCATTGGCGTATCAATTGGCCTATCCTTAAATTTAAGAATACTTGTAGCAATACATCCTGGTCTGGGCACCAAAAAATTCGAGGGCATAATCAACCGCCCCACTAAAACCTTTATTAGCTAAAGGTCATTAAAAAATGTTGTCTCTACACCATGAATGGGTGTAAAATAAAAACAGTTTTAGTAATTAACCGCCTCCGTGGTCTAATGGTTACTCGCTTGGACTAAAAATCCAGATTAAATTCCTAAAAAATATACTCATTGGTCGTCGGTTTCGTTGGTGGTACGGCATTTTCTATGCCCACCTGGATAGCTACCACAAAATTACCTAAATCTGCCACCAAACAGCGCTGTTGTGGTCCGGTATGAAAGGCCAGAACCAACACTTGAGACTTCTTGGTCCAACGGCCATACCATCAATAACCATCAGGTGAGACATAAAGAAATTTTTGAAACATAATAAAAAAAGCATACCCTCTTCGAAATGAACAAAACTGTGTATCGCCCGGTGCAGTTCTCAAGGACCTCGGAGGTGGTCTAGTAGTAACAGTTTTTATGAACTTGTGAGTCGAAGACGGACAGTCACAGTGAGTGGTTGATGCTGCAGTAGGAATCGTGACAGGAGGCAGTGTACTAGGTTCAGTGGGATGAGGGATAGTTGGTAGAGTTCTACCTGTGAAGTGAGATTTAGTTGTAGTTGAATGCGTGCTGGTCGTTGAAAAGTGCGGTCTAGTTGTTGAAGAATGAGGACTGGTTGTCGTTGAAGAGTGCGGGCTAGAGGTCATTGTCGAATGTGGACTGGTTATCGTTGAAGAGTGCGGACTATTTGTGGTTGATGAATGGGGATTGGTTGTGGTTGAAGAGTGTGGACTCGTGGTTGTTGATGGTTGAGAACTGGTAGCCGCTGAAGAGTTCGGGCTAGAGGTCGTTGATGAATGAGGACTGGTTGTCGTTGAAGAGTGCGGACTAGTTGTGGTTGATGAATGAGGACTAGTTGTCATCGAAGAGTGTGGACTAGTTGTCGTCGAAGAGTGCGGGTTAGAGGTCGTTGACGAATGTGGACTGGTTATCGTTGAAGAGTGAGGACTAGTTGTGGTTGATGAAAGGGGATTGGTTGTGGTTGATGAATGGGGATTGGATGTGGTTGCAGAGTGTGGGCTCCTTGTACTTGATGAATGTGGACTGGTTGTCGTTGATGAGTGCTGGCTTGTTGTAGTTGATGAATGGGGACTGGTTGTGGTTGAAGAGTGTGGGATAGTGGTTGTCGATGGATGTGAAGTGGTTGTCGATAAAGAGTGCGGGCTAGTTGTTGTTGACGAATGGGGACTGGTTGTCGTTGAAGAGTGTGGACTAGTTGTAGTTGATGAATGAGGACTAGTTGTCGTTGAAGAGTGCGGGCTAGAGGTCGTTGATGAATGTGGACTAGTTGTAGTTGATGAATGAGGTATGGGTGTCATGGAAGAGTGTGGACTAGTGGTTGTTGTTGAATAAGGACTGGTTGTCGTTGAAGAGTGTGGACTAATTGTAGTTGATGAATGAGGACTGGTTGTCGCTGAAGAGTGTGGGCTGGTGGTTGTTGATGAATGAGGACTGGTTGTCGTTACAGAGTGCGGACTAGTTGTGGTTGATGAATGTGGACTAGTTGTAGTTGACAAATGAGGTATGGGTGTCGTGGAAGAGTGTGGACTAGTTGTTGTTGATGAATGGGGACTGGTTGTCGTTGAAGAGTGCGGACTAGTTGTGGTTGACGAATGGGGACTGGTTGTCTTTGAAGAGTGCGGACTAGTTGTGCTTGATGAATGAGGACTGGATGTCGTTGAAGAGTGTGGGCTGGTGGTTGTTGATGAATGAGGACTGGTTGTCGTTGAAGAGTGTGGGCTGGTGATTGTTGATGAATGAGGACTAGTTGTCGTTGAAGAGTGTGGGCTGGTGGTTGTTGATGAATGAGGACTGGTTGTCGTTGAAGAGTGTGGGCTGGTGATTGTTGATGAATGAGGACTAGTTGTCGTTGAAGAGTGTGGGCTGGTGGTTGTTGATGAATGAGGACTGGTTGTCGTTGAAGAGTGTGGGCTGGTGATTGTTGATGAATGAGGACTAGTTGTCGTTGAAGAGTGTGGGCTGGTGGTTGTTGATGAATGTGGACTAGTTGCTGTTGATGAATGGGGAATGGTTGTCGTTGAAGAGTGTGGGCTTGTGTTTGTTGATGAATGAGGACTGGTTGTCGTGGAAGATTGCGGGCTTGTTGTAGTTGATGAATGGGGATTGGTTGTGGTTGAAGGGTATGGACTGGTTGTGGTTGATGAATGAGGATTGGTTGTCGTTGAAGAGTGCGGACTAGTTGTGCTTGATGAATGAGGACTGGATGTCGTTGAAGAGTGTGGGCTGGTGGTTGTTGATGAATGAGGACTGGTTGTCGTTGAAGAGTGTGGACTGGTGGTTGTTGATGAATGAGGACTAGTTGTCGTTGAAGAGTGTGGGCTGGTGGTTGTTGATAAATGTGGACTAGTTGCTGTTGATGAATGGGGAATGGTTGTCGTTGAAGAGTGTGGGCTTGTGTTTGTTGATGAATGAGGACTGGTTGTCGTGGAAGATTGCGGGCTTGTTGTAGTTGATGAATGGGGATTGGTTGTGGTTGAAGGGTATGGACTAGTTGTGGTTGATGAATGAGGACTGTGTGTCGTTAAAGAGTGCGGACTAGTTGTGGTTGATGAATGTGGACTAGTTGTAGTTGATGAATGAGGTATGGGTGTCGTGGAAGAGTGTGGACTAGTTGTTGTTGATGAATGGGGACTGGTTGTCGTTGAAGAGTGCGGACTAGTTATGGTTGACGAATGGGGACTGGTTGTCGTTGAAGAGTGCGGGCTAGTTGTTGTTGATGATTGAGCACTGGTTGTTGTTGAAGAGTATGAACTAGTTGTGGTTGATGAATGGGGACTAGTTGTCGTTGAAGAGTGCGGGCTAGAGGTCGTTGATGAATGAGGACTAGTTGTCGTTGAAGAGTGCGGACTAGTTGTGGTTGATGAATGGGGACTGTTTGTGGTTGAAGAGTGTGGACTAAATGTGCTTGATGAATGGGGACTGGTTGTCGTTGAAAAGTGTGGACTAGTTGTAGTTGATGAATGAGGACTGGGTGTCGTTGAAGAGTGTGGGCTGGTGGTTGTTGATGAATGAGGACTGGTTGTCGTTACAGAGTGCGGACTAGTTGTGGTTGATGAATGTGGACTAGTTGTAGTTGATGAATGAGGTATGGGTGTCGTGGAAGAGTGTGGACTAGTTGTTGTTGATGAATGGGGACTGGTTGTCGTTGAAGAGTGCGGACTAGTTGTGGTTGACGAATGGGGACTGGGTGTCGTTGAAGAGTGTGGGCTGGTGGTTGTTGATGAATGAGGACTGGTTGTCGTTACATAGTGCGGACTAGTTGTGGTTGATGAATGGGGACTGGTTGTGGTTGAAGAGTGTGGACTAAATGTGCTTGATGAATGGGGACTGGTTGTCGTTACAGAGTGCGGACTAGTTGTGGTTGATGAATGTGGACTAGTTGTCGTTGAAGAGCTTGGGCCTGTGGTTGTTGATGAATGAAGACTGGTTGTCGTTACAGAGTGCGGACTAGTTGTGGTTGATGAATGTGGACTAGTTGTAGTTGATGAATGAGGTATGGGTGTCGTGGAAGAGTGTGGACTAGTTGTTGTTGATGAATGGGGACTGGTTGTCGTTGAAGAGTGCGGAATAGTTATGGTTGACGAATGGGGACTGGTTGTCGTTGAAGAGTGCGGGCTAGTTGTTGTTGATGATTGAGCACTGGTTGTTGTTGAAGAGTATGAACTAGTTGTGGTTGATGAATGGGGACTAGTTGTCGTTGAAGAGTGCGGGCTAGAGGTCGTTGATGAATGAGGACTAGTTGTCGTTGAAGAGTGCGGACTAGTTGTGGTTGATGAATGGGGACTGGTTGTGGTTGAAGAGTGTGGACTAAATGTGCTTGATGAATGGGGACTGGTTGTCGTTGAAAAGTGTGGGCTGGTGGTTGTTGATGAATGAGGACTGGTTGTCGTTACAGAGTGCGGACTAGTTGTGGTTGATGAATGTGGACTAGTTGTAGTTGATGAATGAGGTATGGGTGTCGTGGAAGAGTGTGGACTAGTTGTTGTTGATGAATGGGGACTGGTTGTCGTTGAAGAGTGCGGACTAGTTGTGGTTGACGAATGGGGACTGGTTGTCGTTGAAGAGTGCGGACTAGTTGTGGTTGACGAATGGGGACTGGTTGTCGTTGAAGAGTGCGGACTAGTTGTGCTTGATGAATGGGGACTGGTTGTCGTTGAAGAGTGTGGGCTGGTGGTTGTTGATGAATGAGGACTGGTTGTCGTCGAAGAGTGTGGACCAGTTGTACTTGACGAATGAGGACTGGTTGTGGTTGAAGAGTGTGGGATAGCGGTTGTTGATGAATGAGAACTGGTTGTCGTTGGCGAGTGTGGGCTCGTTGTACTTGATGAATGTGGACTGATTGTCGTTGAAGAGTGCGGGCTTGTTGTTGTTGATGAATGGGGAGTGGTTGTGGTTGAAGAGTGTGGGATAGCGGTTGTTGACGAAAGAGGACTGGTTGTTGTTGACGAGTGTGGGCTCGTGGTTGATGAAAGAGGACTGGTTGTCGTTACAGAGTGCGGACTAGTTGTGGTTGATGAATGTGGACTGGTTGTAGTTGAAGAGTTCGGGCTTGTTGTAGTTGATGAATGGGGATTGGTTGTAGTTGATGAATGAGGACTGGGTGTCGTTGAAGAGTGTGGACCAGTTGTACTTGACGAATGAGGACTGGTTGTGGTTGAAGAGTGTGGGATAGCGGTTGTTGATGAATGAGAACTGGTTGTCGTTGGCGAGTGTGGGCTCGTTGTACTTGATGAATGTGGACTGATTGTCGTTGAAGAGTGCGGGCTTGTTGTTGTTGATGAATGGGGAGTGGTTGTGGTTGAAGAGTGTGGGATAGCGGTTGTTGACGAATGAGGACTGGTTGTTGTTGACGAGTGTGGGCTCGTGGTTGATGAAAGTGGACTGGTTGTCGTTGCAGAGTGTGGGCTAGTTGTTGTTGACGAATGTGGACTGGTTGTCGTTGAAGAGTGCGGACTTATTGTAGTTGATGACTGAGGACTGGTAGTCGTTAAAGAGTGTGGACTACTTGTGCTTGATGTATGGGGACTGGTTGTCGTTGAAGAGTGTGGACTAGTTGTGGTTGATGAATGGGGACTGGTTATCGTTGAAGAGTGTGGACTAGTTGTGATTGATGAATGGGGACTGGTTATCGTTGAAGAGAGTGGGCTAGTTTTACTCGATGAATGATGACTGTTTGTCGTGGAAGACTGCGGACTTGTTGTAGTTGATGAATGGGGATTGGTTGTGGTTGAAGAGTGTGGACTAGTTGTGGTTGATGAATGAGGACTGTGTGTCGTTGAAGGGTGTGGGCTGGTTGTGGCTGATGAATGGGGACTGGTTGTGGTTGAAGAGTGCGGACTAGTGGTTGTTGTTGAATAAGGACTGGTTGTCGTTGAAAAGTACGGGCTAGCTGTAGTTGATGAACGTGGACTGGTTGTCGTGGAATAATGTGGGCTAGTGGTTGTAAATGAACGTGGACTGGTTGATGCTGGAGTCGAAGACGGACAGTTACAATGCGTAGTTGAAGCTGCAGTAGGAATCGTAATAGGAGCTAAGGTACTACGTTTAGTACGATGATGAATAGTTGGTAGAGTTCTACCAGTGAAGTGAGTTTTAGTTGTTGTTGAACGTGGACTGGTTGTCTTTGAAGAGTGTGGACTAGTTCTGGTAGTTGTTGATGAACGTGGACTGGTTGTCGTTGCAGAGAGCGGGGTAGTTGTGGGTGACGAATGGAGACTGGTTATTGTTGACGAATGTGGACTAGATGTGGTTGATGAATGAGGACTGGTTTTTGTTGAAGAGTGTGAACTAGTTGTGGTTGATGAATGGGGATTGGTTGTGGTTGAAGAGTGCGGGATAGTGGTTGTTGACGAATGTGGACTAGTTGTCGTTGCAGAGTGCGGGCTAGTTGTTGTTGATGAATGAGGACTGGTTGTCGTTAAAGAGTGCGGACTAGTTGTAGTTGACGAATGTGGACTAGTTGTCGTTGAAGAGTGCGGGCTAGAGATCGTTGATGAATGAGGACTAGTTGTCGTTGAAGAGTGTGGACTAGTTGTGGTTGATGAATGGGGACTGGTTGTGGTTGAAGAGTGTGGACTAAATGTGCTTGATGAATGGGGACTGGTTGTCGTTGAAAAGTGTGGACTAGTTGTAGTTGATGAATGAAGACTGGTTGTCGTTACAGAGTGCGGACTAGTTGTGGTTGATGAATGTGGACTAGTTGTCGTTGAAGAGTGCGGACTAGTTGGGGTTGATGAATGGGGACTGGTTGTGGTTGAAGAGTGTGGACCAAATGTGCTTGATGAATGGGGACTGGTTGTTGTTGAAAAGTGTGGACTAGTTGTTGTTGATGAATGAGGACTGGATGTCGTTGAAGAGTGTGAGATGGTTGTGGTTGATGATTGAACACTGGTTGTTGTTGAAGAGTATGAACTAGTTGTGGTTGATGAATGGGGACTGTTTTTTGTTGAAGAGTGCGGGATAGTGGTTGTTGACGAATGTGAACTGGTTGTCGTTGCAGAGTGTGGGCTAGTTGTTGTTGATGAATGAGGACTGGTTGTCGTTAAAGAGTGCGGACTAGTTGTAGTTGACGAATATGGACTAGTTGTCGTTGAAGAGTGCGGGCTAGAGGTCGTTGATGAATGAGGACTAGTTGTCGTTGAAGAGTGCGGACTAGTTGTGGTTGATGAATGGGGACTGGTTGTGGTTGAAGAGTGTGGACTAAATGTGCTTGATGAATGGGGACTGGTTGTCGTTGAAAAGTGTGGACTAGTTGTAGTTGATGAATGAAGACTGGTTGTCGTTACAGAGTGCGGACTAGTTGTGGTTGATGAATGTGGACTAGTTGTCGTTGAAGAGTGCGGACTAGTTGGGGTTGATGAAAGGGGACTGGTTGTGGTTGAAGAGTGTGGACCAAATGTGCTTGATGAATGGGAACTGGTTGTCGTTGAAAAGTGTGGACTAGTTGTTGTTGATGAATGAGGACTGGATGTCGTTGAAGAGTGTGAGCTGGTTGTGGTTGATGATTGAGCACTGGTTGTTGTTGAAGAGTATGAACTAGTTGTGGTTGATGAATGGGGACTGGTTTTTGTTGAAGAGTGCGGGATAGTGGTTGTTGACGAATGTGAACTGGTTGTCGTTGCAGAGTGCGGGCTAGTTGTTGTTGATGAATGAGGACTGGTTGTCGTTGATGAGTGCGGGCTAGAGGTCGTTGACGAATGAGGACTTGTTGTCGTTAAAGAGTGCGGGCTAGAAGTCGTTGATGAATGAGGACTTGTTGTCGTTGAAGAGTGCGGACTAGTGGTTGTTGATGAATGAGGACTGGTTGTCGTTGAAGAGTGTGGGCTAGTTGTGCTTGATGAATGGGGACTGGTTGTCGTTGAAGAGTGCGGGCTAGAAGTCGTTGATGAATGAGGACTGGTTGTCGTTGCAGAGTGCGGACTAGTGGTTGTTGATGAATGAGGACTGGTTGTCGTTGATGAGTGCGGACTAGTTGTGGTTGACGAATGGGGACTGGTTGTCGTTGAAGAGTGCGGGCTAGAGGTCGTTGACGAATGAGGACTAGTTGTCGTTAAAGAGTGCGGGCTAGAAGTCGTTGATGAATGAGGACTTGTTGTCGTTGAAGAGTGCGGACTAGTGGTCGTTGATGAATGAGGACTGGTTGTCGTTGAAGAGTGTGGGCTAGTTGTGCTTGATGAATGGGGACTGGTTGTCGTTGAAGAGTGCGAACTAATTGTGGTTGATGAATGAGGACTAGTTGTCATCGAAGAGTGCGGGCTAGAGGTCGTTGACGAATGAGGACTGGTTGTCGTTAAAGAGTGCGGGCTAGAAGTCGTTGATGAATGAGGACTGGTTGTCGTTAAAGAGTGCGGGCTAGAAGTCGTTGATGAATGAGGACTGGTTGTCGTTAAAGAGTGCGGGCTAGAAGTCGTTGATGAATGAGGACTTGTTGTCGTTGAAGAGTGCGGACTAGTGGTCGTTGATGAATGAGGACTGGTTGTCGTTGAAGAGTGTGGGCTAGTTGTGCTTGATGAATGGGGACTGGTTGTCGTTGAAGAGTGCGAACTAATTGTGGTTGATGAATGAGGACTAGTTGTCATCGAAGAGTGCGGGCTAGAGGTCGTTGACGAATGAGGACTGGTTGTCGTTAAAGAGTGCGGGCTAGAAGTCGTTGATGAATGAGGACTGGTTGTCGTTAAAGAGTGCGGGCTAGAAGTCGTTGATGAATGAGGACTAGTTGTGCTTGATGAATGGGGACTGGTTGTCGTTGATGAATGAGGACTAGTTTTCGTCGAAGAGTGTGGACTAGTTGTCGTCGAAGAGTGCGAGCTAGAGGTCGTTGATGAATGAGGTCTGGTTGTCGTTGAAGATTGTGGATTAGTGGTTGAAGACGAATGTGGACTCATTGTCGTTGAAGAGTGTGGACTAGTTGTAGTTGATGAATGAGGACTGGGTGTTGTTGAAGAGTGCGGACTAGTTGTGGTTGATGAATGAGGACTAGTTGTCGTCGAAGAGTGTGAACTGGTTGTGGTTGACGAATGGGGACTGGTTGTCGTTGAAGAGTGCGGGCTAGAGGTTGTTGATGAATGTGGACTAGTTGTCGTTGAAGAGTGCGGGCTAGAGGTCGATGACGAATGAGGACTGGTTGTCGTTGAAGAGTGCGGGCTAGAGGTCGTTGACGAATGAGGACTAGTTGTCGTTAAAGAGTGCGGGCTAGAAGTCGTTGATGAATGAGGACTTGTTGTCGTTGAAGAGTGCGGACTAGTGGTCGTTGATGAATGAGGACTGGTTGTCGTTGAAGAGTGTGGGCTAGTTGTGCTTGATGAATGGGGACTGGTTGTCGTTGAAGAGTGCGAACTAATTGTGGTTGATGAATGAGGACTAGTTGTCATCGAAGAGTGCGGGCTAGAGGTCGTTGACGAATGAGGACTGGTTGTCGTTAAAGAGTGCGGGCTAGAAGTCGTTGATGAATGAGGACTGGTTGTCGTTAAAGAGTGCGGGCTAGAAGTCGTTGATGAATGAGGACTGGTTGTCGTTAAAGAGTGCGGGCTAGAAGTCGTTGATGAATGGGGACTGGTTGTCGTTGAAGAGTGCGGACTAGTGGTCGTTGATGAATGAGGACTTGTTGTCGTTGAAGAGTGCGGGCTAGAAGTCGTTGATGAATGAGGACTGGTTGTCGTTAAAGAGTGCGGGCTAGAAGTCGTTGATGAATGAGGACTTGTTGTCGTTGAAGAGTGCGGACTAGTGGTCGTTGATGAATGAGGACTGGGTGTCGTTGAAAAGTGCGGGCTAGAGGTCGTTGATGAATGAGGACTGGGTGTCGTTGAAGAGTGCGGGCTAGAGGTCGTTGACGAATGCAGACTGGTTGTCGTTGAAGAGTGTGGGCTAGTTGTGCTTGATGAATGGGGACTGGTTGTCGTTGAAGAGTGCGAACTAATTGTGGTTGATGAATGAGGACTAGTTGTCATCGAAGAGTGCGGGCTAGAGGTCGTTGACGAATGAGGACTGGTTGTCGTTAAAGAGTGCGGGCTAGAAGTCGTTGATGAATGAGGACTGGTTGTCGTTAAAGAGTGCGGGCTAGAAGTCGTTGATGAATGAGGACTAGTTGTGCTTGATGAATGGGGACTGGTTGTCGTTGATGAATGAGGACTAGTTTTCGTCGAAGAGTGTGGACTAGTTGTCGTCGAAGAGTGCGAGCTAGAGGTCGTTGATGAATGAGGTCTGGTTGTCGTTGAAGATTGTGGATTAGTGGTTGAAGACGAATGTGGACTCATTGTCGTTGAAGAGTGTGGACTAGTTGTAGTTGATGAATGAGGACTGGGTGTTGTTGAAGAGTGCGGACTAGTTGTGGTTGATGAATGAGGACTAGTTGTCGTCGAAGAGTGTGAACTGGTTGTGGTTGACGAATGGGGACTGGTTGTCGTTGAAGAGTGCGGGCTAGAGGTTGTTGATGAATGTGGACTAGTTGTCGTTGAAGAGTGCGGGCTAGAGGTCGATGACGAATGAGGACTGGTTGTCGTTGAAGAGTGCGGGCTAGAGGTCGTTGACGAATGAGGACTAGTTGTCGTTAAAGAGTGCGGGCTAGAAGTCGTTGATGAATGAGGACTTGTTGTCGTTGAAGAGTGCGGACTAGTGGTCGTTGATGAATGAGGACTGGTTGTCGTTGAAGAGTGTGGGCTAGTTGTGCTTGATGAATGGGGACTGGTTGTCGTTGAAGAGTGCGAACTAATTGTGGTTGATGAATGAGGACTAGTTGTCATCGAAGAGTGCGGGCTAGAGGTCGTTGACGAATGAGGACTGGTTGTCGTTAAAGAGTGCGGGCTAGAAGTCGTTGATGAATGAGGACTGGTTGTCGTTAAAGAGTGCGGGCTAGAAGTCGTTGATGAATGAGGACTGGTTGTCGTTAAAGAGTGCGGGCTAGAAGTCGTTGATGAATGGGGACTGGTTGTCGTTGAAGAGTGCGGACTAGTGGTCGTTGATGAATGAGGACTTGTTGTCGTTGAAGAGTGCGGGCTAGAAGTCGTTGATGAATGAGGACTGGTTGTCGTTAAAGAGTGCGGGCTAGAAGTCGTTGATGAATGAGGACTTGTTGTCGTTGAAGAGTGCGGACTAGTGGTCGTTGATGAATGAGGACTGGGTGTCGTTGAAAAGTGCGGGCTAGAGGTCGTTGATGAATGAGGACTGGGTGTCGTTGAAGAGTGCGGGCTAGAGGTCGTTGACGAATGCAGACTGGTTGTCGTTGATGAATGAGGACTACTTGTGGTTGATGAATGAGGACTAGTTATCGTCGAAGAGTGTGGACTAGTTGTCTTCGAAGAGTGCGGGCCAGAGGTCGTTGACGAATGAGGACTGGTTGTTGATGATGAATGAGGACTGGATGTCGTTGAAGAGTGTGGACTAGTGGTTGGTGATGAATTAGGACTGCTTTTTGTTGAAGAGTGTGAACTAGTTGTGGTTGACGAATGGGGACTGGTTGTAGTTGAAGAGTGCGGGCTAGTTGTGCTTGATGAATGGGGACTGGTTGTCGTTGATGAATGAGGACTAGTTTTCGTCGAAGAGTGTGGACTAGTTGTCGTCGAAGAGTGCGAGCTAGAGGTCGTTGATGAATGAGGTCTGGTTGTCGTTGAAGATTGTGGATTAGTGGTTGAAGACGAATGTGGACTCATTGTCGTTGAAGAGTGTGGACTAGTTGTAGTTGATGAATGAGGACTGGGTGTTGTTGAAGAGTGCGGACTAGTTGTGGTTGATGAATGAGGACTAGTTGTCGTCGAAGAGTGTGAACTGGTTGTGGTTGACGAATGGGGACTGGTTGTCGTTGAAGAGTGCGGGCTAGAGGTTGTTGATGAATGTGGACTAGTTGTCGTTGAAGAGTGCGGGCTAGAGGTCGTTGACGAATGAGGACTGATTGTCGTTGAAGAGTGCGAGCTAGAGGTCGTTGATGAATGTGGGCTGGTTTTTGTTGAAGAGTGTGAACTAGTTGTGGTTGACGAATGGGGACTGGTTTTTGTTGAAGAGTTTGAACTAGTTGTGGTTGACGAATGGGGACTGGTTGTAGTTGAAGAGTGCGGGCTAGAGGTCATTGATGAATGTGGACTATCTGTGCTTGATGAATGGGGACTGGTTTTTGTTGAAGAGTGTGAACTAGTTGTGGTTGACGAATGGGGACTGGTTGTCGTTGAAGAGTGCGGGCTAGAGGTCGTTGACGATTGAGGACTGGGTGTCGTTGAAGAGTGTGGACTAGTTGTAGTTGATGAATGAGGACTAGTTGTCGTTGAAGAGAGTGGACTCGTGGTTGTAGACGAATGTGGATTCATTGTCGTTGAAGAGAGCGGTCTAGTTGTTGTTGATGAATGAGGGCTGTATGTCGTTGAAGAGTGTGGACCAGTTGTGCTTGATGAATGTGGACTGGTTGTCGTTGAAGTTGTACTCTTGGTTGTGGTTGTGTTCGGTAGAATGCATGGTTCGGTTGCCGGTGCTGTCGGTAATGCAATCCATCGTTCCTTTTCGTGTTTTTTATATTCAATCACTGAAGGAAGCGGTCTCTTCTGACATGGGTACAGTTTTTTGGGTCTGCATTGCTGCGAAATTTGTTTGGTTAGGTTAACACAAAACTAATGGTACTATATTTTTAAAGTAATTAATAATTGTTTTGTTGCCTTACGTTAAGAAATTCATGAATTTCTGTACAAATGTATATATATATGACAAATAATTTTGGTGTATTGGGTGGCACAGGGCTTTGACTCACTTGGAAAATTCTCCATTCGGGATTTCTAAATCGTGAATTTGATACCCGTCGATTCGGGCGAAAGATTATGCCTATGGTTGCAGAATCATGGGAACTTACCTTCTAATTTACTCTTGTATCAACATATACAGCAAACAGAACAGATTCTATACATAATGAAATAACACTAAGGACATTTACACACACTCACACACACACAGAAACTTTTCGTTTCATTTACTTAATTTCTCACTAACACAACTCACACACTCACACCCTCCATGCCGCCTTAGAAATATTTAAATACCATTTCTCTCATAATCATAATTATCCTTTGTTTTGTTTATATATATTATATTTGTCTGCAGGAACATTTATAAATTTTTTTTGTTCAACAGGAAGGTAGACCTCTGTGACACAGGCTTTGCCTACAACATTTAGTGATGTATAAATTAGTTTTGTTAGATCTAAGTTGAAATGTGTATAAGATGAGTAGTGAATAAACTTATTATTATTTTAGTTAGTCATTATTTAAATAGTCTGAAAAACCGGTCAAGTGCGAGTCCGCCTCGCGCACCGAGGGCAACAAGAAGCATGGTCTTACAGTTCAACCATAGGAACAAACCTGAAAACCAGGATTTTTTAAAATATCGCAAGGTAAAAAAATAGTTTTTTAAATGTTTACAAACTTAACTTTGCAGTTGAAGTCTGTAATGTAACCACAAAGTAGAGTTGGTTCTTCAATCAGTCTTACATTTTCGGTAGAGTATGATTTTCAGTATGTTAATTCGTATTCTGTACGGAACCCTCGGTGCGCGAGTCCGACTCACACTTGGCCGTTTTTTAAATAACTTATTTGATGTAATGTCCTAAATAAACTTGAAACTTGGTAGCGCCCGTAGCCCATACCTTTTGTTCAGGGTCATAATTATACCCATAAGGGCAAGTCTTCTCCAGGGGCTTTCCTCTTCGACAGAGTACATACTTGCCACAGGAGGAGGGGTGAGGGTACGGATGCTTTTGTCTTCTGTTGCAATCGTACTGGCACGACGCGAGTGGCAGTAGAAGAAGGAGTATGAGTCTAGGACCTGAGAGAAGATCTATCAATCAAATTGACTTTAATGTACTATCGACAAAGTTCCCGGCTGACCACCATTAGGGCCAGTTTCGCATAAAGTCATGGCTCGGGTTGCTCCGGCTTAATAGTTTTTTTGGGATAGATCATAAAACTATAAAAAAACAAGAAAGCATTGTTGTATTTGTGCAAGTCCCGCAAGTTGGACGCCACAGTGATACATGATAAAATGACCCTAAACTATAACTAACTACTACAATGGACCCTAAAAAGTTAGAAAAACTCATAAACGAAAGCGTTTCGTCTCTTCTTATTGAACAAAAAAAGGCGGGTCTAGCTAAGATCGTCACATGCAAGCAACTTGGTTTTGAAACTGATCAGGCGGGAGCTTTGTCGATATTACTTTGATGAATATATTGCTGCACCATCTATTGGCTGATCCCCCACTAATCGGCCCGGTTAATGTAGCGTACTGTGGAGGACGCTTATGTCCAGCAGTGGACGTTTCCTAGCTGACGATGATCTCTTAATAGCTTTTAATCGCCTCTGTGGCATCATGGATAAATGTTAGACTACCGATCCGGAGGTCCCTGGTCCGATTTCGGTTTGGTTTGGTTCGCTAGCTACCACTATGTTATCTAAGTCTGCCGCCAAACAGCAGTGTTGTGCAAGGGTATCAGAGCCAGCACCTCATTAGGTTGAGGCTTCTGGGTGCCTGTAACGGCTTTACATGGTAAGCCTAAATACAAATCCGGTTTAAGGTCTGGCTTACACGCACTAATGAGTCACATTTGTATGGACCATAGTCTGGGCGGGACCAGTGCGCATTGGTAGACTTCACACACACCTCTGAATTCCTTCTCAGGAGTGTGCAGGTTTCCTCACGATGTTTTCCTTCATCATCATCATCAGCCGGGAAACGTCCACTGTTGAACATAGGCCTCCCTCATGGCACGCCACAAAGACCGGTCCAGAGCCACCTGAATCCAGCGACTCCCTGTGACTCTGACCAGGTCGTCGGTCCATCTAGTAGGGGGAAGGCCTGGTAGACGTTTCCCGGTACGGTCGCCACTCGAGAACCTTTACTCCCCAACGGTTATCGATTCTTCGAGCGATGTGGCCTGCCCATTGCCACTTCAGCTGACTGACTCGTCGAGCTATGTCGGTGACCTTCGTTCGTCTACGTATTTCCTCATTCCGGACCTTATCACATAGAGAAATTCCGAGCATAGCTCGTTCCATTGCTCGCTGAGTGACCTTGAGCTTGTTTATTCGGCCCACAGTAAAGGACCACGTTCCGGTTCCGTATGTTTTCCTTCACCTAAAAGCCAATGGTGAAGATTTTTATCATTCGCACATAAATTCCAAACTGTACCTCATTGGTACGAGCGAGGATCGAACGCAGACCTCGATTGTTCAAGGACTGACGCTGTACACAACTGAGCTAGCATGGCTTTCACTTGAATACGATTAAAAAATGAAAGAACAAAATATCATACCCATAATACTCCACTCTCCCAACACCCACTTGTTCCCAAAGCCAATTAACAAATTAAGATTTCAAAATAATACGAGCCATTGTTATCGTGTGTTTTATTTACAAATTAGCGATAAAAATCGATTTTTATAAGCGAGCTACGTATGCATAAGGTTATGAGAGGATCTCGTGATTTGGTCGCTTATCTGAGGCCAAGGTTACCCATGGCTTCGTGGGGGGATATAAAATAAACCATTAGAAGGCTAGCCTGGTACATAATGTTTATAGATACACTGGTTTTGTGAGGAAATCTATATACGATTCACTGCAGTAATTTGCGAGCTCTAAAGAAACTTTCATTTCCCAAAGTCTACGGCGTTATCTCATATTTTCAACAATAGGGATGATGACAAAAAAAAATTTATTTCCTCATTCGAGAGACCGTGTGAAGAGATAAATGGCCTTGTCAAAGATTTTTCGATAAGACTGGTAGTTTTCCTAATATAACCCGTCGAAAAGTGATTTTAGTCACGTGGTGCAAAAACGCTCCATACAAATCGATACCTAGGCGTGACGTCACGGTTGAGTATTGAAGTATAGATAATGTATGAAACTTTTAACAATATTTGAGTTATCTCGTAAAATAATGTTTTTATGTGACCATTCCATTACTAAAAAATATTCACAATGTAATTACAAAACAAAACGTAAAATAAAAAATTTTATACGAGCAAGTTGGTTTTTTGGAATTTTTGCGGGCTTTATAAATGTAAAAGTCCAGAAAAAATTAAATAATATTAGATATTTTAAATTTTATAGGAGCTTTACAATGCCCTTTATGGTTTAAAATACAATTTAGCCCCAATCTGATTTGGTGTCATCTAGCCTATTAGCGATGGAATATTTTCTTCAAGTGTGACGGATCTCAAGATATCAATTTACTTAATACTAGCTTGTGTCCTTGTCCTTTCGCAGGGTCTAAAGATTGTCTATGCCAAATTTCATCAAAATCGATTGAGAGGTTTAAGCGGGAAAGCGTAACAGACAGACAGAGTTACTTTCGCATTTATAATATTAGTAGGGAAGTAGGGATTATTTAAGCAGAAGTCTGCTTTTACAGTAATTTAAACTATAGTTTTATATTTTGAATTTTTGTTAAGACAAATTAATTTCATTGATTCATTTCACCTATATATATAAGAAATATCTTTGCTCCATTGCTGTGCCCCACCGGGTTGTCACGTTTGATGCGATTTACTACATTGTTAACCAAGGGAGTAAAGTGATTCATTGCGTCCCTAAATATTCTACTTGAGGAAAGTAAGACAATGACATACATAAATATTTAGAAGGGAATTTGTAAAAGAGGAAAAAAACTTTTATTTGGTTCTAAAGATTTATTAATACATGATATATTTACATTGATGAACGCTTACATAAAAAAACTCTTTTGTTGCGCTGTACACCCAAGGAGTTTTCAATCTGAGGCTGAACGAAACAAATATAAGCAGCTAACAAAATGCCTACTTTCCGAAACGGAAAGATTCATTGAAACTGATTCACATTTCTGTAGTTAAATAGTTTATTATATCAGTCACTGTTTGTTCCGGCATCATCATCGCTGTCAGCTTGACTTTTAAGCTTCTCCTCGAGTTCCTTGGCGTGGTTGAACACGCCGCTGGTCTGAGTGTTGCACACGTAGCACCGTGACGACTTCTTGAAGTTCTCCAGAGCGCACTTCTCACAGAAGTAGTGTTTGCATCTATAATTACAATAATCAATCAATAACAACACTAAAACCACCGGTAATCGAATCCGTGCCCCACGGAATGTAAGTCCGATGTTGTAGCAACTAGTACACGGTTATACGGTATCTTTTTAGGAGAGACGTTTTGAGGTTACCTTTTGAGGTTATGTTGAAAGAATGACAGTGACGTTGTGAGTTGACTATCATTCTTTATAAGATGAATTTTTGTGTAAGCTGTGGATACCTATAATTAAGTTAAAAATTTTAGTAATTAGTTATGCAAGTTTGTATTTTGCATGTGTTTGGAATGTAACTTGTTGGTGTCTCTAAATAAATATTAAATAAATATTTTGAGGTTATGTTTTGAGGTTATGTTTTTCGAGTAGGCCTCACATTTGGAAGGTTATAGAAGTATATCAACGGTGTGTGTGTGTGTTAGTGTCAAGTGTCCTGCTAATTTTTATTCGCATTTCATTCTGGCCAAATATATTTTCGATGCGCCGGTGTAAGACGCAGCAATTAATAATTTTTCCGTTCAGTGTCACAATTTTCTAATACTCCTCGTGCTTGGGAATGGATTATTGTTTTTGTTTAACACGTGGCGAACGAACGAAGTCATTTAAATACACAACAACTTAATTAAACACGTTCAAAAATAACTAAAAACCGGCTTCAATGCAATAAAAAGGTTTTTTTGTTGATTTTTCAGAGAGCGATCAATCAATTTCGATAAAATTTATATGGGACCACCTCTGAAGTATGCTCTTCCAAACAAAAAGAGAATTATCAAAATCGGTTAACTATTGACGGAGTTATCGCATAACACACATACAAAAAAAAGCGTCGAATCGAGGTCTTTTTTTTGAAGTCGGTTGGAAAGAATGTGAACGAGATCGAAATCCATAAACATCCGCGATGTGCGGGGTGTCCCCTCGCAGCACTTTACCTCAAGATTTTTTTTAAATGATAAAATTCTGACCATTCCTATATATTCTGATACTCTTAATGGATTTGGTGAAGAATTGATCAGTTTTTGAAACCGATTGTGAGATGAAGTTGCGTCAAGGTACGCACGGCTACAGGTCAAGCTATACATTTCCAGTATAAGCTGAACTAGCACCATGCGGGATGAAATGTATAGCTTGATGTGTAACCGTGCGTTTGTGAGGTACAGCCCTCCACACCAAGCTGTCACATTTTTCAATGGAATTCCTGTTGATTTAAAAACAAATTGAAATTGTTTTTACTGGAAAAAATTGCTATGATTTTGATGACTTCAAAAAATTTTCATTTTTAACATACATTTTTTTTCTTCATAAATTATGACGAATTTAATATTATTATTATTGTAATATGTAGTTATTTAGTGTAGATTTAATAGTTTTAAGTTAAAATGTAATTACTTCGCACACAAACTGTCCATTTTTGAAGTAAAAAATGTTGCGAGCTCGTGGGTTTGGGATTGAAGAAAACACGAGTCCAAAGTTCCGGAGTTTATTGGTACCACAGGAAAGAGAATGCATCCCTGTCTCACTCCGTTCTGAGTCCGTTCCTGGATTCTGCGTACAGAGTCCTTTGACACCACTGACGTCTGTCGCTAATATCACTTGACACCACCAGTACACTAACACTTTTACACTTCACTATACTTCCGCTTTACACTGTCTTCCAGTTTCCTTTACTTCGCTTTAAATCGCTGTTTACTTAGAACTGAACTGCCGTCGAAACCCTGGCTTCGTCTTTTATATCGTTTTTGTAACATTTCTAGAACCTTCGCTATGACCGACCTTTCATTGTTTACTGGAAGTTTTCTGCGTATGCCTCGAGTTTCTAGTAACCTCGCTACTCAACACGAAAAGGATAGATAGATTGACCTCTCTTTTCACAATCGTCAGTCCTTATGTGACATTCGAGAACCTTCCGCGCTATTCTTTTGTTGCTATTCGACACGATTGAGATAGGGAATCCGCCTCTCTCTTTTCTTTCTTTCTAGACTGTTCAAGAAGCTATGAGACACGAATATATGGATAAAACAGATATATAGAGATAATATAAATATGTTTACTTGGTAACAACTGGATCAACGAAGCTCCCCCGGCATATGTAGCACCTGAACGGGAGATCATCATCACTGTGGACCTCGTAGTCACTGTCCCCCGCACCTGCACCTGCACCCGCACCCACCCCCGCACCACCCGCCTCAGCCTCCTCGCGCTCCAGCTGCCAACCGTGCTTGTAGTCGGAACGATCGTGAAGGAACTTACAAGAGTCTGTAAAAATTAAATAATGGATGATAAAAATGTATAAAGTTTGACTGGATTGTAGTATAAAATTTGACATTGAATTATTATTGTATAAAATTTGACATTGAATTATTGTATAAAATTTGACATTGAATTATTATTGTATAAAATTTGACATTGAATTATTGTATAAAATTTGACATTGAATTATTATTGTATAAAATTTGACATTGAATTATTATTGTATAAAACTTGACATTGAACTATTATTATTGTGTAAAATTCGACATCTATTATTAGTATTGTATAAAATTTGACTTATACATTTTGCTATGCCCTGACAGGGTTCATGTATATAGATCCGAATAATATTTGAAGTGTAATGACTCTATGTACATGAATGCAAATAAACAGATTTGATTTGAATTATTACGTACAAAAATTCTGTTGCTATAATCTTTTAAAATATCATAGCTGTGTAGTAACTATCTAACAATAGTACATCGGATTGTGATGTCGCGAAATGAGTATCATTAACATACAACTCCACAGTGAATCACCATTTTCATTTTAAACACTTTTTTTCGATTATTGTTCAAAGCGCCATCTATGAACTAGTCAAGTTGAAAATTAATGATATATTCATTTCGCGACACTATAATACTAGCAAAAAGCCATGGTAGTTCAGTTGGGTAGAGCGTCTGTCCTTGAACCATCGAGGTCTGGGTTCGATCCTGGCTCGTATCAATGAGTTACAATTTGTTATTTATGTACGAATGATAAAAATCATTACCATTGGCTTTTCGGTGAAGGAAAACATCGTGAGGAAACCTGCACACACCTGAGAATAAATTCACAGGTGTGTGTGAAGTCTACCAATGCGCACTGGTCCCGCGTGGTGTACTATGTCCCATACACTCTCTGTAGGAGAGTAGGCTTGAGCCCTGCAGTGGAGACGTATATAGGCTGGTGATGATACTATACGATTACATAAAATATAATATCGTACCTCCAAATCCACAGAAACCCGTTTCTTTGTAGTCTTTACATATATCAGGTTGGTAGTCCCATCTGGAGAAGAAAAATAATAATATAACATCAGTAGAATTATCTCTTAGACGAACGAAGGTCACCGACATAGCTCGACGAGTCAGTGAGCTGAAGTGGCAATGGGCAGGCCGCATCGCTCGAATAACCGATAACCGGTGGGGAGTAAAGGTTCTCGAGTGGCGACCACGTACCAGGGAGTCCCCATACTAGATCGACCGACGACCTGGTTAGAGTCGCAGGGAGTCGCTGGATGCAGGTGGCTCGGGACCGGTCGATGTGGCGTACCATGAAGGAGGCCTATGTCCAGCAGTGGACGTTTCCCGGCTGATGATGAAATAATTACCTCTTACCCTACTGTTAGAGTTAATAAATGAGACAACTGTGGTTGACTTTCTTGTATATAATATCTCGATAAAGCTCGACGAGTCAGTGAGCTGAAGTTGCAATGTGAGAGTAAAAGTTCTCGAGTGGCGACCACGTACCGGGAAACGTCTACCAGGCCGTCCCACTACTAGATGGACCGACGACCTGGTTAGAGTCGCAGGGAGTCGCTGGATGCGGGTGGCTCAGGACCGGTCGATGTGGCGTACCATGAAGGAGGCCTATGTCCAGCAGTGGACGTTTCCCGGCTGATGATGAAATAATTATCTCTTACCCTTATTATTAGTTATTATTTGAGACAAGGGGGGTGGTCCACCGGGCCCAACCATTCACTGCGACCTTGATAGATCTATTGTGACCCCTATGTGGTTAAAGCACTTCCCCGAGGACCACTCCGATCATATATCGGACGATGTCTCCAGGGGTGGAGGCCTTAATATCGTCTGGTGTGACGATATGGCCTTCAAGGTACTGTTGTCTACTGTGATGGAGTGCATCGCAGAGACAGAGGATGTGGATAGGTGTCTCCTCTTCCTCTTTGCAGAATCTGCAAATCTTATCGTCTCTCTTACCCTACTGTTAGAGTTAATAAATGAGACAACTGTGGTTGACTTTCTTGTGTATAATATCTCGATAAAGCTCGACGAGTCAGTGAGCTGAAGTTGCAATGTGAGAGTAAAAGTTCTCGAGGGGCGACCACGTACTAGTAACTACTAACGACTATGTCCAGCAGTGGACGTTTCGCGGCTGATGATCGTTATTAATTCGTCGAGCGATGTTGCCTGTTAATTGTCACTTCAGCGCACTGACTCGTCGAGCTGTGTCGGTTACATTACATTTAATTTTTTATTCCGGATTTTATCGCGTAGAGAAATTCCGAGCATGGCTCGTTCCATTGCTCGCTGTGTGACTTTGAGCTTGTTTATTCGCCCCACAGTAAAGGACCACGTTTCGGTTTCGTATGTCATCACTGGCAACACGCACTGATTAAAGACTTTTGTCTGTAGATGCTGAGGTATTTTGGACGAGAAGATAATATGCTCGGAAAGAAAACTGCCTACATCAAAGAAATAAATGAATTTGGTATTCAAATCAATTTTTTTTTCAAATCAAATATTTATTTATTTCCACAAAAATAATAATATAAAATTTTGACGTAAATGTAGTTATATAAAATAAATACAAATATACCTATTCGTTAGAAAATTGTTTGGCTTTTAGGTTTTTAACCACTGCTGCCGAACTAGATGGAACCTGTGCTTCAGCTAGCAGGGCCGATCCTCCTGGACTCTTATCTTATTAGCCTATTTTAGTTTAAGACAACAGAAAAAAAGGACAACAGAAAAATAAATAAACATATATATAAAGTACATACAGGCATGGTGTTGTTCATTTATAAACTATTATTACCTGACTGTAGCCCTAAGGTTAGCTGGAGCCCTGATGGGTCCCTTCCTCACGAGACCAGAGCTGGCGTTACCCGCCGCTGTGTCTCGCTTCTTGTAATACTGGGCGTAATTGTTTAAACCGCGGTACACCTGAAGTAACAAGTAAATGCGTTCAAAAAGAACTGGAAACCGACTTCAATTGCCCTAAAAGTCTACTTTTACTAAGGCAAATTTAAAATTTATATCGTTTTCTCATGGATGCTACTGTCAGAACTGGACTAAATTAAAATGGGACCACACGGGAAGCACCACCTTTCAAATAAAAAAATAATTATCCAAATCGGTTCACCCAGTCAAAAGTTCCGAGGTAACAAACATTTTTAAAAAACATTCCCGTCGAATATCAATTCGGTTATCAAACTTTCTCCTTTTTTGAAGTCAGTTAAAAACATTAAGAAACTAGCTCAGAATGCTTCCATACAAAGTTTCCATTGCCATAATCTTTTAAAATAGAGCTGGCTACGGTAATTACTTATCAATTCTATTTTAAAAGGTATTGGCAACAGAAATTTGGTATGGAAGCATTAGGAGAGAGATAATGGTTCCTAGATGGTGAACAGAGTCATACCATAGAGTCAATATAAATATTTCATATATACTCTGTGAAAATTTAAAGTGTCTATCAGTGCGACGCAATTTAGTTCCAAATTATTTCACGACAAATTGTATGACACATGTCCAAGCATCGACGGCGCTACTAGCGCATTGTTGGCGCCACTGTCCCTGCATTATGTATGAGATGTAGAGAGTGTTATGTATGAGAGTATGTATATAGAGATTGGATGTTCATTTTGCCCCATTTGAGATTTGTTAGGTTTATTTTCGCCGTATGGAGTCCCGTCCCTTATTACTTAGTATACGTATATTACGTACTCTTTGGTGTCTATCTATTAAAGTTCAAAAGATACTGCCCTAAGGGAGACAGACAGAAATACAGACTAGTTAAAAATCTTATGTTTGCAATGGATGAATACTCATACATTCATATTATAGTATTGTGTTAAATGTTGTCTATTTAAACTGTATTGAAGATTGTTTTAAGTGTTTTGCAGTTTTTTTGTAAGTGTATTAAAGTTTATTTTAAATGTATTGAAGTTTATTTTAAGTGTATTGAAGTTTATTTTAAGTGTATTCAAGTTTATTTTAAGTATATTGAAGTTTATTTTAAGTGTATTCAAGTTTATTTTGAATGTATTTAAGTCTATTTTTAGTGTATTGAAATGGGGTGGTTCATTATAAAATGTTTTGTGTACCTTGTCATCTGCCTGCCCCTGCAACTCTTCGTTTATCTTCTGCGCCTTCTCGAAGATCGCCTGCGCGTCCTTGTCGTGTTCCGTGTCCAGTTCATATGTGGCGGTTGCATTCTCTCTCTGTTGTTGCACTGAGAGCGTTGTGCGGGATGATTGGTTCTGAAACGAGAATGTTACTTATTGAAGAAGCGAAACACTTCATGCAAATTGGTGGAATGTCAACCGAATAGGGATGGAACTCAGCGATTCTTCCAGTTGTCTGATTGTAAAAAGGGGATGATGAGGACATGCTCTAGAATAATATACTTTTCATCCATAAAGGAAACTGAAATGTGTTCCGTTTTGGTAATTTTTTTTGGTAATTATCTTATACAGTTCCATCTTATATCTGTTCAATTTTTTCAATATTTGACATTTATAATTATTAAAGGTTACCTTCGGAAGCGTTGGTGGCGCAATGGCTAAGGCGCGGGACTCTCAATCTGAGGGTTCCGGGTTCGAATCCAGCCGTGTACCTATGAGTTGTTTTTCAATTCAAGTACATTATCCGATTGCTTAACGGTGAAGGAAAACATCGTGAGGAAACCTGCATGTCTTGAACAGGCATGTGAAGTCCGCCAATGCGCACTGGTCCCGCGTGGTGGACTATGCCCCATACACTCTCTGTAGGAGAGTAGGACTGAGACCTGCAGTGGGGACGTATGTAGGCTGTTGATGTATGATGTATAAAGGTTACCTGAATACTTTTTTAGTTTTAATTTGATTGTTTTGACACTGTAATGGGTAAATCTGCATGAATATGTATAAATTACTGTGACTCCTATATCTTACCTTGTCTTCATCACCACTACTGCTATCTTCTATCTCTGCCTTTGGTTTCTTAGGTCCACTTGTTTTCTGGATGTTCGGGTTGGCTTTTTGAGGTCTTTTACTTGGCAACACTACTGTCTGGTCGTCTGATTCAGAACTGTTCTTCTCTGAAATTATTATTACTTTTTATTATTCAATTGCAATTACAAATTTGAACTGACACTAAGGAATTAGCAATAAGTGACTAAGCTAAACCAAATATATACTCTAAGTTTTAAACATAAAATTTGTATACTATTAAATGTCTACATACAAATTTAGCCATGGTAGCTCAGTTGGTAGGTAGGAAGGTAGAATGACAGTCCTTGAACAATCA
This sequence comes from Carcina quercana, assembly GCA_910589575.2. NCBI lineage: Eukaryota > Metazoa > Arthropoda > Insecta > Lepidoptera > Depressariidae > Carcina > Carcina quercana. The sequence goes on along the minus strand of OU342454.1, from coordinate 1,141,632 downwards.
AGTTCTGGGTTCGATCATGGCTCTTATGATAAAAATCATTACCATTGGCTTTTTGGTGAAGGAAAATATCATGAGGAAACCTGCAGACTCCTGAGAAGAAATTCTACCAATCCACACTGGTCCCGCATGGTGTACTATGTCCCATACACTCTCTGTAGGAGAGTAGGACTGAGACCTGCAGTGGGGACATATATAGGCTGTTGATGATGATACAAATTTCATCTTATTTCAAGGTATATACGTTTTAAAAATATACATTAAACAATTAAATGGTACATCAAAACAGCATCTTTTATATCTGATGGTAAATAGTTATTTAGTTATTCATCTAGAATTGAGCCATTTTATGCATAAAATATGAGTAAAATATAAACGAGGGATTCGTTCTGTTGCTAGCAAACTCTAGATAAGTTGTAATACCGCACAGTACTGTGAGTAGAAAGAAATTGCAGACAGCTTGTGGCTGATGAGAGGAACCTTGATGAGAACTGAGTCATTGGAGACGACAATTTGGTTTAAAAGTATCGGGACACAAATGAATGGCAATGCAGGTTATCAACTTGTTTCGGTCCCGCTAGTTAGCAATCTGTTTTCGCTAACAATAAGCTAATATGATGGCTGATCTTCATCCAAATTATTGTCTTCAGCAGAGGCGTGCACTCAGTGCTGCAAACCTCATCCTCTGTGTATGTATCTTGTCCCCAGTCAAAATACGCTATTCCCCTTGAGGTGAGATAATTTTAGACTGCTCACTCCTTGGAGTTAGCAACTTTCAACATAAAATTAGGATGAATGCAGCAGATTTGTTGTGTTCATTAAAAATCATACCGATTTTGGTTTTGTACATCCTAACCCTTTATTCTAATGAGAAAACTGCTTATTTACAATTGACAATCTCATTGTTCAAACTCACTCACTGTTCAAAATGTAAACAAACAAACAAATTCTGAAATGTGTTGTTTAAAGTTAACAACAATATTTCAATGTCTTTATAAATAAATGGGACTGAAGAAGGTACAGTAAACACGGCTACACATAAAGCTATACATTTCCAGTATACGCTGACCTCACATTGAATGTAATCCCGCACGACGCTAGTTCATCTTATACTGGAAATGTACAGCTTGACCTGTAGCCGTGCGTACATTTGTTTTGGTTGTAAAAATTGGTTCTGGAAAAATGTGAATATTTTCGTAATATCTTCTTTGTGCATCTCAACTGAAAATGTTCTCATTTCTTCACTTCTATTGACAAGATTAGAAATGTTACCAATATTTGCTTACAATAGAAACAGTACAGTATTTCGTTTTTGTATTCTAACCAGAACATAACCTCAATATAGTGTTATAAACATTGTCTGAGTATTTCAGTTCAAACACGTTATTAACTTATAAAATAAGTGCATCACCTTCTGAGCTTGATGTTTTCCTTTTTCTACCACCTCTATTCTTGAAATTACGCTTTTTAAACGTTGCAGGAACTTCTATTTCAACGTCAGACATTTTTTATTTTTTGTTTGTTAAAATATTAGCTTATATATATATTGTTACACTTACAATATTAATTTTAATACAATTAATATTAATTTCTGTTACATAAAATAATATGTTAGTTTTCGTGTTAAAATTACTTTAAAACATTATTGTATTTTTACACAGTTGTTTTGACAACAATTTCATAAAGTTGACATTGACAGTGACAGCTAGCAAATTGCATTCGAAATTTCGGATACATGTAAAACGAATTGAACGTATTTATGTAATAAAAAATAAATTATTAATAAAACAGTATTCCATTCTTTATTTATATCATAATTTAAGACCATTAAAAACATAAACATGTGTATATCCATCAAGTTAGCTTAGAGTAACTGCTAATCAAAACATTACCCACCCTAACTGGGAATTGAACTCGGGATTTCCGGATTGCTAATTCAAGCCACTAAAACAAAGTCGAGTTAATTACATCATTTACATCTCAAAAACGTTTAGATAGACCTTTGTTTATTATCTTTGATTTTTTAATTTGTCTTCAAGAGTGAGTAGCAGAGCTAAAAAAGATGGAATGGATTCAGGCCGTACGAAGTTCGTAAGAGTTTTAATTCAATCTTTAAATAATTTGTTAGCAGTGGGTTAAAGGAAATTGCGAGTATGCAGTTGTTTACCAACGTATTTAAAACATTCTTGCCGCGTTCACTACACCTCGCTCACCTATATCCAAGCACGCCACTTGAATAGCTTATTACGAGCAAGTACAACAACTCAACTTCTTAACATCATAAGATATCAATTGGCCAAGTAGTTTTAATGTGAGGCGGGGGCGCCACTTACACCAAAGAAGTAATGTTTTGATTGATAAATTAAGTAAACTAAGATCAGAATTAGGCGAACCGAGAATGTAATAAAGATAAATACATATTAAGATTGTTTATCACTATGATTTATTCTAAATTAAGTTTTGAGGAAGACATAAAAAGATTAGTTCTTATTTTATCCGCATGCGTAGATTGACTTGGTGGATTTGTGACTTAAAACTTTTTGGAATTGTGTTAGATAAAATGGTATACTACTTTTGCGGAAATTCGAATCAGAAGCAAAAGGGTTTATATGTACTTGCGTTTGGCATTAGGATATGCCATGTTGGATTGAACAAGGAACTGTTCTTGATTTAAAAATGGTATACCACTTTTACGTCGCAGCTTCTTAGTTCTAAAAGGTATTAAATTAACGAGAATTTGTAACAAATTATGCCTTTTCGCGATTTTAAGGGATACGCCGTTCCAGTTTTTAGGAATTCGACGGTTTTCGAAAGCGTTTTAATGCGAAATAGCCGTGTATCTGATACGAGAGCGATTTTCAAATGTTGTGAAACCGATCGGTTTAATATTCGGGCCCTTTCTGACACTTTCCCGCGAAACTATGGAATCCAAATTTGAAGACTACCCCTCAGTCTCTTTTTATCCCGATTTGGTATATTCATTCAATACAAATACATTCAACGAATGTATACTCGTATATCCTTACATTATAATTTAGGTAGCGGGATCTCCTGGCAAAGTATTGTTTTACTTAAAAGGAGATTAATAATATAATAAAAAAAGTATTTATTCTCCAGAAATTTTTGTTACATTTTACTTATAAACTACTTACGAGTATATTTAAAAATTGAAAGAAAAAAAACTACTAGTAAAGGCCGCCGTTGCTGAGCTAGGAAAAACCTGTATTTCATCACCCAGCGCTTCTCCTTCCGGGTTACATAATTTATAAGATCAACGAAATAATATTTTTATTATTACTTATGAACTAAATTATACATATAAAGTGTGTGGGTGTGTGCGTGTATGCAACCTTGTATATGGTTTTAAACAAGGCTTTTAAAGATAAAAAAAAATTTTTTTCGAGACTTTTTCCACCTCTAATTTAAAAACGCCGTTATCAATTAATTTTTTTTGAATATTTTGGCCTTTCCCAACACGCGCCACTTCTTCCGGTCATCATTCCTCATCCACAGGCTTCCCGCTATCTTAAGGTCGTCAGACCAGCGGGCTGGAGGCCGTCCCACCCCGCGTCTCCTGGTCTGAGATCTCCACTCGAGAACCTTTCTGCTCAATCGACCAGCTTGCTGATTCGAGTAGCTATGTCGGTCACCTTTGTACGTCGAGTTTCATCATTCCTGACTTTCTCGCGCAAGGATTCCAAGTATAGCCCTCTCCATCGCTAAGCCCCAATGTGAGCAGAATGACATTGCAGCTTGTTTTAAATACCGGCCAACAACAGGTTATCGCATAGCTGTAATGATAAAGGGGCCATTTTGTTTTTAAGTCAACTTTGATAACTGTTGCTAGGATTAAAACATGGGGTGTGTTTGTTTGACAGAAGTCACGTAAGACGAGATTAAAGTGGCTTCCTCGTAAACATCACGCGGCTTATTACGTTTTAATCCCTACTATACTCTGTCTGTCTGTAACGCTTTCCTGCTTAAACCTCTCAACCGATTTTGATGAAATTTGGCACAGACAATCTTTAGACCCTGAAAAAGGACATAGGCTACTTTTTAATGCGAAAAATATAGTCCACGCGGGCGAAGCCGCGGGCAGAAGCTAGTGTAAAATGAAAACAACTGTCACGGTGACCAACACACTGTCTTTGCTGTTCTGATGTACCCAGATCACCCGGAGTCCGGAAGGCTAGAATGCCATACAAAATTTATTATGTAATCGCGAATTACATATATCCATCCTACTAATATTATAAGTGTGAAAGTTTGGATGTTTGGATGTTTGTGACGCTTTCACGGAAAAACTACTGAATGGATTTGAATGAAACTTTACAATAATATAGCTTATACATCAGAATAACATATAGGCTATAATTTCTAAATACATATTATGTAAATTGTACAAAATCACACTTATAATATTAGTGGGATTACATGGGCAATTTTGGCATAACAAAAACGCGTTGCCTAGCAACCGACCATAGAATATGTAAATTCGTATATACAAACTTTCGCGTTTATAATATTGGTGTGAAGACTATTTGAATGTACTACGTCAGATATTGAAATTTATTTTGTTTCTTTAAACTATTAGCCTACGTAACAGAATAAACACTATTTTGTACCTTATGCTGTATAATAATTTGTCATAAACGTCACCTGTGCCTATCGAACAAGTATCCTGAAGTACACGCGGACAAAGTCGCGGGCGGAAGCTAGTATTCCATATATCTGAGAGAGACAGCGAGATTTCCCTCAGTACGCCTGCAGTTGTGCAAATCTAGAACCGGCGACGGTAAGTGTGAAGCGATGAACCCGGATATATTTCTGATGTAGGTCATTTTTAGGTGTTTCTAGGTGTAGTTGGGCACCATGACAGTTGTTTTCATTTCAAAAAGTTGTTGACGTCATACTGTTTATACGAAAGCTATGCACAGTATCCTTTGCAAGTGAAAATATTGACCGATTAAGCCTAATAAATCTTATATTATCTTTAATTATTACGCATTAGACGTTCTACGCCATAGAAATGTAATTTAAAAGGGGGCTAGAAAGGATACCGAAGCAAATTACTTCGTAACCCTAGCCCAAGCGTGACGTCACTGCGCAAGAGTCGCGGTGTGGTCGCGGTTATCGAGTGGCGAGTGAGACAGACAAATGACTCGTTCAGTGACGTCATATTAGGTCAAATGACCAGCTGCAGCGGGAAGAGCCGCTTACTCGTCATTATCTAAACAATGTTTAAAAATATTTTAAGAACGCTGTATTCCAAGTATTTTTTTAATATTCTATCGTTGATTCATCATCAGCCGGGAAACGTACACTGCTGGACATAGGCCTCCCTCATGGTACGCCACATCGACCGGTCCCGAGCCACCTGCATCCAGCGACTCCCTGCGACTCTAACCAGGTTGTAGGTTCATCTAGTAGGGGGACGGCCTGGTAGACGTTTCCCGGTACGTGGTCGCCACTCGAGAACCTTTACTCCCCACCGGTTATCGGGTCTTCGAGCGATGTGGCCTGCCCATTGCCACTTCATCTCGCTGACTCGTCGAGCTATGTCGGTGACCTTCGTTCGTCTACGGATTTCCTCATTCCGGACCTTATTCGAGAAATTCCGAGCATATCTCGTTCCATTGCTCGCTGAGTGACTTTGAGCTTGTTTATTCTGCCCACAGTAAAGGACCACGTTTCGGTCTCGTATGTCATCACTGGCAACAAGACTTTTATCGTTGATTACATACGGAAATTACGGCGTATCTTCTCGTCCAAAATACCTCAGCGTCTAAAGACAAAAGTATTTAATCAGTGCGTGTTGCCAGTGATGACATACGAAACTGAAACGTGGTCCTTTACTGTGGGACGAATAAACAAGCTCAAAGTCACTCAGCGAGCTATGGAACAAGCTATGCTCGGAATTTCTCTACGTTATAAAATCCGGAATGAGGAAATCCGTAGACGAACTAGGTCACCGACATAGCTTGAAGAGTCAATGAGCTGTACTGGAAATGGGCACGCGACATCGCTAGAAGACCCGATAACCGATAGGAATAGGGATAACCGAAGTTCTCGAGTGTCGACCGCGTTCCGGGACGTCCCCCGACTAGATGGCCCGATGACTTTAACAGCTCTTTGACTTGTGTGAGTGTGAGTTGCTGGGCAATCTGGCATACAAGGAGGCCTATGTCCAGCAGTGGAGATTTTCCGAAAAAAACAACAACATTTTTTTACACACTGTTTCGATGTTTCGAGCAATGCTCGCGCTAGTGGCGTTTATTTATTGAAACTTCTGTGGACTGCTGGTAATCGCTAGCTCAAAGATAACACAAGAATAATAGAACGTTCTTGTAAGTGATAAATGGTAGTTATTGGCAGATAATACTAGATTATACGTAATGCGAAACCAATATCAGGGCTTCACTGTACTTTATTTGTCAGTATTTTTCATCCATCTGTCTATATAGCTAGTAGTTCTCGGCAAACATTTTAAAAATGACCTTGATTGCGCAGTAAACGATTTTCGGGTCTTTTTGGCGGGGCGCGGGAGGGGAATGTCATTTCGAACGCGTTGAGGCGCGTATTGGCCGGACCGCCCCCCCTTGCGCCCTATCGCCCGGGATGCGCGACTCATCCCCACTATGCCCATTATTGTTTAAGTTCTTTGCCGGGAACTATACTAGATTTTGCCTGCGTATTCGTGTCTGGGATTTTCTCATGATGCAGGTTTCCTCACGATGCTTTCCTTCACTGAAAAGCCAATAACAAATTGTAACTCATTGGTACGAGCCAGAATCGAACGCTGACCTCGATTGTTCAAGGACTGACGCTCTACCGAACTGAGTTACCATAGCTGTTTAATAATTAGATGCCTTTAATTTAATCTAGACCGATAATCACACACGACGGAGCATAAAATTAAACATAAAACATTTTCTATACAAGCATCAGTTACCACAAAGTCACTTTCACAAGCGTCTGTACTTTGTTCGACTCTCTTTGAGCTCCTGTCGGCATTGTTTGATGAAGCGGCGTGTGCAGGGGCGGGCAAAAGGCCACTCTATCTAAGCTTTATGTAAGGGTCAACACTACGCAGATGTCAACTTCGCCTGATCAACTAGCACCTGTTCACTCTAGGTATCACTACCAGCCCTCTGTGCAGAGCATGCATGGAGGCCGAGGAGACAGCTGGTCACGTCCTGGAGTGCGGAGGACTAGCAACACTGCGGTGAAAATACCTCGGAGCACCGAGGTCGCTCCCAGAGGACTTCAACAACAGAAGCTGTTCTGCTTTCTGCTGGAGCTGGAGTCATGCAAAATAGACGCATCTGACTTTGAGTTTTTATATATATACCAGATAGATGAAGTGACGATGAGGTCGACGATGTTACGCGTTGTTCTAGAAGGTGACTAATTACTCTTCGTTTGAAGATTCACAAGTTGTAGTTTTCTGGGAACACGGAAACCCGAAGTGCATTACATATTGTATCTGTACGCATGATAAACGTGGAAGCGAAACGCTTGTTGCGAGCTGCAGGAGTGTCTACAGTGTACGGGTGGAGGGCTGACGGTCTGCTGTTTGACCGGTACTTGAATGGCGAATGTGGAATTAACAAAAAAAGCTCCTGCGCACACTCTACGAAACCCAAAGTTGCAGAAACCTGCCTGATATGTCCCAAATAAAATATAACTGTAGCCCAAATATGCATCAATGATTATGATGAAATTTAATATACATTTTCAATTATTAGACGTACTAACTCACGGCTCATCATCATCAACCGCCTATATACGTCCCCACTGCAGGGGCGCAGTCCTACACTCCTACAGAGAGTGTATGGGACATAGTGCACCACGCGGGACCAGTGCGGATTGGTAGACTTCACATGCCTGTTCAAGACATGCAGGTTTCCTCACGATGTTTTTCTTCACTGTTAAGCAATTGGATAATGTACTTGAATTGAAAAACAACTTACAGGTACACGGCTGGATTCGAACCCGGAACCCTCAGATTGAGAGACCGCGCCTTATCCACCGTCGCTTTTTTTGTGACTCACAGCTCATTTAATTTTATATCTGCCCAAATATGTTATTCCAACAATCTATAACAAAATACAGTGTTTATTATTTTAACAATATTTAAAACATTTTCTTTAATTAGCACTGAATAATATAAACAAAGGTTCAAAGAGCTGATGTTATCAGATATGTTCTAGTAATATCCAGCACATAAGTATATTTAAATTCTTAATCATTAGTAAATACTCTTTTATGTCATGGTAGCTCAGTTGTGTAGAGCGCCAGTCCTCGAACAATCGAGGTCTGCGTTCGATCCTGGCTCGTTCCAATGAGTTACAATTTGTTATTTAGAATTTATGATATGATGATTATGATACTGATTTGTATCATTCGTACATAACCATTGGCTTTTCGGTGAATGAAAACATCGTGAGGAAACCTGCACACTCCTGAGAAGAAATTCAAAGGTGTATGTGAAGTCTACCAATGCGCACTGGTCCCGCGTGGTGCACTATGTCCCATACACTCTCTGTAGGAGAGTAGGCTAGAGCCCATGCAGTGGTGGAGACATATATAAGCTGTTGATAATGATGAAATACTCATAATCAAAGGGGTTTATGATCTCGGCTTTAGAAAAAGATCAGCCGTCATCCAGCGCAAAAGGCACCTATGGCAGTTTGAAGAAGAAACGACTTACTGCGATCACCAATCCGCCTGCGTAGCGTGATGGTCATGTCAAATCTCATGGAAAGGCATGGCGATCTAATCAAATCAAAATTCTTTATTCAATATATCCATATTATGTCTCACTTGTCTACAAAGAGTCACATATACTACATCTGAGAGGTGTCATGTTCAGCCTGCGGTAGTCCACAGCTGGACATAACCTCTCCGAGAGTGCTCCACTCAATTATTCGGTCCTCTGCTCTCCGCATCCATTCGAGCCTGGCTACCCTAAGACTTAGGGCCTAAGTAAGTCGTCTTTCCACCTCGCCGGGGGCCGTCCTACACTACGTTTGCCTAGACGTCTTCTCCACTTCAGAACTCCCAGTGTTACATACCAGAGGTTTTCACTTTGAACGTTCGGAGATATAGGTGGGAAAAGCGGTATTTGCGTGGAAAAGTATGCAGCAAAGAAAAATATATTGCTTGATATTTTCCTATTTTAGAATGTTAATACAAGCCCTTTCATATGAACGTCGATTAAAATATATATCATAAATATTCATGTCTATTTGAATGTCATAGCTATTCGCGTCTCTATAAATGAGTATTTATTTATGATTTCGTTATTATCAGGAAAAAAGAAGTATACATATATAAAGTACAATACAATAAATTAATGTACAATTATTACACATAAAATAATTATGAAAGCCTACATTCTACTCTTATTTACTATGGCACGTTGGTGCCGCTCTGGTGGTGTTGGTCGCTATCCTCCCTCTGAAGCGACGGTACACCACGCCCGTCGGCCAGAAGTCCTCCCTCATGAAGGTCTCCAGCGTGCAGGTCGGGACTCGCACCACGAACAACGTATTTACAGGTATTTATAGCTATTGGCATATCTATAAATGAGTAATTATAGATCATAGCTATTCGCATCTGTATAAATGAGCAAATATAAGTCATAGCTATTCGCATCTCTATAAATGAGTAAATATAGGTCATAACTATTGGCTACTTTATAAATGAGTAAATATAGGTCATAGCTATTCGCGTCTCTATAAATGAGAAAATATAGGTCATAACTATTGGCTACTTTATAAATGAGTAATAACAAGTCATAGCTATTCGCATCTCTATAAATCAGTATTTACAGGTTACAGCTACTCGCATCTCTATAAATGAGTATTTCCAGGTCACAGCTACTCGCATCTCTATAAATGAGTATTTCCAGGTCACAGCTATTCGCATCTCTATAAATAAGTATTTCCAGGTCATAGCTATCCGCATCTCTATAAATGAGTATTTGCAGGTGATAGCTATTCGCATCTCTATAAATGAGTATTTACAGGTCATAGCTACTCGCATCTCTATAAATGAGTATTTGCAGGTCATAGCTATTCGCATCTCAATAAATGAGTATTTACAGGTGATAGCTATTCGCATCTCTATAAATGAGTATTTGCAGGTGATAGCTATTCGCATCTCTATAAATGAGTAATAACAGGTCACAGCTACTCGCATCTCTATAAATGAGAAATGAGTATTTACAGGTCATAACTATTCGCATCTCTGTAAATGAGTATTTGCAGGTCATAGCTATTCGCATCTCTATAAATGAGTATTTACAGGTCATAGCTATTCGCATCTCTATAAATGAGTATTTACAGGTCATAGCTGTTCGCATCTCTATAAATGAGTACACAGGTCATAACTAGTTAATTTCGCAGGCGCACATTTCATGTTCACAATCAGATCTAACTAATCAATCAAATAAATCTATGAGATGCATGATCGATTGCTTTGCGATATCATTTTTAAGTGTTGTTTGATTATTTCAATGATAGTTTAATCGATGTTTATCTTTGATTCAATCGCATGGTAAATTATTTATTTGTTTCTTGTTGTCTGCCAAGGGCAGAACTGAAGCCAAAGTCACACGTCAGACGCTTGGAACAAATGTCGTGATATCGGCACACATCGAACGGATGACGTTTGTATACACGCGCATGTGTGAGGAGTCCGCGCGCGCTATACGTAAAAAAACCGGTCAAGTGGGAGTCGGATTCGTGCACCGAGGGTTCCATACAGAATATGAATAATTAGCATACTGAAAATCGTGCTCTCCGAAAATGTAAGTTCGATTGAAGAACCAACTTTACTTTGCAGCTACATTACATATCCGATGTATGGCTTTCAGTTGCAAAAAGAAGTTTGTAAAAATTAAAAAAAAAAGTTTTTTGTTGTGTTTTCATTGAAAATTCTGGATTCTGGATTCTTGCCAAATTTCAGGATTCTAGGTCAACGGGAAGTACCCTATAGGTTTTGGTTTCCTTGCATTCTCTAAGAAAATTGTCTAAAAATACGCCTTAAACAGCCATATCTTTTTATTGCGTTTACCTAGAAGATTGATTTTTTTAAAGAGTCTTGACAACCCTAAAAATATTAATTTCCATGCCTTTATATCTTATAACCTGTCGACAAACACGACGCATTCAACGACACCTCATTTGTCAAAATACAACGAATGGTTTGTAGTAGGGTAAAAAGGAAATTGACTCCACGAGTCAGTGAGCGAGCTCAAGTGGCAATGGGCAGGCCAACGCTCGAAGAACAGATAAACGTTGGGGAGTAAAAGTTCTCGAGTCCCCCTACTAGATGGACCGACGACCTGGTAAAGGTCGCGAGTCGCTGGATGCATGGCTCGGGACCAGTCGATGTATATCATGAAGAAAAAGCAAATTGATGAACATACTCATATAAATATGGAGGGAAATGTAAGGCAATAGAATTGTGTACTTGACACCTAATTAATTTGGGATTGAATTGTATTTTATACCGTAATGGACATTAAAAGAAAACACCCCAAAATACAAATACGTAAACATTTAAAATTTTTATTGTGATTCAGCAAGAATTTAAAATTTCAAAAATTGCGAAAAATATAGTTCTTCGAATAGTAAAATGCTTATTAGATTTAGTTGTCTCATTGCATTTTGAACATTTTTTCCTAGGCGTATATATATAATACATAAAAACATTATTTTACGAGATAATTCAAACTATCTAACAAGCTCCATACATTTAACGCTCCAGTTTATAGACGTGTGACGTCACAACTCATACCCGATTTAAATGGCACGTTTTATCACCGCGCGAATAGAATCACTTTTCGACGGGTTGTGATAAAAAAACTAATAGTCGTATCGAAAAGAAATTGATAGAGCTATTTATCTTTTTACATGGACTATCGAATGAGACACAAATATTTTTTAAGTTAAATACCCAATTATGTTAGACAAAGACGGTTGCACAAGATAGCAAAACAATGTAAGAAGAGTGTGATTGCCCTATGTTGCCCTCTCTAACATATGTGTGTAGCCGTTGATAAAGAAAGTCAAGCGCATTGCTTTCTATTCGTACATGGTTCCGTACAAACATATATTAAGAGGATTGTCTGTTTAGAGCGCGTGGCCGCGTTCAAGGTTGCATTGTTTTGTAGCTGTCCCTATCCGAGCCCTATCCTACCCGAGCGCGTACGGTGAGACAGCAAATACTACGCGAAGTTATCCACCCGTTATTTGGATGTTTCGTAGTCCAGGGATCACTTGAAGGATACAGTATATTATGTAGCCATTTTTTCAATACAGTATATTAATAAAATTTCAGATGTCGGTGGTTTTTCCAAATTGTTCTAAATTGATTCATACTCTTGTAAATCAGGTTCAAAGTTGGGGCTTTTTACTACCGTAAAATACAATTCTTTGACGCCCTGTAACTCTGGAAGTATATATTTAAATGAAAATCTGACTCACTACCGACACAGATACTTGTTTCTAGATTGTGTCTTGAAAATTTCATAGATTTTCATAGCTTAATACTCAAAATATGACTGGACTACGTTTGTATGGGCGCTTTGACACCAGCATAGCCTTAAACAACATCTGTAGTTAAGCACCTCCGTGGCCTTGGCAAGCTTGGTCTAACAATCAAGAGGTCCACGGTTCGGTTCTCAGTGGGAGTACCTATCGGTACTTGGTTTAGTCAGCCATGATCATTTCTAGCTAGCGCCTTGTGCGCCTCATCAGGCTTCTACGCGCGCGCGCTTACTATCCAACTTAAAATAGCTCTGTCCTTCTCTTTTAGTTATCTTTTCACGATTGCACTGCTGAAGCAGTGAAATGAAGAAGGACATACGCTCTTTTTATCCGGATGATGAGGTACCATGGGATGTGTTTTGATTAGCACATTAAAAATATTTGTTTTTTTTTAATCCACGATTTTCTCGTACATTACGAGTAGCTACATAAAAGTATAGACTGAAGGTAAAAAGTTTCCATTTAAAACTCCTTAAACTTACTCTTTGTGAACTTTTACAGTTCTTTTTATAATTCATCATCATCATCAACAGCCTATATATGTCCCCACTGGAGGGGCTCAGGCCTACTCTCCTGCAGAGAGTGTATGGGCCATAATCCACCACGCGGGCCCAGTGCGGATTGGCGGACTTCACATGCCTGTTCAAGACATGCAGGTTTCCTCACGATGTTTTCCTTCACCGTTAAGCAATCGGATAATGTACTTGAAAAACAACTCATAGGTACACGGCTGGATTCGAACCCGGTACCCTCAGATTGAGAGTCCGCGCCTTGTCCACTGCGCCACCGACGCTTCTATAATTAACGAGTTCAAAAAGAACTAAAAACTAAACTAACTAACTACGTTTTTAAGTCAGTTGAAAAAATATATATTTGTTTTTTGAAATTCGAAAATTGAAACAGCAACTTTATTTTAAAAGCGCCCAACACAGCCCAATTTCATCGACCAATTTCGTGTTAATTTCGTCTGTAACTGGACCATGATACACGACACACTTTGATTGGAAAATGGTACGAAACTGGCCAGTCAAATTGCCCCGTGTAGGGTGCTTTTAACTATATTATGAGAAATGTTTGTCGCTCAACAAGACGTACGAATTTGAATAAGGAAATGTCTGATCATTATTATAATAATATCTTCATAAACATGAAGATTTGATTAGCGAAAAATCCATAAATTATGTTTGTCAAATGATTCGTTTAGCAGTAACGGAACCCTGAAAGCACTTTCGAGCAACTGTCAAATAAAAGTAAAAGCGCGGGAAAACACTTGCCACTTGACGTTTGTCCGCGCCGTAAAGCGGTTTGCTTTTTCGCATCGCCATTTTAGGCAAAGATTTTCGAATTTCGTGCTTGCTCGTCAGTGAAAAGAGACTTTGTTGTTTTATTTTTTTTAATATTTGTGTTGTGATCTCTTCGGTGTTGAAGTTTGGAGACCTGTTGAGAATTTTCGAGTATTTATGTGAGTTTTTCGCAAACTTGTTTGTTTGTTTTACTTTCATAATAATTTATGAGGTGATTTCTTTAATTTGAAATATATATTATCCTAAAACAAGAATTACGTACAGTCATTGATTGTTTTGTATGCAACTTTCAACTGCGTGGATTTATTTCAACTAGTTTTTGAATAAAAAGGTTGGTTGCATCGCGATGTATTAAGTTTAAAGACAATTAGGACTGTGCCTAATTGTGATAGGGAATCTCAGCCAAACAAAAAATGAAGTTTTTTTAAATTTTAATTCTTTTTATTGTTTCTTTTGTCTCTTTATTTAGGGATTTCAACAAGCAAATGCGTTCAAAAAGAACTGGAAGCCGACTTCAATAGCACGGAACGTCTACTTTTACTGAGGCAAATTTAAGATTTATATCGTTTTCTCATGGGTGCCGTTGTCAAAACTGGACCAAATTGAAATGGGACTACACGGGAAGCACTACCTTTCAAATAAAAAAAGAATCATCCAAATCGGTTCACCCAGTCAAAAGTTATGAGGTAACAAACATAAAAAAACATACCCGTCGAATTGATAACCTACTCCTTTTTTGAAGTCGGTTAAAAATGAGAACGAAAATTATTACACACAAAAATCGTAGCGACCTTATCCCGCAATAGGATCCCACCCAGTCCAATCCTGTTCCTCCAGCTTCTCAAGTTCCTGGAGTGCAACTCACTAAAGACAAACCTCCTACCACCTTAACCTTGGCTGACGATATCTCTAGTTTCCAAGCGAACAAGGATCAAAATCGAACGACGTCAGCAATCGAGGATGTATGGATGCATACGAAAGAAAGAAAGAACAATAAATTTATTGCTTTGTTACAAGAAATAACAGAGATTTAGAAACTAAATATATACTAAAGCAAAAGGCCTATCTCAGCTCATGCTGCAACCACAGATTGCAGCGCTGGTTTTCAGGTAGGCCTTGACTAATTGACAAGGGGCCTGGTAGACGTTTCCCGGTACGTGGTCGCCACTCGAGAACCTTTACTCCCCACCGGTTATCGGTTCTTCGAGCGATGTGGCCTGCCCATTGCCACTTCAGCTCACTGACTCGTCGAGCTATGTCGGTGACCTTCGTTCGTCTACGGATTTCCTCATTCCGGACCTTATCACGTAGAGAAATTCCGAGCATAGCTCGTTCCATTGCTCGCTGAGTATAAAAGGATTGTACACAGACAACAGTAGTAGAATACCACATAAATACTAATTACAAAAAAAGGAAAAAGAAATAGACTAAACAAAAAGATGTTCAAAAAAATTAAGAAGTAGAAGGGAAGTCTGTATGCATCTACAAAGAAAATATATCTTTTTTAGATAAGCTTTAGTGCTGTTGCATAAGAATGTACAGTACTCGCAAACAAAGTTTGCCCTCTGAAGTTAGTCACAAAAGACCGCGAAGTATCAATTATTAGCGTATATAAATGGGACTCAAGACAAGTTAGCGGATGGAAAGAAATGTCCTAGTGTTGTATGTCATCTAGGGATAGTTATTATAGAAAATAATACACACACATTCCGTCTGTACGAGTACATGTTTGAAATTACGGAGAGCTAACTTCAGAGAGGCAAACATAGCGTGCGAGTACTATATTTCCTGAGGCAATGGGCCCCATGATTTTTTATATTATATTTGGAATTATATCTGGAAATAGACTTGCATGCTTTCAAACCGTTCATATCGTGGCTACTGCGGCATTCGCTCAGAATGCTTCTGTACAGAATACCTTTAATTTACTTTTAAAATAGAATAGCTGGCTTTGATAAGCAATTACCTAAAATAGGATATGTAGGGTAATTAATATAATTACTACGATTAATTACAGTAATTTAAAATATTTATTTCCTGAATGTCATTAAAATTTTCGATGCAAATAAACTTGCAGCTAATGGTCCATAGATGGCGCTGTGAAAATAATAATAAAAAGTGTGTAAAAATAAAATTGTTATTCACTATGAAGTTGTATGTTAATAATACTCATTTCTCGGCACTATTCATATGTATTTATTTGTTCATAAAGTTTACAAAGAAAACTTTACAAAATAATTTAAATATCTACACTTAATTTACGCTAATTTATATTCCTATATTTTATTTTATTTATCAATTTTAAAATATATATATTGTTAAGGTTAAAAAAATTATACAAAGCACTAGAGAACATATTAATATTAATCTGGAGAATGTATTCTATCTCTGATAAGTTAGACTACATTCTCTAGTTTAATTAGTTAATTGTGTTTTGTTTTACTATTTCAGTTGTATGTTAATAAAGATTAATCTTAAATCTTAATATTGTTGCATGTCTTCAAGTTTTCATTTAAATTATTGTATATCTTTATGCTCATGGAGTCCAGACTATTGTAATAGTTTGTATATTTCGAGATGGGATATTCAAGTCGGTTGTTATTTCTCAAATTGAGTTCTGAGACTTGTTTAGTGCACTGGTTTTTTCTACGGTATGCATACATTGCGACTAAATATATATATAAGGATACCACAGACAGTATCTTGTGCTTGATATACCTAGAGCGGACGACAATGTTCCCGTCGCTTAGCTCCATCTACGATCCTTTCTGCCTTCTTTTGTAGGATAATAATAGATTTACATCGACACTGTTGCCCCAGACCTCATGAACAGACTTCAGGATACTTTCAAAGTACGTGAAATGAATCATGCGCAGTGTGAAAGAGTTGAACGTGGAGGATTAAGAGGCTATGTTGGTTAGACCACGTGGCCGCGTTCAAGGTTGCATTGTTTTGTAGCTGTCCCTATCCGAGCCCTATCCTACCCGAGCACGTACGGTGAGACAGCATATACTACGCGAAGTTATCCACCCGTTATTTGGATGTTTCGTAGTCCAGGGATCATTTGAAGGATACAGTATATTATGTAACCATTTTTTTAATACAGTATACTAATGAAATTTCAGATGTCGGTGGTTTTTCCAAATTGTTCTAAATTGATTCATACTCTTGTAAATCAGGTTTAAAGTTGGGGCTTTTTATTACCGTAAAATACAATTCTTTGACGCCCTGTAACTCTGGAAGTATATATTTAAACGAAAATCTGACTCACCACCGACAAAGATATTTGTTTCTAGATTGTGTCTTGAAAATTTCATAGATTTTCATAGCTTAATACTCAAAATATGACTGGACTACGTTTGTATGGGCGCTTTGACACCAGCATACCCCCTTAAAAGTACGCGAAGTGAATCATGCGCAGTGTGAAAGAGATGGACGTGGAGGATAAATTTTTCAGTACGTAACACGCTCCGGCTAATCGTTTCTGTGTAAAATTTGCGCACTGTAAACTATCAGCTGATACTCGTATCCTATTTTTAGATAATTACTGAACTAGCTAAAGCTAGTTAGAAAAGCTATCCGTTTCCGTTTAAAACTGTTATTGTTTAATTTCTATCATGTTTGTATCTAGATTTATATGATTAAGTTGTTATTAAGCTTAGAATAATATTTTTGCTTTGAAATAGAACGTATTAGATAAAGCGCAATTGTAGAATATATAATTTTTATTATACTATTATATACCGTCGCTTCCGGAAAGTTTCTGTCGAGAAGGGCGTAAGAAATGGCATGGTTACTGTATATTTAAAAAACAGCCAAGTACGAGTCGGATTACCACACCAATGATTCCGAAACATGAAAATAAGGTTCATTAGATTCGAAGTTCATTTTCCGACCGTATAGTTAAGTTTGTCAAGAATTTTTGATGGCGTCTCAAAAACTGTAATAGATATAGACATCGCTTGAGTTTTCCTCGAATATGTACACAAAGTCCTGTCTACGGTTGGGAAATACGTAAATAGAGGGGGAAATGTTATTTTTAAACACATTTTTTATTATTAATAAAACATTATTCAAGAAAAAAATCTACAAACAAAGCCTTTTCAAATGATACCCTACTTGACCTATTGACTCTACTTTTAAATTTGGACCCAAGTGTTTTAGCCCCCTTAACCTATTCCAATTCGATACATATAGCGCGTCGCTGTAATAAATAACTGTGACAGAAGGACATACGGACAGATAATGTAAATCTGTTTACAGTGCGGTGATGCGACGAAAAAAGTGTTCTAGAAGATGTGATTTGAAACATTAAAGTTATCGAGAAAATTTACACCAATCATGTGTTCATTCTAAAAGAGTTGTTTCAAATATGTTTTACTATTTCTGTTGTATTATAAAAAATGTTTCAAAAAAAAAAATTAAACAAGAAATTATATGTTTCAAATTCGTCCTGCACTTGTACACTATTTACAAAATCAAGTAATAATCTAAATATGTATAGAAAAATACTAGAATTACATTTTTGAGTTTAATTTAATTGTACAAAATCATTCTTTTCGTACTAAGTGACAGCGTCAAATGTCAATTTAATGACGCCATCTTTGTTTTCAACGTCAAGTCTTACCTGTTTCGTGCGTTTTATATGTTTTTGTACAAATAAACTAAACTAAAATAAACAAAAATGTTAACTATTGTAAATCACTTTTATTTGATAATGGCCTATTAAAATTACAAGTGTACAAGACCAGGCCTTTGCGCCATACATTCGCGGAACGTGTCATGTACTCGATAAAACCCTCTAATTTTCTGTGTCTGAATTTCATACGTGTAGCCTCCATAAAAGATGAGCAAACACAGGCAAAATTTTTTACCTCATCTAAAACTAAAGCGTATAGCCACAGAAGCGGATAGAAGTTGAACCTTTTATTGAAAAGTGAGTTTAAAGCATGTCGCAGTTAGTCCTATTAAGACGCCAATGAAGCAAAGTCTCCGTAGAATAGTAGGTATTTGAATATGTTATTGCTGTCGCGATTCGGTACGCACACATACAGCCTTTCACATGCTTTCACTCACACAAATAACGCTGCATAACATCCCAAAGAGGCCCCTGCGAGCCGCGCATAGTCGCTACCCCTCCGCCTGGGCTAGAGTGTATTTTTCAAAATTATAATAAACTTGACGTGAGCGTGCGTCAACCCTTGTTTTACGTTTTGAGAAATTATTGTTCGCATATTGGTTTAGTCTCGACATACTGTGGTTGTATTTGATATAATTGACTAGTAAGTACCTATCACATATAAATACAATATAAATTATGGCGTTGCTATTTTAGGGTTCTACGGTCAACAAAGAAACCTTTTAGTTTCACCATATCCGAACGTTCGTCTTCCAACGATACTTTAGGTGACCTAGAGGTGTTTTAGTACCTAGAGTGCTAGAGTCTAAGGACTAACAAGTTAAAGCGTTCAAAAAGAACTAGAAACCGACTTCAACTGCCCTAAAAGTCTACTTTTATTAAGGAAAATTTAAGATGTATATTGTTTTCTCATGGATTCCATTCTAAGAACCGGACCAAATTGAAATGGGACCACATGGAAAGCATCAGCTTTCAAATAATAAAGAATCATCCAAATCGGTTCACCCAGTGAAAAGCTCTGAGGTAACAAACATTTAACTAATAGAATAGAATAGAAATAATTTATTCGGCATACAGATTACAGTACAGTTAAAACATTAATTTTAAATTTGCTCTGCTGCACTGCAACGCCGAAATACACACTTAACATTCCCAGTCTCAAAAACTACTGAACCGATTTTGATGAAACTTGCAGTCTTCCCTAAGTTTTACAATACCTAGGTAAACAAAAAAGGGATTATTTAAATCGAACTTGTAGTTCCGGATATATAAAAAATAAATTAAATAAAATAGCCTTTATTGCTGAACTAATTTTTTGTTTTAATTTTCTTAAAAATATGCTTACTTTATACGTTACTTATCTTTTTATATTAAGTATCAGTAACCGGTCGTTCCTACATTTCAGCTTGTCTTTCGACATAGGCCTCCTCTAAGGATTTCCACTCTATTCTATCTTTCGCTATGCGGGTCCATGTTGGACCCGCCACTTGTCTGATGTCGTCCTCCCATCTTCTAGTCTGTCTGCCTCTTTTTCTTTTGCTATCTCGTGGTTGCCATTCAGTTATTAGTCTTGTCCATTTCTACATACTCTATTTCTCCATTATTTACTGTTATGGGCTCTGTTTGTGAGGAATTTGACATTACTTTTGTTTTCGTTAAGTTCGTTGACAGGCCTGCTTTCTCGCTCTCTTCCGCTAACTGTTGGAACATTGTCTGTAGGGTTTTCGGGTTTTCCGAAACTAAGATCAGGTTGTCTGCAAAGCGTAGGTGACTCAGCTTTTTGCCATTTATATTTAGTCCTTTATTCGTCCAATCCAGATTTGTGAATATCATTTCCAGGATAGCTGAAAATATTTTTGGTAAAATTGGGTCTCCCTGGCGTACCCCTCTCTCAATCGAAAATTCTTCGCCTGTAGATTCTAGCTTCACTTGTGCGGTGCTTTTTGTGTATATGTTTTTCAGTATTCTTATGTATTTTGCATGTACGCCTTGTTTTTCCAGTGCGTCCCAGATAAATCTATGTTCGAGTGTGTCGAATGCTTTGTTGAAATCCACGAACCCTATGTGTGTTTTTCTTTTGTGTGTGTGTTCCGGATATATGCGAGGACAAACAAACATACACTTTAGAAATTTGGCACACTTCTTTAGAAGCTGGTATAGACTAACATATATGAAAACTGGGCAGTTCTGGAAATATTACATACATACAGGTCGCATTGATAACCTCTTTTTTTGAAGTCGGTTAAAAAACTGTAATTTCACGACACCTCACACAATAGAATAGACGAGTTAAAAATCCCGTCTTAAGTGTATGAGATGTATAACTGGGAAAAAATATTTCAAGTTTTTATTTGTCGACATGAATAATAATATCGTCGAAATCTATCGTATTTCCTACTGTCATACTTCATATTATACTATTATATTTTAAGTACCTCAAAAGGAAAAAAGGAATCCTTATAGGATCACTGTGATATCGAATACTCCAGTCTGCTGTCCCTTAGATCTGTCAAATAATGAAACTTATAGGTCAACGCAATAAAAAGATATAGCTGTATTTTAGACCATTTCCGTACAAAATGCAATGAACCCAAAATCTATACGGTATTTCCCGTTGACCTAATGTCTTGAAATTTGGCAAGAAGAAAGGTTTTACAGCACAACCATAGGAATAAATCTGAATTTTTTAATTGTAACACAGTAAAATTGATTTTTTAATGTTTACAAACTTAACTTCGTAATATGTAATTTAGCTTAGAATTTCATTTTCGGTAGAGCATTGTTGGGTGCATATTACCATACCTATTATTTATGATTTTCAGTATGTCATTAATTCATATTCTGTACGGAATCCTCGGTGCACGAGTCCGACTTGCTCTTGACCGGTTTTTGAGTTGTTGGAGAGCCATTTCAAGCTCTTGCTGGCTGATCTCCGGGATATCTGTGTCGGGTCATATAGTCTCCGTAGCGATTTGTACATGCGATGTCCATATAACTTCTCGTTCTCTCTCAAGACTTTCAATAATAATAAATAACAAAAAATAATATAAAAAAGCTTTTAAAAAAGTTATAAATAAACGGATGTCCATGCAATAAATGTTATGTTTTTTCTGTGTTTTTTTTCTGTTTAGATATTTTACAGTGGTACGGAACCCTTTGTATGCGAGTCCGACTCGAACTTTAACATTAAAAAAATATTTGAAACATAAGTCACTTATTCATAAATCATATTTAATTATTTACACGTAACAAAACGTAACAACAACTAAGAATTTCAGGGAAAATGTTCTGTTCTAGAGATAAAATAAATTTCCTTAGAATTATTTGTCTTTATATTTGTTTATTTAGATCAATCTAAACATTAAAACTAACAGGTAAAACCATTATAGCTCGAGAAAGGGTATCTATCGATATATTTTTCCCACCACTATTAGTCGAAAAAATCGATAAAGCTTATTGACATCACTAATGCATGCTTACTTTATTTTTATACATATAATACACAGTATATAGTTGTGATATAGTGTACCCTGCCTCCCGAACCGAACTGTGCGAGAAGGACAGTTGAAGCTTTTTTTGGTATTTGCCTAGTTTTGCCGTGAAATTAAGGGTTTGGGATATAGCTGTTTTCTCAACGAAACGTTAGCCAAATTCAATCATTTTGATCTTATTCTCTTTATCAAAGAATAATCTAGGCCCGTTGGTTTTGCTTTTTCTGAAAATGTTACGTTTACTCTAAATAATGAGTACCATAAGTTGAAAGAAATTTTTTCTGAAATTTTGAGTTTTGAGATGCCCATAATTCTAATTGTAGACAAAATATTGAAAAAAGCAAAACCAACGGGCCTAGATTATTCTTTGATAAAGAGAATAAGATCAAAATGATTGAATTTGGCTAACGTTTCGTTGAGAAAACAGCTATATCCCAAACCCTTAATTTCATATGAAATTTTTTATCTGCTGTTCCCTCTTAATAATTGATTCAATAAACTCTCCGTATTATATTATTTGCAATATAAACCATTCATCAGGGTTCAGGGGTTAAAAAACAACGATAAGGGCGCCGCAGCGTCCGGACGGCCGGGCGGACAGAAAGCGTGTTTTTGTTTCTTTCTCGCTCTATCGGCCCTATTTGTTTAGACCTTCGCTGTATTGACCAAAGAAATATACTTCTCATCAGAAAAATGGAAACACCTTGCAAGTTTATGTTTTGTAAGAATTATCAGAAAAATGTGTATATTTAGGAATATATGTCAAATGAATAATATGAGATTTTCAAATCCTAATGTTAATGTTCTAAATTCAAATTAAATTTTCATAGGTTTTTCTAATAATCCTTACGAAACATAAACTTGCAAGGTGTTTCAATTTTTCTGATGAGAAGTATATTATTTTGATAGGCTACCGCCCGGCTAACGGAGGTCCCAGGTTCGATTCACAGTGGGACCTATCGGATGCTCGGTTTGTTTGGTGGTATGACTAGCTCTACCACCATTCTACTTAAATCTGCCGCCAAATTTTGTACTCCGTCACAGGCCGGACTCTTGCAACAAACGTCGTGATATCGGTTCATATTCGCATACATCGAACGGGTGACGTTTGTTACACGCGCGTGTGAGTGCGCGCGCGCATTATTACCTATCCTTGAGCGGGTCACTTTCTTGCGGGGTGAGGTGAGGTATCGGGGATGGGAGTATGTTGTTCCGGTATGAAAGGTAGCACAGCCAGCGCGTCATTAGCTTGAGGGTGCGCACGCGCAGCTCAAGTAGCTCCCTATCCGCCTTCGTAGAAATGCTCATATCCTTTCCCTTCTGTACAATATCCTAAATAACCCTTCTTATCCTAGCTACCTAAATGAGCGATTTACATACTCGCATCCTATTGACCAACCTTGTCGAGCTCACATTAGGACAGTCCTGTCCATCCCTTCCCATCACTCCGATTTCTATTCCTACTCATTCACGGTTCCTGCAGCCAGATTGTGGAACTCATTGCCACACACTGTACGCGACAGTAAAACTTCATCTATTTTCAAGAAAAACGTCAAGGAAAATTTTCTGTCTCTTACGAGTAGTTCATAAATATACAAGTATGTATAGGGTACCATTTTATTCTATAGGGTACAATATATTGTCACTACAAATGGTACAAAACAAACGCGATTACGTGTAACTAGATGCAGCCGTCCTCCATTTCAATAGTAAAATTAATAAATAACCTTACAATGTAGTATGTAGTTTAGTATCCTTATATATATGTGTATATATTATATATTTATTTCTATATGTATATATATTATATCTATGTTATATTTATATAAGTATATGTTGTTTTAATTATTTCCTTCTCAAATCTCTTTGTTTGTTTATCTTTTATTATTATATTGTATATGTCTCCGCACACCACCCTTTTATCTTTCTCCTCGCCCTGGTTGACTGGAAGAGATCCCTATATAGGGATAAGTCCGCCAATTCAACTTTTGTTACAGTTTTAAAATTTTAATTATTTAAGTTAATATGAATGAATAAAGAGTATTCAAACAAACAAACAATGCTTACAGAAATCCGCGAGCTATGGACCTGGAGAATGCCAACTGCAAGTTCAAGGTGTCAGAGTGCGCGGACCTGGAGCAGCTTACACTCGACAGGCCCATCAAAGTACATCAGTAAGTAATTTGTGAACATACGCACTAATAACCCAGGGTTCCAAACCAAATCTAAATAATTCATCATCAACAGCCTTTATACGTCCCCACTGCAGCTCAGGCCTACTCTCCTACAGAGAGTGTATGAGACATAGTGCACCACGCGGGACCAGTGCACATTGGTAGACTTAACACACACCTTTGAATTTCTTCTCAGGAGTGTGCAGTCCGCACGATGTTTTCCTTCACCGAAAAGCCAATGGTAATGATTTTTATCATTCATACATATTTTATCTGTACGCATGATGAATGTGGAAGCGAAACGCTTGTTACGAGCTGCAGGAGTGTCTACAGTGTACGGGGGGAGGGCTGACGTTCTTCTGTTTGACCGGTACTTGAACGGCGAAGATGGAATCTACAAAAATAGCTCCTGCGCACACTCTACAAAACGTATCCTGTAAAATATCGATAGGCCCGTAGCCCGTTCGAGGCGTAGGTTATTATGCTCGTATTTACGTTTCGTACAAAGTTCGACTGGAAGATTTTCGCAAAGCCCTGCTTATTTGTCATCGATGATTGTTTCTTAATCCCAGTGTTTAACATAATCTTGGCTAGCAATAAATCGGACTGATTGATTGATATTTACTCGAATCAACTAACCACCTGTTTTCTTGAAAATTCTTTATAGAATTACATCCTGGACATATTTAAACAAAGTCAAGGACAAGGTTACTTTAGATAGTAGTTAGAAATGAAATGAAATTATGAAATGATACTTTATTTGCTTAAAATATGGTTTAGTAAGATGTTACAAGTTTATCTGGAGCTCTCACGTTTTACCACAAGCCATGCAAATACATAGTAAATACGTAGAAGTGTAAATATTAATTGAATGTTACGATAATTATGTCAATATTTAACTTCATCAACAGTCTATATATGTCCCCACTGGAGGGGCTCAGTCCTACTCTCTTACAGAGAGTGTATGGGACATAGTACACCACGCGGGCCCAGTGCGGATCGGCGGACTTCATATGCCTGTTCAAGACATGCAGGTTTCCTCACGATGTTTTCCTTCACCGTTAAGCAATCGGATAATGTACTTGAATTGAAAAACAACTCATAGGTACACGGCTGGATTCGAACCCGGTACCCTCAGATTGATGTTTATATCTCTTCGACAAAGATGTCAACCGAAGAATCCAACTCGGCTGGGCAGCGTTCGGGAAGTTACAGCATATATCTTCTCGTCCAAATACCTCAGCGTCTTTTTAGTATCGTCGTATTTTAGTTAGTAGTATGGAAATAAGCTGATATTGATGTCAGATACTGTTTCATTTACAGAGAAATAACCGGTCTCGAGATGTTGGTAGAAGAATTACACAGGGTGTTCTCGCATGACCACGTCAACGTACAGGATGTTCAGAAACTGATGGCTGGCTACAAATCCAATCCAAAGGACTGGAAGAAGTTCGCCAAGTTTGATCGTTTTAGGTAAGTCTGTAACAAGTTTAAACGAGTGATTGAGAATTCTTCTTCTGAGAAGTTGCGCGTCTCGAGGAGAAATTTAAAGGTGTGTGTGATGTCTACCAATCCGCAGTGGGCCTGCGAGGTGGAGTAGGCCCGTACACTCTCTGTAGGAGAGTAGGCCTGTTGTTGATGATGATTGCTCTTACAAACAGACAGAGAGATTTAAATATAGTAATAGGTTATAGAGCGGGCATTCAGAAATGTTTCATATAAACATTTTGATCTCAAAAGTCAGTGGTGTGTCAAATGTCTTGCACGGCCGCATGAAGTGATGTGACACTAGATTGAGTAACTTATTACCAATTGGTAATAAGTTTAGGATCAAAATTATTGTTTGCTTTGTCCGGTCATAATATTAAATGTATTTGCAAACAGATAACATTTTTAAAGGCTTCTTACGCAAGATGGTTAAAATGTAAATTTGTTCCCGAAATTACACGCCCCCCCCCCCCCCCCCCCCCCCCCCCTCCTCAATACTGGCTGCAACTGTTCAAGGCTTAAGCATGCTTAATCATACCGTGAGTCCTGGGAGCACAGGTTTAGATTATAGAAATACCTATAGATAAGCCTGACGACGTAAAAACACCATTTACCTGAACTTCTATGTTCGTTGGGTTGTTAGGCAAATTTTGACAGAATGGAAGTCGAAAGCAACGATCTAGAAATTGACGTACTGATAAAAAGGGTGCAGTCTTGTTTCTTCATTTGGCGGATTACGCATGAGAAAGCAGGATAGATATACAGACGCATGTTTATGCTAAATTAGATTGTATCACAGTTCTAGAACAGTTTTACCGATGAACTCTGAAGCTTATCTAAGATTTAAAAATCGATTGTAATGAAACAATAAATATTTAATTGGCTTTATAATGGCTTTATGAAGGACTGTTTAGTGTTTACGATATGTGTGATATATGTGTTTATCTAGAACGTGGAAACATCATTATCTTAGATTATGGCCCCCCTGTCAAGAATATTGTTTGACTTTCCATCTAACATTCCTTTCGCTAAAATTATCTCTCGCATCCAATAAACAATATAGCTTATCTCAATCTACGACGGTGGGCTGACATGTTTTTCTACTTCTAGGTGTCATCTAGGTGTGATACGGGAAATATTGGAAAATTCCAAGATTGGCACGTTATATATAGCAATGTCACTTCATGTCCGTAAAAATGTATAAAGTTTTAACAAAATACATTCAATTTGAATTGCTAAAGCGGCAATTAGAACGGCAGACCTTCACCCGTACACTGTAGATATTCCTACAGCTCGCACCAAGCGTTTCGCTTCCACATTTATCGTGCGTACTGCAAAAATATGGAATGCACTACCGGTCTCCGTGTTCCCCGAAAACTACAACTTGGGAATCTTCAAAAGAAGAGTAAATAGTCACCTTCTAGACCAACACGTAACATCGTCGACCTCATCGTCACTTACCATCAGGTGAGATTGAGGTCAAGTGTTGGTCTATCGTCAATATATAAAAAAATTAGTGAAAGAATAGTCAACTTAGCGATACTTAAGTAACTATTCTAATGATATTTACATTTGAAACAAGGGTGGAAAGTAGATTATTGCAATGTAGTAGGTTTTTAACGTCAAGAGTTTGCAATAACCTTTTTCCAATACATTGATGAATGCTCACATTAAAAACTCTTTCGTTGCAAAGTTTAGCTAACGAGTTTTAATTCTGAGGCTGAATGCAACAAATATAAAAAAAACTTACATCCCTAGGGATGTAAATGCGACTTACATCCCGCTGCTTAGATTATAATACCTACTTTTAGAACAGGAGGGATGAAAAAATATTTATTAGATAAGGCAATCTTCAAACGGTTTTCCGATGAAAGGTATGTGGCCGTGATAGACTTTGGCAACCTTATCGTTTGATATTAGAATGCTATTAGACATATTAACACATGATATCGACATCAGGCCATTTTCTTGTGATAAAGGGCAAAGATAAGTCTGTCACGTGTTTGTTTTCAATTATTCGCGATGGGTACATTTGGCCTTCATTTTACGACGAGAGAGTCGTGTAAGACTCATTTCAGTGAGCTCAAAAGTTTTTACCAAGCAAGGTAAAAATGATGGCACCATAAAATGGATTCTATTTTTAGAACGAAGTTCCTTATCGCGCGTTGTGAAAGGGGGAATGACGGAAAAAATTCTTACGAAAAGTTGTCACCGACACTTTTTGCTACAGTAAGTTAGCGTCATCTGTTAGTACGACGTACGTAGTAGTAAGACGATACCAACAATACAGCTATGTGACGACAGATGGCTCTGATTAGTTGCCGCTACTCAATGACAGATGTCGCTAAAAACAAAACGTATCATGTACATAAAAAATCTAATGAAAAAACCTACAAAACCATATTTAAAATATAATGTTAAAAATCCGTTCAAACCTTATTGAAAATTTGTAAAATTTTATTACAATTCCTTCACTAATTAATCGAAAGGAACTTCGTTCCATCCGGGTGTCCCTTGACACCTCTCAAGTTTTTTATTATTATAACAGAAAATGAATTACTAAAGTACTTTAGTATTACAAAAAAGCTACGTTTACTAATGTGTGGGTCGTCAGCTTCCTCATAGAGCTATGAGAATTCTACGCATGCCAAATTTTAAAGCAATTTAGGTGCAATCAAACTTTAGCATTCATAATTTAGCAGCAATCATGACTCAGTTACAGTGAGTTGTTTTTAGTGTGTCAGCTGGAGACATGGGTCTTCAGCTGACACATGCCAGGAAGGCAAACCAGTGAGGTTAGGGCTTTAGACTATAGTCAGGCATTTAAAGCACAATGAGAGCAATGAAAGCCAAAAAAATTAACGATCACATTGATAAACTGTTGGATCTACGAACGAAATACCGTGTGTAAGCTGGCGACCCGTGTCACCAGCTTACACATCTGGATCTTCGTAATTATTCAAGTTACGATTATGTATTGTACCTCATATTTTAGAGCAAAATAGAAGCGCCAGGCTTCAAAATTTTCGAATCTCTAGTGCTAAAACTGTTTGAGCTACGAGCCGATATGTGTGTGTAAGCTGGTGACATGGGTCGCCAGCTGACACATGTTGTATCTCTGAAACTACATAAGTGAGAACTTCGTTTTAAAGATCAGATGAGACCATACAATAGAAGCGTTCACGAGTCAAAATTTCAAATCTCCTGGCTGTCTAGATTCAAAGTTATAAGCAAAAAACTATTTTCCCGCCAAAAAATTCAAAATAATCGCACGGACGCCGCTGAGCGGGCCGTTGCCGTTCCGTGCGCTACGCTATTACAATAGAGTTTCAACTTAGCCGTCATTGTTTTAAAATTCATTTTAACCTGCACTTTCGTATCGATTCAATTGGTATATTGAGCGTGTTAGACCAGGAGCCGACAGAAATAAGCAATGGTATACTACCGATTAACTTTATAGAGAGACTACGAACGACCTTCACCAAATTTGAGGTCAAGTGATAATATAACCCTTCATCGTTGGTGCATAATTCAAGTCTACTAATTTAACTAATAGGAAGTCAAGATTTAGTTTAGTAAAAGTAAAAAGTGTTTATTTCTTAAATAACTTTTACAGAGTTTTGCAGGGGCCTTCCAGAAAGTAGTCTTTCGACACTTGTGTTGGAAGTGCACCGCGGATTTACACAGTATTATTTAAAATCTTAGTTCCTATTTTAAGTTTGCTATGCTCATATGTGTGTGTGCGTGTGTGTGTGTGTGTGTGTGTGTGTGTGTGTGTATGTGTATGTGTTTGTGTACATTCATATTTATTATGTACATAAACGGTTAATTTTGTGACTAAATAATATATTTAGGCGAACCCTAGATTGGATCTCTTTGTTGTTCTTCGGTCTGTCAAGACCCCTTTTTTAAGGAATGCGTGAATGCATCAAGTTGAAATTGATATCAAATACTCAGGTGTGCAATCCCTTATATCAAAGCCGTGCATGACGCATATTTTTGATTGATCTATAATCCTGAAATTTGGCAAAAAACAAAGTCTTATGGGACAAATATAGGAACCCTCGGTGCGCAAGTCTGACTCGCACATGTCCCGTTTTTGATATTATGAAAATCAGACAAAGCAATGTTAGTCGACTTTTATAATAAAAATATATCAAATCATAAGATTTTTATTCATTTGCAAATCTAAATTTCTGAGTATAAGCAATAATTTTTATTAAAATGTGCCAATATTGTTTGCAATTTCCATGAAAATAGCTATGAATAAAAGTTTAAGAAATACAGCCTATGTCATTTTCCATCCTTTTCCAAACTACCCCTATACAAAAAATCATCATTCTGACTCTACGTTACGACGATAATAAAGGACAAACAAACAAAATCACTTTTGCATTCATAATATTATTTTATAAATAATATTAGTATGGATTGCTATTGAAAATACACTAAATACCGAGCTCAACAATTATTGATCATAGTGATATAAACTGTATATGTTGAACATATACCTCTTATACTATGTTATATCACACCGTAAATTGTTATTTCTGATAAGTTGATTCATTACTAAACTAAATCTTGACTTCCTATTAGTTAAATTAGTAGACTTGAATTATGCACCAACGATGAAGGGTTATATTATCACTTGACCTCAAATTTGGTGAAGGTCGTTCGTAATCTCTCTATAAAGTTAATCGGTAGTATACCATTGCTTATTTCTGTCGACTCCTGGCCTAACACGCTCAATATACCAATTGAATCGATACGAAAGTGCAGGTTAAAATGAATTTTTAAACAATGACGGCTAAGTTGAAACTCTATTGTAATAGCGTAGCGCACGGAACGGCAACGGCCCGCTCAGCGGCGTCCGTGCGATTATTTTGAATTTTTTGGCGGGAAAATAGTTTTTTGCTTATAACTTTGAATCTAGACAGCCAGGAGATTTGAAATTTTGACTCGTGAACGCTTCTATTGTATGGTCTCATCTGATCTTTAAAACGAAGTTCTCACTTATGTAGTTTCAGAGATACAACATGTGTCAGCTGGCGACCCATGTCACCAGCTTACACACACATATCGGCTCGTAGCTCAAACAGTTTTAGCACTAGAGATTCGAAAATTTTGAAGCCTGGCGCTTCTATTTTGCTCTAAAATATGAGGTACAATACATAATCGTAACTTGAATAATTACGAAGATCCAGATGTGTAAGCTGGTGACACGGGTCGCCAGCTTACACACGGTATTTCGTTCGTAGATCCAACAGTTTATCAATGTGATCGTTAATTTTTTTGGCTCTCATTGCTCTCATTGTGCTTTAAATGCCTGACTATAGTCTAAAGCCCTAACCTCACTGGTTTGCCTTCCTGGCATGTGTCAGCTGAAGACCCATGTCTCCAGCTGACACACTAAAAACAACTCGCTGTAACTGAGTCATGATTGCTGCTAAATTATGAATGCTAAAGTTTGATTGCACCTAAATTGCTTTAAAATTTGGCATGCGTAGAATTCTCATAGCTCTATGAGGAAGCTGACGACCCACACATCGTTTACTACACGCTTCCCCAAAAACTTAAGTTGACACAGATTTGTAGAGAATATACAGATTCCACTTCGTCTAAGCGTGAACAAAAATACACACACAGACACACTGACAATGAAGTGTGCTGCATATTAACGGCGGTTATGGTACCTAGTTTCTTCATACATGTTCAGTGGAATACGACAAAACAAGTGTGCTGATATTTGAGGGCTTCAATGAAATGACTTGTATAAGGAGGCCCACTAAATTGTAGGTAGCGTTGCCAGGCACCCAAACAAAGCCGGACATAGGCTTTTTGATTTCGTGTCCGGACAAAATAAACGGTAATATAGGTAGAAAATAACTGTCGTACATATTTTTACTGAGACACAAAATCTTCAATAATGTCGGGTACCCAAATACCCAAATATCCGACCGATGCGTAACTGCTATTGTAGCTAACTATACAGTTGTAAATTAATGATATTTATTTCGCGACACTCTAATTTCATCTCCTATTTTTAGATAATTACTTATCAAAGCCAGCTATTCTATTTAAAAAAATTATGGCAATAGAAATTTAGTATGGAAGCATTAGGAGAGGGATAAATCCTTAAGTCCACGCGTTCGCAGCTGCGGGCAGAAACTGGTAATTTATAAATTGGTTTGTTTTCATTCCAGGTATACGAGGAACCTGGTCGACGCCGGTATTGGCGCCTTCAACATCATGATCCTGTGCTGGGGACCTGGTCATGCATCAGCGATCCACGACCACGCAGATTCACATTGCTTCATGAAGATGCTATCAGGGAACCTTGAGGAGATCAGGTACAACAAATCAAATCAAATCTGTTTATTTGCATTCATGTACATAGAGTCATTACACTTCAAATATTATTCGGATCTTTTTGTGTACAAATGCAATGTTTGCAATAAATTAAACAGAAACAACTAATATCCTACCCTAGCACGGGTATTTTTCCTATTTGGTAGGATATAGTCTCGCACCAGTCTTAGTCTATTGTCAAGTGCTTCGTTCTATAGGTGCAATTTGTAGTCATATTGTCAAACCGTAATAATAAATAATAATAAAAAAATAAATCTATATACATGAACCCTGTCAGGGCATAGCAAAATGAATAAGTCAAATTTTATACAATAATAATAATAGATGTCAAATTTTACACAATAATAATAATAAATGTCAAATTTTATACAATAAAAGTTCAATGTCAAGTTTTATACAATAATAATTCAATGTCAAATTTTATACTACAATCCAAAATAAGGATAGTCAAACTTTATACATTTTTATCATCCATAAATTCCTTAATTGTATAATATCATTTTCTAATTAGGAGCGACCTTAATTTATTCTTAAATTGTTTATCTGTGTCTTGTTTTAAAATATCTGGAATATTATTATATACCTGGATAGACCTGTATTATGGACCGTTTTAAAATATTTCCAATTTAGGTTCAGGAAGTTGAAGTTTGTGCTGACAGCAAAAAGACAGGGTTCTGGAATGTTTAACCGCCTCCGTGGCCAAAAACCTGGAGGTCCCGGGTTCGATTCCTAGTGGGTGTACCTATCGGTTTGGTTAGTGGTAAGGCGTTTTCTTTGTCTACCTGGCTAGCTACCACCATGTTTTCTAAGTCTGTTGTCAAACACCTGTGTTGATAGGCCGTAGCACTGTTGTTTTCCGGTATAGAGTTAGCAGAGCCAGCTCGCTACACTCTCTGTAGGAGAGTACGCCTTAGCCCCTGCAGTGCGGATATAAAATGACCCGTTAGTGACTCAAGAGAAATAATGTAATTAAAAAAATATTTATATTTAAAAAGATGATCGATGTTTAAAAGTAAGAATAGAGTCGCTAGGTCAAATGAGGGTAGTACGAATATGAAATGATTTAATTTGTACACTCGAGTACAAAAATGTGTATCCACTTTTGAAGAGTGAATGTGATATGGTACAAAAGTGGATATATATTTTTGTGCTCGAGTGTACATACTCAAACATATCTTTTAAGGCATTTTTATGTGTGTAAAAATAACATAACCTTCTCCCCCATCCCACGTCTCTATCTCCAAAGATTCTAAACTGAAAATTCTTAAATAACTCGCTAAATAATTTACACAAAATTCTGATGATTTCAGGTACGACTGGCCAGAAAACGCTGAACCGGAAGTGCTGAAGAAGCTGAGGAACAACAATAAGAATGTACGGAGATCCTGTTCGGAGGGTGAAGACCAAAATGGGAGCGAATTGACAGATCTCAACTCGAACTGTCAGAATGACGGGTGTCAAAACTATGGCGGGAGGGTTGACAGGCAAAACGGCAGACAAAATGGCAGCAATCAAGATGGTGGGCGTCGCAACGGGGAAAAACAAGATGGCGGCGATCAGAATGATAATTATAGCAAGGATTATGAAGATGAGGCAGGATATGACGCTCAGCACATGAAAGAAATCGGAAGAACAAGATTGGAACTCAATGATGTCTGCTATATAAACGGTATATAAATCAATCTTATATAAAACCCAAGTTTGAGCCTGTTTTCTTTATCAAAAGACATCTTTGTCCATTGCTGATCATAGTCATCATTCTCCAGCTCCCTGAGCCCGAGATATCGACGTTTTATATAACAAAATAACGTGACAAAATCTCATGGCCTTCATGTTAGCTCTAAAGGTATTTTACTCCCCAAAGCTTATCAGTTCTTTTGACTATCTCATCTTGGAGGACTCAAATCCAGCATTGAACTTATCTAGCCGTGTTCATCTCCAGAATAGTGTTACTTTAGCCGCTTTTTGCGACCACTGTGAGATGGGGCGGTACTATTCTAAAGCTGTGACCACACAACGTATCCACCCTTAGCGGGAATTTGTTCAGAATCCTGAAAAATACTTCTCCCGTATCGTATCACGAATGTTTATTTCGAAACTAGTTACGGGTCTGCTTTTGTACATATCCGAAGCGAAAGTTTCAGAACATAATTATTTTATCGTTATCTTTTAAAATAGGATAGGTGGCTTTGGGCAGTAATTATATATAAAAAATAGAATTTGTAATGCCACGAAATGAGTATCATTAACTTACAACTTTATAGTGAATCGCAATTTTCATTATTATTTTTACTTAATAATTTCGCTATTACTAAGACTCCGCTGTCCGTCTGTCACCAGGCTGTATCTCACGAACCGTGATAGTTAGACAGTTGACATTTTCACAGATGATGTATGTCTGTTGCCGCTATAACAACAAATACTAAAAAGCAGAATAAAATTAATATTCAAGGGGGCTTCCATACAACAAACGTGATTTTTTGGAGTTTTTATAGAGAATGTTACGGAACCCACTCGCACTTGACCGTTTTAATTCAAAATTTTGAGTATTATAATTACTGTATTTATCAAAGATTGTGGAGTAATATTACTATAAGTATGATATGGATATCACAGACAACCCCCTGTGTCGTGGGTGCATGCCCTCCGAGGAAACTCCCGCCCATGTGCTCACGACCTGCAGCAGCGTGGCCACACAACGGGAGACGATCCTGGACACTCCAGGAGCGTCTCGAACACTTCTGTCAGGAGATATGCTGGATAGACTAGCTAGCTACACTTCCATTCACGCACAATGATTCAAATATGGTTGAGTGCGGCAACCGAGCAGAAAAACAGTGTAATGTGTATATTTCAGATGCAATAGGATTGCACCGTGTGGAGAACCCCTCGCATGTGGATGGTGCTGTCTCCCTGCACCTGTACTGCCCGCCCTTCGACAGCTGCAGGGTCTTTGACGCCAGGACTGGGAAGCCCACCAGAGTGCCCGTCACATTCTGGTCCATGTATGGAAAGAAGATTCAGAGGGTTGGTAGATTAACAAAAAAAAACCTATCAAATGCGAGTCAGACTCGCGCACCGAGGGCTCCGTACAGAATATGGATAATTAACATCTTAAATAATATGCACTGAACAATGCTTTGCATCACTAGATGGCGCCACTTGTACTGTAAATCGCGCAAGTGACGGCTCAAGCAGAACAAAATTAGCTTTTCAATTAAATTCTATACCCGACGTATGGCTTTCATCTGCAGTGTTAAGTTTGTAATCATAAATACTAGGCACTTTAATTTTATTTTTATTAGAAATATACACTACGTGAAAATTACAACTGTATGCCTATTACGGATCCTCAGGAACAACCCGCTGACAGACGGACGGTCGGACAGCGGAGACTTTGTAATAGGGTCCCGTTGGATACCGATCGAGTACGGAACCCTAAAATAGTATAATGGATTTGTACTGATGTTTAGTATTCATCTATTATAACACAAAAGTGCAATTAACACTGCTGTTTGTCGGCAAACTTAGGTAGCATGGTGGTAGTACTAACCATACTGAGTACCGATAATTACCACCACTGGATACCGAACCCGGGACCTCCGGAGTGTTACGGCCACGCCACGGAGTCCGATTAAAAAAAATTGGTTGCCTGTAAAGTCGGTATACGGGCGAAAGTTTTACGTGACAACGATTTTGAGTGGTAAAATGTGCTCGAGTGGAAGGGACGCGTGCCTTTCACTTTTTATGTCTGTCTCTCTCGCTCTTAGGCGGGCTAACCATGCCCGAGTGGAAGGGACGCGTGCCTCTCACTCGCTCTCATTGTGAGCGCATAACGTGAGCGGAGCGTAACGCAGTTTCTTGAAGTGTCACCCGGCAAACCAATTTATAAGACGTTGTCACGTCAAAAAGTTTAATATGTATTTTTCTTTTTTCTAGGTGGTGGATGGCAACCATATTTCTGACAGCCAATAAGACTAAAAACAAATTAATTTATGAAAAACACAATATCGTAATTAATCTTAAGATTAAAATAAATTTACATTATTGTTTAAAAAGTATAATTATTTGAGAAGATTTTAAAGACGTTAGAAATGTATTTTTATAAAAATTAAATTTAATAATAACTGTATTGTTATATTATATATGTTATATTAATTATTAAATGTAAGATATAAATAAATTGTTATTATTTTAATATGAAGTACCTTCCAATAGTACGTTATGCGTATGTCATAATGAACGCAGAAAAAAAACCGACTTCAGCTGCCTTAAAAATGTTCATCCTTAGAGGAGAATCTGGGTATATATTGGGTTTTTACAGATTTTCTCAAAAAGCGCTCCATCAATTTCAATAAAATTTATACGGGACCACCTCTGAAGTATGTTCTCCCAAACAACAAAAGAATCATCAAAATTTGTTTACTATTGGCAGAGTTGTCACGTAAGATACATACAAAAAAACATCCAGCCGAATTGAGATCCTTCTCCTTTATGAAGTCGTTTAAAAAATAGATTTATGTCAATATTTTTATTGTATATTGTTGAAAAAGATCACTTGCTTTGTTATTTTAATATTTAATAACTTGTTAAATATTTATCTTTTATTAATGTTAATTTATTAAGTCAAACAATGGAACTAAGGAATTCAGAAACCTTTAAATTTTGAATTCAAAGATTTAGACCAAAAAGTCATAATCTAAAGATGAAGTAAAATAAAATTTAAAACAACGCGCCTGACTTTTCATAAATAGCAAATGTACATTTTAAATTTTTGGCGAATCGTGGTAGGAAAATTACCTCAATTTTTAGCTTATGTTTCTTACACTTGCGTCGTAATATATACCACACGAACATGTTTGGGATGAAATTAAATATCCATAATGAGTAAATTCTGATTTCTATACAACGGCCTATTAATGCGTTTCTCATGGAAGTTTGATTTTATAATTTTTGTATTTCTTCTTCTGACATATCCAGTTGACAGAATTATAAATGAATTAAGAAGGCGATATTTTTAAAATTATTAATGTATTTACAAATTGTACAACACAATAAATTGTATAAGTATAGACATATACATTAAAATGTACTATTTTATTTAATACTCCTTAAAAGACATAAATATAGGGATGACAAGATGGCGTAGGCTTTGAGATAGACATATAATTCTTATCTATTTACACGTGATAGGGTTGTCAATGTTTTGAAATCTAATAAACCTTATAATATTTAAACAATGTTAATGATTGATTTGCTCAAGGGTATCATTGAAAAGGTTTTAATTCTTATCAGCTCCCAAGGAAAATCAAATCAAATTAATAAACAATACTAAATCTGATTTTAATTGGCATTTTATGAGCGTCAAATATAACTATTTTAAAAGTTATTGTGCAGTAAATAATTTACAAATCCCCGTAAGGTATATAGGTGTCTCTCATGTTATCATCGACCTTATGCCAAGGCACGAAGATCTTCAATCCATGAGCGTCAGCTGTAGTTTGAACGTGTTCCCTCACGCAACCAGCGTTGCAAATGAAGTCACACGTTCCAGTATGCGCGTTGAAGTGGAGACCTTCGGAGCAGATGACGAGAACAGCTTTCTGTCCCTCGCACCTCCAGAATTTGTCACATGCTGTCTCATGTGCCCATGGGAGAACGTTGCAACTGTCAGCGCATTTGTTGTGGTCAACTTCTTCAGTTCCATTGTTGTCATCACCGCCGTTGTTGTCATCACCACCGTTGCTATCATCACCGCCGTTGTTGTCATCACCACCGTTGCTATCATCTCCACCGTCATTATCATCACCACCGTTGTTATCGTTGCCATCACCTCCGTCGGAAACTTCGCAGCCAGCGTTCTCGGGCCAGTCACAGACCTAAAAGAATTTGAAAGAATTATTAAATAGAACGCCTTAGTTGCAATTTATGATCTAAAATTTATTATTCAAAATGCAGTAACGGTTGTTTGCTAAATAATAATTCCTATGTAATCAAGTAAATAACAGGTGATAATTTAAAGCATAAAGTTATAATACTAGTGGAACTGGTCAATCAAAAACTACCACTAAACCTGACTGTTACTTGTAACTAAAAAGGAAAATTATTTACCTGAAGAACAGGGTTGAAGTGCATCAACGGGTTGCTAGGGCAAGACCTTTCCAATTTCTGTCCGAACACACAGTAGTAGAATCTATTACAGTCCTCCTCATGAGGCAGCAGCATGTGGACGTCAAAATCAGCGGGGCAGCCGTTAGGCAAGAGGACGATTTCATTGTCATCACCACCGTTGCTGTCATCACCGCCGTTGCTGTCATCACCGCCGTTGCTGTCATCACCGCCGTTGCTGTCATCACCACCGTTATTATCATCTCCACCGTTGCTATCATCTCCGCCGTTAGAATCATCACCACCATTGTTATCATCACCATTTCCGTTGCCATCTCCACTACCGTTATCATCTCCGTTTCCATTGCTGTCTCCACTGCCACTATCCTCTCCACCATTGTCATCACCACCTCCTGAGGCTTCGCAGCCAGCGTTAGCGGGCCAGTCGCAAACCTGAAAATAGACAGATACAATACGAATTTCATAGTTACTATCTACTCGTTAGTAATATTAAAAGTCATTGTTCAAATATTTACATTTAATATTTTAAGATAGTAGCGTATTTTTGAAGGTTTTGTATTAAGTTGTAATTTGAAATTTGAAATAATTTAATGTTTTTGTAAAAGTTTGTTTGTATTATATAGGTTACGATATTCATTTATTTATCTAAAATCTGGGTTACAATGGTGATTAAATAAATAAATTCTGTTTAAAAAAAGTATGTTTTCTATCTCTTTATCCATTAAATTTAGTCCGTAATTTCAATGAACTGTATTAATTTTGCTTTAATAGAATACAGAAATGTATCTTTATTAAACGTCTACCGTATGTAAATAAATATGTGCGTAGTAACTATTTATAGTATGCATTTCTCTTCTTGGTTTCGAATTGTAATCAACGTAACATTTAAAATGTACAATATGAAATTTACCTGGAGGACAGGGTTGAAATGGAGACCAGCGGCACACGATCTCTCTACTTTCTCTCCAAAGACACAGTAGTAGAATCTATTACAGTCGCTCTCATGAGGCAGGAGCTGGTGGATATCGAAATCAGCAGGACAACCGTTAGGCAAGAGTTCGATTTCGTTGTCATCGTCGTCACCACCATTGTTGTCATCACCACCGTTGCTATCACCACCACCGTTGTTATCGTCACCATTTCCGTTGTCATCTCCACTGCCGTTGTCATCTCCACTACCGTTGTCATCTCCATTACCATTGCCATCTCCGCTGCCACTATCATCTCCACCATCGTCATCACCACCTCCTGAGGCTTCGCAGCCAGCGTTAGCGGGCCAATCACAAACCTTAAAATAACCAACCACAGTGTTCACTTTAAACAAGAAATTATAACAGACCCAGCGCCTAATTGGGGAGGATTTTGAGGAGGCACGCTGTGCATCCAACGGACTTATCGTCGCTTACCATCACGTGAAATGAAAGCCAAGTTCAAACCCATCATATTTACATTAAAATATAAACCACGAAATGTTATCTACTGAATGTAAACGTGAGCCTAGATTTATACAGCGTATGCCAAGGGCATTATTATCAAAAATTCTTGTGTCTAGAGTGTTTTAAAGAAATTTTCAACAGGTTCAATGACTATTCACATATTTAGTAACTCCTAAACTTAACATTGATCAGTGTGTCAGTTCAAAATTACCTGGAGGACAGGGTTGAAATGGAGACCAGCGGCACACGATCTCTCTACTTTCTCTCCAAAGACACAGTAGTAGAATCTATTACAGTCGCTCTCATGAGGCAGGAGCTGGTGGATATCGAAGTCAGCAGGACAACCGTTAGGCAAGAGTTCGATTTCGTTGTCGTCGTCGTCACCACCATTGTTGTCATCTCCACCGTTGCTATCATCACCGCCGTTGCTATCATCACCACCGTTGCTATCATCACCACCGTTGCTATCATCACCACCGTTGCTATCATCACCGCCGTTGCTATCATCACCACCGTTGTCATCTCCGTTCCCATTGTCACCACCGGCAACACATCCAGCATTCTCTGGCCAGTCACAAACCTGAAAGGATCAGAAGCAGAATAATTTAGGATTCCAAAATATTAGGTAACTCTCTTTCACACATTTCTTCCGACTAAGTTTAATCTCTCTTTAGTATGCTTGTCAGTCAATTCAGCATAGTTCTTTAAAAATGGTAATAATTAAATATCTACAACTACTGAAGATAACTGAATCCGACTTTCGATGAAGGGATGCATATTCACCATGCTTTCTTTGTTGCCTAGTGATGACAGTGTTTATACTTAGCAGGATATGAAAAATGACTACGAGCGATTGGTAGGATCCTATATCCCATCTCACCTAATCGTAAGTCAAACCGCTTCGTTAGTAGATTTATATTAATCGATATCATACCTGCAGAACGGGGTTGAAGTGTAAGCCAGCTGGGCAACTCCTCGCAACTTTCTCTCCAAAGACACAATAGTAGAACTTATTGCAGTCATCGTGAGGCAAGAGTTGGTGGATGTCGAAATCAGCGGGGCAACCATTCGGTAAGATTTCTACTTCATTGTCGTCGCCGTTGCTGTCATCACCGTCGGTGCTATCATCACCGCCGTTGCTGTCATCACCGCCGTTGCTATCATCACCACCGTTGCTGTCATCAACGCCGTTGTCGCCAGCACCAGCGCATTCTACGTTCCACGGGTGATCGCAGACCTATAAATTAAAATGGAAATAGTTAATTGTCTTTAGTGTTTGTATTAATCGAAGCTGCTTTGAATATAAGTTTTATTTGTAAAAGATTCATTGCTTGGCTTTTGGCAATTTCGATGTCAATAAAATTATTAATCAAAGCAATATGTCAGTGGTGCAGGTTGACGTTGCTGGTTATCATCAGCTCTATTTCTAAGGCTCCAACGCGATGACCTGCTGGATTAAATTCAGCTTGACTACGTTCTAAAGAAGGAAGCACAAAGGTCTATTTGTGAGTAGATTAGATGAGTCTTAAACACAAATCATATCATTGTTTGTACACATGTTGATATTTTATGTGTCTTCCGTGTTTAACATTTCTTTTTGGTTGTAATGTTATGTTGTTACCCTCAGCATTCAAATCAGAAGTCTTTTTCTCTTATGCTTTTGCTACCTTTTGTTTTTAATTTTGTATTTCTAATTCAATTCCCTCGTTGTCCTTGACATTTATTAGATATTTGGGTTACGGCCAGTAATTTACTGTACATTATCATTTATAATTTACGTTATCTTCTACAAAATGTAACAGAAAACATTTTACAGTGACAACTTAAGTAGTCCAGGGCAATAAAACTGTATGATTCGGTGCGACTCGGATAGCCTAAAATAATTATAGCACTTTTGGGCGATAGCATTGTATCGGGGATTAACATAATCTACTTCGATACGCATCAAATAATTAATTTGGAAATTGTAAGGTGTCTTTGAAAAGAGTTTCAAGTTAAAGAGTTTTGAATTTTTTTATATCGAGAAGCCAAGAGGCAAAGCAAACAAAGGCAGCAAAAAGAGTTTGAATAAAAATTTGAATTAAATATTACATGTTACTCTTTGTCCCATGAATCAGGATCCAAATAAATATATTGTACCCTTTCTAACATCATTAACTTGACATAATACAGAATGAGATAAATATATTAGAGATAATACATTCATTGTCGCAAAATATTGTGTATTAAGCGAATGGCGCCGTTTTGGGTTAATACTTTTCGGGGAAAACGTATTCTTTAGTGCTCTAGTATTACTAAACTAAAATACATTTCAGTCGTCAAAAACCGGTGCGCTGTGTTAGAAGACGTGCAAATGTGGTTAGTGTCATCTCTTTTCAACACACGAAATGCCGCCATTAAAATGACGAGTATTCAGTATCTACGTATGTAGTTGTTCAACTTAAAATAATCTATCTAAAGGTACTACTTGTACCACATAAATTCTAAGTATTTGATTCTTCCCATCCCAGTAATAAACATTATAATCTAGGGAAAGACCCCTTATATTGTAGGGGTCTGTGATAGATTTGCAGATGCCTGATCCAACATTGGAAAATTCTCGTTGATAAAACATATTTCCTAAGTTTTAATTCATTTTGTAATCGTATTTAACAATGCGGATGCTATATGGAACTGACATTGAACTTAGCAACTGTATTATTGAGTAGTAATGTTATCTATAGATTAATCTATATCATAGCCATATCTATTGAATTCAAACCGTTAATACATTCATTGTCAACATTAAAAGCTAGTAACCTGAAGAAATTAGATAGGCTTCCGGTTGACCGCAATCTCATCTGATGTTAAGCGACGATGTGGTTTATGAAGGTTCACGGTTCCCTAGAATAACCCAGTCACTCTGGCCTTGAATACATCCAGGTTGTAGCGCTCGGGTAACACAGAAGACACCAGGTAATTCCATTCCTAATAAATGAAGAAGCGAAACGCTTCGCGCGAAATGGTGGAATGCCAACCAAGTAGGGAAGGAACCAAGTTTTTCTGCTGATGGTGAAATTAGGAATTCGCATACTTGGCTTGCACTATATATAAGTACCAAAAGCTAGGTAAGCTGGACGCAAGAAGCGCTGGATCAGTCTTTATGGCCATAGGAGGCGTATGATAAGCTATGAGCGTTTATAACAATAATACAATCTAATAAAATTAATAGCATGTAAGAAGAACTAAAAATAACATCGGATCCAACTAATACTCATGTTGTTTTTCTTTACCGCCACACCAGCGATATGAAAAATGATTGATGGAAAATTAATTCCAATCTTAAATGGATTAGCAACGATTCGCTATCTAGTATCAACGTGAAATGTGCGTAAATTATCCAATAATATCGGTATATTTCATCTGTCTTTGTGTCCGCTAAGTTAATTTGGATTAAATATAAATGTGTAAACTGACATATTATCGGACAAAGCAATCTTGGGTCTTTTATCATGACATTTTCCGGGAAATTTTCCATATGACTCTGTAAATAAGGCAATTTTTTCTCTGAGAGTGTCGCTGGGCACTAGTAAGTTTATAGTTTCTTCGTTTCTCGTGTTGGCTTCCACTCATCGTCATCATTGTCAGTTGCCTATGCTGACAGAGCTCAGAGCGTCCAGAGGCCGTGTTCTGAACACATATGAAGGAACTAGATCAGACACGTATGCAGCGCACGTAGTTGTGTATTTTTGTTGACCTCACGAATTGTTAGACGATATGGAATCCGTATGTTTTTAACAAATCCGTGCCTACAGCCCGTACCACTGCCCAAACTATTGCTTCTCAGTAATTTTTATTTCTAACGTTATATATACCACGAGTATCCTAAATTTCTGAACGCTTTTATAATCGTCGTTCTCCAAGCCCTAGCCCGCTTTCGCAAACGGGATTGGCCGCAATTGAAATCTTGCCATACAACACAAAGGAGAACACAAGAACATACTTTTGGGAAAGGCTATTGGGGGTTGGGGTTGCCACGCTACAGTAGCGCATCAGGAATGTTCACGTTCTGATGATTTTTATGCCATGCTACAAAAAAGCGAACTCCCTGGCAAGTAGGTTGTGTGGCAGTGGCAACAGTATCCTCAAGATGAGATCCTTATCAGCATAAGTGTGAGAGAGAGGCCTACTGTGGGGCATTAAGGGAAGTTATTACAACAGATGAATGATACAGATTTAAATGAATGTATAGAACATACATTCGCATTCAAATAGCAACATCCGACTGTTTACCAGCGACATCAAATATTTCAATCATGCAATGATTATGAGAATCTCAGCGACTGTGAATCAAAAATATCTTACTGCTATTACCAAAGCGCCTCAAGAATAATGATAGTGCAAATATTCTCATCTATAGCATATAAGTCGCGTTGTAGAAATCTATGAGAGAAGCTCTGACTTGGCAGACCATATGAGCACATGTTGACTAAGTTAGCTGATTCTAGTTGATGATAAATATGTTATTTTGTAAGCTTACCTGGATCTCAGCATTGAAGTATGTACCGGGGGCACAAGTCCTTTCTACTTTTTCTCCGAAGACGCAGTAATAGAATTTATTACATTCTTCATGAGGCAACAGTCTATGGACATCAAAGTCAGCTGGGCATCCATTTGGCAGGTCATTTGATTCCTCGGTTTCTGGTTCCTGCGTGGCTGGGGCCTCAGTTTCTGGAGC
Source organism: Carcina quercana (assembly GCA_910589575.2). Taxonomy (NCBI): domain Eukaryota; kingdom Metazoa; phylum Arthropoda; class Insecta; order Lepidoptera; family Depressariidae; genus Carcina; species Carcina quercana. Next base: position 1,097,328 of record OU342454.1, on the reverse strand, counting down.
TTGGGTTGTTGGTGGCTCCGTTTCTGGTTCGGGTGCTGCAGTAGTTGTTGGTGCTTCCGTTGTTGTAGGAGCCTCAGTCGTGGTTGTTGGGGGCTCAGTTTCAGGTTCTGGAGTTGTTGTTGGTGCTTCTGTGGTGGTTGTTGGAGGCTCCGTTTCAGGTTCTGGAGTTGTTGTTGGTGCTTCAGTGGTGGTTGTTGGAGGCTCAGTTTCGGGTTCAGGGGTAGTTGTTGGTGCTTCAGTAGTTGTAGGAGCCTCAGTTGTGGTTGTTGGGGGCTCGGTTTCTGGTTCTGGAGTAGTTGTAGGAGCCTCAGTTGTGGTTGTTGGGGGCTCAGTTTCAGGTTCAGCCGTTGTTGGTGCTTCGGTTTCTGGGGCTTCCGTTTCAGGTGCCTCAGTTTCAGGAGCAGCAGTTGGTGGGACTCCAGGCAGATTGCAATTGGCCATGTACGGTTGTACACACACCTGTGCACAGGAATGAAACAATGAAGTTTAACAAATTAAATGGCTGTGTGATTTTGGCTGTATTTTATGGTCATCCTACGTATATAGTTTTTCCCTAAGTCACCATTTACGACACCAGACGATGACAAGAAGACACGGGGTGGTCTTATTATAAAGCGGAGAACAGGAGGTTTACGGTGCATTTTCATAAATAACGTCCTACGTAATGCAGTTGTTCGGTTCTCCATGGAGACATTATCAAAATCTGAGACGTTTCACAGTTTGTTTCGAACGTTAGAGGCTGGATCACCTGATTGTCTGAACAGTGATATGATTCCGTGTCTGTTAGTCACGTTAATCCGTTGTTACTGGTTACTATCTACGACAGGTAGTAGCTACATGAGCCTTGTCAGAGGACAATAGCGGCTCAACAACTCTAACACTACCTCTAGGGTGTGTGAGGTCATCAAGCTTACAACCTGAACGAAAAGAAGAAGATTTTGCTTCGTGAAGATGAAAAGAGAGAAGTAATCTATCTCACCTGAAGCTCGAAAGAGAAGTGAGTGCCCAAGGCACAATCTCTGGGCAGCAACCACCTGAGACCATATTCGCAATAGTAGAACTTGGCGCAATCGTACTCATGGGGCAGGAGCCAGTGACCTTCAGCTGGGCAGGTGTCATCGGGCATCAGAACATCCCTGCTGGGATCGATCTCGTGGTCTTCTGACTTCGGCCGACCATGGGCAAAAGCCAGGAGGGAAAGGATGAAGAGTTTTCCTGGAAGAACAACGAGTTAATATAATTGCAGTCCTGATCTAATGTTCTTTGTCTGCCGATTGCCTTTTAGCGAATTCAATAAAAAATTAAAATCATTTTTCGAAATCAGTCCCTTCTATTCTATTAACGAATTCATAGAATTACGTCTGACCAATGAAATGTTCATTTCTAGTTAAACTTTTAGGTTAATATAATTAGGTTAATTAAGTATAGTTTTAATATGCATATATGTAATATTTTGACGTGCCGAGTGTAATGTTCATATTACTAGGTCAATAAAGTGAATCTTGAATCTTTATTGAAGCTTTTTTCTCACCATTAGTGACGGTAAGTTGTTTCTGGAAAGCATTGTCACACGTCTCCTGTTAACTACCCGCTGGCTATGTTACCTATCATTACCACAAAATTGCTATTATCATTACTTTTTGGCGGCAGACAGGTACCATGGTCTTGGTGGTAGCTAACCACAACTAGGCAGAGATAAAATGACTTGGTCAAGATCGTGTGTAGCTGGATTGTAGTGGCTCAGTACACCAGGCGGATTTACAAATGTTACCTCGTCAAGGTCGCGACCTGGATGCATGTGGCTGGAGACCGGTAATTAAGGCGTAAAATGGGGGAGGACTATGTGAAGCAGTAGATGTTTCCCAGCTGATGAACACAGAATGTGAAGATCACTTACCTATCATGTTTGCGTCTAAAGGATGACGCGAGGAAAAAGCAGTTAGCTAGCTTACTCACTACGTGAGATTAATCACTACACTGCGAATTAATATAATAAACAAACAGCTTTTATACGGATTGATAAGTGTAAAAGATAAAATTGATTATTACTATCTAATTACTGTATATTCCACAAAATCGAACATCGTAAGCTTTCGGAAATCGAAACAGCAATGTTCTTAATTCAGTTAATCATCAAAGGTCTCATTGGCTCATTTTGTTTAGGACATTGCAGGCTGAACAGTAAGATGTTGTTACCGGTTACTATCTACGACAGGTAGTAGCTGCATGAGCCATGTCAGAGGACTATGGCGGATCAACAACTCTGACACTAGGGTGTGTGAGGTCCCGGTTACTATCTACGACAGGTAGTAGCTACATGAGACATGTCAGAGGACTATGGCGGATCAACAACTCTGACACTAGGGTGTGTGAGGTCCCGGTTACTATCTACGACAGGTAGTAGCTACATGAGCCATGTCAGAGGACTATGGCGGATCAACAACTCTGACACGAGGGTTTATGAGGTACTTGCCCTGATTCCTTGGCAAAGAAATCGCAGCCTTGTTTGGGATATTATTTTGTCAGCACTCTTCTTCCGTCCCATTTAGGTCTGACTGTTCTCTCGGCTGGCGTAGCGGCTGTGCAGCTGGACTCAATCAGGTTATTCTCTTGTCTGGAACCAATGTAAGATTTGGTGCCGTTTGCGGTGGAGAAAGCTGGTCTAAGGTGTTGTGATCCCAGGTACACAGTCCGATTAACACTGCTGCTTTGTCGGCATAGGTAACATGGTGGTAGCTAGCCAGGCGGACATAGAAACTGCCCTACCTCCAATCACACCGAGTACCGACAGGTACCTCTACTGGGAATCGACAATTGGACCACCGGATTATAGTCCAAGCCTTTAGCCACTAGGCCACGGAGACGGTTAAAAATAAATGTTTAGTTCTTCGAGATTCATATTGTTGTCTTGTCACTCTTGAACTTCTTCACTCATATGTGAAGTCCAAATGAGTTAGACAAGGACAGATATATATTTTTCACATTTTGTCCAGCCACAACCACCCACTTCCACCCATCGCGACCAAACTCCCTTACTTTCATCAGGAGACCAAGGGGTATTCACTACCCCAACGGGAAGTTGATCGGAGTTGGTGGTGATAGAGAAAACCCTGTCTTAATGTACTAACATTAGTTTTTTACATAAAAAACTAATATGTAAGATTATTGTGATATTATAAATATCGTACGACTTATTATCTAGAGGTCCCCGCTGATGAGAAGTGTCGACCAATTTGTACAGAACTGCTATTTCAGAATGAGGGACACACAAATTACTTTGTGCAACCCCAACTTACATGCGAATCCGATCAAACCTTCCCATCACCAAGTCCTTTTCCACCTTCTTGTCACACTCCGTCAACAAGTGTTGCACCACCAGAGTACCAGAAACATCGCAGTTGGGAGAACTTTCTTCATCAAGACAAAACTAAGACCTTCAGAATTTGTGTCGGTCCTTCTGTTTGTACGCGCATCACGCAAAAACTAATGCACAAAATTTGATGCATTTTTATCAGATTTATTGCTGCAGGTCTTAATTACAATTTGGTGCAGGTTTCATATTAATATGCAGCATAAAAGCTGAATTATGACCCCCGAAGCTAGGGCGGGTCGATAGTGCTCTTAAGAGACTTTGTTCGTTAGACCACGTGGCCGCGTTCAAGGTTGCATTGTTTTGTAGCTGTCCCTATCCGAGCCCTATCCTACCCGAGCGCGCACGGTGAGACAGCAAATACTACGCGAAGTTATCCACCCGTTATTTGGATGTTTCGTAGTCCAGGGATCATTTGAAGGATACAGTATATTATGTAGCCATTATTTTAATACAGTATACTAATGAAATTTCAGATGTCGGTGGTTTTTCCAAATTGTTCTAAATTGATTCATACTCTTGTAAATCAGGTTCAAAGTTGGGGCTTTTTACTACCGTAAAATACAATTCTTTGACGCCCTGTAACTCTGGAAGTATATATTTAAACGAAAATCTGACTCACCACCGACACAGATATTTGTTTCTAGATTGTGTCTAGATACTCAAAATGTGACTGGACTACGTTTGTATGGGCGCTTTGACACCAGCATACCCTCTTAAGACATCGCTGGAAAATTATTTTTTATCAGCCAAACTTCCGGCAAACGTTATTCGTTCAATTTACTATATTGATTCGTGTTCCCAATTGAAACTATTTAATCTGTACTCAAATCAATTCATAGAAATATACAGATTTCTGTATATCGTAACAAATAATGGCATTACCGGATTAATGGATTAACGCGTCAGCCCACTCATATCCGATCGATAAGATTTTGATGCAAAACGTTTGAGGGCAGGCACCCATTTGGTTCTTTTAAGGCCTCCAATACAATAATATATCATCATCAGCCGGAAAACGTCCACTGCTGGACATATGCCTCCCTCATGGTACGCCACATCGACCGGTCCCGAGCCACCTGCATCCAGCGACTCCCCGCGACTCTAACCAGGTCGTCGGTCCATCTAGTAGGGGGACGACCTGGTAGACGTTTCCCCGTACGTGGTCGCCACTCGAGAACCTTTACTCCCCACAGCGATGTGGCCTGCCCATTGCCACTTCAGCTCACTGACTCGTCGAGCTATGTCGGTGACCCTCGTTCGTCTACGGATTTCCTCATTCCGGACCTTATCAGTAGTGTATGCGGTATAGCATACTCACACTGTCTCGTGTGTCTATGAGTTGGTTTGCTAAACGTCAATGTCAAAGTGTCAATGACTGAAGGTTGACGAGAGCCTTACGCAGGCGAGTGTGGACTACCCCAGACACTACAAACAAAAGTCGTAAATATCGGTTTCTAATCCCATAGATCGAACGGATGATGTTTGTATACACGCGCATGTGTGAGTGAGTACACGCGCGCGATACTACCGATCCTTGAGCGGGTCACTTTCTTGCGGGGAGAGGTGAGGTATCGCGGATCGGGGGGGTACCTAACACGTAGTCTCTGTCTATATATATGACTAGCAGCCCGTCCCGGCTTCGCACGGGGTAGACAATTATTTATTTTTGGAAATTTGGATATAAAACACTTTTTTTCACAAATATTTTTATTTATTAAAAAATTATTATTTATTAATTATATATTAAAAAAAATTATTTCGGTGCCCCCTCCGCCCCGCCCGCCGCGATGCCCGGCGCGCTTTTCAGACTGCATCGCAAACAACGGCCACGGCGCTATGGCGGTTTTGTTTACTGTTTGAATTTTTTAATTCGTAATATCTTTTGAATGGAAAGTCTAATTTAAATAATTTAAAAACTATTTTATAGGTAGTTAAATGGTCTTGACCATAAAATAATTTATTTGGATAAGGATTAATATAAACACATAAATAGCATGGTTTGAATTTGGTTAGCATTTTCATTAATGTTTAAAATGAAAAAAGTTGTTGTAGTGACATAACTACAATAGTTGGACATATGCTACCGCGGAGTTTTTTGTAGGCATTATGATGTTCTTCAATATTGTTGTACATTATTTTGTTCTATCGCTAATAGTTTCGGCAGCGCATTCGAGGAAATACATTTTAAGACTCATTTTTCTACACCTTCGGTTACATTATTCAAATTTTACCAAGGATCCCTAATTTTTTTCAAAATGAAATGTAGCCTATGTCAAATTGGAAGAATGTAGCATTCTATTGGTGAAACAATTTTTTAAATCGGCCCAGTACTTTTTGAGCCTATTCATTACAAACATACAAACATACAAAAATAGGTACAAATCTTTCCTCTTTATAATATTAGTGTAGATTGAATTTAAAAATTATGATGTTCAGGTTTATTTCTATCCTGGCTGTAAGACGTGGCTTCATGCTATTCAGGATTCTAGGTTAACGGTAAGTACATTACAGGTTTTTCTTCAAAGGAAATGATCTAAAAATGCAAACAAACAACAAAAACAGCCGTATATTCTTATTGCCTTGGCTTTTAAAATATTTTTTCACAGCACTTGTATAGAACTCGATATTAATTTCAACTTGACACCTCTGCGTCTTCTTGGGTCTTACATAGGGTTAAACATACGGACAACAAAATGATTTTTTTTAGGGTTCCGTACCCAAAGGGTAACCAACGGGACCCTATTACTAAGACTCCGCTGTCCGTCTGTCACCAGGCTGTATCTCATGAACCGTGATAGTTAGACAGTTGACATTTTCACAGATGATGTATTTCTGTTGCCGCTATAACAATAGATACTAAAAAAACAGAATAAAATAAATATTTAAGGGGGCTCCCATACAACAAATGTTATTTTTTCTAGTTTTACAAATAAATAAATAAATTACAATAAAACAAATATTTAAGGGGATACAACAGACATAATTTTTTTGCCGTTTTTATAGATGATGATAATGACTTGCACTTGGCCGGTGTTTATTTCCTTTGGAGTGAATTAATTTTTCCTTTTAATTTTTAGCTCTACTCGACACAAACGATCTTGTTTTCGTTTACCATCAAATACAGGTAAAATCCAAGTTCAGATCCAAGGATTATGTCATACTAATTTGGGATCGTCTCTGCAAAGTACAGAAGTCCGTCAACAATGTTTTACAATAGCTCCAATAGATGGCGCTACGTGGTGTTTCAATGGCGGTGATGACATATTTTTCCTGCCTCACATACTTAACGAACGATTCAACTGTTGTATGTATTGGGTAGCGTAAAAACTTGGAAAGTTAAAACAATTTTTGTATGGCATTTACATTTTTAAATGCTGTTTTTGAATTATGAAACATTTTATTTTATGTTGCGTCACAATGTATATTGATTATTTGTTTGATTTGACTGAATTTGTTTTCATGCCGGAACTCAGTAGTGTCTGAACTTCTGAAGCTAAAAAGTAAAAATATGTTACTGTGCCAGGACCGACCGGGCGATAATATTTTTACCTCTATGCAATCGTGCTATTAACACATTTGTTTAGCGGTAGACTTAGGTAATCTGGTGGTGGCCAGGCGGAAACAGGAAAATGACTAACATTCACCAAATCACGTACAGTATTAGATTTATAGAAGCTGTTATGATCAAACTGGACAATTTAAAATCATTTTAAGTACCTGGCATACATACTTTGAATATCCAATACATGTTGACGAAATTTTAATTCCCAACCCCAAACTTCACTTCATTTCTCTGACATGTTTTTGATATATATATTTTCCGGTTTTTTCCTATCATTTCCCTGGTACACACTTTTTAATAAAATCAAATCGTATATCATACGTTTAGCTTTGCGGCCTTATAGCTCAGGCTATATAGCCATATAGCTAGGTCGCGATGGCATTACGTAAATCTTTTAAAGCTAGAGCAAATAAATATTGATTCTAATTTCAAAAAAATTATCACATGTAATGTGGTATTTGCTTAAGCTATTTACACGGGGTCAGTATTAATCTTTAATAAATTAAACGGCTCTCGGACTCTCAATCTGAGGGTACCGGGTTCGAATCCAGCCGTGTACCTATGAGTTGTTTTTCAATTCAAGTACATTATCCGATTGCTTAACGGTGAAGGAAAACATCGTGAGGAAACCTGCATGTCTTGAAAGGCATGTGAAGTCTGCCGGTTCGCACTGGGCCCGCGTGGTGGACTATGGCCCATACACTCTCTGTAGGAGAGTAGGCCTGAGCCCCTGCAGTGGGGACATATATAGGCTGTTGATGATGATGAAATTAAATACGTCAGTTAAATTAAGTATTTAATACACATTATAATATCCCCCACACAACCACTCCCGCCCGCGCTCCGCCACCCTCTCGGCTATTGTTTAATACAACAAACAATATCGTAAAGTTCCCAGGCAAAAGCTACTTAATATATGTATATATTTTTGATTTGATTATGCAAATAATTTTTAATCCCCCTCCCCCTTTTCAAGTGACGTGACCACAAAAAAGGAAGGGGTTCGACTATATGTATTTTATTATGTATGTTACGCGATAACTCCAATTGTGAATTGATTTCGATGATTCTTTTTTTGTTTGGTAATACTTCAGAGGTGGTCCCATGTAAATTTAAACGAAATTGATTGAGCGCTTTTTGAGAAAATCGACAACAAACAAAATATATACCCAGATAATTCTCCCTCTAAGGGTGAACATTTTAAGGGATGAATGCTGTAGACTTCTAGGGCAGTTGAAGTCGGTTCCGTATTTCCTTGAAACGCGTTAATTACCACAATGTTCCTTTGAATTCTTGGCACCAGACTACAATGGAGCTCAGTAAACTATATCGTCAAATTCAGGGCCCCACGCCTGAGTCCGTCTCTGCACCAATTTGAATCGCTGTGTATTTGGACTTCGTAATTACATAGCAATCTGTTTGTCGAAGAGTTCTCGGAAGAAAGGAAATTTACTGATACACATTATGCAAAAATTGTCATACGTCATAGCATATTAATTTACTTGAATTAAAAAATATGTGTGATTTGTTTTTGATCGACTGGATGGTGAGCGTGCGCAACTAGAAGCCTCAACCCTAATGCGGCTAGAATAAAGTTTGTAGAAGTTGACAAGAGGCGATCCAACTCCATCAAAGTTTCATACTAAATTTCTGTTGCCATAATCTTTTAAAATATAACAGCTGGATTTGTGCAGTAACTATCTAAAAATAGTACATCAGATTGTGATGCCGCGAAATGAGTATCATTAACATACAACTTCACAGTGAATCACAATTTTCATTTTAAACACTTTTCGATTATTGTTCAAAGCGCCATCTATGAACCATTAGCTGCGTAACTGCTATTGTAGCTAACTGTAAAGTTGTAAATTAATGATATTTATTACGCGACACTATAATTTCATCTGCTATTTTAGGTAATTACTTATCAAAGTCAGCTGTTCTATTTTAAAAGATTATGGCAACAGAAATTTGGTATGGCTTTAGGAGAGGGATAACGTTATACATCATTTCATTTCATTTCATTTATTTCAAAAAAACAGTACAACTGTGTGCGAAAAAAAAAATTATTACAACTAACTTAGAAAATAATATTAAAAATTTAACATTAATAAAAACATATAACAAGTCATTTCATAATATCTAGTGCCTCATGTAAGGTTATCACAAGTCAGAAATCCTTAATAGTGTACAAATTTTTTTCCAATAATAAAAGTCTAAGTTTATTTTTAAATACATTTGCACTTTTTATATTTTTTAAAACAACTGGCAGTCTGTTGAAAAGTAAAACAGCTTGATGCCTTGGACAATGCCTAGCGATGTTCAGACACGGTTTGGACACGGTGTGATTTAAATCTTTTCTTCTTGTATTAATACGATTCATCATTTCGTCTTCAGATTCAAATTTTGGTCTATTTTTAATAACATCAGTCAGTAACAATAAAATATAAAGACTAGGAGCTGTTAAAATCTCATATTTTCTGAAGTATTCCTCACATGACTCCCAGGGAGGAATACGGGCAATGGTTCGTATGGCTCTCTTTTGAAGGGCAAACGCTTTATCCATATTATATTTATAGCCATTTCCCCATTGCTTTATGCTGTATCGCAGTTTAGATTCTACCAAGGCAATGTAGACTGCTTTCAGTTGATCGAACCTAAGTACATCTCTTAGGCTTCTTAATGCATAGCAAGAGGAACTTATGGAGCCTTCCAGAGCACTTAACTCAGCTTTCCAGTTTAGTAGTGCATCTATATAAACACCCAGAAACTTAACTTCGAGTACTAATTCTATTTTATGATGTTTTAAGGTTAAATGTAGTGTTTCCTTATTTCTTGCCGTTGAATTGAACAATATTGCGTTCGTCTTTTGGGAGTTTATATGCAAGTCGTTTGTAGTAAGCCAGAATTCGAAGGCCGATAGAGTGATATTTGCAGTCAGGTTTAGATCATCCAAATTAGCCCCTGTTACTACAGCATTCGAATCATCTGCAAATAATACTAGACTAGTATTTGGAACCTTAAGGGTAATATAATCTATTAGGTCATTCGTAAAAAGTATAAATAAGATAGGTCCTAAAATTGAACCCTGCGGTACACCTTTATTGACATTCGTAAGTCCGGAAGTTTTTGTGATTTCTATCCCCTCATTATCAATACTTTTAATCTCTACGAACTGTCTCCTATTGCTAAGATATGAATTAAAAAGATTTAAGACGCTTCCTCTAACGCCATAATGTTCTAATTTTTGTAATAATATTATGTGATTTACCGTATCGAATGCCGAACTTAAATCCAGAAATAACCCTGCCACTTTCAATTTGCTATTAAGTTTATTTGTAATGTCATCAACCAAAGTATCTATCGCTTCAGAAGTTCCAACACCAATTTGGTATCCAAATTGTCTTTTGTTTAAAACTCCATGACAATGTAAGTGAGCTACTAGTCTAGTTTTTATGACTTTCTCAAATATCTTAGATAGTACCGGCAACAGAGAGATCGGTCTGTAGTTTTTAGGGTCTAGCTTACATTTTTTCTTGTATACTGGCAGTATTTTGGCAACTTTCAGCTGGTCCGGAAATAAACTCATTGAAATGCATTCATTGAAGAAAGATGCAAGCGTCTTGCTAAGAAGATCAATGTTTTCTTTAATAACCGTTATTGGAATTTCATCATATCCGCATGAAGGTTTATTAGCCATTTTACCTACAATAACAGTAATCTCATGGTCAGTTACAGCTCTGAACTTCATATTTTCTTGAACTTTGGGAGTGTGTTCTTGAAGGAGCTGCAGGGCTATTTTACTGTCACCTATGGAAGGTAATAGCCCGTGATCGAACTGTTTTGAAAATATGTTAGCTACATCTAGTGGATTGTCAAAGACTTTGTCGTCATACTTAAGTATAATATTTCCCTTCCTGTTATTAGCTTTTTTTTGGTTCTGCTTATTGACTAATTTCCAAATTCCCTTAGCTTTATATTTTTCTTCACTTATTTTATTCTGCACTGACATGGCTCTAGCTTCCCTCAGAACTTTTCTATAAATATTTATATAGGCTACTTTATACCTCACAATACTAATATCATTATAAGTCTTATCTACACTGCATAAAACACGTTTCATCATGCTCGAAACTTTAATGCCTTTTGTTATCCAATTATCACCTAGTTTATGTAAGTTAAGCTTTTTCTTTTTTTTCCTGAAATGTTTTCTAAATGTGTTCGTGAATTTAGTAATGAACCCGTTTATACCTAAGTTATCCCAATTTTGGTCACATAAATCTAATCTAAAGGTCATTTTGTTCGTTTTATTGTACTTTCTACGCTCTGTCCAAATAACTCGCTCTATCCACTTTGCTTGTCTATGTCTGTCCACTGATACGATCGCGCTTATTGCTGCGTGTCCGTCTGCAAGTGTGTTGTGATCAACCTCTGTACTCACAACAGAATCTGCCAGTATGTTAGTAATAATGTTATCAATACATGATTGGGAATTATGTCTGATAAAAGTTACTTCATTAATAAGACATCGAAAATTATAGCACTTCAACATATTTAAAAACTCATTTTTCTTACGGTCATTACTGAGCATATTTACATTAAAATCACCCAATATTAGAACTTTTTTGTCAAACAGTTTTTGTAACAATAATTCTAGTTTTAGCATAAATAGGTCAAATTTCTTGTCATTTTGATAGCAACATATGATGTGTATATCCGTATCTAGATCACGAACCCCGCATAATTCAAAACATTCTGTGGTAGCCAGTTTCTTGTAATCACTTTCTACAAACTTTTTATCTTTATGACCCAAAATTAATGTACCTCCTCTAGTCTTGTTTTGTCTTGCATATAATGTAATAATATTGTAGTTATCTAAATGTACAAAACAAGCAGATTGGTTATTGAGAAAGTGTTCACTGATACAAACATAATCAGGCTTATGTTCTAAACATTCAAGATATACCTCTAATTGATCTGTTTTTGTATTGAGACCACATATATTTTGATGTAACACGTTTAAGTTTATGTTACTGTTTCTCATTACCTGGTCATTACGAGTTATTTCCCTATCATTTGGCATATCACGGTTGCAGTGGTTTGTATTATTTATCACGGAGTTAGGAGACACGCTATCCACGAAAAAACGTACGTTTTCTAAGTTCCATCTGAGATTTCTCGTGTATGATAGCTCTCCAAATTGACCTACAAGTTTCCAACTTATGAATTGTATACATATTAGCATTGTAAAATACTTCGAAACCAAAATATTTTGAATGATCTCCATTTCTTACATTATACAATACATTCGTTCTATACAAAATGTGGTCGCTTATAAAAACATTTGTTGTTCTTAATAGATCAAAAAATTTAGCTGAAAGAAACAGATCAGATTCGTAAGTAATTTTCCTAGTCAGTATTATAATAAAGTCTTTATCAGTAAAGTCACCACATATATTACCACAGGTTTCCATGATATAATATTATCATCATCAACATCATATTAATAGCATATAAAAATAATTTAATTCGTCATAAAGTAATGTTGGTTTTAAAATAATATAGTTCTGAAAATAGTCACGTAAATTCAAAACCATGTTGTTAACAATTTAATATATTTGTTCCCTCTAAGGGTGGAATGTGAGAATGTATGGTGCCAAGGCCTGGTCTTGTACACTTATAATTTTCATAGGCCATTATCAAAGGAAAGTGATTTAGTTAACATTTTTGTATATTTCGGTTCAGTTTATTTGTACAAAAACATATAAAACTCACGAAACAGGTAAGACTTGACGTTGAAAACAAAGATGGCGTCGATAAAATGACATTTGACGCTGTCACTTAGTACGAAAAGAATGATTTTGCACAATTAAAATATAGTAAACATGTAATTCTAGTATTTTTCTATACATATTTAGATTATTACGTGATTTTTTAAATAGTGTACAAGTGCAGGCCGAATTTGAAACAACAACAGTCAGAAAAGAATGTCATCATATGCACCATGTTTGATGCAAATAAACTTCGAGCCACCCATCCACCCGATGGATGACAGAGAGGGCTTATTATAAAGCCAGAACCACACGGACAGCACCAGATAGTATTTATTGATTATTCACGGTCAAACGGATTATTTAAAGAAGGATGCGATTCGAGATTTAGATATATATTACAAAAAATTATCTAAATCCAATCTAATGTTGTAAGTCGTCCATTTTGTAATGCCGACTTACTTGATACCAGTAAACATAATGTATGTTTTTTTAAATATGTTGTTGTTTGTATCATACAAACCGGCCGAGCATGTGTCGGATCGTGCTAAGGAAAAGACTATGTATATCTTTTCGATTTTTTTACCGACTTCAAAAACTTGAGACTTGAACATGCGTTCGAGTCCCAGAGTCATCATTTTATACTATTAAGAGGCTATGTTGGTTAGACCACGTGGCCGCGTTCAAGGTTGCATTGTTTTGTAGCTGTCCCTATCCGAGCCCTATCCTACCCGAGCGCGTACGGTGAGACAGCATACACTACGCGAAGTTATCCACCCGTTATTTGGATCTTTTGTAGTCCAGGGATCATTTGAAGAATACAGTATACTAATGAAATTTCAGATGTCGGTGTTTTTTCCAAATTGTTCTAAATTGATTCATACTCTTGTAAATCAGGTTCAAAGTTGGGGCTTTTTACTACCGTAAATTACAATTCTTTGACGCCCTGTAACTCTGGAAGTATATATTTAAACGAAAATCTGACTCACCACCAACACAGATATTTGTTTCTAGATTGTGTCTTGAAAATTTCATAGATTTTCATAGCTTAATACTCAAAATATGACTGGACTACGTTTGTATGGGCGCTTTGACACCAGCATACACTCTTTAGCTTGATGTTGGAAGCTTTTAGGAGCTAGGAGATAATGCTAACTAACTAAGCTAATGCTAGCTAACTAACTAAGCTAACAGGAAAATTTTGTAGCATTGAAAGAAACAAAGAAAGAAAAAACTTTTTTTCGACACGTTACACTAAAACTAACTATTGTGTCAACACTTTTTAATTATTAAAATCCTAAGATAAACACACATAGACACACATTATTAAACTAATTATTATGTATCGCTCACAGTGTAACCTTGACTTATATAAATTTGAAGTATCTGTAACTGGATCCAATGTGAGAGAGATTGGTGACCTGAAAGTCAGGGATATCCTTTCTTGGACACCAGAGAATATTTATTTGATTTGATTTGAATGCTGTCAACCAATAAACAAAAAAGTGTAAACTTTTTGGAATGTTTCTGTTTAAAACATAAAATATATGTTTTCAAATACGGCCTACACTTGTGCACTATTTAAAAAATCAAGTAATAATCGAAACATGTATAGAAAAATACTAGAATTACATTTATTGTACAAAATCATTCTTTTCGTACTAAGTGACAGCGTCAAATGTCATTTTATTGACGCCATCTTTGTTTTCGACGTCAAGTCTTACCTGCTTCGTGCGTTTTATGTTTTTGTACAATAAACTAAACCAATATATACAAAAATGTTAACTAAATCACATTTATTTGATAAGGGCCTTTTAAAATTATAAGTGTACAAGACCAGGCCTTGGTTCCATACATTCGCGGAATGTGTCATTTATTTATGTAAAGAGTTAGTTTTCTTTCAGCTTCCGCTACTCCACCATAGATGGCGCTGCTAGTCTGTAATGCATGGTTTTCGTCCTTAGCTCGGGTTTTTCTAAAAAGAATAAACAAATCTGTTTCATGCGATACCTAATTGATCTTGATTTTTTTTGGGATCAACTTCGATAAGCGTTATGAAAAGACACATAAAAAATTGTAACAGAGACAAATTCAAGTATATACATAGTTTCTTGCTTCCTTTCTTTTATACAGACCATTTAACCACCACACACCACACCACACCACCATAGACCACATTTAACATTAATACTAATAGACCGGACAAAGCAAGCAAAAATTTTGATCCTAAACTTATTACCAATCGGTAATAAGTTACTCAATCTAGTGTCACATCACGTCACGCGGCCGTACAAGACATTTGACATAACATTGACTTTTGAGATCAAAATGTTTATATGAAACGTTTCTCAATGCCCGCTCTATAACCTATTACTATATTTAAATCTCTCTGATACAGACCAATTTCCCGAAAGGTTGGCAAATTTACTGCACTGAAATCGTAAAATATCCGTCAAAATTGCTTTGAATTAAATTTCAATGTGAACGTGCTACAAAAATTCCACGAAATATACTTCTCATCAGAATAATAGAAACACCTTGCAAGTTTATGTTTCGTAAGGATTATCAGAAAAACCTATGAAACGAAAATTTGAATTTAGAACATTAACATTGGGATTTGAAAACCTCATATTATTCACTATTGAACTACATTTGACTTATAAACATAAAACATAAACTTGCAAGGTGTTTCCATTTTTCTAACGAGAAGTATGTGAGGGGTCCCTTGTTGACTACAGAACTCTAAAAAGTACCCTATGTATAGATGACTTCTATATTTTTTACATTATATACAGAGTTCATTATTTTTATTTATTTTGTTGTTTATTTCTTTTAAATATAATTTAGGTAGGTTCAGTTCAAGAAGAGCGGAATATCCTGGCACAGGTATGGTTGTGGAGGTACATACAAGGAGATCCCAACCTTAGTTAAGTCAAAAGGAAAACTATCACGACTAAGCTGGCTTCACAGGTTACCGAATAATAGTCGATCAAATTATAAGATATACTAAGAGATGTATTAATGAATGTTTCGTACAAATTCAATTCAAAATTACTTTACATCGTCATGTGCGGGCTACGGAACCTTACTCTGCGCGTGGCCCGACACGCACTTTGAAGCTTTTTAGGGTTCTATACCCAAAGGGTAAAAACGGGACCCTATTATTTAGACTCCGCTGTCCGTCTTTCTGTCCGTCTGTCACCAGGCTGTATCTCATGAACCGTGATAGTTAGACAGTTGACATTTTGCACAGATGATGTATTTCTGTTGCCGCTATAACAACAAACACTAAAAAATAGAATAAAATATTACTGTACTGTACTGTATTGTACAAGCATGAAACATTAACAGAATATTTAGGTATACATGTGGGATGGATAGATGTATAAAAGAATGACAGATTTTAGAAGAAACTGAGTGAAAGAGAACATGATGTGATTGAATTGATAAGAGTGAAAGAGAAGACGAATGGCAGGAAAAAACAAGAGATAACGACGGACGACGAACGAAAGACGTGCTTAAGAAATACGAGAAATATGAAAAATAAAATAAAAGTGTTGAAAATAAAGGTTTAAAAAAGGGCCACGAGTGTTAATTCGCCAGCCCCGTCCACTATATACACTTAAACACACAAAAATAAATACATAAATAAAAATAAAATAAATATTTAAGGGTTCCATACAACAAACTAGATTTTTTTGCCGTTTTTATAGGTAGATAATGGTACGGAACCCTTCGTGCGCGAGTCCGACTCTCACTTGACCGTTTTTTGAAATTATTGTATGATTACGAAAAGAGTGAATGACGCCAACGTCGGTCTATGCATTACACAAAAATACAAGATGGATTTATTTTTTATTTTTCTCCGGCACAAAGGATAGACAGAGCAAGACAGAAGGGAGAACGCGGGCGAAGTGAAACACAAAACATTATAATTCTGACGGCTGCTGGATGTTGTACCAACCGGAATAATATCTTAATCCAATCGAGGACAGATGTTTACCGGATCTCATTATACTAGGGTAAACGTAACAGCTCGAGACTGTTGCCCAAATAGTATTTTAGATGATCCACCTCCGTCAAAGTTTCATACTAAACTTCTGTTGCCATAATCTAAAATATAATAGCTGGATTTGTGCAGTAACTATCTAACAATAGTACATCAGATTGTGATGTCGCGAAATGAGTATCATTAACATACAACTTCACAGTGAATCACAATTTACATTTTAAACACTTGTATATTTTGATGGCAACTAGTGTTGGTCCAAAACAATACATTTACATACATTACAATTCATTCTGTTTTTTTATCTAATACCTTTAAACGAGCAATTCTTATATATAATTCGGATCTCCGAAACGGCTCCAGCGATTTCGCTGAAATTGGGTATTTGGGGGCGAAAAATCGATCTAGATTAGTCTCATGTCTGGGAAAACGCGCGTTTTCGAGTTTTCATGCGTTTTTTCCTTCGCATTATTCGACGCTAAATATGATGGGAAATTTCACGCTGTCAAACATAATCACTTTAGCCGAGTGGTTCACACGTGTCATTCCGTCCGAGATATCCGCGTTCAAATCCCGGTTGGAAAATTGCTTTTATTTTTGTTTTTTGTGTGTTTAGGGGCAGAAATAACGTTTTTGTTTGTTTTTAAAGAACTACGAGCAAAGCTCGGTCGCCCAGATATTATTTCAATAATTGAGCACGCAGTGTATATCATGACGGTAAAGTCATGATTGTCATTTGTCAATTTGGACGCAATACATTGCTGCTAGGTTGTAGTTTTAAAAATGATTAACTCTGAATAAATTAAGTTATTTAACCAAATTGATACTAGACCTGGATAAATTTTACGCCCGTTTGAAATATACGCGCTGTATAATATATAGCTCAAAGTCACTCAGCGAGCAATGGAACGAGCTATGCTCGGAATTTCTCTACGTGATAAAATCCGGAATGAAGAAATCCGTAGACGAACGAAGGTCACCGAGTTAGCTCGACGAGTCAGTTAGCTGAAGTGGCAATGGGCAGGCCACATCGCTCGAAGAACCGATAACCGATGCGGAGTATATGTTCTCGAGTGGTGACCACGTACCGGGAAACGTCTACCAGGCCGTCCACCTACTAGATGGACCGACGACCTGGTTAGAGTCGCTGGAGGTGGCTCGGGACCGGTCGATGTGGCGCACCACGAGGGAGGCCTATGTCCAGCAGTGGACGTTTCCCGGCTGATGATGATGATAATATATAGATTCAAGATTCACTTTATTGACCTATTAATATGAACATAACACTCGGCACGTCACAATATTACATATATGCATATTAAAACTGAACTCAATTAGCCTAATTATATTAACCTAAAAGTTTAACTAGAAATGAACATTTCATTGGTCAGACGTAACTCTATGAATTGATTGTAGTTTTTTCTTGAATTCGCTAAAAGGCAATCGGCAAATGTCAAGTGGGAGTTTATTATACATTATTATGTATATGTGGCGAACTTGTTTCAATACTTTATTTAATTTAGTTCTGGGGTGTTGAATTCTCTCTTATATATATAATATAACTTTCAAAAAAAGATTATGTATAATTGATGCAGAAATATTTATCCCGCCGCACCCTACTCGTGACGTCACCCTACCGGGAAGGGAAAACAGATTTGTCTTTATTTCTGTAAGACGAGCATTGTTTTAATATACCACCAATATATTTATAAATACAGAAATACAACAGTATTCAAATGTAATTAGATTAAAGCAATCCACCTCCATCAAAGTTTCATAGTAAATTTCTGTTGACATAATCATTTAAAATATAATAGCTGGATTTGTGCAGTAACTATCTAACAATAGTACATCGGATTGTGATGTCGCGAAGTGAGTATCATTAACATACAGCTTCACAGTGAATCACACTTTACATTTTAAACACATTTTCCGATTATTGTTCAAAGCGCCATCTATGAACCATTAGCTGCGTAACTGCTATTGTAGCTAACTGTAAAGTTGTAAATTAATGATATTTACTTCGCGACACTTCGTCTTCTTTATATGTAATTACTTATCAAAGCCAGATATTTTATTTTAAAAGATTATAACAACAGAAATTCAGTATGGAAGCATTACGAGAGGGATAACGTTAAGGGCGTGTGGTTTCAGCTAACATGGAATCAACTGCGGAGAACATAAAGATAATTTTTCTGGATTTTTAATCTTTCATTTGACCCCTCAATGTTAAGCGATGAAGTTGTCTAGTATGACAAAAACCTGCGCACTCCTGAGAAGAAATTCACAGGTGTGTGTGAAGTCTACCAATCCGCACTGGTCCCGCGTGGTGTACTATGTCCCATACACTCTCTGTAGGAGAGTAGGACTGAGACCTGCAGTAGCCGTGTACCTGTCACGCCTGCATTTCAGAATATATAAAGCAGAAGTCCAACTAGACCGTGAGGATGGCGCAGCTGGAGTCACGCCACGATACATCTTTCAAGTCGTTCGTGGTGCGAGTCCCGACCTGCAAGCTGGAGACCTTCATGAGGGAGGACTTCTGGCCGAAGGTCGTGATGTACCGTCACTTCAGAGGGAGGATAGCGACCAACACCACCAGAGCGGCACCAACGTGCTATAGTAAATAAGTGTGCAGAATATTATTGTAGTGTGTAGTAGTTTAACTTAATGTATTTTATTGTATTGTATATATACTTATGGGTCATTGTTACCTGAAATAAATGAATAATAATAGGCTGATGATGATCAGGCATTCGTGGAACGTGTCACTTGAAACAGAATTTTAAAATTAATTTTCACCGGGCGCAAGCCGCGGGTGATCCACTAGTAAAATTAAAAACTTGTGTCATTGAGTCGAGCAGGGTTTACGAACAAGCCATCTCCTGGCAACACTGGGGTATACATATAAAAATACTGCAATCGTAAAAGTGCCGTGTTGTCTCAGAGCGGCCATTACCTATCGATGCCGAGGTGTATCACTGGAGGTGCAATGCACGAACTGAGAGCGGGTAGTACTATATATAAACTTTTTTTTAAATCGAAGATAGACCAACACTTGACCTCAATCTCACGTTGATGTTGATTGAAGTGACCCAATGAGGGAATAATTTTTTTAGCCTTCATCCCTATTTGAGCGCTTGTGGCTGGCGCTTAGAACGATTTAAAAAAGAGCTCCGACGCGTTTGATGCTTGTTAGGATCAATAGATGTGTGACATTTTGTATTGTGTTCTAACCGGACCATTTTAATTCTATCTAGATCAAGGGCTCTATTTTTGATTCGTTTGTGTGACATAGCGTCGCACACGACTTAAGTCACGATCGACAAGTCGCATGAAAACAGGTTTGACCATATTTTTGAATCATTCGCCTCAGGTGCTGCCAATATAACTTAAAATGTTTAATTTTATCCGTTTTACGCAAAAATATAAAACCGGTAAATCATGCAACGAAAACGCACAGTTCATAGAACAGTTCCTACTGTCAATGTCAATAAGTGGTAATGTCAGTGTTCTACGATGACGTTTAGTCTATCGCTCGCCTGCGCAGAGTGGTCCCGACCGCTCGTTGCAGAAGAGCGATTCAAAAATATCAAATTTCATAAGTCGAACGTAAATCTACTGATTTCATAAGTCGAGCGATCGCGGCGCGTAGAGCGAATCAAAATTAGAGCCCCAGAACAGACCGGTGTGTGACGAGGCTAATGTCATGCCCCATGTCCGCGCTCTGAACCACCCGCTGTGAGTTCCCACATTGCACCACGCGCTGTTTGCAGGGTAAAGCACCAGTTTTAGACACCCCTCAGTGTTTCGACCTTTAGGGTAAACCACCCAGTTTACGACCTAACAGGCGGATCTCGGTGTACCCGCGCCGCCCGATGCCGATGCCGTAATATTGGTTCTCGGGTAATTCCCCCATTCACTCTATTCTGTAATTGAATTCTACGTAATCGAGTTTTTTTTCTATTACAGTTACGTTATTTTAGAAACTCACTTTATCTGGACGATACAGTAAATCAGGTGAGATTTTGTGGTCAAATCCGAGTGTATAGTATTTTTTACCCACGACGGAACGGAGACAGTGTATGCGTTTAAGGTGAGAGGATGTTTGTTTGTTTGTTTGTGTGTACATACAAACCAATGTTGTCACTTATCTCCGGAACGGTTTGACCGATTTACAAAGGGTTGCGGATACGTCAGCGATGGTTCTTAGATAGGTGGTATGGCGCTAGCTCACCAGGGGCACTGCAATCGAGATTTTCACTCATTAAAATGAGGGACAGAGAACTTTGCGAAGGCTTATAGCTACTAGGCCGTGTTTGGGCTCTTTTGAAAGTGTTTGGTGAGCAGAACCTGCACATGAACTTTTTAAAATGTAATTTTGTACTTGGCCTTCATCTCACCTGATGGTAAGTGACGATAAAGCCGTTGGATGATAAGCGTGCGCACACAGAAGCCTCAACCTAATGAAGTGCTGCTCTGGTACCTTCATATCGGAACACAACAGTGCTATTAACATTGCTGTTTGGCGGCAGGCTTAGGTAACATGGTGGTAGCTAGCCAGGCGGACATAGCGGACAATGCCACCAACCAAACCGAGTACCGATAGGTACTGCTTTGAATCGAACCCAGGACTTACGGATTGTGAAACCAACATTTAGCCATTAGCTAGCTGGATAGCTACTACAATTTTACCTAAGTCTGCCGCCAGTGTTAGTAGCATTGTGTTCCGACAGAAAAGGCCAGCGCATTATTAGCTTGTTTTACATAGAGGAACATTGTGTGTGCAGTAGTATTTTTCAGTAATAAAACTCTTAGTCGATTCAATCCATCAGGCAATTGTATATTCTTCAATATATTCTCAACACACAGTCGGGCAAAGTAACGTTTACTAGTACTATTTCAACAGAATTCACAACAGGAATGGTTTACAAAATGAGTGTTCATCGGTTTTATAATACGATCTTCATAGCTCCCACCATCGTCAGTTCCTACTTCGAAAACTACAACTTCGTGAATCAAAACAGGCACAGTTATACAATATTAATTAATCCCTATAACCAATTACGTTAATACTGAAATTCCAGAATGGATAATTATATTCGATATTTGTTACTAAAGGCTCACATTATTTAAATACATGATTGTTCCTATAAATTAGATAAACAGAGCTGGTTGAGGCAGCGTGCATCGCCTTCACACCGGAAGTAATTGCCGACGACATATTATACAATATCTTTCTCGTTAATAAATCATAGAATCGCATATAAAATATCAAAATACTAAAGCAGTTATTGTTTAAACATTTATAACTAGATATAAATATCGTTCAGTCACGTATCCGAGTAACTTGTAGTAACTTAATTTGATGTGAAGTCGTTCCGGGCACCTGCTGGAGATGCTTGTCATGCCTCTTCATATAGATGTCGCTGGTAGACCTTGCACCGGATGTTATTGCCGGTAACACTTGAATCTTTCCCTTACCATCTAAAGGCCTTATCATCACATACCATCAGGTGAGATGAAGGCCAAGTGTAAACCTGGTTATATCTCCATATATGCACGTGAAATGTTAAAAGTTAGTTGTCAAAATGGCGCAATGGCGGTAACGCGCAAGGATCAAGTTGTGATGTGAAAATGATCTCGCGCAGCCTCCCAGTTATCCAGTAGTGAATCCTCAGCTTTATACCTTCTTGTTATCTTGTTATCTGGCAAGGGGTGAAGTCATAATGCGATAATATAAGATCGGATTGAAGAAATCATAAACTTAGGGGATTTCCCGTAAAAAAATTAACAATCCCCGGGTTCGATTACCTAGAGTACCTATCGGTACTAGATTTAGTTGGTGGTAGGACATATATATCCGCCTGGCTACCAGCATGTTACCAAATCCAGATTTACGCACACCTACCACGGAGGTAGTCCGTTGAAGAAATTGTAAATAAAAGCTGAAAAAGGTGGGTATATATTTTTGTAGTTATTGGATGATATTCCATTAACCTTATCCCTCCCCTAATGCTTCCATACTAAATTTCTGTTGCCATAATCTTTTAAAATAGAATATCTGGCTTTGATAAGTAATTACCTAAAAATAAAAGATGAAATTATAGTGTCGCGAAAAAACTATCATTAATTTGCAACTTTATAGTTAGCTACAATAACAGTTACGCAGCTAATGGTTCATAGATGGCGCTTTGAACAATAATCGAAAAAAGTGTTTAAAATGTAAATTGTGATTCACTGTGAAGTTGTATGTTAATGATACTCATTTCGCGACATCACAATCTGATGTGCTATTTTTAGATAGTTACTGCACAAATCCAGCTATTATAGTTTAAAAGATTATGGCAACAGAAATTTAGTATGAAACTTTGATGGAGGTGGATCGTCTTAACCAAACCGAGTACCGATAGGTATCACTGGGAATCGAACCCAGAACCTTCGGACTATCAGTCCAATTTTAGCCTTTAAGCACGCCCTTTTTGGCACCGTGTTCTATTTTCAAATGTAACCCGCCAGCCAGTACACCTGTCCAAGAACTCAACCATACAGTCTCTCTAAGCAAAGAAAATGTTTAATCTTTTTTTATCGACACCGGTCCCAGAACAACTAGGAACCTATTCTAGACTGAAATCCTCGTATATACGTTGGAATTCCACCTGGAGATGCGTGAGAGATACGAGCACGTCCGGGGATGAACCGCGCCCCGCCCGCCCTACACGCCCCGCCCGCCCCGACACGCGTGTAACGACACTGCGTTGATAAATAAAGAAAAAGGTTAAACTGTGGTGGGCAAACAACTCTTAGGGCTGGCGATGTCGGTTCTACTGTCTCTTGATAAAAGTTTCACACAAATTATTGAATCAGAATCAGAATAATTTATTGCAGATCTGGGTGGTACAGAGATCTTAGGTGTATAATTACAGAGTTTCTCCAATTCTTACCCGAAGGCGTACTATATTTGAAATGTCAAAAGAAATGAATACAATAAAATAATAAATTTGTTGAAGAATTAATAAAATATACATGTCACCTGGCATTGAAATCTTTTTTAAATTAAAAAATTAATAGAAAATAGATTTATTGTAGATAACAAATTTTGCTTGGAATTGTTGCTTTTATATACTTTAATCACTGCCGAAAAAGCGATTTAACAAACGAATGAAAAGTAAATGTAAAAAAAAAACACTGCGAAAATTTAATACATCCAGTGTCACTCTCACAGTAAATACGAATCTAACGACACCTCTCAAGCTAAAATCCATCGAGCCGTTCAGGCCGCAGAGCCTGCCATACAATTATACATACATACAAACAAACATCACACTGAAAACTCTTTAAATACCGCTCTTTTTGCGTGGAGGATTAAAACGGTATCGGTATAAGATGACTTATTTTTCGACGAGTGCCAACCCTACCAGCTAATATGTGAGTGACAGATGGCCGTAAATTGCAGACGTCACCGTCGGGGCCCCGAGGTCGGGGTTCGATTCCCGTACACATATAAAATCTATTAGTTATTTGACGGGGTTAGTTGCTCCTATGAAAACAGGTGTTTTTTTGTCCCGGAAAATTTCGTTTCTGTAGAATTATTTGAAAATCTAAAAGCTTACAACAAAAATTGTAAACACTAAAACAGTAGAGAGTTTTCCAGTATATATTTTTAGAATCATTTATCTCTCGTTAAATGCCGTGGTAGCTCAGTTGTGTAGAGCGTCAGTCCTTGAACAATCGAGGTCTGGGTTCGATCCTGACTCGTACCAATGAGTTACAATTTGTTATTTGGAATTTTTATGTACGAACGGCTTTTCGTTGAAGGAAAACATCGTGAGGAAACTTGCACACTCCTGAGAAGAAATTCAAAGGTGCATGTGAAGTCTACCAATGCGCACTGGTCCCGTGTGGTGTACTATGTCCCATACTTCTGTAGGAGAGTAGGACTGAGCCTTAACAAGTTAACTAGTCAACTTCATCAACAGCCTATATATGTTCCCACTGCAGGTACATATATAGGCGTCCGTTCTACGTCCTAGCATTCAGCTTTGGGCGGCTTTGGTTAATCGCTTGATATAGATTTCAAGACGCAAGGCTTGCGCAGAGTGGATCAAAACAATAGCCCTTGAAGTTATAAAAACCGGCCGTGGGTACACAAAACTAAGTGTGTTTGTTTTTTGACGATTTCTCAAAAACAGTACTGTAAGATGTTAGAAGAATGTGGCCATTTCAGAGATTTCCTTATCCCCAATATGGGACGAAGTTTCATATATTGATATGCCGTCTAGTCACAGAATTACGTAAAGAATGGACGTTCACCGCCTCCCCCTCCCCTGCGAGAAACTGACGCAGATAATGACGGACTACTCACACATGTACGTGTGTACAAACGTCATACATTCGATGTGTGACGATATCACGACATTTGTTGCAAGTGGCCGGCCTGTGGTTTAGTCTAGAGCCGCAAGGGCGGGTCGATAGTTTAGTTAGTACGAATTAGTCTTGAATTTTTACCTATGTTTTTGTTACCACACGAAGGTGATATAGGTATTCAGAGAGCCCCCATATAGCGCTCTAAACCCTCCCATTTTGTATCAATTTCGGGGAGATCCCTAAGGGCCACTAACACACGAGGCTGGCAATTATTCTACCGCTAAAAGTAAACCATCAAATACAATTTTATTGCCACAAACTGGAGGATACGAATTCGCGGTGTACCGCACGCAATATCTTTGAGTGATATTTGGAGGTTATGTTATTTGGAGGTTATGATATTTTTTTCTTATTTATTTTTATTGCATTTCTTCGGGCTTAAGTGCGTAGTTTTACAAGTTTTATTTGGGGCGTTACTGGTGTCAATTTTTGGTTGTGCTTTAGGGTCGGCGGAAAATCATGTTTTTATCTACAGTTTACAACAAGTTATTACTCGTAGTTATTAGAAATAATTATGTCTGCAAGACACCGACAGAACTGCCCTAGTCTACACAGAGGGATAGAAAAGTTATCACATATATTATACCACACTATATCCAAGTGCTGTAACACCTCGCTTCTTGCCAAATTGCAGGATTCTAGGTCAATAGCAAGTACCCTATAGGTTTGATTCCTTGCGGTCGCAAGAGAATCATCAAGATATGTGTCATAAACAGCCATATCTTTTTATTGCGTTGACTTAGGAGTTTGATTTTTTCACAGATACAAGGAACTGAATATTTACGTATTTGATATTAATTTCATCTTAATACCTCGACGCGTTCTTGAGAAAAAGGGTATTGACATTACTCAAAGACAGACCCAAAGTTCCTGTTTTACTTTTGAGGTATCAAATCAATTTATTTGTCCAACATAAGTATTACAGATCTTATATGAAACAACGGTCGCTATATTGAGCATTGCGGCGTACAAATATTCACATAATTATATGTCTAAAATAATATTAAATTAAATACAAATCAAATAATAATAAAGTCAAATTCAATTTAAACTAATAACAATAAACATAATAGTTATTTATCGCTGCACTTCATTGAGGAATTCATCAATCGTGTAGGTGTTTCTGACAAGTAGTTGAACAGATTTCGTTTAAACTCTTTTAAATCTTTAAGCTCTCGTATGTTTTTTGGAATGTTATTGTAAATTTTTGGAGCCATGAACATTACACTTTTCCTGTATAAACCCTTTTATGTTTTATTTTCCATTTGTGTTTGTCAATAAAAATATGTCTAAGTCTAAAACCGTTGCAGACCATACCATTCTAGCCTAGTCCATCTTTAGCACGCTAGTGTTACGATATTTATCATTCGGGGCGTGCCAATGAATTTCAGAAGGCCTTCAGCAATTAAATGGCGTCTTCATCCACACAATCTCCTTTCAAGCCAACTTCGTAGTACACCAAATAATCCTCATTAAAAAAATTCACTTTTCAAAAAGTGACAGCTGCACAAACATTGACATGGACATATGGACATGGGCAGAAGTTTGAAGTAAGTACATAGCTAATTTAGATTTTCTTGAAATTTTATACATATGTAAATGTAAACTTATATCTAATTACTTAATTTAAAATCAAGTACACCTTATTGAGGTTAACTTTATACGATTTATTATTACGGTAAGGAATTTGTGATGTATCTTACCTCTTAGCAGAGATATTTAAATATAGTAATAGGTTATAGAGCGGTCATTGGGAAACGTTTCATATAAACATTTTGATCTCAAAAGTCAATGGTATGTCAAATGTCTTGTACGGCCGCGTGACGTGATGTGACACTAGATTGAGTAACTTATTACCAATTGGTAATAAGTTTAGGATCAAAATGTTTGTTTGCTTTGTCCGGTCTATTAATATTAAGAGGGTATGCTGGTGTCAAAGCGCCCATACAAACGTAGTCCAGTCATATTTTGAGTATTAAGCTATGAAAATCTATGAAATTTTCAAGGCACAATCTAGAAACAAATATCTGTGTCGGTGGTGAGTCAGATTTTCGTTTAAATATATACTTCCAGAGTTACAGGGCGTCAAAGAATTGTATTTTACGGTAGTAAAAAGCCCCAACTTTGAACCTGATTTACAAGAGTATGAATCGATTTAGAACAATTTGGAAAAACCACCGACATCTGAAATTTCATTAGTATACTGTATTAAAATAATGGTTACATAATATACTGAATCCTTCAAATGATCCCTGGACTACGAAACATCCAAATAACGGGTGGATAACTTCCCGTAGTGTATGCTGTCTCACCGTACGCGCTCGGGTAGGATAGGGCTCAGATAGGGACAGCTACAAAACAATCCAAATTTGAATGCGGCCACGTGGTCTAACCAACATAGCCTCTTAAATGTCTTTGCCTTTTATCGTCTTACACACCAGTCTTTGCTGATCTACCTAGAACGACCTAGACTCCGGGTTGATCGCGATACACCGGCTTTTTCTTGACTTGCACAACTACAGGCGTACTGAGGAAAATCTCGCTGTCTCTCTCAGATGTATGAAGGACTTTCTGACCGGCCAGCCCGTTCACCAGGGATGCTGGCCAATTGCTTGCTGACCTTGTACATGGCATGGCATTCTAGCCTTCCGGCTTCAGATGATCTGGATAGATCGGAACAGCGAACGCAGGCTGTCATATAAATAGTGAACATGGTCTAGTTTATCACGAGTTGACAATAGCAATACGATAGTTTAAAAACCTCCACTAAACAAAGAACCTACACTTCAATACATATTTTGCATGATGAAAAAGAAATGCCAGTTTAGACAAGGCTGTATGTTCCTAGATCTTTCACTACCAGTCATATATTATTATATCCTCTTTATGGCGAATTTAAACATCATTGTCAGTGATTGCAATCTCTTTAGTTAGGTCTGTTTTCAATATATAGTTATCTGTGCACTTGGTTTTCACTTATGAGGCTATGTTGGTAAGACCACGTGGTCGCGTTCAAGGTTGCATTGTTTTGTAGCTGTCCATATCCGAGCCCTATCCTACCCGAGCGCGTACGGTGAGACAGCATATACTACGCGAAGTTATCCACCCGTTATTTGGATGTTTCGTAGTCCAGGGATCATTTGAAGGATACAGTATATTATGTAATCATTTTTTTAATACAACTAATGAAATTTCAGATGTCGGTGGTTTTTCCAAATTGTTCTAAATTGATTCATACCCTTGTAAATCAGGTTCAAAGTTGGGGCTTTTTATTACCGTAAAATACAATTCTTTGACGCCCTTTAACTCTGGAAGTATATATTTAAACGAAAATCTGACTCACCACCGACACAGATATTTGTTTCTAGATTGTGTCTTGAAAATTTCATAGATTTTCATAGCTTAATACTCAAAATATGACTGGACTACGTTTGTATGGGCGCTTTGACACCAGCATACCCTCTTAAATATTGCGTTGTGCTAAGAAATTTGCTTGAAACTTTAAAAAATCATATCGTTAAAACGGCGCATTTCCGCAATCTGAGATTTTACACAGTTGTTTGTTATAAGTAGTTCTATAAGTAAAGAAAGTTTGAAGGCGCTAGTTTAAGTCACCTAAAGTGCAGACGAGCCAAATGATTTTAGACTTAGCTCTTGACATTCTCATTGGGTAATATTATATTCCATCCAGCGACTCCCAGCGACCTTTACCAGGTCGTCGGTACCTGTCGTGGTTGACATTCGAGAGCTCTTAGGTGACGGAAGATGCAAAATGTTAAATGTACTTAGAGTGCTGTCTATACGTCATCATCTTCATCAGACTATACATGTCCCCACTCAGACCTACTCTCCTACAGAGAGTGTACGGGACATAGTACACCACGCGGGACCAGTGCGCATTGGTAGACTTCACACACACCTTTGAATTTCTACTTAGGAGCGTGCAGGTTTCCTCACGATGTTTTTCTTCACCGAAAAGACACTGGTAATGATTTTTATCATAACATTAATTCTAAATTACAAATTATTGTCACTCATTGGTACGAACCAGGATCGAACCCAGACCTCGATTGTTCAAAGACTGATGCGCTACCCAACTGAGCTAACATGGCTTGTCATAAATAAAATAATGCACAGGAATCTTCAAGTTTTCATCTCACTCTGTTTCAGAAAGTCAGACAAAGAGACACAATCGCCTGTACTGAAAATATTCGAAGATATGGAGAGAGATACACCGTAAGAAAGACTTAGACATAGACACAACTTTATTTAAGAACACACACAACACAATACACATAGAAAAAACACATTTAGAAATCTATTAAAACAAAACTACAAAAAAAAAACTAATTAAACAAAAACAAAAATACTTACAACTAATAAACAAAAATTGACTTCATATTTATTTACATTTTTGGAGCTTCTCAACTACTTTTCAGTATTTTGCATTCTTGATTTCTTTTGCTTGTTATTTCACTTGGAACTTACCAACCGGCGGTCGCAGGTTCAATTCGAGACCTGGTTCGTTTGATGGTCGGGTATTTTTCTATGTCCGCCTGGCTTCTTAGTAGCTTTAAGCTTCTGGGTGAGCACGCTTAAAAGCCTTATGTGTACGGAAACATTAAAAATTATCTTGTCAATCAGTATCGTTTTGTAAATCCCACTTAATTTTTTATTTTATTAAATAAGGAGCATCAACAGTCTCTCGTATTGAATCTTTGAATTTATACATTAAAAAGGTTTTAATCTGATACGAGAACCAATTACAGATGCACACAACATTAATGGAGTAAGTTACATGTTAAAAACAAGATAAAATAGACATTAGATTAAATAGAATTAAATATAAAATTGAAATTCACAGATTGTTATTGTAACGCAAGATGAGTGTTTAAAGTTCGCTTAAATTTGGGTAATGAGTTAGAAAATATATCTATTTCGGGCAAGTCCCTGCATAGCTCATTGTATTCTGTACAAATTCTGAGTAAAGGAGATTGTTTACCAGTGTTTGTTCTGCAGAATGGGATGTGAATGATTTTAGAGATGGGCTTTTTCAGCGAACCCGAAACGACCGTCCACTTCATGAAGAGGGTGAGGAAAATACATCAGAAATCAATGGAGAGATACGAAAGATTAAATGTAAGTTATAATTTTTAACTCTAAGCATAAAAATAACGTATTTAACATGGCCTTTAATTAATTACCTAATACAATATTGAAAAAAAAATGTCATCGGTAGAGAAAGAGAGCCTACAACTGTCGCACAGGCCTCCCCCTATGACAGACTGTATGGCGACACCATATTAGTTCAATTATTTTCCTCAAAAAACATTTTTTTTTAAATTTTATTGTTTAACAAGCTTCCAGAAAATATAAAATTGCTCCCAACTAAACAATTTAAAACCCGACTAACATAAATGGCTTTTAGAAAAATGCTTTTATACTATCAAAGAGTATTTATATTTAGACTAGAAGGCTGAAGAATGTATTTATTTTTAAATGGTAATCAAAAGCTTTAATTTTTTCAATTAATTTTAGTAAGTTTTTGTTGTTGTAGTAATATTTGTACGTCGAGATGGCAAACTTTTTAAGGATTCTGTATAAATTAATGACAATGACATCTTTGTAATTTACCCAAAATTGGACAAATAAATATCATTTCAACACAAATTTATATATATTTCAGTGGCTACATGTTTATTCTTTAACTTGTTGCACCTTTGTTGTTTTTCCAGTCGGACATAAGATCCAGCGGCTCGTCTTTAAAAGGCAGGAAGTTGAAATTCTCTTTTAGCAAAAACAAACAAGAAGACTCCAAAAAAAGAAAAGTGGAATCAGCATCAGATGACGACTCTGATGAGAAAAAATGCAGGTCAAGCAGAGAATACAAGAAGAGACAAAAGGACACTAAGAGAAAAGAAGACAGCGATACAGATTTTGTGAGAGAGTGCAAGTCAAGCAAAGATTACAAGAGGAAAATGATAGAGGATAAGAAACAAGAAGAGGAAGACACAGCTTCAGAAGAAGAAAGCGACTCCGAAGACAAGAAACAAGAAAAAGAGGACAAGAAACGGAAGGATAGTGACAAAGAGGACAAGAGGCGAAGAGAGAGTGACAGGGAAGAGAAGAAAAGAAGAGAAAGTGACAAAGAAGAGAAGAAAGAGAGGAAACGCCGTAAAGAAAAAGGAAGTCGTTCGCATTCTCGTCGCCGTGAAAAGGACGTAAGTGGATAACTTATTTAGTAAGTTTATTATTATTATTAAATCTCTTGTTTGACCACTGTTATCACATGTATCAATATCATCATCAGCCGGGAAACGTCCACTGCTGGACATAGGCCTCCTTCATCCACATCGACCGGTCCCGAGCCCGCCGCATCCAGCGACTCCCCGCGACTCTAACCGGTCGTCGGTCCATCTAGTAAAGGGACGGCCCGGTAGATGCTTCCCGGGAGGTATCACTATACCACTGTGTTATCTAAATCTTCCAAAAAAGTGTAGTGTTAGCAGCACTGTCTTCCAGCTATGAAAGATAACACAGCCAACTTGATCAGTGAAACTGAATCAGATAACTTGAGGCTTGTTGGTACTAGAGTAATCATCATCATCAACAGCCTATATACGTCCCCACTGCAGGGGCTCAGGCCTGCTCTCCTACAGAGAGTGTAGAGTAATACCTGAGTGTATTTATACAAAATAGATGTATCAAATTCGGCCTGCACTTGTACACTATTTAAAAAAAAATCAAGTAATAATCTAAACATGTATAGTACTACTGTAAAATACTATAATTACATTTTTGCATTTATTTTAATTGTACAAAATCGTTCTTTTTGTACTAAGTGACAGCGTCAAATGTCATTTTATTGACGCCATCTTTGTTTTCAACGTTAACTCTTAGCTGTTTCGTGCGTTTTATATGTTTTTGTACAAATAAACTGAATCAAAATATACAAAAGCGGTAACTAAATCACTTTTATTTGATAATGGCCTATTAAAATTATAAGTGTACACGACCAGGCATGGCTCCATACAATCGCGGAGCGTGTCATTTACACTTTTATTTAAGGTCGGATACAGGCTGCTTGTCATATAAACTGGAGTCAAGGCAAGTTAGCGGGAGGAATGAAATGTCCTAGTGTTGTATGTCATCTAGGGATAGTTTTTATCGAAAATAATACACACACATTCCGTCTGTACATGTTTGAAATTGCGGAGAGCTAACTTCAGTGGGGCAAACTTTGTGTGCGAGTACTGTAGGTGGTTCGTATACATAGACACACGAGACAGTGTGTGTATGCTATACCGCATACACTGCATTTAGTATGGATTGGTTTTGAGTCCTGTTTTTGCAGCCTGAGATATAAAAACACTTTTGGAACTAATTTTTTTCTAGATTGTTCTAGCCAGCCTATTTATAGTGCGTGTTAATATAATCAGACAGTATAATCGCATATAATATGATGAATGATAATCAATCAATCATCGATAATTGTTTAACATCTTCAATACTCTGTTTCAGGTACATAAAGACTTGGATACCTGCTCGTGCATGTCTTGTTCGTAAGTTGATACTCAATACAATACACAATACTCACAACAATACACAATACTCATTACAATACACAATATTCAATACAATACTAGTAACAAAATAAGGGTCACAATATATTTTCTTCAGAATTAGTTAAGTTCTACCAGTTACACTGATTTAAATCAACACAGGAAATTTTAAATTTAATTTATCAAAAATAGACGATTCCGACTGTATCATTATCTGGTACGAGTAACTGGATTCGATCCTGGCTCGTACAAATGAGTTCCAATTTGTTGTTTAGATTTCTTTCTGGCGATTGTGTCTCTTTTTCTGACTTTATGAAACAGAGTGAGATGAAAACTTGAGGATTACTGTGCATTATTGTTAAGTAGAGCGTCGGTCCTTTATCAATCGAGGTCTGGGTTCGATCCTGGGTCGTACCAATGAGTTACAATTTGTTTTTTAAAATTTATGTACGAATGATAAAAATTATTACCATTGGCTTTTCGGTGAAGGAAAACATCGTGAGGAAACCTGCACACTCTTGCGCAGAAATTCAAAGGTGTGTGTGAAGTCTACCAATGCGCACTGGTCCCGCGTGGTGCACTATGTCCCATACACTCTCTGTAGGAGAGTAGGACTGAGACCTGCAGTGGGGACATATACAACGTGTACAAAAAAGGAGTGATAAAACTTAAGTGCGGTATATGTTAGGTAAGGTTTTACCTTTGGAGCGGTAGTAGACATCTGTAAACCGTACGAATCTGGAGAAAAACGAATTTAAAATATTGACTAAAATTTTTGAATTTCATCCCTATCCTAGTTCTACATTTGTCAATAACCCTTAAAACCAAAGATAAGATCATTCATCACTGACCCCAGTGCTCGCGTTGGTAAACAAACATTTAGGGTTGTCAAAAATTACGACGTTACACCTATGAAATAAAAATGTATGGAAATTTAAACTAACCTTTACAACGCTGCTACTTTCACAGTGTATTCTATACAAGGGATATATACCCACCTTTAAGTATTATCACTCCTTTTTTTACACGTTGTATAGGCTGGTGACGATGGTAACTGTTTCACATATTTTTCAGGTTTCAGCGTGTAATTAGCAGTCAGCTTTGCGTAGCTTTGATATTTTTCTTGATGGTGGCCGCGGCTTTGGGCGTCATATGTGAATATTACGGATCACCCAAAGATAAGTCCGCGTGCAGGCACCTTTTATCCGTGCTTGGGTTTGTCAAGAAAGAACGCCCGGGTAAAGTCGCTTCAACCGATGCACCTTATGCTTTAGGACGGTAAATACAGCTTTTATGACTTTTTAAATCCTACTAATATTATAAGTGTGAAAGTTTGGATGTTTAGATGTTTGGATGTTTGGATGTTTGTGACGCTTTCACGGAAAAACTACTGAATGGATTTGAATGAAACTTTACAATAATATAGCTTATACATCAGAATAACATATAGGCTATAATTTATAAAGACATATTGTGTAAATTGTCCAAAATCACACTTATAATATTAGTGGGATTACATGGGCAATTTTGGCATAACAAAAACGCGTTGCCTAGCAACCGACCATAGAATATGTAAATTCATATATACAAACTTTCGCGTTTATAATATTAGTGTGAAGACTATTTGAATGTACTACGTCAGATATTGAAATTTATTTTGTTTCTTTTAATTATTAGACGACGTAACAGAATAAACACTATTTTGTACCTTATGCTGTATAATAATTTGTCATATACGTCACCTGTGCCTATCGAACAAGTATAATACATCCTGATTTACACGCGGACAAAGTCGCGGGCGGAAGCTAGTATATAATAGGTATGCAATTGGCCTTGAGGCACTGGCTCTGGTAACTTTCACACCGGAACTTAAGAGGGTATGCTGGTATCAAAGCGCCCATACAAACGTAGTCCAGTCATATTTTGAGTATTAAGCTATGAAAATCTATGAAATTTTCAAGACACAATCTAGAAACAAATATCTGTGTCGGTGGTGAGTCAGATTTTCGTTTAAATATATACTTCCAGAGTTACAGGGCGTCAAAGAATTGTATTTTACGGTAGTAAAAAGCCCCAACTTTGAACCTGATTTACAAGAGTATGAATCAATTTAGAACAATTTGGAAAAAACACCGACATCTGAAATTTCATTAGTATACTGTATTAAAAAAATGGTTACATAATATACGTACAAGACATTATAATTCTAAAACATGCGTGACATGGTCAATAGTTGAAATATTCATTTAAGTCAAATAGCTTACGTTTAAAATTAATAATAGTATCACATGCTTGTATGTCAAAACGGAGCTTGTTACGAGTATATACTTTCGGTGCCATTTGAAACACACTTTTTTGAAATAGTGCTGGACAGTGCTATTAGAACTGCTCTTTGGCGGCAGACTTAGGTGGTAGCTAGCCAGGCAGGCATAGAAAATACTCCACCAAACAGAGTACCAGTGGTGCCCTACTGGGCATTGAACCCGAGACTTCAGGATTGATAGTTCCACATTTATCCGGAGCCAGACGCGGTTAATATTATATGGTGAGAAAATTCCGTCACAATCTGCCTAGCAGTTCACGAACGGTTAAACCGATCGTCATGAAACTTGGACTCGTAAGCCGGTGGAGATGTTATCTAAGTTAACGTAGACAAGGAAGTAGTAATCGTGTAACGGCCTCCATGGCCTAATGGCAGAGGTCCCGGGTTCAATACCAGTGGGGTGTTACCCCAATGCTACCTAAATCTGCCGCCAAACAGCAGTGTTGTGTTACGGTATGAAAGGTAGCAGAGCGAGCGCCTAATTCTCCGTATCGTCACTTAACTTCAATTGAGATGCATGAAGGCCAAGTGCAAACCCAGGCAAGAAAGCTTACTGAGAAATAATTTTATTTATTTGTAGTTTTGTGTTCAGGGCCCAGTGGAATATGGCAGCTAGGAAATATGGCGGCGTTGACAGCTTGTACAGCATGTCGGGTATCGGTGAGTCATTTGAATTGTACATGCACTTGCACATATCATTAAAAAGTCGCAACACTGGGAATCGAACCCGGGACTGCAGTTGCTCAGTCCTACTCTCCTACAGAGTGTATGGGACATAGTACACCACGCGGGACCAGTGCGCATTGGTAGACTTCACACACACTTTTGAATTTCTTCTCAGGAGTGTGCAGGTTTCCTCACGATGTTTTCCTTCACCGAAAAGCCAATGGTAATGATTTGTATCATTCGTACATACATTCCAAATATCAAATTGGAACTCATTGGTACGAGCCAGGATCGAACCCGATCGAACGAAATTAGCTAAGCTAAGCAAATAAATGATTTCTATTCTAATAAGAATAAAATCTATTTTCAGGTGATACAGCCAGTCTACGGGAAACGGTGAGTCTGTCTGTAATCATGACTTATCCGACAGATGTATATGTAAAGGGTGTCCCTAAAGTATTGTGTAACAAAAAAACATCCCCCTATAAACAATGCGCTGTCCCGTCCTATAATCTCACGCCGCAGACTTACAACACCCTGTAGGCTTCGGGAGGTATGTCGCGGTACGTTGCGAAAGCTTGCCTTTTCGTTGAATGTCTACACTCTAGATAAATTTAAATTTCTTATACATATGATGACAGTCAGAATCTTTTAGTTTCTCGCATTCCACCTTTAGAAGGAACGAATATATTAAATTGTTAAACGTTGTAACAAAACGGTTTGAATTTATGTGACTCTTTACAGAAATATCATTTACAAATTATTTTAGCATTACCACTATTTTTTACCTCATCATGTACAACCTGCGGCAGTCCACTGCTGGACATAGGCCTCTCCCAGAGTGCGCCACTCGATTCGGTCCTCTGCTCTCCGCATCCATTCACATCCGGCTACCCTACGTAAGTCGTCTTTCCACCTCGCCGGGGGACGTCCTACACTACGTTAGCCTGCGTGGTTTTTGACGTGACAACGTCTTATAAATTGGTTTGCCGGGTGACACTTCAAGAAACTGCGTTACGCTCCGCTCACGTTATGCGCTCACAATGAGAGCGAGTGAGAGGCACGCGTCCCTTCCACTCGGGCATGGTTAGCCCGCCTAAGAGCGAGAGAGACAGACATAAAAAGTGAAAGGCACGCGTCCCTGAATGAATATTCACATTAAAATTATTTTACCACTCAAAGTCGATGTCACGTAAAACTTTCGCCCGTATACTGACTTTACAGGCAACCTATTTTTTTACCTAATTGAATGATATCATCTTGTATGTCCTATGGCTAGCTACCACCATGTTACCTAAGTCTGTCGCCATCGATGTGAAAGGTAGCAGAGCCAAGCCTCATTAGCTGGAGACATTTTGTGCGCAATCTTACCATTCACGGCCCTTAATGTCACTTACGATCTGTGCATCTACCATGAGTTTACGCAGGCGATAACGTGTACCGTTAACTAACTAAAATATATAATACTAGCTTCTGCCCGCGGCTTCGCCGCGTGGACTATATTTTTCACATTAAAAAGTAGCCTATGTCCTTTTTCAGGGTCAAAAAATTGTCTGTGCCAAATTTCATCAAAATCGGTTGAGAGGTTTAAGCGGGAAAGCGTAACAGACAGACAGAGTTACTTTCGCATTTATAATATTATTAAGTAGGGATAATGTAATTTAAGTTCACCAATCGCAGCATCTCCTCCTATTTCATTACTACTATTTAGACATAGTCATATACACATACCAAAAAAAAAACAGTAAGAAATCTATTCAAACTATCTATTAAACAAACAAAACTATCTATTAAACAAACAAAACTACGAAAAACAAAAACAAAACTAAGTAAACAAAAACAAAAATACTTACAAGTGATAAAAAAAATTAAGCTATATAACATACATAAAATTAGGTTGTGTTGTGTGTGTGTTATAGTAGTTTTATTACAAGAACACACACACCGACACATTCACCCACACTACACACACATACACAGTATGTACGCACACAGCGCCTCTAGCGGTTAGGCTGACAAACTGAAAATCAGCGCTTGTTCCCCGGGAGCAAGCACAAGCTGAGTTTGCGGCCTGTTTTTGCAGCTGCAACATATTTAGAATTATAGAATCGTAGCTTAACTAACACCTGTAAATCTAGTGATAAGTAAATATGAGTTGACGATGTAAAAATAAATCGATCTATCTAACTATCGCTGTCCTTGTCACCCGCATCTCGACTGAGCAGCATTTCCGATAGTATTCGATATACGGTATCGCCTGCGTAAACTCATGGTAGATGCACAGGTGAGATGAAGGCCACATGCAAATCAATTGTAGTGAATTGAAAAACTAGTCTTTTTGAGAAACACCTGATTTCTCTCGCTAGCTGCGACATGCGACAGTACGCAGTCCGGATATTTCTCGCGACGTAGACGTAGTTTGGGAATAATTTTTATCAATCTGTTGATATAATGGCGCTACCATCGGACCGGTTTCACAAAATAACTAAGCACCTTTTTAAATTTAATTTTTCGTTACTCTATTAGAAGTAGAGTAATCATGTTTTAATTTTGTTCAAAGTGTTTCATATATTTATAAATAACATTAAGCTATCTATGGAAGAGCGAGGCCTGCTATCACAGGTATTTTCATACCCAACAGAAGGTCTCAACTTTGTTACTAATTATAGTTTATAAATGAAATGAAATAAACAATTTTTTAAAATTTTTAATTTTACCTTGGCGTCCGAGCTTTGCTCATAGTTTTTGGCCAAAAGTACATTTTTTTAAATTCGGCTTTAAAAAACTTGAATAAATACAAACAAGTACTAGGCAATCAGGAGTCTTCAGGAGTTTAACTGGAACATTCATAGAGCGAGGTTTAGTAAGATAGGTCTTGGATTTAATAATTTGAAACCTACTACGATAGGTAGGTAATTTTCAGTACTTTCAATGAGGTATTTTTGTTTCAGTGAAGGTATTTTTGAATCATGCTTTCAATTTGTTTATAATTTTTTTAACACTTGACGCAAAAAGAGTCACCCGACAATTCAAAGCCTTTTTTGTTATTTTAATTCAAAAACCAACATAAATTCGGGGAACTCGTGCGGTTTGTACGAGTTTTCGTAGTACTGTTTTATATCAGGAACAAAGGATGGGATTACGCGGGAAAGGACGACTCACGGCCCGCGGGACTTCCCCGTGGTCGCGACGTTTGAAAATGGCTGCTAGACGCATTTTTTTCCTTAAATAAAATTCAATTGCTTAGTTCCCATCATTATTTTTCAAAACCTTAAGTATGTCTTAACTATGTGTGTGTTGCCACACTGTGCCGCACCGGCCATATCAATCGTGGGTATATTATCAATCCTCAACAGTATCATTTTATCTTTTTTTTAAATATATTTTATAGAAAATAAAAAGCGTCGGTGGCGCAGTGGATAAGGCGCGGACTCTCAATCTGAGGGTTCCGGGTTCGAATCCAGCCGTGTACCTATGAGTTGTTTTTTCAAGTACATTATCCGATTGCTTAACGGTGAAGTAAAACATCGTGAGGAAACCTGCGTGTCTTGAACAGGCATGTGAAGTCTACCAATGCGCACTGGTCCCGCGTGGTGCACTATGTCCCATACACTCTCTGTAGGAGAGTAGGACTGAGACCTGCAGTGGAAAGATATATAGGCTGTTGATGCTGAGTTGTAAATAAGTGACTTTATTTATTTGATCTGTTCACATAAGCATTATTACAAATCAGGACTGATTGAGAAATGATAGTTTTAAAATAGGAGTCATTTTCCAACGACCCGACTGCCGCGAGTGGCTGCCTCACCGACAATGACGTCACAGCGCGCGCGGGCTAGCGCAGCACCCTCCTTTGTTTCACAATGATGTATTAAGGCGGGGTAGTGTTTGAAGTGTCCTCTAGAAATATCGCTGATGATGCTAGCTAGGTCTATATCCAACTCATATTTATGTTTGTTTTCCAATTCAAAAGGGGTTTAGCATTGTTACTCGTATTGCTAGGGCTTTTACGTTTGCCTATCAGATACAGTATTGTTAACGCGCGTTTCATCATCAACCAGGAAACGTCCACTGCTGGACATAGGCCTCCTACATGGCCTCAACGAGGTCGTCGGTCCATCTAGGACGGCCTGGTAGACGTTTCCCGGTACGTGGTCGCCACTTGAGAACCTTTACTCTCCATCGGTTATCGGTTCGTCGAGCGTTGTAGCCTGCCCATTGCCACTTCAGCTCACTGATTCGTCGAGCTATGTC
The DNA here is from genome assembly GCA_910589575.2 of Carcina quercana. Classification (NCBI taxonomy): domain Eukaryota; kingdom Metazoa; phylum Arthropoda; class Insecta; order Lepidoptera; family Depressariidae; genus Carcina; species Carcina quercana. The sequence continues at coordinate 1,057,381 of OU342454.1, read as the reverse complement.
GGTGACCGTCGTTCGTCTACGGATTTTATTCCGGACCTTATCACGTAGAGAAATTCCGAGCATAGCTCGTTCCATAGCTCGTTGAGTGATAATTTCTGGTAATAAAACAAAATATAAACTTGCAAGGTGTGTCGATTTTTCTGATGAGAAGTGTATTTTTTCTTTCTCTTGTTCCTTGAACTATATTATGATATTTTATAATAACTTCATGGCTATTGATGTCTGTATGTTTATGCAAAAATATGCAACTGCAATTTGTAACCTAATTTAAACACAATAAAGAATTGAATTGAATTGTACTGATACGGCATTATCGTAATAAACTATCTATGCTTCTGACAACTGGTGACATAGAAAATTTTATTTGAGAAAGTTTTTCTCTAAAATATTCCTGAATAAACATCAGCTTATAAATAATAAAAATAATAAATCTACACCCCGTATAAACATCACCTTGTCCCACACCCATTAATTTAGCATCATCCTGTAGGTCTTAAGGCGGCAACAAATCATTTCTCGGCGTTTTCGGTATTTGCTCGGGGTAAGGGGGCCTTAAGTGATTTGTTGGGCGTCTCTATTGGGAACTCATTTTTTTTCGGTTTGTCATTTTGTTTGTTCGAAGATTTATTGGTCTCGAGTTGATTCTGTAGAGTTAGTAGTTATGGAATTCTTCTTAACATGTTTTTTATTAGAGAAATTATTTGACACATTTTTTAATGTACAGGTTTTGCACTTGGCCTTCATATCACCTGATGGTAATAAGTTCGCACCCACAAGCCTCAACCTCATGATGCACTGGCTCGGCTTCTTTGCAAACCGGAACACAACAGTGCTGTTTAGCGGTAGACTTAGGTAACATAGAAAATTTCCCACCACCAACCAAACCGAGTACCTATAGGTACCACTGGTAATCGAACCCGGGACCTCAAGACAGACCCTTAGAAATATCTGGGTATACATTATTGTTGATTTTCTCAAAAACCGTTGAATCAATTTCAATAAAATTTACATGGGTCCACACGGGACACCAACTTTCAAATAAAAAAGAATCATTAAAATCGGTTCACCCAGTCGAAAGTTATGAGGTCATCATCAGCCGGGAAACGTCCACTGCTGGACATAGGCCTCCTTAATGGCACGCCACATCGACCGGTCCCGAGCCACCTGCAACCAGCGACTCTTCGCGACTCTAACCAGGTCGTCGGTCGGTACGTGGTTGCCACTCGAGAACCTTTACTCCCCATGTTATGTTGTTTATGAGTTATGAGGTAACAAACATAAAATAAAAAAAACATACGATCGAATCGAGAACCTCGTCCTTTTTTGAAGACGGCTGAAAAGAGACAAAAATATTTTTAGAGTCGACGAGAGGCATTTTGGAATTACATTCGATGCCCTTAATTCCTTAAGGCCGTCACTTACGTAAATGCCCCATTTGTTTCCAACTCAATTACCGCTACGAAGCGAACGCTGCATAGATTCATAAATATTGCTGTTTAATTACCAACCAGGTGTTGGGGTGGGGGGTGAGTTACTAGAGGAGATGGGGTGAAAGGGGGGAGACCATAATTACCAAAAAAGTTAAAGTTTAGTATACGTTCTCGGTAATTTTGGGGTGGTTACGCAATAATTAACGCATAACAAAACAAGAAACCGACTTCCTGCTCTAAACGTCTACAGCATTCATCCCTTAAAATAAATTAATCATCATCAACAGCCCATATATGTCCTAACTTCATAGGCTCAGTCCTACTCTCCTACAGAGAGTGTATGGGACATAGTCCACGCGGGACCAGTGCGGATTGATAGACTTCTCAGGAGCGTGCAGGTTTCCTCACGATGTTTTCCTTCACTACTCCATAGGTTTTGATTCCATCTACGTCAAAATACGGCTTGTACAGACGTATGCGATGACTGATGTAGAAGCTTGATTTTTTCGCAGCTCCAAGGGACTGCAGATTTGCGTAATCGATATGAATTTTAACTTAAAAACCTCCACGCGTTCCTGAGAAAAATTGTCTTGACAGACAGACAAAACGACAGAAGACGAAAACAGAGTGATGCTATAGGCTTCTATTTTTTTGGAGGTACGGAACCTAAAATGAATTTAAAATAAGAGTAGTTGCTAAACCAATAAATACCTAAAAAACGAGTATAAAAGTATACACGAAATTTTAGCAAATCTACTGCAGGCTTTAGCAGGGCTACTGTTAGAAGGATCAGGATAGTTCTTTTCTAAATCATACTGAAGGGTTGTCGTCTGTAACGCTCGACTCTCACGAGAATAAAAACAAACCAACGACAAGAAGTTGTTTTTAATCTGAGAATCGCTCGGGGGCGGCCATTGTTTGTGGACTACAGACAGACGGTGACGGACTGTGCCTTTGTCGACGTAAATGCGGGATTGGTGACTCGCTTGCACATTAGAAAACCGTTAAAGTGAGATTCAAACTCACGCACTAAGGGTTCTGTATAATAGGTATGAATAATTACCATACTGAAAATCATAAATAATCATTATTTGATTAGCTATGATCTAATGTGATAGACATTCAAATATTCTACATTAAATCTAAGCTAGTATATTTGATTGCTATTGCACCTGTTACAACAGTCATTAATACATTAAGCCATTCGTAAAAAAGTATGAAGAAGACGGGCCCTAAAATTGAACCCTGCGGTACGCCTTTACTGAGATGCAGTCAGGAAGTTTATTGTGATCTCTCTCGTCTCAACACCAATACTTTTTATTTATACGAACTTATTATTATTGCTTTTGCTAAGATTTGATACAAATAGATTTATATCACCATAATTTTCTACTCGTAGCATGATATACCGTATCAAATGCCGAACTTAAATCTATGAAGAATCCTTTATCAGTTGCCGAGATAATTCTAGCTATGATAGACTGGCAGACAAACAGACGGACATTTGAGTTATTTTATAAGGGTTCTAATTTGTATAAGAAGTTCGGAACCCTAAAATCTACACACAAACGCAAATCTCGCTATGTGACAGAACTTTTCAATCATATGATTGTCGCTTAAAGTTATTGACGGAAGCGCAAAAATTCCAAAGTTTTTTTTAAATACAAAACATAAGTATTGTATGAATATTCATTATATGTAATGGAGGAGGACTATATTCAGCGGTGGGCGTTTCCCCCTAACGATAATGATAAATAATTTAAATTAATGCCGAAACGTGGTCCTTTACTATGGAACGAAACAAGCTCAAAGTCAATCAGCGAGCTATGCTCGGAATTTCTCAACGTGGTAAAATCCGGAATGAGGAAATCCGTAGACGAACTAAGATCACCGTCGTAGCTCGACGAGTCAGTGAGCTGAAGTGGCAGTGATCAGGCCACATCGATCGAAGAACCGATAACGGTGGGGAGTATGAGATCTCGAGTAGCGACCACGAAACGACCAACGACCTGGCTAAGGTCGCGGAGAGTCGCTGGATGCAGGTGGCTCGGGACCGGGCGATGTGGCGTAACATGGAGGAGTGGACGTTTCCTGGCTGATGATGAAGAATTTAAATAAAATAAGTGGTTGTGTGTACACAGCTTTACCACACATGAAACCAGTTTGCTAATGATCGGCCGCCGTTGCAACGCCGACGCTAATCAACAAACTGAATTTTTTTTTAGATTTACCTTCACTATGTTTATGTTCGCGCAAATACATATTTACTACATGTTTAAGTCATATCTGTATTTCTTGTAAGTGATTTGTAATCTTTTAAGAAATAAATGAATCTCAAACCGTAAATTATAAAATAAATATACCAAAAATGATAGCAATAAATAGTTGGACGAGGTTTTAAACATTTAAAAATGTAATTCTTCAAAACAAACTTATTCGTTATGTAAAAAGACTAAAAACCCAGACAGATTGCAAAGAATGCAGCAGACCTTACGCGAAACGCCTGAACGTCGCGAAACACAAAGGATGTGAACGGTCCGTACCTCACGTTTTATACGGTCGTCGGACGAGAATGGGACAATCTAGGATCCTAGACCAAGCGATAGGAGCACAGAAATTTAGATGCATTCAAAAATAACTAAAATATCGATTCATTTACACCACCAGACAAATGAAAATGAAAAAATATTTATTTCCTTTCACATTTACATTAAATTACAGTTTTTGGTACACTCATTTTAAGTTAAGAAACTTGTTTTAGGAGGCCCCGCTCTCCGCTACTTATTTAAGAATACAAATACATAGGTGCTCCTTACATTTAAAGGGGGAGGAGATTATAAGGGGGGATTATACAGTAGTGTAGTAAAAATTATTACTATAAGTTATATATTATAATCCTACTAATATTATAAGTGTGAAAGTTTGGATGTTTGGATGTTTGTGACGCTTTCACGGAAAAACTACTGAATGGATTTGAATGAAACTTTACAATAATATAGCTTATACATCATAATTTCTAAAGACATATTGTGTAAATTGTCCAAAATCACACTTAAAATATTAGTGGGATTACATGGGCAATTTTGGCATAACAAAAACGCGTTGCCTAGCAACCGACCATAGAATATGTAAATTCGTATATACAAACTTTCGCGTTTATAATATTGGTGTGAAAACTATTTGAATGTACTTCGTCAGACATTGAAATTTATTTTGTTTCTTAAAACTATTAGACTACGTAACAGAATAAACACTATTTTGTACCTTATGCTGTATAATAATTTGTCATATACGTCACCTGTGCCTATCGAACCAGTAGACACCCTGAAGTACACGCGGACAAAGTCGCGGGCGGAAGCTAGTTATATTATATATATAAATAGTAATATTATACAGCCACCAGAAATTGATATATAGAAGAAGTTAAATTATGTTGTATCATGTTAAATTATGTCCAGCAGTGGACGTTTCCCGGCTGATGATGATGTTGATGAACTCGCCAACAAAAATGTCGCAAAAAAAATATGTCCGCTATCAAAATCACTTTATTTACCCCGTTGGCAACACTTGGAATAAACAGTGAACTATTTGACCACGGACAAGGAGTATTAATGGAGAGACAGTGAACGCGGATTTTTTCTGAAAAAAAAAAAAGGTGTCGATTTATGGTGGAAGGCGAGGTAAGCTGCGACAACACGAATGTTCATGTCAGTGTAAGAGAAAGGGACAACATGAAAAAGACATCAACGCGCGTGTCTGATAAATTTAAAATTAGAACATGTTTGTTTTATTAAATTGTATGCCTGTGAATTATTATACCACATTTATTTAGTGAAAAGAAGATGAGGCCTTGGCCAATCGATTACTTGACCCCGAAACTCGAATCTGTGGTTTGCAACAAAATCACTTTTAATTGATCACTGATTAATAAATCACACTGATAATTTGAAGGCATTCACAGATTTGTAAGATCTTCTGCCATGCACCTTAACGGGATCCCTCTCCAAATGCTTCTATACTAAATTTCTGTTGCCATAATCTTTTAAAATAGAATAGCTGACTATTAGAATAGCGGGATCCCGTAAAATCAAACCCATTTAATGAAAAAAAAATTGAAGAAATAAAACCGTCAGCTCGTAGACTATACCGTGATGAGAGCAGCGGCCAAAAAGTTGCAATTTTTCGTCCACCAGACGCGCTTTAAAAATACTTACCTCCTTGTAGAATACATTTTTAATATTCTGCCCTCGAGTACTGAGCGCTTGCGCCGTTTTGTTAGTATTTTACTAGGAGAGCGATACCATTTAATGAGCTTTTAAAAGGTTGTTTCGTTAGGCATTGTACCTATTTTTTAGGGTTCACGAACGGAACATCGGATGAGAAAGTGGATAATTTTTTTATAATATCACTCTGGTGTATGTCTGTCTCTGTTGATTATCTCAGGAACTACTTAAAGTTATCGACTTGAAATTTGGTACAGTCTTGGGAAATTGTGCCGTTTTTTACCCTCCGGGCACGGAACCCTAAAAATTGGCCAAGTGAGAGTGGGACTCGCGCACGAAGGGTTCCGTACACAATATGGATATGTAACATACGTAAAACCAATCTAAAGATTACGCCTCGATTTTCGTTATCAATTTAGTTTTGCAGTAGCAGTAGTAGACGAGTACGACACTAGTTGTATGTTACATCGCACGTCTCAAAAAATCACGAGTATGGGAGCACCCTTGAATATTTATTTTATTCTGGTTTTTAGTATTTGTTGTTACAGCGGCAACAGAAATACATCATCTGTGAAAATGTCAACTGTCTAACTATCACGGTTCATGAGATACAGCCTGGTGACGGACGGACAGCGGAGTCTCAGTAATAGGGTCCCGTAGGTTACCCTTTGGGTACGGAACCCTAAAAAAATTAATATATAATTATAGTATGTATAGTATGTATGTATTATTATTGATATATATTAGTTTGTTTTGTATCTCGTATTTATGTAATCGTTTATTATATTTATTATATCGTACACGCTAACTGCCCTCCTTTCTTCAATATTTCTCCTTAACCTAGGACTGCTGGAAGAAATTTCTTTTAGAAATAAGCTGTTCCTTTTGTATATATTATTTGTGTTTTTTCTGTTTGTTATTTTCCGTGTACAATAAACTGTTTAAATTAAATTTAAAAATAAAAATTATAAAATATATCACATTTTACTATTCATGTTCTGTACGGAACCCTCGGTGCGAGAGTCCGACTTGCACTTGACCAGTTTTTGTCTTAAATAATTTACAAAACAAACAAATAAATTGTAACATTGTTAAGGCCCCTCTAGAACATATAGCCACCAATAACTCGCGAAGGGTTCAAAAGCCTCGAACCTCACGTGTCGCTTTCGTGTGCATATTGGCGACTGTCTCACTCTAATTTATGACGCCAGAGGGGGACGGAGAACGATTTAATGCGCTCAGTACGTCACATGTTAATAATGACTGCTTAATTTTGAGACTTTGTTAAGGGTGTGTGCTCTCATCAAGGAGTTTGGCTGGAGAGAGAGTGAACGGGGTTTTGTTCTGAAATTCACCGATTTACAGTGGGAGGCGAGGTAATCTGAGACAGCATTAACGACATCAACGAGCTTGTGTGAGATACTATAAATTACTACATTTTAACCGACTTCAAAAAAGGAGGAGGTAATCAATTCGACGGGTATGTTTTTTTATGTTTGTTACTTCAGAACTTTTGACTGGGTGAACCGATTTGGATGATTCTTTTTTTATTTGAAAGGCGGTGCTTCCCGTGTGGTTCCATTTCAATTTGGTCCAGTTCTGACAACGGCATCCATGAGAAAACGATATAAATCTTAAATTTGCCTTAGTAAAAGTTGGCTTTTACGGCAATTGAAGTCGGTTTCCAGTTCTTTTTGAACGCATTTACTTGTGTACGAAAATTTTTAAAAGTCTTTTGAAAGTAAAAACCTTGGAGGCGGTAAAATTTTCCTTCAGTTTTAGAGTTAACTTAAACAATACAATATTAATATTTTCATTACTGTTGTTGATTAGATTTGCCTTCCCCTTAACACACATTAAGTTTGAATATGTTTTGTTTGTCAAAGTTTTAATTCGAAAAGTTTTGGGTCAATTCAATAAATTGATTAAGTTCTGATGGTATGTCGTAAATTCTACAACTTTCTTATTACGAATTCATAAGTCCGTATGTTTCTTATATTATACTGTTAAATGACACGTTCCGCAAATGTATTGAGCCTGGTCTTGTACATTTATAATTTTAAAAGGCCATTATCAAATAAAAGTGATTTAGTTACCATTTTTGTATAGTTTGGTTTAGTTTATTTGTACAAAAACATACAAAACGCACGAAACAGGTAAGACTTGACGTTGAAAACAAAGATGGCGTCAATAAAATGACATTTGACGCTGTCACTTAGTACGAAAAGAATGATTTTGTACATTTAGAATAACTGCAAAAATGTAATTATAGTATTTTTCTATACATATTTAGATTGTTACTTGATTTTTAAATAGTGTACAAGTGTAGGACGAATTTGAAACAATTCTTTTGCTATTGCAATGTGGGATCGTCTTTTTACCACATATTCCGTTAGAATTCGGGCTCATCTCTATACCGGAATACCAGGTTAACATAAGTGTCACCGACATTGCTCGACGAGTCAGTGAGCTGAAGTGGAAATTGTCAGGTCACATCGCTCGAACCGATCACCGATGGGGAGTAAAAGTTCTCGAGTGGCGACCACGTACCGGAAAGCGTCTACCGGGCCGTCCGTCTTAGAGGGACCGACGACCTGGTTAGGGTCGCGGGGAGTCACTGGATGCAGGTGGCTCGGGACCGGTCAACGTGGTCTGGAAGGAGGCCTATGTCCAGCAGTGGACGTTACCGGGCTGATGATGATGATTCTAACTACTGAATTTTGGGGAGAAGTACCAGGCTATCAGAAACAGCAGAAGTTTTAATTTGGCTCAAATGACATGTTGCTAAAACGGCAATTTTGAAAAGAGAACGCGTGCCTTCTATTTCCACACGACTGCATTACTTAAACTATAATTTTAGTTTTTAATTCAATTGGGCGTATTTGAATAAAGTTTTCTACAGAGCGTGTAGGGCATCAATGCCGTAGATTTCGTTCCTTAGGCTCATTAGAGTAGATCTTGCATTTCGACTGCGAGCCAGCTGCAAAATCGGGGTTCAAATATGGCTCAAATGCAGTTGTTTCGCAAAAAGGTATTTTGATGCAATTGCAGAAACTGCAACGAAAACTACTCGTAACTACGGCTGCATTTGTGCAGTCCGTCTGTTTAGTTAATTATTTTTAATCGCATGTAATTAAAGAGCAATTAGATCATCATTTTAAAGAAACTCATTCAAATAAAAGATCTAAGTAGGTTTATAAATTCATTAAAATCACTTGTTAGCGTAGATATAAAGTCCTAGCTGATTGCTAGAGGTGCTCTCGTACAAATATAAATTCCATAATAATTTGTGCGACCGCGGCGCGCGCCGGCCACCTGCGCACTTTTAAATAACTACCCGCAAATTTATTGTTTAAATCATTCGCTTTACTACCTTGTGGACTCGTCACTTTAGCGTAAAACCGGCCAAGTGCGAGTCGTCTCGCGCACCGAGGGTTCCGTACAGAATATGAATAATTAACATACTGAAAATCGTAATTTTCTAATAATTACCTGGTGATATTCACGAGCAATTATTAATTTATTCATAAAAATACAAATAACGCTGGTTCTGGAATTTAAATGTGGATGGATATAATAAAAAAATTATACTTGTTCTAGCCAAATTGCATGTCTCTAGGTCAATAGGAAGTATCCTATAGGTTTTGAGTTGTTCTCTGTTGAAATATGCAGCCAGCAAACATGGTCGCAACTTTTTATTGCGTTGACTTAGAAGCCTTAGAATGATGAAATGTGCCAGGAAGCACTGTCTTACGGCACAAGCAGTTTTTCTCTCTCTTCAGTTTGTAACCCTAGGTGCGCGAGGCCAACTCGCACTTGGCTGCTTTTTAAATTTCAAGTTCGTTTTGCGTAGGTGTCATTTTGCGAAAGTGTCGCTATCTCTGCTATCTCTCATACAAAACAACACTACTTAGGCATATTTTCTATATAGTTATCTAGCCAGGCGGAAAACCTAGAAAATGATACTTTATTCGGTTCTGCAGCCGATGCAAGTGCGCAAAAAAGAGCTAGGTGCTAAGCACCTACTTTTTGCGGGGCAACCTGACGCGTCTAAAGATTTTGAATAAATACAGGCGACATATTTATTGTTAGGGTTAAGTAATATACAAAATGGCCGACCGAAGTGCTGCTTACAGTTACTTAATAGCTAATGGTACGGCCTCGTTATTCTGTAAAGGACATTTAAGAGGTATTTCGAGGCGCTTAAGAAAGAGTTTTATTTATTTGAGAGGGTAAAGCATTTAGTTCGCCTAGACAATGTCGGAATATGTGGATATGTATTTATTGTAATAAAAAAAATTGTATTAAATAATTTACAACTGACTTCAAAAAAGGAGGAAGTTATCTATTCGACGGGGGTTAAGCCATTTAGATACAATATTAGTTAAAGACGAAACGTGGTCTTTTACTGTGGGCCGAATAAACAAGCTCAAAGTCACTCAGCGAGCAATGGAACGAGCTATGCTCGGAATTTCTCTACGGGATAAGGTCCGGAATGAGGAAATCCGTAGACGAACGAAGGTCACCGACATAGCTCGACGAGTCAGTGAGCTGAAGTGGCAATGGGCAGGCCACATCGCTCGAAGAACCGATAACCGGTGGGGAGTAAAGGTTCTCGAGTGGCGACCACGTACCGGGAAACGTCTACCAGGCCGTCTCCCCACTAGATGGACCGACGACCTGGTTAGAGTCGCGGGGAGTCGCTGGATGCAGGTGGCTCGGGACCGGTCGATGTGGCGTACCATGAGGATGTCCTATGTCCAGCAGTGGACGTTTCCCGGCTGATGATGATGATGATTAGTTAAAGAATATAACAGAATGGACGAAAAAGATCTATTTGTTACTCCTTAATATACTGGTAACTTATTGGATTCGAAAAAAAAACACTCCTCTCTTCACAATTTCTCACTTGGCCCAGGGCTGCTGTAGGTTTCTAATAGAAATAAGCTGTTTTGTGTTCTGTAAATATTTTCTGCATATAATAAATTGTTTAAATAAATAAATAAAATATGTTTGCTTTCAGAATGTTGGAGAGGTAGATGCAGGTGAAAGAGGAGATACGGCTGATGCGCGGGCGGGGGGTGTGGGCGGGAACGGGGGCAGGGGGAGTATTATGAGTAAGTTAATAAGTATAGTTTGAAGAGCAGCATGGTCTCTCTCACTTGGCCTTAACCTCATCTGATGGTAAGCGGGCGCTCCTAGAAGCCTCAAGCTAAGAACACAGCCGTGCTATTAACACTGCCGTTTGGCAGCGGACATAGAAAACGCCTTTCCACCTAGCAAACCGATTAACAATCTCTTTAATAATTGTGACTACCGCTTAAAAATAATTAACCACCGAAAACTGTGAAGGGGTGTTTTTCAGAGGGGTGTTATTGTGTTTAGAAGGTGCCTGTTGACTTGAAAACACCCAAGTTTTAAGGGAATATAGACGCCGGCAATGCGTTCCACTCCCTGGCTGTACGCATAATAAAATTAGAAGCGTAAACATAACAACCGATGACATTGACATTGACATGACATCTAAGATTAGGTGCATGCTAAATTTCATCACGATTGGTAGTGCCGTGAAGGCGCTAAATGGCAACGTGGACATAAGTTGATCTAATTCAAAGAAAATGTGTGGAAGTATCAAATATGAACTTACTTTGCTCCAGAGGACCTCCTTTCCGCTTTGGCAATTTTCAAAATCCTAACGAGTTCTTTATTTGAAATTTTGTATTCTGGGGTAAATAATAAAATTATGACAAATTCTTCAGCAACGACTTTCTCTGAACAACCACACCAAAACTTTCTGGTGCTAAGAACTGGGAATTGAACCGGGGACCTTCAGATTGAAAGTTGAAGCGTGTATAGCAATCAGAACATGAGATGGATATCATGATATGTCTACGCCGTAGTTTTTATTATTGAATGTCACTGTTTTATGTTAATGTTTAACAGGCTTTTATAGGAAGCTGATGAACGCAGACGAGAAAATAAGAAAATTCAAAATGGGTTTGTTCGATCCAGTCAGTTCTATTTTATCGGAAGATCCAAAAACCGACACTGGCGGAGAAAAGTTCTATCGAGACCGCCTTAAGAGATCAGTTTATCATCGGAAACATAGCAAACACAAGAATCTGACGTCAGGACCTCAAGGGAACAGGAGTTTTGCAAAAAGGAAAAGATGTAAGAGAGTAGACAATGACACTGTGACGCTTTTCAAGAAACCAGATTTCTTTACGAAAAATTGGGACCAAAAGTCGAAACCATCGCCGGAGGATCAAAACGTTCAAAACGAAGGTAAAGTGGACAATCATTCTAAGTTACCAATTCAAGACCAATTACCAAACCAACCGCAACCACCTATCCAAGACCAATTATCTAACCCAAACCAATTACCTAGCCAAGTTCAATCACCTAAACAAGGTCAATTTAGTCAAGGTCAATTACCTGTACAAGATCAATCAACTAATCAAGGTCAATTAAGTAAACAAGGACCCAAAACTAACCAAGGTCAGATACCAAGTCAAGGACAATTAACCAATCAAGCGCACATGTCTAAGCAAGGTTTATCAAAGAATCAAGGTCCTATACGAAACGAAGGTTCTGTCCAAATTCAACCACCCAAGAAAGGTCAATTACACAACCAAGATCAACTAACCAAAAATAGTAAGTTACCCAATCAAAGTCAACTACCTAGCAGAGGTAAACCAATCAATCAAAATCAATTGGCAAACAAGAGTCAACTACCCGTTCAATCTAAATTATCAAATCAAGGTCAGTTAGCTAACAAATTACAGGTGCCTGTTTCTAACGGTCAACTGTCCACTCAAGTTCAACTACCCACTCAAGGTCAGTTGCCCAGCCATGACCAATTTCCTAGCCAAGATCAGTTGTCTAGCCAAGATCAGTTATCCAACCCAGATCATTTACCTAACCAAGGTCAAATTCCTAGCCAAGGTAAAATGGCTAGCCAAGGTAAAATGGCTAGCCAAGGTCATTTATCCCGACAAGGTCAACCGTCGAGTCACGGCCAGTTATCCAACCAATGCCAATTGTCGAATAAAGGTCAATTATCCAGCCAAAGTCAGTTACAAAAAAAAGATAAACATCCAATTCAAAGTCAGCTGCCCATCCAACGCAAACTTCCCAGTCAAGGTCAACTGCCCAACCAAAACGGGAAACCTGAATTAGGTGGAATACCAAACCCAGATAAGGTTCCCGACGATGGAGGTGTAGCTAACGTCGGTGGAGTGCCTATTTTAGGTGGGGGAGACTTACCCAAACCAAGTTGGGAGCCCAAAAAAGGTGAAGTGTCCAATCAAATACACGTACCTAACGTTAATGGGTTTCCCATAATGGGCGGAGTTCCTATCACAGGTGAGATGCCTAAGGATGCTATGGCACCTAATTTGAATGGAATGCCAAAACCTACCGAGGAACTGGGTCCGAGTGACCAGCCTTCACAGATTGGATCACCGCAGCAGGGTGGAGCGACGAGCCCAAACACAATCCCAATTCAGAGTGGAACACCAAATGGAGTCCCTAATCTAAGTGGAATACCGAAGGTAAGCGGGTCACCTGACAAAAAGCATTCCGAAAACTTTGACAAATTACTTGATGCGTTGAATAAAGATCTGAAAAACCATAACGCATTTGACTCGCCAGTGCCCATACACGGGAAAGCCGAAAAGCCTCCCATCAAACCAACTAAAACAGGCATTGGTTCTAAATTAGATAAGATACGCAAAGTTTTCAAATATTCAAAAAAGGGTTTGAGTGTGGCGCAAATGTTGAGGGACAAAATCAAGAAAATCATGGCAACTCCTCCGACCGAAAGCTGCGTATACTCTGACGGTGATCATTTTATCGATAACAGTCTTACTACTGCACACTATGAAGTGGTACTCAGTGTGTCAACTATATTGTAAGTATCTATTTATCTAAAAAATCTAAATATGGCCATTAATAGGCTGAACTATGAGATTCTAAATTTGTTTTAGAGAAACCACGGATGCAAAAATCGAGGCTCAAATGCCAAAAATGAAAGTTATGAAACCAGGAACAAACCCCTATTCAAAACGTAGACTTCTTGAAGCTAATGATGAAGCCAATGAAAACTTGATCATAGACAACGAAGAATCATTTAAAAATCTTTCGCAGATACAAGATCAGTCTAGTAGATCGACTGCTAAAAGAAAACAGGTAAGTGTTCCGAAATCAATCAGTAGCATATATACGTAATATATTTTAATTGAAAACATACATCACTACCAAATAGGTGCTTCTTATAAAAACGCTACTACAAATATGAGTTCTGGAGATGCGACGGGTGGTAGGTCTGAAGCCTACTGAAGTAGCTAAAAAAAATTGGGTCTAAAGAAAAATCATCTAGTTTTGATTCAAATCTGTATATTGAATTTCAGAATAGAATTCGAAACGCAAGAAAATTTCTCAGATATGGTCGACAAACAGCATACCGATTGAGCGAACCAGTAAACAATTTTAACACTAACAATCCTTCGAAAACCCATCCACCAAATATAATCAATCCCAACTGGAAAGGTCCCATGCCGTTGTATCCAGATGAAATAATAGCTATGAATAAAGTTCCAAATGAAGCCATCACAAAACGTGACGTGCCCTTTACAAGTGATAAAACAGTTGCCGATAGTTCAGATCCTGATATGATAGTAGTAGAAAGAATCGTAAATAATGAAGACAATGAGGACAACTGGAAACCAAACAAAGCAGAGGTTCAAAGTACCGCAAACGGTGATAGTCTAGAAAATAAAAATCGGGCATATTTTTTCAGATTTGTTGATGACAGAGCTAACAATGAAAACAACAAATTATCTATAAAAATTAATAAAGATGAAACTGTTTCTAGAAGTTTCAAAGACGATTTTTCAAATAATGCAAATTACAATATCAAATCAGGAAACGAAGGTCTTTTCAATATGAAAGACGGTGAAGAACTAGAAAAAGATGACGATCTATCGTATATAGAAGACTATTCTGGTAATCGTGAATTACTAGTTACAGCACAAGCTTACAGCGATTACGGTGTACTGGATAGGAAGAAAGAACCAATCGGAGTAGAGAAAAACTTAGTAAAAGATTTTAAAGCAGACAGTAAAGATAAGGCCAGGCTGATGAAGAAAGGATTGGTTGCAGAAAAAGCTTCCAAACGTACGTTTGTATAGATAGAAAAAAAATATCTAAATATGTATTTCCTTTTGGCGTATGTTATTTACAGCGTTAATCCGAATATTCTTTAATTCTGAAAAACATAAAGAATTGTGAATCAACTCCGATTGGATATTAATTTCAATAGCTGCTTGAAAAACTTTGCTAAAAATATATTTAAAAAAATAGTTTGAGTCCTATGTCTAGTGTGCATTCCCAATTCCTCCCTAGCCTGTAGAACCGATTTATCTTGTTTTTATTTCAATATCCCATTGTTGCATAATAATATTCTTTCGGTGAACGTATGAACATCGTATGAATTCCAATAGATGCTACACCATCGTTGTATAAGATAACAGGTTTTTATTTTTATTTGAAAATATCTCCATATTGATAATAACGATCGAAATCGAAATAAAATATGAAAATTTTTATTTATAAAACTGAAACTCAAGCACAAATGTCTGAAAAGCTAGTGAATAATGTTTTTCAAATTAATGTAATGTAGTTTTATAATAAATGCTGCGTACCAGGACTCTACGTTTACATTAGAAAGTTTACCTTTAGTCTAACTTTTTAGAATTTTTATATAGACGTGCTTAATTAAATAAAAAAAACATAATAATACCTTGGTTAACAAATCATTCCAGTACCCGAAGACTTTGAACCTGATGTAAAACAGCGTAATTGTAATACGGAATCGCAAGATCAATCTGAACGTAATATTGCAAAAGATTTTATAAAGGATATTTATCACCGCTTCCTGTCTTCTACAAAGTCTACTCCAAAGGAGCGCTTATTGTACAACATGCTGTCAGATGATAAAGCGAATGCAAACATCATCAAAGATAACAAAATAGATTTAGAATTCACATCAACCAATGTAGATATGGAAACACCATTAGCATTTAAAATGGAAAGGAAGAGTATTAAAAAGCCTCGAAGATTTTGTACTAAGTTCAATCAGAAGAAAATAAGCAACATAAACGCAAAAGACAGCGATATTAAAGAATTTATTTCCCATAATATAACGGAGGATAAGAAGATTCAAGATTATAAAAGTAAAAATACTGGCATTGTAGATAAATATTCACTAGGTACACTTAAAAGATCTCTAAAATCGTACAGTGATGATGATGATAACTTTACTAGAGACGATGATGAAGATGAAGACATGATGATCAAAACAGCTGCACCTAATGAAGACGTTGCAGACGAAGAACTTACTGACGACCAAATAGATAATTTATTCCGTAAGAACTTTCAAAAACCTATAAATAAAACAGCTGCTCACAATTTTACAACGTCTAAACACATTATCAAGAAAATAAAGAAATCGAAGAAAATGAAGCGGTCGAATAATTCAAATGAAACCGTTAATCAAAACAAAAATTCATCAGAATCCGAATTTGAGTTTGATTACGTAACTGAAGAGGAATCCCAACCGGTAAAAGTGAATATCGTAGCAAATACTTCAAGAAAAGTAGTGGAGGAAAATAAACAAAATAAATACAATGACAGAATCATCAACTATTTAGCAAAAAATAAAACTGAAATCATATTCGGAAAGAATAGAACAAAGCGATACATGACAAATGCAACTCTAGACAATAGTTACATAGCAAATATGAAAGTGGACAATATTTTCGATACCAAACAAAACAACAATGCAGCAAAATTTGGTGTGTTCTGGAATGTGAACTTTTTCACGTTAATTTTTAATTTGTTTAGTGTGCTGACTGGAATATCTCCGGAAAAAAATGATGCGGATACAGACGCCACGTAAGTTTTTAAAATCAATGTTATACAACTAATTGCCAATATATAATTAAATCTTTACCACTCAATTCTATTAGTCACCTTTTAGCTAAGGCATGATGACTATAGAAGACTTATCTTTGTGTTGATATATGTATTTAATTTCAGGTCACAATTCATCAACATCGTAGACGATTTAAATGCAGACACAAAAAACTATACCACAAGATGTGTCCTCCAAGAAGAAAGCGCAGGTCATAGGTCTAGAAGACTTCTTTCAGTCGAAGCGGAGAAGAAGAAGAATAAAGATATCAGTCGAGAAGGTAAAATATCTCAACTTCTGCTACAGAAGAAAGTATCTCTACTTAGATCAAGAGAAGTTGACATTAATTTGGAAATATTATCTCATCATGCTGCCGATGACATTTGCGACATGTACGTTCAGAAAATATCTCCACTTTTATCAAGTCATTTCATTTCACTCTGCACAGAAACAAAAAACGAGTAAATGTGACATTGTACAAAAGTGGGTATATATTATTGCAGTTGACCTTGAAATTTCGTTTTGCAATTATGTCTTGTATTTAGATTAAGTTTTATATTTTAAAAATGATACGGCTCTAGACAGGCTTTAGAGGGTTTTTTTTCTTCACCTTTTCGTCTCTTCAGAGCTTCTAAGCTGAAGAAGTAGCAGAATTTTGAAACCAACAGGTTGTAGTTTTGTGTAAATATAGATTTCGGCACTGCGTTCCACTTCCTGTCCGTACGCATGATTAAGTTTGCTCGGAAGTCTCTCACCTTATCGTTGACTGGTGTATCCATTGCTTTCCTAGTTGAAATTTGCGACAAACACGCTGAAAAACTCAACGATATCGCCACGAAACTCAACGAATCTACGACGTCTTTTGAATCATGGAGATATCGCCTTAGGGATTTCAACTGCTCCTTTTTTTACTGTCGACGTAAAAATACCTTCCTCGTTATCAGAAACTGCAGCAAACCTCACTCAGAACTCAGGTACACAAAGCAACCAGAACACTGAAGCAGTTAACGAAAATAAGACCAACCTGAAACTGAAACGTAATATCAACGATGGAGGCGCATTTCGAGAAGATATGTACAACGATGGGATGCAGGTGGAGCCTATAGACATGACACACAAGGAAACAGTTGAACAGCTATTTGATAGCTTCAATAACATTGGCGATATGTAAGTTTCATGACTTTGTAAGACTTCTTTGATAGATTTAACCCGTTTCCGTAGCCTTGGACGCTTGGACTAACGATCTGAAAGTTCAGGGTTTGATCCACAGTAGGTCGGATCGGTACTTGGTTTGGTTCTTGTTAGGACATTTTTTATGTAAGTCAGGCTAGCTACCGCCGTGCTAAGTCTGCCGCCAAACATTTGTGTTATATCTCTTCGTTAGCTAAAGACTTCTGGGTGCACACGCTACTTATCCAACTGCCTTTTCGTCAATTACCGTCAGGTGAAATGAAAATGTGGCACCATGCGGCTCAGGACTGGGTATCCTGACGTATCATGGGGTAGGAAATTCATCAGTGGACATTTCCTGATGATTAGTTCCTGTGGGAACGAAGTCACGGGCAAAGGCTAGTAAGGTTAAAACTATTCCAGTAAATTATTATTAATTTGATGTGGTTTTCAGTGAAGAAGATTACGAAACATACGATGAATTCAATCATAAAGTTCTGAAGAGAAATGGTGACAACGGTGATGACAGCTATGTGAGTTAATAATAATTATAATATATTTGGACATGAGGGGTGCAGTCTGTGTGTCCTGCATGTCACTGCGACCTTTGCAGATCTATCGTGACAGTCCCCTATGGATCAAATCACCTCCCCAAGGCCGATCTCGGTCATGAACCGTACGATTGGTCTGGGTTTGGAGGTGCTGATGCTGTCCGTTGTGGCAGGGTGGCCACCGAGGTGTCTGTTCCTACTGTGATGAAGAGCATCACAGTGGCAGAGGATATGGATGGGCGTCTCTTCATCCTCCTGACAGAATCTGCAAGCCCTACTGTCGCTCAGGCACATGTAGCTGAGGTGTTTGAGGAGGGCTAACCCGTTAAGGTCCGGGTCAGGATCCTTAGTTGGTTCCTGCTGAGCGACAGCGCTTCTTTTGCGTACGAAAAAGAAGCTATGTGAGTTACTTCATAGTAATAATTTGTTACGGGTTCCTAACACATCTTTGTCCTATGCCTGTCCTAGGCCTATGTCCAGCAGTGGACGTTTCCCGGCTGATGATGATGAACACATCTTTGTTCTGGTTCTTGTCTAATGCAAATAAACATAGACAAATATATGTAGACATGAATTTATTCACAGCCATATATAATGATAGAGTGACAAATTCAAAATTAGGAAGTATATAAAAAGAAAGACATAATACAAAAATACATTTGCTATATGTATGTAAGGATGAGGGCGTCTGTGTCCAAAAGATGCGCAAATCTAATTATATAAACTTGCCTTTATATATTCCCAGCAGATTTCAGCAGATGTTGACATTAACAAGCAATTTGAAGAACTTACCAGGAGCATGAAGCAAATATGCAAGGAGGCAACCAAAGCTGTCAGAAGTGCCAGGGGATCGGATACAAGTTCAGGTATAAATATATCATGAAGATAAGTTTACTTGTATCGAACAATATATAAATGATGAAAGCCAGAAAATTTTAGTTTCTCACATTCCATCTTTGGAGGCATGCGAATATATTAAATTGTTTAACACGACACGTTAATGCTAAACAGTTTTTGAAATCAATGCCTACGTTACATTTCAAGTTAAGAGGGTATGCTGGTGTCAAAGCGCCCATACAAACGTAGTCCAGTCATATTTTGAGTATTAAGCTATGAAAATCTATGAAATGTTCAAGACACAATCTAGAAACAAATATCTGTGTCGGTGGTGAGTCAGATTTTCGTTTAAATATATACTTCCAGAGTTACAGGGCGTTAAAGAATTGTATTTTTCGGTAATAAAAAGCTCCAACTTTGAACCTGATTTACAAGAGTATGAATCAATTTAGAACAATTTGGAAAAACCACCGACATCTGAAATTTCATTAGTATACTGTATCAAAAAAATTGGTTGCCTGTAAAGTCGGTATACGGGCGAAAGTTTTACGTGACAACGACTTTGAGTGGTAAAATAATTTTAATGTGAATATTCATTCGTATAGTAGGAAGTTATGTCTGTCTCTCTCGCTCTTAGGCGGGCTAACCATGCCCGAGTGGAAGGGACGCGTGCCTCTCACTCGCTCTCATTGTGAGCGCATAACGTGAGCGGAGCGTAACGCAGTTTCTTGAAGTGTCACCCGGCAAACCAATTTATAAGACGTTGTCACGTCAAAAATGGTTACATAATATACTGTATCCTTCAAATGATCCCTGGACTACGAAACATCCAAATAACGGGTGGATAACTTCGCGTAGTGTATGCTGTCTCACCGTACGCGCTCGGGTAGGATAGGGCTCGGATAGGGACAGCTACAAAACAATCCAAATTTGAACGCGGCCACGTGGTCTAACCAACATAGCCTCTTAACAATACGCTCAGAATGCTTCCATACCAAATTTCTGTTGCCATAATCTTTTAAAATAGAATAGCTGACTTTAATAATAACCTTACAATAGAAGACCAGCTTATAGTGTCGCGAAATGAATATCATTAATGTACAACTTTACTGTCAGCTACAATAGCCGTTACGCAGCTAAGATGGTGTTTTGAACAATAATCAAAAATAGCGTGTAAAAATGAAAATTGTGATTCACTGTAAAGTTGTATGGTCATGACACTCATTTTGCGACTTCAAAATTTGATTAGGTATTTTTAGATAACTACTGTACAAAGCCAGCTATCGACTTCAGAAAAGGAGGAAGTTTTCAAATCGACATGTATGCGTATTTTTTTCGGTTTAAAGAATATTTATTTTTCTCAAAAGAAATTGACATTTCACTTATAGAGAAATTAAGACTAATAATTAATGTGTAAAAACCAACAGTAAAAAGGCATGCAGAAATTTAGATTTATACATTTTATAGACTAAGTATTTATATTTAACAAAATAACAACTAATATTTATTCTTAAATGTGTTTTAACAGTTTTGTTTTGAATTCAGATAGTTTACGTTCTTGTAGTTCCCTTGGAAGACCGTTAAACAGTTTAACACCTTCAAACAAAATACTCCTCTTTCCGTAGTTGGTTCTAGGTCCTCGCAGTTGTAAATAGTTTTTGTTTCGTAGGTTATGGTTGTAAGTTTGTTTGTTTAGTACAGTGTTTGTGTGGATGTCTTTTGTTAGAATTTTTTTATTAATATACAGGTTTTAAATTTATATGTTTGAGTTATATTGAGAATCTTAGTTTTTTCATAGAGTGTTTGTGTTGGTGTTAGGTAATCGTAATTATATAATATTTTAATCAGTTTGTTTTGTGTTCTCTGTAATTCGGACAGATTTGTTTTGGCTGCACAGCCCCAGATTTCAATTAAGTACTCTGTTAGACTTTACCAACGCATTGTAGATTTGTGTTCGTAGATTATAAGGAATACAGTGTACCATTATATAGAAAGCTCCTATGAGAGGTAGAATTTTAGACCGCACATGGTGAATGTGGGCTCGCCAGGATAATTTGTCATCCAATATTAGACCCAAGTATTTTTCTTGGTGAGACCTGTGTATAATGCTTTTGTCAATTGTTAAGGGGGGAAAATTGGGAATTTTTTTATTTTTTGCTGAAAATATCATATATGATGTTTTAGTCGCGTTAATGGTCAGAAGATTGTATTTAAACCATAAGTTAAGTGCATTTAAATCAGTTTGAGCTTTAGCAATGAGTTCTGGAAATGAGTGACCGAAATAAAAAAGACAGGTATCATCGGCATATAAAGTGATGTCACCATGCAGGCCAACATTGCTAATGCTATTTACATAAATTAAATAAAGCAGTGGTCCTATTACGGATCCTTGCGGAATTCCACATCTTACATAGGCTGGCTTGCTTTGATAAGCTCCAAGTTTGACAATCTGTACTCTATTTGTAAGGTAGGATTCAAATATACAATACGCTGATCCTGATAGGCCAATATTTTTTAGTTTTAGTAACAAGAGGGAATGACTAACTGTGTCAAATGCCTTCTTAAGGTCGATAAATATCCCTAGAACATGATGTTTCTCGTCTATGTTTATTTTGATTTTAGTAATGAGATCAATTGTAGTTTAAAGTTTGTTACCTCAGAACTTTTGACTGGATGAACCGATTTGGATGAGTCTTTTTTTATTTGAAAGGTGGTCCAGTTTTGACAATGGCTTCCATGAGAAAACCATATAAATCTTAAATTTGCCTTAATAAAAGTAGACTTTTAGGGCAATTGAAGTCGGTTTCCAGTTATTTTTGAACTATGGTAAAAGAAAAGAATGAAACTGTTTATTTATTTTCAGTTTTTGAGGGTAACAGAGATGCCACGGTGACCGCAGCTTTGATGCAACGTCTTGTTGGACTAATGACTGATTTGGTCAACTATGAAGAGAGCAAACAGCCCAGTCTACGTAAGTATATTCTCCTCGTATACTGTAGCAGAAACGATGGGGATGAAGTATTGAGATCGTTTCCGACCAGCGTCAATAATACTGGATACATTCTAGACATCGAAGTTGTAGACGAATATGTATACCTGACACAGATAGTTCAACTGAGTAGGTCCAACTTCGACAAAGAGGTCAACCGAAGAATCCAACTCGGCTGGGCAGCTTTCGGGAAGTTACTGCATATCTTCTCGTCCAAAATACCTCAGCGTCTAAAGACAACAGTCTTTAATCAGTGCGTATTGCCACTGATGACGATGAGCCGAATAAAAAAGCTCAAAGTCACTCAGCGAGCGGTCAGTGAAGTGGCAATGGGCAGGCCACATCGCTCGAAAAACCGATAACCGAGGGGAGTACGAGTTCTCGATTGGCGACCACGTACCAGGAAACGTCTACCAGGCCGTCCCCCTACTAGGTGGATTTATGAATTTAAAACTAAACTTCAAAAGTAATGATCGAGCTCGTAAAAAAGACACGACATGAAGAAAGATGACTGTGCATGCAAAATATTTAATTTCCGAATCATAATTATAGCCTCTGAAAGTACGCCATGTTTAACAGCTGTATTGAAAAAATGCTTTTTGTGGAAGAATTGAATCAACCATATCACATACACTTAACAGATGTTTCAACCTAGCCCAACCGATGCACCTACCTATTTACTTTACCGTCATCGGATACAAACAGTATAATTTCAAAAATATCCTTTACAGATCTAACACCAGACTTGCAGAATTTTCTCGAATGGTTGACATCGCCAGACCCCAGGCATTCTTCCTATACAAAAGGTAAATGCCAGATACTTTAGACCAAACCTTCGAGAATGGTTCCTACGGTACAAACATACATCCAGAAGACCCGAAGGCGCTGGTCTCTGCCACCTTTCATACTGGAACACAACAGTTCTATTAGCACTAATGTTTAGCGGCAGACTTAGATAACATGGTGGTAGCTAGCCAGGCGATCATAGACTATGCACTACCTCCAACCAAACCCACTGTCAATCGAACGCGGGACCTCTGGCTTTTTAATGCAAGCGTTTAGCCATTATGGCACGGAGGCGTTTACAACTCATGACTGAAGTCTTAAGAACCAAAAGTCCTGGACAATGAATGGATTTATATAGGCCACATTAATTGCTCTTTGGGGTATTTTCCAGATAAATCGACAGCCACTGTCGACATGCTGGAAACACCACAGAGCGAAAAGGAAGACGTCCATTCTGACTCCAGGTCCGATTGTCTTGGCACCATCAACGCGGTTAACGAGCTCATACAGCTATATGATGACATGAGTGATGAGGAAAAGGTTTGTTAGCGTAAAACTTTCTTTTTAAAATATAGATCAATGTATGACCACAATCATACTTGATGTTAAATGACAATCTTTATTTATTGTTAATTTTTTGCAGAGAAAAATGGGTGGCGTAAAGGAATACCTGGAGAATCAGCTAAATTTCCTGCATAATAGGATACCGCAGCGCTTCGAACTTGCCAACGTTAGTGCAGTTTTGCCTAATTTAGATTCCAGCTCTATGACATCTTCCTATATCTTGACGTCAGTTTTAGCTTTAGAATTTACTGTGATCATTCCTGGCAAAAGTTGGTAAGTTATTTCTCTATTCAATCTCACGTGATGTTAAGTGAAGAAACCTTTACCTGCTGGATAAGTCTTTCTATAAGCTCAAAGATTTCTTCGATATCTTCATCTCCCATCGGGATGATGTTTCCTGTCATAAGTCCATACACATTGCTATGTTTGTACAATTTATTACATTACTCGTCTTGAAAGTATCAAATATCTTTTTGAAATTGAATTATCTTTTGTATTATTATTGAAGATGGATCAAAGCTTAACCACAATCCTAATGTTGAGTGATAATCTAATCTGATCGAGTGCATCGCGCGTTGATCTTGGTCAATTAATGCTTTGTTTTAAAACTTCCATGTTATAGTTTACAGGTAACACGGAAACGGGTAATGTTTACCACATCCAGGCTGTGCTTATGATTGATGTGGAAGCGAACACTTCTACAAGAAAATAAACTGAATTATACAATGGGTGCAAAAATACCAGAGGAGATTAGCATAGGCTATAATATGCTTAATGTCCATCGCTGGACATAACCTTATAGATCACCTTGACGAATGGGTGTTACGTCCTGTGATAGTAAATAACATACTCAAATCGATTACACCACAGATGGCTGATATCGCATTAAAATATTGTTGAGAGAGTGGTATGTTGTTGATCCTTTGATAGATTTTACTTCCCACCTTCTAAACTTTTTTTATTACTTACAGTTGCTGAATATGTACACAAAGAAAGTCAATCGGTTAGGAGCATTTATGAAGAAGAAAAAACAACCGGCCAATTCACCAAAAACCAAACCAAAACGTCTGAATGATGTGAATTATCGTCCGAAACGAAAGCATGTCAAGACAACTGCAAGAAAAACTTCCACTGATGAACCAGAGATAACTGCATTGGAAACCAAAGCAGCAAAAAGGCAAAAGAGTTCGCGAAGTGACCAAGTCGAAAATAACATAGAAGCGCATTTGGATGAAACTGTAAAAAGTCCAGAAAGGGTGAAGAGAACTTTGAACAAAGATTTAGATTTTGGCGAGAGTATAGAAAATTTGAGCTTAGGTGACCTGTTTTCAGAAATCAATGACGAAACTGAAAATGACTTCAACAATGGTGAAAAGTATCGAATAGATTCAAAAGAAGAACATATAATGAAAGGAGGTTATGTCAGTGAGAAAAATAAAGTAAACGACAGAAGCTATCAATTAGTGAATAATAATAATAAGAAAGAAAGTCTAAAACCAAAAGAGGTGCTGAAAAATACAAACGAGAAAACATCTGATGATGAATTTGATAAATTATCCGTAATAAGGTTGAAATGAGTACTTATAATTGAGTATATCTTCTATATTACAGTTTAGGTGAATTTGGTTTCCTGCTGAATAGCATCTCTCAATGAATTATCACAATCAATGTCACTTGGCTTATTTCGTCCGATACTGTTTTGGAGGGAGAACCCACACTCCACTTGTATTTGTGGTTGTTAGTGTATATTTGTACCTCTCTGTCATCTTGTGTCTCGCTCTTTGTACTTCTGTTAATATACATTTTGTAAGTACGTTGTTTGTAAGATTTTATAATTTCATAAAACGAGTAAATGTTTTTGTTTAAATATTTGACTTTTATTCGATTTTACATCATTATTTCGTTGCTTGGTTTAAGAGCCCTTTGCTCATAGGTTTTATAGGATACTATGGTGACGCGACGTCATCTGTAATGGCCACAAATATCATTAAACTTGAATTTTATTGGAATAAAATTAGCTTATGTTCATCTTCATTACATAGGCCGTGTGTTTTCCAAATTTCATCAGTATCGGCTCAGACGTGTAATCATTAAGAGAAGACAAGAGGGACAAAGTTTTATATCGAATTTATAATATCAGTGTGCTGTTTCATTATTTGTGCATTTTCAAACCACCGACAATGTTATCGACATCGATCAGGAGTGTCTCTATTTATTCAGAACTTTGACCAAATAGAGCTATTTGACGAGATGACGAATCGAAACATGTTTGCAATATGACCAACAGTTACACATCAAGTAAGATGACCCAATAGGAGACCATGGCGAAATAAAATCTGAATGCACAGAAATCAAAGGAAAATTGTGTGCTTTTGCCACTTGACGCATTAGAACACATGGTTATGACCAATTATACTCTAAATATTAATTTTATCTTTACGTCCCTTGACTCCGATAGAAGCTGATGAAGCTCCGTATATAATTGTCAGGCAACCAAGCTCAAGCAAAACTTGAAATGTATTGACTTGGTAATGACACTAGATTTACGAGACGTGTCAATACTTCAAATAGTACGAGTAAACATACAAACTAGCAGAGAGCAAAATTTTTAGACGGACGAAGTACAGTCTGTATTATATGTATCTACAAATTTTTGTAACATGTCACTTGAACCTTTAAATGATATTTCTCCTGATACACTGACTTATGTGACATGATATAAAGTTGCGTAGGCACATGATGCTGCTGACTGTACAATAGAAACATCTAGAGGAACAAGGAAATCAAATGACCAAATTCAAATGGAACAAAACACACGTGCGAGACAAAAAGGCAGTTATAAAATTAGGTGACAAGATAAAATTAAATATTTATTCACGAACAATAAATCAATCTTACAAACAACTCATATCTATAAAATATATTAACTGTGATACAGAGAGTGAGATAGCCTTTCATCAATGAAAGAAACCTATGAATGTACCAGTAACATTTATAATTATGTTTAAAAATTACGAGACAACACGGTAATCAAAATCAACTACAACATTAAAGAACTTGAGCTGTTTTAAAATAGGATTTGCTAGTATATTTGTTTTTACTAGCAATCGTTATTCTAAATTAAAATTTTTGTCCATGATTCTACAGTAACACTGCAAATATGAAATTAGATTTTTCAAACACTTGACACAAATTGGAAAACATATTTTTTGAAAATATTCTCCACTAAGAGTTAATGACAAGTTCCAAGATTTGAAGTTACGCTGGTTTTAGTGTTACATTAGAAGGTTTAAATAAATATCGGTTACGGTTATGGGGTTTCCCAAGACTATAAGTATATTCAGCGCCACGATTTCCAGTTTTAAAGGTAGATATGATCTTGTTTTATCTTCACCTTAAATAACCCTCATATTAACCTACTCTAATTACAAATAGGTACTTCATCAATAAGCTTTCATCGTCGAATAGGTCTTCGCGTCCTCAACAGCTTTGTAATAAACATCCTTAATATTTCTTGGATACCTGTCGTATTTGGAAGTCTTCGTATCTCTCTGATCATTTGTTTTCATATTTCTATCGTACCTCCAATCATTTTCAACATTCCTCTTCTTTCTTTGTTTCTGCTGCTCCAAGTTGCTACTATCAGTACCCATTAGAGGGACATTATTTAAGTCAATATTTTGTTTACAGTCTGTTTCACTATCAACTTTTTCGTAGCTTCTTTTATCTCGCTGTGAATATATTTCACCTGAATCTAAATCATCTTTACTTTCCTCGAATTCGTTTCTATTGGAATTCCTTTCTACGGTTTCTGCTGTATTTGTATGTCTGTTGGTATCAATATCTGGACCGGAGTTCTTTTTCACGTGAACATTCGTTTTCTTTTTTTCGACTTTGTTTTCTACTCTTTCGACTTTCGTTGTGATTTCTTGTTCATCAAAGTTGCTTGATGTAGCTTTTGTTCTCTTATTATCGTATTTGTTGAAATATTTTCTTCTTGGCCTGAATTGAACTTGGTTATTTGTATGTTTTGGACCGCTTGTCGGTTGAATTCTTCTATTTGAATATAAACCACGTCGCGAAAGGGGCGACGGAGCGTAGTTCTTTGAGTTTAGAAACTGAAACAAAAAACCAGTTCTTCCATTGCTTTTCTTGTTTCCAGTCTTAGGCCATGTACCTTTTTTTATTTGTGTTATTATTATATGTGCGAGGCTTAAGCCCAGTAGTGGTACAGTACAGGCTGATAATAGTAATAACATTTTGGAAAGATCTTACAATTTAAAACAAAATTTTGTTTTTAAAATCAAAACCAATCTATTGAACATTATTTCCCCTTTTCTTCTTCTTTTTGAAGTGAAAACTTCTTTGGCATCGTTGTGATTTGAAAGTCGATGAAACGAAAAAGCTACAGTAAAAAGAGACAGACACATAAATTCATAAGATTTTACGTGGGAGAAAATGAGATAGGGAGTGTTTCTTATGTTGGTGGTTTTCTTTGTGCTCTGCTTCGTACCCCCTCCACTCGTGTTTACCAAGGCATAGTGTGAGTTTGCTTGGTCCTCGCGCATGCGTAGTACACAGCTTGATAAAAGGCATCACAACAGCTCACTGACTCGTCGAGATATGTCGGTGAACTTCGTCTACGGATTTACTATACTGATATACTATACTTAAATAATATAAACTTACTTACACTGTTATCTTCTCGGTTAATAAGCTTTTTGTTGAGGAAGGTCAGTTGGTTCTCCAAGTATTCCTTGACGCCGGACATCTTACTCTGTAACCATTACATTTTTCGACCGATGTACTAGACGATCAGCCTGCGTAGCATGAGACGCGTGACAGTGATGAGAATGAGATATTGTCTTATCTAAACGTCAAATCGTATAGATATTTGACATTCAAATATGACATACCTCACCCTCGCCGCTTTCACGCGTCACATGTCCCGCAGGTAAGACTACTTTGGAGGTTAACTAGACATAGTAAAACTATCCTTACGTTTACAACCTCTGCCACTTTAGATCTTTCAGGACAAGATCTAAACATGATTGAGGTTATAGTAGAAATTAAAATCATAAAAGACGCAAATTTCCTTCTTTCTAACTATTACCTTCTCGTCGTCTGTCATCTCATCATACAGCACCATCAACTCCTGCACAGCGCTGATGGTGCCGAGACAGTCGGACCTCGAGTCTGCGTGAGGATCTTCCTTCTCGCTCTGGGAGACTGCTAACATGTCCAACGTGGCAGAAGACTTATCTGGATAGAGTTTGTAATTTTAATCACACCTTTGGACAAACAAGCGGAGGGACCTGTCAAGCTAGCCTGATACCTGTCATACTGTAACATAACAGTGCTAGTAACACTGCTGTTTGGCGGCAGAAAGTAAATTGATGGTAGGTAGCCAGATGGACATAGAAAATGTCACACACTGGGAATTGAACCCGGTACCTCCAGATTGTAAGTCCAAGTGTTTAAGCGTGTAAGTCCAATAATAATAATAATTATTATTATAGTAGAGATTAGTCCATAAATTCCTTTATACTTACTATGATATTTTTTCCAATTAAAAAAAAGATGAATTTCCGATTCGAAATAAAGAAGCTAGTGGTATACAACCTGCTTAGCATGAAAACGAGTGAGAGCGGTGGGAATGAGATATATCATATTTGAATGTCAAATATCTATACGATTTGACGTTTAGATACTATAAACACAACTATATTTCAGTAAATTTAGAGTTACAGACAATAATAACACCGGCACACATTCATTTACTAAGAGCTGTCACAATCCGAAGGGAAGTGCGGGGCAGCGCGGGGAGTGTTGACGTCGGACGCGCGCCCCCATGCACAGGAGACTCGAAGTCCCCATGCACAAATGCTGTATGTGCACGAAGCAACAATCACAATCAGCGCCATCTGTGCCGTAGATAAGAACTACAAGCCGCCTTTATGTAAAGCTGAGCTGTGGTTTGACTTTTTCTAACAGTACATAAAACAATGCATGTCTCACTCTCACCAATCTCACCGGTCTCCCGTGTCTCATGCTACGCAGGCTGGTTGAAGGTTAAAGCACATTAAATTGCTGCCACCAATGCTAACGATAAAATTACCCTTATGTATAGCAGCGTTCGGATCAGGGGCCGTAAGCCAAGACAGGAACTCCGACAAATCTGGCGGGAGACCTGCAACAAACAACGCCAGATTGTTTATTGTTACATTCTTCTAGCACACCATTGATTTCTATTTTCAAATTTTAACTGAATTAAAAAAAGGAGTACGTTCTCAATTCGAAAGGTCTTTTTTGAGTATGTGTTACGTGATAACTCCGCCAATTGTTAATCCATTTTGATGATTCTTGCTTTGTTTGGTAGATAATAACTTCAGGAAGGTCCTACATATATTTTTATCGAAATGCATTCATCACTTTTTGAGAAACGCAATAAAATACTACCGTAATGAAGTGCTTATCCAAAACTTATGTATGCATTTATCAATGTCAATTATTTATCATTCGTAAGATCTCGACGTGGCATAGATGATCTCTTTATAACGAATCGCTTTTATACACGTTACACATCAAAAGTCGGTGATGTGGTTACCTAAAAATATTTATTTTTAACACACATTGTTTAAACATTTCAATGAATAAAGGAAATCATGTATTTTTTATGACTTTTTATTTGATACTGATTTTTTATTTTTTTACAACTTATGAAAACGTAGCGCCCTCTACTCAGAACCAAAGCCTCTCTATCGAATGGCGGTGGGTATAGTACTCGCAAACTAAGTTTGCCCCTCTGAAGTTAGCCACAAAAGACCGCGAAGTATCAATTTTATTAACGTATAAATGTGAGGCAAGGCAAGTTAGCGGGTGAAAAGAAATGTCCTAGTGTTGTATGTCATCACATTCCGTCTGTACATGTTTGAAATTGCGGAGAGCTAACTTCAGTGGGGCAAACGTAGCGTGCGAGAACTAAACTGTTGCAATCTTATTGTAAAAACAACTCACGCCGGCAAGTCTTCTTCTGCACTTCATAGTCGACTAGATCCGACATGAGCCTCACCAGCTGCTGCATGAGATTGGTGGTCATCGTGGTCTCCCTGTCGTCTTGTCGACCTGAAGATTAACAGATTCTCATAACATAAGATACGAGGCAGTTCTGTAGCAAACCCGAAAATCTCATGCCTCATATTTTTTGTCATTACAAATTTGACGTACATTTAACGTCTCATATCCTTATAGCTACTCGGGTCACCGACATAGCTCGACGAGTCAGTGAGCTACAATTCAGTCCGATTTCCTTAAACCCTTCTACTAACCGTTTTACTACTATTACTACCTACCAGTGGCGAAGGGTGGAATTTTGGCGAAGGGAAGCCGATCCAAAAAAAATGCTTACCGCGTGATTCAAATTCGGCTTCAGAAATTCTCAGTATTTCTTCAAATGGGAAGATGATGAGCAAGTAGTCAGTTAGGCAGCATTCCATACGAATTAAAGCCATAATGGCACACAAAACTCACCGTATTGAACGAAATATGCAAGTAAATCACCTTATAAACACAAAAAACAGCACATGAACTTCGAACTAAGTGAAATACTTTCTAATCCGTCACATAAAAACCTTCGATACTAACAAGCATTCACGCGTACTAAAGTTGTTTATTCCAAACGGAACAAATCACACGCAAATACGCCTAAATAAGACAATGTGACTCGCGATGAAACTTACTATGAAAATGCTACTTTTTAAATTTTGCATTGTTATAACACTATTAACTTGCTAGAAAAAAATGTCTAATTGGCGATGTATTTCCTCCGTATTATTGCTCTTTATCTCGCTCCGCATAAGGCGTTCGAAAGAGAAGAAATCTAGAATGCCGAAATCCGGCCGGCTTATATCGTGAAATAAAAAGCGACGTTTACTACGAGAGCGTAAGAGACGGAGCATTAGTTGACACGGGAACTGTGGTATAGTTTTGGCGGGCTTTGACAATTTATAGATAATATCTGTAACCCGGTGGGAATCGGCTTGTATGGACCATTCGCCACTGATAGATATTGCTTTTTAATTGTGCGCAGGCGTTTTTTGTATTGCTTTTTAATTGCGCACAGGCGTTTCTTGTAGTAATATTTTGAGCGTATAAAAGTTAATAGTACATTACATTAATGATATGTGGAAAGGATTTTTGAAAGGTAAGCCGGTGGGAATCGGGTTGTATGGACCCTTCGCCACTGCTACCTACTATTTTGTATCACCTACTGTCTGTAATCTTACCTATTTTCCCGTCCATATTCTTCGAGGTCCTTGCTGCCTTTGCAGCTTCTTGGCATATCTGCTTCATGTTCTTCGTTAGCATTTGAAATTGTTTCTTCACGTCTGAAATTCCTCCAATCTGAATTGATAACAGAGAAGGTTGCTCTAATGTGTTGGGTTTTTAATAAGAGTTCAAGTAGAGTAGAATACATATTTTATACAGATTTGAACGTACATTCTAGTTTAAACAAACAAATAGACGCCAGTCCATCTCCTGCAATCGCCACGTAAAAAGCCTTTAAATTCAACAGTTGTTTAAGGATACCGATTCCGCGAATATCTCATAAACTTACATTATCATAATCATAGCTCTCGCCGTCCCTCTTTAAAACTCGATGATTTAGGTCCTCGTAAACGTCGTTGGGATAATCGTATTTACTGTAAATGTGAATAAAATGATGAAAATTTTGTCAATCTTATGAATTATCATCATCGGCTGGGAAACTTCTACTTCTGGACATAGGCTTCCACCTTCGTACACCACAATGACAGGTCTCAAGAGACTTGTATGCAGCTCCCCGTGACTTTTATCAAGTCATCGGGTCATCTAGTGGAAGGTTGGCCCGGTACACATTTCCCATTCAATAACTCTTTCTCCCCATCGTTTGTTTGTTCTTTGAGCAATGTATGTCCATTGCCACTGCAGCTTACTGACTCTTCAAGCTATGGCAGTGACTTTACTTCATCTACGGGTATTCCTTATTCCTGAATTTATCACTTAAAGAAATTCCGAGCATACGTCGTTCTATAGCTCTCTGGGTGATTTTGAGTTTAGTCCTCGTCCAAGCGAAACATTATTTTTGATCAGAAATTTTTGGTTTGCAATAAATACAAAACTGGTGTGATGGCGAAAAGTACTTACAGCATCATCTGTTTAGCAAGAACTTTCTGTAGTCAAAGATAAATTGAATTCTTAGTTCCTAATAACTTACTTGTCATCCAAATCGATATTGTCTTTAGATTTTCTAAAGCTATCTGAAAACGCTCTCATTTTCTTGTGAAGCCAAGCCCCAGATCGTTTCACCGTGTCTCTGCTTAGAAGTGAATTCCAATCTAACGTGTTTTCTACTGGTTCTTTAACTCCATAATCTTCGTCGTACATATTATTCCAGAATCTGCCTTCGTCTTCGATACTTCTTTTAACCACAGTTTTATTATTGTTATTATCAGCTCCTGAATTTAGATTGTTAGATTTGTCTTCGTTCTGAGTGAAGTTTGCGGTTGCATTTGCTGTAGTACATCCGAAAATTGCTGTCAGTAGTAAATCATCAATGAGAATCTGTGTGGGATTGGGATGCCTATAAGATGAAATCTTATATATTTTATTGATGAATAAACTATTTAAAAATTCAAAGATGAATTCAGAAAGTGCTTGCACATAGTCTTGGGTTTTCATTATATCATCATCGTCAATCAGGAAATGTCCACTGCTGGACATAGGCCTCCTCTGTTGTATGCCACAATGACCGTTTCCGAGTCACTTGCATCCAATGACTATCCGCGACTGTCACTAGGTCGTTGGTCCATCATAATGGACGGCCTGGTACACGTTTCCCGGTACGTGGTCGCCACTCCAGATCTTTTATTTCCCGACGGTTGTCCGTTCTTCGAGCTGCGTCAGATATCGATCCATTTACAGTTATTATCTTTAGAAGACGCTTAAAAGCTATAACTATAAACACTTTACGATTCACAAGGTTTTATCTTGTAATAAATATGTAAGCCTCACCCGTCTTTTTCTGTCTTGAACTTTCTCCATCTTTCTTCTCTGTTTCAATGGACAGTAGTCTGCGCGTTTTATGACCATCGTTTTCTTCAGTAACATTTGTTTCCGTAGTATTGGCTGATTGTTCACTAAATTTTGTTATCATTTTCAGAAGATGTGACCTACAAAAAAATTGGCGTTCGGCGGCGTCAACGTTTATGCTGATACGGTGCTAACTACATCTCAGTCTTTCATTAATAGCTGTATAACAACGTTTGCTGAACAACTCACAACCCGTGAGATGATTTAATATTCTTAATAAATAAAACTATAGTCAACATGCTTAAAAGATGTGTCGGTGATCGCAGTAAGATGTCAATAAAACAAAAATTTGTGCCGATCTGGGTTCGCTCATGGCTCGTGCCAATGAGTTGGTATTTGGAATGTATGTACGAATGATAAAAACCATTGGCTTTTCGGTGAAGGAAAACATCGTGAAGAAACCTGCACTCCGGAGAAGAAATTCAAAGGTGTGTGTGCAGTCTACCAATGCGCACTGGTCCCGCGTGGGGACATAATATAAGTTGTTGATGATAATTTTATTATATAAGTAGAAGTACATATGTATATAAATACAATATTTTGTGAAATGATGCCTTATCTGAATCGAGTAAATGACTATCTATCAATTAATAATAAAAAATGTCCTCACTACTATAATAATAATAAAATCAAATAAAATGTAACAAATATAATACGTAACTTACGTGGAATCCAAATTCGAATCTTTTTCATCAGGAGGAAATCCAGCTAATGTACTGAACCAATTGGAGAGTTTTTGGATAAATTCATAAGCACCAAAACCTCTATCATTATCCGTCTTAACAGTAACATCA
The DNA here is from genome assembly GCA_910589575.2 of Carcina quercana. Lineage (NCBI taxonomy): Eukaryota > Metazoa > Arthropoda > Insecta > Lepidoptera > Depressariidae > Carcina > Carcina quercana. The sequence goes on along the minus strand of OU342454.1, from coordinate 1,022,931 downwards.
GCTACAGTAATGTTATTATTAATTATTTCAACGTTCGTTACATTGCTATTGTCAGGAGGATTCAGAACTGATCTTTTGCCCCTATTTCTATCTTCGCTCGTACTGGTTTGTTCTTTTATCAAATATTTGAGTATGATATCATCATTCTTCGAAGTTGTAACGATATTTTCTCTTTCTTTATTCTCAGAAATATTCGTACTCACTTCAGATTCTTTCGGCTTATCATCTGTGTGTGCAGTTTTGGAATTCTCAGTATGAGTAGATCGTCTCAGTTTTCGCGTTTTCCTAACTTTTTTTGTAAGCGGTCTAGCATCAGTTGTCTGTGTAATCATTGGAGCTGTAGTGAGTTGGAAGTTCTTCATAAACAATTCTTGAATTTGTGTATCGTTAAGGTTTTGTATTTCATCTTCTCCATTTGTAGGAGCTGTCCTGACCATCATATCCTCATCTTCCTCGTCATTCCTGGAATATTCATCATCATCATATGACTTCAATGACCTTTTGATAACACCAATTGAATGAAAGCTTTCGATTTGGTTGACGTTTTTATTCTTTCTGTTTTCGTAATGTATTTTATAGGGTGTTGGCTTATTTACTGCGCTTTTAAATGTGTTGTCTCTTCTGTTATTTTTTGTGGAATCTTTTTTTAAGTTGGGCTTTTCGTCTTCGTCTTTTTCTTCGCCACTGCGATTTTTTGCTGTTGTCATAAGAGATTTATAAATGGGTTCATCTTCGACAGGATCTTTAGAAATTTGAATATGACGATTGATTTCTTTAAAGAATTCCGCCACTGAGTTAGCTTTAGTAGATTTTTCTTCCGTTTTTAAGTCCATCATTGCCGAATTTACATCCAAATTAGATTCTTCACTTCCTAGAATATATATGGGTAATTATTTGTCAGGATTATGTCATTGTTACATAATTTCTAAAATTCTTAAAAAGCTGTTACTAGTTTTGAAACTGAATTAAAAACTAAATCAGTAGGTTTTGCATTTGTTTTAGAATACAATCCATATGCTCCATCATCATCATTTACAAAAACAACTACATAAGTCCACTACTGACTATTTGCGTTTTCCTTTGATGAATGGAATGAATGGACTTTCTATAACATATGCCATAATCAGCGTGATTTTCAGTCGTTAGTTATCGCAGAAGATATCAGCGCTACGCAAATGGACACCTTACCCTTGTATCTCTTGTTCTTTAGTCACCTTGTACGAACACACTAAAAGATATTAGGGTGGTTATATTCTAAATCTAAATACCTGCTGCTTGAGAGCTTGAAGCTGATTGATATACATACCTTTATTAATTTCATCTCTGACCAATCGCTTCTGTGTGAGTGTCACCTTTATTTTATTATTAATGTTGTCGTCCATGGTTTGATGTTTTTCATTTTCAATTTGTTGTTTTTTACTTTCCAAAACCCCATAATCACTATAAGCTTGCGCTGGATCATTATAGGTGAAATAGTCTTTAACATATACTAAATCATCAAGTTTGCTATCGTAAACTTCTCTGTTTTCAGGGGATTTGTTGTAATACGCATCTACCCCTTTAGCTGTAACTTCGTATTGTTCGTTTTCATTAATTTCATTAACAGGATTCAAAATATCGGCTTTAAAATTGTTGATATCTTTACCGGCTTTGTATTCATCAATATTCGGGGACTTTCGTTGAACATCGTCAATGTTTTTGAAACTTTCTTTGTTATTATCGTAACTATCACGAATAAATAAATCATTTTCTCTGTCTCTTTCTAAATTTTCTGTATCTGACAATCTTTCGAAATTATTTCTGCTTACATAACTTTTTTCTCGTGCTCTGTATTTTTTGTTTTCTATTGCTTGTGCATTTTCTTTGCTCTTTTGATTCTTTTTGGCACGCACCTTGGCCACATTTCTCTTTTTTTCAGGGTGTAACTTTACAGAATCTCTTTTGACAATTGATTCTGGACCAAGTTTGTCTTCATCTAGAGTCGAAGGTTTTGGTTGCATCCCATTGTATCTTACAGGCTCATCCAATCTGTGTGGTCTTAAATTTGGTATAGGTAATCTTTGATGGTATCCTTTCAGTACTTCTGAGTTATACGGATTACGTAAGTTGACCTCTTCCTAGTAATAAATATCAGAATTATATATTTTTTTAAATAATACAATGAATTCGTCAGATTTCACTGTGTTTAGAGTTCTAGTTCATTCATTTTGCGTTCCCAAAAGTGTCATTACTCATACCACTGCACCCAGACCTATTTCATAAGTAACGGGACTAATACTAAATGCACTATTAGGTCTGTTCAAGGGACTGTGTGCTACTTTGACAGAATGACAATCTTGGACTGTTTATTTTACTTATTTACTTACGAGATTCATTTGATCTGTTTGCTTATAAGCCTTGTCCGGAGCCACATCATCACTGAAAACCTCTTTATCTTCTTGGAACAATTCTTCTTCATCTTTACTCTTAGCTTGAAGAAGTCTTCGACCCAAAATCATCGTGTCAGTTGTTTGGTGGTCATCTTGAGTTTGTTTACTATAGAAAAAAGTTATTTTTAATCTTTTTAAAGTGGATTCATTTACATTCAGTACGCAGTTTGCCATTATCTCTTTGATAAAGCTGTAGAGTGGAAACATGTAAACTCAGAAGTTTCAAGTCTTTGAGATCATGACTTTGTATTTCATTATCGGAATGGAAGAATGTTTTGTAATTTATTGTTAGGTACCAAGACCCATAGTAAAATATACAATACAATAAATTGAAAGAAGATATTACATACTAAATAATATTTTTAGGGCATGTTCGTGCCGCTCTGGTGGTGTTAGGTCGCTATCCTCCATCGAAAGCGATTTATTCACCACGTACACAATATGTTAGCGATAGCAACAAAATTGTTTGTTTAATAAGGTCGCCAAGTGCGCTAGCAACCAGTCCACCAACCTAGCTCAGTGACGTCCGACGCGACGGCAAGCATCGTTTCGTTATGGTTCAAAAGGGCAGCGTGAAAATAGTTGTGTTTTATCAAGAGAAGTGTTTATTTTGACATTAGAAGTGGGAATAATATAATAAAACTTACGTTAGCGGAGAAATATTCAAGAGAAAGCCGTATCTGGAAGTGGTTAAAAAATTATTTCCCAAAAATTGTCCAAAGTCCGCTATCTTCGGTGTTGTTGTCCCAACATCAGTATCCAACACTTGAAAGTCATCTCTAAAGTTTTCCTCTACATTTTGTGTCTGGTCGTCGATATGAGTTTGTTTCGAATTCCCTTGTCGCTTCGGATATTCCGTGGTAGTCCTCACTCCTTGGGAGTCAGGTTTATCATTTGGAAGATGATTCTCGATTTTTACATCAGACATGCCAAAAGGTTCAATTTTTTTGTTTATTACTTTGTCGAGCATTTTATCAAAAGCTTGGGATTGCTTATCTTCGTCATCGGTTGGTACAGTGTGCCCATGTTTGCCAGTCACAACGTTAGAAGACTTCAACTTTTCAGGTTCAACTTTTTCATTATTCTCTATTTCAGGTTTAATTTTTTCCTTCTTCACCATTTCATTCTTTGGCATTTCATTTTTGACCTTCTCTACTTTCTTGACCAGTTGCAAAACTAGCTCATTTTTTTCAAAAACCACTGATTCTGCGTTCGTGTCATTTTCAAATCTTTCATTTCGGTTATTCGTCATATACATGTGTTCTTTTGAATATGTATCGTCATTTCTTTTATTGTTCGGTTCTTCTATTGACCTCTTCAATCTTCCATATCGAATGCTTTGACGCCTTTCGGTTTCTGGCTTCTCAGAATTCATTTTGAGTTTCCTTATTCGTGCATCAGTGTTCATTAGCTTCCTGTAAAAATCTGAAAATTTATTCAATATTAAGCTGTTTCGTTCTACTTTGAGGAGCTGCTCTATAAGACTGACGTATTTGAATTTGTATTCCAATTATATCAGCAGCAAAATCCACAGTAAGACATGAATCTCGATCAAAAATTGACACTGGAATTTAGTATCATCACAACGATAATCTTCCGTCGCTGGACAAATATCAGAATTATAAATATTTTATCCCCAAGTTATGTGTATGAAAGCCACCCGTAAAAAAATATGTTTCAAGATTTTATTCGATCACTTGTCGACGTGATTAATATGTATACCCGTACCAAATCACAGCTTTCTAGTAGTAAGAGTCTCTGAGATAAGCCGCGGACGGACAGACTTGACCTTGTTTGACTGCGGAATCCTAAAAGAAGAACTTCTAGACGCTGACACTTTGAAACTTTGTAGAAATCCGTTGTATTTCTGGTTAGTAAACATAGCAACTTACTCTGAAGGCGTCCACCATTATCTTCCCCATTAAACGAGCTCATGTCAAAATCAACACCAGCTATGTCGCCATTAGCTTCTACTGGATCGTCCTGAAAGAAGTCCTTCCTTACTGGGAGTATTTTATTTAATTTCAAACGCATTTTGGCTCCGGATGGCTCTGCTAAATACCAGCTAGCAGCCCTGGACTCGGTAGAACGACGTGCAAAGAGGCTCATTGGCAATGATTCGCTCGTGGAGGCCAAACTCCAAAGCCTTGAACACAGGCGAAAAGTGGCCTGCCTTTCTGTATTCTATAGGTTACATTTTGGAGAGTGTGCGCAAGAGCTGTTCATGTTGATTCCGCCATCGCCATTTAAGTATCGATCCAACAGACGAACAGCAGGGCTCCACCAATACGTCGTTGACATTCCTATGGCTCGCACTAAGCGCTTTGCTTCTAATTTTATCATGCGTACAGCCAGGGAGTGGAACGCGCTGCCGGCGTCTGTATTCCCAGAAAACTATAACTTGGGTGTCTTCAAGTCGAGGGTGAACAGGCACCTTCTAGACCAACGCGCACCATCGTAGGCCACATCGTCGCTTACCATCAGGTGAGATCGTGGCCAAGCGTTGATCTATACTCTGTAAAAAAAAAAAAAAAAAAAAAAAAAAATTTTCTTTTTCCTTCTGGACATAAACATTAATGAGAAAGAAGATTTACATGTTCATCAGGTGAAGCAGTAACCAATACTTCTTATTATAGATACTGTGGACAATGATTTATATATTCATTGGCAATGTTAACATCAACCTGAATCAAGTTACAATTTCACATGAATGACTCCTTATGGCTTTGGTTACTGCCACACTCTATGGTCAGTATCATTGGATTTCACATCGTAATTCTCCTACAGAGAGTGTATGGGACATAGTACACCACGCTAGACCAGTGCGGATTGGTAGACTTCACACACACCTTTGAATTTCTGCTCAGGAGTGTGCAGGTTTGTTCACGATGTTTTCCTTCAACGAAAAGCCAATCTTAATGATTTTTATCATTCGTACATAAACTCTAAACAACAAACTGTAACTCATTGGTACGAGCCAGGATTGAACGCAGATCGATTGACAAGGACTGACGTTCTACACAACTGAGCTACCATGGCTTCTCATATACTTGTTAACTTATTTTCTTAAGTAGCAGCAGATACGTAAAGCATTGGAATATTAACAGTAACATGTAATACATCACTGTACAATGATTCATCCCCTATCAACGATAGACAGGCATATTTCCTCACCTGATGATAAAGATGGTAAGACTGTTGGATGGAAATCTTAAGCACTCAGAAGCCTTCTTTCGATACCAGGAATCAACAGTGATCGTGCTATTAGTACTGGTGTTTGCAGACTTATATAACATGGTGCTAGCTAGCCAGGCAGACATAGAATGCTCTACCATCCAACCAAACAGTATCAGAGAATTGTGAGTCCAAATGCGTAGTCACTAAGATACTGAGGCAGTTGAATACGTTCCCAGTGTCTCTTCCCTGTATTGTATTTTCCCTTAGACTATCATAAAGCTAAGGATTGGAATGCAATACCAGCGTCAGTATTTTCACAAAGATGAAATCTAGGTGTCTTCAAGTCAAGGGTGACCAGACACCTTATAGATCAACGAACACCAACGTAGACCATATCAGGACTTACCATCAGGTGAGATCGTGGTCAAACGTTGTTCTATATTCAATAAATAGTAATACATTTGGTAAGATTGCCCACAGGTTATATGTGTGTGTAATTCGTGTATTCCCAGCAGTTTCGCTGAAGCTATCCCGCGACTGAACTTCTGGGAATTTCCTTCCCAGAAGTTCCGTCACATACAATGGGTATGGATGCAGTAGTATGAGTAACGGAACTTCTGGGAAGGAAATTCCCAGAAGTTCAGTCGCGGTATAGCTTCAGCGAAACTACTGGGCACACATGTTATTATTTGACTTGAATAATTTATTAACGTCATCCAGATTGTCTCACCGATTCATGATGTCTGGAACCGCCGTAACCTGAAATATATTCACAGTTTATTTTCTGATTCGTCGTTTACTTGCAGGCAACCGTTCGAAGGAGCTCAGACTCACTGCTAGAGCGGATGAAAAGCAACTCGAACATCATCATCTGGTACTCTTACATAAAGTACAAATCTAGTGTTTTGTATGTCTGTTATAGTCCCTTTGCTTAGATAGCGTTACACCCAAACGGTATATGTGGTTCATCATCATCAACAGCATATATATGTCTCCACTGCAGGGTCTCAGTCCTACTCTCCTACAGAGAGTGTATGGGACGTGAACGCAATATATGTGCCTCACTAACGCCGAGCTAGCGGCCATCTTAACTTATCGGAGTTGGCGGCCATCTTAACTTAGACCTTCGGTTTTCAAACTGACTTCTTGACCGTCCGTATACATTAAATAAAATAATCTGTTAGCTTACAAAATTTACACCTTTTGTTTAGTTACAATCCTAAACATCTTTATTAACATACTCGTATTTATTATTATTACAAAACAAAAATGATCTTACCTAAATCTGACATTCCGTACAGACTTTCCAAGATTCCTGACTTGTCTGCGTCTTCTTCCCAGAAATTACTGAAGACAACACAAATGTTATTGTTATGTATGTTTTGCGACTCTGCATGAGTCCTTGTTGTCGTCTGATGGTAAGTGAAAGTTAGATCGAGGCTTAACCAGAAGCCTAAGCTAATAGAGGCACTGGGTCTGGTACCTTTCATAACGGAACAAAACAGTGCTAATGACAAGGCTATTTGCTGGCAGATACATAACGAGGTTTTCCGAAAGATGAGGCAGTATTGGAGTATATTCTATGACTTCAAAAAGGATTTGTGGCGATTTTATTATGGATAAAGGAGTTCGATTTTAGCTAGGTAGGCTTTAGGTAGCTAGCCAGAAGTATGTACAAAATGCCGCTGGGAATCGAATCCGGGACCTCCGGTTTGTACCATGTAGCCAGGTCACGGAGGTTTTCATGTATTATGGATTTGAACTTGAACTTCATCTCACGTGATGGTAAGTGGAAAAAAGGCCGTTAGATAGAAAGCGTGCACACAGAAACCTTAAGGCAATGGTAAATGGAATCTTCTTATTGTGTAGGTTGCATGGTCGACAACCGTCCTCACAAACCCGAGTTGCCATTGTTGAACCCGGGACCTGTGCGTGTGTTGCTCGTCTCCGTGTAAAGCTCGGACAACTGCGCATGGCCCTTGTGTATGATGAAATGAACACCTGTCAAAATCCTTGGCGGTCAAGTCTTCGATCCGCCTGTGCAGTATGTCGCTATCCTTGCCCATGAATAAGAACTTCTTCCCGAGGAACTTGGGAGATGATGTGCCTCTGCAGGAGCCGTTGTTGTGGACTATGACCATGGCCGCGAGGCAAGTGATCGCGGTGAGAACAAACATGACCACCACGAAGATCCACTTGTTGCTGAAGAGGTACTCCATGCTGGAGTACATTAATAGCTTTATGATACCCCTAATTAAAGGCAACAAAATGCTAATATGAACATGCTAAGAAAATTAAATACAAGATATAATTTACAGCTTGCAACCAATTGTTGTTAGGGTTCCGGAAAAGTAAAAAAGAAGTCTGATAGGATCTCTTTTTGTTATGTATGATGGGCTTGAACTTGGCCTTCATCTTACCTGACGGTAAGTGACGATAAACGCACAATGTCCGCCACCCAGACACGCTGCGGCCAGTGGCATTTAAACTAGACAAAATGTCGAGGACCATTCGTGTTGTGGGCCCTCGAGTTTACAACAGGCTGCCAAACCAAATTAGAGAGGCTCCGAGTCTATACTCTTTTAAAAATAAACTAAAACAATGGCTTGTCGAGCAGTGTTTCTATAAAATACATGACTTCTCTTCTCCATGACTAATAGTAATTTGACTAACTTAATTTAACTTTAGTAATTTAATTTTGACTTTTGTGTATGTAACTGATTTATAAATTGTTATTTAACTATAAAATATTGACTTGTACCAGCAGTACCAATAAATGATGATTATGATTAAAGCCGATGGATGATAAGCGTGCGTACCCAGATGCCTTAAGCTTATGAGATGAGGCTCAAGATGACCTTGCATTCGGGATCACAATATTGCTATCAACACTGTTGTTTGGCGGCAGACTTAGAATAGTGGTAACTAGCCAGGCGGACATAGAAAATATAACCACCAACAAAACCGAGCACCGATAGATACTCCCAGTGGGAATTGAACCTAGGACCCTTGACTCCAAAATTCTCCTTTAGGCCACGGATGCGGATTTTGTCGTCTGTCTAACTGTTCAGGTGCCTTTTCTGAGGTTGAAATTAATATCAACTGCAAGAGAATCGAAACCTACATGGTATTTACTGCCCGTTCAACTAGAATCCTAAAGCTATATACATACAGACATTTGAAACACCAGCAATCTTCTTTTTCTTTATCTGTGTCTGCCTCCTCTTCTTTCTTACGTTTCTGAAATAGAGTTCACTGTGTTAACAGGTCTGTTTGTTTGTTAGCACTTACTGCCTTGACGTTAGCTTCAAAGACACAGACTGCTTTTCATCTCAAGAAAGCGTTTAGACGCGTATCATTGCCGACCTCATCGCTACTCCCACACTACAGAACACCAGCGCTGGGCTCGCTGCAGCACATGCTGGGACGAGTCCATTTTAGCAACACACTACAACACAACCAAATTTTATGTATATTATATAGCTTCAATTTTTGTTTATCAGTTGTAAGTATTTTTTTTTGTTTAATTAGTTTTGTTTTTGTTTTTTTGTAGTTTTGTTTTAATAGATTTCTTAATGTGTTTTTTCTATGTGTATTGTGTTGTGTGTGTATATAACTATGTCTATGTCTACTTAAAATCAACTGAGATTCAAGTGGTTTTCAATCAATCAATCAAATCAAATATAGTTTATTGCACACACACACACACACACAAACAGAACATAAAAGGTACAATGAAGGTGGCCTTATCGCTAAGAGCGATCTCTGCCAGGCAACCTTGGGGCAGAAGAAGAAGAATCATATAATTAACAAGTCGTAAGTGGTGCTACATACATGTGTGTATTTATACATATAATGGATAAACAATAGACAAAATATAGTAGATCAGGAAGAAAAGGAAATCAGAGGAGATCAGGAAGGAAAGGGCTGCTAAGGAATAATATGTTCAAGGAATTTATGAGTTAGCAATCCAACCTCCTGTATAGCCGTGGTAGCTCAGTTGGGTAGAGCCTCAGTTCTAAAACAATTGAAGTCTGGGTTCGATCCTTGCTCGTACCAATGAGTTCATCATCATCGACAGCCTATATATGTCCCCACTGCAGGGGCTCAGGCCTACTCTCCTACAGAGAGTGTATGGGCCATAGTCCACCACGCGGGACCAGTGCGCATTGGTAGACTTCACATGCCTGTTCAAGACACTCCTGAGAAGAAATTCTAAGGTGTGTGTGTAGTATACCAATCCGATTGCTTTACTATCTAGTATCTAGTAACATTGCTTATAAATTGTAAAGAATAAACCACTCTATTTCTGTTTCAACATCTATTACGTAATTGGAAAAGGGGAGTAAGAAAACTCTACCTCTTTCAATATTTTCATTTACCTTTCGTTTCTTCAATTTCTTGAATTCTTCTTCTATTTTTTCTTGTTCTTCCGGGTCGACCTTATCGAGAGCATCTTCAACCTCAGCAGCCAGACCGGCCAGGCCAGGCAGTCCTGTCTGGGGAAATATATTCGTCGCGAAGATTTATTATTTAGTTTAATGTTACTCATTACATACTTTATTCATTTGGTTTCAATATCCGTTGTAATTACCGGCACTCAACTTGAAAAATGACCTTGACTTATGCCATTTAGAACGCGTTGAGCCGCGTGATTGTCCTAACAGTCCCTTGCGCTTCTCTGTCGCCCGGGATGCGCAAACTCATCCCCAATATGCCCATTTTTGTTAAAGTAGTTTGCTTGCCGGGAACTATTCCTCAAAGTTGAAAAAACATCCTTATCAACAGAAAGCATATTATTATGCAGCTGATAAATGATTATTATCATTAATTACTAAATAAATAAGTGATTTTATATTCTTAATTTCTTACCATAATATTAATATGAACTTTAGCATATCTTATTTATATGTTATGCTATGCACAGTCCAAATTGTGGAGAAGCTATAAGGAAAATAACTTTTAATTTTCTCGATCGTGAGGTCCCGGGTTCTATTTCTAGTGGGGGTACCTATTGGTACTCGTTTTGGTGGTAAGGCATTTTGTATGTCCGTCGAACTAGCTACCACCAGGAAGAAAGGTAGCAAAACCAGTGCCTCATTAGCTTTTTGGGTGATCAAGCAAGCAAACTCACTTACCATCACTTACCATCCGGTGTGATAAGGGCCAAGTGCAAAAACCTATAAATTAAAAAGACCAACCAAACCACCAGTTGCTGCTCCTCCCCGCCCTTTCCGCGCGAGGCCGAGTAAATTGGCTGTTTCGTCGCTGAAACGATATAACGAGCAAGAAAGGTACAATGCTGAAAACTTTTACAGTAACATGAGTGGACTGAAAATATCAATAGGTCATAAGAGGTAAGGTAAAATCGAAATGGACCGGCGTGGAGTTCGCGGACTGCAGGCTCGAGGCGAGCGTCGAGTATTACAATTAGTATTTTATTTCAATGTTTTTTGATATATATATGATATAAAATATATAAAAAAATACGGGAAGTGGATTGACATTGAACTGAAGTTGATACTCGTATCGTATTTATTTAATGGAGTAAGTTATAAGTGACCGAAATCAATGGCAATGTTTTGCATATTTTCGCTAAAATTTGACTGTTTGTAAAATCTCCAGAAACCCCCAAGATGAACCCCGTTTCAATGAAACAACTATAGGTTCTGTGGCAAGTCTAATGTAATAAGCAGTAAAGAAAGAAGGTCATTCCGAGGCGAATACACGTCTATATCGCCATTTATATGTACACCAGCGCCATCTATCCACGAATGACTGGTATCGATAATTATATTCATACATAAGAGAGGATAAGGCTATAACAGTCGTGTCGCGACTGAACAATGTTTGATATTTTTACTCAAATATTTTATATGAAAATGATATAAAGTGCTTCACTTTTTGTATATAAGACCTTCACAACAATATATTGTAATTTTTGCATACTGTTTAAACGTCAGAAAGATATGTTAATATGTTATATTCTAAACCTCACACAGCAAGAATTCACATGCAGTCAACGATATGTCGATAATAAAGTAGCTCACTTATTAGATCAAACTTTAAATGATATTTCATTATACATTAAAAATTATAGAAATGCAGTAACTGTAAAACACATCTGTAAAATCACGTAAAAGAGCGATTTCTTATATTACTCGTGTATACACACCCTACCTAAAGCTTTAATCACACAAAAATATGCCAAAATACCTCAGCGTCTAAAGACAAAAGTCTTTAATCAGAGCGTGTTGCCAGTGATGACATACGGAACCGAAGCGTGATCCGTTACTGTGGGCCAAATAAACAAGCTCAAAGTCACTCAGCGAGCAATGGAACGAGCTATGCTCGGAATTTCTCTACGTGCAAAAATCTGGAGTGTAGAAATCCGTAGACGGACTAGGGTCACCGACATAGCTCGACGACATCAATGAGCTGAAGTGGCATTAGCTATTTGAAAATTGATATTTTCCTCATAGGGATTGACTATTGAACTGACTTCATTCGCATTGACTTCAGAAATTATCTGGCGTCAGCTACTTGTTCGATTGAGATAAAAATGCTTTGTCCTTTTCCTGCCATTCATTACCCCAAACAAACAAGTGAGTTAAACTCAAATTTTAAACATACCCCTATGTAAAATCATCATACGAAAATAAAATAAACATTCCATTTTATGCCGAAAAATGATTTTTACCAAATATAGCTACGAACAAGAACCATCAAGGAAACTTGCTTTCACGTAAAAAACCGCATCAATATCGGTCCATCCGTTCGAGAGCTACGATGCCACAGACAGGCAGACATTGGCGTCAAAATCGTAACACCCCTCTTTTTGTGTCAGGGAGTAAAAATGAAGACAAACAAACTTACTTTCGCGTTTATAAGTATGGATGTCATTTGACGTGGGTAATATTATTGCAGCTTATTCAACTAATAGTAAAAGGATAAAAAATTCTTACTCCGCCATGATTATTGAATATAATCAACTCGTCTATACGTGCTTATAGACTTCCTGTAATAATACATTCGGTGTTAGTTATTTGAATAAAAATATACAAGATGTATTAAACACTAGCTTCTGCCCGCAGCTTCTCCCGCGTGGACTTTAGAATGTAATCTGCGGGAACTGCTGGTTCTATCGGGGAAAAATGTAGCCTTTGTCCTTCCTTGGCCTTTCAACCATCCCTCTTCAAAAAATCAAGTCATTTAAAACATTCTGTTAGGTCCTGAATGTATGAAACAAGTTAACGCGTTTAAAAATAACTAGAAACCTGCTTTAACTGCTCTAAAAGTTTAATTTTACGAAGACAAATTTGAGATTTATATAGTTTTCTCATGGATGCCGTGGTCAGAACTGGACCAAATTGAAATGGAACCACACGGGAAGCACCAGCTTTCAAATAAAAGAAGAATCATCCAAATCGGTTCGCTCAGTCAAAAGCTCTGAGGTAACAAACACATTAAAAAAACATACCTGTCGAATTGATAACCTCCTCCTATTTTGAAGTCGGTTAAGAATGTTGTTTGACGGGAATTATACCATACATACATTGCTTGAATACGTATCTAGTGAAGTCGTCATGGCGTCTTAATAAGAAAAGAAAGAAAGAAAATAATTTATTCAAAGCTAAGAATAAATAAAACACGTAATGAAGAAAAAAACCACACATATGACACATACAGAAAACAAAGGCAAATGATAACAGCTAAATTAAGTTAACTTGGAAAACGTCACCAGCTCAGCCCGATGCTGTGACCCAAAGACCACAGCGCTGATGTTCAGCTGGACCGTGACTTATTTATTCGTCGTTCAAGTGTTATTATTTCTAACTGTAACTACCGTAAGATAACTGAATAATTATCGTAAGACAACGCAGGTCCTTGCCATCAAATAAGGCAGAGCTCTCGGTTCTAATAGCTGAAAACTTGTCGAAAATCTCAGCTGAAAATTTATCTAACCTCAAACCAAATATCTAATTTACTTAATTATTAAATTGAACCCTACTGTGCATTTGAGATTTATGTAAATCAAAGACATTTAATATTAATAGACCGGACAAAGCAAACAAACATTTTTTGATCCTAAACTTATTACCAATTGGTAATAAGTTACTCCATCTAGTGTCACATCACGTCACGCGGCCGTACAAGACATTTGACATACCATTGACTTTTGAGATCAAAATGTTTATATGAAACGTTTCCCAATGACCGCTCTATAACCTATTACTATATTTAAATCTCTCTGATGTAAATGGATCCCATGTTATAATCGTATCACTTACCATGAGAAAAGAAGCAATTCATTACGGCAAGCGTTTATGACAAAAACCACAACTCAACAACGTATTTCCAAGGATCTCGACAACTCACCGCCGTAATGTTTGTGCAAAAATTGGGTCCCAAAAAGGAATCTACTTTCTAAACCGTTTCTGTAGGAAAAAAAATGGGATTTATAGCAAAATCAAAATTGACTTTACTTCCACAAATCACCATCGCCTTCAAATCATTTCAAACTGGCGTTGTTTGAAAAGTATTATTTTTCTTATTTAATGGTTTTAAAAAAGACTTCTCGAAATGAGGCTTTATTCAATCAATTATATCCTCTTTGTTCAATAGAATAGCACCAGTGAATAACACCGTTTGATGACAGGAGTAGATCGAAATAAACATACACTTTGCCAAAGATATATAATGGAGAAAAAACTATATTTACTCATAATAAAAACTGACTGGAGATTCTTGGAGATTCTTGGCGCGAACTTGAATAATGGTGGTTGATTGCAATTTTTCGTAATTCGTTAATAATACTGTTATGTGTGTTTTTTGTGTTATAATGGTGTGATATAGTGCAAAAAGTGTCATGGACGGTGTTGTAGTATCAATTACGCAAAATTGCGAGGGTTTCGACGCGATCGAATGGGTACCATGTCTAGTACATTGGGCATATGGATTCTTTCGAATTATGTTGAAACCAAGCCAGCCTTTGAAATTCTCGTGAAGAATCGTCAAAATAAGCGATAAAATGTACACATTATACATTTTATTGAGAAAACTAGGTTAGGTTTCATTGAGAAAGATATATTCAGAGTAGGCTGTGAACGTTTGATGACAGGAATACAATTGCAGGAATAGATCAAAATAAACAGACACTTTGCCTGAGATATATAATCTGCGGAGAAAAAATATTTACTCAAAATAAAAACTCTACGCTGACGCAGCCGCTTTTTAGGGTTACATGATGGTTACATGCCTCAAAAGAAATAGAAAGGAGCCCTTATAAGAGCACTTTGCTGTCAGACAATCAGGCGATTTAGCCTGCAATGTCCTAAACAAACTGGGGCAAGTCTCACAAAGTGAGTTTTCCACCGGGAATCGAATCCGGGGCCTTCCGCGTGTGTTGCAGCAACAAATTACAGGATATTTTTGTACTCTCTGAAAAAAGAAATGCCTAAGAAGAATCTCTTATCTCTACGAAGATCTAAATCAACAAAAATAAAATAAGGTTTTCGAATTGTGTTTCAATGTATACGGTAAAACGTTTATTATCTAAATATCTTTCTTTTTTATCTAAATAGCTTAGCGCATTCCACGCACTTCAAAGCAAAACTTCAGATAACAAGCTGTTAAGATCATGTCAAAGTTTCATGGCAAATTGTATATGAATGAACAGCGCAAGCCCTAAAGTGCGTGCAAAAGCTATCCTACTCCTATACAAAACTCTTAAGAAAAGTACAGCTTTCACTAATAGACAAATTATAAAACACACTTCATTTTAAGCGTAGAAGTCGACTGGTTTTATCTTTATTTTTTCTTCGTTACCTTTCTTAACTTTCTATCTCTGCAGCATCGCTAACAGCTACCTTTTATTTCTTATTCTGGTTCATCTTAATATCTGGTCAGCCGTAAGCTTCTCTATTATATCGTTTGTATCAAAACAGATTATGGATTTAATCTCTTGTAATTCTTTACTTAGTAGAACCTTTACGATACCAGTCTTTTTATTTATAATCTCGTTTTTGCTGTTACTTTTTTACAATGTACTAAACTGTGATTCCACTTTCAAAATTGTGTACAATCATTTCGTTTCTGTGCATCTACACTTCAGCTTCAGAGAAAGCGTAGGTTCCTTAGAATGTATTCACATGTTTCCTTCAGCCGTATTTATAAGAATTTCGTCTCTATGATTCATTGACGTTCTATCTGTTGATTTGCTTTATGATTCACGTAAATAAATGGATTTGATATGCGGTAACCACCATTCTGAAAACAAGCAGTCTGAATTTTATTATGACAGTTCAAGAAGAGAAATCGCTATGGAAAAAGCTATACTCGGAATTTCTAGTGATGAAATTCGGCGTTTGGAAATCCGTAGCCGAACTTAAGTCGCCGACATAGCTCAGTGAGCTAAAGTGGCAGTAACGAACCGATGGGAAGAGTTCTCTAGGGGCGACTACGCACCGGCTCGTCCTCCTACGAGATGTACCGATGACTTGGCAAAGCTCGTGGATGCAAGTGTGTCGGGTCTGGTCATCGTGGCATACTATGCAGGAGATCTATTTTCAGTAGCAGAAATTCCCGCACCACCTAGCGTCTTTATGGTAAGACCAAGCGCCTATGGATATCCACCAGCGCACAAATCAACATATAATTTTAGCACATACATATGTATAAAATGAATTTTTTGTTTGTATACAGTCTCGGTGGAATCACTGGTTATTGCGACACAGGTTTTACTACTGCAGTAATCAAAGATCCTCAACAATCATAGCAATAACAAAAATATAACTAGCGACATTTAATGTATTGAAACAGTGTTAATAAACTATTGTTATCTACACTAATATTATAAAGAGGAAAGTTTTGATTGTATTATATATGTCTTGAGTTTGATTTGTGATGCTTTGCTTGCACCCGTCTACTTATCATAGTACATACAAAAGTTCCAAAGAATTTATGCTTACACGTTTCGTTCTACTTGTAGATTGATAAGTATTATCATGCTCCTTGCCATCTTCTCTGTATTCAAGATTATCTTCACGAACTTCTTCCACATCATTAGCGTATGTTTGAAGTCTTCTACCTGCGATGGCTTTATTTTTTTCAATAGCTGGGGTCTTTGTTTGCTTCCGTTTCCTATTTAAACATTAGTTTAGTTAATAAACTTTAGGAACAGAAACACTCTATGTCATCCCGTGGGGGAAATACTACAAACAACTATATCAACAATCAAATTGACTCAAGTGTCGACTATGGCCAATCTCTTCATGGGAATCCAGTTCCAATAGTGATAGCGATATATGAATAGTAAAGGATGAATGAATAGTAAAAGTCTTACAAAGTTATGTTTGTTATTGTCCCCACCGGGAATTGAATTCGTGTGTTGCGCGTCTGAATCTAACGCTAAGACTACTAGGAGCAATAGATGAACTAATCGGAAAATACATATACGCAGCCGGTAATTATTTTTATTTATTATTATTATTTATTAATAAAACATAAATTTTTATAATATTTGCTTATAGTGTACTTAATCCCATTGGAAGGTTTATCTGTACACCATGTGTCTCGTCCATTTTACAATACTCACACATTCTATACCTTCATCTTACTGTATTAATATACTGCATTGTTCGCAGAGTGCGACTGTGTGTGAAGTGAGTGTAAAGTGTACGTTTGTGTGTGTACAAGATGGTCGTTTGTTTTATTGTTAGAATTTTTGTGTGAAATGTTTTTTAGAATAAATTTATAGGATTTTGTATTAATTTGCTCTCTTAGGTTTAGTGGAAGTTCATTTAATAGGCTAGGTATAATATATTCCAAGGTTCTTTTCCCATAATTATTGTTACATGTTGGTATATGCAGGCTTTTTTTTGTTTTACTTCTGGTTTATTGGCAATGATTTATCCTAGTTAGTTAGTTTCCTACACAAAAACCTCTTTAAAATTAGAAGGAGAAAATATCCGGGCTTTTGTCAAAAGATTTGTACATTCCAGTTCAAAAATATGTATCCACTTTTGAACCATGTCACATTTACCTTTAACTGACATTTCCTTCAACACACTAGAGTAACAAGCAAGAGTTAATGTGACATGGTACACGTTTCTAAATAATAATACTACGACGAAACTTACGGAATCGGAGATATACTGAGTATTACATCATAGCGTGACGTAATAGAATCATCATTTTCAAAATAGTTTTCAAAATCCGTCAATTTTGGCGTTGTAGTGTCAACAACGGCATCCAATTCATTTCTAAGCTTGCCATTCTGTTTTTTGTACTTGCTGTGTACCTTCTTCAATGCGCCTTTTCGTTTCGGGAACGATGTTGTAGTCCTGGCCCTTTGAGCAACAGTCGCTTCAGTATCTGATGCAAAAAGGTTTCCAGTTTCGAATTGTGGTTCATCAAACGGTTCCATTTTATCGTCCAATACCTGATCCAGAATCTTATCGAACCTTTGCGAATACTGCAGCTTCTCTTTATCCTCATCGCTCATTTGCGTTAGTGTCAGTATTGGTGTCTCTTGGAATTGGTCCACTGGCATTGGAGTATCTTTTTTCGGTGACAGTTGTAAATACAGTTTCTTCTTCTCAAATACCAGAGACGTTGGTTCGGTATCGTTGTCAGACCTTTCTTCTCTGTTTGGGTAAAACCAATCATTGTTTGGTTCAGAATCTACGTTGCTGATTGCTTCAGGGGTTTGTTGTAAGGACCTCTTCATTCTTCTATGTCTGTTTTGATGACTGTCAGCACCTGAGTTAATCGAACTGACTGGATCCACTAAGCCCATTTTGAGTCTTCTTATTTGTGCGTCTGTCTTCATTAGCTTCTTGTAAAAGTCTGTAAATTTATTTAGTAGTTAAATTTTGTTAGTCATCTAAAATCTAAAGCTAATGAAATCGTGATAGATTTCGATATTTTTTTCTTCATGAAAAAGTACCTAAAAGAAGAATATTAAATATCGACACAATTTTGTATAAGCATCCGTAAACAAAACTCATGTTCTGTTAGCCCAAGCAATCTGACACAGAAGATTTTTTTCGGACTGATATATCGGTTGAACTGATAAAGCAGATCGGAATAGACCCACGACATCATAGTGTGGCGCAGGCAGTATGTACGATGGTACTTACTCCTGAGCCTCTCGTTGCTCTCATCGCCGTTTATCGCATTTATGTCGAACTGGACTCCAGCCAGCTCCCCGTTCACACCCGCTCCAGAGTCTACCGGATTATTCTGAAAGAAAGAAGCGTGTTTAAACCTTTTGTAGACTTCTATAGCAAATCCAGTGGTTTTTCTCATCTTGAGATGTCATTATTTCAGTCATCATCACCAGCCTACATATGTCCTCACTGCAGGGGCTCAGGCCTACTCTCTTTAAGAGTGTATGGGAAATAGTCCAAGCGGGACCCGTGCGGATTGGTAAACTTCACACACACCTTTGAATTTCTTCTCTGGAGTGTGCAGGTTTTCTCACGATGTTTTCCTTCGCCGAAAAGTCCACTTATAATTTAAATTACTAACATAGACCTAATATTACTAACAGTATGGATGTATATCTGATTTAAAATATATAATAATAAAAAATTGGTGAGAATGTGGTGAAAGCCTATCAAATTATGAGTAAGTTCTGTTTTTGGAAGTAGCATACATAAGCTATTGTCAGGGAGCTTCTCGAACAGTCTAGAGATAATGAAAAGAGAGGTGGATCTCCTATCTTCTTCTTGTGAGTAGCATGGAAACTTCTCGAACGAGTGTGAAAGAGAGTAGCGATAGACTGGTCAGTAGTGCCAAAGCGCTCTGTACGTAGAATCCAGGGACGGTGCAGAAGACTTGGACCCAGTGAGACAGGGACGCATCCTGTTGAGGTTCCCGTGATTTTGAAGATTAGTTTGTAGACCTGTGCTACCAATAAACTCCAGAAATTTGGACACGTGTTTTTCTTCAATCCCTCGAACTTGGAAGCTCGCAACACTATCTATGAGCATGGCTCAGATTATTACTTACAGTTTCGCGTAAGCTGGCTCTGCCGTAACCTGAAAATTATCGGAGCATTTATTTTCTGTACGATAGTTTAAACGTACTTAGTACGCCAAGTAGCTCATAGCTTCCATTTAAGAATATTTGAATTAAATTTAAAATTCACACACACTGGGTTTTGGTAACAAATGAACCTTCAACTCACATGATGGTAAGTGGGCATAAGATTATTTGCAATAAATGTCTATTTCAGATGTTCAAATAAATTATTCTAAATCACACATTCAGCCAATGTTCTGACATGCAAACAGTAATTAACAGTAATAATATCGAGCATTTAAATTATACAATTCTATGATGTCAAGACACGTACCTAATTGATATCTATAACTATGGCAATTAATATTAGTCAAATGTTTATACATAATAAAATTATATTCGTAAACCAAATTAAAATTCATATCCTATCTATTTTGTCCTAACTCGAAAAATTCCTTAACAGAATAAAAGTTGTTAAGAAGAAGCCACTCATGTAACGCCGTTTTAAATTTGTTAATAGGCTGCTCTTTTATCATTTGAGGTATTTTATTGTATATCGATCGATTAGCATATCCATTACCAACAAGTAGTATGATAGTTTGTCCTTCCTTGACGTCGTAATACAGAGTCAGAATGACGACATATTTTTCTGCGTACAGTTGAAGCTTCTTGAAGGGTAGGAGACGGTAGAATATTTCTGCAGTCCGCGAAGATAAAGCCAGGAGAGCCTGTCTGGTTGTGGAAATGCACTTAGCAAACGCCATAAAAATAGACATACTATTCTGGAAAACTATCCTGTAGGATTACTTCTAAAATACACCCAGACGATGTCGCGGGTAAACGCCAGTTATTTACTACCGCTACGTTCTCCGATCACCACAGCACCGTGATCAAAAATAATCACCGACGATCACTTCCACTTACCCAAATCAGGCATGCCATACAAGCCGCCCAGAATTCCAGATTTATCGGTGTCTTCATCCCACGGAGTCCTGATGTATAAAAAAACAATATTTAATCTTCAATGGGATTGAAAATAAGATAAATATTTAAATAGACTACTAGATTTTTTTATAATTGTTGTTCCTTAAACTAAAGTCTAAAGAACGATGTTTTTTCCACAAAGGAAAAGAAGTTTTGTATATGTATAATAGGGTTTCACTTGGCCTTCATCTCACCTGTTGGTAAGTACAGATAAGGCCGTTGAATGGTAAAGGTCAAGCTAATGAGGCGCTGGCTCTGCTATCTTTGTTACCAGAGCGCAAAATTGCCGTTTTGCGGCAGACTTAGGAAATATGATCCGATCACTGTCTCTTTAAAGCACTACCTGTCCGTACTCAAAAATACACTGCATTACACCGTCTCTGTCAAAACCAAATACACACCATCCCTAATAAAAATGCAGCTATGGGTATATTTCGGGCCGAGGTTAAGCTCAAGCGGATGACCATAGGCCAGTTGGTAGTAGGACCTTAACCTTCTGAGCGCCTTCCGCACTCGACAAATATTTCGGGTGAAGCTGTAATGGTCACAGGACCAACAGCATCAAGTCCAAGCCAGAAAAAAGTTAGGTTACATGATGATCGCTAGCCAGTGTGTCTACCATGAATTTACGCAATCGATAACGCATATCGAATACTATCGGAAATGCTGCTCAGTCGAGATGCGGGTGACAAGGACAGAGCGATAGTTAACGATACACGTTATCGCCTGCGTAAACTCATAGTAGATGCACAGGTGGACCCAGAATTCGCTATCACCAACATGTTACCTTCCAAAGCCCCTCCCGTTGAGCGCTGCAATTCTTCTGTTGAAGACATCACTATCTTTGCTGAGCTGGTAGTAGCGATCTTTATCTTTGGGCGGTGTGCACTTCGTAGGACCTTTGATCGAGAAGACCCCTGATACTAAAGTCACTACAATGATGCAGACGAAGCAGCCAACGCAGAAGTATCCGCTGCTGAAGAGACGCTTGATCCTGGGAAGAAAGAAGGAAGAATAAATCAAATGTAGGAATGCTATATATTAAACGATTCGCCAAACCATGCTTTCTCAAGCTTTGGAACGCGCAATGTAAGATAAGAATCGGTAAAATCAGCTGAACAACCTTAGATGAATACTGAAGCTGTCCAATGACAGCTCTTAAAGGGTATTCGAGACGGTCCAACAGTTCCAGTCCATTGGTTGTCTCTCAACAACGTTAGTTTCACGATATTAATGACATAACACTGTTTTTATTTCAGTTTATCATTACTTTATATATTAACTTACATTATGTCTTCACTTATGCATAGTATAACTGTACTTACGCACAGTATATGCACCAGCAAGCGTCATCTTCATCTTCTTCACCTTCTTTCTTCGCTTCTTCTTCTGCTTTTTTCTGTGAAATAACGAATTTAATTAAATCACTTAAAACAGTTAACTCAAGATGGTTTAACGGTCATTGTGACATCACCAGGAGTGTAAGTCGCACCAGAACCTGAGCTATCGTCTAGTCAAACACGTCTGTTTTCAGTGTAAGTAAATCTGAAATCTTAGAAGAATTACGACAATAAAGATACTCATATCTGCCGCATCCATCGCAGTGAAGTGCCCAAAAGTGAAGCAGTGCATCTACCTTGAGTATACGCAGGCGATAACGTATATCGTTAACTATCGCTCTGTCCTTGTCACCCGCACCTCGACTGAGCAGCATTTCCGATAGTATTCGATATACGTCACCGCCTGCGTAAACTCATGGTAGACGCATGGTAGAAAAGTTTTATGTGTAAGTACCCACTAGATTAATTCTGTGGCGTAATCGTTAGCAGCAACAAAAATTTCGTATTCGTAATCTGGCTGGTTTCCACAACTCGAGTTCAGATGCGCCTATTTTGATTGAGGTGGTGGTGTGCCTTACTCATGACTTCTTCAGCCTGGAGGCCCTTCGGGCCAGTTCGTCAGCTGCATCATTCAACAAGCATTTACGATCGAACGTTACAATTTCTGATACTCATTTTGGTATCATATTTATTTAGAGAGAAATTAAAGGATAATTTCTAACTTTAGCTTTCCTTTGCTCTCGTATCTTCTCTCTTTCTTCTTCTTTTCGTTTTTTATCATCATCTTCGGAGCTGGTCGTCAATGCGGCCGCTAGATCTGCTACACCGGCCTGTGGAAATAACAAGATTATTATTTTCCTTACATCATTATATATCAATGGTAGCTCAGTTGGGTAGAGCGTCAGTCTTTGAACAATCGAGGTCTGGGTTCGATCTTGGCTCGTACCAATGAGTTACAATTTGTTATTTAGAATTTATGTACGAATGATTTAAAATCATTACCATTGGCTTTTCGATGAGGGAAAACATCGTGAGGAAACCTGCACACTCCTGAGAAGAAATTCAAAGGTGTGTGTGAAGTCTACCAATGCGCTCTGGTCCCGCGTGGTGTACTATGTCCCATACACTCTCTGTAGGAGAGTAGGACTGAGACCTGCAGTGGGGACATGTATAGGCCGTTAATGATGATGTCAATTTTCATTCATTACATCGCTTTATTTACTGAATCATTTTTATATGAACTGAATACACTTGGCCTTCGAAGCCACTTGGTGGGGTCCCATACTAGATGGACCGATGACCCGGTAAGGGTCGGGGAGAGTCACTGGTTGCAAGACCGTTCAGGTCATTGTGGCATAACACGGAGGAGACATATGCCCAGCAGTGGACGTTTCCTGACTGATCATGATGACACTTGGCCTTGAGTTCACCTGATGGTTGAGTTCACATGACTGAGCTACTTACACACACACACACGCTCCCTTTCTCTATCCCTATCTTAAATTACTTCCCTTAATCCCTACATAAATTAAATTACTTTTCCTTTATTATATTATATATATAACAATTATTGTTATAATATAAAATATTTATTAGCATGTTAGCATAAGTTAATATTTCCTTAAATATAAATTTATTTTTGTTATGGAAGAGTGGGACCCTCTGTTACAGGTATTTTTATACTTACAAGAGGGTCTCAACCTTGTTTCTGTAAACAACTTTGTTCAATGCAATAAAACAATTTTGAATTTTTTTGAATTTTTGAATTTGATGGTGACAGACAAATCTGTTGAGTGAAAGACGTGCTCCTCCAAAAGCCTCAATTTGATGAGATGCATGTGATATTATCTACATTACATTAATAGAATACATACGAAGCATAACTTCAGTCAGGCGTCGGTTGAGGTTACATAAACACACCCTCCCATACCTCAACAACAAACTCAGTTATGCGTCAGACCTGTAATACTGATCTTTGGCGGCTGATTTAGCTAACATGGCACCAACCACACCGTGTATCAAGATACCTCCACTGGAAATCGAACTTGAGACCCCCGGGTTGTAAGTACAAGCCTGTAGTCATTAGGCCACGGAGGTTACAACAATCATAATTATATTTACCGAAGGTCTCCCTCTAGACTGCCGGCCGAGTAAAGCTGCTTTTTCGGCCCTAGAAACAAAACACATTAAACGAAATAAAACAGACGTTTAGCATTACCAGTGACAGACCGTACAAAGCAAACAACATTTTGATCCTAAACCTGTTACCAATCGGTAATAAATCAGTCTAGTACCACATCACGTCACGCGCACGTACATTTGACTTTTGAGATCAAAGATTTCTATGAAAAGCTTACCAATATCCGATCTAAGCTATTAATATCTTTAAATCTCTCTGGATAAAACTCAAATACCACTTGTTATCCGTAGACGAACGAAGGTCACCGACATAGCTCGACGAGTCAGTGAGCTGAAGTGGCAATGGGCAGGCCACATCGCTCGAAGAACCGATAACCGGTGGGGAGTAAAGGTTCTCGAGTGGCGACCACGTACCGGGAAACGTCTACCAGGCCGTCCCCCCACTAGATGGAAAGACGACCTGGTTAGAGTCGCGGGGAGTCGCTGGATGCAGGTGGCTCGGGACCGGTCGATGTGGCGTACCATGAGGGAGGCCTATGTCCAGCAGTGGACGTTTCCCGGCTGATGATGATGACCACTTGTTATTCAATGTAGAATACAAAACTACTACCTTTTAGGTAATGCGTTCTACAGAGAAGAAAGAACGAAAGAAACTCTATAGCTGTCGCATCTTTTAGAAATATTGTTAGAAACCCACGGCTAAAATTTTTAAGCATCCACAGCTGAACAACATACACGGGGATCTCCCCGGTTCCCTCGTACGTTGTCGACAATCGAAAACTCTTACTCGACGTCTGCCCGCGCTATGACGGTGAATTTATTCGTCGACGGATTTCCTCATTCCAGATTTTAACACATAGAGAAATTGCGATAGCTCGTTCCATAGCTCGCTGAGTTACTACGAGCTCTTGTAACTTCTCGTCCAAAATACTTCAGCGTCTAAAGACAAGTCTCAATCAATGCGTGTTGCCAGTGATAACATACGGAACCGAAACGTGGTCTTTTACTATGGGACGAATAGACTAAAAGCTATAATATCAAAGCTATATCTTACGCCGTCGAAGCAGTGGATTTTGACATGTTCAGTGAAGTTCCATGCAATCGTGCTGCTGTCCTTTATAATAACAGAGTTCCTATAACAGAATATGTCTTTTAAAATAACATATATGTTATTCTAGTTCTGCTGCATGTATTTTGATGTACCCACTGTAATTCACGGGGTAAGTATAACAAGATTCAAAATGACAGATTTATTGAAGCCAAATTATCTCTTCAAATATATTACCCTCAAAACATATCGAGTGTGGTATCAAAATAAATATTATTATTATTATTATTTGCTTGATACACTAGCAGCTCTTCGAGCTGATGCGTGCATATCACTGCACTTGTTTTAATGTTTCTAAATGCTTATCTAGTCTGATTTTAAAACAATTCACTGAAGTAGCACTTATAACACTTTTAGGCAGAGTGTTCCAAGAATGCACTACACGGTTAGGCAAGAAGTGTTTCCTTGGGTTGCTCCTGCATAGAGGCTTGGTGAGCTTCATTGAGTGCCCTCTCAATCGACTGTTCTGGCTCATAGTGAACAGTTTATAAATGCTTTATAAATGAACAAGTTTTATAAATGCTTTAAAAATATATAAAATTTACTTTTAACTAACTTGTATGCATAAAATACTTTATCATTAGCCTGGCCCCTTAAGATGACGTAAAATATCTAACCGTAAGCCACATTTGCAAGACAGTGATAGCACTTCATCCGTTCTCAATGCGGAAGTAGGACAGGTGTATTGCAATGCTGCCCGGAGTAAAATAACGTAAGCGACGAAACACAAACAGTGAATTTATTGAAAAGCGGTTTCGTGTAGGAGACAATCATTCAGATCTTTACTAGATACTGAGTTTACCTACAAGTCAATATATATTGTAAACGTAAATCTGTTTACAGTGCGGTGATGCGACTAAAAAAGTGTTCTAGAAGATGTGATTTGAATCATTAAAGTTATCAAGAAAATTTACATCAATCATGTTTTCATTCCGGAGTTTACTCGATGAAACCCTCTAGTTTTCATGACCCCTAATTTCACACGTGTAGCTTCCGTAAGAGATGATAAAACACAAACCAAAAGTACCTCCTCTTAAATATTAGTAGTCTTAAGTACACTAGATTACAAAATTATCTATCCACTTTCAAACCATGTCACAAGCAAGAATGGTGGACAAGGTACAAAAGTATTTACATATTTTTTTACTCGAGTGTATGTACATAGATAGATTTATTTTTACATCAGCAACACATAAATGAAATATATATTATTACTAGATTTACAGCTGTTAAATTAATCGACGCTCTGTAAACATATGTTGCAGATGTAAAACCAGGCTGCGAACTCAGCTTGTGCTTGCTCCACGGGGAACAAGCGATGATTTTCAGTTTGTAAACCTAAACTAACCGCTAGAGGGGCTGTCGTAGGTGTGTGTGTGTACACTTCAATATCATGCAATGAGTTACCTACTGTCCTTATACCAGACGAATAAACAAAGACACAATTCAAAATTGTATACAGGGCATTCATACAGTTTGAACTTTCTTCATTCAACGTAAAATCAAATTGGAACGAATGGCATGTGTTCTATACACGAAAATAGGTATTCCAATGATTCGTACGCTGTCATACAAAGACTTACCAAAGTATTTCTATTGCAAAAATTGGATCCCAAAAGGGAACTCCCTTTCTAAACACTGTTTCTAGGAAAAATGGAAAATTTTAGCAAAATCAATATCGACTTTACTCTGGCATCGTTTGAAAAAAATTGCTTTTCATGTTATATGGTTTCCGAGGAGACGTTCGGAAAGCAGACTTTATTAAAAAGTCATTAGTCAAACCACAGAGTATTATAATTTATACTACGTCAAAGAAACGCTTTTTAGGGTTCCGTATATCTAAAGGAATTTTTTTAAACCAGGCTCCGTCAAAAGCTTTTCGTAGATTTTTATCCAAAGCCTGGCGTTAGTGACCGGCCGCCATCTTTTTTAAAAAAGTACTGCTCATATTATATATCGATAGAAGACTATTGTATGAACAAAAAATGTAGTTAAACAGTGGGTGGCATGGGAAAAATGATCAGTGATGGACGGCACTTTTAATTAAAATAATAAAATAAAACACTTTTTAAAAATAATGTTTTAATATTTACTAAAAATTATTTATTATGTAATTCTTTATCTAAATAACAATTTCCTTAAAAACTTTTCGGACACAAGGCGCCCACAACACGTGGCGGCGAAGTAGCCTTTACAAATTATAATAAAAAGATACACTAGTAATCGCGGGCGGAAAAATGTTACAAATGACAGGATTAACCAGGGAATAACAGTCCAACAGTTAATAGAAAACGAATCAGACCCAGAACCTAAAGTATTTGAAATAAACAGGCAAAACATGATAGATGTTAAAGAAATCAAAAGACATAATACCTCGTTTGATAAACCTTTATCCAGTAAAGGTTAACTTGAAATAAGTGATGAACTGAGAATTAAATAATAGCAAAGGAAATTCCTAGTATCCTGATTATGGGTTTTTTAACATGATTAAATTGTCAAAAGATAAAAACACTGGCATTACTCAGGTATGTCACACGTGGAACTGTGAAAGGGACAAATCTGTAATTCCATATCGTATTGGGTTGGTGGAAAGATAGAGTAAAATAATTGACACTGGAAAATAATACCAGTATCCTGCTAAAAGCAGTAGAAAACCAAACGAAGTGCAGTAATAGAAGCTACACTCAGTTTTGGACATAATTAGCAGCAAAAAATACAGATAACACTGACCTTACTGAAATAACTTTCCAAGTTTCGCTATGGCGGAAGCCTCTGCAGCTTGGCGTAATTTCTTTTAGATTATCCAAAATAAGGCAAAACCCTATACTTAGGTTCTTGGACATATAGTTTTCACTGTAACCTGTAACCACTACTTCGCCGCCAATCGCGTTGTGGCTGCGTATCTTATGCGTCCACACTAAATATCTAACAAAAGTTTTCACACTCACAAGATCCGAATAAAAAAACGAATTAAATTCTTTAAGTTGAACCTACCAGTACTGTCTGTTGAATTATCATTGAACTTTTCTAAGTTTCGGAGTGTATCTTTTCTTGTAGTTTTATCTTGTCTAGTCTTTGTTTGTCTTATGCCAGTTATTTCAGGATTAAAACTGCTTTCAGCAATTCTTGATTTCTTTGTTTTCTTATCTCTCTTTCCAACTTTGATTGCAGTCTGTGGAGAAACAGACTGGTTGTCTGTTATATGAAAATTCGTAGAAGTCAAATTAGCAATTTCTTTTGATACCTTCACATCATCAGATTTAGTGTTATTTTCGTCACTGTACATCTTGAGTGATCTTTTCACGACACCAAGCGAATAAAAATCGTCAAATCTGTTTCCTTTGTTTCTAATCCGTCTAATTTTTCTGTCTTTGTCACTCAGTGTAGCGAGCACCTTCGATCCTGTCTCTTCAGCACCGTTATCAGGTTCGGAGACTTTCTTCCTATTCATTTTAGAAGTTGTTTCTTGAACAGCACTATCATCATAATGATCCTCCTCTTTTTTATCACTGGGACTATCTTTTGACATTAACTCAGTTTTAGCAGCGTCTTTAGTAAATTTAATATGGTTGGTAATTTCATGCAGGAATTCTGACACTGCACTTTGTTTGGGACTTGTTTCTTCTAGTTTCACGAGAGACATTTCCTCTTCAGACTTAGATGAAGGCTCTGAAGGACATGAAAATAGATTTAAATTAGAATAGACTGATAGACGTCAATCAATCAAATTTTGCAATAATTATATGAATATTAAACAAAAATATACACAATATTATGTAAAGAACTTCCCTATCTGTTTGACCTATAATGCCCAGCCCAAACCGACTATACCAGAACATCAATTATATCAAGGACCACTAAATATTTAAGGCTATATCAATTTTAAGATAAATATTTTTCCAGGGTCCATATCGATCAATCGCGTATCAGGAATTTAAAACGATTTTTGTAAATGACATTAATTTTGCCAGTGGCAAGATACACCTTATTTGATCTTAAGAGTTACAATTACATTTCGATAAACATACCCATATCCATTTCGTTTCTGGACCATCTCTTCTCCGTGGGTGACATTCTTATTCTTTCATCTGCCTTGTCATTTACTGCTTGATGATTGTCATTGCCGCTTTGTCCTTTTTTGCTTTCCAAAACTCCATAGTCACTATACGCTTGAGCTTTGGCCAGTGTATCACCATTTCCAGAGTACTCTTCCATATAAACTAGATTATCATAATCATTATTTGCATCATTATCTTCCTCGAGACCGTTATCATTAAAATTCATTTCGTCCTGATATTGAGCGTTATTTTTTACTTTACTGCTAGATATGTCAGTATTTCTCTTTGAATCGTTTATGTAATTTTTTTCTCTATTTCTTTCAACATTCCCAGATTCTTTTTGTCCATTATCAAACCTGTATGGATTATTTAACTTGCTGACAAGGGTGCCACTGTCTGCCAGCTGAACAATTTCATTTATATTTTCTTCACAATTATCTGCGTCTTTTTTATTTTTTTCATCTGTCAACTGTGCACGGGTAATGTCAAACATTTTGCTCCGTAATTTATTATTGTTTGCTTTATAGTGTCCAACGTTTGGAGAGGTATCGTCTCTAGTATTTAAGTTTTTAAGATTATTTACATTATTCATGAGGCTGCCGTTGTCTGCTAATTCAACATTTTCAAATTCCTTACCTTCAAAATAATCCTCATTTTTATTATTATATTGATCTAAAAGTTTAGAGTCATCAAAATCAACCCCTTTTTTCTGCAAATTGTTTTTATCAGCACTGGTTCTGTATTGTTCAACGTTTACATATTCATTTTGTCTGTTATTTGAGTTTTTGTGATTACGAGTATCAACATTATTTGGGAGCTTACCACTATCTGATACTTCAGCAACTCCTGCTTTTTTATCTTCTAATTTTGAATTAGTGGTCTCAGTCATTTGGCCCTGCAGATTGGCTACAGAATTATTTCTTCTATATTTAGATGCTTTATATCTATTTTTATAGTTTTTATAACTGCTTATATGGGTAGCAAGGCCTCCACTGTCTGCCAATTCAACATCTTTCACTTTCTGTTCTTTGATGCTATTTTTGTCTTCACTATTATGTTGATCAAAATTATTCGCATCTGTGTCCATCTTATCAAACACATTGTTATATAATTTGTTTATATTAATTCTGCTAGGATTATTTACAAGACTTCGACTTTCAATGAGTGCAGCATCTCCTGCTTTCTGTTCTTCAAAACTATCTGTGTGTTCTCTATTATATTGCTCAAAATAATTAGCACCTGTGGAGCTCATATAAACTTCATTATTTTCTCTGTTTTGTCCGTTTTGAGGATACTTTTGTATTTTATCAGAGTTTTTGAGATTATTTAAATTATTTGCGTAGTAGCCCTCAGTTTCTGCGAGCTCAACAACTCCAGCATTCCATCCTTCAAAATTATCTAAATCTTTATTATAATACTGACCTGAATATTTGTCATCTGTATTATCAATTATTTCATTGTGAAAATGGTCCATATCATTATTTGCTCCGTAATATTCCTTGTTTTCATTTATTTTCTGTACATTATCAAATTTTCTAGGAATATTTATGTTAGTTACGAGATCACCGGATTCCGTGAGCTTAACAACTCTGCCTTTCTGTTCTTCAAATTCAAATAAATTTTCATTATCTATCAGGTTCCGGCCTGAATATTTAAGATTACTACGGTCAACTATTTTATTTTGTAAAGATTTGATATCATTGTTTGTTATATACTGCCCAACATTTTGAAGTTCTTTTTGACCACCATTTAATTTCTTAGGATTGTTTATTTCATTTACAATGCCACCAGTTTCTGCCAGTTTAACAATATTATGTTTTCCAAAGTTATCTCGATCTTCTTTGTTGTATGGATCTAAATATTGATCATTTTTAGTTTCAATTATTTTGTTGTGTAAATTATTCACGTAATTATTTTCTGCGTACTGTCTAATACTTTTGGAATCTGTTTGTCTATTGTCAAAGTTTTTAGAATCTCGTAAATTATTAACGAGGCCTCCAACTTCTGCGAGATGAGCAACTTCAGCTTTCTGTTCTTCGAAATTAAACAAATCTTCTTTGTTAGGTTGACCTGAGTGCTTATACTTAGCGGTGTTAGACATTTTACTGTGCAAATTGTTCTTATTTTCTCCTCTGTATTGTCCTATTTTCTCAGGATTATGGATATTATCAATTTTTTTAGGATTGTACATATTATTTACGATACCTCCCCTTTCTGCGAAATCAACAACTCCGGCTTCCTGTTCCTCAAAGTCATTAGAATCTTTGTTATATTGATCTGAATATTTAACATTAGGAGTATCGATAACTTTGTTGTGTAAATTAGTTAAATCGTTGTTTGCTTTATTTTGTACAATGTCATGCAATTCATTTTGCCTAATATTTTCAGGATTATTCATATGATTTACGAGACCATCTGTTTCTTCAAGCTTAATAACATCAGAATTCCTCAGTTTATTTCTATTATTGACGGGGCCACCATCATCTGTCAGCTGACCAACTTCAGCTTTCTGGTCTTCGGATTCATCTACCTCTTCTTTATTTAATCGATGTGATGTCTGAATGTTTTCAAATACGTTTCTTCTGCGGCCAGCTTTTTTGCCACGTAAAATTTTTCCCCCTGATGTGTCCACGTATTTATTTCTTTTAGGCATCGGCTCATTTTTGACATTCTTCTTAGGAATAGTTTTCTCTTCATCACGGCTAAGAGTCATCGTAGCTTTTTTGACTAATTGTTTGGACGAATGTTTCTCATTGTCAGAATATGATGGCGTAAGACCCTTACTGAAAAATTGTCTGAACGCGAATTTCTCTTTATCAGGATGTAATGGTGTTATATCCATCTTGACCAGTTGTTTTTCTGTGGCTTTCTCTTCGTCGGGAGATTGTTGTGCTATCCCCTTTTTGACTACTTGCTTCATTGTAATTTGACATGTCGGCGTCAAACTCTTTTTAACAAGTTGTTTTAAGGCGAATTTCTCTCTGTCAGGATATAATGGCGTGACACTCTCTTTGGGAACTGTTTTGGATACTGGTTCATCTTCGTCAGGATAAAGAGGTTGTTGGTCCTTTTTGACAACAGCTTTCGCTACTGTTCTACCATCATTACGGTATAGTGGCCTTGGATCTTTTATTGACAGTATCTCCGCAGAAGCCGTCACTTCATCAGAATACAATGGCATTGTTTCCTTCCAGTCGTAATTTAAAGGGTCATATTTTTCATCGTCTAAATATGATACTGGTTGTCCATGTATATTTTCTTGACGCGTTCCATATTTAAATTTATTTTGAGCATTAAAGGCATCGTTCTGTAAAATAGAAACAAGAAAGCTTATAGCCATGTAAGTAAAGAAATCAATTCCAATGTCTCATTAAACCGAAGATTATTGATGATGCTCATTTCCTAGTTTGGATAAAAAGCTCAAAAATGTCGATCTTACTCGTTTCATCTTGCCATCAAATTGATAAGATTCATCTTGCCCGCAAAGGTCGTTAGAAAGCAATTCTTTATCATCTTCATACATTTCTTCTTCGCCCTTTTCCTCAGACTGGAGAAGTTTGCGACCTTGAAACATTTTACCCTTCTCAGTCGTGACACTCTCTTCCAAAATGTCGCTGTAAAAAATACAATATAATCTCAAATTCGGATATGAATCGGAACGATCGTATACATTTCCAACGTAAAAAAGTAACAATACTCACCCAAATTGAGAAATGCTTATAAACACGTCATAGCGTGAAGTAACATCATCATTTATGGTAGTTGGAAGTCCAAAGTTTTCAGTCATCGTTAGTTTTGAATCATTATTTAATATGTCAGCTTCATCTAAGACTTTAATTGGCTTCTGCATTCCGGAAACTTCACTTGGACGTGATTTAGTCATCTCATTGTCAATTGCATAAAGATTTTCAATTGGCAAATCTAGATTTTTTAACATTTCAGTTTTCTCCTCCAATACCTGATCTAATAATTTATCAAACTTTTGTGAATGTTTGTAGTCTTTCTTGTCATCATCTATTTGCGTCAAAGTTAAAAGAGGTGAAAGGAATGCGTTAGTATTCTTTATCGCTTCTTTCTTTGGCACTATTTGTACAAATAGTTTTTTATTCTCGAAAACAATAGAAGTTGGCTCAGTGTCGTTGTCAGATCTTTCTTTTCTGATATTTTCACTTTCTTCGTTGTTTGATGCTGTGTCACCACTATAGATTATAGGTTTATCTTGCAGAGATCTCTTCATTCTGGCGTGTCTCATTTTTTGTTGGCTTTCTGTAGGAGAGTTGGCTGGATTCGCAGAGTTTACGGGATCAATCAAACTCATTTTGAGTTTTCGAATTTGTGCATCTGTCTTCATAAGCTTCTTGTAGAAATCTAAAAATATAATCAACAATATTACAATAAGATCTGACCGCTGACGGGTCCTAATGGACTAACTTCCAAGCATCACAGCTCTTAAGTCTATACCATGCACAAATCAGATCGTCCACAGAGTACTCTGCAATCTTTAGGCTGTCTCTGAAAGTTATAAGTTAGCAGCTTTGAGCTATGAGGCTGATAAGCAACAACGTATTACTCAAGCCTTATATCCAAATCCTGGAGCATAGACGTCAAGTGGCATACATATCGTTATTTTACTGGATACATTTTTGGGCCTTCGCCATTCAAGTCGCGGTCAAACAGGCGAACGTCAGCCCTCCACCCGTACACTGTAGACGGGTGATTTTCACGAAATTCCGAAATTCGGCTATCTTAAAATGACAAAAAATATTAAAATTATTTGATATTTATATTAAGTGAATTTGATAGTACTAATGTTACTAGAATTTATGTATGTAGTAGTCCCTAAAAATATCGCGTTGTATGAAAGTTATGAGCACATTTAAAAAAATTAAAGTGAATGACAATTAAGGTGAGGGAATGATTATTACAAAGTACAAGTCATGAAGCTTTTTAAATAAAATTAGTTTTCTTTCAATGAAATCTTTTTATTGAATGAATTTTTTTTCTTAAACAATAAGCAAGATTAATGAGTAATTCCAGCAAATCACAAAATTATTGCAGCACTTTGGCATAACTCTAATTTAAACTTATTTCTATTTATTATGGCCCTTTATTAAGGCTTTTAATTAAATAAAAATGACAACAAAATCCTTGATAACTTAAAGATTCATCTAACAGCATTTTTAACAACTTCTTATTTTAAACTTTAGATAAAATAAATGTTTAGTATCACAATCAACAAAACAAAATCTATAACTTAACTGGATTTCTTCTAAACAAAAAATAATTTTTATTGAGTAGGTACTATTAAAGAGTGAAATTACCTACTTTTGAAATTTGTAATCTTAAAAGATTCAGTCTCAAAGTTACAATTAAAGTCTTAATCAGATATTTTAAACTAGTCTAATTCTTTTATAAACTAGCAATCCTTACTGATTAATTTTGGAGGCTCAATTTTCCTCAGAATGTCATGCCAGGCATATAACTGTTCATCTCTGATTTTAGGCCATTTCCAAGATTTAATTCCTTTTTTCATACACTTTACTAAAGCACCTTCCTCTGAAACTGATACTATTTCCCCTGGGTAAACATTTTTATCCCATTTGATAAGTACATAATCACTAATATTATAAGTGATATTACTGTCCGTACAAATAACATCATTTGACGAATATCCATCATCATAAGATTTGTTACGTGTTTTTAATTCAAAGGACTTTGGTTTTTCAATGCAACGTTTTGAAGATTTGTAATATCCCATGTGAAAATGTTTACACTTTTCTGCACATTCATAACATGAAAGACTTCTAAATTCCAAGACATCATTACTGAAGACAAATTGACGTATTTTCTGGGTTCCACGAAATGCAGCAATGATGGTTGACTGTTTGACTAAGTCTTCTACCTTCGCGATATTAGCAGTGGTAACTTCAAAAAGCTTTATTGAAGAACATCTCGCCAACAAAGTTTCTTTCAAATTTACGATGTCCTTGCCTTCAGCAACCGCTTTATCCGCTGTTCTTTTTAATGTGCCACCTACACCATCAGGAGCACCTTTACGATGATCTACGCCTTCTGAGTTGTTGCCTTCTCCGATTAACTGCCAGATTTCTTAATTCATCATTATTTTGTCCAGGTCCTGGGCTAGGAGGTGGTGTCTCATCTAACAGTCTTGCTAAATTCTTTCGCACTTTAACTTTTTTTTTTTTTATATATTTGGCTATTTTTCTTCCAGTTTTTCCTTTTTTGTCTTCTTTCTCGGGAACTCATTGCGGATATAGGTTTTACTTGACCTTTTTCTTTTTTTAGGTATTTAACTCTTTCTTTTTCGCGAAGTATTTCAAGTGTTACAGGATCAGCTTTCATTTTTTCCCTGCGCTTTCGGTCATATTCTCGCTTTTTTAATTTAGCTTCTTCTTTGCTTATCTTCTTTTTTCTTGACATTTTTTAACCTACAACAATATTGCAGCAATAAATTCAAGTGTTAATAAAAGCAAACAAAAAAAAGCCAGTTAGCCCACCAAAAAATAATTCCCTCATATATCATCATTCCCTCACCATAAATTTTTAGGGGGGAATGATGGTGAGGGAATGGCGAAACAAAGAATAACCGTAAAGAACTCGTAACATAGCCTTACTTTTAAAGCGATTTTTCTGCTTAAGGAAATAACTCCCAAAAGCCATCTTATCTGTGCAACTTATAATCAGTTATAGTACTTACCTTTTGTTTTTTTAGAATGTGATGAAATGACGATCAAAAAGTTTATTTTAACAATAAAATTAATGAAATCTTTTTGGAGAGGACACCCGAACACAATCACAGAAAATTCGTCATTTTGATAAATTGACATTAGTGCCAACTGTCAAAAGCTAATGGTAGCGTTCGTATTTTATTTAAAATGCGTTCATAATTCAACTGCCAGTAATAGTGTGAGGGAATGATTTATTTTTGTGAGACACATATAAATATTCAAATTTTTAACGCGTTTTTCACTTTGTAACGCTAGTTTCGGTTTTTCCCATAAATTTATAATATTTTTAAACAATGCAACCTACTCGAATATGATTAGAATGATTTTTGTGTTTGTGTTGTAAATAAAAATAAAGAAAATAGGTACTTGGGACACAGTGAGGGAATGATATTAGGAACATTATGGTTCTGAATTTTTATTTATTTATTTATACGGCTCTTAAATCTTATATGAAACTTTTAGGTATAGTTATGGTGATTGTATAGAAACATTAGTAACATCCATTTCTTTGTTAGATTTTTCTATAAACTCCAAGGACAAGAATTTCGGGATTTTGTGAAAATTACCCAGACACTCCTGCAGCTCGCAACAAGCGTGTCGCTTCCACACTCCTCATGCGTACAGATACAATATGTAATGCACTACCGGTGTCCGTGTTCCCAGAAAACTACAACTTGTGAATCTTCAAACGAAGAGTAAATAGTCACCTTATAGATGTCGACCTCATCGTCACTCAACATCGGGTAAGATTGTGGTCAAGCGTTGATCTGCCGTTGAGGTCCCAGGTGCGCTTTCCAGTGGTAGGGTATTTTGACCTTGCTACCTAAGTCTGCCGCCAAACAGCAGCGATAATAGTACTGTTTTGTTCGTAAGAAAGGTAGCAGAGCCAGTGCCTCATTAGCTAGGTGATGTTGCACAATAAAAAACTGAGCTGCCGCTGGCCGTTGCACTTTTGCAGTAAAACGACAAAGCTCCCACTTACTCCGTAGCCTTTCACTGCTGTCATCGCCACTGACGGAGCTCATGTCGAACTGTATTCCCGCTAGCTCTCCGTTCACGCCGATGCCAGATTCAACAGGAACGTTCTGGATAAAAGGATGCTATAGATCCAAAATTCACAACCTCCGTGGCGCAGTTGGCTGAGCGTTAGACTCAGACACGCCACACACGCACAGGTCCCGAGTTTGGTTCCCGGTGGGGATAGTGGGGAAGGCAAAGTTCCAAAGCCTCGAACATAGGCGTCAGGTTGCCTGCCTTTCGGTATTTTATAGGATACATTTTGTAGAGTGTGCGCAAGAGCTATTTTTGTAGATTCCACCTTCGCCGTTCAAGTACCGGTCAAACAGAAGAACGTCAGCCCTCCGCCCGTACACTGTAGACACTCCTGCAGCTCGCAACAAGCGTGTCGCTTCCACACTCATCATGCGTACAGATACAATATGTAATGCACTACCGGTGTCCGTGTTCACAGAAAGCTACAACTTGTGAATCTTCAAACGAAGAGTAAATAGGCACCTTCTAGACCAACACGTAACATCGTCGACCTCATCGTCACTTACCAGGTGAGATTGAGGTCAAGTGTTGGTCTATCTTCAATAAAAAAAAGGATATTCTCAAAAATCACTTTGTGAGAGTTGCCTCAGTTTTGTTAGGACATTGCAGTCTGAATCACCTGATTGTCTGAACAGTGAGATGATCAACAACTCTGACACTAGGGTGTGTGAGGCTGAAAAAGTATAAAGAATTTACGAAACATATCAATAACTTACTTGTTCCCGCATACCAGAACTGCCGTAACCTGGAAACAGTTTAAGATCAGACGCCTTTGACGAATTGTAATATATTTTTTAATAACGGATATAATGTAAATAATTAATAAACAGCAGAGCGCCCGTGGTAACAATTATAACCACACTATTATTCAGTAGATTACGCCAACGTCATCGCCTTGTCTCTCTTTATCTAATGCTTTAGACCTTTAGGAATGTTTTTGTCCTGCTCGGAATGTATAACGCTTCAATTTTTAGGACATGGATGGGCGCTCTATGGTATACGGTCATGGAATTGGACACCAGTGTGTTTAATACAATTTCGTAGTTAATAAAATGAAATGAAGACATATACAAGGCATAGTCGCTTTCGGTCGACAGAAATCGTTTACATAAGTGAAATTGTGACATCAAGAAACTACTTGTGTGACCCCTGTACTATGATAGCTGACTAATATTGGGCTGTGACGGAGCTATCCCATTACACGATTTATGTGCCATCTCACTGCCCAGTTCACATTACATTTACTATCAGAAACCAACCAGCATTGAATAGCGTTTAGCGTGAACAAATCGAACTGCTCGGACGATAACCAACTGATTTTTTAATATTCTTACCCATGTCAGTCAAGCTGTACAAACTCTCCATGATTCCTGGTTTTTCTCGGTCTGTTTCCCAAGGGTTCCTGAGGAGAAATATCTTCAAATTACTGTATTGTATGTATCGCTCAGATTAGACATGTGTAAGTGATGCATTACGCGTGATGTGACCATCTCAATCATCACGCATTACCTCCGCATTACTCATGGCATTCCGCGCGCATGTATACGTTCTGCACCGCTCACTCGCACCTAGTGCAGCGCGAGCGAAAGAGCGCGCTGCGCGTGCTCCGATTCTCCGACAAAAGCAAAAAGACGGATAGGACGCGCATATGTTACTGAAATACAAGCGTATGACTAGGTAGATAAGGTTTATATTCTACGTATTTCAATTCCGGACATGTGATGTTAAGAGATCATGGCATTACAATAGCACAAAGAGATGTCACATGGCAACGCACGTAGCGTATTTCAGATGATCTTTCGAGTGATGTGTAATGGTACATGAAATATGACGAGGTACAAAATGCAATGCCATATCGCTTTAAAAAGCGCTGTTTGCGCTTGTCTACTCAGAATTATGAAGAAGTATCAATCGTCAGGAAACTCCCTTGATAGAAAGCACTTCTCGCAGCAAAGCACATTAGGTGCTAACAGTACCTTCCGTTCATGGCAGCAATGCGCCTCACTCGCTCGGTTTCCTTGGGGCAGGTATAGGGTCCCGGCTTCTTCTCTGGCACGTGCATGTGGTCCCTGGTCAGAGCCAGGATCGCCGCTATGCTCGTGGTGACGAGGATGAGACACATGCAGCCAGCGCAGAAGTACCCACTCTTCAACAGGCGGGAGAACCTGAATCAGTTCAGGTTTTAGGCTCCGTACTCAAAACCCTTATCATCAACAGCCGGGAAACTTCCACCGTTTTATTTTACTTACGCGCAGTAAACACAGTAGCACATGTCTTCTGTACCTCTGTCTACAGGTCTGGTTTGCTGAAGAAGAAAACCCATCATGAATAGGCTGACCTACAGAGAGCCTACTCTCCTACAAAGAGTGTATGGGACATGGTACACCACGCGGGACCAGTGCCGATTGGTAGACTTCACACACACCTTTTAGTTTCTTCTCAAGAGTGTGCAGGTTTCATCACGATGTTTTCCTTCACCGAAAAGCCAATGGTAATGATTTTTATCATTCGTACATAAATTTCAAATGACAAATTGTAACTCATTGGTACGAGCCAGGATCGAACCCAGACCTCGGTGGTTCAAGGACTGACGCTCTACACAACTGAGCTACCATGACAGGCA
Organism: Carcina quercana; assembly: GCA_910589575.2. Classification (NCBI taxonomy): domain Eukaryota; kingdom Metazoa; phylum Arthropoda; class Insecta; order Lepidoptera; family Depressariidae; genus Carcina; species Carcina quercana. Next base: position 983,243 of record OU342454.1, on the reverse strand, counting down.
TTATAATATATAGGGTAGAGCGTCAGTCCTTGAACATTCAAGGTCTGGGAAACCTGTACACGCCTGAGAAGAAATTCAAAGGTGTGTGTGAAGTCTACCAATGCGCACTGGTCCCGCGTGGTGTACTATGTCCCATACACTCTCTGTAGGAGAGTAGGACTGAGACCTGCAGTGGGGACATATATAGGATGTTGTCGATGAATTATCAGACTCAGACAAGTCGCTGCGCTGGCTAGATCGTGTAAGATCCTGACCTGACTTTTGGCCTTCCCAGATCGTTCCCGGTCTGCTCTGGACGACTTCTCTTCGGTCTCAGTTTTATCTGAACTGTCCTCGCCTCCCTGTACAAAACAGTATTAATGAAATGAAAATGAAAAATATTTTATTCAATAAACTTAAAAATTTCAAACTTATAAGTTGCACTGGGTCTTCCTATTAGGCCTGTGGGAGGAAGCCCCGCTCCTCTCCTCCGCGTTACACATTATTTAAGTTTATGACACATTTTACAGTTAAATAAAACAAATACAAATATATATAAAAACTATAACAGTATTATATGTGTGTGTGGGTAGGTGAAAGTGTATGAGTGTGAAGGTGTAAGAGTGAGAGGGAATGTGTGTGTGTATTGTGTATCGACGATATTGGAACATTAGGTTACTACTACGTTACAAACTCCAGAATACGTTCTGTTTCTTTGTAGTCAAGGGTGTTTATCCAAGTTTTTATGCTAGTAATGGTATACTGTAAATCGATTTTCCGGAAGCAGATGAATTTCCCAAAGGGCCAACGATGATGGAGCAGCTCTCACCGGTTTCCTGTTGACGTGGGACTGGCGAGTCTTCCTCGCCGACCCGCCGGCCGCCCGCAGCAAGTTCGACCTCTCATCAGCTCTACAATTTAAAACATTAGCTTAAGGGTAAAGTTGAATTTTTGCCGCATGTATAATGTTAAAAGTAATAAATTGAGACAATATTCCATATCCAGTTTTGCAAGGATCCCAACTGCTCTTTTCCGAATTAACACAGCTTCCAACATAATGAGACTAAAGAATTACTAAATACCTTAAAATAAATAAAGCAAAATTTGCTTCTCTAAGAATGATCACAATCATAAAATTGGTTTACACGCACTCAATATATCACACGCTCCTCCTCACACACAACTCTCACCTCACACATGAATGTTAGTGGAAGCTCTCTCTCTCACACACACACACACACACACACATACCCTGTAACTCGCACTCACCCTCGCTCTACTTAGTAGTACTTAACAAAACAAAACAAAACAAAATGTCATCCGTAGAGAAAGAGGCGACAGGTGTAGGCTACACCTGTCGCACACGGCTCTCCATGACAGGCCCATGATGGCTACAACATATAATTCAATTGTTTTACGCAATACATATTTTTTTACGCGGACTCTCTGCGGTTTCCGGGTTCGAATCCAGCCGTGTACCTATGAGTTGTTTTTCAATTCAAGTACATTATCCGATTGCTTAACGGCGAAGGAAAACATCGTGAGGAAACCTGCATGTCTTGAACAGGCATGTGAAGTCCGCCGATCCGCACTGGTCCCGTGTGGTGTACTATGGCCTATACACTCTCTGTGGGAGAGTAGGACTGAGACCTGCAGTGGGGACGTATATAGGCTGTTGATGAGTTGATGAGTGACATGGTTAAAAAGTGGATACATATTTTTTAATCGAATGTCCCCTATGGAACATGTCTAGGCAGTTTTACTTACGTAGCGTTCGACATTTTGGAGTTAGCGCTGGTGATTCAATTCACAAGCAGATATTCTGAAACAATCGAAACCCCCATGAGAAAGTGCGAGGTCAGACTTCAAATTAAGAACAGTACATCCACCATGAGTTTACTATCACTCTGTCCTTGTCACCCGCATCTCCACTGAGCAGCATTTCCGCTAGTATTCGATATACGTTATCGACTGCGTAAACTCATGGTAGACGCACTGTTTATCCGTTCGCTTACGTAACGACTGTTTATTACCCGACTGCGACAGAAGGAGGGTTATGTTTTTAGAGATTATGTATGTATCGTTTGGCAGGCTCTGCAGCCTGAACGGCTCGATGGATTTTAGCTTGAGAGGTGTCTTTAGATTCGTATTTACTGTGAGAGTGACACTGGGCATACCAAAATCATAAAAAGTTAAATACGCATTTTTTTTCTTTTCATCCACTTGTTTCCGAGTGACTTCAAACAAAGAATAGGTCCACATTTTGATTCGATGTTTATTATTATTATTAGCGTTTGCCCTCGACTTAGAAATTATCCCACTGGAAATATTAGTTCAATCGCGATAAAAAATGGCCTAAGTCCTCAGACTCATCAACTAGTCTTAAACGAAACATATTATTATTTTGTCATTAATTACATACTGATATTCATAATGATAAAAGGTAGCATTTATCACTTTTTACCTCATAAACAAGAAACAAGACACTATGTTATTCAGTTGGTGCATGACAGAAGGACAAACCGATAAACTTTCGCATTTATAATAGTGCTTGTGACGAATATCTGACTTCATTTATTTATTCATTCATCATCATCATCAGCCTATACATGTCCCCACTGCAGGTCTCAGTCCTACTCTCCTACAGAGAGTGTATGGGACATAGTACACCACGCGGGACCAGTGCGCATTGGTAGACTTCACACATCTTGACTTTCTTCTCAGGAATGTGCAGGTTTCCTCACGATGTTTTCCTTCACCGAAAAGCCAATAGTAATGATTTGTATCATTCGTACATAAATAACAAATTGTAACTCATTGGTACGAGCCAGGATCGAACCCAGACCTCGATTGTTCAAGGACTGACGCTCTACACAACTGAGCTACAACGGCTTTCTTCATTGATTCATTAACAATAAAATAATTGCGTATGAATTTAATATTACCAAAAATAAAAACGTCAACAAGACTAACTTCATGATCTAGAACGGTAAATGCTTCTCTAGAAGAAGCCTACTCACTAGGTTTGAAGACATCAAAGAAAACGCAGAAGCCGTCAGGGAATTCCACACCTTAGCAGGTATTTTCAAATGGCATGCGGGATTTACTGACATAAAGCTTTTAATTTCTGACATGTTCCTGTCATTCGTGTAATCAATGGTGCAGTGTACAATTCATATCAACTTTTCGACAGCTTTTACCTCATCGCTTGAAGCGCTGTTGAAACGGATTCCAGGAGTATATTCTTTCTACTACTCGTAACTAAAAAAACTGAAAGAAAAGACTCATCGTAAATATCTGCCAAACTTTCCACTTACCGTTGTGTTTGCTAAGCAAAAATTGGTTCCCAAAAGGGAACGCTATCTCTAAACGCTTTTTCTACGAAAAAATTGTAGCAAAATCTTGATTTCCTTCCCATATTTTGAAGCTGTCAACGTTTGAAAAGTATTATTTCTCGAATTATTTGGTTTCCAAAGAGACGTTTCTCAAAAAGACTTTAGTCCAGCCAGACCACAGAGTAATAATAAATTCTTTGTCCACAGATTAAAGAACTAAGCTGTTCTACGCTACGTCCAGTACGAAAACAAGGTACCTGAGGTCAGTCAGTAAATGAAATGAAATTTTATTGTGAACTATAGGTAACATAGGTCTTATGATATTTAGAAGTATATATACTATACTATAAACTACATACAAGACATTATAATTCTAAAAACATATCCGTTACGTGTTCAATAGTTAAAATATTCATTTAAAGAATAGAATGTCCTACACAACAAAAAGTCAAATAGCTTACGTTTAAAATTATAGTATCACATGCTTGTATGTCAAAAGGGAGCTTGTTATATATGTGCTTTTGGGGCCATTTGAAACATACTTTTTTGAAATAGCGCTGTATTACAGTAATAGGCAACGAAAAAAGAAGTTCCGGTAAAAGTCGTGTCGAAAGGTTTTACACACACATACACACCTTATTATATATGTATATTAACGTAATGTTAACTGTATTATATTTCTTTTACATTTGGTAACCGTTGTTATATTACGGAAGAGCGGAGTCTCCTGACACAGGGGTTTTATACTACATTTCTGTTGACATAATTTTTTAAAATAGAATAGCTGGCTTTGATAAGTAATTACATAAAAATAGGAGATGAAATTATAGTGTCGCGGAATAAATATCATTAATTTACAACTTTATAGTTAGCTACAATAGCAGTTACGCAGCTAATGGTTCATAGATGGCGCTTTGAACAATAATCGTAATAAAGTGTGTAAAAATGAAAATTGTGATTCACTGTGAAGTTGCATGTTAATGATACTCATTTCTTCGAGCGATGTGGCCTGCCCATTGCCACTTCAGCTCACTGACTCGACGAGCTATGTCGGTGACCTTCGTTCGTCTACGAATTTCCTCATTCCGGACCTTATCACGTAGAGAAGAACCGATAACCGGTGGGGAGTAAAGGTTCTCAAGTGGCGACCACGTACCGGGAAACGTCTACCAGGCCGTCCCCCTACTAGATGGACCGACGACCTGGTCAGAGGCGCAGGGAGTCGCTGGATGCAGGTGGCTCGGGACCGGTCGATGTGGCGTACCATGAGAGAGGCATATGTCCAGCAGTGGACGTTTCCCGGCTGATGATGATGATTTATTTTAACCGTACAAAATCATTATATTTGTACTGTGACAGCGTCAAACGACATTTCATTGACGCCATCTTTGTTTTCAACGTCAAGTCTTACCTGTTTCGTGCGTTTTATATGTTTTTGTACAAATAAACTAAGCCAAAATATACAAAAATGTTAACTATGGCTGACGACGATGATACTCATTTCGCGACATCACAACCTGATGTACTATTTTTAGATAGTTACTGCACAAATTCAGCTATTATATTTTAAAAGATTATGGCAACAAAAATTTAGTGTGAACCTTTGATGGAGGTTGATCGCCTGAATAGGTGACATATATGCCATTGAAAAGAAAATAAATATTTTTTCTGTTAGTATATTCACAAGCTGAGACATAATCTACGAATCTACCGCCTGAAAAAAGAAAATATAGACATCGAGGCTCTATTACCAAGTCTCCGCTGTCAGTCCTTCCGCATGTCACAGGGTTGTATCTTTAGAACCGTACTAGGTGGACATTTGACATTTTCACAGAGTGTATAATGCAAAACTCAAAGGAGGTTTTTATAATTTCTAAAAGAGTTTTACTATTAGAGATACTTATGCTCAGGCTTTGACCTTGTGTGCTAAGCTAAAGTCTCAATCCACAGCTATATATGAGATGAAGGCCAAGAAGGACGTTGTGTATTAAAACAGCTTCATTCCATAAAAGCTCCCCTCCAAAGTTAATAGACGGGGTAGCCACGTAATATCGACAAAGCTCCCGCCTGATCAGTTTCAAAACCAAGTTGCTTGCATGTGTAGATCTAGATAGATCCGCCTTTTCTTTTATTCAATTAGGAGAGACGAAAACGCTTTTGTTTATGAGTTTTTATGACTTTTTAGGGTCCATTGTAGTAGTTAGTTATAGTTTAGGGTCATTTTATCATGCATCATTGTCGCGTCCAACTTACGGGACGTGTACAAATACAACAATGCTTTCTTGTTTTTAATAGTTTTATGATCTATCCCAAAAAACTAGCAAGGCGGAGCAGCCCGAGCCATGACTGTATGCGAAACTGGCCCTAATGGTGGTCAGGCGGGAACTTTGTCGTTAGTACATACGTAGCTGGCGCATGGCAGGGCGGTGCATTTTATTGCACTTCGCTCGCAGACGTTCTGTATGAAATATTTAGTTGTAATAGCTGTAGCCTTTTATGTTATTGCAACAAGGAATTGTATGGTTTCATCGTCCGACCACCAGAGACTTGCTACGATATAAATCTGTCTGGACGGTTGTTTGTGATACAGCAAAAAGTCAGACTCGCACGCGCAGGGTTCCGTACAGAATATAGATATTTAACATACGGAAAAGAATGCGCCTCGATTTTCGTTCAATTTAGTTTTGCAGTAGTAGACGAGTACAACCCTAGATGGCGCTAGTTGTATGTTACATCGCGAGAAAAAAAACCTTGCTGTATGTGATTAATATTTAATAATTATTTTATTCTAGTTTTTGTGGTTGTTTGTTAAAGCGGCAACAGAAATACATCATCTGTGAAAATGTCAACTGTCTAACTATCACGGTTCATGAGATACAGCCTGGTGAGAGACGGACAGCGGAGTCTTAGTAATAGGGTCCCGCGCTATCAATTAATTTCAATAAAATTTATTCGGGAACACCTCTGAAGTGTGCTCTACCCAACAAAAAAAGAATTATTAAAATCGGTTCACTATTGGCGGAGTTATCGCGTAACACACATACAAATAAAACATACGCGTCGAATTGACATCCTCCTTTTTTGAAGTCGGTTCTCAATTCGGCTTTTTGTTTTAAAGACTGTATCATGTTTCTCCCAGGGCTATAGCCTAAATGACGTCACATAAAATTTAAAATGGCGACTAGTAGGGATATAAAGTATTTATAGTGATATAAAGTGCTACAAAATTCAAATTTGAAGATATCGTGTTCTAATGAGTAAGTACATTTGACCGCCTCCATGGCCTAATGGCTAAAATGTTGGACTAACAATGCAGAGGGCCCGGGTTCGATTCCCAGTGGGGGAAGTACCTATCGGTACTCGGTTTGGTTTGGGTTGGTTTAGTAATTTTCATGCCTTAAAAAAATTCTCTAGCCCCAAATTCTCTAATAATTGTTTTTTTCCTTAAACGTCGTGTTCCATTTTTTCTATCAAAACCAAGTAAAGTAGAAGATCGTGTAGCAAATACAGGGTGTAGAGAATTATTCCGGTCACGCCGCAGACGTTCAGGTGCAAACATAGATACACGCTGTATACAGGCTTTATACGGGGTGCTTTAATTGGTTGTGACGTTGCAAAACATGGGAAAATTTCAAGTCCAATTTCTTTGAGGTTTTATTTATTTATTATTTAAGACTATTGGTTGCCCAGTGGTTGAAATTCGACCTTAATTTTTTTTAATATTACCATTCTACACTCCTTCATAAGTGTGCGAAATTTCATACTCCTCCGTCCGCGCAATTTTCGTAAAAAGTAGTACAAAGTTTTAATAATAAAATTAATATATAAAAGAAAATATACAACATAAGGATACAAAGATATACAAAAGAAAACTATAAAAAATATTAAAACTGTAAAATTTTGTAAATTTGGATGTTTATATCTCTTTCACGCACAAATGAATATTTTATGGCAAGTTTGGATGTAACATAGTCTGCAGATGTAATTTATTTCGTATTTTCCGCTAAACCATTACACGGACGAGATCGCAGGCTAAAGCATTTCTAGCATACTTCCCTTCATAGCTCAGATTTTGTATATTCATTCATCTCGCAGAATAATTTTGAATTGATCTTTACCTAGGATTTAATTACGTGGATAAATTCCGAGCACAGCTCGCTCTAGCTCTGATTTTCGATCATAGATTCAATTTTAATACGTGTAGAAAATCGGAACCTGTCTCGCTCTCATGTTTTCTCTTTCGTTTACCTTGACAATTTGTTTTTGTTATTGTCAATTGAGCTATATGAATCCTACCAAAGAGTTTTACTAACAGAGGCGCAGAATGTAGTACTTAGTGGGACCAACATAATTCTGACCTTTGGTCAGAATTATCGCCAGTTGTCGACTTTGCCGCGCAAGGACAACACGTCAAACCATTGCAGAAATAAAAATTGGAAAATGCATGTTAAATCCTACTATTTTCGATCGGATACACATTGTAAGACAAATGGTATCACTTTTTACACATGAATCTGTCGTTATTTCATTAAATGACATCAAATAATAATTAAAAACATCATTTATTTCTTACCATTTTCGTACGCATTATTGTAGCTTCCAGTGTTGCTATTTATTTCCTTTCAATTTTCCCATATGCATGGGAGTTTTGATAAAGGAGTCAATGGAGACTAACTATTGTATGGTGCCCGTTTCTTTCAAGAGAGAGTAGTTTAGTTGTAATATTGGAATTAGTTGATTTATGGAAAATTTAGCATGAAAAATTATTGTGAATTCTCCTAATTGAAAACCGAAGCACGATAACTGCAATGTTTTGATAGTCAAAGTCTGCAGTTCCAATGATAGTAATTAAAGTAATGTCTGCCATTTCAAAGTTGGCCGCCAATTTGTACAGTTAGTGAATTCTCCAATTGCGCATCCGTAGTCAAATTTGCAAAAAGTGACCGCCATCTTGAACTTTCTTGATTTTGGTCCGATTCCGTTCAAAATCGATATTTGGTAGTCCGCGGAGTCTCCGAATGTAAATCCGTAGTCATATTTGCAAAAAGTGACCGCCATCTTGAACTTCCTAGATTTTGGTCCGATTCCGTTCAAAATCGATATATGGCAGTCCGCGGGGTCTCCGAATGTGAACCCGTAGTCATATTTTCAAAAAGTGACCGCCATCTTGAACTTCCTTGCTTTTGGTCCGAGTCCGTTCAAAATCGATATTTGGTAGTCCGCGGAGTCTCCGAATGTGAATCCGTAGTCATATTTTCAAAAAGTGACCGCCATCTTGAACTTCTTAGATTTTGGTCCGATTCCGTTCAAAATTGATATATGGCAGTCCGCGGGGTCTCCGAATGTGAACCCGTAGTCATATTTTCAAAAAGTGACCGCCATCTTGAACTTCCTTGCTTTTGGTCCGAGTCCGTTCAAAATTGATATTTGGTAGTCCGCGGGGTATCCGAATATGAATCCGTAGTCATATTTGCAAAAAGTGACCGCCATCTTGAACTTTCTTGATTTTGGTCCGATTCCGTTCAAAATCGATATTTGGTAGTCCGCGGAGTCTCCGAATGTGAATCCGTAGTCATATTTGTAAAAAGTGACCGCCATCTTGAACTTCCTAGATTTTGGTCCGATTCCGTTCAAAATCGATATATGGCAGTCCGCGGGGTCTCCGAATGTGAATCCGTAGTCATATTTGCAAAAAGTGACCGCCATCTTGAACTTCCTTGCTTTTGGTCTGATTCCGTTCAAAATCGATATTTGGGGGTCTGCGGGGTCTCCGAATATGAACCCATAGTCAAATTTGAAAAAAAGTGGCCACTATCTTGAAATGACTTGCTTTTGGTCTGATTCAGAGACCCCGCGGACTACTAAATATCGATTTTGAACGGAATCGGACCAAAATCAAGGAATTTCAAGATGGCGGTCACTTTTTGCAAATATAACTACGGATTCACATTCGGAGACCCCGCGGACCCCCAAATATCGATTTTGAACGGAATCGGACCAAAAGCAAGGAAGTTCAAGCTGGCGGTCACTTTTTGCAAATATAACTACGGATTCACATTCGGAGACCCCGCGGACCCCCAAATATCGATTTTGAACGGAATCGGACCAAAAGCAAGGAAGTTCAAGATGGCGGTCACTTTTTGCAAATATAACTACGGATTCACATTCGGAGACCCCGCGGACCCCCAAATATCGATTTTGAACGGAGTCGGACCAAAAGCAAGGAAGTTCAAGATGGCGGTCACTTTTTGAAAATATGACTACGGATTCACATTCGGAGACCCCGCGGACTGCCATATATCGATTTTGAACGGAATCGGACCAAAATCAAGAAAGTTCAAGATGGCGGTCACTTTTTGCAAATATGACTACGGATTCACATTCGGAGACCCCGCGGACCCCCATATATCGATTTTGAACGGAATCGGACCAAAAGCAAGGAAGTTCAAGATGGCGGTCACTTTTTGCAAATATGACTACGGATTCACATTCGGAGACCCCGCGGACCCCCATACATCGATTGTGAACGGAATCGGACCAAAATCAAGAAAGTTCAAGATGGCGGTCACTTTTTGCAAATATGACTACGGATTCACAGTCTGAGACCGGCAGGCAAAATGGTGGCAAATACAAACGGGGTTTATATATCAAAACAATGAACTGAGGAACGGACGGACAACGGCGCCGTTGTAGTAGGGTCCCGTGGGCACGCTTTTAATACGGAACTCAAAGCCAACTTATATATACCGCACTCGTATCACAATGTACGTACCATTTTAAAATTTGCAATAAGACGAATGTTAAAGGAAATACTGTCCTAATAGAAGAAAGTGACACATAAATCGAAATTTTAAAAAATGGTATTGCATTTTTTTACAACTCTTTCAATTTATTCCATAAGATGGGTAAATCAATTCGACAACTAGCAACACACATACTGTCTTTTCGAAGTCACAGTCTGACTTTTTCTAATCAGCCAATTAATCGTATGACATACTGAAGTGCAACTGAGACAAACATATTAATTCTTTCTAATTGTGTCTTTTTCATAGTTACGTCTTGATGTCCAATAAGTGGCTACGCTCTCCGTGTATGAAAATCGAATTATTTGCGTCTCTTTAGTAAAACTCATTGAATCCTACTAATATTATAAGTGTGAAAGTTTGGATGTTTGGATGTTTCGATGTTTGGATGTTTGTGACGCTTTCACGGAAAAACTACTGAATGGATTTGAATGAAACTTTACAATAATATAGCTTATACATCAGAATAACATATAGGCTATAATTTATAAAGACATATTGTGTAAATTTTACAAAATCACACTTATAATATTAGTGGGATTACATGGGCAATTTGGGCATAACAAAAACGCGTTGCCTAGCAACCGAACATAGAATATGTAATTCGTATATACAAACTTTCGCGTTTATAATATTGGTGTGAAGACTATTTGAATGTCAGATATAGAAATTTCTTTTGTTTCTTTAAACTATTAGCCTACGTAACAGAATAAACACTATTTTGTACCTTATACTGGAAATGGAGATAGATGCCTTCTATGCCTATCGAACAAGTAGAATAAATCCTGAAGTACACGTGGACAAAGTCGCGGGCGGAAGCTAGTAATAAATAAATACATAAGTAAAAAATTGACATAAAAAATTTGACATTAAAATTTGACATAAAAAATGTGCGGCGTTTTTCAATTTAACCTTAGTTTATATTGAAATCGCAAATATTGTACGCCTCCGGGTAAGAAACGGCTATCCTATGTATCACACACAAGGTCATTGTACCACCTGTTTTTACAATAAAATAATATGATTCTTCTTTAGCAGTAGGGTAACAAATCAGCATCAGATCCAGCGCACCCTGTATAAGTAATACATTTGTGTAGCCAACTGTACCGCGGGCATCACATTTAAATATACATCGCGACTGTACGTGCGCGCTCATTACAGTCGCGTACAGGGCGATGCCGAATATAAACAAGTTTTTTTTCTTTTTCAAAGATGGCCGAACGTCAGGCTCTTGAAATAGAAGTGCTTCACCTCAAATCACTTATAACTTTTACCTTTTTTGGATTGTGCCGCAATTATTTATTACTTATTTGACAGTAATACTTTCCAGAAGTTATCACAGTGGAATATTTTGTGTGTGATTAAAATAGCCTATGTCACACTCCATTCTATATGTATAGGTTGATAGTTGACACTTTTTACATACTAAGCACACCGTATCCATTTCATGGTTGTTGTTATTTTTAATCAAACTAACACGCGGGTGGTTCGCTTCATAGTGTATGAACTTATGACGTCATAAGTTCACGCGGTGTCGTGATCAAGGTAGATCTGAAACCAATGAATAAATCATATATCTAGTGATCATAGAAGCAAAATACTTAAAATAGTTTCTTATATTTGTGTTTTCATACAAAATGTGTCATAATGTAAACCCTAATCATTTTTTGGCATACCCAATTGTATCTAGTTGAGGCTAGACTCAAGCTTGACTCATATTTGAGCAAGACCCGTGCTCGGAAGAAACGCTTTCTTTAATATTGCACCACCCTGTGTATGAGAGGTAGAGCCGTACCGGTATCGAAAGTATCCGACGAGGTAAGTGCTGTATTTTGTACGAAAATTATAGCATTGCTTCCACTAGGGATGTGACAATGTCGATGAATTATTTATTGTCGATATCGATATTAATAATATAAATTGCGAAAGTGAGATTGTTTGTTTGTCCTTCCTTTAGTTCGTAGCGGAGAGTCATTATGACTTGCCTTTATGTATTGTATTTTGTATAAAAACACAACGACTGGCTACTTAGCGTTTTACAGCCATAAATGAAGTCACCTGAAGTGATAACAAGCACCAAGGAAACGTCCACTGCTGGACATAGACCAGGTCCCGAGATCATTGCATCCAGGCGACTAATCTGCATAACCGATGAGGAGTAGGAATTCTCAAATCGTGACCACGTACTGGGAAACGTGTACCGAGACGTCACCCTACTAGAAGTATGCATGTACACATGGGTGTTTATAATATTGATATTTTTATATTTATTATGTGTAATTGGTTCTATGTAATCAATGATGTCGGTAGCGCGTCAGTCCTTGAACAATCTAGGTCTGGATTCGATCCTGGCTCGTACCAAGCAGTGACAATTTGTTATTTAGAATTTATGTACAAATGATTTAAAATCATTACCATTGGCTTTACGATGAGGGAAAACATCGTGAGGAAACCTGCACACTCCTGAGAAGAAATTCAAAGGTGGTAGACTATGTCCCACATACTCTCTGTAGGAGAGTACGCCTAAGCCACTGCAGTGGGAACATATGTAGGCTATTCATGATGATGATGAATCAATGATGGACACAAAAAGTATTTACAGTTCAAAAAACAGGCAGGATGTCGAGCGTACTATAAAAAACTGATATGAACAACTTTAAAATAATCGATAGCATATTTCCTGAACGAAATCACATCACTATCATAATAGTCGCAACAAAGTGCAGTCTCGACGTCATAATGTCGATAATGTACTGCACTAATTATCGTACACAGCTCTATAGATATCGATAATGCATTTTGTACAGCACTAGTGCACACGGGGGAGTCTGGACTGGGCTTAAGTTATTATTTTAGGAGCTAAAGTAAGATTGATTTACAAGTTTTTGATAAAACTTATTCTACGTCTAAATAATATTTTATAAGAAGAAAATATATTAATCCAAGATTTGTTATACACGACTTAGTGATACACGATAAACCACTGTTTGATCTTGACTTTAGTGTGGCTAAAATTTCATACTAAACTCTAAAGGAATAAAATTGGGTTTTAGTTGCCTAGACAATTCCCAAAACGCAGATTTTGTGCTATTTTCGGGATTTTTAGGATTAGGTAAAAATGGGACCCTATTACTAAAACTCCGCTGTCTGTCCGTCTGTCACCAGGCTGTATCTCATGAACCGTGATAGTTAGACATTCCCCCCTCCTCTCCGCTCCCACTGTTATTCCTGTTTTTTGTTTTAGCCAGGATCTACAGCGGTGCACTTAAAACGCGTCCACTGAAGGATGAATTTCCGGACTCTAAAGCTATCCTGGGACCCCAGACTGGTTTAGAATAAAGAAATAGGGTGGAGTGGTAAAGACGTTCCCACTTCCCATCCATGGTAAATTGGAGATAGCGCAAAATCGAAAAATCAACCATAAGGTCACCTACTAATGGGAGGACGGCCGAGTGGAGCCCGACCGCCCGGTTTTGGAATACACCACGGACAGCGCCATGCAGTGAGTGCAGGTAGCTGAGGGCTGCTTTGAGTAGTACGACCAGTAGTACTCATGGCAGAAGCATGGCATTCTTCGCCTCGTCCAAAATTTTCACGTCCGTCTTTCAATGTATCTTTTGCTGGACGCTGCAGTAGAAATGAAATGAAATGAAAAATTTATTTGCAGTAAATATGGTGCTTAGAAGGTGGAAGGTGCTTATTAATAGTTCTCTCAACCCAATCAAATATTGCGTATTGTTTTAATTATAACTAATACTATTTTATTAGAACGTATTTATTTACAATGTCAAAAGAAATGTCCAAATTAAAAAGTCTAAAAAATAATATATCAAAAAATGTCAGATGTTTTATAAAAATTATTTTCTTTTAAGTGTAGCTCCCATGGTATAGTTTTTGTAGTTCTTTGTAAACCTAGAAACGAGACTTAAATGTAGGAAATACTGCCGGATCGATTTTCCATATCCCGGTCAATAAACGTCACCGGCAGGGCGCTGATAAAATATTAAAGTTGACTACCCGCACTCGGTCCCGCGGCGGCCTGCAGTCGTAAACATGCGGGGGACGGTGAGAGGGGGCGACGGACTGACAAGGTCTCAGGGTTCCAGATATGTTCAAAAACGGTGACTCATATATCAACGCACAGCCTAAACCACTGGTCCTATAGACATGAAATTTGGAGGCCGTGGTCCTTGTCCAAGTATATAATAATATTCCTGATGATATTTTAAAACAAGAGACAGATAAACAATTTAAGAATAAATTAAGGTCGCTCCTAATTGGAAAATCATATTACACAATAAAGGAATGCATAGATGATAAACATGTTTAAAGTCTGACTATATTTGTTTTGGATTGTACTATAAAATTTGACATTTTACTATTATCTTATCTCATACCTTTAAACGAACAAGAACCATTCTTATATTATATATATATATATAACGGCAACGATTTCGCGGAAATTTGGTATTTGGGGGTGTTCGGGGGCGAAGAATCGATCTAGACTAGTCTCATGTCTAAGAAAATGCCCCTTTTTGAGTTTTCATGTGTTTTTTCCTTCGCATTATTGAATGCAAAATATGATGGGAAATTTATTAAAAACAAACAACAAACATTTAACAAAAACCATGGCGGAGTGGTTGCTTTAAAATCACAGGCGTCCAGGGAATCTGAGTTCGTATCCCGATCGCGAAAATGTTTTTAATTATTTTTTTTGATTCCGAGCAAAGCTCGGCCGCCCAGATATTTATCATTATTGTATAAAAATTTTCAATTCAAGTACATTATCCGATTGCTTAACGGTGAAGGAAAACATCGTGAGGAAACCTGCATGTCTTGAACAGGCATGTGAAGTCCGCCGGTTCGCACTGGGCCCGCGTGGTGGACTATGGCCCATACACTCTCTGTAGGAGAGTAGACCTGAGCCCCTCCAGTGGGTGGGAACATATAGTATAGGCTGTTGAAGTTGAAGTATAAAATTTGACGTATACATTTTTGCTATGCTCTTACAGGGTTCATATATGTAGATCCGAATACTATTTAAAATGACTCTATGTACATGAATGCAAATAAACTGATTTGATTTGATGTATTCTAGACTTGCTAGTTTCAAGGCTTTCGTTTGATCCAACGTACACTGCTTTAGTGACTAAATTAAACGGCTATTTAAAATGACTCTATGCACATGAATGCAAATAAACTGATTTGATTTGATGTATTCTAGACTTGCTAGTTTCAAGGCTTTCGTTTGATCCAACGTACACTGCTTTAGTGACTAAATTAAACGGCTATTTAAAATGACTCTATGCACATGAATGCAAATAAACTGATTTGATTTGATGTATTCTAGACTTGCTAGTTTCAAGGCTTTCGTTTGATCCAACGTACACTGCTTTAGTGACTAAATTAAACGGCTATTTAAAATGACTCTATGTACATGAATGCAAATAAACTGATTTGATTTGATGTATTCTAGACTAGCTAGTTTCAAGGCTTTCGTTTGATCCAACGTACACTGCTTTAGTGACTAAATTAAACGGCTATTTAAAATGACTCTATGTACATGAATGCAAATAAACTGATTTGATTTGATGTATTCTAGACTAGCTAGTTTCAAGGCTTTCGTTTGATCCAACGTACACTGCTTTAGTGACTAAATTAAACGGCTGTTTGGCGGCAGACTTAGGTAACTAATAACGACTTTAGCCTTACGGAGACGGTACTTAAAGAATCTAGACAATATATTCATTCAAGAAGAGAATATTTGATAATTTAGGTAGATAGATAGATAGATAGATATAACATTTATTCAACAGAAAACACAGATACAGAAAAGAAACATAAACAGAAATATACACAAACACACACATAAACAATACATCATCATTGGTCACGCAAGTGCCGCATCCTGTGATCTGTGTTTCTGACGAACTGGTCCTGACTCAGCATATGCTGCAGTCAGAGCTGCAGCGCTGATCTTCCGTCAGAACCAAAAGCGAAAAGCGGTACGAGTAGCTCTAGCGATCTAATTTCAAATAACCCTACGAAAGATGGTTAACGTTATCCCTCTCCTAATGCATCCATACAAAATTTCTACTGCCATAATCTTTTAAAATAAAACAGCTGGATTTGAGCAGTAATTACCTAAGAATAGGAGAAGAAATTATAGTGTCGCGAAATAAATATCATTAATTTACAACTTTATAGTTAGCTACAATAGCAGATACGCAGCTAATGGTTCATAGATGGCGCTTTGAACAATAATCGAAAAAAATGAATAAAATGTAAATTGTGATTCACTGTGGAGTTGTATGTTAATGATACTCATTTCGCGACATCACAATCCGATGTACTATTTTTAGATAGTTACTGCACAAATACAGATATTATATTTTAAAAGATTATGGTTTTGGTGAAATTTAGTATGAAACTTTGATGGAGATGGATCGCTTTAAGGATAATGATTCTAATTTTAATTTCATTCAACACATTTAATATTTTCATTGGGAAAGTTGTAAGAGTTTTCCTTGGTCATACTTAAAAGAAATCCAACGTTTTATATTTATCGGTAAAGTTTTAACGAATTCCCGGGGAAGTCCCATGTGTCCAACGGTTTCAGAGGAATTTAAAACTTCAGAAGGAATTGTTTTCATTGCATTTTTATTGAGTCTATTTTTGGCAAATACAGACCGAAACGGATAAAATAAATAGTGAGGATAAAGGCCTGTCTCAGGATGTCTGGCTGGTCAAAAGTGTATGTATGTATATTTGTATGTTTGTCCTCGCATATCTCCGGAGCTACAATTTCGATTTAAATAATCCTTTTTTGTTTACCTAGGTATTGTTCATATTAGGGAAGACTGTAAGTTTCATCAAAATCGGTTCAGTAGTTTTTAACCGACTTCAAAAAAGGAGGAGGCTATCAATTCGACAGGTAAGGTTATGTTTTCTTTTTCTTTCTTTCTTTTTTTATGTTTGTTACCTCAGAACGTTTTGACTGGGTGAAACGATTTAGATGATTATTTTTTTATTTGAAAGCTGGTGCTTCCCGTGTGGTCCCATTTCAATTTGGTCCAGTCTTGACAACGGCATCCATGAGAAAACGATATAAATCTTAAATTTGTCTTAGTACATGTAGACTTTTAGGGCAATTGAAGTCGGTTTCCAGTTCTTTAAAACGCATTTACTTGTTTAAATATCTCATTTAAGTCGCTTTTATAATTCAAACTGTTCCAGCGCTACACTTTTTTTAATGAATGGGTTGGCAATTGGCCTTCATTTGACCTGATGGTAAGTGACGATAAGGCCGTTGGATGGTAAGCGTGCGCACCCAGTAGCTTCAACCTAATGAGGCCCTGGCTCTGCTACTTTCCATACCGGAACACAACAGTGCTATTAAGAGGGTATGCTGTTGTCAAAGCGCCCATACAAACGTAGTCCAGTCATATTTTGAGTATTAAGCTATGAAAATCTATGAAATTTTCAAGACACAATCTAGGAACAAATATCTGTGTCGGTGGTGAGTCAGATTTTCGTTTAAATATATACTTCCAGAGTTACAGGGCGTCAAAGTATTGTATTTTTCGGTAATAAAAAGCTCCAACTTTGAACCTGATTTACAAGAGTATGAATCAATTTAGAACAATTTGGGAAAACCACCGACATCTGAAATTTCATTAGTATACTGTATTTAAAAAATGGTTACATAATATACTGTATCCTTCAAATGATCCCTGGACTACGAAACATCCAAATAACGGGTGGATAACATCGCGTAATGTATGCTGTCTCACCGTACGCGCTCGGGTAGGATAGGGCTTGGAGAGGGACAGCTACAAAACAATGCAGTCTTGAAACCGAACACGTGGTCTTACCAACATAGCCTCTTAACACTGCTGTTTGGCAGCAGACATAGGTAACATGGTGGTCGCTAACCAACCAAACCGAATACCGATAGGCACCCCCACTGCTAATAGAACCCGGAATCTCCAGATTGTCAATCCAACATTTAGCCATTAGGTCATAACGACGTTTTAATATTATTAATGAGGCTGACTCGCACTCGGCCGTTTCCTGGTATAAAGTTATTTCCTGGCTATTTAGGCTATCGCTTTGTATAACTCGAAGCGTCGGTGGCGCAGTGGATAAGGTGCGGACTCTCAATCTGAGGGTACCGGGTTCGAATCCAGCCGTGTACCTATGAGTTGTTATTCAATTCAAGTACATTATCCGATTGCTTAACGGTGAAGGAAAACATCGTGAGGAAACCTGCATGTTTTGAACAGGCATGTGAAGTCCGCCAATCCGCACTGGGCCCGCGTGGTGGACTATGGCCCATACACTCTCTGTAAGAGAGTAGGTCTGAGCCCCTCCAGTGGGGACATATAGGCTGTTGATATTTGTATAACTCTGTTGCCAAACATGAATGCCGAAAAATGAATGCCAAGTGCAAAAGCCTTCAAAGATTCCAAATTTTAATGCCACGTTTCGCCAATGTATGGAGCTAAGGCCAATATTGCTATTCTATAAGGTAAAAGTTGGTTCTCTCTCATTGATGTCTCACTTGGTGAGTATGAAATTTGCGATTCCATACGCAAGTGAGAACTATGTCGGTGAAAACTTTTGTGAAAACTCAAATGAGTGAAAACTTTGCTGGTCTTGTAAACTTATAATTGTAAAAGGCCATTTTCAAATAAAAGTGATTTAGTTAACATTTTTGTATATTTTGGTTTAGTTTATTTGTACAAAAACATATAAAACGCACGAAACAGGTAAGACTTGACGTTGAAAACAAAGATGGCGTCAATGAAATGTCGTTTGACGCTGTCACAGTACAAATATAATGATTTTGTACGGTTAAAATAAATCATCATCTTCAGCCGGGAAACATCCACTGCTGGACATAGGCCTCCCTCATGGTACGCCACATCGACCGGTCCCGAGCCACCTGCATCCAGCGACTCTCTGCGACTCTAACCAGGTCGTCGGTCCATCTAGTAGAGGGACGGCCTGGTAGACGTTTCCCGGTACGTGGTCGCTACTCGAGAACCTTTACTCCCCACCGGTTATCGGTTATGTGGCCTGCTCATTGCCATTTCGGCTCACTGACTCGTCTAGCTATGTCGGTTACCTTCGTTCGTCTACGGATTTCCTCATTCCGGACCTAATCACGTAGAGAAATTCTTCAAACAATTAAAATAAATGCAAAAATGTAATTATAGTATTTTTCTATACATATTTATATTATTACTTGATTTTTTATATAGTGTACAAGTGCAGGCCGAATTTGAAACAACTCTTTTGTAAATGCACGAAATTTTGTAAATTAAACTCACTACTACAAGACTCTTAATTAATTAAATACATTTAATATACAAAATTTCGAGCACTACCTGACTTGTGGGGAGTAAATGTATGCAAATGTCTCGGAAACGGCCATCGAGGCATCGTACCATGCGAGAGGTATATGTCCAGCAGTGGACGTTTCCCGGATGATGCTGGTGAATGTTATTTTGTGTGTACTATAATGTAACATTATGTAATCCCGCTCAGAGTGGGATAAAGTCAGTGCGATAATGAACAAATTATATATCAGTACTGTTAAAATTATATTATAAAACCGTTGCTTTATATGTAATAAGGAAGAATACTATATACTATAAAAGCTATTTTATTAATGTGCAAAACTTTTCAGACGATCCTTTTATGTTGTTTGAAATATATCGTCGCAAGCTCCGGGCTTCCGTACGACAAATTGCTAACTTTTCGAAACTGTTCCCGTTTGAAGTATGCATATATTGTATGTTTGTCAGGTTGTATATAGGAAGTTGACACGCCCTACGCGGTAGGCGGGGCCTGGCGATGGGCGTGGCGAAATTTACACGGATGATATATTCTTACTTCTTGGATATGTCAATATGGGATATGGAATAGAAATCCGAAGGTCCCGGGTTCGATTTTCAGTTAGGTTAGTTAGTTACGTGTTGGTCTAGAAGGTGACTATTTACTCTTCGTTTGAAGATTCACAAGTTGTAGTTAGTTAGAACACGGACACCGGTAGTGCATTACATATTGTATCTGTACGCATGATGAATGTGGAAGCGACACGCTTGTTGCGAGCTGCAGGAGTGTCTACAGTGTACGGGTGGAGGGCTGACGTTCTGCTGTTTGACCGCGACTTGAACGGCGAAGGTGTAATCAACAAAAATAGCTCCTGCGCCCACTCTACAAAATGTATAACAGGTAATGTATAACTAGTCTATCATAAATGACTCTATTTGTAGTGGCTAAGCCAGTGGAGTCACAAATCTTAGGGGTGGTGGTGGGCGGGTTTGGATGGCCTCCAGCCCGCTGGTCTGACGACCTAAAGAAGATAGCTGGGAGCGAGTGGATGAGGACTGAGGACTGGAAGAAGTGTCTCACGTTGGGAGAGGCCTATCTTCAGCAGTGGAGAGACACGGGCTGATAAGCCAAGGACATTTACAAGCTTTTTTAACTTACAATGTTTGTAAGTTTATTTAGGTCAAATCTCGCAAGTTTAATCCGATTGCTTGTATACCCAAGAAGGTACTGCACGAAATATTGTAAATTAAAACCTACCTCTATGCGCTGAATTAGTTATACACATTGAAATGCCTTATTTATGTTAGCCCGATCCTTGAACAAGGGCATGCTCTTGTTGAAATTTGAAACAAATCCTACTAATATTATAAGTGTGAAAGTTTGGATGTTTAGATGTTTGGATGTTTGTGACGCTTTCACGGAAAAACTACTGAATGGATTTGAATGAAACTTTACAATAATATAGCTTATACATCAGAATAACATATAGGCTATACTTTCTAAAGACATATTGTGTAAATTGTACAAAATCACACTTATAATATTAGTGGGATTACATGGGCAATTTTGGCATAACAAAAACGCGTTGCCTAGCAACCGACCATAGAATATGTAAATTCGTATATACAAACTTTCGCGTTTATAATATTGGTGTGAAGACTATTTGAATGTACTACGTCAGATATTGAAATTTATTTTGTTTCTTTAAATTATTAGCCTACGTAACAGAATAAACACTATTTTGTACCTTATTCTGTACAATAATTTGTCATATACGTCACCTGTGCCTATCGAACAAGTAGAATACATCCTGAAGTACACGCGGACAAAGTCGCGGGCGGAAGCTAGTAATTAATAAACAATACATAACGTTATTGACATCTCAATAAATATCAAATTTTTCTATGTCATCCACAAGACGAGCCCTGGTCTTAGCCGATGTGCCTTGTGTTTTAAAGCCTCCAGGACTTTCTCGTTCCGACGGCAAAAGGGCGGACAGTCTTACGCTGATACCTTGGCAAAGAAGTCGCAGCCTTGGGACGCTACTTGTATAAGTATTTTTGCTCCGTCCCACTTGAGTCTGACCGTTCTCTCGGCTGGCGCACTGGCCAAGAGTGCAGCTAGCAAGCACAGTAAATACCCTTGCCTAGAACCATCGTATGACTTGGTGCCTTTTGCGGTGGAGACGGCTGGTCCTTGGTGCTCTGAAGCGAAGGCATTTTTGAAAGTACTCTGCCGCCGTCTGTTGGAAAGGGGTTGTGATCCTCGCTCCGGGTCGTACCTGGCTCAACGTATCTCGCTGGCTATCCAGCGTGGCAATGCTGCCAGCGTCAGGGTACGTTTGATCCGGGCACACGATCCAGGTATCTAAATTAATTATGCATTTGATGTTTATTTTTTCTTTACGATTATTATTTTTATTATCTAATAACGGTATGTCATCATATACAGCCTATATATGTCCCCACTGCAGGTCTCAGTCCTACTCTCCTACAGAGAGTGTATGGGACACAGTACACCACGCGGGACCAGTGCGCATTGGTGGACTTCACATGTCTGTTCAAGACATGCAGGTTTCCTCACGATTTATCCCTTCACCGTTAAGCAATCGGATAATATACTTGATTGAAAAACAACACATAGGTACACGGCTGGATTCGAACCCGGAACCCTCAGATTACGGTATGTATTGTGTATTAATTATTTGTATCAAATTTCAAGTTTCGTCGTAAAATATCGTTGCGTTTTTATTAAAATGATGAATGGAAATTTAATTATGAAATAATTAAAACAGATCTATTCATTTGTCATTTTCTAACCAAAGAACCAATAACATCTGCAACTATGTATTTTTTAAGGTTGTTCATTGGTACGAGTATTAACGTGTGAAAGGCAGATCCAACTGAGCACACCAATTCTGCTCTGTATCTTCCGACATCCACGTCGGAGTGGGCTGGGCGTGCCCCTCGCTGAGGATTGGTCTCGTGGAACCGCTGAACAGAAATCGATATCGTGCACCGAGACTTTATAAATGTTTCATAATGCCTGCAGTGGGGAACGATGTTTTTATACACGATACTCCAGGATTCGAATTCACGGGGAAATAGCTTGAGTTGAGTCTCGAAGAGAAACAAAATTAAAAAGGGTTGTGTCAAATTCGGCCTGCACTTGTATACTATTTATAAAATCAAGTAATAATATAAATATGTATTGAAAAATACTAGAATGAGAAAGAAAGAAAGAAAAAACTTTATTTCGACACGTTATACTAAAAATAACTTATTATTTTATGACGTGACAAAAAAGGTCCCCATTCAGCTTATTGCCGCAGCAGATACCTGCGACGCTGGTCTTCCGTGGGGCCTCAGAATTCTTATGCTATTAAAAACAAAAATAAATAACATTTTTGCATTTATTTTAATTGTACAAAATCATTCCTTTTGTACTAAGTGACAGCGTCAAATGTCATTTCATTGACGCCATCTTTGTTTTCAACGTCAAGTCCTACCTGTTTCGTGCGTTTTATATGTTTTTGTACAAATAAACTAAACCTAAATATACAAAACTTGTAACTAAATCACTTTTATTAGATAATGGCCTTTTAAAATTATAAGTGTCCAAGACCAGGCCTTGGTGCCATACATTCGCGGAACGTGGCATTAAATTTGTAGGGGATATGCTTTAGTTTAGGGAAGCGTCGGTGGCGCAATGGATAAGGCGCGGACTCTCAATCTGAGGGTACCGGGTTCGAATCCAGCCGTGTACCTATGAGTTGTTTTTCAATTCAAGTACATTATCCGATTGCTTAACGGTGAAGGAAAACATCGTGAGGAAACCTGCATGTCTTGAACAAGGCATGTGAAGTCCGCCGATCCGAACTGGGCCCGCGTGGACTATGTCCCATACACTCTCTGTAGGAGAGTAGGCCTGAGCCCCAGCAGTGGGGACGTATATAGGCTGTTGTTGATGATGCTTTAGTTAAACTTCAGTCCGTCATCATCGGCCGGTACGTCCACTGCTGGACACCTCAATAACCGGTCTCAAGCCATTTGCATACGACCCGCAACCTTTACGAGGTCGTCGATTCACGTTTTCCGGTATGTGGTCGCCACTCCAGAACTGTTACTCCACATCGCTTATCGGTTCTTCGATCTGCGTGGCCTGACCATTGCCACTTCAACTCATTGACTCGTCGAGCTATGTCGGTTACCATAGTTCGTGTAAGGATTTCCTCATTCCGAATTTTATCATGTAGGGAAATTCCGAGCATAGCTCGTTCCATTGCTCGCTGAGTGCCTTTGAGCTTGTTTATTCGTCCCACAGTAAAGGACCACGTTTCGGTTCCGTATGTCATCACTGGCAACACGCACTGATAAAAGACTTAGACGCTGAGGTATTTTGGACGATATGCCATGCCGTAACTTTTAAATATAGCATGGCTATACGAAAACGTTCGTGTATCACTCCGGTTCGCATTTCACCAGTTCCACTTTAAATAAAGAACTAGAAACCGACTTCAACTGCATTCATCCCCTAAAATGATCGAATGGAAGTAGAATAAATTAACATATTTGTTTTTTGATTTTCTCAAAAAGCGCTATATGAACTTCGATAAAATTTATATGGGACAACCTCGGAAGTATGCTCTGACAAACAAACAAACAAAATGAATCATCAAAATCGATTCATAATTAGCGGAGTTATCGATTCACATAAATAAACAAACGGTCAAGTGTGAGTCGGACTCACGCACCGAGGGTTCCGTACAGAATATGAATAATTAACATACTGAAAATCATGCTCTATCGAAAATATAAGTCCGATTATTATTATTTATTATTACGGTTTGACAACATGACTACACATTGCACCTATAGAACGAAGCACTTGACAATAGACTAAGACTGGTGCGAGACTATATCCTCCCAAATAGGAAAAATACCCGTGCGAGGGTAGGATTGAAGAACCAACTTTACTTTGCGGTTACATTACATACACGATGTATGGCTCTCAACTGCAAAGTTAACTTTGTAAATATTAAAGCTATTTTTACTGTGTTATGATTTTAAAAATCCTGGTTTTCAGATTTGTTCCTATACTTGTGCTGTAAGACCTTGCTTCTTGACAAATTTCAGGATTCTAGGTCAACGGGAAGTACCCTATAGGTTTTGGTTCCCTTGCATTTTGTATGTTACATAATACAGCTATATATTTTTATTACATTGAACTATAACCTGCAGACTTGAGTATTCGATATTAATTTCAACTTGATATCTCCACGCGTTCCTGAGAAAAAGGGTCTTGACAGACAGACAGACGGACAACAAAGTGATCCTATAAGGGTTCATTTTGAGGTACGGAACCCTAAACAACAGGAAAAAAAACATACAGTCGAGTTAACCTCTCCTTTTTTGACGTCCGTTGAAAATACATTATTAAAATAAAAGTAACTTTATTCACTATCAAATAAACTCAAAACGTGTTACAACTGCACAAATGTGTTTGTTATTAAAAAACTGAGAAATTATACATTTTATTGTATTCCGGCAGTTAAGTTTAACGATAGAACGGAGCTGCAGTTACAATTAAACTAGCCGTTAACTATAAAGTTCAGTAGTTGGGTATTAAGCGCTTTCTTGAATATTAACCAGCTGGGGCTAATTCAGTTCACATCACAGATTGTTTTGAATTCAACAAGGATGACGAGTAAATAAACCGTTGTAGCTCAGTTGTGTAGAGCGTCAGTCCTTGAACAATCGAGGTCTGCGTTCGATCCTGGCTCGTACCAATGTGTTACAATTTGTTATTTATGTACGAATGATACAAATCATTACCATTGGCTTTTCGGTGAAGGAAAACATCGTGAGAAAACCTGCACACTCCTGAGAAGAAATTCAAAGGTGTGTGTGAAGTCTACCAATGCGCACTGGTCCCGCGTGGTGGACTATGCATTTCCGAAAGGGGCCAGTCAATTAAAATATTTCTTTATATTAGATAGGTTCATAGTTGTTTGGAAATAGCCTATTCACTATGGCCTTGAAGACATCCAATTTGTAGCGATCAGGAAACAAAGAAGACGGCAGGGAATTCCACTCCGTAGCTGTACACATAATAAATGAAGAGTTTCGCTCTGTTATGGATATTTGAGATACGGAAAACCAATCTAAAGAATGCGCCTCGATTTTCGTTATCAAATTAGTTTTGCAGTAGCAGTAGTAGACGACACTAGATGGCGCTAGTTGTATGTTACATCGCACGTCAAAAAAATCAGGTTTGTAGTATGGGAGCCCCATTAAATATTTATTTTATTCTGCTCTTTAGTATTTGTTACAGCGGCAACAGAAATACATCATCTGTGAAAATGTCAACTGTCTAACTATCTCGGTTCATGAGATACAGCCTGATGACGGACGGACAGCGGAGTCTTAGTAATAGGGGCCCGTTTTTACTCCTCCGTTTTTGAAGTCGGTCGACGACGCAACAAGTACAACAACAAAATTGCCAGCAGCAACAATACGTCACGTACATCTGCGCTGCGCTTGTTTGTGCTGTCGGAGATTTGCATAGCGCGCCCGAGCGGAGGCCGTTTGAAAATGACGACGAACGTTGGATTAGAGTGGACAGGCTCTCTCGGCACGCACCAATAATTGAGAAGGAGGACTGACGAATTTAATTGAATGACATTAATTTACAACTTTATAGTTACCTACAATAGCAGTTACGCAGCTAATGTTCATAGATGGCGCTGTGAACAATAATTGAAAAATAGTGTCGAAAAGTAAATTGTGATTCACTGTGAAGTTGTATGTTAATGATACTCATTTCGCGACATCACAATCTGATGTACTATTTTTAGATAGTTACTGCACAAAGCCAGCTATCATATTTTAAAAGATTATGACAACAGAAATTTATTATGAAACTTTTACCGAGCGAGTAACCATAAAGATAATGATAGCCAGCCAGGCGGACGTAAACCTCTTCCACCAACCAAACTATTTATCAACTTTAAGCTCCTAACAATTAACATATCGCCCTCTATCAGAGCATCCAAAACGTTTTGAACGTTCATTAAAAAGCATAAGCATTTCCTATTAAACACGCTAAAAAAATTAGTTCCTCAACAGAAATTCGGCTGTCGAAAACTTCCTCACGGCGCTGTGGTGTGCAGGTAAATAGTATGAAGCACATAAAGAATTAGCCATTAGCATAATTTGCCAAGGCACATGGTAACAATAAGTACAGCCACTCATTATTGTATTAAAATAGATGGTACTGTTAGTTAAGCGTAATGTATTAGTTACTACCACAGACAATAGCAGAATAACAGCGTCTCTGCGGTGCTCCACCACCGAGAGAGAGAGAGAGACACAATGCTGAGCTATCTGCCTATTCATCATCTGTATACAAGGTTGATTTTGTAAATTATTTATGCTTGATTGATGAATAAGCTTTTTTTAAATATTATTATTTTAAATCATCAATCAGTCTGTCTGTAATAAAATGAGCTGACTACTTCGTAGTTGCGAACCAATGGAACTTGAATGTTCTCGAAAATTCATCATCATCATCAACAGCCTATATACGTCCCCACTGCAGGTCTCAGTCCTACTCTCCTACAGAGAGTGTATGTGACATACGAGTAGTACACCACGCGGCACCAGTGTCCATTGCTAGACTTCACACACACCTTTGAATTTCTTCTCAGGAGCGTGCAGGTTTGGTCCTTTGTTATCATTCGTACATAATTTCCAGACAACAAATTGTAACTCATTGGTACGAGCCAGGATGGAACTTGTGGCGGGATGTTTTCGAAAATTCATTTAAACCCCTAACCCTGGAATATCCACATTACTCTAGCCGGGTCTCAGCCCAAGATCTGTATAAAATACCAATTATTTGTCGGAACAAGAATATTTTATGCGACTGTACCGTTATTTGTATGCAGATTATAACTTTAATACACAATCTTTATGAATTGTTTTTGTTTTGGAATCCTTAGTTGTTTCAATGCATTTCTGTGAATTTTAATAATGCATCCTTTATTGGTATATTTATTTGGGCAGTTATTACATTATTATATTACTATATATTTACTTGTACCGTGGTCGAAATGTCGTCTATTCATCCCTACTAATATTATAAATGCGAAAGTAACTCTGTCTGTCTGTTACGCTTTCCCGCTTAAACCTCTCAATCGATTTTGATGAAATTTGGCACAGACAATCTTTAGACCCTGAGAAAGGACATAGGCTACTTTTTAATGCGAAAAAGGGTTTTAAGGGTTTGTTATGACGTAGTTCTCCAAAAAGTAAAGTCCACGCGGGCGAAGCCGCGGGCAGAAGGTAGTTGTAAATAAATAAAATTTTATGTTGGTGCGGGTATTTACAAAATTTACTAGTTATTTAAAACTATTTACAACTGCGAGGACCGAGAACCAACTACGGAAAGAGGAGTATTTTGTTTGAAGGTGTTGAACTGTTCAATGGTCTTCCAGGGGAACTACACGAACGGGAACTGTTTGAATTCAAGACAAAACTGTTAAACCACATTCAAAAATAAATATTAGTTGTTGTTTAGTTCATATTAATCATCATCATCAGCCGGGACACGTCCACAGCTGGACATAGCTTGCATCCAGCAACTCCCCGCGACCTTATACCTGTCTAATTATGAATGCTAGCACCGCCGTATCTTATTTATTTAATCTGTGGTTGAGATTTAAACCGTATGTAATGTGAACACTTGCTTTTAATATTATAAAAATTGGTTTTTAAAATAATGTGTCTGTATCAGTTTGGGAACTGTTTCCATTCTACTTTTTTTCGTATTAATTTTAATTTAATTTTCACGGATTTCTGTCATTTTCTTTGCTGTACTCGTATAGTGTCAGAGTTATCACGGAAAAGGCGAAAAAATTGAAAAGCTATCGCAATCCTAACACCGTGTAAAAAAACTATGTACTGGCAAATAAATGTTTTTCTTTCTTTCTTTCTTGCGTGACGCCGCTTACACTACCATTTCCTACCCTCATTTGCATCAGCATCAGCCAGGAAACGTCTTCTGCGGTACAGAAAGCACCACCTTTCAAATAAGAATCATCCAAATCGGTTCACCCAATCAATAGTTCTGAGGTAACAAACATAAAAAAACATACGCGTCGAATTGATAACAACCTTTTCGAAGACAAAGTAAATCAAATCCACTGTAGGAGTGTTTTTTGAATTTGGAATATTACAACGCTCCAACAATGAGGTATGAAACGGCGTGCTGGGGTTATTAAATACTCTTTGATTTGATCTCTTTTATCATTCTCGGCATACCGAAGTAAGTCTATTTGCTTAGCATAAATTGTGTTCACGTGGCCATAAATGCGTTTACTTTTTGGCACCGTTGCTTAATAAAAAATTAGCACCAAAGCTGAAAATTCTTCATGATTTGTTATTTACATACTTCATAAATATTAATTTTAGTAATTGCCCCAATATTACCCATGTAACTTTCAATATTAATTAAATTAAATGTATAATATATAAAAAATATGTTTTATTTCCCTGCATTCTTTTTAAAAAAGCACTACATATCCCCGGCGGAAATGACAATTGCCTGTCTCGTATTAGTGAAGTCCTCGCCCTCGGCTCGGCCTTCAAACTCGTACACGACCTGCAATTTTCTATTTATTTCACGCCCTTTGCAATAATCTACTATTATCCTTCAAGTTGAATGGTATTCAAACAACATTCAGCCGTGTGATAATGGAGACAGATTCCGATTCCTAGATAAGGCACGCAGCCGCCATCTTGTGTGAACGTTTCCCGCGCAAACTGCTGTCATCTGTCACTGATGACAGGTTGACTTCGCGGCAACGAGTCAACAGAGCCATATTGAATTTTCTAATCTGAATACAAGCTTTCCCGGGTTCGATTCCCAGTGGAAATACCTAACGGGATTCAATTTGGTAGTCGTACGGCCTTTTTTTATGTTCGCCTGGCTAGCTACCAACAAGTTACCTAAGGTTGCCTTCAGAGCCACATTATCTTGAAGATTATAGGTGAGCACGCTATTCATGCAACGGTATTATCGTCACTTATCCTACAGTGAGATAAAGTAACATATAAAATTAAAATATAATGCAACGGATGCTGTTAAAATGAGTGTTAAAATGTCGCTATATATGGTCTTTTTTTTTTTGACAATAGACCAACACTTGACCTCAATCTCATCTGATTGACGAGGTCGACGATGTTACGTGTTGGTCTAGAAGGTGACTATTAACTCTTCTTTTGAAGATTCCCAAGTTGTAGCTTTCGGGGAACACGTAAACCGGTAGTGCATTACATATTCTTGCTGTACGCACGATAAATGTGGAAGCGAAACGCTTGGTGCGAGCTGTAGGAATATCTACAGTGTACGGGTGAAGGTCTGCTGTTCTTCTGTTTGACCGGTACTTGAACGGCGAAGGTGGAATCAACAAAAATAGCTCTTGCGCACACTCTCCAAAATGTATCCTATCTATGGCCTTAGTAATATGTCTTCTATAGGTGCACAGCAATGCAAACAAACTCTCGAGTTTATAACTAACTTATGCATCTGTGGTGAAACGGAACGCAACTGCCATCGCCGGAAACTTTCGACGTCGCATTTCCGGTCACCCGTTAAATTTGAATTTCGAACCGATAGCGCACTCGAGTCTCGACTTTTGTTGGGAGCGGTCGCGTCGCCGGTTACAGCTAAAACGGAAATTGATACAGGTTTCTGTTGAAAGGGTATTTTGTTAAATATCATCCGTGCTATGGCGTTTTGAGCTTAGCCGAAAGCTTTGGCTGTTATAACCATGGCTTAATAATAGGTCCACTCATGCACGCCCATGATATTTCGTTGATGTCGTAAAATGCAAGATATGCGGTAAACTACCAACGTATAAAATTACAGATTTCCTTTCTCCTGATCAACACTATTGTAAAGTTTCTAAGATGCATTTCAATTGAAAATGGCGGACGAATGTTATTCCAGTTTGAAAACAAAATGGCGGCAAGACAAGATGTCGGAAGCGCGGGAAACGCTTTGTTTACCTTTCCCATGCAAATATCTGTAATAATAACAATACCACGTGTAATAGAATTCCATATTCAGTACTGTTTGTTCGTCTGACATTGACGTAGGGTAATATTGGAGACGGAACCAGTGAGGGGATTTTGTTTTGGAGGGTTTGAAAGTAGGGCACGTGTGTGACAGTCTTTGAGGTTGTCTGTCCAAAATATAACATATTTATACAATAGGGTTGCTGTGTAGTGTAAGTCCGAAAGATAATGGATTTATTTAGTATTCTCTTTTAAAATTCACTATTTTTAACAAGTAAATACGTTCAAAAACAACTGGAAACCGACTTCAATTGCCCTAAAAGTCTACTTTTATTAAGGCAAATTTAAGATTTATATCGTTTTCTCATGGATACCGTTGTCAGAACTAGACCAAATTGGACCATACGTTAAGCACCACCTTTCAAAAAAAAACATTTAAATCGGTTCACCCAAAAGTTCTGAGGTAACAAACATTAAAAAAAGAGAAAAAAATACCCGTTGAATTGATAGCCTCCTCCTTTTTTGAAGTCGGTTAAAATGTAGCAGCGCCTTGAACACTTGTACAAACGAAATCAAAATCTAGCTGAAGAGTTAGTAGTTGGTCGATTACAATTGTTGTAAATCAATGTTCGACAGATGTCGCTAATAGTCTATTTGGCGGTCCTTATAAATGGAAATTATGCTGCTAGTTTCACATAATCTTACATATATGTAAAAAGCTAATGCTAGTACGTTAAGACAGGGTTTCCTCTATCACCACCAACTCCGATCAACTTCCCGTTGGGGTAGTGAATACCCCTTGGTCTCCTGATGAAAGTAAGGGAGTTTGGTCGCGATGGGTGGAAGTGGGTGGTTGCGGCTGGCAAAAATGTGAAAAAATATATCTGTCCTTGTGAACTTCACATGAGAACTTATGGAAAGTTTTAAAAATTACTGGAATGATCTAGAAAGATTACATTTACTCTACGTTTATGCCAAAATAAATTTCCACCCGTGCCAAGCAGGGGCGCGACGCCAGTACAACCATAAAAAAATATATGACGTGCAAAACAAACAAAGCAAAGGAAATGTCATTAACAAATATCAACAAAGAAATATACCTCTATAAAATGTATAATAGTTTATAAAGAAGATAGCTAATTATTAAATAATGAACGATGAAGGACGAACAGGAAATCGTGAGTATTTTCTGATATGACAACTCCTGAGAAAAATAGTTTTGAAGGACAGACGGACAAAGAGAATCTATAAGGGTTTCTTTTGAGGTCCAGAATCGATATCCTGCTCACTTCATTTTCAAAACTAAAATGACACGTTCAAAAGTAAATTTATGTATATTTTGGTTTAGTTTATTTATACAAAAACATATAAAACGCACGAAACAAATAAAGACTTGACGTTGAAAACAAAGATGGCGTCAATAAAATGACATTTGACGCTGTCACTTAGTACAAAAAGAATGATTTTGTACAATTACAATAAACGCAAAAATGTAATCCTAGTATTTTTCTATACATATTTAGATTATTACATGATTTCTGAAATAGTGTACAAGTGCAGGCCGAATTTGAAACAACTCTTTTTATCTTGATGAATATACACAGTGTAATATAAACAAAACAAAGACAGTAGGATACTCGTACTCAATAAGTGGAGGCGTCTTGTGGACCGCCATGTTTGCAGGACACGTTCAAACATGTCCGGTCAACACAATATACAGTTTTATTGGTGCTACACAAACCAATTCCGCTCGAGGTGTTAAAATACAGTCAAAGGTAGATTTCATATTAAGAGGGTATGCTGGTGTCAAAGCGCCAATACAAACGTAGTCCAGTCATATTTTGAGTATTAAGCTATGAAAATCTATGAAATTTTCAAGACACAATCTAGAAACAAATATATGTGTCGGTGGTGAGTCAGATTTTCGTTTAAATATATACTTCCAGAGTTACAGGGCGTCGAAGAATTGTATTTTACGGTAGAAAAAGGCCCAACTTTGAACCTGATTTACAAGAGTATGAATCAATTTAGAACAATTTGGAAAAACCACCGACATCTGAAATTTCATTAGTATATTTTATTTAAAAAATGGCTACATAATATACTGTATCCTTCAAATGATCCCTGGACTACGAAACATCCAAATAACGGGTGGATAACTTCGCGTAGTGTATGCTGTCTCACCGTACGCGCTCGGGTAGGATAGGGCTCGGATAGGGACAGCTACAAAACAATGCAACCTTGAACGCGGCCACGTGGTCTAACCAACAAAGCCTCTTAAGCCGTGTAGTCGCGGCTTTAGTATTTGATAGTTTACACCTGTAGTGCATGCGGTATAGCATACACATCTCGTGTGTCTATGAGTTGGTATGCTAAATGTCAGTGTCAGCGTGTCAATAAGTACACTGGTAAACAATCTCCTTTAGTTAGAATTTGTACATAATAAAATGAGCTATGCAGGGACTTTCCGGAAATAGATATATTTTCTAACTCATTACCCAAATTCAAGCGGACACTCATCTTGCGTTACAATAACAATCTGTGAATTTCAATTTTATATTTAATTCTATTTAATCTAATCTCTATTTTTCCTTGTTTCTAATATGTAACATACTACATTAATGTTGTGTGCATCTGTAATTGGTTCTCGTATCAGATTAATAATTTTTAATGTATAAATTCAAAGATTCAATACGAGAGACTGTTGATGCTCCTTATTTAATAAAATAAAAAAATAAAATGAGTGACAATTGACGACAACAGTGGTCGAGTGCGGACTTTGAATACGAACATGTGGGCATTGCCGAGCCAGTGAAGTGATAGACAACCTCGTACGGACCAACACCTAAATTGTATTTTATACCTCTGCGACTAAACATTCCGTGATCCTGGTTTCGATTTCCTGCGGAGGTACCTATTTTTTATGTCCACCTGGATAGCTACCACCATGTTACCTAAGTCTGCCGCAAAACAGGTATGTTGTGTTCCGGTATGAAAAGTAGCCTTAACGGCCTTATCTTCACTTACCATCAGGTGACATGACAGACAGTACCGCAGGGAATCGAACCTGGTCCTCTGAGTAAGTTCAAGTGTACAGCCACTAAGCCACGGAGACTGTTACTGTACTGTGAATTATTCTCATGGAAAACTCATTTGTTTCGTCGACCAATGAGTTTGTAGTTTGTAATGACTTCAGAGTACACCCTGTATAATACCATCGTTATCATTTATAGAACATACTGTATAATGTCAGATACATATATAATAACTTGCCATACAGAGCATCCTGTATAACACCAGTCTACAAAATTAAATCATGTATAACGTCCCGTAAGGAGTATTATTATACACCCTGTATTAGTTTCATAGTTTATTTCGTCTATAACAAAAAATGTATGTGACATTCCTATATCTAACATAAAATAAAATAAGATAAGATTAATTATTAATGACAATTTTTACAAAATAAAATATCAAAACACACACAAAAAAGATTAACATATTCTCATATTTAAGAACAAACAATTGGAGCCATCAAATGTCCTGTCACTTTGTTTTGTCGGATACAAATTCATGTAAACTGTAGCAACACTTCTCCTACAATAGATATTATGCCTGTGCAACAGATACAAATACATAAAAGCATATGTATGACTAGTCTTCGAAGCACCATGTATAAAGCATGTGCCGTACGTACGGATGGAGCATCCTGTATAATGTCAGTTTAACAGACACGCCGTATAAAGGGTGTTACTATCTCGCCTCTAACAATGGCTGCCGGTGACAATAGCAGTGGAAATTGAGTTTTCAACGTTTTGCTGTCTCGATGCACCCTGAACAGTGTCGACTTGGGAACATTTTAAATATTTTTATGCATAAAAATATTACTACTACTTTACACATAACATACTATTTTAAATTTTGAATTTGACATACTATTTAAGTTACAAATTTGACATCATTCATAATTGTAATTATAATATATATTTTTTAAAAAGGACTGATGGTCTGGGATTAAATGATTTCATTTCATTTCATGATTTCATAAATAATACCATCAGAATCAGAATATTTTATTGTGAATAAGGTGGTACATTGATGTTGGGTGTGATACATAGCATCTGTATATCCTACCCGAAGGCGAACCCGAACATTTGTGGATTTTAAGAGGCTATGTTGGTAAGACCACGTGGTCGGTTTCAAGGTCAAATTGTTTTGTAGCTGTCCCTCTCCGAGCCCTATCCTACCCGAGCGCGTACGGTGAGACAGCATACATTATGCGATGTTATCCACCCGTTATTTTGATGTTTCGTAGTCCAGGGATCATTTGAAGGATACAGTATATTATGTAAACATTTTTTCAATACAGTATACTAATGAAATTTCAGATGTCGGTGGTTTTTCCAAATCGTTCTAAATTGATTCATACTCTTGTAAATCAGGTTCAAAGTTGGGGCTTTTTACTACCGAAAAATACAATACTTTGACGCCCTGTAACTCTGGAAGTATATATTTAAACGAAAATCTGACTCACCACCGACACAGATATTTGTTTCTAGATTGTGTCTTGAAAATTTAATAGATTTTCATAGCTTAATACTCAAAATATGACTGGACTACGTTTGTATGGGCGCTTTGACAACAGCATAGCCTCTTAATGAATAAACAAAAGTCCTTCCTAAAGCTAAATTAACATTAATGCAGATAAATCGTCAAGGTAACTTAAGCAATTACAATTCGAATGTCAAGATATACTATCTAACTAAACTAACATTTTAAATTTACATAGGTAAGAAAGAAAGAAGAAAGAAAGAGAGAGAGAGAGAGAGAGAGAGAGAGAGAGAGAGAGAGAGAGAAAGAAAGAAAGAAAGAAAGAAAGAAAGAAAGAAAGAAAGAAAGAAAGAAAGAAAGAAAGAAAGAAAGAAAGAAAGAAAGAAAGAAAGAAAGAAAGAAAGAAAGAAAGAAAGAAAGAAAGAAAGAAAGAAAGAAAGAAAGAAAGAAAGAAAGAAAGAAAGAAAGAAAAATATATTTATTGCTTTGTTAGAGGAAAGAACAGAGATTTATAAACTAAACATATACTAAAATACTCTGTAAATCCGTCTGGCAGACGCGGTGCACTTCCAAAACAAGTGTCGAAAGACTACTTTCTGGAAGGGGCCTTCGAATGTCAAGATATACTATCTAACTAAACTAACATTTTAAATTTACATAGGTAAGAAAGAAAGAAAGAAGAAAGAAAGAAAGAAAGAAAGAAAGAAAGAAAGAAAGAAAGAAAGAAAGAAAGAAAGAAAGAAAAATATATTTATTGCTTTGTTAGAGGAAAGAACAGAGATTTATAAACTAAATATATACTAAAATACTCTGTAAATCCGTCTGGCAGACGCGGTGCACTTCCAAAACAAGTGTCGAAAGACTACTTTCTGGAAGGGGCCTTCGAATGTCAAGATATACTATCTAACTAAACTAACATTTTAAATTTACATAGGTAAGAAAGAAAGAAAGAAAGAAAGAAAGAAAGAAAGAAAGAAAGAAAGAAAGAAAGAAAGAAAGAAAGAAAGAAAGAAAGAAAGAAAGAAAGAAAGAAAGAAAGAAAGAAAGAAAGAAAGAAAGTAAAAGAAAGAAAG